>OY755043.1:22035664-24435664 GCA_963576565.1 Aspidapion aeneum
CCGCACTGACGTTTGTAACAAAATTGTGAAATATAGCGGCGATAGAGCGGTGAACCCTTTACAACGTGTGCAAGTTTTAACGCAAAATCTGTCAAAATGACGTAATTAGAAACCCAGCTCCAAATTCACTTCAATAAAATTTAAAAATTCATAACTCCGCCACTGACGTTTGTAACGAAAATGTGAAATATAGGGGCGATAGAGGGGTGATCCCTTTATAATGTGTGCAAGTTTTAACGCAAAATCTGTCAAAATGAAGTAATTAGAAACCCAGCTCCAAATTCAGTTTAATAAAAATTTAAAAATTCATAACTCCGCCACTGACGTTTGTAACAAAATTGTGAAATATAGCGGCGATAGAGGGGTGATCCCTTTATAATATGTGCAAGTATTTAGGCAAAATCTGTCGAAATGACGTAATTAGGGACCTAGCTCCAAATTCACTTCAACAAAAATTTAAAAATATATAACTCCGCCACTGACGTTTGTAACAAAATTCTAAAATATAGCGGCGATAGAGGGGTGGTACCTTTATAATGAGTGCAAATATTTAGGCAAAATCTGTCAAAATGACGTAATTAGGGACCTAGCTCCAAATTCACTTCAATAAAAATTTAAAAATTCATAACTCCGCCACTGACGTTTGTAACAAAATTGTGAAATATAGCGCCGATAGTGAAGTGATCCCTTTCTGTCGAAATGACGTAATTAGGGACCCAGCTCCAAATTCACTTCAATAAAAATTTAAAAATTCATAACTCCGCCACTGACGTTTGTAACAAAATTCTGAAATATAGCGGCGATAGAGCGGTGATCCCTTGACAACGTGTGCAAGTTTTAACGCAAAATCTGTCAAAATGACGTAAATAGAAACCCAGCTCCAAATTCACTTCAAGAAAAATTTAAAAATTCATAACTCCGCCACTGACGTTTGTAACAAAATTGTAAAATATAGCGGCGATAGAGGGGTGATCCTTTATAATATGTGCAAGTATTTAGGCAAAATCTGTCGAAATGACGTAATTAGGGACCCTAGCTCCAAATTCACTTCAATAAAAATTTAAAAATTCATAACTCCGCCACTGACGTTTGTAACAAAATTGTAAAATATAGCGGCGATCGACGGGTGATCCCTTTATAATATGTGCAAGTATTTCGGCAAAATCTGTCGAAATGACGTAATTAGGGACCTAGCTCCAAATTCACTTCAATAAAAATTTAAAAATTAATAACTTCGCCACTGACGTTTGTAACAAAATTGTGAAATTATAGCAGCGATAGAGGGGTGATCCATTTATAATGTGTGCGAGTATTTAGGCAAAATCTGTCGAAATGACGTAATTAGGGACCCAGCTCCAAATTCACTTCAATAAAAATTTAAAAATTCATAACTCCGCCACTGACGTTTGTAACAAAATTGTGAAATATAGCGGGCGTTAGAGGGGTGATCCCTTTATAATGTGTGCAAGTATTTGGGCAAAATCTGTCGAAATGACGTAATTAGGGACCGCCACTGACGTTTGTAACAAAATTGTGAAATATAGCAGCGATAGAGGGGTGATCCATTTATAATGTGTGCGAGTTTTTAGGCAAAATCTGTCAAAATGACGTAATTAGGGACCCAGCTCCAAATTCACTTCAATAAAAATTTAAAAATTCATAACTCCGCCACTGACGTTTGTAACAAAATTGTGAAACATAGCGGCGATAGAGGGGTGATCTCTTTATAATATGAGCAAGTATTTAGGCAAAATCTGTCGAAATGACGTAATTAGGGACCCAGCTCCAAATTCACTTCAATAAAAATTTAAAAATTCATAACTCCGCCACTGACGTTTGTAACAAAATTGTGAAATATAGCGGCGATAGAGGGGTGATCCCTTTATAATATGTGCAAGTATTTAGGCAAAATCTGTCGAAATGACGTAATTAGGGACCTAGCTCCAATTCACTTCAACAAAAATTTAAAAATTCATAACTCCGTCACTGACGTTTGTAACAAAATTGTGTAATATAGCGCCGATAGAGGGGTGATCTCTTTATAATATGAGCAAGTATTTAGGCAAAATCTGTCGAAATGACGTAATTAGGGACCTAGCTCCAAAATCACTTCAATAAAAATTTAAAAATTCATAACTCCGCCACTGACGTTTGTAACAAAATTGTGAAATATAGCGCCGATAGTGAAGTGATCCCTTTATAATATGTGCAAGTATTTAGGCAAAATCTGTCGAAATGACGTAATTAGGGACCCAGCTCCAAATTCACTTCAATAAAAATTTAAAAATTCATAACTCCGCCACTGACGTTTGTAACAAAATTCTAAAATATAGCGGCGATAGAGGGGTGGTACCTTTATAATGATTGCAAATATTTAGGCAAAATCTGTCAAAATGACGTAATTAGGGACCTAGCTCCAAATTCACTTCAATAAAAATTTAAAAATTCATAACTCCGCCACTGACGTTTGTAACAAAATTATGAAATAGAGCGGCGATAGAGCGGTCATCCCTTGACAACGTGTGCAAGTTTTAACGCAAAATCTGTCAAAATGACGTAACTAGGGACCTAGCTCCAAATTCACTTCAATACAAATTTAAAATTCATAACTCCGCCACTGACGTTTGTAACAAAATTGTGAAATATAGCGGCGATAGAGCGGTGAACCCTTTACAACGTGTGCAAGTTTTAACGCAAAATCTGTCAAAATGACGTAATTAGAAACCCAGCTCCAAATTGACTTCAATAAAAATTTAAAAATTCATAACTCCGCCACTGACGTTTGTAACAAAAATGTGAAATATAGGGGCGTTAGAGGGGTGATCCCTTTATAATGTGTGCGAGTTTTTAGGCAAAATCTGTCAAAATGACATAATTACGGACCTAGCTCCAAATTCACTTTAATAAAATTTAAAAATTCCTACCTCCGCCAATGACGTTTGTAACAAAATGATAATATATAGCGCCGATAGAAAGGTGGTTTCTTTACAAGTGGTTCAAGTTACAAGTCAAAATTCCAAAAAATAAACGAGTTCTTAATATTTTTATTGTTCCAGTACCGTTTATCTGGTCCACTGTAATTTTGTGGAGCTGGCTGCGAAGGAGCTGGCTCCATGGAGCTAGTTTCACGGATATCCAGAGGAAGACGTTTTATAAGGCCGCTGAAAAGTCAGCACAAGAAGGGCTTGAGACAAAAGCCAGCGAGGTAATGGTATAATCGTATGGGTAATCTTAAATAAGACTTGTGTCTTCTTACATATGTCTTATCAGATGTAAAAAAAGTCAACATGAACCCATCATTTCTTCATCCTAAAATTTGTGGCAAGGAATATGCTAAAACATTAAGGAAATAATGTATTTTTTGAAAAATATAAAAACCTATTTTTTAAGGAATTAAAAAAAAAAAAAAAATTATATAAAAAAAATTATCATTCTTGAAAGAAGCCCTATAATCGCTGGTGTAGGTATTTCTGAGATATCTTAATTTTTGTTCATACATGTTTTGTACTACTGATCAGAAAATTTCAGAATTTTTCATCCTATTTATGGGTAGAACAAATGCACCAAAAATTATTATACTTTTTTCGAAAGATAGTTTTTTTCAAATAAGCCTCTTATGGTAGAAGAAATGTACCAAAAATTATCTAATCAATGAGATGGTCTACCAAACCTCTTGTTGATTTATGAAATATGAAACAACAAATTGTTTTAAAAAAAGGAACAAAATAATCATTTTTTGAAAAAACAACAAAGATTGCAGGCAATTCCTCAAAAAGGGATATTAGTAGCTTGCATATTAGTTTCGGTCTTCTTGGACCCTTTTTGAGGAATTGCCTGCAATCTTTGTTGTTTTTTCGTTAAGTATGTCCTCACAATATTCCTTTTAACAATCATTTTTTATTGAAAAACATAAAAATCCATTTTGACAAAAAAAAATTCCCAAGGTTTTTCCTTTTATAAATAAAATGGGGTGCCATTTTGTAAGTTTCGCCACTTGCTGAGTATAGAGTATTTAGCTCTATAATTATACTTAAATAAACCGTTTTTGTTTTTTTAATATCTCTGTTTTTGTGCAGGCAGTCTTGTATTCAGGAAATCGATCGATTTTGGAAATCTCAAGAAATTCCGCAATTTTCTGGAAATCGCAGTTCACTTGTTGGCATAGTGAGACGCCTCTCATAGAAACCTCTATTTTGATCTCGAAATCAAAAAATGCAGAGCTCATCCTTCCAAATATTTTGGGATTTCCATACTTATTCCTAATCCTGTATCTAAAAAATTTTAATAATATCATGTCAGCACGGAGACATCCGTGCAAAAACGTATTCAGCTAAAATCAAGAGAAGGCAGGTCCCCAAATTCCATGGCCTTCTTAATGGGGGGGAATTCATATTCTATTTCAGTGGCGGCTGGTGACGTTATAAATTGGGGGGGGGGGCAGAAATTTAAATTGCATGAAAAATGAGATAAAAAAACAATTTATTTTAGTACTTTCCAAACAAGCAGATTGGTGTAGTTTTTAGTTTATAGATAAAGTCCATTCATGTTTCTTTTTTATGGCCCCATAGAGCAACCTCAAAAATTGCACAGAATTTTAAACATTCTATTAACCTACTAAGTATGTCTAATTTTTGTCACATTTCCATTATGTTCGGTAATGTTTTGCCTATAGGCACTATTCAATTGGAACCTAATATCAGTCTTGCATAGCATAGAAAATTCTATGTGGTTATTTAAATGAATAGCACTTACTTTGTGTCTTTTTAACTTTTCACTAAAGTTCTTGATATCACAGATTTCCTTTGTCACCCACGCAGGATCACTTCATGGATTGTTCATAACAAGATAAATAAAGCAAAAAAAGCATTTCTTTTTTCACACCCACACAACCAGTTTTCAGCTTCATCCTATAATTTTTTATTAAATTTTCTATTATAAGTTTTTTTGGAACACCCCTTGGCATTAGTTGCACTAAAATTTTGGTTAATTTTTAGGTCCGCTCTATGTGGCCCTAAAGATTTTATTTGTAATCGGAGTTCATATGTCAACGTGTTTAAATTTGCACAGTTAATGTATTCGATAGTATTTATTTCCATTTTATAAACAAACGATAACAAAACCAAACAATGACACGCGATCAAAACAAACTGATACGTCTTCACGAAGGATAAAACCGGCTCCGTAGCAAGGGCAACAGACGTCTTTCGCACAATGTTGATGGCCGACTTCTACTAAAATAAACGTTCCTCCCGCCCCCGCTCGAGAATATCCACCCATACCTTGCTAAAAAACAGGTGAAATTGAAACCTTGCTCCGCGCGGCGCTGCCAGCTTGTAATTATTTATGCTAAAAAACTTCAATTAATTGCTTGCTGTTAACCACAGATAATAAAAAGAACTAGACAATCATGTTGTAAGAGAAGATTTAACTTTTTTTGAATAAATCAATTAAAAATACTGTTTGTTGTCTAGTTTTGGGGGGGCACTGCCCCGTTACCCTCTCTGTAGCAGCCGCCACAGTTCTATTTGCATTTAATTTACTGATTTAAAAAATCATATAAGGTGTCGTTCCGGATGCATGGAAGTGCTCAACTGTAATTCCAATAGAAAAAGTACCAAAACTATTCTTTGTACAGAACATAGGCACATTAATATGTTACCTGTTTATGAAAAAGCTCTGGAGTTACTAGTAAAAGATCAGTTGATGCATTATATCAATCAAAATAATATTTTAATTAGTAAACAATCAGGCTATAGACAGGCTCATTCATGTGAAACAGCTTTGCAGTTTTTAACATCCTCTTGGAAATCTCAGATAAATAATAAAAAAGTAATTGGGGTAGTTTTTTAAGCCTGTGAAACTGTTAACATTGATTTACTATTACAAAAAATGAAAAATATGGCATTGCAGGTAATGTATTGAAATGGTTTAAGAGCTATTGAAAAAAAAAACATTTCAAAAGGTTAAATTTTAAAAAAAGTATCAGGAAAAATAGAAACTGATCATGGTGTTCCTCAGGGATCAGTACTGGGGTCCATTTTATTTCTTTTTTTTTTAACGACGATCATTAAACACATAAAGTATTGCAAAATCAAACTATTTGCAGATGATACAATACTTTATTAGTATTTTATTTGCGATATAAATGAATTTCAAAACATCGAAAAAAATTTCAATAAAGATCTTAAGAACTTGCATGTGTGGTTAATAGAAAATAGACTTAAATTAAATATAAACAAAACAAAATTTATGATTTTATTCTCAAAGCATAATTTAAATCAACTTAAGAATAAAAACAAACTCAACATTGTTATTGAAAATTCTCAAATATTCAAGAGGTTAAATCTTTAAATATCTAGGCTTAATGTTAGACCCTGAGCTCAACCTTTCTCTACACTACGAGTACATAAAAAAAAATTGCAAAAAAAGCAGGTTTCATGTATAGGCTAAATAATAAAGTTTCATTATTCATTAAACTCACAATTTACAAATCAATTATTGCACCACATTTTGATTATTGTGGAACATTGTTTCATTTTTTAAATGCAGGTCAGAAAAACATATTACAGAAACTGCAGGGCCGTTGCATGAGGGCAATTATATTATGTATAAAGCGAACTCCTATTAGAAATATGTTTGACAGGTTAAACCTTATGAATGTTCAACAACGAGCCTCATACATGTTAGTCTTTGTTTTAAACTCAAAAATAATATGTTGCCCACATATTTAACTGGTAAGGTAGTTTTATGTTAGAGATGTTCATACTCATAACACTAGGTCAAGATCAGTAAACGATTTCTATATTGCTGATTTTCAAAGTGAAACAGTATTCAGTGTAGGTTTAAGATTGTTTAATAGCATCCCTAGAGACATGAAAGAATGCACTTCATTGAAAACTTTTAAAACAAAATGTAAATACTTATTTAGCTACCTATTTGTATTTATAATGACATTGTAAAGAGCAATTTTTTTTTGCTAATAAAGGGTGATTATAATAAGCGAGGGGTGAACAGCTCTCACAATTGGTGTACACATTTCTCACAATCTTTACACAATCACCCACAATCTGTCACATTCTCTCAGAATCCTTCGCAATCCCTCACAATCTTAACACAATCCCTCCCAATCTTACCACAGTCCCAGTGGCGTAGCGTGGGGGGGGGGGGGGTTCGTCGCCCTCCCGCCCTGAGGGTACTGGCATGACGTCCCATTGGTGCCCGAAGCACCCTAATCGTTATTAAGTAGCAGGGCCGGTAACGGTAAATTAAGAGGGCGGCAAAGGAAACTATAGACATGATGACCTTTTTTTTTTGGTTGCAAGAATTTTTGATGGGCTATCGACCCCCCCCCCGCCCCTTCAGGCACGCTACGCCGCTGCACAGTCCTCCACAATCCCTCACAATCTTTCACAATCTTACCACAATCCCTCACAATCTTAGCAAAACATTGTGGATTTTCACAATCAGTGTACACATTTTGGGTTAGCTGTTCACCCCTCGATAATAAGGGTCAGCTGCCCCCCTTGCTTTTCCCGGGATGCGCCCTTGCATGTGGGAGCTGCTGAAAAGAAATCGGTTTACATTATGTTATAATTCTTATGGTTGTAGTCCCCAAATGAGAATTCCACACCAAATGCAGACCACGAAAGCAATGCCCACAAATCTACACCAAATGCAGACTGTGAAGGCACTGCCCACCACGAAAAAATGAAGACACCCAATGGGCAACCAGCTTCTGGAGGTTTCAACAGTTATCCCAATGGATCAAGTATGTAAAAGATAGATTAATAATATTGCACAATATTAAGGATTGCGCAATATTAATGACCGTATAGGCTTAGCATTGAACAAGTTTAAATTTTATTGCGCAATGTTTCCTTATTGAGCCGTATAGAGTGAATATTGTGCAATATGTTTTAGTCAACAATGTTTGTTCCTAGGTAGAAGGTGTTCGTGAGTGTATTTGTGACGTTTCCGTTTTTTACGTTTAAGCACCAACACGTAAAATTTTGAGGTTTTAAAATTTTTCCCTATAGTTTTATCATATTTCTTATCAGTGTGCCAAAGCTTAGCTCTCTAGCACTTCTGGGAGTGAGCAATGTTTCTTTTACATAACTTAACATGTATCGGGGAGGGGAGCAAATTAAAATTTTTGGGTTTTTTTCCAAGGGTTTGGTCATAATTTCTATCAGTCTGCCAAATTTCAGCTTTGAAGCATGTCTGGAAGTACAGTAGAATTTTGATGATCTATACACGAGTGAGTGGCAAGTTCGACGTTTTTTGAAATATCGTAACTACTTTACTACTATATGGAAGTCCATGAAACTTGAAGGGGTTGTTAACTCTATGAAGATCTACGACTGTGTAAAGTTTGAGTTTCGCAGATAGGTCAAATATGGGCTAAAATGTTTCAAGAGTTGGTATAAATTGGACTATAGTATGTGTGCGAAATACGCTAAATGTCAATTAAAAATGTAGCAGCGTTATTTCCCTAATATTTTATATATTGCCAACTTTGTTGTTAAGTAAGTGTACCTTATCAGAGACGATCGGTGGTTCGCCGAATTGCCGGAGACTTTTAGAACCAACCCTGTTATTTTATCTCGATCAAACATATTTTATTTTATCGCGTTGGAGTGAAGGTGTAGGTATATTATGTTTGCCTAAAATGATAATGCAATGTAAGTTTATACCTAGGCTACAGATATATTTTTATAGAAATTAATTATTGCAATTATAAAATTTAAAAAAAAAAGTATCAGCAGCACAGGAAATTAAAATATACTAGTGACAAAGAAAAGCATCACCCACTAAAGTGTATATTTTTATTGAAATTTTAAGACCGATAGTGACATCTAGCAATGGTAAAGTAGAGTTTATACAGCAACATGGCATGACATAAGACATAGCATGACATAACATAACAGAGTTGAGCTTATGACAAACCCTGTTGGTGTTTATACAGAAAAATAACATGACATAACATTACATGACATAACATGAGACATAAAAAGATGCCCAACTTTTATCTTTTTATGTCATGTCTTGTGTGAAATCACATTACGCGCATGATCATGACGTCATTTGTTTACGAATTTTTACCATAACGCTACTTTTATATTGTGTTTGGATAGTTTTGATGTGTTTTTTTTTTGTTTAAAAAAGAAGTAATTATGCAAAAAAGGTAAGCAAAACGTCTGATATTTAGGTACATATAAGTAGGTAACCTTTTTTTCATTTCATTCATTTTTGTTGCAGGTAATTGGGGCTCCCTTAATACATGTGATGATGGCCCTTTGGTTAGTTTAAGTGATGTATATACTTGTTTTAGATGGATGAAGAAGTACAGCTTCTAGTTCTCATTGGCCTTGCAGCTAGTGCTATATGTATAACAAGAGTGTGAAAAAGAAGGCACTTTAAAATTCGCCCAATGAATAAGAAGTTCAAGCCATTTTTTTTGGCATTCTTATCTTTGTACCACTTGTCTTTTTTATTATACAGGGCAGGGAAGCCCTGCACCTGTTCAATAAATTAACCATCATCCATATTTTCAAAACAATAACAGAAAACTAAATGACAGAAGACAGCTGAAAGTTCCAAAATCACATGAACAAATGTCAAGCTGTGATTGGACCAAGCTTTATATTATGTCTTGTTATGTTTTTTGTATAAACAGCCATTTTTCCTTCTGTAATGTTATGTCATGTCATGCTATGTCTTATGTCATGCCATGTTTCTGTATAAACTCTACTTAAATAGAAACTCTTATGTTAGCAATGCTGTTTTGTCACAGTTGGTAGCAATGTTTATTAGTTAGTCTGTCAAAAATACAAATGGCGTAATCATATTTGTATTTTAAAAGTGCCGAATTTTTACGTTAAAATAAATAAAACTCATTAAACAATTTCTGTTTTTGCTTCTACGTTCCACTAACAATAAAAACCACAACAATTTTGTAAAAAAATTCTACACAGTTTGGACCGTTTACCTGCACCTCCAAGTTACTCACCTAGGAAAACAAAAATGTCGCTTGTTATGTATGTAAATCTATCTTTATTGTTAATAAATATATTATATAATACCATGTCTTGTAGCTAAATACACGTTTCAGATATGAGCTAGACATCTCAAAACCGGGTTATAAAGAAAAAACAAACAAAAAATTAAAACTTTAACAACCTGTATCTCGAAAACTAAGCATTTGCGGACCCATGTTTATACGTTTTTTTCCTAAAATCACTCAAGGAATAATCCTCTGAAGTTTGGCGACGTACTTGATTACCACCCTCTATAGTTCGTGTCCTTACCTAAATAAATTAACTCTCCTTTCCTCGGCAATAAAGGTAAAAATCAGGGCTATACTAACCTGGGGAAATAGATAACTAGCCTTGTTATGTTTTCAATATTTTGTTAGTTTTTCTGTTCTATGTTTTGGTTTTGAATATTTTGATTTTCCAATTTGTGGCCCCAGCACACTATAAAGTTGTAAAAAATCCACTTTTACATAGATTTTAGTCAGTTTTTATATAAAACTAAAAGAATAATACTTCCGTGTGCGTTTTTTCTGTGCAGGTCTTGCCTGTGCCCTTTTTTATGGTCTACATACTATGGTATAGTATACTAGAATAACAATAAGCAGTAGAAGATGATAATTTGTTTTTCAGTAGTGATCACAAACGCAGTGGGAATCCATATAGGAAACGTAAATGTAAGAAACGTAATACAAACTGTACACACCGAGCCTCAGGGCACTAAAGTACCCCGATCAACCTTTATACCGGAAACGGAGCAGATAACAGCCATGTTCAACAAGACTGATCTAGTCACCGAAAAAGATTTAAGGTAAGTAATCTTATGACTACAGAGGAAACATAATTAACTATTAATGGTGAAATTTTAATTAACCTGATATGCCAATGATAACTTCGTTACAACCAAATACATTAGAGCATATCCAAATACGTTAGAGCATAAATATGGGG
Organism: Aspidapion aeneum; assembly: GCA_963576565.1. Taxonomy (NCBI): domain Eukaryota; kingdom Metazoa; phylum Arthropoda; class Insecta; order Coleoptera; family Brentidae; genus Aspidapion; species Aspidapion aeneum. Next base: position 22,046,647 of record OY755043.1, read on the forward strand.
GATACCCATGCATTCTCACACGCGATGCTTGAAGCCAGGACCCCTATTTAATTCTTAATGTTCCTTTTTCGGGTAGACAGGATTTCAGTTACTGCACATGCGTCAGTTTTGGTGGCTTGGAACATACTCCATTACGTCACCACATTATTTGACAATTGTGAAATGCTTCGGGTTATGTCTATTATTTTTTTCTAAAAACTAGTTGATTGTGTGAAAATTTATCAAACTGTGGATTGAAATTGTAGTTTTTCTAAAACTAATTGTGCAGATTTATTGTGGACACCATAAAGAGTGTTTAATGGCATCTATATATATCCACTTAAACTTTATTAACAAATTATAAAGAAAAATACACGTATTTACCTATGGAATGGCACTCCCTTACTTCTTCCGGACATTTTTCCACAAACCGCACATGTTTGACATAAATTATTTCTCATTTTTCACAGAAAAAAATATAATTTGACTATGCTGCACTGGGAGACTGATATTATTGTACTTCAATCTTTTGAAAGATTGTGCGATCTTCGTGTGTTTATAATTTTACGGAATAAGACAGTAACAATAAAGAACTGGTTTAAATACTTGGGTATGTAGTAAGAGGATTCAAATACAAGCTACCACAGAATATAAAGGAAACATTAAAAGAGAAGCGAAGGAAGAATAACATGCTAGCTTAAGAAAATGGTGCAACATGACGTAATAATCAATTGCTTAAAGCAGCAATAACGAAGATTCGAAACGCCATGATTATTCTAGATTAAAGAATCCTGCTAGGAACTCTCTCCCAACCTGTAAAATCCAAATTCATAAAAAAAATTCTTTTGTTTTTGATCCATTTGATCAAGAACTAAAATTGCAAGTAAAATTATGGGCGTACTTAGGGGGACTCGGGTGTCCATACGCCTTAGGATTTTTTAGATATTTTCCGATATACGGTATCATGGGGACTCGCCCCCTCCCCCCAAAAGATATTCCTGGGTGCGCTACTGAAATTTATTTAGACTACTCTTACAAGTCACTTGCCGCAACGCATATTAAAATGCTGTTTTTACCTCTAAGATCTCCTAAAAATCAACCCTCGCAAGTGGAGGTCACTTTTTATAGCCCCCCCACCCCAAAAAAAAACAGCTGAATTCCAGAAGAACTATATACGTAATATTCCAATACGCCCTGTTACCTATTTACACAATGGTTGGCGTTTGATGCAAACATTCAGAAATAAAGGTACGAAAAATACACAGATACTAAATTTACATAGATAGAGTTTTTGTCAACTGTACGCCGATGATTTGACGTAACGAAAATAATATTCATGCGTAAAAGTATAACCAATTAGGACATTTTATCTTAAGGACCACAAAAAGGATAGACTTATACCCATTGATATTGCTATTTCAAATATGTTTGCATTCTGCACCGTAAGGTACCGTAGGTATTGCAATAATGTAGGTATGGAAATAATATGTATATGTCTTTGAAAGCAACCAATCAGGTCTTTTTTGTTTAAAGGCCCTCATGTTTGCATCATGAATGGGCAGTTACCGTGGGTATTGGAATATTATGTATATGAGAAGAACACGGAATTTAGGATACCCTGTACACTAGCAAATTTACTTGTACTCTGAGTCTATTTCTATTTGTAGCAAGTCATTTGCACAACAATTAATACACCTTATTTTAAACTTATTTTTATTCTATTCAAAATCTGTGGCATTTATCCAGTAACCAACCCTGTTACTTAGAAAAAAATGGGATTTTTCATCTTAAATGTTAACATTATTGTTTCCAACTTGTTGCAGACACCTCAAGAAATATATATCAATCAGAAATTTTGGCGATACTGCTGATAGCTTGGGATATGCGGAAGAACAACTCGAACGGTTTCGATTTGATCAATTGAATTATGGACCGGAGGAAGTGAGTAATTTCCAAATTCAGGGGTGCAAAATGAAGAAAATACTATTTTACAGTCAGTCAAAAAGTCATCGAAAAATATTACAGAAATATTAACAAAACTAAATTTATCTGATGCTTGAAATTAGAAACCTTCGCAGTTTTCGCGATTCAGGAAATAAATGGTTAATTGATTTTGCACTCTTTAAAACTCGTTTAAGACTTGTGCTTATTTGCGGTCAGCCTTTACGATATGATTTTTTTGTATGAATCAGATTTATTTAAATAAGTCCTGTAAAAATTTTTTTTTCCATTATAGATTATTTTTCAAGTTCTACTAGATTGGATTCGAAATACTTCCATAACTGAAAGCGGTTATGACCCCACCATTGGTAAGCTAGCCAAAACTCTTTGGGATACCGGTAGTCAACTCGCCGTTCACAAATGGGCGGGCAAAGTGATAAGATGAGAGAAACAAGAAGTGATAAGATTACACAAGATTTGGTTCTTGCGTTTTATACTTAATAATAATTTTATACGTAAAACTTATTTAGGGATCTAACGTCAAACTACAAAGGTTTATAACAAATTCTTTGGTAAAACTAAAAATATTTGGAGTAATGAGGAATATTGGTGTCTATTTTAGCGCCTGCAATGCATGTTACAAAAAAAACTACAATGGCTTACAACCAATTCTTTAGGAAGACCAGGAAAGGAGCTTTTTCGGCTGCTGAAATAACATATCCGAAATATTCAAGTTCTATTTGTTAAAAAGAACATTTAGTTGGTTTAAGTTTTAAAATCGACTCATTTATCTAGTCAAACTTCTACTTTAATCATTCCAATTTAGATCTTGATCATATGGACAGGTTTAAAATATCATCTAGATAAACCAAACACTATTGTAAGTTTGCCGTGTAAATGTTCGTTGTGTAACGAACATTTTATGATTTACTTTGCTATCATCACCTTTAAATTAAGTTATAGGATGAAAGGCCCAGTATAAAAAGCAAAAAGAAGCGAATTAGTCGAAAATATATTCTTCGTTTACCAATTCCATAATTATAAATGGTATCTGTTATGCTCAAAAATGCTGTGTTCTTTTGACTATCTGTGCCTTATAAAATTTTAAAATAGACCTCAGGTGATTTGTCCATTGTTTTATGTACGACGGGTAATTGATAATAATCCATTTTAAAGTAATTGTTAAAAGTGATTATGCTTTTTTTGACAGAAGGACTATCGACCTTTTCAAGCGGTGGACCGTTCGGTTATTAATTCTATTCGTTGGAATGCGAGAATCAAACAGGGAAGGCTTCCAAGAAACGTCAAAATATCATTAGACCCGGGTCGCAAGGACCAATTAGACGGCTCTGCCCGAAGGGTAGAAAACTAGAGGTATCACAAAAAATTACCCCTAAGTTAAATTCGCCCCGTCTGGGAAAACAGACGTCTATTAAACTAAAACAAAGAAAAAAAATCGGCAACACGCTAGAAGCTTACCTTCTTTCATTTAACAGCAGTTCCACATTTAACTCGCGGCCGCGGCTTTTCTTGTGGTTGGAATTTCGGTCTTAAACTTAAAACACGTGTGACTTTTTTCAGTGTCTTGTCGGAAGTGGTTCTTCATTCCCCTGTCAAACACAGGGTGGCGCTTCAAACTCCCAGCGTGTCTCAAGCGCGCATGATTTTTGCCAAAATGATCAGGTGATCAAAAAGAAAATAACTTTCAACAAACAGAGAAATTATCACCTGATCGGAATTTTCCCAAACAAAGAGTTTCTTTTTTGAAGTTTTGACTATAAAGCCCAAAAATATCAAAACAAAATTTAAGGTTAGGTTTTCCCAAAAATTCAAATAAAAACAAATAAAAATAACTGGCAGCAGTAAACAATCATGCATTCTCATTGTTCTATGAACCATTAATAACCCTGCTCCGGAGGTAGAAAGAAATAACAAGGAAAATTCATGATTTTTAACATTTCTTGGTTAAGCACTCTTCGATTCTTGCATTTAAATAAAGATAACTAATAACCGAGCGGTCTACCGCTTGTAAAGGTCTAATGTGTTGACAGATACTTTATCTTAGAATATTTTACCTGAAATGAAATTGTTGTAGGTAAAAATCAATAGCTGGCCATACACACAGAGGTTGATCCGCCGGTTTGGAACGGTGCGGTTCAAACTGGCGGATTTGTCTTTCAATTAGTGGACATTCCACGCGCCAGTTATAGCCGGTATAGATTTATCTGTGAGTTCAGACCGGCGGGCGAAACTTGTGGGTTCCGCGCTCGATATTTTAACCGGCGCAGACTTGTCTGTCGGTTTACACTGTGCCAGGGATAACAGACCGTTCATATAGTCTATCTTTAATTTACTGAATATTATGGCACATGTTTCCAGAATGATATAACCAAGTGCCTGTGCAGAAATTCCCATTGAAAATTTCAGATCTTCATATTATGATCTTCCCGTAACAAGGAAACAAAGGGCAGCATTTAATCGCTGTTCTGGACCAATGTTTTCTCTCATTTGGGTATCTTATTTCGTAAGATCCTCTCTTACCAAATTTAATAAAAGGTCATACGTGTTAATATTCATTCTTAAATAATTTTTAAAATCGTCTGGATCATTTTCTCTTAACTCTTTTAATAGAAGGTCATGGCTAAATAGTTTCCTCTTAAGCAAATAACTTGTAACCCACTTGGAACGTCTCTTTTTTACACCACTATGCATTATTTCCATATTAATAATCATTCCCATACACACAGCCTGCTTCTTTTTAGCACCAAACATTTTACATACACTATGCTTAAAATACCGTGCCGCATAAAACTTTCGAAATTCCACAGTTTTGGTTTAACCGGCAGATAAATCTTGAGGTTTCGCCCACTAACGCGCGGTTATGTCTGCCACAGACCGATATGAAGGATCGATTCGAAAGATTTTTTTTGTGTTAGTGGACTGCAGCAGTTCTAAACCGTTGCGGACATAACGGTCAGACTTATCTGTGCCGTTCCAAACCGACGGATCAACCTCTGTGTGTATGGTCAGCTAATGAGTATATGACCCGTATAGAGTGGCAACCGGCGAGCCTTGCAGGATTGAGGGGCAGATGGCGCTGAAATAAATTCGTCTATAGTTGAGGATGTATATAAATGGCACCGCGTCATAGCTATGGTTAACCAATTTTTGCGGCAAAATCTAAGTAAAGAAGCCTTAAAAAATTGTTGTTTCACTTTGTACATGCAGTGTGCCGCTTTATATGTGTATGATAAAACACCGAGACCTTTTAAAAGAGAAATAAAATAGGTACTTACCTAATAAATAAAGATCCGAAACATAAAAGAGAATCCAAAATTATATTAAATTAAAATGTGCGCAAATATTGATTTAGTTACAAAAACGGTAATTTTTTTGACATTAAAACAGTCAAAACAACAACGAATATAAAACGTCAAAGCCCGGCGAAATCAATATGTTCGTAACAACCAGATAAGAGTATATATGTTCCTTTCTAATGAAATCGTTTAGAAGAGGACATAAATAAAAAGCAAGTAAAATAGTAAGCTAATAACTAATTAGTGCAGTGCCTCGTTTTGGGAATCAATATCAATAAAAAAATTACAGGAAGTGCGGGCCACTGTATGTACCCTTCTACTCCCTTCCCGCCCATCACGATTTTGATGACGCGGTGCCACTTTAATATATAGTACGCAATATTCAGAGACAACTACTATGATCTAATGACATTTGTGTGATAGGCATGAACCTCGGAACTCGCACATGCAACTAAATCGTACTAGTAGTCCCTGAATATTGCGTACCAGACGAATTGATTTCAGCGCCATCTACCCCTCAACATTGCAAGGCTCGCCGGTTGCCACTCTATATGGGTCATGTACTCATTGGTAAAATATATTCTTTTAAAATGATACAGTATGCCCGTAGTACCTGAGAGCTTTTGATACGGAGACTGCTATAAAATGCTATTGGCAGCAATTATAGGCTGCCATTTAAACACAAGCTTTAAGATAATAAGTGATTATATCTATAAGCATTCTAAATCGTTAACCCTAAAAGTGTGTTTACACCAAAGTGCACCACGAACTCGCCTATTGCAAACCGCTTGTGCGCCACTCGTTGATTTACGTTTCAACCAACCATAGAAAACCCGCAAATGCGGAAAACACGAGAGGCTCTTCTTACCGCCGTACCAATTGAATACGTGCGCGCGAACGGGGCAAGCGCGGTGCACTTTGGTGTGTAAGCGGCATAATATGCACCGTAAGTTAAACTCGGATTAATTCAATGTGCTTTTATGTCTATTACACCGAAAACAAAAAATGGTGCTATATTATTGTTAAATTATGATATATAGACTTTATGCAATACCAACAAATTATATACCTACGTATGTATAATTTTGTGATAAAATATATCAAGATTTTTTAAATATGTGTATTATGTAATAAATTCTTTTGTTATGACATATTTGCTTGTTTAAATTTTTAGGGTATATTGCCTCCTCGGTAAAAATGCCCTTAATTTGTATATTTTTTCTTACAATGTTTGCAATAGACACAACTCTGAAAAAATTAAACCGTTATAAATCCATTTTGAATTGCAATAGTCTTTGAATTGGATATAAAGCTATTAACTCTTTGACTAAATGGAATTGCAATAGAAGCATTACTGAACAAACTATGATATTAAACAACAAGTGAAATTAAAGAAAGAAAAATAAGAAAAAAGTTTTCTGCTTCGGCCGGGGATAGAACCCGGGATCTCTTGCTATCTAGGCAAACATTCTACCACTGAACTACCGAAGCCATACATAAATTTTCGGAAAACTTCTATCTATACAGGCTGCGGTGTCTCAATACAAGAACGAGAAACCCTGTGTTATGTGGGATTATTCTATAAGTATATTTCTTGAGTTTTTACGAAAGTTCTTCTCTTTGCAGGGATTTTGGCCTTTAACTTTAAATTAAAATGTAACCCATGATTTTGTTCTAAAATATATTAGTTGCAGCCGTGTCGTTATTTTGACTTCCTTGCGCAATAGAAATAGAGCAGGAAAAAAAGACGAAGCACCTTTATTTCAACATTACAGATCAGACATAAATATATAGTCAGAAAAGGAAATTTTCATAGGGTTGCCATGAGTCCGTTTTTTTAACGGACAGTCCGTTATTTTATCGCCGTTCGTTTGTCTACTCCGTTAAACCGTCCTATCAGTTATTTCTTGTGTAAAGGGGATAGTCAATAGGGACAAAAACATTTCGAGATCCGTAAGAAAGACCATAAATCCGAATCCGGGGTTTTAAAAGTCCTAGATTTCTCCCAATCCCAAAAACTTCTCCTAAAAGGGTTGAAATTCGGTTTTGGATGGATCTATTGCCTTGGAACGCAAGTTATAAAAGAAACTAACATTTGTTTATAATGTATCCCTTCATCTCGCCTGCGGCTAGTGTGTTTTGTGAAAGAAAAAACGTAGGACCGGGATCTCATATCATGCTGGACCCGTGCTGTGAACGCACCCTTTCCCGCAAAGTGCGAACTTGGTGTCCCGCATAGCTTTCATTAAATTATTGCGAACTTTTATATGTTAGCCCTTCCACTATAGACAGCGACTTACATCAGCTGATTCTGACGTTTCTTTGTTTATTTTTTTTTACTTTTGTTATCGGATTTTTTCTATATTTTCGTCTTCTTTCCATTGGTATAAAAATGTCCACTATGATGGATCGTCCAGAAGATTTGTGCACTGATGCCATTCCGGATCCACCAAGGGGCCAGAGGAAGACGTTTTATAAGGCCGCTGAAAAGTCAGCACAAGAAGGGCTTGAGACAAAAGCCAGCGAGGTAATGGTATAATCGTATGGGTAATCTTAAATAAGACTTGTGTCTTCTTACATATGTCTTATCAGATGTAAAAAAAGTCCACATGAACCCATCATCTCTTCATCCTAAAATTTGGCAAGGAATATGCTAAAACATTAAGGAAATAATGTATTTTTTGAAAAATATAAAAACCTATTTTTTAAGGAATTAAAAAAAAATTTTTTTTCAAAAACATTAATTATTTGGTTTTATATAAAAAAAATTATCATTATTGAAAGAAGCCCTATAATCGCTGGTGTAGGTATTTCTTGAGATATCTTAATTTTTGTTCATACATGTTTTGTACTACTGATCAGAAAAATTCAGAATTTTTCATCCTATTTATGGGTAGAACAAATGCACCAAAAATTATTATACTTTTTTTTGAAAGATAGTTTTTTTCAAATAAGCCTCTTATGGGTAGAAGAAATGTACCAAAAATTATGTAATCAATGAGATGGTCTACCAAACCTCTTGTTGATTTATGAAATATGAAACAACAAATTGTTTTAAAAAAAGGAACAAAACAATCATTTTTGAAAAAACAACAAAGATTGCGGGCAATTCCTCAAAAAGGGATATTAGTAGCTCACATACTAATTTCGGTCTTCTTGGACCCTTTTTGAGGAATTGCCCGCAATCTTTGTTGTTTTTTCGTTAAGTATGTCCTCACAATATTCCTTTTAACAATCATTTTTTATTGAAAAACATAAAAATCCATTTTGACAAAAAAAAATTCCCAAGGTTTTTCCTTTTATAAATAAATGGGGTGCCATTTTGTAAGTTTAGCCACTTGGTGAGTATAGAGTATTTAGCTCTATAATTATACTTAAATAAACCGTTTTTGTTTTTTGAATATCTCTGTTTTTGTGCAGGCAGTCTTGTATTCAGGAAATCGATAGATTTTTGGAAATCTCAAGAAATTCTGCAATTTTCTGGAAATCGCAGTTCACTTGTTGGCATAGTGAGACGCCTCTCATAGAAACCTGCAGAACTCATCCTTCCAAGTATTTTGGGATTTCCATACTTATTCCTAATCCTGTATCTAAAAAATTTTAATAATATCATGTCAGCACGGAGACATCAGTGCAAAAACGTATTCAGCTAAAATCAAGAGAAGGCAGGTCCCCAAATTCCATGGCCTTCTTAATGGGGGGGAATTCATATTCTATTTCAGTGGCGGCTGGTGACATTATAAATTGGGGGGGGGGCAGAAATTTAAATTGCATGAAAAATGAGATAAAAAAACAATTTTATTTTAGTACTTTCCAAACAAGCAGATTGGTGTAGTTTTTAGTTTATAGATAAAGTCCATTCACATTTCTTTTTTATGGCCCCATAGAGCAACCTCAAAAATTGCACAGAATTTTAAACATTCTATTAACCTACTAAGTATGTCTAATTTTTGTCACATTTCCATTATGTTCGGTAATGTTTTGCCTATAGGCACTATTCAATTGGAACCTAATATCAGTCTTGCATAGCATAGAAAATTCTATGTGGTTATTTAAATGAATAGCACTTACTTTGTGTCTTTTTAACTTTTCACTAAAGTTCTTGATATCAGAGATTCCCTTTGTCACCCACACAGGATCACTTCATGGATTGTTCATAACAAGATAAATAAAGCAAAAAAAGCATTTCTTTTTTCACACCGACACAACCAGTTTTCAGCTTCATCCTATAATTTTTTATTAAATTTTCTATTATAAGTTTTTTTGGAACACCCCTTGGCATTAGTTGCACTAAAATTTTGGTTAATTTTTAGGTCCGCTCTATGTGGCCCTAAAGATTTTATTTGTAATCGGAGTTCATATGTCAACGTGTTTAAATTTGCACAGTTAATGTATTCGATAGTATTTATTTCCATTTTATAAACAAACGATAACAAAACCAAACAATGACACGCGATCAAAACAAACTGATACGTCTTCACGAAGGATAAAACCGGCTCCGTAGCAAGGGCAACAGACGTCTTTCGCACAATGTTGATGGCCGACTTCTACTAAAATAAACGTTCCTCCCGCCCCCGCTCGAGAATATCCACCCATACCTTGCTAAAAAACAGGTGAAATTGAAACCTTGCTCCGCGCGGCGCTGCCAGCTTGTAATTATTTATGCTAAAAAACTTCAATTAATCGCTTGCTGTTAACCACAGATAATAAAAAGAACTAGACAATCATGTTGTAAGAGAAGATTTATCTTTTTTTGAATAAATCAATTAAAAATACTGTTTGTTGTCTAGTTTTGGGGGGGCACTGCCCCGTTACCCTCTCTGTAGCAGCCGCCACAGTTCTATTTGCATTTAATTTACTGATTTAAAAAATCATATAAGGTGTCGTTCCGGATGCGTGGAAGTGCTCAACCGTAATTCCAATAGAAAAAGTACCAAAAACTATTCTTTGTACAGAACATAGGCACATTAATATGTTACCTGTTTATGAAAAAGCTCTGGAGTTACTAGTAAAAGATCAGTTGATGCATTATATCAATCAAAATAATATTTTAATTAGTGAACAATCAGGCTATAGACAGGCTCATTCATGTGAAACAGCTTTGCAGTTTTTAACATCCTCTTGGAAATATCAGATAAATAATAAAAAAGTAATTGGGGTAGTTTTTTTAAGCTTGTGAAACTGTTAACATTGATTTACTATTACAAAAAATGAAAAATATGGCATTACAGGTAATGTATTGAAATGGTTTAAGAGCTATTTGAAAAAAAAACCATTTCAAAAGGTTAAATTGTAAAAAAAGTATCAGGAAAAATGGAAACTGATCATGGTGTTCCTCAGGGATCAGTACTGGGGTCCATTTTATTTCTTATTTTTTTTAACGACGATCATTAAACACATAAAGTATTGCAAAATCAAACTATTTGCAGATGATACAATACTTTATTAGTATTTTATTTGCGATATAAATGAATTTCAAAACATCGAAAAAAATTTCAATAAAGATCTTAAGAACTTGCATGTGTGGTTAATAGAAAATAGACTTAAATTAAATATAAACAAAACAAAATTTATGACTTTATTCTCAAAGCATAATTTAAATCAACTTAAGAATAAAAACAAACTCAACATTGGTATTGAAAATTCTCAAATATTCAAGAGGTTAAATCTTTTAAATATCTAGGCGTAATGTTAGACCCTGAGCTTAACCTTTCTCTACACTGCAAGTACATAAAAAAGAAAATTGCAAAAAAGCAGGTTTCATGTATAGGCTAAATAATAAAGTTTCATTATTCACTAAACTCACAATTTACAAATCAATTATTGCACCATATTTTATTTTTATTTTATTTTATTTTTTATTTTTATTTTTATTTTTTTTTTATTTACTATATCATTACGGGCGAACCCAATTACAATGACAGGAATAAATGAGAGTTACATAAATATACAATAAAAGTAGCATACAAGTAAAGGTAGTCTTAAGCATTAATTAGATGTACAAGAATAGGTTGGACTTTTAGGCATTATTTTGCAAGTGCGTATTTCTGAGCTGTTTTAAATTGGTATTAAATATATCGATAGCTGGAGTATTGTTACAAATGTCGCACATTGTATAAAGCGGTGAATACTTTAAAACATTTAGTCTAGGCGTTGGCAGATAGAAAGTGGATAGTTGTCTCGATCCCTGGCGCGGGATTATGAAGTTTCGTTGGGCTAATAAGTCTGCACAGTCTATTTGATTGTTTAAAATTTTATGTAAGGTTGCCTGAGATGCGTACTGTCTTATGCTGTTTAGAGATGGAATATCGAATCTGGCGAGAAGTTGGTTTTGAGGGATTCCTTGAGCGGGATAGGTTCCATCTACTTTAAAGGATAAAAATTTTAAGAAACGCCTTTGAATTCTCTCGAGGTCTTCTATTTGGTTAATTTGATGTGGATTCCAGACAATAGACGCATATTCGAGCTTTGATCTAATATAAGCAAAGTAAAGACTCTTGAGCGCTGAGATGTTAGTTAATTCTTTTGAGATGCGAACAATGAAACCGTACATTCTCGATGCAGCTGATGTAATATCTTCAATATGAGAAGAGAATGATAGTTTCTTGTCAAAAATTACTCCTAGGTCGCGTATGGTTTCCGGCCTCTCCAGGACTTGGCCATTTATAGCATAGTCATACGTTAGATATGTAGTTTTATTTGTGTACGTCATTACTTTGCATTTAGCAATGTTAAGAGGTAGGCCGTTTTAAACGCACCAATTCTGGATTGCATTTAGATCATTTTGAAGAGCTATACAGTCAGAGACGTCACCTATTACTCTGAATGTTTTAAAATCGTCAGCATATGAAAGGCTGGATGAACCGAGGCCCCTTCCCAAACCATCTATGAAGATGTCGAAAAAAAGAGGTCCCAGCACAGAGCCCTGTGGTACGCCGGAGCTGACAAGGTATTCGGCAGACCTAACACCATTTACATACACGTGTTGGCGTCTGTTGCTTAAGCAAGATTTTATTAGGTTTAATAATGGTATGTTAAAACCGAAATTTTTTAAGGTTGTTAAGAGCACGCCGGTGTCAAGTCTGTCGAACGCCTTAGAAAAATCTGTATATATGACGTCGAGCTGTTGACCTGCGTGAATAGTTTGAGAAATGGTTTGTGTTATAGACAGAAGATTGGTAACAGTAGATCGTCCTTTAATGAAGCCGTGTTGATTAGGTGATAAAATATTATTCACAGAGGGGTAGATAGACTTATGCAAGAGAAATTCAAAGGCTTTCAAAAAGTTGTTAATTATAGTTATTGTTAGCCCGCGAATAGAAAAACGTTAAAGGCAATGAACTGTATAAATTAATTAATGATATCGCGAGCAAACATAAATATAGATATGAAATTACGAAATAATCAGACGTCCATAGGTAAAATTGTTGGAACCACACAACGGTAATCAGATAAGTGCACTCACCTCCTTTGCAGCCAAATTCTCCTCGTTCCAAGGGGCCCCCGAATGGATCTAATGATGTCACCACGTAGCTGAAGGGTTGAAGTTTCTAGTTCTATGCTTCAGTACACAAAATTCGAGCACTTTCAGGTGTAGATAATTGAAATAGTTGGAGAACGAAATTAACACGCCTTTTTCTCTAGGCGATTGACAATGATCTCACTGGTTGTTGGTGCGCATGTCCAAATACGCGGAATGCGCTTTGTCCTTCATACAGTTGTGTGTTTTTAAAATATATATAAACAACCGCGAAATTTAGCGGGAGCTAACATAACTGCCCTCCAAAACACACAAATTTAGAATCTCAACCGGACAGATATAGATATAAGAAAAAGAATCGACCGATAAATATAAATGAATGAAAACAGATAAGTATCGTAAGTTTATTTAGATATAACGAAATCCCGAAACAAACAGGCAAAACAAACAAACAAAAAATTCAAAAAAAAATTAAAAATAAAAAACCTATTGTAATACCCGGTAAAAGGTAGAAAATTAAAATTACTTTTAATTTGGCAAGAGGCACAGTTTTACAACTGGCCGCTTATAAACACCGGTAACCGTTTTTACCGTCGCAACACGCACCTGACCGTCCCCGCCGGGATGCAGTTCGATGACCCGACCGACCGGCCATTTCAAAGGCGATTGAATGTGATCACTTGTTATGATAACCAAATCATTTAATTTGATATTTGGGGACAAATCAGTCCACTTGTGTCGCTGTTGTAGCGTATGCAAATACTCTATAGAATACCGTTTCCAAAAATCATTATGTAGTTTTTGGATTAGTTGCCATCTCGAGAGCCGATTTAGGGGAACCTCGGACAAATCTGACTCCGGAATTTCTGAATTAAGGGGTTCAAGTGTCAAAAAATGCCCAGGGGTAAGAGGTTGAAGATCGTGTGGGTCTGAAGAGGCAGGAGATAAAGGGCGACTATTAATACGGCTTCTATGCGACAGGTAAGGGTGGACATCTCCATGATAGACAACTTCTGGTCGCCGACAACTCGTACAAAATGAGTTTTAAAACTTTTGACGCCAGCTTCTGCCAGGCCATTGAAATGTGGACTGAGAGGAGGTCCCAGATGCCAACGAATAGAAAGTCTGGTAGCAGCACTTCTTGCGTAATCCAGTAATTGGTTACGAAACCCTATAAAATTACTGCCTTGATCTGACCAGCATTGCGTCACGCTTCCGCGTCTGGAAATGAATCGATGGAATGCACCTACGAACCCTTCGGTGGACAGTTCCATGGTTAATTCCAAATGCACGCAATGTGTGGCCGTACAGACAAACACACAGACATACGATTTGAAAGCTTTACAACCACGGTAACGATGAGGAATCACAAAGAAAGGTCCACAAAAGTCGATAGCTACACTCGAAAAAGGTTTTAGTTGATTGATTCGATGAGCGGGAAGTGAACTCATTATGGGCGGTCTATAGGGTTTAGGGTTGATTCTAAAACATTGCAAGCACTTGGATATGGTTCTTTGAATTGCCCGTCTGGCAGATAATATCCAAAATTGCTGTAAAAGCAGATTATGTAATGTTTTAAACCCAGGATGAAGATATTGTCGATGAGCGGACTCGATAAGAAGAGTAGTTAAACGATGGTCACTCGAAAGTAAGACGGGGTGTTTTGCAGAATAAGACAAAAGGTCAGATTTTTGTAATCTGCCACCGACTCTAATGATATTATTCTCATCAAGAAAAGGTGAAAGTTTTCGCAAAGGTTTCGGTATTGGTTTATCCTTAGATAACGCGTAAAAAAGCTCAGAAAAACAAGAACCTTGAACGCGTTTGATAAGAAGGTGTAACGCCCTTTGCATCTCACCGGTGGTAGGAAAAACAATATTCTCAAAAATAACTTTTTGGTCCGGCGGCTTAGTGGGTTTTTGATAGGAATGGTTTTGAAAAAGGTTAACTATTCGAAGGACATAACAAATGATACGTTGAATTTTGGATATAGATGAATATTTGATAAGAAGCTGATCTAAGAAGTTCACATCAATTATCGCATTGCAACAGACTTTTGGCTTTTCCTCCAGATTAATATCTCCGAAATCAATCGGCATTTTTGATTTATGAAAATCGGGCCATTCGTTTTCGGGAGACCACAAAAACGACGGTGCGTTCCACCACATGTCATGTGACATGAGCTGTGAAGGGGTGGCCCCTCGTGACGCAATATCGGCTGCATTCAAAGCAGAAGGAATGTAGCGCCACGAGTTTGAGGGAATGATTTCTTGGATTCTACTGACTCGATTTCCAACAAAGGTTTGCCAGCGATTAGGAGGGGATGAAAGCCAGTGCAATACGACTTGCGAATCGCAGAAAGTAACGATATTTGTAAAAGTTATTTTTCCTTCATAGCTAGATAAAACGAAGTCAATTAATTCGCTTAAAAGAAATGCGCCTAGGAGTTCTAGCCTAGCCAAAGTTTGTGACTTTATAGGCGCGACCCTAGATTTTGCAGATATGAGAGAAACAGATATATTGTTTTCCTCTTCTACACGAAAATATACGACGCCTGCGTAGCCTCGAATTGAAGCGTCACAGAAGCCGATGATTTGACAGGTATTGGTTTTTGACAGTTTGATTTGTCGGGGTAATTGAAAATTGGAAATAAGCGGGAATTCAGAACGAAGTTTGTTCCAAGAGTCGATGATAGAAGAATCTGGTTCTTCGTCCCAGCCTATTTTCGATATCCACAACTGTTGCAAAATAAATTTTGCTTGTAGCAACAAGGGACAAAGAAAACCTAAGGGATCGAAGATTGTCCCTATGATAGATAAAATAGAACGTTTGGTTGGGGGTTTGTCCTTCATTCGGCATTGATAAGAAAAAATGTCGTTTTTTGGATGCCATTGAAGTCCTAAAACTTTGATAAAGTGGGGTTCCTCCTTGTCGAAAGAGAGAGGCATTTGACGATCGGACTCTGGCAATGTTGCCAATAACTCAGGACAATTGCTTGCCCATTTTTTAAGTTCAAATCCTCCCGACTTCAACAAATCATTGAGTTCTGTTTGAAGGGAGAGAGCTTCAGAAAGCGAAGGGCTAGTTCCCAAGATATCGTCGATATAGATTGACGTTTTTAGAACAGTACTAGCCATAGGAAAACGTTCCTTTTCTCTCTCTGCCAGCTCATTTAAGGTACGCATGGCTAGAAAAGGTGAGCATGTCATGCCAAAAGTGACAGTAGAAAGTTCCCACACTGAAAGTGGGTCCTGTGGAGAAAACCTCCACAATATCCTTTGATAAGGACGGTGATAAGGATTGATAAGGACTTGACGGAACATCTGTTTGATATCAGCAATGTAGGCAATAGGATTAAGACGAAATGTAAGGAGTAAAGAAGCAATATCTTTTTGAAGTTTCGGTCCAGATAACAATGTGTCATTGAGACTAATATTTTTTGGGGTGACTGCTGAACAATCCCAGACTACCCTTAATTTTGTACTCAAGCTTTCCGGCTTTAATACGCAATGGTGTGCTAAAAAACACGATACGTCGACCTTTGGTTGACTAGATAAAACTAAACTCATAGAATCGATATAGTCTTGCATGAAACTTGAATAGGCAGTGTACAGATCAGGATTTTTGATTAATCTATTTTCTAGAAGTAAAAATCTACGATAAGCTTGCGGATAAGTATTTCCTAGGTCAGGGTTTATTTTATCTTTAAACGGAAGATCTACCATGAATCTACCGCTCGGTCGCCGTACTACACTAGCAGTAAAAATTGATTCTGCCTGTTTTTCTTCCTTTGATAAGATTTGTTTTTTAGGCAAATGTTCGATTTCCCAAAACCTAGGGAGAATGACCTCTAAAGGAGGTGAATGACTCGTTAAAAAACAACTGGTTCGTTCCGTAAGACTACCTACTTCGTCAATCTTTCCCATGACGACCCAGCCAAAGATAGTTTCAAGGGCTGAAGGCTGCCCTACCTGTCCAAGAACCCTGCCCTCCTTGAATATCTGTGCGAATAGCTCGCAACCAATAACCAGGTCCACAGGTCTAGATTTGAAATAAGATGGGTCGGCAAGTTTAAGGTTTTGCAAGTGTTTCCACTGATTATCGTTCAAAGAGAATGTAGGCATATTGGAACATAGTTGTGGAACCACAATTGCTTCGAAATTAAGTAAAGGAGTGACTTGTCCTTGTGGCTTAATGTGACATTGAACGAGCCCTTTTGAAGTGAAAGAAGACATCTGATTTAATCCGAATATTTCAGTGGTGTAACTTCGCCTGGGAAGATTAAGACGCTGAATACACTTTTCACTGATGAATCCTGTCTGTGATCCAGAATCAAGCAGTGCCCTTACGGGTTGAAAATTTCCGCAACCGTCCATAACATCTATTATGGCGGTGCATAAAGGAAAGGTACCTGAAGGTCCTGAGGCATTTAATGACACATGAAGATTATTGACAGGTGGTGTGTGAATGACAGGACTAGTATCTTGGCTTCCAGACTCTTGATTAGTTTCTAAGATATGAGTTAAAGTGTGGTGCCTTTTACTATTGCAAGTCCTGCATGAATATTTTGATTTGCACGTATCTACATTATGCAAGGGATGAAAACACGCTAGACATAATTTTTTCTGTTTGACGAAAGATAGGCGATCGATAGGTGAGAGATCAAGAAATGTTTGACATTTCGAAAGCACGTGACCTTGATTACACCGGAAACATTTTATTCCCGTACTTGAATTAGTTGAGGTGCCAGCCAGTCCTATAAAAGGCGAATTGGATGATTTATAGGTAGGCTTTTGCCCAAACTGATTTCGCATAGAATTTGAATTTTGATAGGTAGGCTTTTGCCCAGACTGATTTTGCATAGAATTTGATTTTTGATATATAGGCACCTTTTTGGGTGCTGTTGATTGAGGAAGTGATTCCAAAACTTTACATCTTTTTTCTAGAAATTGAAAAAGTGACTGAAAAGTGGGAATTTCGGTATTAGTATTGGCGTGACTCATTTCGAAATTTGAACGCGTTGGAATATCCAATTTTTCTAATAAAATGAAAAAAATAATAAAGTCCCAACTGTCAACGTCAAAGCTAAGTGATTTTAAAATTTCTAGGGATTCAGAAAAGGTGTCAATTAAATTACGCAATTCTTTAGCTGACTCGTTTTTTAAGATGGAGTTCATAATTGAGCTTAAACCATCATTTGCGAGGTCTCGCTTGTTTTGATATCTATTGACTAATTTGTCATAAGCAATTTTATAATTTTGATCAGATAAGCTAATCCCTGATATCAATTTTAAAGGCTCATCCTCGAGATATGAAAATAAATATTGAAGTTTTCGAACGTTACTTAGACTTTGATTTTGATCTATAATATTATTAAAAAGATCGAAAAAGCTTGGCCATAATTTTTTATCACCTCGAAATATGGGAATACCTAACTCTTTGAGTTTTGGAGTTTCGTTTTGTCGAACATATGATCCCGAAAAGGATGGGGCCTCAACCGGAAATATTTTAGAGTAAACCCCCTTACACGCATAAAAATATTTACGAGCTTCTGAAAGGATCGCATCCTGCGTTTTAAATTCCTCATCGTCCGTGTCGTCTATCAACATAATGACGTCATTATGCGCCAGCATGCATTTATCGAAGGTTTCATCCAAATCGGAATACCTCACTTGAAACTCGTTTCTCGCTCTTTCATCCTTTTCCGCGGTGTTTGACAACACATAACACTCGGTGATCGCAGATAAAAAACCCTTGCGTTTTTGTACGGCTTTTTTGACAGACATGATTTTACCTTTGAAATGACGAAATTGTCGGTAAATATACAATTAACGCTAAATTAATGCTTCTGAAATAGAAAAATGACGAATTGTCGAAAATATGCACTAATTTATCGCAATTGATGAAAATTGTTTTAAATATCGAAATGATATGGTACACCACTGAACTTTTGTTTTGTTTGTTTTGATTCCTACTCGCTTTGTTTACTGAATGACCACGCTCCAGACACGTGTCCTGCCCGACGACTTTCTCGACTCGATTCAAGGCCGTTGTTTGGCTTGGCCACAGATTAGGTAAATAATTATTAATACCGTCGTATGGATTTATTATTTAAAATAATTCGGTCGAAGGAACACTTTATGTTAGCCCGCGGATAGAAAAACGCTAAATGCAATGAACTGTATAAATTAATTAATGATATCGCGAGCAAACAGTTATAGGTCTGTAATTTTTAATATAAGATTTATTGTCAGATTTAAAAATGGGACACACTTTGCTGACCTTCCACGAGGAGGGTATTCTCGACTCACTGAGGCATTTGTTATATAATTTACACAAGGGAACCGCGAGAATGGAGGCGCAATCTCGTATAATAAAGCTTGGTATGGAGTCTGGACCCGCTGTTAATTTAGGTTTAAGCTTTCCAAGAGCATTTTCAACTTCCGTATTTGAGAAATCTGTTATGCAAATACAGGGGGAATTATTATTCGCCGTGTGATTCTGAGGAGGTTGTACGGGGTTGTCGTTAAAAACGCTCTTAAAATAGTCTGAAAAACCCTGCGAAATGGATTGCATAGAGTCATATTCAGTGTTATCGTGGTACATTACGCTAGGAATTGATGACGTTGTTTTTTGGCTGTTTATGAAAGACCAGAATTTTGAGGGATCGCTCTTTATGTTATTTTCAGCGGTATGTATGAATTCCAGGTGTAGTTTTTTTATTTCTAGTTTTAAATATGCTCTTAATTGACTAAATTCTCGGTAGGTGTCAGGATTTGGATTTTCTTTATATACTTTTCGCAGCCTTTCTTTTTTATATATATTTTTAATGATATCGGGCGTAAACCAAGGAGGAAACTGCCACTTTTTGGCATTTTTTGAATATTTTGGAACCAGTTTTTCAAAAATACCGTAAATGTATATGTATAGTTGCTGACTCATTTGGTCTAAATCCTCAAAGTCATTTAAAAAACCCCAGTCTGTGTTCGAGAGTTGCAGATATAAAGCTGGAAAATTAGCCTTTCGAAAGTTGTATACTGTTTGTGAATTAATATTAGACAGATTAGTTTCTTCAGTCAATCCGGTAACGTGAACATTTAGAGCCGGATGGTCGTCATGTTCACGAACCAGTACGTCAGTTGCTCTTGTGCATATTAGGTTAACATCTTTCTGTAAAACTAAGTCAAGGATTCGATTTATCGAGTTTCGCTGAAAGTTCATCTGCGTCAGTTGAAATATGCTCATAAAGTCATTTAATTTAATTACCAGAGTGTCAGTAAATTGGTGTTTATTTTGGAAGTCTAGAAAGTTCGCATATTGCGGGACATTAAAGTCGCCGAGGATTATAACTTTGTTGTTAGGAATAATATCAAGTGCAATAAAAAAGTCGAGAATACTCTCTATATCCGTGGGGCGTACCGGAGGTTGTATGTATATTGTGAAAATATATATGAATGATTTCTGAAAATGGATTTTTACTCCAACAATGTCCGCAAACCTGGGAATCAGTGTAATTATTGATGTAGGAAAAATAACTTGAGAAGATTGCAAGATGTTATTAACCGCTAAAAGAACACCCCCACCCCTTGTCAGGCCTGTTGTCTTTCTATCTCTATCAAGGCGGTAAACGTTAAAATTAGTGTTCATAAACTCTCTCAGAATCAGAAATGTCAGGAACCAGCCAAGTTTCAGTGAATGAAATCACATCATAGTCGCATGTATACGTTGAAAGTAAGAGGTTGCCAGTTTTACTTCTAAGTCCCTGACAGTTCTGGTAATAAAGTGAAAAATCAACGGAATCTGATTTAGGTGGGAGATTTGTTTGCTATTGTTGCATGATGTTTTTTTGCAGTCTAGTTATTGCGTTTTTATATGCAGTGCATTTATTAGTATCCCATACGGCATGATCAATTTTGATGCTGTCATCGTCCTTTTTAAGTTTTATGCAGTTGGTGCACTGTAGGTTATCAGATTTGCAGTCTTTAACGTCATGAATTTTGCCACATCTTGGACAAGAGACAGTTTTTTCGCAGTTTTTAGATGAGTGGTAAAATTCGTTACAGTTAAAACAACGCGGAATAGTAAGACCGTCATAGACTGTGCAGCTATCATACCCTACAAAGACATTACCGAATTTAAGTAGCTTTTCGTAGGTGGACCTATCGATTTGCAAGAGAGCTTGAAAGAGATTATTCTTGTTACGTGTCTTGTTAATGCTTATTACTTTTAGCTGTGAGTTTTTATGAAAAATATCAGAATTTAGTTTAATTAAAATTGTGGATAATTGTTCATCTGAGAGGCATTCTGTAAAACCGACGATTCTGACTCTGGGATTAATTCCATGTATTTCGCGGACTTCATATTCTTCGGATAAATTTTCCTCTGCTAGGGTTTTAAATCTGTTCTTATCCTCCGAATTTTTGCAGGCAATAAGGACTCCACCTTTGCTTGTGTGCTTGATTTTCGTAAAGGCAAAATTTTCTTCCACAGGGTTGATGTTTTCTAGAAGCGCTTTTTTAGTTTGATCGTTTGTTTGAGATTCATTTTTAGGCTTGATCAGGACGGCAGGCTGAGTGTTATTTTTAAGCATTTCTGAGTACTTTCTTTGCTTGGATTGCGCAGGTGGTTGCAGTTCATTTGAAAGTAATGCAAGTTTATCAGCGGCAATATTCATAATGTCGAATTTTAGGCTTTCGAAGGTAGTGTTGAGAGCTTGTAACGCTTCTTGAACTTTGCTTTCTATTAGGTTTTTTATTTCCTGCTGATTCAATGTAATACAATCGGCAACACAGCGATCACATCGCCAGGAAAGACCGGGGATCTCCGCCAGCAAAGTAACTAGGTTCTCGGATTCATGAACACAGGTGAAATGATAAGGTTTTTTGCATTGGCTACAAAAAACCTTTTTATTTCTCGAGCTTATCGTATCTTGGCATTCTTCGCAAGTAGGCATTTTTTTGTTATAAGTGATAAGGATTAATTTTAATCAAATTAAAACCTTTGGCAGCTGCTTTCTGGAAATTTAATTACATCACCATGCAGGAGATATTCACAACTCACTACTGCGAAAAAATTACAAAAATCGGTGTACTTTTTCCCACCAAAAAAGGTTAAACTTCAGGAGCGCAAAAATGTGTGTATCACTTGCTTGCGTTTTTATAAAATAATAATATTTTGATTATTGTGGAACATTGTTTCATTTTTTAAATGCAGGTCAGAAAAACATGTTACAGAAACTGCAGAACCGTTGCATGAGGGCAATTTTATTATATAATAAGCGAACTCCTATTAGAAATATGCTTGACAGGTTAAACCTTATGAATGTTCAACAACGAGCCTCATACAACATGTTAGTCTTTGTTTTTAAACTCAAAAATAATGTTGCCCACATATTTAACTGGTGAGGTAGTTTATGTTAGAGATATTCATACTCATAACACTAGGTCAAGATCAGTAAACAATTGCTATATTGCTGATTTTCAAAGTGAAACAGTATTCAGTGTAGGTTTAAGATTGTTTAATAGCATCCCTAGAGACATGAAAGAACGCACTTCATTGAAAACTTTTAAAACAAAATGTAAATACTTATTTACGAGTCGTTAAATACCGAGATGAATTCCAAGACGTGCGCAAGCGTTGATCTGTCACTTCTGCCAACCAATCAACTGAGAGATATTTCAGTATGGTTTTATACAGCAAAACTTTAATAATAGTTCTTTTTGATGAAAATTCGTCGTTTTTGTTCTGTGAAAATGCCGGTGACGTGCAAGTTGTGTGACAAATTATTTAGTGCCTAATTTAATTTGAATAAACACTGTCATCGGGGTTCTACTGCATGTCTATGCTACGATAAACATTTTTTTAAAAGATTTACCTCATTTAAATTTGTCAATACTCCCATGGCAAAACAAAATAAACGTGAAATGCATATAGAAGAAATATGCATATACCTCAAAAAATATTAATCGCAGCACATAGATATTGTATATGTTTGGAAAAAGAAAAGACGAATCTTAAAATGCAAAAATATACAGGGTGTTCCCTCTCAAAAAATCGACTTTATTGTCACACCCTGTACAGGGTGTCCCAAATTCGTTGTTTTTTTGTGGTGTCGGGTATTTCTAGGGGAGAAAGAAAAAAACTGAGCCCCTTTTGCGACGCTCAAATTTTAAGAGAAGCCTAAAGGTGAAAACTACATTTAGATATAGCAAGCCGTTTTTAAGCTACGGAGTGTTTTTGTCTGCATTTTGCTTTTGTGTAAATAGCTTTCTTAAGGCTGCTTGACATGGTGCATAACATGCTGCAAATATTTGCAAGCAAAAAATTTCAGTCAAATTGTTGCCTGCAAAAAATCTCTTTTTTGTTTGACATTGTGCATGGCCATGCATGGATTTCCCAGAATCTAGGTAAAAATTTCCCAGTTTGCATGCAAAAAAATGGCACCGGACCGATAAAAATGGATTGCCTGCAACAATCAGCTGGATTTGTACTGGGCATGCACCTGGGCAAAATTTGATGCATTTGCCTGCAAATTTTATTGTCATGCACCATGTCAAGCGGCCTTTATAGATCTTTTCTTGAAGAATTGACAGATGTAAACGGTTTTCATTTATCTCTTTTGGTTTTTAAAATATTGCATAACGTTGTTATTTTTCTTACAGAATAACTCTAAAACTCTCTCTAAAATTTCCTTTAAAATGATGTATCACACTCAATATTTTAATTTTTAATTTTGTTTTATTGTTTTCTTTATTTTTAATTTTTAATCACCTCTTTATTATTTTTTTATTTTTATAATATTAAAATATTTTAAACCCATTAAGCAAACTAAAATATATGGTAAAAAAAAAAAAACAAAAATATAAAGAAATCCCACTAATCCCATAAAGAAAAATTAATTTTATGTGATATCTCAAAAACTAAACGTGACAAATAAAATTTAATTTAACAGTTGAATTCCTCTTAAAAAAGTGTCTAAATAATGTTTTCACAGAAATAAAAATATTAATAAATAAACAAGTTATAGACCCCTTCCCAAAATGCAGACTTTTTAAAAACACCCCGTAGTTTAAAAACGGCTTGCTATATCAAAATGCGATTTTCACCTTTAAGCTTCTTTTGAAATTTGAGTGTCGCAAAGGTTGATCAGGTTTTTTTAGCCCCTCTAGAAATACCCGAAACTCCCCAAAAACATCGAATTTGGGACACCCTGTACATGGTGACGGATAGAAACAAATTATGTTGGCTTTTAAAGTTCATCATCATAATTAACCAAAAAAAATCTACAATTTATTATAGCCCTTTATTTTCAATGATAAAGTTGCTGAGTGCTCCGGTTACAAAAAAACCACCCGGTACCTACATACATAAAATCATACCTAAAAATTAGAATTGACCATTATTTTATACCTTGAATTTTTTATTATACGTTAAGCTCTTCGATCTCGCGCCAATCCCGGTATTCGCGCCAATAATTTAAATTAGACATTTTGACGTTAATTTTGGCACATGCTCCTTTGATGGAATTCATCTCGGTATTTAACGACTCGTACTTATTTAGCTACCTATTTGTATTTATAATGACATTGTAAAGAGCAATTTTTTTTTTGCTAATAAAGTGTGATTATAATAAGCGAGGGGTGAACAGCTCTCACAATCGGTGTACACATTTCTCACAATCTTTACACAATCACTCCCAATCACCCACAATCTGTCACATTCTCTCACAATCCTTCGCAATCCCTCACAATCTTAACACAATCCCTCCCAATCTTTCACAATCTTACCACAGTCCCAGTGGCGTAGCGTGGGGGGGGGGCGGGGGGTTCGTCGCCCTCCCGCCCTGAGGGTACTGGCATGGCGCCCCATTGGTGCCCGAAGCACCCTAATCGTTATTAAGTAGCAGGGCCGGTAACGGTAAATTAAGAGGGCGGCAAAGGAAACTATAGACATGATGACTTTTTTTTTTTGGTTGCAAGAATTTTTGATGGGCTGTCGACCCCCCCCCCCCCCCGCTTCTTCAGGCACGCTACGCCGCTGCACAGTCCTCCACAATCCCTCACAATCTTACCACAATCCCTCACAATCTTAGCAAAACATTGTGGATTTTCACAATCAGTGTACACATTTTGGGTTAGCTGTTCACCCCTCGATAGTAAGGGTCAGCTGCCCCCCTTGCTTCTCCCGGGATGCGCCCTTGCATGTGGGAGCTGCTGAAAAGAAATCGGTTTACATTATGTTATAATTCTTATGGTTGTAGTCCCCAAATGAGAATTCCACACCAAATGCAGACCACGAAAGCAATGCCCACAAATCTACACCAAATGCAGACTGTGAAGGCACTGCCCACCACGAAAAAATGAAGACACCCAATGGGCAACCAGCTTCTGGAGGTTTCAACAGTTATCCCAATGGATCAAGTATGTAAAAGATAGATTAATAATATTGCACAATATTAAGGATTGCGCAATATTACTGACCGTATAGGCTTAGCATTGAACAAGTTTAAATTTTATTGCGCAATGTTTCCTTATTGAGCCGTATAGAGTGAATATTGTGCAATATGTTTTAATCAACAATGTTTGTTCCTAGGTAGAAGGTGTTCGTGAGTGTATTTGTGACGTTTCCGTTTTTTAAGTTTAAGCACCAACACGTAAAATTTTGAGGTTTTAAAATTTTTCCCTATAGTTTTATCATATTTCTTATCAGTGTGCCAAAGCTTAGCTCTCTAGCACTTCTGGGAGTGGGCAATGTTTCTTTTACATAACTTACCATGTATCGGGGAGGGGAGCAAATTAAAATTTTTGGGTTTTTTTCCAAGGGTTTGGTCATAATTTCTATCAGTCTGCCAAATTTCAGCTTTGTAGCATGTCTGGAAGTACAGTAGAATTTTGATGATCTATACACGAGTGTGGCAAGTTCGACGTTTTTTGAAATATCGTAACTAACTAACTACTATATGGAAGTCCATGAAACTTGAAGGGGTTGTTAACTCTATGAAGATCTACGACTGTGTAAAGTTTGAGTTTCGCAGATAGGTCAAATATGGGCTAAAATGTTTCAAGAATTGGTATAAATTGGACTATACTATGTGTGCGAAATACGCTAAATGTCAATTAAAAATGTAGCAGCGTTATTTCCCTAATATTTTATATATTGCCAACTTTGTTGTTAAGTAGAAGTGTACCTTATCAGAGACGATCGGTGGTTCCCCGAATTGCCGGAGACTTTTAGAACCAACCCTGTTATTTTATCTCGATCAAACATATTTTATTTTATCGCGTTGGAGTGAAGGTGTAGGTATATTATGTTTGCCTAAAATGATAATGCAATGTAAGTTTATACCTAGGCTACAGATATATTTTTATAGAAATTAATTATTGCAATTATAAAATTTTTTAAAAAAAGTATCAGCAGCACAGGAAATTAAAATATACTAGTGACAAAGAAAAGCATCACCCACTAAAGTGTATATTTTTATTGAAATTTTAAGACAGATAGTGACATCTAGCAATGGTAAATAGAAACTCTTGTGTTAGCAATGCTGTTTTGGCACAGTTGGTAGCAATGTTTATTAGTTAGTCTGTCAAAAATACAAATGGCGTAATCATATTTGTATTTTAAAAGTGCCGAATTTTTACGTTAAAATAAATAAAACTCATTAAACAATTTCTGTTTTTGCTTCTACGTTCCACTAACAATAAAAACCACAACAATTTTGTAAAAAAATTCTACACAGTTTGGACCGTTTACCTGCACCTCCAAGTTACTCACCTAGGAAAACAAAAATGTCGCTTGTTATGTATGTAAATCTATCTTTATTGTTAATAAATATATTATAATACCATGTCTTGTAGCTAAATACACGTTTCAGATATGAGCTAGACATCTCAAAACCGGGTTATAAAGAAAAAACAAACAAAAAATTAAAACTTTAACAACCTGTATCTCGAAAACTAAGCATTTGCAGACCCATGTTTATACAAAGTTTTTTTCCTAAAATCACTCAAGGAATAATCCTCTGAAGTTTGGCGACGTACTTGATTACCACCCTCTATAGTTCGTGTCCTTACCTAAATAAATTAACTCTCCTTTCCTCGGCAATAAGGGTAAAAATCAGGGCTATACTAACCTGGGGAAATAGATGCCTAGCCTTATTATGTTTTGAATATTTTGTTAGTTTTTCTGTTCTGTTTTGGTTTTGAATATTTTGATTTTCCATATTTGTGGCCCCAGCACACTAAAGTTGTAAAAAAATCCACTTTTACATAGATTTTAGTCAGAGTTTTTATATAAAACTAAAAGAATAATACTTCCGTGGCGTTTTTTTCTGTGCAGGTCTTTCCTGTGCCCTTTTTTATGGTCTACATACTATGGTATAGTATACTAGAATAACAATAAGCAGTAGAAGATGATAATTTGTTTTTCAGTAGTGATCACAAACGCAGTGGGGCCAATCCATATAGGAAACGTAAATGTAAGAAACGTAATACAAACTGTACACACCGAGCCTCAGGGCACTAAAGTACCCCGATCAACCTTTATACCGGAAACGGAGCAGATAACAGCCATGTTCAACAAGACTGATCTAGTCACCGAAAAAGATTTAAGGTAAGTAATCTTATGACTACAGAGGAAACATAATTAACTATTAATGGTGAAATTTTAATTAACCCGATATGCCAATGATAACTTCGTTACAACCAAATACATTAGAGCATATCCAAATACGTTAGAGCATAAATATGGGGGATACCCATGCATTCTCACACGCGATGCTTGAAGCCAGGACCCCTATTTAATTCTTAATGTTCCTTTTTCGGGTAGACAGGATTTCAGTTACTGCACATGCGTCAGTTTTGGTGGCTTGGAACATACTCCATTACGTCACCACATTATTTGACAATTGTGAAATGCTTCGGGTTATGTCTATTATTTTTTTCTAAAAACTAGTTGATTGTGTGAAAATTTATCAAACTGTGGATTAAAATTGTAGTTTTTCCAAAACTAATTGTGCAGATTTATTATGGACACCATAAAGAGTGTTTAATGGCATCTATATATATCCACTTAAACTTTATTAACAAATTATAAAGAAAAATACACGTATTTACCTATGGAATGGCACTCCCTTACTTCTTCCGGACATTTTTCCACAAACCGCACATGTTTGACATAAATTATTTCTCATTTTTCACAGAAAAAAATATAATTTGACTATGCTGCACTGGGAGACTGATATTATTGTACTTGAATCTTTTGAAAGATTGTGCGATCTTCGTGTGTTTATAATTTTATGGAATAAGACAGTAACAATAAAGAACTGGTTTAAATACTTAAGTATGTAGTAAGAGGATTCAAATACAAGCTACCACAGAATATAAAGGAAACATTAAAAGAGAAGCGAAGGAAGAATAACATGCTAGCTTAAGAAAATGGTGCAACATGACGTAATAATCAATTGCTTAAAGCATCAATAACGAAGATTCGAAACGCCATGATTATTCTAGATTAAAGAATCCTGCTAGGAACTCTCGCAACCCGTAAAATCCTAATTCATAAAAAAAATTCTTTTGTTTTTGATCCATTTGATCAAGAACTAAAATTGCAAGTAAAATTATGGGCGTACTTAGGGGGACTCGGGTGTCCTTACGCCTTAGGATTTTTTAGATATTTTCCGATATACGGTATCATGGGGACTCGCCCCCTCCCCCCAAAAGATATTCCTGGGTGCGCTACTGAAATTTATTTAGACTACTCTTACAAGTCACATGCCGCAACGCATATCAAAATGCTGTTTTTACCTCTAAGATCTCCTAAAAATCAACCCTCGCAAGTGGAGGTAACTTTTTAGCCCCCCCACCCCAAAAAAAACACCTGAACTCCAGAAGAACTATATACGTAATATTCCAATACGCCCTGTTACCTATTTACACAATGGATGGCGTTTGATGCAAACATTCAGAAATGAAGGTACGAAAAATACACAGATACTAAATTTACATAGATAGAGTTTTTGTCAACTGTACGCCGATGATTTGACGTAACGAATACAAGAATAAAATAATATTCATGCGTAAAAGTATAACCAATTAGGACATTTTATCTTAAGGACCACAAAAAGGATAGACTTATACCCATTGATATTGCTATTTCAAATATGTTTGCATTCTGCATCGTAAGGTACCGTAGGTATTGCAATAATGTAGGTATGGAAATAATATGTATATGTCTTTGAAAGCAACCAATCAGGTCTTTTTTGTTTAAAGACCCCAAGGCCCTCATGTTTGCATCATGAATGTGCAGTTACCGTGGGTATTGAAATATTATGTATATGAGAAGAACACGGAATTTAGGATACCCTGTACACTAGCAAATTTACTTGTACTCTGAGTCTATTTCTATTTGCAGCAAGTCATTTGCACAACAATTAATACACCTTATTTTGAACTTATTTTTATTCTATTCAAAATCTGTGGCATTTATCCAGTAACCAACCCTGTTACTTAGAAAAAAATGGGATTTTTCATCTTAAATGTTAACATTATTGTTTCCAACTTGTTGCAGATACCTCAAAAAATATATATCAATCAGAAATTTTGGCGATACTGCTGATAGCTTGGGATATGCGGAAGAACAACTCGAACGGTTTCGATTTGATCAATTGAATTATGGACCGGAGGAAGTGAGTAATTTCCAAATTTAGGGGTGCAAAATAAATTTAACTGATGCTTGAAATTAGAAACCTTCGCAGTTTTCGCGATTCAGGAAATAAATGGTTAATTGATTTTGCACTCTTTAAAACTCGTTTAAGACTTGTGCTTATTTGCGGTCAGCCTTTACAATATGATTTTTTTGTATGAATCAGATTTATTTAAATAAGTCCTGTAAAAATTGACAGTTTTTTTCCATTATAGATTATTTTTCAAGTTCTACTAGATTGGATTCGAAATACTTCCATAACTGAAAGCGGTTATGACCCCACCATTGGTAAGCTAGCCAAAACTCTTTGGGATACCGGTAGTCAACTCGCCGTTCATAAATGGGCGGGCAAAGTGATAAGATGAGAGAAACAAGAAGTGATAAGATTACACAAGATATGGTTGTTGCGTTTTATACTTAATAATAATTTTATACGTAAAACTTATTTAGGGATCTAACGTCAAACTACAAAGGTTTATAACAAATTCTTTGGCAAAACCAAAAATATTTGGTATAATGAGGAATATTGGTGTCTATTTTAGCGCCTGCAATGCATGTTACAAAAAAAACTACAAAGGCTTACAACCAATTCTTTAGGAAAACCAGGATAGCAGCTTTTTCGGCTGCTGAAATAACATATCCGAAATATATAAGTTCTGTTTGTTAAAAAGAACATTTAGTTGGTTTAAGTTTTAAAATCGACTCATTTATCTAGTCAAACTTCTACTTTTATCATTCCAATTTAGATATGGACAGGTTTAAAATATCATCTAGATAAACCAAACACTATTGTGAGTTTGCCGTGTGAATGTTCGTTGTGTAGCGAACATTTTATGATTTACTTTGCTATCATCACCTTTAAATTAAGTTATAGGATGAAAGGCCCAGTATAAAAAGCAAAAAGAAGCGAATTAGTCGAAAATATATTCTTCGTTTACCAATTCCTTAATTCTAAATGTTATCTGTTATGCTCAAAAATGCTGTGTTCTTTTGACTATCTATGCCTTATAAAATTTTAAAATAGACCTCAGGTGATTTGTCCATTGTTTTATGTACGACGGGTAATGGATAATAATCCATTTTAAAGTAATTGTTAAAAGTGATTATGCTTTTTTTGACAGGAGGACTTTTACGGACTATAGACCTTTTCAAGCGGTGGGCTGTTCGGTTATTAAATATCTTCGTTTAAATGCGAGAATCAAACAGAGAAGGCTTCCAAGAAACGTCAAAATATCATTAGACCCGGGTCGCAAGGACCAATTAGACGGCTCTGCCCGAAGGGTAGAAAACTAGAGATATCACAAAAAATTACCCAAAGTTAAATTCGCCCCGTCTGGAAAACCAGACGTCTATTAAACTAAAACAAAGAAAAAAAATCGGCAACACGCTAGAAGCTTACCTTCTTTCATTTAACAGCAGTTCCACATTTCACTCGCGGCCGCGGCTTTTCTTGTGGTTG
The DNA here is from genome assembly GCA_963576565.1 of Aspidapion aeneum. Lineage (NCBI taxonomy): Eukaryota > Metazoa > Arthropoda > Insecta > Coleoptera > Brentidae > Aspidapion > Aspidapion aeneum. Next base: position 22,077,524 of record OY755043.1, read on the forward strand.
GAATTTCGGTCTTAAACTTAAAACACGTGTGACTTTTTTCAGTGTCTTGTCGGAAGTGGTTCTTCATTCCCCTGTCAAACACAGGGTGGCGCTTCAAACTCCCAGCGTGTGTCAAGCGCGCATGATTTTTGCCAAAATGATCAGGTGATCAAAAAGAAAATAACTTTCAACAAACAGAGAAATTATCACCTGACCGGAATTTTCCCAAACAAAGAGTTTCTTTTTTGAAGGTTTTGACTAAAAAGCCCAAAAATATCAAAACAAAATTTAAGGTTAGGTTTTCCCAAAAATTCAAATAAAAACATAAATAAAAATAACTGGCAGCAGTAAACAATCATGCATTCTCATTGTTCTATGAACCATTAATAACCCTGCTTCGGAGGTAGAAAGAAATAACAATGAAAATTCATGATTTTCTTGGTTAAGCGCTCTCTGTTCGATTCTTGCATTTAAATGAAGATAACTAATAACCGAGCGGTCTACCGCTTGTAAAGATCTAATGTGTTGACAGATACTTTCTCTTAGAATATTTTACCTGAAATGAAATTGTTGTAGGTAAAAATCAATAGCTGGCCATACACACAGAGGTTGATCCGCCGGTTTGGAACGGTGCGGTTCAAACTGGTGGATTTGTCTTTCAATTAGTGGACATTCCACGCGCCAGTTATAGCCGGTATAGATTTATCTGTGAGTTCAGACCGGCGGGCGAAACTTGTGGGTTCCGCGCTCGATATTTTAACCGGCGCAGACTTGTCTGTCGGTTTACACTGTGCCAGGGATAACAGACCGTTCATATAGTCTATCTTTAATTTACTGAATATTATGGCACATGTTTCCAGAATGATATAACCAAGTGCCTGTGCAGAAATTCCCATTGAAAATTTCAGATCTTCATATTATGATCTTCCCGTAACAAGGAAACTAAGGGCATCATTTTGCTTGTTCTGGACCAATGGCTTCTCTCATTTGGGTATCTTATTTCGTAAGATCCTCTCTTACCAAATTTAATAAAAGGTCATACGTGTTAATATTCATTCTTAAATAATTTTTAAAATCGTCTGGATCATTTTCTCTTAACTCTTTTAATAGAAGGTCATGGCTAAATAGTTTCCTCTTAAGCAAATAACTTGTAACCCACTTGGAACGTCTCTTTTTTACACCACTATGCATTATTTCCATATTAATAATCATTCCCATACACAGATCCTGCTTCTTTTTAGCACCAAACATTTTACATACACTATGTTTAAAATACCGTGCCGCATAAAACTTTCGAAATTCCACAGTTTTGGTTTAACCGGCAGATAAATCTTGAGTTTTCGCCCACTAACGCGCGGTTATGTCTGCCACAGACCAGTATGAAGGATCGATTCGAAAGATTTTTTTTTTGTGTTAGTGGACTGCAGCAGTTCTAAACCATTGCGGACATAACGGTCAGACTTATCTGTGCCGTTCCAAACCGACGGATCAACCTCTGTGTGTATGGCCAGCTAATGAGTATATGACCCGTATAGAGTGGCAACCGGCGAGCCTTGCAGAATTGAGGGGCAGATGACGCTGAAATAAATTCGTCTATAGTTTAGGATGTATATAAGTGGCACCGCGTCATAGCTATGGTAAACCAAATTTTGCGGCAAAATCTAAGTAAAGAAGCCTTAAAAAATTGTTGTTTCACTTTACATGCAGTGTGCCGCTTTATATGTGTATGCTAAAACACCGAGACCTTTTAAAAGAGAGAAAATATAGTTCAAAAAATACCCATTGTAATGACGTCATTTTTGTTTATCTTTGTTTAGTATATTATAAACAGCGGTGACTTTTTAAACAAACTTTTTAAAAAAAGTAGTGTCTATGATTTAAATAGGTAGGTAATTGGTTATATGAAGTATCTGTCACTGTCAATCAAAAAACATTGATTGGCAAAAATATCTACGCCATATGTTTTTTTCTCACCTGGTGACGTCATTACAAATGCGTATAATTTAGACTATAGATACTTACCTAATAAATAAAGATCCGAAACATAAAAGAGAATACAAAATTATATTAAATTAAAATGTGCGCAAATATTGATTTAGTTACAAAAACGGTAATTTGTTTTGTAAAAAGCTCGGTCGTAATTTGTTTGACATTAAAACAGTCAAAACAACAACGAATAGAAAACGTCAAAGCCCGGCTAAATCAATATGTTTGTAACAACCAGATAAGAGTATATATGTTCCTTTCTAATGAAATCGTTTAGAAGAGGACATAAATAAAAAGCAAGTAAAATAGTAAGCTAATAACTAATTAGTGCAGTGCCTCGTTTTGGGAATCAATATCAATAAAAAAATTACAGGAAGTGCGGGCCACTGTATGTACCCTTCTACTCCCTTCCCGCCCATCACGATTTTGATGACGCGGTGCCACTTTAATATATAGTACGCAAACGTAATGACATTTGTGTAATAGGCATGAACCTCAGAAATCGCACATGCAACTAAATCGTACTAGTAGTCTCTGAGTATTGCGTACCAGACGAATTGATTTCAGCGCCATCTGCCCCTGAATGTTGCAAGTTTCGCCGGTTGCCACTCTATATGGTTCATATACTCATTGGTAAAATATATTCTTTTAAAATCATACAGTATGCCGTAGTACCTGAGAGCTTTTGATACGGAGACTGCTATAAAATGCTATTGGCAGCAATTATAGGCTGCCATTTAAACACAAGCTTTAAGATAATAAGTGATTATATCTATACGCATTCTAAATCCTTAACCCTAAAAGTGTGTTTATACCAAAGTGCACCACGAACTCGCCTATTGCAAACCGCTTGTGCGCCACTCGTTGATTTACGTTTCAACCAACCACAGAAAACCCGCAAATGCGGAAAACACCAGAGGCTCTTCTCACCGCCGTCCCAATTGAATCCGTGCACGCGAACAGGGCAAGCGCGGTGCACTTTGGTGTATAAGCGGCATAATATGCACCGTAAGTTAAACTTGGATTAATTCAATGTGCTTTTATGTCTATTACACCGAAAACAAAAAATGGTGCTATATTATTGTTAAATTATGTTATATAGACTTTATGCAATACCAACAAATTATATACCTACGTATGTATAATTTTGTGATAAAATATATCAAGATTTTTTAAATATGTGTATTATGTAATAAATTCTTTTGTTATGGCATAGTTGCTTATTTAAATTTTTAGGGTATATTGCCTCCTCGGTAAAAATGCCCTTAATTTGTATATTTTTTCTTACAATGTTTGCAATAGACACAACTCTGAAAAAATTAAACCGTTATAAATCCATTTTGAATTGCAATTGCAATAGTCTTTGAATTGGATATAAAGACTAATTAACTAAAGATAGTAGACAGCTATTAACTCTTTGACTAAATGGAATTGCAATAGAAGCATTACTGAACAAACTATGATATTAAGCAACAAGTGAATTAAAGAAAGAAAAATAAGAAAAAAGTTTTCTGCTTCGGCCGGGGATAGAACCCGGGATCTCTTGCTATCTAGGCAAACATTCTACCACTGAACTACCGAAGCCATACATAAATTTTCGGAAAACTTCTATCTATGCAGGCTGCGGTGTCTCAATACAAGAACGAGAAACCCTCAGGGTATTAACTCGACCAAGTCATCCAACTGATCTCTCTAAATTCTTCTTTCCCACTGTCAGAGGTATGATAACTCAAATTAGACGTAAAGAATCAACGTCTGAAAGCATGAGATCACCTTTTCGTGTGTTAAAACTAAAGAAAGAAAACTAAAGAAAGAAAAATAAAAAAGTTTTCTGCTTCGGCCGGGGATCGAACCCGGGATCTCTTGCTATCTAGGCAAACATTCTACCACCGAACTACCGAAGCCATACATAAATTTTCGGAAAACTTCTATCTATGCAGGCTGCGGTGTCTCAATACAAGAACGAAAAACCCTCAGGGTATTAACTCGACCAAGTCATTCAACTGATCTCTCTAAATTCTTCTTTCCCTCTGTCAAAGGTATGATAACTCAAATTAGACGTAAAGAATCAACGTCTGAAAGCATGAGATCACCTTTTCGTGTGTTAAAACTTCTGATCGCAAATGGGCGATTTGCCAATATAATTATCAAAATACTAAATTGCAAATAATGCAAGGACCTAAAACTATAAACATCAAGTGAAATTAAAGAAAGAAAAATAAGAAAAAAGTTTTCTGCTTCGGCCGGGGATTGAACCCGGGATCTCTTGCTATCTAGGCAAACATTTGGTATTTTGAAAACTATGATATTGTCACGAGGGAGTTTTATCCTGACGTAACACAGTTTAAGTTTATTTATATAGTACTTGTCTTCACTGTTAACTACGTGTGGGACGTTACGTTCTCAGCTTACAACTAACTGCTAAACTCTTTTGGAGATGCTTTTGTTAAAAACCGTTTGCCATTGATAGGATATCGAGATGTGTTTTGTTTCCTGTATAAACATCATTGATGCCCGGTCGATCACATTTAATTTTTATTCCGTATATAATTTGTTACACGTTTTAATACAAATTGAACTATATACAGAAGTTCAGTTCCTTAGATTGTTTAGGGTTAATGTGCATTTGCTTATAAACGTAACTTGTGCCATTTCGTAAATAGGACATTATTTTCTATCCTGACAATAGTTGGTTTGGTTGTTGGTTTATAATCCATTTAATTATTTTTAATCTGTTTAAACAACCTTGACAGACATAAACACAACATTTGTCTAAAAAATTTGTGTAAGGCGCTTGCAGTTATAATCCGAACTTTCTGGTAGGTGTTTAAATAGTTTGACTTCAACTCTCGACCACCTGTCCTCTCATTATACTTATAGCGCACAGTAGTTCAAAACCCCCCAAAAAATGATGCCGGTCCTACATGACTTTAAGCAAGTCAATAATTAGCTACTATGACCTATAGTAACTATTTTTTATTGCCCCATTTCTTATTATCGCCGGGTCGCTAGTGTTTGTTTGTCTCCAGTTTTGGATGGAACAAATTAGTGACTTGTTTAAATTGTTGCTTCTATTGGTGAAATCTTTTTTAAAGATAACTTATTATGGATAAATTAGCTATTGGTAAGTACTTTATACTATGAGTTTTTTTTAAATGAGCGATAATTTACTAAGAATTTGAGATTCAAGTTAATATATCTTTAGTGGTTCACCTAGCTCACCTTTAAAATTAATAACGTTAAAACCCAATATATTACTGCTTTTATTTTTACGTTACTGTTACCGTTATTGTTACTAAGAATAACGGCAACATTCAGGGCAAAAAAGATAGATTTTGGAACACTTAAGATAACACAACACAAACGTTAATTTAGTAGTTTCACACACCTTCAACTTTTTTATTTATATTTGGTAATTTATTTTTATTAGATTTATGACTTTTTACAAACGAAACTAACGAATTATAGTAAAAAATTCGATTGCATTAAACAAAACAATACAAAACTAACCTTAAAAAATAACGGTAACGTTAAAGGCCGGCTACCGTAAGTACCGGGCGCCGTTACCGTACATAACAAAAAAGGAACGAGAAGCTGCTAATGCGCAGACTCAGTAATAACAATAACGGTAACAAAGTGAAAAATACGTGACCCAAAATGTCCCTAATATCTCGCCCGTCCTTTTAAGATATATCTTTTAATATAGATAGGTGTCCCAATTCTAAAAATTGATGATTTTATGTTAAACCGTTTATTATACAAAGTTAATCACATATTAGCCTATTTTGAAACGAAATGTTACTTTTTCGATAAAAAATGTTACTTTTTCGATAAAAAGTGCACTTTTGTCCCTTATTTAAGAGATAAAAGTGTCACCTTTTGCGAAAAAGTGCAACGTTCATCCCTGGGTACATATTATAGAGTGTGGCCGTAAAAATGCATCCTAACTCATACCTTTTAAACTTATTAAATTAGATATCAATTTTAAGAAATTTTTTAATATGTATACTAATTACACATACCTAGGTATAAATGAAAACATATAAAACTTATAAAAAATACTGTTTTGTTATAAGTCTGACTGTTCAGATTTTATGGCGCCTTAAAATGTCAGAAGTTTCTATATTTACATGTCAATATCTAAAAACCTATACTTAAGTTTTAGCTATTTCAGCCACCCTGTATGCTGAAAATTAATGTGCATTATCAATACCGTCAAATTAATGAAACAAAAATATAATTATATTATTTTACTTGCAATTCGTTTCATATTTGAGTAAGGTTTAATGGCTTTAATGGCAAAAAAAATTGAATGCGTCAGTTTTACACGGTTTTAAATCACTGTGACATGACAGGTCGCCACTGCGCCGACTCAGAATAACGATAACAATGATTTTGCTGGCCAAAAACACTTTATTATATTTTGTGAATATTGTCGATTTTTGTATCTAAAAGTCGCATTGTTCATTTCATTCTATCTTTTTTAATTCATGACCGATTTTAACAAATGATACCTTTTTATTCACAACAATGGAGCTTTTTAACAAATCCAAACAAAAATGACAGCGGTGCGCGCAATTTTTTTCAAGGGTGTTAAAATTGGAATCTTCAAAAAACGTATGCCATCTTAAATTTTAGCGAAATGTCAATTTTAGTATTGGGGTCGTATAGATTAAAGCTTTAGCTTTCCAAGTCTCTAAAGTCGGTCAAATACCCAAAAGAAAATGAATGCGGCAGTTTTATGCGGTTTTAAACCACTGTGCAGCGTGACAAGCGATATTTCAGGCCCAATATCCGAAATTTCAGCCAGACACTGCGTTTAATGAAATCCCCCGAACATTTTAATTGGGAAACACTTGTACTTTAAAAAATATTTTGATTCAAAAACCCATTGTATACGGTTAAATATGTAATCAGTTGGACGTACATTTCTTAAACAATCAATCAATATTTTGCACACTTAACAAGTCAAGATGCTTGATTTTACTAGTGTACGATTAGATAAAATATTTAGGCCAGTCATTCAAATGAAAAAAAAACCCAGCTTACAAAATGTGGTATTGTTCACATTGGAATCGATATTTTTTTCTAGTTTTCGGCCTTGGTGGGAGCGGCTCTTTTCCGCCATCTTGGATTTAGTATGGACGACAAGGGTTTTTTTAAATTATTTGGTTTCTGTAAATTTTAGAAAAAAGTTTTAAACAAAAATTGAAGACAATAAAATTTTCCGCAAAAGCACTTTTATTCGTTCTTTTGTCAGAAGAATGGTTTTCGAGTTATAAGGCTGATCATTTCTCCGCAATTTTGGATTTTGACCAATTTTTTTATAGTGGCCTTTAACTTAGAAACTGCCACAAACAATAATTTAGAGTAAACCATGCATAAGTGCACTTTGTTATTTAAAAAGATCAAAAAAAAATATTTTACTATTTTATTAAAATATCACCAACTAACAAGTTTTTATCCCCAAAGGATTTACAAATATAAGTAACTAAAAAATAGGAAAAGGTTACTAAAATATTTCTAAACACAGGTTGTGCCTCTAATTATAAGTAAAATCTTCTAGATCTTTAAGTACACCTACAAAACTTAACATTTATGTACAATTTGTAGTGGTACGCATATGCTCCTTTTTTGTCGAATTCAATAAGTCTTATTAAGTATTTTTTCAGCCAAAGTTTGGAATAAATAAAAACAAAACGAGATAAAGTATAAATCTTAAACAATTTTTGGCACTTTCAAAGTTTAAATTACTTGAACTTAGTTCTCGAACACTTTGTTTAACTTGTTTACTTATATTATATATATTAAAAATATCACAAAAGGAAGGGCCAAAAGTATAAAAAAAACTTAAGCATAACCCAAAAATAAAATATATAAAAAATACTACTGCGAAAAAAAAATCAATTATTCAATAAATAAATCAAATTTGATGGCAAAGAAACGAAGCAATTCACGCTGGAAAATGCGTCAGATATCAATAAAAAAAATTTTTTTGACCGGACAAAATGTAAAACCTGCATTTAGAAAAACTTAAAAATATCTCGCTAGGAAATAACAGGCCGCACCCTGCCAAAAAAAAATCCCTTTAAAACTAGAGATACAAAAGATTTCGAGAACATGTACGAACCGTATGAAATCCATAGTTACTTCTCTCTTGATTTTGGTACATGTGATTTAATAAAGTTTTTTTTACTAAAGTACGCACCTTATTTAAAGGCTCAAAAAAAAACGCATATTTGTTTTAGCATAGATTCGATATAATTTATCCGATTTCAAAGGCTCTTTTGTTCTTACGAGTGACAAACGACAAATAAAAATATTTGGTGAATTACCAAACTTATATTACCCTATATTGGGCGGCGGATAAAAGGTCGAATGTACAAAAGGTCGAAAAAATAAGGTCGAAAATACAAAAGGTCGAAAGTACAGTAGGTCGAAAGTACAAAAGGTCGAAAATAGAAAAGGTCGAAAGTACAAAAGGTCAAAAGTACAAAAGGTCGAAAGTACAAAAAGTCGAAAGTACAAAAGGTCGAAAGTACAAAAGGCCTAGGAGTAAAATATAAAATTAATATACCCAATGATGAATTAAAAAATTATAGCACGCCACTGGACAGAGAAAGATAGCGCTAATTGAAGCCATCTCTTTTGTGCCTTATTTTATTCTGGCCAGACAATACTATACTCCCTGTCCCATTGCAATTCTTTTATCTAGAAATCGCGAGTGCGAGAGATAAGATATACAATTCAAAAATACAAGAAATGAAAAGGATAGCCAGTCAGCAACGCTTTTGGCATTTTCTAAAAGTGTATATGGTCCTTAATTTTAAAGACATAGTCGTATAGCCTGCAGGGTTGGCCGATATATATCAAATGATATGAAATGAAAAGGATAGCCAGTCAGCAACGCTTTTGGCATTTTCTAAAAGTGTATATTGTCCTTAAGTTTAAAGACATATTCGTATAGCCTGCAGGGTTGGCCGATATATATCAAATGATATACCGCGGGTCCAAAAAAAAACCGGACAATTTTTTTTCATTATAACTTTTGAACTGTACGATAGATTTTAATGGGACAAACTGCACTTGGAAGAGAATTAATTAGAGTTTTGACCAAATATATTTTTTTGTTCGCCATCTTAAAATACAAGATGGCGGACGAAACTAAAAGGTACCCTTCAAAGATGCTTGTTTATTCTTGTGTTGCGAATATGTTTTAAATATTTTTTTAACTTGGTAAAAAAGCTGCATTCTTGCCACGCAGAACAAGGTACGAGTCATCAAAATCGGTTAAGTGGTTCTAAAAAAAATATTTTTGTTTCAACCATTGTTTTGCATATTATACGATTGCCTTGCCAATCATGTCTGCATTTATTTCCTTATAAATTTATTACTACTGAACCGATTTTAATAAAATAAAAAATATTCTGGTGACAATTGATAAATACAAAAATATATTTTTTTAGAACCACCAAGCCGATTTTGCTAAGTTGTACCTTATTGTGCGTGGCAAGAATGCAGTTTTTTTAGTGATTTAAAAAAGCATATTAAACTCGTTTGCAACACAAAAATAAACTTCCATCTTTAAAGGGTACAATTTAATTTCGTCCGCCACGTGCAGTTTGACCCATTAAAATCAATGGTATAGTTCAAAAGTTATAATGAAAAAAAAATTGTCCGGTTTTTTTTGGCCCACCCGGTATATCTGATATTTATTGCTTGAAATATATCATGTTCTCAATTTAACGAAACAAATACAGGAGGAAAAAATCCTTGATACTAAAGTGCAAATGATGATAATGATTTTCCTCTGGCCCGACTTTGCCCTACTTAAAAATATTTATGTCAAGCGACAAGTTCCTATATCATATGTTTAGGAAAAATGTTATTTTTTGTCTTGTTTTTTCTTTTTGTTCTTTTAAATTAAAGTTTTGTTTTTACCAAACTAAAGGTATTTTATGTGTTTAATGTTTTTTTTGCGTTTTAGCGAACGAACAAAATTTTTGATATATATCGGATATGATAAATATCGTCGCCCTAGATGTGAATGGTTCTAACCCATAAAATGTTCGTTTTTTAGTTTGCTACTGTACTTATTTTTAGTAAAATTTCAAATTTTATGGAACTGAATGAATCTAATCCCAGAAAATTTATTTTAAATGATTTCTCAAAATTTTAAAAAAGGTAAAAACTGGATTCATACGCTACACAAAACGTTTATATCCATATTACTCAAAAGTAATGTTTTGTGGCAAAATTTTTTTAAAAAAAACATTACAAAAAAAACTACCAAATTATTCTCTGTGGATATAGCATTTCATCCCATCCATCCAAGACTATTTTAGTAAAGAAAATTTTAAAAGCAATCATATTAATGATCGAATAAGTAATAAATTCAAGTACAACGTTAAACACAGCTAAATCACCATTTTTAATGCGTAGTCTTAAAATCACATAAGGAACCAAAAAATATCTTGGTTCCAATCGTTTTTGAGTAGCTAATAAAGCTAACAATGCAGGAAAAAACAGCAAACAAAATACTATATCGTGTTTTCCCCATGCAATTTTACCCATAACGTAAGAGCGAACAAATATACGGGAACCATCGCGTAACGGAACCAAACGTATCGGCTGTAAAATCGATTCCAAACGTAAAACGTGAGGTGCCGATTGTCTGCCAAAAGATACGGGTGGACTTCTGTGTTAAAATGAACTATTAGCAATCCAATTATGATACTAAAAACAGTCAAAACTTTGTTTTTTTACAAATTTTAGAAACATCAAAGCTTCACCTACAAAATATGGCCACCCAAAAACTAGAAATTTGCGACTTTGCCATACTTAAAAATGTTTATGTCAAGCGACAAGTTCCTATATCATATGTTTAGGAAAAATGTTATTTTTGTCTTGTTTTTTCTTTTTATTATTTTAAATTAAAGTTTTGTTTTGACCAAAATAAAGGTGATTTATGTGTTTAATGTTTTTTTTTTACATTTTAGCGAAAAAACAAAATTTCTGATATATATCGAATAAGATATACTGATATATATCGAATAAGATATATATCCGATATTATGGTATTTTCATATTTATATAAATATCATAACATTTGCCAACCATGATAGCCTATAGTTTTCCAGTAAGCCAAAAGTCTTTAAAATCGGACAAGTCCTCATATATATACTTACAAAACAAATGCGCGGGTTTTTTTGGAACACCCTATATCAAAAGTTATAAAGTAAATAACTGTTTAGTCCAAGTTCCGGCCCTACCATGCACTTTGTTTAAAAATACCAATATTGACAAAAAAAATTTTAAAAAAAACATTACAAAAAAAACTACCAAATAATTCTCTGTGGATATAGCATTTCATCCCATCCATCCAAGACTATTTTAGTAAAGAAAATTTTAAAAGCAATCATATTAATGATCGAATAAGTAATAAATTCAAGTACAACGTTAAACACAGCTAAATCACCATTTTTAATGCGTAGTCTTAAAATCACATAAGGAACCAAAACATATCTTGGTTCCAATAGTTTTTGAGTAGCTAATAAAGCTAACAATGCAGGAAAAAACAGCAAACAAAATACTATATCGTGTTTTCCCCATGCAATTTTACCCATAACGTAAGAGCGAACAAATATACGGGAACCATCGCGTAACGGAACCAAACGTATCGGCTGTAAAATCGATTCCAAACGTAAAACGTGAGGTGCCGATTGTCTGCCAAAAGATACGGGTGGACTTCTGTGTTAAAATGAACTATTAGCAATCCAATTATGATACTAAAAACAGTCAAAACTTTGTGTTTTTTTTACAAATTTTAGAAACATCAAAGCTTCACCTACAAAATATGGCCACCCAAAAACTAGAAATTTGCGACTTTGCCATACTTAAAAATGTTTATGTCAAGCGACAAGTTCCTATATCATATGTTTAGGAAAAATGTTATTTTTGTCTTGTTTTTTCTTTTTATTATTTTAAATTAAAGTTTTGTTTTGACCAAAATAAAGGTGATTTATGTGTTTAATGTTTTTTTTTACATTTTAGCGAAAAAACAAAATTTCTGATATATATCGAATAAGATATACTGATATATATCGAATAAGATATATATCCGATATTATGGTATTTTCATATTTATATAAATATCATAACATTTGCCAACCATGATAGCCTATAGTTTTCCAGTAAGCCAAAAGTCTTTAAAATCGGACAAGTCCTCATATATATACTTACAAAACAAATGCGCGGGTTTTTTTGGAACACCCTATATCAAAAGTTATAAAGTAAATAACTGTTTAGTCCAAGTTCCGGCCCTACCATGCACTTTGTTTAAAAATACCAATATTGACAAAAAATTTTTAAAAAAAAACATTACAAAAAAAACTACCAAATAATTCTCTGTGGATATAGCATTTCATCCCATCCATCCAAGACTATTTTAGTAAAGAAAATTTTAAAAGCAATCATATTAATGATCGAATAAGTAATAAATTCAAGTACAACGTTAAACACAGCTAAATCACCATTTTTAATGCGTAGTCTTAAAATCACATAAGGAACCAAAAAATATCTTGGTTCCAATAGTTTTTGAGTAGCCAATAAAGCTAACAATGCAGGAAAAAACAGAAAACAAAATACTATATCGTGTTTTCCCCATGCAATTTTACTTATAACGTAAAGAGCGAACAAATATACGGGAACCATCGCGTAACGGAACCAAACGTATCGGCTGTAAAATCGATTCCAAACGTAAAACGTGAGGTGCCGATTGTCTGCCAAAAGATACGGGTGGACTTCTGTGTTAAAATGAACTATTAGCAATCCAATTATGATACTAAAAACAGTCAAAACTTTATGTTTGTTTATAAATTTTAAAAACATCACAGCTTCACCTACAAAATATGGCCACCCGAAAACTAGAAAGAATAAACTAAAATAAAAAATTTGAGGTAAATTTATGCTAACTTGATGTGCAGTTTTATCACCTACCACTATGCTACCGTTGAGTACAACAAATGTAATAAAACTTAAAATTGTAACACTAAATGAAATAAAATTTATCCAAAAATCTGTTCTCATTTCTTTTAAAATGGATAAAGGTTTCTTTAGAAATTCCATAAGAAAAAATTGAAAATTTTTAACACTTGTGTGCTCTCTAAAAGGCACATCTTTTACATTATTCCAAGTTTTATATAACTCTGATATCACATATTTTCCACCAACCAGTAATACTATAATAACATTGGTTTGTCGAAATATTATAGAAACAAAACCTGCTATTGAAGCTGGAAAATGATGACCATACTCACTAAATGCCACCATCAAAAGGATGCTAGTCAAGGACACTATATCAGTGTAATAAATCTGACTAAAAAAGAATAACGGGGGAAACAAAGTTAAGGTCAACGAAGAAAATATTCGCAGTAAAGTCCCTTTGACAGTCCTGGATAAGATCACGTAAAACAAAATTAAATTAATGCACGAAAAAAACCATGATACCATTCGTAGCCAGTAGATGGAACATAAGTGCAACGGTCCCAGCAGGAGGGAGCTGATTAGGTACAATCCTGGTAGTGTCGTGACCTTAGGATCCCAATCATTAAAGTTGAAGTTGCAGTATTCTTGCCCGAGCGGTAGATGAAACTCTTCGTCGATGACCTAAAAGGAAATAATCTAGTTTTCAAATGAAAATATTTGATCCATTTAATGAATAGTGGTGCAAAAGTAATAGGTTACATTTGATAGATCTGTTTCCCCAGAAATATCTTTCTGGCATGATCCAGTTTTGCATGAAAACCCGATTTTAGGAGATAAATTGATACCTTTCTTTGTCTTTGATATTTCCTTGGACATCTTTTTAATGCCTTTAATACTTCAAATTTTGACAACAAAAACAAAACAGATTACTAATAGGCAAGCTCTTAAAACAATTCATGATTGTATAATTTTTAAATTGACAAATCATTTAGTACACTTTTATTATTTATTTATTTATGGCATTTTTTTATTGGAACAAAACAGGGTTGGATGGGCTCAAACAAACCGGCTCTGGCATTTTTTTTTTATTCGGCCCTCGCTTCGGCACAAAAATTTTACGGCAAAGAAAACGAAGTCATATTGTGTTACTTTTGTTTTTGATATTATGGAGGTTTTCTTATTAAATAACATGCTAATTTGAAAGGATGTAATTTGCATTTTGAGAAAAAAAACTTCATATAACATTAGTTAAAAGGCTGCAAGTAATTTGTTTTCGAATTTAGGTTTTTGGTCTCCATGTCATATGTAATAAAATTTCAAAAAAACTTAAAAAAAAACAAATAGCAGTAACTGTAGTACTGCCTTATGAACAATTAAAACTTTGAAGTCGTTTTTGTCCGAACCACACTTTCGTGACTTGCTCCCATTTACCTACCGGGAGCAGAGCAGGTATGCTAATTTTTCATATGGTAACGACTTGATGCTGCAATTTTATCTATGATCTCCTTAATTTGAATTGGACCCAATACCGATCTTTCAATCGGTTAATCGATTTATTAGATTTTTTATATATTTTAGCACCAAAAATGATCTTTCGCAACTAAAATATAAGATTTTGGCAAGGCCGTACCGAAGGGGGAGATCAGGGGGATCAATCCCCACCAAACTAGTCAACAAAGTGTGTCAAAAGAGATTTCACAACAGCAACACAAATAAGAAAAAAAATTGGACAATATTTTTATAACACTTTTTTAATCTCCCGATTTTTTCTTCTGGATATTGGTATTGTAAAAAGATATTAATAAGTTAGTGCCATTATCACATTATCTCCTTGATACATTATACTTATTTTAATATAAAAGTAACTGTAACAATCAGACGAGTAACGCAGGCCTGAAGTTACTACATACAGGTTTTTTTAAATTTAAATGTTTAATGTTTTAATTAGTTCGTTTGTCAAATATACAAAAATAAATATTATTAATTTGGAATAGGTACATCGGGCCTGCGGCCCAACCGGCCCTAAATTGTCTGTCCCATCCAACCCTGGAGCAAAACCTAAATTTGGCAGTCACAGGCCAAAAAAAAAAAAATTATTGGAGGCTTACCTAAGCTTTTTAAATAATTTTATTATAGACAATAGACTTTATTGCTTTTAAAGTAATACAAAGTACACTTATAGCAATGAGTTAAGGCAGTGCAAGTTAGAAAAATTCTAAACAAAAAACAAAAGAAATAGTTCTATACCTAAAAATGAGAAGAAAAAGTTGTGAATTATTACATTTAAATATCACACTAAAAAAGAAATCTTTTTTGGCTTTTATCGAGAAAAATAGTAATAATAAATGTAACAATAAGAAAACCTTGCTATTTTCGGAAATAATATTACTTAATACACGAAGTTGACAAATAAATTTGATTATTTATAATGTATAGAACTGTTAAAAGTTAAGTATTTTTTTGACTCAGTACGATTTGAAAAGCAACTATAAAAAAGTGGAAACGAAGATGTAGCAGCAAAATAGAGATCTTCTTGGGTACAAAGTTCTTTAAATTTTGCAATTCGTTTTTATGTTTTTTTAAGTAACAGCTAGTTAAACACCTGAATGATTGTGTACAGTTTATTTTTGCCCCTTAAATAGAGGGGCCATTCCTCTTGAAAAAAAAGCAATAAGTTGAAATGTGGTGTTATGGTAATTGCAATTATTTAAGTTTTTAAAATAATTGAAAAATTATTTTACAATTATAATGAAATTACAAAAATGCAATTGATGAATTTAAGGGGTAAGTTCGGAATGTATTACGAAGGAAGAGGGCTCCTAAATTAAGCATTTTCACATTTTGTAAATTATGAAAAAGTGAAAGAAATAAATAAAAAATAATTGTCAACTACTTTTTATTTTGCAAGTAGGAAATTTATAATTAATTTATTTTTTTGTTGTAATTAATTAAACAGTTTTCTAAGTACATTCCTGTAAAGTAATTTGTAATGTAATAGTTAGTTTTCAAAGTATTGGTTTCTCTGGTTGAGAATAAATCGGTATACATAAAGACCAAGAAATTCCATAAAGTTGAATTTGTGGAATATTTTGTTTGTGCGTGTAGTGACATCCTTTAAAAAGAAATAAATCATCCTTTAACATCCTTTAACATCTGTACACTTAATTACGGATTTGCAGTATTGATTATTAGTCATACAGTTCAAATGATATCTAAGAGATGGCGCTACAGTAATTAAAGTCAAGAGGATTTAAGGATTTTATGCATCGCCGTCTTTGGCCTACTCAGCCGGTAAGAGTAACGTCATTAGATCGCAAAAAGAATATTTATCTCTCTTAGTGCCATTTATTTAAATAGCGATCTTACTTCAATTCACATATTTTCAATGGCCAAATGATCATTGACGAACCCTGTATATTATCTAGTTAGAGGGTAACACCTTGTAAAATTCGTATGGAATACCATCCTCCCCAGGACTATACCATTTTTGCAACGGGATAAAGCTAAAATGTCAGTTACGGTGATATCCCGATCCAAAAAGGAGTGTCTCGCATCAAAGAATTTGTACTTTAGTTCAATTCGTGGGCTGTTAATAGACGTATAAAAATTTTCCCACTCTGCCACTGGTAATTCCGAAGTGTTTTGCCTTACCACGTGCCAAAAATTATCTGATGATTTTGTTTTTGATAACACAGCGAACGTTGACTTCTCGAATTCACGTTTTTTTTAATCAATTTTATATTTATATTCCTTTTTTGCAGCAATAAAACGGAAACGAAATTAATCAACGAAATTATTTTGTTTGCACAGTTTTAAATTTTGTTTTATATTTCTTTTAGAGATAGGCATTCTTTATCGTACCAAGGTTTGTTAAGGGCAATGATGCTTTTTTTAAAGGAAACAGTGGGACTAAAGCTACTAACCACTTGATATTGTTCGGATGCCTGCCAAATAGCAGATACTAGGGACCTATTAAGTTTTCCTGTGCATTTAATAAATCCGGGTAGAAAATAAGTTTTTCGAAGTAGCGCATTAGATTTCTGTAGGTACTTTCTGATTGGGGATTCCATTTTAAAAAAGGTTTAGTTATGTGCGTTTGAGAGTTGCTCTCAGTATTATAAAAAATATCATTACCGATAACTTTTTTTTTATATATACTGGGACTTTCCATTCATATCTAGGACCAATCGCCCAGTTTTTTAGCCAAATTTTTGCCGAGATATGCCATGTTGGGACGTTACAAAAACAACCATATGCCGAGGTCGGACTAAAACCCACAAGAACTGCAGCCATATGCATGAACCAACGCGCTAATCTGGACGGCCACGGTCCCCATAGTTAACTTTACTTATAGTACAGGGTGTCTCATTAATTTTTTCCCACCCTTTTAGACCAGTAATAATTGACGTAGGAATATAAAAGAAATTGTGTTCGAATTTGCGAAATTTTTACTTTTAAATTGCATCTTGACGTTATTCCTGATGCTTACCGTATTTGACAGGCGCTCAAATTTATAGTTTTTGTAAATCGGATGCTTCTTATATTATTTAATTAATAGATTAGGCTTGGAATATACTTTCCAAAAATACCCCATATGTCGCAGTTTTGATAAATAGTTTCTGAAATATTAGCGATAAATTTTTAAATGATATAAAAATAACATTACCACTTTTGTGTTAATTTCAGTGTCCTTATTTTGAACTATGTTAGTCTCCATGTATAAACAGTGACAATGACAACTATTTTTTTTTTAAATGACGCTCAAAATGACAACCGGTAACGACAACAAAGTTGTGTCATTGTCACTGTTGATACATGGGGACTAACATAATTTGGAATAAGGATACTGAAATTAACACAAGAGCGGTACTGTTATAATTGCTAATATCTCAGAAACTATGGCTCTAAACTACGGCATATCGGGTATTTTTGGAAAATATGTTCCAAGCCTAATCTATTAATTAAATAATATAAGGAGCATCCAATTTACAAAAACTATAAATTTGAGCGCCTGTCAAATATGGTAAGCATCAGGAATAAAGTCAAGATGCAATTTAAAAGTAAAAATTTTGCGAATTCGAACACAATTTCTTGTATATTCCTATATCAATTATTACTGGTCTAAAAGGGTGGGAAAAAATATAATGAGACACCCTGTACAGTCAATAAATGACCATTGACGGGTTATAGAGTGCATGGAGGGGGGGGGGGAGAATTTTTCTCTCCGGGAATATATGAAGGGTAGTTAGGACGTTAACGTATAAAAAGTCCCCACCCCTGCTTCAGTGGCGGAGGGGGGGTGAAAAAGTGTTTTTTTTTCGGATTTTTGCCTATAACTCGATTACGGCGCGTTCTGCAAAAAAAATTAGTTATTAGAAATTAAAGAGCATCCAATTTCATACAAAACGGATATGCTTACCTTACCTTTAAGTGTAACAGATTATGAGATAGTGGCCACCAAAAACCATTAATTTTTAAAAAACACATTTTTGCCCCTTATTTTTTATCAAACTTGTTCATCTAACACTTTTGTTTTTAACTTTAGAATAAATTTGTCAATGTAAAAGCTGTAGACCAATCAATTTTCTTTCAAAGTATGTAGCATTTTGTAATTTCTGCCGTCCTTAAGCTAGAATGCTGTTAACTACCTATAAAATTGTCCTATTTTTGATCATAAAACCCGAAAAATATTATACAAATGATCGAGGGGTGAACAGTTTTCACAATCGGTGTACACATTTCTCACAATCTTTACACAATCCCTCCCAATCACTCACAATCTGTCACAATCTTACCACAATCCCTCACAAGCTGACCACAGTCCTTCACAACCCCTCGCAAAGGAACCTATAGACATGATGACCTTTTTTTTTTCAAGAATTTTTGATGGGCTGTCGTCCCCCCGCCCCTTCAGGCACGCTACACCGCTGCACAGTCCTCAACAATCCCTCACAATCTTACCATAATCCCTCACAATTTTAGCAAAAGATTGTGGATTTTTACAATTGGTGTACACATTTTGGGTTAGCTGCTCACCCCTCGCAAAGGATGCTCCTTGACAAATGTAAGTTATTTGTTTCTTGAAAACCACAAATGCTAAAGAAGATTTGCTTACAAAAATTGAAGTAGAATAATGTTGTGATTAAGTCGGCACCAAAAAATCAAAATTATCAAAATGTTGGTTAACGGCATTATAGCTTATGCACGGCAGATTTATCTTGTATAATGTATCAAAAGATACAGCATTAAAATTTTTTTCGCAATGTTCACAAATACAAAAAAAATTCTTATAATTTATTTGTATTATGGAAGAGTGATCCCTTTCATAAAATAAACTGAATAAAAATATTTTATTATATAAAAAATATAATTAAAGCCAGTGGCGCTTCCAAAATTAGAGCAATTTTTGTAAATGTTTTGTTGGGAAAAATTCATCAATTTATGATGTGGTTATTGATGAGGTCTTTTTACTGCATACAATTTTGTGGCAAAGAAGCTTACCTTATTTACTAAAACCCGGTGCAAATCCATGACCCGTGATGTGATGCGTTTTTTTAATCAGGGGTGAACAGCCAACCCAAAATGTGTAAACCGATTGTTTATTTATTTTTTTTTTTATTTTTTATTTTCAACGGTCATACCATTTACAAAAATTTAAATTACAATAGTATGAACTATAACTAACAGTATTATGTAGTAATAATTATTGAGCAAATTTTTTCACAAACTTGTTGAATTGTTGTAAAGTTACATTAAATAAATCTACATCGATTTTATTTAAAGAATTTGCCATTCTAGTAAGAGGAGAGTTTATCCCATGTGCAGTTCTATGAAATTGCACAAACAATAAAGAATAATTTCTAGTCTGTCTTTGTGGAACTTGTAAAGAGATCATTTCTAATAAGTTAGGACAATCAATATTATTATTTATAATTTTAAACAGTAACCTGGTATCCATCATAAACCTCCGCTTTTCCAAAGATTGAATACTCAATAAACTCTGTAGAGATATGTAGTCAATATGATCTTTTGGTATTTTTAGCTTGTAGTTTATTAACCTTAAAAACCTACGCTGAATTTTTTCTAACATATCTATATATTTAAAATATTGTGGATTCCAAATTTGACTAGCATACTCAATCAATGATCGCACCAGAGAACAGTACAACAATTTAAAGCAATATACGTTATTGAATTCCTCTAAAGTATGCGATATAAACCCTAACACTCGTAGACTTTTGTTGCAAATATTTTCAATGTGCAAATTAAATTCAATTTTTTGATCAAAAATAACACCTAAGTCCTTAATTTGATCCACACTGTTTAAAGTAGTAGAATTTAAGATGTAGTCAAATATTATTGGTTTATGAATTCTGAAATATCTCATGACACTACATTTGTTTAAGTTCAATGATAACTTGTTCTTTTGGCACCATAAATTAAAGCAGTTTAAATCCTCTTGAATTAAAAGGCAATCTTGATGACATCCAATTACTAAATATAATTTAAAATCATCTGCAAATAGTAAGAATTTACAGTTTTTTACACAGAAATAGAGATCATTGATAAATAAATTAAATAAAAGTGGTGACAAATGTCCCCCTTGAGGCACTCCTGAGCAAACTTCAATTCTAAATGAATGAATATTATTTATATTAACAATTTGACTTCTTTTGCTTAGGTAGCTCATAATCCATCTAAAGAACCCTCCAGAGAAGCCATGATGTTTTAACTTACTTAAGAGGATCCTATGGTTAATTTTATCAAAGGCTTTAGAGAAATCCGTGTGGATTGCATCCACCTGACAACGGCTCTCCAAAGCCTCAGATATATATTCTGTGTAAATAAGAAGATTACTTACTGTCGATTTACCTCTCTCAAACCCATGTTGTTCTTGGCAGAGAAGAGGTGATAATAAAGGAGTTATTTTATTTGTTACTATATGTTCAAATATTTTGCTAAATAAACTTATTTTCGAAATCCCACGATAATTTTCGATCTTTTCCTTACTACCACTTTTAAATATGGGAGTTAAGAAGCTAATCTTCCATTTTTCTGGAAATTCCCCTAATGATAATGACTTAGTAAATATTTTGTGTAAAATTGGTGCCAAAATAAACCTACAGTTATATATGAAATCCCGAGGAATGCCATCGGGGCCTTTTCCTAGAGATCTTTTGAGTTTTTCTATTGCATTATATACATCAATTAAATCTATATTTATATCACATAAGTTTAAGTCGGAGGGTATGCCATGATTAACCTCAAAATCAATGTCATTTTCTAAATCAGATTCATAAACATCGCCAAAAAAAGTGGCAAACATGTTGGCTATATCTTGTGCATCTGAAGATGTTTCATTACCATATGACATAGTATTAGGTAAGGAACTGGAATTGTTTTTATTTTTTGCATATCTCCAAAATTCATTTGGATTGACTTGCATATTTATTTCTAGATTGTTGATAAATAATTCCCGAGACTGTTTGTATGATTCTTTACAGTCACGACGTGATGTCATAAACTTGATATAGTCATCGATCGAGCCACTCTTTTTGTATTCCTTGTGCAAAATTTTTTTGGTAATTATCAATTCTTTTAAATTATTTGGCATCCAGCTTGGAAAATTTGACTTCTTTGCCCGACAAATTGGCACAAACTTATCTATTGTATATTGAAGTTCATTATAAAATTTATCAACCATAGTATTGATATCTGATTCAAACATATCATCCCAGTTGGAGCATGCTAAATGATGATTGATGCCTTCATAATTTGCATATTTGAAATTGTAAAATTCATAATCAAAAGAAAGAGATGGTTGCTCTGGCTGAATGTCAATATTTATCTCCAATGCTGGATGCTTCTGATCTAATCTTATAAATGGATCATTTACTACTACTACACTTAAGTTATTTTGATTGCTAAAAACTAAATCTAGAGTATTTCCATATATATTTGGTACCTTGTTGTGCTGAAAAAAATTCAAAAAAGAAAAAAAGTCGGAAATACATTCAGACTTATTATTCATTTGACCAGTTGCCCAACAACCATTTTCCATATTGCACCAATGTATCCTAGGCAAGTTGAAATCGCCAAGCAAAAATATATGATCAAATTTTTGACTGCACAAAATATCTTCAACTGAGTCACAATATGCTTTATATTTTTCGCAAGGTGTAGATGGGGATAGATAGACACAACCTAATAGTACTGTTTTGTTTCCAATAGTAACTCTAATAAACAAATTTTCAATACAGTCATCAGAATCAAGAACAACAGAGCAATAGCATCTTTACACAATCTAAGCAAAAGATTGTGAAAATCCACAATCTTTTGCTTAGATTGTGTAAAGATTGTGAGGGATTGTGGAGGACTGTGCAGCGGCGTAGCGTGCCTGAAGGGGCGGGGGGGGGCCGACAGCTCATCAAAAATTCTTGCAACCAAAAAAAACTTTGCCGCCCTCTTAATTTACCATTACCGGCCCTGCTACTTAATAACGATTAGGGTGCTTTGGGCACCAATGGGGCGCCATGCCAGTACCCTCTGGCGGGAGGGCGACGAACCCCCCGCGTCCCCCTCACGCTACGCCACTGGGACTGTGGTAAGATTGTGAGGGATTGGGAGGGATTGTGAAAAGATTGTGAAGGATTGTGACAGATTGTGGGTTTTTGGGAGGGATTGTGTAAAGATTGTGAACAGATTGTAAGAAATGTGTACACCGATTGTGAGAGCTGTTCACCCCTCATCGCACACATAGGTGGAAACTAGGCTTAAGCAGACTTCCCTATGGCCAGTATAGCTTTTTCCCATATTGTATAAGTTTTGATATATTGAATCCATTGAAAATGAAATAAAACAACTTGTCACAAGAAATGTGTCCCACAGCGATAACAGCCACTTTTTACCTAAAGAAAATTTATTCCACATGGCAACATGTTTTAGTGTAAACAGTGGTAGTGAGTGATATATGGTGGCGAACTATTTTGGTAAGAATTGAATTATGTCCCGTTTGGTAACGCTATTTTTCTATGTTACTAATTGTCCTGTGTTACCAATCGGGAAATTTTTTTCACAGAATTTAGTTGAAACATAGTTGTATGTATCTTCTGCCTTGATAGTTTTGACCACTTTGTAATTTTTGTCCCCTCAGTAATGTGGATGTCTTTTCTGTAACACCTAAAATTTGTGTTATTCAAAACCAATTTTTTTAATTTAAAGTTGTTCTTTAGATAATTCATATGTGTATGGGCCTTGCAGGTCTTTAGATACAACATGAGTAAAAGAATAAATAATTTTTCAGAGAATGTATTTTAATGCATTTGTAAGGAAAAATTACTAGAAATACCTAACCTAAAATTAGTTTTTAGGAAATATTTTGCTAGGTATTATAATGAAATTACCTCGGAAATTACTGTGCTGTGTGGGTTTTTACTCAGTTTCTCAATAGCTATCTTATTTCAGGCATATTTTAACACATTTGATAGATTTTGGGTAATTAATATGGCAAAAACAACCGCTTTACCAAAGAGATAAAAAAATTACCATTTTAGCAAAAACTTCTTAAAAAACCCAACTCACATATCGTCACCCTAGTGGTGAACTGTCCTAACCCACATAAACAAAACTAGAAATAGTACGCTTTTTAAAAAAAAATCATTAATAAAATCATGCTTTTGTTTTATAAAACTGTAAACAGAAGATAAAACATAATGCTTTTCGTCTTTTGTTTAGAATTTTAGACACGAAAACATGAATTTTCCCATAAAAAAGCATTTTTAAAAGCGTGCTAGCTCGAGTTTGTGTTTATGTGGGTTAGGACAGTTCACCAATAGGGCGACGATATGAATGAATATCTTACTAGCTTTTCACGACACATATTAGTTTAAGGTCTGACATGTTTAGTTTAAAATAATTTTTCCTGATACAAAAACTTTCAGGAAAAATTTTAGTTTACACACTTTTGAAACAAAACATTTTCAAAACTATAGTTCATCTTTTTTACCTCACCTTGATATTAGTAACCTAATCAATCTAATGGATATATACACATAGTTAAATATCAGATTATCAAATTTTGCATTATGCAATATGACTTGTAAAAGCACATATTGTGTAATACTTTACCAATAAATAAACTAAACGAAACTAATAGAAAAAGTTATGAGTTATGCCTTCTAAGATGTGTTGCACTAACCAACTAGCTCTGCAGTCAATATGTTAAGAAAATATGAAGGGTCAAGTGGAAAAAAAGATGAGATTCAATTTTTTCCTGAAATCAACATTTTGATGCCATGTGATAGCTTGTAATGTGAAGTAGTAACACACTAAACCTTACAGAGGATAAACAATGAGATGCCACTAAAAGCTACGACTAAAAATAGGCTGCACTGTGGAAAAACAATGAGACACTTACTTTAAATTTTGTTTTACTCAACATTTTGAAAAATGGAATCTCATCATTTTTCCACTGGACCCTTCATCTGTATACAATTACACATTGAACTTTGTAAATCATGTATTAGTGATTTGCATTAAAAATATATGGTGTAAATTATTCAGTGCAGAGCTGGATAAACCAACCAGATACTCACCAGCTTAGACGTTTTGTACACTTTGTCCAAAAGTATTTTTGAGGAAATCGCATAAGCTAATAGCACCACGACAAACAAACCTGTTGACACCCCCCTCATGTTGTATTTTTTAACGCTATTATAAAAAAGCTTTTTTGCATTTTTCGTCTAACAAATTCAAAAAAATTTTAAGGTTGCGATCACAGCACAGATTAGGTTAGATAAGATTAGAGATTAGTGATCACAGTTGACGGTGTCTGACTGGCAAACACCAAAAAACGCAAAAACTAAATTTGCTGACCAAGAACATTTTTCTACGGAAGCCCCTAAGGGCGTGCTTATATCGCTTCTCAATAGAAAAAAAATCATTTTTCTTTTTCAATTTCTTTATTTATATGCGAGTTAAAATTTTTATAAAATCATTTACATTTTACAAACTTATTATTAATTTATTCTAAAGAGCAGAAGAACTTAATCTTGAGAGGCCTTTACCATTATTATTTTATGCTAAGTTTATATGCTAAAATCAACGTATGCATACTACTCATGAACGATTTATCAGTTATTGCTTAAAATGAATGGGGCTGTAAAGTTGGTTCATGGTTCATTATTTGTATTAATTTAATTTACTTGAACATCGGTGTTTTTCTTCTCAACTTGTTTTTCACGCTTGCGCGCAACACTTATTATTTATATCCGTTTTGACATTACTTTATCTTGAGTCGCGACATGGTCCGTTTTGCTACCATTGTACCTCCACAGTTTGGACTAAAACCTAAAATTAAGACCAATATATTGTCGCATGTGACTTCTTGCTGTTTTATGATTTTTCAACATCTGTCGCTCCTTTTGCCTGCTTGTGCACTGTCTACAATCGGCTACCTACAGTACTGATTTATTGGGAGAAGTGGCATTACACAAGATATTACCAGAGTCATCAGGATCTCACGTCGGCGTCGGGGAGATTTCTCTACGACTATCTTCTGCAGAATATGGTAATAAAAGTTGGTAAGTAAGAAACAACTTCGGAATTCAGTTCAGTTCGTTGAACACACAGATTGGTTAGATAAAATTGGAACAGAGCCATAGGCGTATACACGGTTTCCACCTGTGCATGCCCACCCCGATTCAAAAAACGCATCAGGTGACGCTGCATTTAAAATCGGTGCAAATCCATATGGTACATCACGTGATGTGTTTTTTGAATCGGGGTGGGCATGCATTGGTGGAAACTGGGTATAGTGGGTTTACACATGCATGAATTTAGTGGCGCCAGTGTTCGCGCCAGTTCTATTGGCACGCCAGTAAAAGTTTACACGCCAGTTTCATTTTTAAAGTGTACACGATACGCGATATGTCGGCTGAACTCTCGGAAGCCTGCAAAATAGTCGCTATAGTAGTTTACCTAACTAGTGCGGAATGTGCCTCTTTTCCGCACGCGATTGCGTCGTTTGGCCAGCAATCAAGTGCGGAAAAGACACTTTACGCACGAGTTAGGTACACTATTTTTTCTATAAGCGTGAGGAAAAAACTAAAAATTAATCAGAAAATTATTTATATTCAAAACGTTTTAATCAAATCAATTATTATTATTCACATTCTAGCGGCTTCTAGAACTGACTGGGGTAGATCTTCGTCCGAAGAATCCATTGAAAATCTGATTTTTTTGTTTGAAAAATTCAAAAGACGCTTGTATCTGCAAAATTGGCTTTGTTTTGACAGTTTGTTTGTACTCTGTTGCTATGGTGATTTAAGATGCCAAATCTAAAACCACTAGTGTTCATTGTTGTTTGACATTGACAATGACGATATTTATACCGGGGAGGTTTAAAACTTATAATTTGAACCTATTTTACTGAAAACTTTATTTTATCGAAAATATTGAAAATATAGCAGAATTTTAGTCTAGTGTGCTAGGAAAGATACAAATGTATTTTGTACGGTCTAAATGTTATAGAACACCTCAAAATCGTAACAAATTAACTTTTCCGCACTAGTGCGAAAACATATTTTTCCGCACTAACTAGTGCGGAAAAGTGGCACTTTCCACACTAAAATGCGTGCGGAAAAGTGGACTTTTCCGCACGCTTATAGAAAAAACTTTTATTGAATATTATGACAAAGCAACATTTTGATATTCTTCCATGGTACTTTTGGATACTTCTTTTGCACCAGCTCCGGAACGTTGGCTTTTTTTAATTTTTGTCAATTCCAAAGCATATGTGTTTCTTATGGATCATATTTTTGCTTTTACTTCTGCAACTTCAAAGCCTTCAATAGTCATTATTTTAATAATTTTTTGGGAAGCATTATCTCGACTATCTTTGTTTTTATACGAACTACTGTGTACATCCCATAAACAAGAAAAACATTCATAGCCTTCAAGAAACTGTATGGTCAGTTCTGCTGACCACTTTTTTTAGCCATATTAAGCTATAAAAACAAAAATAAACAAAATTTTTAAGCTCAAACACAATGAAAATAAAAAATAATATAAAATAATGAACTTAAAACTGGCGAGCCGACGTGCAAGCACTTGTTTACACATGAAAATTTTCCTTTTCTGCGCGCATGCGTCACCACTGGCGCCAGCAAATTCAGTCAGCTGCAGACTTTTTTGATACATGCATGCAAAAAATAACTTGTGTGCAAGCCGGTGTTTACACTTGCAAATTTAACTTACTGGCGCGCCAGTTTTTATTGGCGCCAGCAAATCCATGCATGTGTAAACTCTCCTTAAGTGTACAAGTCGAGAGGCACTGGCGGGGCCCGGAAGAATATCAAAAATTTAAATATTTTCGTAACAAAGAACTCGTTGTCCTTGAAAATTTTTCACTGGTATGATTGTTTTTTGTTTAGTATCTATTTACAAAAAAAGTTATTAAATATAAAAGGAATTTGGTGGTCAAAGGTGTACCGCAGACATATGATTCCGCCTTGTTACACCCGGTTTCCACCCTGATTCAAAAAACGCATCAGGGGACGCTGCATTTAAAACCGGTGCAAATCCATGTCCCGTCACGTTAATGCATTTTTTTAATCAGGTTGGACACGCATAGGTGGAAACTAGGCTTTAGAAGAAATGGATGGACAGGGAATGCAATGAAGAAAACTGAAAGGTGGATAGGTTTTCTTTATATTTTGGTTGGTAGTGAAATACAATTGAATGGAATACGCTATCGAAGTACTGAACCAGTTGTGCTTTACTTATTTTGTCAGCAAATTATGAGCCAAGGCCAACAAAAAAATACTAGGATCTAGAGACCACTGAAAAAAAAATCATTAACGGTGTTCCATATATCTATTCCATATCCTTAACCAAACTTTTTTGAACGGTTCTTTATTTTGGTTTTTAAATCCTTGCAAAATATGACTCTTTCTCCAAAAGAATCTGGTGAATTAATTGCAGGACTTGCCACTCATGTCAAAATTAAAGCAGATGGTAAATTTTTTTAATAATGATATTTGTATTTAGGCTGACAATATTTGTTTCACATAAAAAAGCGGGACATTTAAAAAACCGCCCTGAAAAAATATTTATGACCCAAAAATCAAAATCAGGTCCTCCCACCGGATAAATAACACAATTAGGAAAAAATATGTGTAACTATAATGCACACTAGACTTAATCCTAGACTGCTTAGGAGAGAATCAGTTTGCTCTGCGGCTGTACCATAAAAGAACATATTTTTACAACCAACCAGTAGACAAATGGTATTGTATGTATGTATTTGATGGCTAATAATGCAGAGGCCTTAGTGGTATATCTTTGAGCGAAAGTGTTGAGCCTAAATCATTTATTGTTGTAATCTGCAGAGTTCTTTTATGTGCTGAGTGGAAAAAAAATATGCCACTTTAGTCAAACTCAGTATGTAGGTATGTGGGCACAATTGATCCATTTGTGGTCACAGTGCATGGAGGTCCAGTAGGGCCTGCCACCACTTTCGAATACATGCAATACATACATGTAATAAAATCTTGAAATTTATATTACAGCTATAGTACAATGAATAGAGGAGTTTTACCCTACAAAAGGTCCAGTAGTTCTGAATTTTGGATATGTTGTTAAGGTCAAATGGGTAGTTAAAAATCTGAGTTTTCGTCACCCCCACCCCTGTGCTTCCTCCGCCATCTTGAAAAAACCATCAAAAATTGGCACTTTTTGTTTTTTTTGCCTGTAACTTCGTTTCAGTACACTAAATCGCAAAAAGAGTTATATGAAATTTTTTAGAGGATATAATTATCTACAATTAGGTGGTACTATGGTTGTTCTGCAAGCAGTAGCAACGGAGCTAGGTAATTTCCAAAAATGACTAAAATCATGTGCTTGGGCAAATTTTCAGATTATTTCTACTAATTAGAAATACTTTGTTCTAGGGTAAAAGTTCAAAGAACATATCTTGTAGAGAATTTTATCAGCTACAAAATCCATTCTTTAAATGTATTTTTAAATATTGTAATGGAGTGGGAGTAACTTTTAACTTAAAATAGGTTAGTTAGAAAATTATAATTTTTTTATATTTAGTGCTTTAAACGGCACATTTTTTATTTATTTTTATTTTTTTGTGTAAATTTAGTGACATACAAAAAGGTAAGAGAGCTTAGGGGTCAAACACCTCCTTAAATTAACCACCTCCTAAAAGACCCCCCCCAGACCCCCCAAAATCTAACATATTTAGGTTTTTTTTTTTACAATTTGCACTCGCAAGGAGATCCCTATCACGCTCGAGAAGCGGCAAGTGCGCGGAAATGTTGGTGTGTGTTGGTTTTGAAACGGTTCAGGTTGTAACCTGCAGGGAAAACTGTCGCAGGGAGTTTATTCCACAGCGATGCTGTTCTCCAGAGATATGAATTCTGATATAATGAGGTTCTTGGTGCCTCTATTTTAACAATAAATTGATGGTTACCGTCTGTTTGACGTGTTCGCCTAGTAGGTGCTACTCCCGGGGGGATCATACATGCCAACTCTTCAGAGCATTTTCCGTGATAATACCTGTAGAAGAGAGATAGATCGCTCACAGTTCTTCGATGTTCGAGACTATCCAAGCTACGGGTAAGTGCAGGGTCATTGATCAGCTTGATGGCTCGTTTTTGCACGGTGTTCAAAAGGTTAGGTTTTCTCAAATGTTCTAAAAAAATATGCTTTTAAGAGAAAAATGAGTAATATACTTTATTGTAGACAATGAAATTTCCTTTTGAAAAAGGTACACTAATTGTAGATAATTATATCCTCTAATAAATTTCATATAACTCTTTTTGCGATTTAGTGTCCTGGAACGAAATTAAAGGCAAAAAACTAAAAAAAGTGCGAATTTTTGATGGTTTTTTAAAGATGGCGGAGGGAGCACAGGGGTGGGGGTGACCCAAACTCAGATTTTTAACTACCCTCCTGAGCTTAACAACATATGTAACCCCCCTATTTTGGCCTCTATTCATTGAACTACTAGAAAACACATGGGATATAAAAGCTTACCAAATTGAATTTTTAAATCCCAATTAAGGCACAACTGTAATAAATTTCCACAAATATTTAATGCTATCAACAAACATGGCTATTTTTATTTCGACAGATTTGTAGAATTTCCTTTACCCCAGTGAAGGATGGTCTTGAAAACCGTTGTAGGAAACTTAAAATTTGATATTTAAAAATGGACAAAACAGATTTCATGTCTTAGTATAAAGTTCCACTTCCTTGCTCTGATTCAAATTTTCTCTCAACTTTTAACCGAACAATCTCGTGACAGTTCTTCTAACCGAGACTAAATCCTTATACAACTCTGTACTTATCAAACAGTCCTTGTATTTTATCAGGACTGTATGTACTACTCTTTATTTTATAAATAGCAAGTCATAACAATTAATTTAAAACTTAATCTAAAACTTCTAATCATTATTACAGACCATAATTTACATCTTCAACGAAACATAACTAAAAATACCAATGTTTTATTCCTTACCAATTACAGCCATTTTTAGCTCACCCCAGTTTTGAACTTTACATAGACTTAAACAGATTATAATTCCTCACTATTTAAGTAAAGATCAATTTTTTTAACATGACAAATTCCACCCTTTCCTTATTCAAAAGGAAAGGCCTGAATGAATGACTATTCTTTTGCCACTTATCCACCCCAAAAACTAATTAAATTATCTATCAGTATCAGTTTTTAAATCTTCAATGTGCCAATTAGCAATGGACACTCCTTTACCACCCTCTAATTCATACTGCATGTAACCAATTTTCTTCGTCTCTTTATAGCGACCTATAAATTGATCAGATATAAACTATTTCTTGACCGATGTTAACAAAGTATGGAGTACTATTTATCACTTCCTGTACCGAACTACGATTAGCACAATCAAGTTCAGGTAAATATTCAAACCATTTATGCCTTTTCTGCTGCTGACTAACATATGCGATTAACGTGGACTTTAAGAAACGATTACTTCGTTCAGTAGAATTACATTGTGGTGATTTGGTGTGTATAGCTGAGAGACTCCATAAAACTTCATAAAGAATTTAAACTCATTGGACTTAAACTGGACTTCATTATCCATTCTAATAAATTGGGGTATGCGAAATAACAGGGTGTTCTTGACACTACATGGAAATAATTTTATTTTGCCGGCCAGATTATTTTACTTGTTTTGCCATGATCTTTCTTTTCAGGCAAGCAACTTCTTCTGATGTGATAAAACTATTTGGCATACCCCAATTTATTAGAATGGATAATGGACTCTAGTTTAAGTCCAATGAGTTTAAATTCTTTATGGAGTTTCTAAGCTCTACACATCAAATATCTGAACGTAACTGGTACAGACCTTGAAAAGGCACAGTGACTGCATTCACAGTACCTTTTCGACGTGCAGCAGGTTCTGCTGACATATTATCTAAAGACGTCAGATATCGTGCATATCTTAACTTTCTTAAAATGTCAAAAATGAAAGGCTTTGGCTAAGCGTCTTTACGCGTCTGTGCATTATATTTTCTGTAGTCCACAAAGAAATGCCAGGTATTATCAGGTTTAGAAACAAGCAACACAGGAGAAGACCAAGCATTACTCGATTTTTTTAATACGCCTTTCTCAATCATTTTATTTAACTTGGTATCAGTTATTGCTTGCTTGTGGGGTGAAACAGGATAATACCTTTGTTCAATCGGGGTATCATTAATCAATCATAATTTTATGTTGTAAAACAGAAGTACAACCAAGTTATATTATATTAAAATATTTACCAATAACTTCATTTAATTGTTGTTGTTCAGGTGACAATTCAGTTTCAGATGGGATAAAATTAACGACCTCATTATTAAGATCTTGATTAGAGACATATCATTCTCTTGTACTTTCATTCTACTTTACTGCTATTACTTAATTCTCTTTCACATTCAACAATAAAAATATGTGGCCCTAGATTGGATAGGGACGGAGATACGCTTAATCAAGTCCCTTCTTTAACTTTTAAAATTATGTATTTGTTTCTGCTTAGAGCGTAAATTAATTTGATTTGATTCAAGGTGTAGAAAAGTTGGCGGAAATACTGGTGGAAGAGATTAATAGTGGCAAATTGTCTGCTGACAACTTTAGTCAAGTTTCGGTACATCCCAAAGCTGGAGACAAGCATGCAGTCGATTGGATGTTTGTTGTTGACACTCTTAACTTTTGTTTTTGGCATATTGAAAACGAGGAAGGCTGGAAGGTACTGTTTTGTGAACAACGAGTTGTAGACGATTCAAGTATTATATACTAGACAGCCAGATTTGCCGTCTCCCATTAATACGTAGTTGCATTTTAAATTACAGAATGATCACATCCATTCTCTTTAATGACAGAATGAACTATACTGTATGAACCTGGAACCAGAAGTCTGAGATTATTGATTGTTTTGGCAAAATATACATTGTCAAGGTTTTAATTTGGATTAAAAAGGCTATTTGAAAAAAAATACGAATATACCAGGTAGACCAAAAAAATCGGACAAAATGGTTTTCATTATGACTTGACCTATACCATCGACTTTAATAGGACAAAGCGCATTTTGTAAGGATTTGATCAAGCTTTAACCAAAAATAGTTTTTTGGCCGCCATATTACATTCCAAGATGGCAGGCAGAATCAAACATGACCTTCAAAGATGCCCATTTACTCTTATGTTCTGAACATTTTATAGAACGCTTTTTAAATTTGTAACAAAGCCCTATTTTCGCGACGGAAAACGAGGTGTAAATCATTAAAATCGATTCAGTGGTTTCCGAAATATTATTTATTTAAACATTGTTTTACCAATTCTACGATTGCCTTCTCAATTTTGTCTGAAATAATTTAAAAAATGACAAGCGATCCTTTAGGTAGGGTCAACTTTTGATTAATTTGATTAACCTTGGTATTTAAAAGATGGTGACAAATTTTAATAAATATTTTTTTAAGAACAGTCGATCCTTACTACAATGCTTTTTATTTCGTTGTTTTTTTCTTTTTAGTTCGTTCGGATCAGTAAAAATTAATTTATGGGAAAATGAATGCAGACAAAAATAAAAAGGAATTGTATAATTGGTAAAACAGAGGTTGAAAACACTCATTTTTCGGGAACCACTAAATCGATTTCAATGATTCATACCTCGTTGTTTGTGGCAAAAATAGGGCTTTTTTACGAAGTAAACATTCTAAATAGTTTTTGGAATATAAGAATACACGAGCTTATTTGAAAGGTTTAGCTTGATTGTGTCTGCCATTTTGGAACTTAATGCCATTTTGAAATTTAATGCCAAATTTCAAACATCAAATATTTTTTGGGCTATCATGATTTGACACACCATTCTTTTTTAGATTCAGTTTGATCAAAACGCTGAGATTTATTTTAATACAAAGAACTTTTTATTTTAAAGAACAAATTTATGAGGCCATTTTTTACTAGTTTTATTGAAAATTAAAATAGCTAGAAGATTTTATATTCTTTTTCGTTTGGCTGTAAGTATTTTCCAGAAAAATTAATTTAAAATGTTAAATTTCAAAGTCAAGGACCTATTGATTTTTGATCCCCATATAATATAACTTTTGATGAACCGAACCGAACCTTCCGCATCATTATTAAAATTTTGTGGCAATAATGTTTTGGTTCTTCTCATAAATGGTTGCACAGTTCCGAAAATTGTTTTGAATTTAAAATTACATTTTAGGTTTGCGGTTTCACTGGTTATTTTGCCCTGTGTGCGGCCATAAATCGAGCCCTTGAAGAAAAAGTTGACATTTTAAATCCTAAATTTTATTCCATTATCACTGAAGAACAACTAAAGAAGATTTTACGTAGTGACACTAAAGTTGAGGTGCCTCTTTTGTCAGAGAGGGTAAAGTGTTTACATGAGGTAAGAAGTATAAAATAGGTAATTAGTTACTCTTTACAAACCGGAGGTGAAATTGTTGTTTATAGTTTTTATTAAAACCTTGCATTATTGCCCTTTGGCACTTAATAATTTACTCTTTATTAGGCTGCGTTGGATAAATAGAGAAGGAATGATACAATAGGCTGTGCCAGTTTTGCTTTTCACAACTTAATATGCTTTATATGTTCGGAATAAGCTACAAGAGTTTCTATGTTACTTAAACTTTTTGTTAAGCATTTTTTTAACTTTGAAAACTTGGAACAATCATCGAATGGTCAAGTATTTCTTTAAAAAAAATTATTTTAAACTAACTAAAAAATACAAGAAGAAATTGAGATTCTAAGATCGGCACGAGTATATTTAATGCTTAGATCTTTTATTTGCTTTTTTTTTGTATGCGACAATAGTTTTAAAACTAGATATGGGAATATCCCCTCAGATATTCTCATTGGGGAAATCCACCTCACTTTTCAGACTTTTTAGAAAAATCGCTGACTTTCCCTGGTCACATTTTATAATCAAATTTTCATCCTGATTCGCTTTTTCAATCATGGTTTCACAAAACTACATTCTTAGAAACAGATCATCTGGAAACATTTATTGCGTTTCCTTTCCTTTAAAACTCCGGTACCCATGTCGTTTCAAAATGTTTCGGTTAAGGGTGAAATATCATCGCCCACATCATTGGCGATTATCTTCCTGCAACAGGGAGGCAAAGCTTCTGCTGCGGCACAAATCATAGTTTCGCGCCGTTCCCTTTCCTCTCTCATTTCACGAAAAGGAGGTGCCTCTCCACCACCACATTTGTGGCAAAAATTGACATTCTGTTCGTTGAAAATGGGTCACTATTTTTTGGACCGTGCTACGGCTGCTGACAGCCATTTCCCCCGAAATACCATTGGAACATCTGTGCTTTTTCCTGAACGTTAAATATAATACGCGGCATGGCTTGTGGTAGAATTTGCGTGAAAAACAAATTCCCACTTCTCATCTGTTTCGCCGGACACGACGGAATGAGGAAAAACTTCGTGAAGATGAGAGGTCACCCCGAATACGGGTCTAATGAAGTGAAAAATATATTTTTCTCTCTTTTACTTCTCTGTTACACACATTAACCACAGCAAGCATCTATGGATCCTGTAGCCTTGCCGTATATACATACAGGTGTGTGCTATTCATTCAAAAAACGTCTGCCTTTCGTATATCACCGTTTAGTTTCAAAGTTTACAGTTTAAGAAATGATCAATGAGTACCACCCTGTAAAATGTGAAGATTTATTATGTATGGCACTCCTTTGCATTGCACTTTTTAATTTCAGAGCCTTTAGAAACTGTTACTTACAGGTTGGCGCTGTGTTACTGGAAAAATACGAAGACACGTTTGAAAATGTCATTAAAGAAGCGAAAAACAGTGCTGTGACGTTGCTCAAACTAATTACAGAAAACTTTAAATGCTTTAGGGACGAGGCTGAATACAAAGGCCACAAAGTTGCCATCTACAAAAGAGCACAGATTTTGGTGGGAGATATTTGGGCCTGCTTTAAGAATCAAGGGATCGGACATTTTAAGTAAGTGAACCACATGCTATATTTTTGTATAATAAGGCGCTGACTGTGACGTAGCACGGCACCCCGACACAAAATCGGATTCTGGAACGTACTACCTAATCTAATCTAATCGTGTCATTAACTCAACTTACACATTATTATCCGATTATTTACAATCTATTTTTAAACTAATGTATTAGTAAGGGCGCTTAATAATCTTAAACACTCATGAGTTTATTAACTGAACAGTGGTCCACTCGTTTTATTTACCAAACTCACACATTGTCATTCAGCTACTTACTCTCTATTTTTAACTCAAAGTAGTGGGACAGGCGCACTCAATCTAAAACAGTCTTGGGATTATTTTGCAAATAGAAGTGTTTATAAAATATCATTTTGACAATCAATGTCAATCGTCTTACTTGATCAGTACACAGTGGGCTCGCGAACCTGATTTTTCGCCAAAAAGAGTTAAATTAAAAACATACTGAAACTTCTAAACACCTTTACTAAAAAAGAGTAGATAGTCCAGTAGGCCTTGAAAAAACTATGATTTAAGGAACGCGTTAAAGTACCATTTTGCGACAATAGTTTTTGTTGTATAAAATTCGCATAAAATAAATCTTGTAGAGGGAGGTAAGTAGATTTTAAACCTGTACATTTTGATTCCAATTTGGATGTGTAGACAGGTATAGTCCTTGCCATATGCAGTAACACTTTTGTGACTTTGACATGAAATAAACATATTGCCTACCCAGAAATATTAAAAAGTAAACATGTCATATTGGTATAAAATTAAAGGTAAAACTGTCATTGTCTCTGGATAAAAAGATGCTGACTGTAGGTTTGAAAATGACATAAAAGTGTAACTACCTATGGCAAGGACTATAAGGCAATGGTTTTTGCTTGGGATTTCTGAAATTCTATAAAAATATAGATTTCTTATTAATATTGGACAAAAATTTTGCTTCAGTCATTAACCGTTTTCCTGAAATTTTTATTTTACTAAAGAGTACATATCTTTCAAAAATTATACTTTAAAATCTGCTGCCATATGAAAGATATTATTAATTTACTAAAAAAGGATTTCTTCGAGAAAAACGAGTTTTATATTAATCATATACTACAAAGCATGTCAGTCTTAACAAAGGTGCTTGTCTAGTATTTTTAAAGCACTTTGGGCTAACTTAAACAAATAAAAATAGAAAAAAGATATATTAAGAAAAAGTACAGAATATTCAAAAATTAAAAAGCTAAAAGTTAAAAAATTAAAATGTTCCGTATGACACGTCATTTTAAAGAGAATTTTATACTAATTTCAAAAATCAAATAAATAGAACGTCACTCCATAAAAATACCAACTGCAATATCTCAAAAATCAAAATTCACAGATGAAGTTAACTTTAACAGTTATATTGTTTATGAAAAAAAAATAGATAAAAAACTCTTAAGGTAAACGGTTCTATTTTGAATCATCAGCAGTTTACCAAACCTGACTTTTAACAAACTAATATAAAAACGTGGACCCTTTAAAAATATTTATTTTGTTGGAACTAAAAACACATTTTCGCCATTTATAGCCGCCATTTTGATTGATAATTATTTTTTTCTCATTTTAAAACAAAATATTGTTACAAAACCTATTTTTCTAATTTTGGTCAAAATAAGCAATAAAAAATTAGCTGTGCTTTAAAAAGAGATGCAAATGAGTATGTTCCAAAATTGCAATTTATGTCGGGGTGCTAATTTAAAGCTACGTCACGAGTCAGCGCTTAATTGTATGTTTGGTTAGCTCACTTTTTTCCTTTCTATATTTACTTAGCTTGACTACGAAGATTTGTTGGTTTATACCTTTGTTTCAAATTTCATGACAGCCTTTTGATATTTCTACTTCCCGATGAGCTAGAAACTTGAAATGTGGTAGTTGTATAGTGTCAAATCAAAATGATGATTCTAAAATGGCGAACCTTTTTATTTATAAGCCGATTTTCCTCAAATTTAAAATTTTTATTAATTAAAAGTTAAAATAATCAAAATGGCGTATTTATGAACTGAATAAAACAATTGACTGTCAACACTTATTGGTTTCTAATATATCTTGGTACCCCGTGGATGAGAGTTTATTAATAGAAGGAAAAATTTACAAAGTTTCGAAATTTTGTTTATGATCTCCCAGTAGGAAGTAAAATACAATTTCGAATAGTTCCCATTCACCCCCGGGGGGAAAGTGGTTGCAGTTCGGTTTTAGTGGGGGGGGGAGATGCCCCATTCTGATGAAAAAACCCCACCCAAACGTGACCTTACGACGCTTTCTGGCATTTTTCTTGTAAACCTATGTTATAGCCTGGCAACAGCATTGCTGTATTATGTAAATATACCTATTTGTTTTTAGAGATATCGACAAAATAACGATGTTTGCCGATTACCGCGTCCCACAAACTCTTTTATGGTTCGGAGTATTTCAATACGAAAAACCTCTTCTAGAAAAACTGTCCAAAAATGAAATCTTGCAAAATGGTGACGAAGATGAGGTAGAAATAAGAGGTTGTTCGATTCATGCGGTCGAGCTGATTAAGGAAAAAGCCATGGAAAAACTAAAGGATGTCAAAATCAACTCGATTTTGATCGATCACTTTTTATGGGACTTTAGGAGAGCACATGCCAAAGAAATAGAAGAAAAAGGACTACCCTTTCATAAGACTTTCAGCGTTTATTACTAAAATGTAATAATATAGAAAGTAGAAACAAAATTTCGGACTTCCTGTGTCTTTATTTATTTTAAACACGACATTTCGGTTAGTAAGTATTTCTAACCTAAATAAGCTCCTCTGTCATCCTTTTGAGAGGTCAAAATCGGTGTCATCCTAACTTTTGTCAACTGATTTCAAACGTATCCTAACCTGTCAAGACGCCCTAAAAAATGTCCCTGATGGACAGGTTAGGATAAGTTTGCGATTAATTGAAAAAGGTTAGAACAACACCGATTTTAACCTTCCAAAAGAAATTTTGAACAAGTTTATGTTAAAAGAAAATGTTTTCAAAAAACAATTTTACGTTCGATGAAAATGTTTTTTAGAGGAAAATTTCAAACTATCGTTTTCAAACAACTCACACAAATTTTTGCGATCCCAAAAAATTGAGCAGAATAGTTGCCGTATAAATATTTTTTTGTCTACGACCACATATGAAAATTATGGATTTCACAACATTTGCATCCTCAGAAAATGTTAAATTTCAGCAGTGTGGAAAAGTACCTTTCCGCACATGTATGAAAAAGTGTACGATGACGTTAACTGTCACCATACTTTTCCGCACATGTGTTGCAGAGTACTTTTCCACACATGTGCAGAAAAGCAGTTTCATTTGATTTGTGCAAAATTAAAGACCAATTTTTACAAAGTTTAACAGTGGTTGTAGAAAAAATGGCGTACACAATTCGATAGAAAGTAACTTTCTTACAATCGCGTATTGTGTCACTCGGCTAGCGCCTTATTCACGCTCGTGTAAAATTTGTTACCGACTTTCTTCTGTTGTTATGTAATATACGATAGTTAAAAGACTGTGTAGATCGCCGCCGCAAACTTTATTGTGGATTTCTGGATTTTTTTATCTCCAATATTTGAAAGGTTTTTCGAGGATAAAACTTGATTTTTTTCTTGATAAATATTTTTTCAAAAGGGACTAATAAACCCATTGGACACAAATAAAGCCCAGACATTTCACCATGTTCAATAAAAAATTTTTTTACGGTTTTAATTTTGCGCGATTTGTCAATAAAAAAAACTGAAATTATAGGTTATCTTACAAATTTTAAAATCTGTAGGGTCTTTATACAGTGTGTCCCCAGATGGAGCTGACAAGAGGAAAAAATCCTTTATTTTTGATTTTACGAAAAAACTCAATTGTTATAAAAAATTCTGCTTGTTGCAAAATTAAGATTACCATAATAAAATCTTTGATTAGATGTACAGGGTATTGTTACAAATTTAAGTTACTTAAATTTTATAATTGGAATTTATTTAGGTTTAGTGTAGTATTAGGTTGATTTATCTTAAGGTTGTATTCTTAGTCTAGGTTTTAGTTGCGTTATCTGTGACTTGCGGTCCAAATAATACGAGAACTTTCCGGACGTCGAAGGCTGCCGGAAAGTTCGAGAGAGATGGACGATCCTATATATAGGGCCGGGGTCGTGCACCAGTCAGTCAGTCACAGATAAAAACAAATGGAATACCGAATGTGACCAAGCATTTAGAAGACTAAAAGCAGCATTATGTTCTAGTCCGATTCTTGCATATCCCATTCCAAAAGGAAAATTCATATTAGATACTGATGCGAGCAACGACGGCATAGGAGCAGTACTCTCCCAAGTACAAGATGAAGAAGAACGGGTCATCGAATTTTTCAGCAAGAACTATCCAAACCAGAGAGAAATTATTGTGTTACTAGAAAGGAGCTCCTAGCCATAGTTAAATCCGTAGATCACTTTCACAAATATCTCTACGGACAAGAGTTTCTGATTAGAACGGATCATTATTATGTATTTAGTGTCCTTTTATATGTCGTTTGTCATATTATAATTATGTTTAGTTTTGTCATATTGATTTATTGTTATGTCAGAAAATAGAGAACAAAAACAGTCAACATAGAATTTTTATTTTTAAATATTTAAAGAACCATATACAATAATTTGGCGACGAGGATTAAAAGACGAAGAAGATTACCTGAACATAAACATGACTGAACAACTGGCACCTTTAATCACCGCTTTGAGTCAACTTGTAAACACCATACAACAAAATCAATTACAACAACAAGTAAGTGAAAGTAATATAAAGGAAAACCTGAAACATCAAGTCATTAACTTTGAGCCGTTTGACGAAAATACAGAAAATTTTGAAACTTATATTCAAAGACTTGAAAATTTTTTTAAACTTAAAGGACTAGATATAAATGATCACAGTTTAGATAGTACTTTAGTTATGGTATTAATCAACTGTCTAGGGAGCAAATATTACAAATTACTCTCAAGTTTAACATCACCTGAACTTCCCAGTACTAAAGATTATAATACATTGATTAACCTACTTAATAATCACCTTTCTCCAAAAAAGAACGTACTTACTGAGCAACATACATTTTTCACACGTTTGCAACATGAAAATGAATCTATTTCAAATTATATTGCATCTTTAAAAGAATTAATTAGAAACTGCGATTTCAAAATAGAATGCAAGGATCATAACTGCAATACATGTAATTTATCAATTATTAATACACTACTTCGAGCACAGTTTATAAGAGGATTATACAGCGAGGAAATTCGAGAAAAAATTCTACAGGAAATTGACATTAAATTTGATAAAGCAGTTCAAATTGCTTTAGCAATAGAAGCATCTAAAATACAAAATAAAGAAGTTTATGGTTATACAGAACCAGTTAACAAAGTTCAACCACAAACAACAATACGCCATTTTTCCAATCACAGTGGAAAAAATCAATTAGACTTGGAAAAACTTGGATTAAAAGACGTATGCCTCCATTGCGGTAAAAACAACCACCAAACTCGAAACTGTAAAATTATACAAAAACTTAAATGTAGAAGCTGTAAACGTCAAGGTCACGTGAGTTCTGTTTGTATAAACACTCTGAAAAATAATTTTGCCAACCCAAATCCAACAAGAAGTATTCAGTCGATTCAAGATAATTTCTATAGTAATTCTAATTCTGACAATGAAGAATATTCCATTAATCAAATTGTAGATATTTTTACACAAACTTCAGCATTTTTTTTTGAACCAAAAATGATGGTAGAAGTAAAAATTCAAAATAAACCGTTTAAATTTGAGTGTGACACTGGAAGTCCAGTATCAATAATTTCTGAAAACGATTTAAAAAAATTAGAACTGAAAATTCCTTTACAAAAAACAAACGTTAAATTTAGATCCTATACTCACCACATTTTTGAACCAATAGGAATGGTTAAAGTACCGGTAACTTATGGAAACACTACTTCTACAGAAGACTTATATATTGTACAAAATCACGGAAGTGCTATTATAGGTAGAAGGTGGTTGAGAAAACTAAATATAAATATACAGGAAGTCGATTCCATTTCAAATAACATTGAATTAAAGGATATTTTACAAACATACAAAGACGTTTTTACATCAACAGTAGGGGAAATTCCGAATTTTAAATGTTCACTTTTACTTAAACCAAACACAAATCCAATATTCTGCAAACCTAGAAGAATACCTTACGCCCTACAAGAAGCTGTAAATCAAGAACTTGACGAATTAGAAAAAGAAGGAATAATTGAAAAAATGGATTACTCTGAATGGGGAACACCTTTAGTGATTGTTCCAAAAAGCAATGGAAAAATTCGATTATGTGCTGACTACAAAGTAACAGTTAACCCACAATTACAGGATAATCGCTATCCAATACCGAAAATTGAGGACATTTTTAATAAAATGGGTAAAGGACAATATTTTTGCACATTAGACATTTACAAAGCCTATCTACACTTACCTATGGATGAAGAGAGCTCGAAGATTCAAGCAATTTCAACACATAAAGGTACCTACAAAATCAAAAGATTAAACTTTGGAATTAAGACAGCTCCTAACGAATTTCACAAAATTATTGATCAAGTAGTTAGTGACCTTATTGGAACAACGGCGTATTTTGATGACATTTTAGTACAAGGATCAACCATACAAGAGTGTAAAGAACGATTAATTAAAGTATTGGATAGATTAAGAAAGTACAACCTGCACCTTAACCCAGAAAAATGCAAATTTTTTTCTGAACAAATTAAATATTTAGGACACACTATATGCAAAGATGGACTTAAAAAATCAGACGAAAAAATTAAAGCCATACAGGAGGCTCCAAGACCAACAAATGTAGAAGAAGTTCAACAATTTTTAGGTATGGTAAGATATTATGATAAATTTATATCAAATGCTTCAAAATTACTACATCCTTTATATACCTTATTACAAAAAAATAAACCATTTGAGTGGACAACCGATTGTGAAAAAGCTTTTATTGAAGCCAAAAAAGAAATTTTAAGTGACCGTGTCCTTATGCCTTTTACTCCTGAATTTCCAGTTATCTTGGCTACCGACGCCAGTCCATATGGCATATCAGGCGTACTATCACATAGAAAACCGGATGGATCAGAGAGGCCGGTTGCTTTTATTTCAAGGACTTTGACAAAAGCAGAACGAAATTATAGTCAGCTAGATCGTGAAGCTACA
Organism: Aspidapion aeneum; assembly: GCA_963576565.1. Taxonomy (NCBI): domain Eukaryota; kingdom Metazoa; phylum Arthropoda; class Insecta; order Coleoptera; family Brentidae; genus Aspidapion; species Aspidapion aeneum. The sequence continues at coordinate 22,120,240 of OY755043.1, forward strand.
GCTATTTTTTGGGCATTCAAAAAATTATTTCATTACATTTACGGAAGAAAATTTATTCTAGTAGTTGATAATAAACCGCTTATGACGATTTTTAATCCATCAAAACAATTACCTGTTTTATCTGCTACTAGAATGATTCGATATGCCCAATTTCTAACGGGATTTGATTTTACCATCGAATATAGAAAATCTTCGGAACATACGAATGCAGATTATTTATCCAGAAACCCTTTGAAAATTTGTATTAATGAGGTGCAATTTACAGATGACGAATACGTTCAAAACATATTAGCAGTAAATCAAATTAGTACACAAATTTTAAATTTTGACAGTATAACAAGGGAAACCGAATTAGATCCAGAATTATCACAAATGAAAAAAGATATTCTTAGTGGGAAAATTTTTGATCCAGAATTTTCTATACAAGATGGAATACTTTTTAGAGGTCAACGAGTTATTATTCCAAAAAAAACTTCAACATTTAATGCTACAAGAATTACACAGCACACATATTGGAATTGTTAAAATGAAGTTATTAGCACGAAATTATTGTTACTGGAAGGGAATCGATCAAGACATAGAAAACTTAGTTAAAAGTTGTATTCCATGTTGTGACATAAAAAATAATCCAACAAAAGCCCCAATACATCAATGGGAAGAAGCAACAAAAAACTTTCAACGCATACATATAGATTATGCTGGACCATTTTTAGGCAACAATTTTTTCATTGTTGTTGATTCAAAATCAAAATGGTTAGAAATCAAAATGTCCAGAAATGCTCCGACAACTACAAGTACAATATACTACCTACGAGAAATATTTAGTTGTTACGGGTTACCCGAAATGCTAGTAAGCGATAATGCTTCCATTTTCAAATCAAACGACTTTACAGAATTTTGTAAAAGAAATGGAATTAGACAACAATTTATTGCTCCGGGTCATCCAGCAACCAACGGTCAAGCTGAGAGATTCTGTCAAACTTTTAAAACAAAATTAAAGTGCATGGCCCAAGAACCTGGTACTTTACATGAAAAGTTACATGCCTTTTTAATGAAATATAGAGCAACACCATTATCAAGTGGAAAAACACCATCAGAACTGCTTTATGGATACACCATTAGAACCAAACTTGACCTGATTAAACCCACCATATCCTGTAAAAATAATGCGGAACAACCAGAATTTAATAAGTCATATACGGTTGGTTCCAGAGTCCAATCAAGACATTACTTTGGTTCCAAAAAGTGGAAATATGGCACTGTTCTGAAACAGTTAGGGAAATTACACTATTTAATTGAGTTAGATGATGGTTATAATATTAAACGACACTTTGACCAACTAAGACCATGTCATGTGGAAAAACCAAGTCGATCAGAGTCAGTTTCAATGTCGTCCACACCAGAAACGAATCAAAAAAAGACCACAACCTTTCCTTCACCGGAAGAGAGTTCACGACCGCGAGGTACAAATTCGATACCAGCATTATTTTTTAATACAAACTCGGAACATGTGACCAATCCGTCCGAAAATGTACCATCAACTTCGACTGCACTGTGCAATCCTTCAACTTCTTCTCTACGGCACTATCCATCAAGTAGGGTAATTTATAATAGAGAAATCAGAAGATCTTCCAATAATTCATTCAGAAGTTCAAGCAGCAATACACCACAAAATTCACCTCCCAGAGAAAGAACAGTGGAAACTCCCCAGTCACCATTTTATGGATTTTCACATTCCAGCAGAATTACACCACAAAATTCACCTCCCAGAGAAAGAACAGTGGAAAGTTTTCAGTCACCATTTTATGGATTTTCAAACTCCAATCCAATAAGTCCTGTTAAAATACCAATAGAAGAAACCACTGAAGAAAAAACAGAAACACATACATCACAGGGAAAAATTCTTAGACGTTCAACAAGAGAACGACGAGCTCCTCAACGCCTTGATCTGTGACCTTAAGATTAGAGGCCGGAGAACTATTATGTATTTAGTGTCCTTTTATATGTCGTTTGTCATTTTATAATTATGTTTAGTTTTGTCATATTGATTTATTGTTATGTCAGAAAATAGAGAACAAAAACAGTCAACATAGAATTTTTATTTTTAAATATTTAAAGAACCATATACAATAATCATGCTGCGTTACAGTGGCTCATGAAAATGAAACAACCTGAGGGGCAAGTCGCAAGATGGATAGAAAAGCTACAACAATACCATTATCAAATTAAGCACCGAGCGGGAAGGGTGCATAATAATGCGGATGCATTGTCCAGAAGACCTTGCCCTGAGGATTGTAAACATTGCAGGAAAATTGACCAGAAAGAAGGAATTACCTACGTGCGCCAGATAAAGTTAGAACCAGATGAAGAATGGATGTCGGCTTCGATTAGAACCACACAACTTAACGACAAAGATGTAGGACCTATTTTGCGATTGAAAGAAAATAACAAGCCACGACCATCATGGCAAGATATCGCAAACCAAGGGGTGATATTCAAATCACTGTGGGCACAATGGGATTCACTGATAGTAGAGGAAAACATCCTTAAACGTGCCTGGGAAAGTGCCGATGGCCTTACTGTGGTTAATCCAGTAGTGGTTCCTAGGAGCATGGTAGACAATATAATGGCCGAATGCCATGGTGGAAAATCAGGCGCGCACCTAGGCATAAATAAAACCATGGACAAAATTCGAAACCGATTTTATTGGGTCAATTCCTTTCAAGATGTGAAAAACTGGTGCCGCCGATGTTCGACTTGTGCAGCCAGCCAAGGTCCCAAAACAAGGTCCAGAGGTCAAATGAAACAATATAACGTAGGTCTGCCATTCGAACGCATTGCTATTGATGTGGCCGGACCATTTCCAGAAACTAAAAGGGGCAACAAATACATCCTTGTTGTCATAGATTACTTTAGCAAATGGCCAGAAGTTTTTGCTTTGCCTAACCAAGAGGCCGCTACAGTTGCAGAAGTTCTGGTAAATGATGTTTTCAGCCGATTTGGTATTCCTTTGGAACTACATTCAGATCAAGGAAGAAACTTTGAATCAAAGCTCTTCCAGAATCTCTGTGACCTTTTAGGAATACATAAAACACGGACTACTGCTTTACATCCGCAGTCAGATGGCATGGTTGAAAGATTTAATAAAACAATAGAAGAACATCTTTGCAAAGTTGTTGAGGAGCACCAAACAGATTGGGACCAATATATTCCATTGTTTTTGATGGCCTATAGAACCGCCATTCACAATACGACAGGAGCTACTCCATCTAGTATCCTGATTGGTAGAGAACTGCGTTTACCATGTGATATCATGTTTGGTTCACCTGAAGAAGCACACTTAGAGGTTAATGACTATGTCGAACGTTTAAGGCAAAAGCTGCACGATATCCATGAAGTGGTTAGAGAGCGAATAGAAATAGCCAGTGACCGCATGAAAGCGAGATATGACCTGAAAGCAAACTCCTCAGGGTTCAAAGAGAATGATCAAGTCTGGCTATACAATCCTCAACGCAAGAAAGGAAGATCACCTAAGTTGACACCACCATGGGAAGGGCCTTATAAAGTTGTTAAGAGAATTAATGATGTAGTCTACCGAATCCAGAGAAGCCCGAAGTCCAAGATGAAAGTTGTTCATCTAGACAGACTAAAACCTTACCTGGGAAATGTTGATCGAGACGATCAAACCTGAAGAGGAGGATAGTGTTACAAATTTAAGTTACTTAAATTTTATAATTGGAATTTATTTAGGTTTAGTGTAGTATTAGGTTGATTTATCTTAAGGTTGTATTCTTAGTCTAGGTTTTAGTTGCGTTATCTGTGACTTGCGGTCCAAATAATACGAGAACTTTCCGGACGTCGAAGGCTGCCGGAAAGTTTGAGAGAGATGGACGATCCTATATATAGGGCCAGGGTCGTGCACCAGTCAGTCAGTCACAGATAACGTACTGTAGTGGTCGTGAGATATTGACACGAAGTTAATAGACCGATTATAGTAGTGAATTATCAGCGAGTTATTAGTCAGTTTAAGTGCGTGTTTTTTTTTGTACATAATTTGTCGAAATAAATTGCCGTATCGTTTTCAACAATTGCGAGTTTTAATTTGTCGTTGTGAACCCGTAACAGTATTATCAAATTAAGAAATATGTAATTAATAAGAGGAGAAAAATCTTTATATTTAATTTCACGAAAAACATCACTCTTTATAAAAAATTCTGCTTGTCAAAATATCTTTGATTAGAAGTACAGGGTGTTATCGAATTAAGAAACATAAAATAATCCAAAGCAAAATGTTATGTAAATAAAATTGTTTGTATCACAACATAAAATGGAAGTACGAAATCTAGGAAAACAAAATCTATCCAGGTTTTAATTTTTAAAAGTTAAACATTTGAAGAAAAAGCAAGAACATAATATGGAACAAAATGTAAAACCTATTACTTGAAAATCAATATGACAATTAACAAAATAAATCTTTCAATGTCACATTATAAAGAGTGATGTTTTTTGTGAAATTAAAAATAAAGATTTTTCTCCTATTATGAATTACATGTTTGTTAATTTGATAACACCCTGTACATCTAATGAAAGATTTTATTATGGTAATCTTAATTTTTCAACAAGCAGAATTTTTTATAAAGAGTGATTTTTTTCGTAAAATTCCTCTTGTCAGTTCCATCCGGGGACACACTGTATGTAGAACAAAAAGTGTTAAGGAGAGTGAATAATTTAACTGATAAGAATCTACAATTTTTTACAGAAACCATTGTCACTTAATTGATATTTTAGTTGTTCCTAATGCGAAAGGAAAACTGAATTCATCAAAAAACCTACGAACGGTACAAAACATAATGCTTTATTTCATTAGAAATCAACTTAAAACTAATTTTACAAAACATACTTAATGACAAAAAGTGTAGACAAACAAATCATACATTAAAAAAAAGCATTCTGGGAAATAAACTTATTGCAGTTTCGTACACAGTAATTTTTAACGCAACGATTACGCTTAAGCACTTACCCTGTGATAAAAAACAAAATAATATTCCTTAAAATTAAGCAGAAAAAGAATTACATAAAAAAATTAAACTTCACCCAATTTTAAGAGGTAGTTTAAAACTAAAAGCTTAGTTATTATATATACTCTAAACAAAGAACACTGCTCTTAACATGAAATAACACCTAGTTTCACTTTAAGGTAAAAAATCTTGGTTATTCTTGATGACTGTTCAACTTTTTACCATATCTGTGTAAGTAGAAAAATTAAAAATCCTACTCTTTTTTGTTTTTGTAAAAGTTTCATTTAAAACAATTTGTTTATTCAGTTAAATACCTATCCGGTTTTCTAGTAGAGGTAGTATATAATATATAGTCAAATCTATAAATTAAAACTAGTGTGAGCGTAGTCCTTTGAACTGTAGTATAATATAATTTGAAATTCACTTGATAAGATCCGATATTTTAAAAGCCTAGTCGTATACAAACAAAAAAATACTTAACAAAAATTTTGAAAACAAAACATTTTCTGTTTCACAGAAACAAATTTTTTTCTCAAGTTTGAATTATCACAATTACTTTTATTTTTTATTAGGAAACAATTTTTTCTTTAAAATACATTTTCTTAGAGATTTTCTTTTAAAAACTTTTTGGTTCTCCCTGTCACCCAAATCCTTTTTTAAATAAGCAAAATACACAGGCTGAAGTCTGGTTTGCACTCATTATCTATCTACTTTTATTTCTTTAAAGCCTACGCGTTTTGATCTTATAAAATAATCAGTTGACCAAAATTTAGAAAATTTAGCAGAAGAATAACTTTTTTTATAGAAATGCACCTCGTAAAGTGTAGAAATGTTTTACTGATCTACCGGTAGAGAGCGCTGTCAGCTGATGTTTTAGATAAAGAAGGGAATGCGAGACTGTTTTATCTGGGTTTTCACTTGAAACCTAATTTAACTAATCATATCTTTGTAGCTTATTTTTACTAAAATGACTTCTCCAGTTCTCGGCCTTAAGGGTAAAAGTCAGGTTTAATAATAGGATAGGATTAGTTAAGTTAGGTTTAAAGCCAAAAGCCAGATAAAACGGTCTCCCATTCCATTCTTTATCTAAGACCATAGCTGTCGCAGCTGACATCGCCCTCTACTGGTAGATCAGTGAACCATTTCTACACTTTACGTTTTACATTTTTATAATTTTTTTTTGTATAAACTCCAACGATTTTTGTTCTTATTAAATCTTTTTAAAAAAATCTACAATTTAAAGTTTCTACATTTTGGGGGACTGATTGATTTTATAATAAATCGAAACGCGTAGGTTTTAAATAAATAAAAGAACGTAGAGCGTTCATTTAATAGTAACTAAATATACAGGGTGTCCCAGAACCAATAGTACAAACTAAACCTGTTGATTAATAAATATTAATTTGACCATACTTACCTTAGTCCAAAAGTAAATAATAACTGAGGTAGGATGTGAAAGATATTTGTTATTTTCGGTTTTCCTAATCAACTAATTTATGAACCAATTATGTTACTTGAATTTTTTTAAATAGAGTATTTTGGGACGGTGAAAATGTCACACTTGTTTTAATGCACTGAGAGGAACTTATCATATCAAAATTATCAACAAAATCAAATTCGATGTCTTACAAAATTGTATACGAAAATATTGGTTTGTAATTATTAAAGAAAAAAATACATACAGGGCGGTCCTAACAAACTTCAGTGCCAAATTATTTATCTTTATTTATAATTAAAATCGTTTTCGAACGTTGGATATCAACTTCAAATCAAAAGCATATTTAATGGTAACACTTTTACTACTTTCTAAGGTGTTCGTCAAAAGCATTATATGTGGGCCTAAGACTATCGTTACTAACCACTTTAAAGGTTTAAATTAAAAAGCTAAATATAAACTTTCCGTTGAAAACTTATCTTGTATTATGTTAGTATCACCTTTTACAGAAGTAAGTCTGGCTGAATTTTATTATTTTTTCCCAATGAGCTCACAGTTCTACTCTGTGACATTAGTTCTGACACCCAGTATAACCAAATTGTTTGGTACAAGATAAAAAAAAACTGTACATGTATTTAAACATGTCTAAGGTCCCGAAGTCGAGTTTTCTGAGGATACTTTACTTCCCTTTAGGATTTCTTGATTGTGCCTCTCATAAAAATCACTTCCTGAAGGGGCAATATCAACCACGGCAATGGGGGGATCTGCGCCTCTTCCTACCGGTTGAGGGGTCAAAGGCCTTTGAGGTTGTGACTGAATCCTTGGTCCTGAATAGTACACGTTTTGATAATTTGGTTGGTTTGGATAACTCTGTTGGTACTGCATTTGCTGCATAGGCATGAAACGTTGTTGGTTCATCATATTCATATAACTATATTGCTGATAACTGACAGGCGGAGGATAATTTTGAGGTCTAAATTGGTTAACTGGTTGTTGAGGATATTGTGACTGATTTTGATATGGGTTAAAAGCAGGTGCGTTAGGATTGTAAGTTGCATTTGCTGGTCTAGGGGCAAAGCCTGGGGGCGGTCTTACACTATTTCCTTGGTTGTTTCCTAAAAGAACGGATATAAATTATCTTTAAAGGTACGATTTTAATACATTTTAAAGCAAACATGTAAGGGCAATTCCTCGAGTTAAGGTAGCTCGTATTTTAGCCGGGCTTTCGACTTTATTGAGCAGTACGAGCGTAACCAATTAAGGGTTTTAAGATAAAAAATACTTACCCATTAAATTGGCACGAGGGGGCAGGCTAGTGGACGGAGCGAAATTTCCATATTGCCCATATTGTGGCCCATGTTGATTCATACCACCATCAGACCACTGTTGGTACTGGTTTTGTACCCCATAACTGTAACTTGAGGGTCCATACGGCAACATTTGGGAATTATAAAACATAGGTGCACCAAACACCTGGTTTGGAGGGGGAGATGGAGTTACTCCGTGATATTGAAAATAGGCGCTTTCTTGTGGAGTTGGCATTCTGGGTGGAATCATGAGAGCTGGAGTAGAAGACGCGTTTGGAGTATTGCATGGTGAAATTACAGAGGATCTATATGGCAAAAAATTTTAAAGGTAAAATAAAATTTTTTAAAGGCGCCTGATATGTCCATTTTAGTTTCCCAAGAGTTTTTGAGGTTAATAATAAGACTGTGCATGAAAACGACAACTTTAAACCGCTAAAGGCAAAAATTAATACAAGTGCTGAAGTGTGTGTTTTGCAAAAAACCTATACATTCAAGTTTTCCAGTGTACCATTGGGCCAAAGGCGCAGAAATAAAAACCATTGGGATCTCTCTCTCCATATACAAGAATAAAAAAAATGGATGAATTTTACGTTGTTGGTGGTGCTGAAAGAACTTTCTTAAGTGATCAAACAATCGAAAAACTGGGATTGGCACAACATATATCTACTATAAATATTAATAACTTCGACCCTAATAAAACATTTCCAAAACTATTTAGTGGCCTTGGAAAAGTTAGTGTGTCTAGACGGGTTCCTTCACCACTAACAGATGCTTTAAAAATAAATCAGGTAAGATGAAAAAAGATAGTGAATGAGAAAGTACACGAACCAAGTACATTGTGTGCTCCAATAATAAGTGTACCTAAAGCTAATAAAACTATACGACTTTGTGTAGATTTAACAAAATTTCAATTTGTGAAACGAGAAAATGTTCCTATTCTATCTACGTATTGATGTAAACTCGGGATTTTAGCAAGTTCCTTTGTCAGATGACTCATCCATTTTGACAACTTTATAACATCTTTTGGAAGATACAAATTTTTACGTATGCCCTTTGGAATGTATAATAATCTGCTCCAGAATTTCAAGAAAAGGTAGTCGAAAGATATTATTTTATTTCTGGTGTCATTTGTTATTTTGATGACCTTTTTATTTTTAATAAATATCAATCTAAACATGACGCCAAACTAAAAGACGTTCTAACTAAATTAGAAAACATGGATGAACAAAAAAAAATACATTTTTGGGACATATTATATCTGTAAAGGAAATAATGCCAGACCCTAAGAAAGTGGATGCTATCTTAAATTACGTCAGTAAATTTTTATCTCATGTAGCAACCATAGCTGAAAAAAACCTTGATGCAAACTCGAGATTTGGGCAAATTCCTTTGTCAGATCGTTCATGCATTTTGACAACTTTTATAGCATCTTTTGGAAAATACAAATTTTTCCATATACCCTTTGGTTCATTTGGAATGTTATCTGCTCCAGTTTTTAAAAAAAAAGGTAGTCAAAAGACATGAAATTATTTCTGGTGTCATTTGTTATTTTGATGACATTGTTATTTTTAGAAAATGTCAATCTACACATGACGTTAAACTAAAAGACGTTTTAACTAAATTAGAAAAAGATGGATGAACTCTAAATAAAATCAAATGCGAAATTAGAAAAAATAATTATGGATGCTACCTTAACTCTAAAAGAACCTTTAGACAGACAGAACTAAAAAGAATCCTGAAGATTGTTAATAACGTCAGTAAATTTTTACCTCATCTAGCAACCATAGCTAAAAATCTTGATGCAAACTCGGGATTTTGGCAAGTTACTTTGTCAGATGATCCATCTATTTTACCAACTTTTATAGCATCCTTTAGATGATATAAATTTTTCCATATGCCCTTGGGAATGTTATCTGCTCCAGAAAATTTTCAGCAAATAAAAACACATTAAATTATTTCCGGTGTCATTTGTTATTTTGATGACATTGTTATTTTTAGAAAATATCAATCGGAACTAGACTAAAAGACGTTTTAACTAAATTAGAAAAAGATGGATGAACTCTAAATAAAACCAAATGCGAGATCAGAAAAAAATAATTACATTTTTGGGACATATTATATCTGTAAAGGAAATAATGCTGGACACTAAGAAAGTGGATGCTATCTTACATCTAAAAGAACCTTTCCCTCAGACAGAACTAAAGAGAATCTTGAGGATTGTTAATTACGTCAGTAAATTTTTACCCCATTTAGCAACCATAGCTGATAAAACCTTGATGCAAACGCGGGATTTTGGCAAGTTCCTTTGTACGATGACTCGTTCATTTTGACAACTTTTATAGCATCTTTTGAAAGATACAAATTTTTCCGTATGCCACTTGGAATGTTATCTGCTCCAGAAGGTCCTTAACAAAAGGTAGTCAACAGACATTAAATTATTTCTGATGTTGTTTGTTATTTTGATGACATTGTTATTTTTAGAAACTATCAATCTAAATATGACGCTACACTAAGACGTTTTAACTAAATTAGAAAAAGATGGATGAACTCTAAATAAAACCAAATGCGAGATTTAAAAACAATAATTACATTTTTGGGACGTATTATATCTGAAAAGGAAATAATGCCAGATCGTTAGAATGTGGATGCCAACATTTCACTCAGACAGAACTGAAGAGAATCTTGAGGATTGTTAATAACGGTAGTAAATTTTTACCTCGTTTAGCAACCATAGCTGAACCACGATCGAAGAATGATTGAAATTGGAGTTGAAATCAGAACGCAGGTTTTCAAGAAGTCAAAGAAATCTCGAAGTCTCCTTGTCTAGCACTATGATGCTTGAAAAGAGACAATAATTAGTCGCGCGTCGATTCTTCATCACATGACCTTGGAGCAGCATTTCTACAGCGTCAAGGTGATAATAGTACGAGCAGTTGCTTATGCTTCTAGATGCTTGAATACAGAAATTATCCAGAAATGGAACAAGAAGCATTAGCGATAATTTGGGCTTGCATTAAATTTTCTGATTTAATTATTGGTCTTGATATCACTATAGAAACTGACTACAAACGTCTAACTACAATTTTTACTACTAAGAATTTATATATATAACATTACTCCTGGTCTACAATGCTCAAGACCGCGACTAATAAGATATAATTGTAAGATCACATACATCACACACACTACTCATAGCTGCTGCCTTGTCAAGAGAGAATACTGATAACGAAGAAGAACTTTCAGTCAGAGAAAATTACAGCTTATGTGCAAATGATTATGTCTAATCCTCAAAAAAGGTAAAAAAAGACTATTAGACTAAAATGAATTGCCTATGGAGAATGAAGTTTTTGAAGTATTTCTATCCACAATAATATTCTATTGTCACTGAGACCTGATTTTCATTCTAAATAACACAAAGGACATCAAGAAATACCGAAATTCAGAGCACTTGCCAGACCATCTGTGTGGTGGCTAGATGTATTATTAATCGTCTTAATCCTGCAGAATCCCTTATACCTTTACATTTTCCAGAACTACCACGACAATACCTTGGCATGGATTTATTTAAACTACTATTCGAAATACCCGGAAGTAGGAAAGTTAGATATACTGAATGTATCATAGCACAAAGTAAATCCATAATAATGAGACATGGTATTCTGTTAGTAATTAGAGCTGACAATATGAAACAAATGGTTGGTGATGAGTGCAAACAATTTTCTAAAAATTACGGATTTGAATCCTTATAAAACTATCTTAGTTTTAAGTTCTACCCCGTTGGAAACTTGATACTTTAAACACAGAAAATATTTTTATAAAAGAGGAGCGGATAAGAACAAGGAAGAAAAAGAACTTTCATGAAATACTCAGAGCAACACCCTTAGATCAATTATAAGTTGGACAAAAAGTGTATATTCCCGACAGAAAACAAGAGGGTAGAGTAGTGACTCAGCATAAACTCCTTGTTCATACAAAATAAAAACTGAAAAAGGTTCACGTAAAAGAAACGGCTGATGTATTAATCAGGGTTCCGCGGATATATATCAAGTGATATATATCATGATATATATCACGATATATATATATATATATATATATATATATATATATATATAGCTTGATATATATCCGATATATTCAATAATTTTACTTATTAAACTAAAAATGTTTCTACCATTCTAAATATCAAAAAAATTTTCAGTACGCCCCTGTACAAAAGTATAAGCATCTGTAAAGGTGTAGTATCGATCGATTCGGCTGCCGCATAGACATCGCGGAGCTGACTGGGAATCCCCTGTTTCACATCTGGTAGATCTCCGACGCGACGATTTCTTTTGTTTTCTATTTTCCCAGGTTAGAGCAGTTACTGTGTTTTCCATCTGTGTGTACTTTTAATTTATTAGGAAGTAGTGATTTTTATTTAATATGCCAAAACCAAAGCATTCAGTTTGATAATGATATATATCAGATATATATATATATATATATATATATATATATATATATATATATAATAGATATATATATATATATATATATATATATATATATATATATACGATATATATCAAGTGATATGATATTTATATATTTATATAAATATCATGATATTTTCGAATCCTGGTATCAATGCCCTTCTCTAAAAATGAATCTTGTAGAGAGAATGTAATAAGACTTTGAGTTGTCAATATATATTTTGATTATAAACTAGCTTTTCCTAAATCCTGATCCTAGTAAATATGTACTGCTAAGAGTTTTTATGTGTTTAATAAAAGTTTAAATAGAAAATTAAATAAAAATACCTGCTCGATCCAACACTGGATTTAATACTGGCTAATACACTAGTGCCGGATTTCTTGTTGGTATCTATACATGTTGAACAAGCCACCTGTTCGTCATCTAGAGTAGCAGTCAGTTCTTTTTCTTTGTTAGCTGTGGCCGGGTAAGGAGCTTTAAATTTGAAAACTGTCTCTTCTTTATAAGATTCGGATGAGCTAGATTTCCGAGTTTCTGTGGTAATCGGACTAACTGTAGCTATCTAAACGAAAAAAACATTAAAATGAATGGATAGATAAGAAAAGTAGATTTTTCGCTTTTGTTTTAGAAATCATATTTAAAAAAAATATAATATGATGCTAATGGAATTAAGTCGGCTTAGCAACAGGGTAGGGAATCTTATTAATGATGGCAGCAGGATTTATCTTAGATACTACAGCTTGAATCCGATCGATGGAAGAATTGTAAACTGGAGACCTTGGGAAAATAAAAGAAGTAGAGGAAGACCCCAAATGAGATCAGCGGACGATTTGAAGAAACAGGAACTAGTTGGATGAACACGGCGACAGACAGGGAAGAGTGGAAGATATTGAGGGAGGCCTATGTCCAAAGTAGATCGAAGAAGGCTAAATAGAAAGAATAGATAGACCAAGCTTTAGATAGTCGTACTTTTGGTTCCGTATCTGCTCTTCTAAACACATTTTTTGAACAAGACATGTTTGACACCATTCGTTTAGTATTATAAATTGATGATATAAAAGATGTGAAATTATAATCTTAATCATCTGGAAATGTATTTTAAGAATAAAGAAAATGGACGCATTCGACGTAGTCAATTTTTGAAAAGATTACAAGAAGGCTAATCGTTTATGTACTTTTACTAAGAAAAAGTAAAACTTTTTAAACTCACAAATCCTTGCACTCATTGTTATACATAAACTTTGTCAGATCATTTAATTGAATCCCTTTATGACACTGAATAAAATTGACAAATACACTTCCCGACATTGCAAACGTGAAAGATAAAAAAAAAACTATGCGAAAGTGAAGAAACAGCAATTAAGGAAAAAGCTTGTTGCAATAAAAACGTTTTACAGGTTCAAAATAGTGACGATAAAATAACTGGAAGATCCAATATGTAACAAATTTTGGCACCAAAATATTAATAAATGTCGAGCAAAAAATTTTGTCTGTGAAAAATGTAACATCAAAGGACATTTTACAAAATTCTGTAGAAAAAAAAATTTGCTAAAAATTCTTATAACAAAGCAATGTCGGAATTATTACAATAAACAATATTGAATACTAAGAGACCAAAAATATATGAAGCCCATTTCAATGCACACTCCAAGAACTAAACGATGGAACGGAATTGGAGATACTGACAATCACAGAAAATATATGTATAGGTTTCTAGTGGAAAAATATATGTAAGAAATCGAAGATTTATACAAGCTTTTATAAAAAAAGAAAAAGAAGGTTAAAAGAGGAAGATAGAATATTGAGTGTTAAAAGGGGAAGATTAAGTGATCCACTCGATTTGATTGTTGTCATATTTGATCAAGTGAAGTTGAATAAATTTTAACGAAAACTTATAAATCTATCAATTATTTTTCAATTTTTTTAAATGAATATCTCTTAACAACTCCAGGTAAAAATATTGATGAGATTGTATGAAAACTTTTAAAGAAATTTAGGTTCTTAGGTTAGGTACTTTTTCCTCTTTCGAAAAAATACAATTTGCAGAAGAAATCAAGGTTTGTATTTTTAGGCTTTTCTTTATAAGGAGGTAATTCTTGGATGCATTTTGAGAAAAGAACTTCTTATGGACATGTCTTTGGGACAAGAAGATTTTTTGAAAATCTCCTACTACCTGTATTTCAAAAGTTAACTGTAGTGTTTGCGTATTAGTGAAACGATAAACACACGAATTTAAATTTCCCGCGCCGTGACAAAGTGCTAGTGATGTAGGCAATATGGCCGCGCGGCTGACCTATGAGAAAGCAGCGTTGGAGTGACGTCACATGGGACGGTCTCTCTCGTTACGGGACCATTTTCAGGTCTACACGTATTTTATCGTAAGTCTGTTTTCATCCATAAATATTTAATTTGCGCAATCATAAATAATTACGCGGCTTAAATAATGCAAATATTTCATTAACCCAAGATTCACCTCCCTGAATAATAACATGTTCTTCAATGGCACCCGGTATACTTACAAAACTAGTAATTTCGCCTTCTGGGTCACTCCGTTCCTGAACCGTAGCGGAAGACGACTCGTCATGTTCCAAAAACGATCTAAATGGATTCGTTAGGCTTAAGGTTGACGCAAATTTCTTCCTGGTTTCATCCAACTAAGAAAAAAATTGTAAATTAAATGACAAAAGATAGTGGACTTTTTTGGTTTAATGTACAATATGATTTTTTATAACCTGGCACACCCTTTATTTTTTTACTATTAAATATGAAACTTTGAAATAAACAGCAGTCGTTAGAGAAAATTATTTACGTTGTTTAACCACTACTATCAAATTTTATGTATTTTTGAAGTGTAAACTTCTTTAGGCGCGTTAAGTAGTTTTTGTGGATACTGAATTGAACTGAGCCGTCAGGCTCGGCTATGTAACGCTCATTCGGGTGAAGTCGGCTCGAGTCGACTAACTGTAAGAGGAACATTCAGCGAGCGATATGATGCAGATGAAGGACAGTATTATTAATTTCGCCTTGTTGAAGTTTACACTTCTGCCGTGTGGTCTTAAGCACACACATTTTTTTTTTAATTTAAAATGACTATTGAAATATGCTCTTAAATAACTATTTAGTTTTGGTATACTACCAGCTTTTTGGCTGCTACTACCCGGTACTTTTGTGAGAAACTGATATTTTGTATAACGGTACTCTTGTAATAAAATTGCATTATCCAATTTGTTTTTAAGATACTTTTTTAAACGTTGATCGTTAAGATACTTTTTTAAACGTTGATCGTTAAGATACTTTTTTAAACGTTGATCGCCACGCCGGATTTTAACTTGGAAACTAATATAGACTATAGTTGATATTGTATTAAAGTGGCACCGCGTCATCAAAACCGTGATGGGCTACGTAGAGGGGTACATATAGTGGCACTCACTTCTTTTAAGTTTTTTATTGATATTGATTCCCAAAACGAGGCACTGCACTAATTAGTCATTAGCTTACTATTTTACTTGCTTTTTATTTATGTCTTCTTCTTAACGATTTTATTAGAAAGGAACATATATACTCTTATCTGGTTGTTACGAACATATTGATTTAGCCGGGCTTTTGACGTTTTCTATTCGTTGTTGTTTTGACTGTTTTATGTCAAATAAATTACGACCAAGCTTTTTACAAAACAAATTACCATTTTTGCAAATCAATCAATATTTGCGCACATTTTAATATAATTTTGGATTCTCTTTTATGTTTTAGATCTTTATTTATTAGGTAAGTACCTATTTTATCTCTCCTTTAAAAGGTCTCAGTGTTTTATCATACACATATAAAACGGCACACTGCATGTACAAAGTGAAACACTAATTTTTTAAAGCTTCTTTACTTAGATTTTGCCGCAAAATTTAGTTTACCATAGCTATGACGCGGTGCCACTTATATCCCTCAAACATAATTAATACTCCACTGAACTATGGAATTCACAGTAAGTAAGTAACCCTAGCAACATAAATCCAATATAGTGGATTAAAAATTGCAAACCTTGGAAAACTGGAATTTATAACTTTTTTATTTATCGACTTATTTTCTCTATGCAAAGTTTGTTTTAATATTTAAAAAAATTAATGGGAACACTTGACGCCACTCTCAATCAATGGATTTTAAAAACGTATTTGTATTGTGCTCGAGTAGATCTTTCCAACGATACCACTCATTTTCTACCCCAAACCGGATAAATCCTGGCCTACAAATACTGACAACTTTTTAAACCACCCTGTACTTACATCATGAATATCAACTTGACTGTTGGTACTAGATGAGACCCTACTCGATTTATCACTGAGTTTGCAATCGGCCTTGCCTCCAAAATCTTGGTTGTCATGAAAACTGATAGATTTCTTTTTTCTTCTCGCTTGTTTTCTCAGAGTTGCCACATTCGTAAGAAATGATTCTAGCGATTGGTCTGAGTCAGAATCAAAACTGGTCGTCTAGAAAAATAATGTTATTGCATATTCAAATAAAGCCTGATCCACCCTTGACAGGCGGATTGAGATTTAATGTAGGCTTTGTTATATGAACTATTAGTGTTAAAATAAAATAATTTAGTGGACCAGCGAACGGACGAAAAGCCGAAACACGAGTGGCCGAACAAAGATCGAAAAGCCAACAGATCAAAAAGACCGAATACAAAAGACTGAAAGCACCAAAGATTTAATAAAAAAGATCGAAAATACAAAAGCTCGAAATAAGAACAAAAACAAAACAGATCAAAAAATATTAAACAGCTTAAAATTTTACAAAAAAAAAATCAAAACCTAACTTGACTTGGTTAGGTTTCTATGCTAAACAAAACATCCTGATCTGGTCTGGCTTTTACCATAGTAACCTAATCAGGTCAGGTTAGGTTTTAACTTCTATTTTTTTAACTTTCGCTCTTTATTATTTTTTAATATTTTTGATTTGATATTTTTTTCTTTTCCGATCTTTTCTATTTCGATCTTTATTACTATACTACATATATTGACCTTTTCTGCGTTTTGGGCCCATCATTTAAGTAAACAATAGTTGTTGTATTATGTTAATAAAAATGTTCGTAATAATAAATAGAAGATATACAGTGCAAAAAGGCTTTTTCGGATATTTCTTGATAAAATTTGGAAAAACCCTCGGACAGGGTTCGGTTGGCTATCTTGAAATTTTTGAACGCTCATATAATTTGTGCGACGTATAAAATACTCTGCCAGTCTATGGGCACCTAAGCGTACAAACTGAAATATATTTTATTCAGCTCCAGACTCAATTACCTTTCGTTTGATACCACACAAGCCATGTTTTGACATAAACTCTAATTTTTAAAATCTACCCCCACCCTTTTTTTAAAAACTAAAATGTATATTGTTTAACTCCAGACTCATTTACCTTTCGTTTGATATCACATACGCCATATTTTCACTTAAACTCTAATTTTTGAAATCTACCGCCACCCTTTTTTTTAAATAACTTAAAATTAATTTTGTTTAACTCCAGACTTAATTACCTTTCGTTTGATATCACACACGCCATATTTTCAAATAATGGTGGATTTCGTTCATTTTTAACCACGGCCCAAGGCCCAGCCTAGGTACCAAATTTCATTTAAATCGGACAAGCGGTTTTTGAGTTATGCGGGTTTTTTAGACAGACAGACAGACAAAAAAGTTTTAAAATCATCTGAAACGCAAAGATATATTAAAATGTTTGAAATCGGAGCAACTTTTTTTTTCTTGAAAAAATTAGGATCGCCTTAGCTCACACTACTATAGTATAGTAGTAGTGTGAGCTAAAAAAATAAAATAATAAATAACAGCAAAATGTTCCTCCGATAAAAAATAAGTCGGGAGTGTTTCGGGATTTGAAATGTATTTAAGAATTAATAGATTTTCGAACATTGTTAAAGATATTCAATAGACCTTGGTAACAATGTATCACTCGACCCAGTTTCCCTATTCAAAATTTTGGGGTAAAGTTTGCCACAAGGCGGTGCATGCTACAAAAATTTTAAGATAGCCAAAGAATGTCCAACTCGCTAACAAAATCGATATTTGAGGATTTTCTCAAATTCGATCAAGAAATACCCGAAAAAACCTTTGTTAATTATCGTTGAAACATAGTATATTTGTGGATTACAAATGTCAAAAGTTTAGATTACTTTTAGATGTTTCTAAAAACGTTAAAGATTTTATTTCCTAAACCCTGCAAGACATCACACTCTTTATCTAGCTATTACAGTTTTGAAGTTATTAAGAGAAAATTATAATAATATTCACTGCTTGTATCAATCATTAGAATTAAATATTTATTTGTGGACTTTTTATATTTTTTAATCTTGTTTAAATCTTAAAAAAATATATCGAATAAAATTTACTAGAATATTAACCATATGTGTATATGTCCTTGCAATAGGCAGTTACACTTTTGTGACATTTCCAACCTCTTTATTTATCGTATGCACACTGACAGCAACAACAAATAAAATCTGAAAAATGGCATGTCTTTGAGTTATTTTTATCTGTGCATTTTTTTTGTCAACCCACAGTCAGCATCATTTTATCCAGAGACAATGACAGTTTTACCTTTAATTTTATACCAACATAAAATGCTTACTTTTTAATAGATCTCAGGTTAGGAAATAAGTTTATTTCATGTCAAAGTCACAAAGGCAAGGACTATATGCATAAAACGGAAATAAACGATCGTTTTCTCGTAATCTTGTCATGTACGGTTGTTAAAAAAGTAAAAATACAACAAAAACTCACTATCTTTTCTATTGCCTGCTGTTCCCTCGATTTAGGTCTAAATGAAGCATCAATTTTTGATAAAAATGGGTGGTGCGAGTACTGTGAAGCTAAAAAAACATTACATGATTGTTAACACAACATTATTTAAGTTCTTACTAGGTATTCAAAGACTAAGCAGTATTAACACTGGCAGCTAAACGCAAACCATTTATTTCAACTGCTTGTGCTCCACTTGTTCTCTTTTCTTCTTACGTAAATTGTTTCCCTCTCTTTGCTTCTCACGTGACTAATTTGTCGAGCAAGCGGCTGTGCAAATATCGAGTTCTTGTAAAACTCCCAACACTGCAACGTTGTACACAATTGAATGAATTCAGTTTAACGGTGTGTTAAGTTGGTGAGGTCCTTATATCTAGCGAAGCTCAAGGAGGATTTTAACGGAGAATATGGGGCATCCTCACATATTCCGTCCCATATGCTAAGGAATAATTATATAAAAATCCAGCTTGCTATCTTTTCCAGGTGTCGGCTGGTCCGTTTTGATGGCCGTGGTTGAGCGTACAACCTTTTATATCTCAAAAGAGATTCCTACAGGAACTAATAACCTCGTCTTATAGTTGGGGAAGTTGGTTATGAAACAAGTAAATCAATAAGTAGGCTTCACATAAAAACTTACAGCTACTTCCAGTACCATCACTCATAGATGTTGAGACAGGTCTAGTCAATTTTTCAACTTTTCGCAGAAACGAGTCTGGTGAAATGCCTTTTATATCGTATTCCTACAAACAAAAATAGAATCAGCTATCTCAAAGATATGTAACGATTTAAACCTTTGTCGCAGGTATCGTATTGTAATTTGAATTTTTTGATACACTATAAACAAACCGGTGACTTGTGTAATTAAAGAAGGTATCAATCACAAAAATAGGTTGAGAACTATTTCAGATCAATTAACGATTAAACATTAAACGATTTGTAGCCTAAATACCACTGTTGAATCAATTAACAACATATTTATTTAATCATAACTTATTATTATATTATAGCAGTATTAAAGCGATTCCTATGAACTAAAAAGCGATTTAGCTTAAAAGTTGTTTTATACTGGGACTTTCTATTGACTCAATGCCCAGTGTTCCTACAATTTCGAGATGGTAACAAAGTGAAGTAATTAAAAAAACGCATACGACAAGGGCTGGAATCGAACCCGGATCGACTCGCTATGAATAGTAAAAAGAAAAAGTATTGGTTAGGTAAAAAGAAAAGGTATCCGCCATTTTAGTAGACAAGATAGTTATCATATCATGTGTTTCTAAACGTTTAATAAAGTGCATCGTCAAAAACATTAATTTATTTATAAATAGCAATAAATCTTGATTTTTGTCGACCGAAAACGAAGTAACAATATTATCGAAATCGGATAACGTCGCCCAGATGCTAAAACCTCGTATCTCAATACGAGTTTTATTAAGAATATGAATTCATATTCCATCGACCTAGTAACTTGATTAGGTAACAAAGAGCATGCTTTCTCGATTCTCGCGACCGGAATAAGTCAGATGTTAAAATCTTATATTTCTCATTTCCTGAAAATTGTGGTTTTTTGCGATACGAGGTTTTAACATCTGAGCGACGATAAGTACCTTTTGACCTGGTTAAATCAGGGCTCCAATTTAACTCTTAATGTAACAATTTGCCAAATCAAAAAATTTTTATGTTTCCATAACTTTTTAAAGATTTTTAATTTTAAGAGATTGTCACAAACTAAACTTTTTAGAAACAGATAAAAATATCCAATATGTGTTAATTCAAGATGGCTAGAGTTTTAGCTTGAGTTTGTAAAAAAATACGAACAAAAAGAAAGCCAAATTATTGCTTAACATAGCTTGATATATTGTAAATGGCATATCCTTAATAAAAAAAAATAGACACCCTTCTTCAATTCGGTCCAGTACTAAAGTTTTTCTAAAAAAACCATTTAGTTAAAGTTTTTTTGATCCATCCAGTACAGTTTTTTTAGAGAGAAAAATGCCGGATGAATTTTTTTAATGCAGTTTTTTTTAAACCTCACAAATACGACTATAAATAGCCCTTAACTCACTTCCTCTAGTTGATCCTCAAAATATTCTGGATTGTCAAAAATATTAATATCATTAACGTCATCTCCAAAGGCCGATTCAAAGTCTTCTTTGCATTCGTCCAACTCTAAAATTCTTGAACGGTCTGTATTTTTTTCAAACGGTTCAAATATCTGGGTACCTGTACCCGTATCTGTTGAAAAATCCTGGGCATTCTTAACACTAAAACAATAAGTTTTACTGAAACGAAGGCAAAACTCATTGTAAAGCAAGCTTTACAGGTGCTTGCTTTATAGGTAGCGAAGCCTGACTTTGATTTTCTATTTTTCGGGTATAATTTTTGACGTGTTTTCCTCGGTTTCACACTGGCGGCTCATTTTTATTTTAAAAATGTGGTTTTAACACAGTCTAAAGATCTATTTAATAATGGTAGACTTTCAAGATAGTTTGCAGCATAACTTTATAATTCAAATTACAGAAATATATATAGTTTAGGCACCTTCATACTGTGGAAAACAACATCTTTAAAATAAAACCGAACCGCCAAAGCGAAAACAAGGAAAACATCAAAAATAATAGAAAACCAACAGGCTTCGTTTTCTATAAGGCTTTCCTTTACGATAAGTGTCCTTAATACAGGCTGCTAAGCCGACTAAACATCTGATAGTCATGGAAGTTGTTTGTTGCCAAATTACTTATGCGAGATTGTGGTAGGTTGGGTTACATTTCGATTAGTAAGTATCTCTAACCGTTTTTAAGTGTAAACTAAACAGTCTAGTCTATAGGCTAATACTTATACAACTTGGTGTGCAGTGAGGTGTGACGGGCCGCCTCCTTTTTAATCCTAAGACGCCTGTTTTTCTTAAGGAGTGGTTTCCATATGTTTGGTACGCCTGTGCTTGGTTGACTGAAAACTTCTTTATTTTGCATTATAAACGCAGCTTCAATAAACTTTCGTTTTCACTAATGCGACTCCTTATGCAAAACTTTAGCTTCGGACCACTGAATCCTGTGATCATTTGACCATCCGCTAAACCGGATTTTTACGTTACGTAATTTAAGAACAGGTCCTAGTCAAATAAACTTTTTATGTGCGATATAGAAATACACGAGAAAACCATGTGCCGAAGAATAACGGTATATTTACCCACCATTGATATTCAGGATATTCAAGTTCAAAAAGGTCCTCATTTGTGCCTCCCCCTAACGCTAGTAAAATCGACTCGGAATATCTTCTGACGTTCTCAACTTTCTTGGCTAGTTCCTGCGAATCATTGTCTAATTTATAATTGTTTTCATTTAATTCTACTTCAGTGTCTTGTTTGCACGACATATCGATCTGCTCGTAGCTTGAAGGCATATCGTCTTTAACGCTGTGATCCTCTGGGGGGTAATATTCCTAAAAAGAGTAAGGCGCTAAAATATAGAGTAAAACCTTAGAACACTGAACTAATGTTCGAAGAGAAAAAAAAGGAACTAACAAGTGTGGAAACGGCCGTTTGTTTTAACTACACATAAATTCGAAAAAAGTTTCTGAAATTCAATGGTTTGGAGTAAAATGTTCAGAATGCACACCTTAACACTGCAAGAATGCACCTGCTTAATAAGAAAATGGGCTTACCTCAATGCAAGCTTCATATTCTGTTCCATTGTCTAGAAGTTCTTTAAACTGACAAAGTTCGTCATACATACTGCCCAAAACGCCAAAATCAATTTCAGTCGACGTTTCTTGATTTTCGAACATTGGTGAACCCCACACCATACATTTTCTGTTATTTTTTACCTGTCAAATATTAAGATTCACTGAGAATCTAGCGTTTTGGGATGGCAATAATAGATAATTATTGGAATAAAGCCAGGCTATAATAGTGCCAGGCAGTATTTTGACGCCTTCACATTGTAAGATCAGCTGTGATCTTTCGATATACAGCGTTTGCCTTTATTAATGGAAAATAAAAGATTTAGTTTTAAATTCGACTTTGGTATGTCAATTTTGAAGGATCAACTGTCAGTTTTCAATGTGAAAATACTGCCTGGTACCATTATGGCCTCACGGTGGACAGAATAGACCGGTGTTCGGATCTTATATATATATATATATATATATATATATATGTCGAATTTTTCACGTCACTGGTGGTCCAGCTGATTTTTGTAAACAAAAGTAAGATATGATATGAACAACGGAACAACTAATATTTTTTGAATTTTTTGAAAACTTTTCCTACTGTTTTCTAGTACATCCTTATAAAATATAATTTTTTAGACATATTGTCGTTAATTTTTTTTAGCTCGCTTTATTTTTTATTGCACAAAACTTAAACTACAAGTCAAACTGAATGTGATCGTTTAGTATTAAAGGTGAACCGAGGACTTGGGAAGTAAACAAAGTGTAGGTCATCGGATTATTTTTGAAGCTGAAACAAACACATTATTTTCTTCAAATTTTTATTTTTGTGTAAAGAGAAATGAAGCGGACTAAAAAAAATAACGACTGGTATCTCTGAAATTTATTATTTTATAAGAATATACTAAAAAATAGTAGGAAAATTGCCTTAGTTTTCAAAAAATTCTAAATATATTAGTTGTTCATATCATATCTAACTTTTGATGTTAAAATTGTGATGTTAAAATTCGACATATATATATAAGATCCGAACACCGGTCTATTCTATCCACCGTGTTATAGCCTGGCTTTATTTCAATAATTCTCAAATGTTAGAAAAAGAAATTATTATGAAAATAAATATGATAAAAACCTTATTTTTTTTTCTTTTATTGTAAGGCTCATAACATAACCTATTTTAGCCTTTTTGAATTAAATAATAAGTTGTATTATCGCAATAGCGATGTTATAATAATTCGTAAGTGTAATTTCTTTGTTTTATCAAAAATTAAAACAATTTTGAATGAAAAAAAAAATCCGAGTCGTAAATAAAATTTTGTATACTGGGTGTTCCCAAAAGATTCTTTAAAGCCAAAGTTGTACCCCGCCTTTAATAGATGCTATTGCATATAGAGCCCCGCCCCGTTCCGTCCCAAAAAGTAAAGTAAGCAAATGGAACTTTCTGTAAGTCACGCAGCTGCTCGTTTAAGTACGACCCTTGATTCTTTAGGAGAAGGTATCGATTTTTGCACGAGGTCCGGCGCAGAGCCTTTTAAAGGCAACGTGCGCCGATACAACCCATCTCCGATTTCGGCGACTTTTGGTAGGGATAGTAGAGGCAGTTTTAAAAGGCGGAGGCACGAAAAAAAATAAAAGTCAGGCTGTCTTTGTTGGATACATCTATATTTGGGATTCCTTTCTCGCACTTTAATAGGAAAAGCTTTTAAGAATTACTTTAGGACAGGTGGTATAACACGTACGAAAAGCTCAGCACTAGTGTAGTTACCATAAATACCTTACAGGATAAATACCATTTATTACATGCAACACTTGAAGCCAGAACCCCCCTTTAATTCTTATATATTTATCGGTTTCACAACGTTCTACGTCTTCCGATACCCAATCTCCACTCGTTTCTGTTTGCCCATAATTCATCATCTAGGCCTCTTATTCTTATTTCACTCTCTATTCCTTCTCTCCAGCTTCTCCTCGGCCTTCCTCGTTTTCTTCGGCCAGTTGGTTTTTCTTTTCTGTTTCGTTCCACCAATACACATATACTCTGTCTTATTGATATTAACCTCTAGTCCCCACTTATTGTACTCTTCTATTAGTTTTCGTGTCATATATTCGAGGTCGTCATAATCCTGAACCACCACTATCTGATCATCGGCGAAACATAAAGTATACAAGGTGGTTTCATCCAACGGAATTCCCATGTCTTGGCATTTTCTCTTCCAGACTTTAAGGACCTGTTCCAAATATATCTTGAAGAGCGTAGGCGAGATACAGCAACCTTGTTTAAGACCTTTATTTACTTGAAAGCCTTTGGTTAGTTTTGCTTTTACTTTAACTTTTGCCTTACTATTGCGGTTTGATGGCCTTAATTAGTTGTACGCTTATGTTTGTCTTTTCCAACGCTTTCCAAAGTAGATTTAGTGGTATACTATCATATGCCTTCTGCAAATCTACGTAAAGCAGATGCAGCTCTTGTCCGTATGCCATTTTCTTTTCAATAACTTGGGTTATACAAAAGAGATGATCTGAAGTCGATCTACCCGCCCTGAAACCGGCTTGTTCTTCTGCCTCCATATATTCGCTCTCCACTTTATTTCTTGTTATTTTGCCATATATTCTGCTTAGCGTACTAGTTACAGATATACCTCTATAATTGTCACATACATCGTTCCTTCCTTTTTTGTGGATTGTGGATATATATGACGTTTTCCACTCAGTTGGTACTACAGCTCCATTTAAATATTTTTGGAAAAGATTCCGTAATCGCCAAAACAGTTCTTCAGTGCCATATTTAATAAGTTCAGCTGGGATATTTCCGGGTCCGGCAGACTTACCGCTTTTTAAAGTTGTGCACACGTTTTTGACCTCAGAGATTGTGAGGGGTACTGAAGATCCCATCGTTCTAATGATATTGTCTCTTTCGTCTTCTTTGAATTCTGCCCTATTTTCAGTTAAAAGTTTTTTTTTAATTTTAATGTTCCTTTTTCGTGCAGAAAGAACTTCGATTAATGCGCATACGTAAGTTTTGGTTGTTTTGAAACTCCGTTACGTCATTACATGATTTGAAAAATTCTCAAAACTTTAAGGTTATTTCTATTATTTCTTGTAAAAACTTTATCAAATTGCGGATTAAATTTGCAGTTTTTCTTTACAATTGTGCGAGGTTTATTGTAGGGGGATTGGAAAGAGTATTCTGGCTCAAGTTTTAAGAGTAATCGTGGGCATTTCTGCATTTTTCTTGTAAGAAATTGTTTTACTGTATCTATCCGCAAATATTACCAGAAAAATATGGTCGAGAGTAATTAGAACCTTAATTTGGTATTATCAGCTTTTATAAATGTCAAAGCTAATTCCCTACAGTTTTTTTTAACTTTTCCTAGTTTTTTAAGATGTTATACAAAATGTAAACAATATAAGAAAGCGGTGACGTCGACACAATTTCCAAGCCTTAAAAAACTACCCTTAGCTTATATTTATTTTGTTTAAACCCCTTCCTTTTTTTCCCGTAGAGTGCTTAATTGTATACAAATATTTTTTCAAAGTCTCATTGGTGGTCCAGCCATTATTGACCATTGGCCTAACCCTTACTTAAAGTTTTTTAACTTTAAAGAAACAAAAACTAGAATAAGTGCATGGTGTTTTGTACAAACGGCGATCAAGCGTAATATTAAAAAGTATTAACATTTTAAAACAAGTTAACTACAGGGTAGAAAAAAATATTTCTTTAAAATATACAGGGTGTTCGGCACATGAAAATTTTTTGGGATATTGTTGGGTTCATTTGCTACCTTTTCAACATTGGAACTTCGGTCCTTAGAGTCACGGCTAAAGAGATATGAATTTTCTAATTTTTTTTCTCAAATTACCCAAAATCCCGCCTTTAAACCCTCGTAAGCTTTTTATTAATGTCTGGAAAAAGCACCATTTTTTTACTACTTGAACTAATTAATAGATTTGTTAAAATTTATGTACCAAATGGACATACGAGGTTTTTTATTGAAGAACATTAGTGATTTTGTAAAAGAAAATCAATTTCAAAATTTCAACATCATTTTCTTTCACAAACTTCTCTAGTTGATTACCTTTCTAACGGTATTGATTTAAAAAAAACAATTCTGCTTTAAAATACGGATATTCTGTGAGACGGGCAATAATCGTTCGGACTTGATAAGAGAAACAATTTGATGTTTATGATCGTGTCGAACAAAATTTATAAATAAAGAACACAATACATTATTGTTAAAAGTTTAACTTTTGTTTAAGTAGGTAAACGATCATAAACATCAAATTGTTTTTCTTACCAATTCCGAGCGAGTCTCGCCCATCTGACGGAATATCCGTATTTTAAAGCAGAAATGTTTTTTTTATCAATCAAGCATACCGTTAGAAAGGTAATCAACCAAAGAAGTTTTTTTAAAAAAAATTAAGTTCTCAATTGTCGATACTTTGAATTATTTTTTGTATTGTTTTGCAGAGCTACTTACCGTGCCAAGAAACGCATCATATTGATTAAAATTCTCTCTTTCTTCTGAATCCTTTTTATCGTCCAACCAAGAGAAATACTGAGGAATGCAGAAGTTCAAAGGAATCTGCATTTCTTCCATACGTAACATATCCGCAATGTTTGGGGCCATTCCACATTCCAATTCAAGAAACGTCGGGAATAGGTGCAGGGATTGAACTTGCACATTATAATTTGGAAGAAGAAATAATTTTTGTTGGGTCTGCAACAAAGAAAAATTAATAAATTAAAAACAAAACAAAACGTGTATCATTATTACACAACAAAGACGCAAAAAATCATATCGAGCGGCCGACGTTAATTGAATTGGCTCATGGAAAATGGAAAGAATGTAGAAGCAAAATATAAAAAGGCATTGTTTAAAACTCAACATATAATTCAGTTTTTCAAAAAATTCAAATAGAATTAACAAATAGTATATTTCCGAACAAGTGCAAGAAGTGTCACTTTTCCACACGTGATTGCAGTTAGCCAAACGACGTGTAGCGGAGTTTGGCCAGCGTTCAAGTGCGGAAAACATGAAAAAATAAAATTAAGAAAAGGTTTATTGAATTCAAAATCCATGAATTGAAGGTCTAAACATCCATACCACATGAACATCTTATTCCTGGACACTCAGAATAAACATATTTCTTTCAAGTCATTTGTTATCCCCTAATTGTTGGCTTTTTTACTCAGTTACCTGCTATGACGTCATTATAAATGTGTAAATTTAAGGTAAATTTGTAAACCTCAGTAAGTTTGGGCTGGATTTGGTTTAAAAATAAGTTGGAACAAATATGTTTTTCAGCTAGATTTAAGAATATTATTCACAATATTGGACAAATAAAATTTCGGACTTTCATTGTCTTTATTTATTTTAAACACGACGTTTGGGTTAATAAGTATCTATAACCATTTTCAAGTGTAAACTAAACAATCTAGTCTCCAGGCTACTACCTATACCACTTGATTTGCAGTCAGGTGTGACGGACCGCCCCCTTTTTAATTCTAAGACGCCTGTTTTCCTTAAGGAGTGGTTTCCATATGTTTTGTATGTCCGTGCTTGGTTGACTGAAAACTTCTTTATTCTGCATTATAAACGCAGCATCAATAAACTTTCGTTTTCGCCAATGCGACTCCTTATGCAAAACTTTAGCTTCTGACCACTGAATCCTGATGATGATGATTTTTCAATATCCCCTAATTGGGTACTTTTTAAATGTTTATTTACTCTAACCTGAAGAGGGCGTTTCGTTTCACCGACATATGATTTACCACACTCACACAAAGAAAGATCATAATATTGTATTGTCACGGGAACAAAAAAATCGTACCAATTTTGAAGCTGACCGACATGTGGGCGTTTGTCAAAATTGACTTAGATCTGTTATTGTTCCCTTCAAACCAGCTTTATCCCATTTTTAAATGTTTTGTATCATAATGTATGGAAACGGGTTTCTGACTATCCATTTTTAAAAGCTTGTAACATAAAACTGTACAATTTTTACTGTATGCCTCCTACAGCGTTATAATCTTAAAATTGACAGAGTTAAAGAAAGTTAAACAAAGTTAAAGAAAAATTTGAATAACAAGTTTATTTTGATGTATGTATTACATATTTTTAAGTTAAAATATGTCCAGGGTTCTCAACAGATAACCAGAAAAATTTTGATTATTTGAAATATTTTAATAAAAATATGAAAAATATGAACTTACGAAAAAAAAGTGTGAAGGAAATATGAATAAAAAAAATGTTGTCCCTTTCGACATGGCCGCTTAATTTTTTTTTTGGAACATATATTTACTAACCAAAAATGTTTTTCTTTTATTTTTAAAGAAATGTATTAACAGTTTCAAAAAGTTGAATTAGGCCTGAATAGGGTATCGCCAAACAAAAATAAGGCACATATTTTAAAAGTACATTTTCTGTGGATTTCACCTCACCTCTTTTTTCATCCAAACTTATTTTGAGAAAAAAATGATGCTGCCAAATTTTTGACCGGTATAGTTTTTAAAATAAGGCATTGTTATAAATTTGGAATTATGCAAGAACAATAAAATCTTTAACATTTAGTTTTTTTTTGACATTTAAAAAAATATTATAAAAAGGATGCCAAAAACCAATGTTATGTATAAATTTTGACAATGGCATTTTCTTTCGCAAAAAATGTTGCTATAAAAATGTTTTTACAAAATTACGGTATTTTAATAAATCTTCCGAAAAAAATCTAATAACACCATTTTTAAGAGCTCAAAAAAAGAACACTGTAAGTATAAAAATAGGACATGCTGTACATTGAGGAAGGAAACAGGCTTAATTATACTTTAAATGAAAAAGATAATTTTTAATTTATGTTTGCTTCAAGAGTAGTCACTACTGGAGCCAACATTGGCCCCCTCAGTTGATCTTCATTGCAGAAAATATGAAAAATATGAAGGTTTTTTAAAAATATGAAGTTTTATGAAGCCTGAAAATATCAATATTTTTATAAAATATGAAGGTGTTAAGAGCCCTGTATGTCATACATAGAGGGTCTATAACTCAAACTAAAGCAAACTAAATAAACAATTGTAAAAATAAATTAAACAAATATTTTGCCACGTTAAAAAATGGCGATCGTATAATCTATCTTTGCGGGTGATGCTCGAACCTCGAAGTAAATCAAAATAGTATAAAATAATGAGGATGATGCCAAACCGATTTAAAAAAAAAATTCTGTACGAAAAATATACAATATCATATAGTATTTCTTAAAAAATCAATACAGCCAAAATTAAGTGTCATTTTGTAAAATACAAATAATTTTTATTTTGTTTTTTAGGCATTAATTCTTTAAATATAAACTGACATAAAAAATTATTATATTCTAAGTCATCTTTTATAAGTTTTAATTAATTATATTTTCATGTATTTATATTTGTGGATTTTTGTTTTCATGTTAAATTTTAAATATCAAATTTGAAAAAAACTTTACTATAATATTTATCACTTTTGTGTAGTAACTGTAGATAAATGAGCAATCAAAATCAAGCATGAAAATAATGGAAATTCAAAAGTCTCGTTAATTTTCGTAAAGTATTAAAAATTAACCGATATACAAAAATAATTAAAAATAAAATAAATAATATCTATAAAAACTAAAACAAACGAAACTTAAAGCCAATTTACACTTTCAATAACGTAACTGATAAAAATCAATTGACTGAAACTGACTGATCAACAATATTTACTATTACTTTCAGTTCCTAAGATGCAAGATAAAGTTGGCATGTTGTTTAACATTTAATAGACACATATAGTGCTTGAGTTCTTTATTTAGTAGTTTTTCATGTTTTTTAATATCTATTTGTAAAGTATATTTTAAAAAGTAAAAATGAAATGAACTCAAAATGAAATACTCCTTAATTGATCGGCACCTAATTTTATACAATTCATATTTCTAGAGTCATGTACCATTTATTTGATATCACGTAACCCATGATAATTTATGTAAGAATGCATTTTTTCAATTTTTTCGGTCTCAGAACTAACGGTACAGAGTAAAACTGAAGATATAGATTTTAACATTGTATTGTATATAGGATGTCCTACTTAATAGATTATTATTATTATTAGCAAAATTTAAGTCCAGTCCAGTATAAGTGAAGTTCTAGTGCCCAGTAAAAAGTAATACCCGTTTTGAGGTAATATATAAAAAGAATGCAATATAAAGCAAACAACAATAAATTCACGAGGTGTCTTACAGCTGTTGTACTGGATAGTATTATATCTTAATCTTGTTTTTTGTATTTTTAATATATAAGGCTGTTTCACGAACATTAAAACAGGGGCATTTAGGGTATTCAAAACTACAAATCATTTCAGGCAAATAAGATATTGAGATACCCGAGGGTTTTCTAAAATCGTACTCTAAATATCTTAAAAGACCTTTGTTTTGATGTTTGTAAAAGATTCGGTATATTGTCAGGAATGTAAATTATCCTTGACTGTGCCACTGTACAAAACCAACTTGGAAAAACAAAAAGCGCAAAACATGGTTTTGCAGAGATAAGAAAGTGGTTCCGCCTTCCTCCAAAATGGTAAACATTTGGTTGCCGCCTACCGCACAGCAGTTTGGGTTTTTATTAACGGTAGGTTGGCCTAAGTAATCCATTATCACCTCTTTGAAGAGCTTGGAGGAACCAAGTCAGTGGCGTTGCTGATAATCCTAAAATTTACTTTACTTTCTAGCTAATGAGCTAAACAAGAAAACCTAAACGAAAACAGAGATAAAATGACATTTTATAGACAACACTTTCTAATCTCACAGTTTTTCCATAGCCAATCACTTTGAGGGGAAAACCTTCTCTCTACTTGATGTATCCCCACGCGTAACCATTACAACTCCCACTTCACTTTTCAGTAGTTTTTCTCGCATCAACCCTCTGCTGTGTGGTAGGCGGCAACCAAATGTTTATCATTTTGAAGTGAGGCGGACCACTTTCTTATCTTTAAAACCATGTTTTGCGCTTTTCGTTTTTCCAAGCTGGTTTCGTACAGTGGCAAAGTCAAGGGTAATTTACATTCCTGACAATATATATTTTTAGATGAACTATAGTCCTTAAGAACCTATAATACACTCTAATAATCTCAAATCATCATCAACATCTGCAACATTAAGAACTACCAACTTTATACAAAATCTAAATAAAACAGAATAAAATTTTGAAAATCTTGCCTAATACAAAAGATATGAAATTCCAAAAAAATTTACTTGCTTTAGTATTTGATCTCCTATTCGCATTAGAAAAGTTTTTACGATATTTTCTTCCATTTTTCTCCCGTATGTGTTCAAAAACCTCTGTACTTTATAACAAGTATATAAAAAGTAGTGCTAAAATTATGGTTTTCCATAAGGTAAATGAGATATTTACGTCACTCCAATGCTGCTTTCTCATAGGTCAGCCGCGCGGCCATATTGCCTACGTCATTAGCACTTTATCACGGCGCGGGAAATTTCAATTCGTTTGTTTGTCGTTTAACTAATATGCAAACACTACAGTAAACTATTTATTTTATTTTGTTTTATTTTATTTTAAAGCTGTATAAACTCAGCAAAACTAAATGTCAACTATTCCTATTTGCAGTGTCTGTTATACATATTTTTATGTACAAACACAGTCAGTTTGGTTGTCAGCAGACAAGCTGAATTTACAGCTATTTACAACACACATTAAAACTACTCAATTTAATTCCTGGTGTACGGGATTTCTACGAACACGATTGTAAATACAATAAAGAGACGTGAAATGCCGAGGGGTGATCAGCTGAGCCAAATTTGTACACCATCCTACAGGACTTTAAAATAAAATATTGGTCCTGTAGTGTATTTTAGGGTCCTGTATAGTGTCCTGTGGAGTCCTGTATGGTCTTGTAGACAAAATTTGTACACCTACTGTGGGCAGCTGATGACCCCTCATGAAATGCCTGAATAAAAAGGGCTTAACCTTTAACAACTTTAAACCTTATTTGAATTTTTGGATGCTGCAATTTTGATGTTCGCCAGTTTCCACAATAAAATTGAACTTTTCGCCCGCTCGATACTATATTTTGTTCCTCTAAAATCCTTAAAAATAAGAAAAATCCGTTAACAAAAACCAGCGCATAAATTCTCGAATTATAGCCGCAAATAACAAAAATGTTTGAGAAACACCACTGGCGGCTGGCGAGAACTAGGTAAAAGCTTGCACGATACAAACCAATACATTATAAAACCAAAAAATTTGATTTTTACTCTATTAACCTGACAAATATTAATTTTCCCTTAATTATTTGTGTTGATTCCTTTTAGAAAGAGTGGAGTCCTACAGCATGGTAAATCAGTTGAAAAAGAAAAACCATACATTGTCAAAAAGTTTAATTTATCACGTCGTTTGGTATGATGTATAGTCCTGTACAAATCTTAAAACAATAAAAACTTGTATAGGATGACATGCCATTTCA
Source organism: Aspidapion aeneum (assembly GCA_963576565.1). Taxonomy (NCBI): domain Eukaryota; kingdom Metazoa; phylum Arthropoda; class Insecta; order Coleoptera; family Brentidae; genus Aspidapion; species Aspidapion aeneum. Next base: position 22,153,426 of record OY755043.1, read on the forward strand.
AACGACATGATAATTGGCCAACACAATGCGTTTTCACTTTAAACTGATAAATCACGCTTTGGGACGCGACGATTTTTAAAAGGAAACAATGTGTGTACTGGTGTGTAGATGACCAGCTCTTCACTTCACTACACCAGCCGCTGCTGCTTAATCTAGTTTCTTTCCATATGTCTATAAATACTCTATTGTGTGTCTCTATTTTTTATTAGAGGTTTCAAGGAAAAAATATACATTTTTTTAAATTTGCTTTTTTGATAATCTACACAATGTCCTTGACTTGAAATCGTCTATGTAGAATTGATTGTACAGTCGCCCGACATATAATTATCCTTTTAGTTATTAGGTATTTTTTATTAATAAAAATAAAAACAATTTTTAAAATCAATAATCTGATTTTAAAAAACCTTACTGGGCTTTGCAAAAAGGCCAGGGGGAGGCAGAACACCCCTCAGAGGTCCTAGCTACTCTCTGGAAACAACACTTAAACTATCATTATCGTGAATATCTTCAGAAAAAAAATGTTTTTATTTTTATTCATAAAAGATACCTTATGACCATATAGTTTTATCAATAATTAGGGATATTGTGCAGATTATAAAAAAAGCAAATCTAAAAAAAAAATATTTTTTTCTTTAAACCTTGAATAAAACAAGCTGTGTGCAGATTGATGAGGAAAGAACTATGCAGAATACATTGTGTCTAGCAATACACATTCCCCTACATATATACTTTATCAGAGCCCTCTCAATAACAAGCCTGATCCTACTTTAACAACATAGTCAAAGGCTGAGAGAACTAAAATTTTGATTAAATTGACAATAAAAAAAATACTCTGCCAATATATGGGCACCTAAGCTCACACTAGGTTCTATAGATGTTGAGTACGGGTGAGCTAAAAAAACTAAAAACTGAAATATATTTTATTCAACTCCAAACTCAATTACCTATCGTTTGATACCACACAAGCCATGTTTTAAGTTAAACTCGAATTTTTGAAATCTACCCCCACCCTTTGTTAAAAAAACTAAAATATGTTTTGTTTAACTCTAGACCCAATTACCTTTCGTTTGATATCACACACGCCATATTTTCCCTTAATCTCTAATTTTTTTAATCTACCCACACCCTTTTTTTAAACTAAAATTAATTTTGTTTAACTCCAGACTCAATTAACTTTCGTTTGATATCACACACGCAATATTTTCACATAAACTCTAATTTTTGAAATCTACCTTCAGCCTCTTATTTGGCTTGTGCTCGGGGGATTTTGTTCATTTTTAAATGGGACCATCTCGACGCAAGATCCAGCCAAGGTACCAAATTTCATTAAAATCGGACAAGCGGTTTTTGAGTTATGCGCGTTGATCGTTACAGACAGACAGACATACAGACAGAGAGACAGACAGGCGGCGCAACAAAAAAGTTTCAAAATCATCTGAAACGCAAAGATATATAAAAATTTTTGAAATCGGAGCAACTTTTTTTTTTTCGAAAATATTAGGATCACTATAGCTCACACTACTATCGTATAGTAGTAGTGTGAGCTAAAATAGGCTGACAAGAAAATAATGGAAATGTCATCCTTCGACAATGTTGCGATTTAAAGTAGGATTAGGCTTGTTACAGAGGAGGCTGTAACTTTATAAAACTTAAACCTTTAAACCACAACATTTGGCAGCAGTTTGACAACTATGTCAACTGCTTGTCAAAGTTAGGTTTTTAACGTCAGATCACTTACCTCTCCGTCCCACAAAGCTAAGTTGTTTTCCACCATAACGTTATTGGCATATGTCACTTTACTGAGATTCGTCATATCAGCCAAAAACACACAAACGTACTCCTCGTCCCAGTCGATGTACGTAATTTTGATTTTCATGTCGCGACTGTTTACGTAATTTCGAAAAAATGCGGAAGCCTAAAAAAAAAAGAAGATTAATAGTTACGTTAAATGGCAAGGGTATCAGAAAAAGTTACTCGCTGAGATCTAATGCAACAGTATTTCAGGCGGAGGTTTACGCTATACTGGCGGTAACATGGGAGGAAGAAATTAGGAACGAAACAGGAAAGCGCCTCCGCATCTGTTCAGTCAAGCTGCGCTGAAAGCACTGTGCAAACCAACCATGTCCGCGGGTTTGATGCAGGAGTGCGCAGATGCACTTCAATAGATGGGTCCCAGGCCACATTGGAGTCCCAGGACACGAGAAAGCGAACGAACTCGCCAGGGTTGGATCCCGGCAGAAATGCGTCGGGCCAGAGCCTTTCCTGGGTTCTCACAAGAGGGCAAATGAAGTCGGCCCTAACAGAGTGGGCGCAGAAAGAGATACAAAAGGAATGGAGCAACGCCACACAGGCGAAGGAGTATGTGACAGGATACAGCAAGTCCCGTAGGGACTGGCTGCTCACGGGACTTGCTGCTTTGTAGAACACGAAGAAAGGTGAGAGTCCTAACCGGACACGGCGTCCTAAAAGGACACCTGGCGAAAATGAGAGTCAAGGCAGACGCGTCGTGCGAGCGATGCTGGGCCGAGGACGAGACCTCGGTTAACAAAACTTTTTAACGGAGCATCATATTAATACACTCTTTTCGGAATATAGTATATACACAGGGTGTCCCAGAACTAATGGTACATGGTTAAACTGTAGATTCCTTGGGTCCAAATATTACGATTTAGCCATACTTACCTTAGTCCAAAAGTTCGTATTAACCGAGATACAGAGTGTTAAACTTTATTTTTTCAATTCGATTTTCTTTAATAACTTTTTTACTAATTAATATTTTTGCAAAAACTAACCAGCGTGCAAGTTTTTTTAAAATTGGCTAGACGATTCCGTTGAAAAATTTGATGTAAAGTGTACAGGGTGTTCCTTGAACCACTACCATTGCATAAAAATCAGTATATTTTTTTGTGCCTCAGTGTTTATGTAAAATAATGGTTTTCCCATCCTTTTTATGTAAAAAAGTTATAATGTTTTAAATTCGCTCAGAGCAACGGTTTTTGAGTTTTTTGCATTTAAAGTTTTTATTGCATGTGAGTAATCTGCCTAATTTATGTATGATTCTTTCTACTAATTAATAATTTTGCACAAGAAATTGGGTTTGGTGATTTTTGGGCATGGACAATTTAATTTTGATTAAAAAAAATTAAAATATTATACAGGGTGTTCTCTGGCTCGGTACCGTTACATTAAAATAGGTCTAACTTTTTTGTTTCTCGGTGTATACAAGATTCTATAAAAAACATTAATTTTTTAATTTTTTTTAAGTGAAAAAGTTTTAGCGTTTAGATGTCGCTTAGAGCAACGGTTTTTAAGATATTTAAATTATAAGTTTTTATTGTATGCGTAAAAGATTTTTGATTAAATTCTTACCTACTTCATACATATTAGCTATAATCAATAATTTTTTATAGCATTTTAAGATTGGATGTTTTCTTAAGAAATATTAAGTTAAAAAATATACAAAATGGTTCTTGAATTATCAAAAGTGTGTTAAAACAATTGTCAGTTATTGTCCGTTATTGCAACTCTGTAGGGCGATGTTTTTAATGAGGAACAAAAACTTCTTCATATTAGTGTTTTTAAAAATGGTAAGTACGTATACTTTATTAATGCAACTATTTTTTTATTGTTTTGAAAGAAAATTATAATTATTAATAAAATTAATATTTTATTATTTATTGAAAAAAATATAAAATTTCTTAAGCATGGCGCTCTCAGCAACAAAGTTAAAATTTTAAAATTGACAAATAGTAAATCAAACTTAAAATTGTTTATTATAGTAGGCTTTGAAAATAAAAAACAATAAAATCCAATAAAGTTGCTGTCTGCGTCTATTATGTCAAACTTTCTTAAAACTACAGAACTGTTTGTAAAATTACTTAATAATTAAAATCATATTATTCTGTTTAAAAACCTGCTTAAGTATACACCGAGGCACAAAAAAAATACACTGATGATTTTAATGCAATGGTAGTGGTCCAAAGAGCACCCTGTACATTGTACATCAACTTTTTCAACGGAATCGTCTTGCAAATTTCAGAAAAACCTACTTGCTGGTTAGTTTTTGCAAAAATATTAATTAGTAGAAAGAATTGAAGAAAGTATCATACATAATTTAGGCATTTGACTCACATGCAATAAAAACTTTAAATGCAAAAATCTCAAAACCCGTTGCTCTGAGCGACTTTAAAACAGTATAACTTTTTTAGATAAAAAGGATGGAAAAACCAATATTTTACATAAAAACTGGTATACACAGAGGCACAAAAAAAATACAGTGATTTTAATGCAATGGTAGTGGTCCAAGGAACACCCTGTACATTGTACATCAAAATTTTCAACGGAGTCGTCTTGCCAATTTCAAAAAAATTTACACGCTTGTTATTTTTTGCAAAAATATTAATTAGTAAAAAAGTTATTAAAGAAAATCGAATTGAAAAAATAAAGTTTAACACCCTTTATCTCGGTTAGTACGAACTTTTGGACTAAGGTAAGTGTGGCTAAATCGTAATATTTTGACCCAGGGAATCTACAGTTTAACTATGTACCATTAGTTCTGGGACACCCTGTATAATTCGTGGTATAACCAAAAACTTCGTAGGAGCTTTAGTTTCTGAGATATTTACAAAACACTGTTTTCAGGGCTTATATATATTATCATGGCTTCACTCGAAGTATGATAATAGGCTAGCTACGAAGGTGTCAGAACATTAATGGATCCATTAGTTTTTTTAAATTTCAACTGGTTGAGTTAATATTTAAAGATACATGTGTACTAACCTCTTTAGGCCAAGGATGGCCTTTGTAAATAGGAACCACGTTTGAAAGTCGACATCTGATAGCTTGAGCAGGCAACTCGGTAAATTGCAAGGGCAAAAATAGGGCACCCAGACGTGGAGTTCGGGCGACTGTCCCGTAGTCAATAAAATATACCTTTAAACAACAAAAAACTTAATAGAAAATACATAAAGCAACCCAGTTTTTTTTTCCAACAAAAAAATTTAATAAATTTACAATTAATTTTTATTAACACACAGTTATACAAAATGTTATGAAAATGATATCGAATTTTCGCCAGAATTATGACAATTTAGTCTTGGACTCTAGAAACAGATGAAAATTGTGAAAATTTGCTCGTATAACTGAAATATACACATGTTAATAATAAAAAGGGCCTTTTTATACACTGCTTTTACTTTTTTACCAAATCAATTTAGCATTGCATAAGGCAACATTGCCAAAAAAATAATTGCACATTTTTTTTTTTTCGTTTAATTTTTTTTTTATTTATTTAATTTATTTATTTACACAAAATATAACATAAATATAATTTACAAAAGATTTTTAATTTCTTACCCGCATAATTGATTCGTCATCTTCGAATAATTCTAAAACTTTGGCTCGATGGTACTCTCCAAACCATATTTGAAGTAAATACATTCCTTCCTGCAAGACAACATAAAATAAGCTGTAAGCAAACATTTTTTCGTGGCTAAGCGGGAATAGAAAATTTTGTTTCTCTTGTATTTTTTTGTGGGCAGCTCGAAAGCTGTACACCCACGGGGATCGAAGATCTAATGGACACCTCTTCATTAAGTGTTAACAGTTAAGTGTTTCGTCCTTAAGGAACTCATTGTATAATATTCAAAACCACGGTTCAAACAAAAATATTTTTCTTTAGAACCAATAAACCGATTTTACTGATTCGTACCTTGTTGTGTGTGGCAAGAATGCAGCTTTTTTACTTATTTAAAAAAATAATCAAAACAAGTTCGCAACACAAGAATAAACGAGCATCTTTAAAGGGTACAATTAAATTTCGTCCGCCATCTTGGATTTTAAGATGACGGACAAAAGAATCTGGGGGTACGGCAGTGCCCCGCCAAGTTCGCGCTGCTGTACAATCCTTTCTTGAAACATTTCAGCCCATCTTTGACCTATCTAAAACTCTACTTCGAAATGAGCTACGAATAGAGTTAACAACGACCCAAGTTTTAAAAAACATTTCCAACCTAGAAAAATCCTTTTATTTTGAAATTTGTATTGGAGAACTGGGCTTTGCTTTTATCTCAATTCTTTTTACGGAATACCATTTTCGCGTACTTGGTTTTTTTTACATGAAATGTTTTTGTTATTATATATTTAGTCAAAACTCTAATTAATTCTCTGCCAAGTGCAGTTTGTCCCATTCAAATAGATGGTATAGTTCAAAAGTTATAATTAAAAAAAAAATTTGTTTGCCCACCCGGTATAGTACACGCTTTTCATAACGCATATATTACTAAATATTATTATGGTACTGAGACGTCACATTCTATATTAAGAATCATTTTTATTTTGTGTTTTAGACATTTGTGTATCGATTTTTTAAAATATCTAAGTTTTACATACACTACCAATTACTGTATAGAAGATTTATTCTACTTACAAAAATGGCTCTTGGTGGTACGGCATGCTGCGTACGTATATCCGATTTTTCAAAGTAACTTTGGATGTCGTTCATCAGTAAATCCAAAGGACAGGTCTTATCGTTGGTACCCAGGTAGACCCAAAATTTAGACGGATCATACGCTTCAACCACTACAACGTCGAACGCGCTTTCAGTCTGTAACAAAAAAATTTACGTATCAATAGAACCAAGTTTTATTCAACATCAAACAGTATCTTTGTTTGAAACTTTGTAGACAATGATTGAGTAGAAATAAAATTTCAGACATATAATAATAATATCCTTTATTTGCCAACAATATCTTACACAGACAAACCATTGTCCTTTCGTTTCGTTTCACCTACATATGATTTACCACACTCACACGGGATTTGGTAAATACATTTCTTATTATTTGAGTGATTTTCTGGTTTTGTTTTAGTTACAAAACTCCTTATCGTATTTCCCGATGAAAATTTTTATATTTGGCAGACTTATAGAACTTATGACCAAACCTTTGAAAATAAAAACCCAACATTTTAATTTACTTCTCTCCCCGTTAAGTGTAAAGTTATATAAAATTAACATTGCCCACTTCCAGAAACGCTAGAGAGCTGAGCTTTGGCAGACCGATAGGACCTAAGATAAAACCATAGGAAAAAATTAAAAAACCCCAAAATGTTAATTTACTTCCGTCCCTTATACATGTAAAGTTTTATAAAAGTAACATTGCCTACTTCCAGAAATGCTAGAGACCTGAGCTTTGGCAGACACTAAAATTTTAATTTACTTCCCTCCTCTATACCTTTACGTTTCCGGACTTGTAACGTAAATTCCTATTACCTTTGTTCCTTCTGGTAAAAACTGCCGAGGGATATCACCAGTTAGGAAAACATCTTTGGGTATGGAAAATCCAAAGTCTTCTATACATAATCTCTTTGGTAGGGCGTCGTCCATAGTAACCTGCCACAAAAAATATCATTCCATCATTTAGTTAAACAATAACTTAACTATTTGTTATTGTTAAAAATAATTACCCTTTAAATACTCTGCTAATATATGGTCCCCTAAGCTCACACTAGGTACTATAGTTATAGTGTACGTGTGAGCTAATATAACTAAAAACTGAAATATATTTTATTCAACTCCAGACTAAATTACCTTTTGTTTGATACCACACAAGCCATGTTTTGACTTAAACTCAAATTTTTGAAATCTACCCCCACCCTTAAAAAAACATAAACTAAAATGTATTTTGTTAAACTCCGGACTCAATTACCTTTCGTTTGATATCACATACGCCATATTTTCACTTAAACTCTAATTTTTAAAATATACCCCCACCCTTTGTTTTTAAATAAATTAAAATGTATTTTATTTAACTGCAGACTCAATTACCTTTCGTTTGATATCACACACGCCATATTTTCACATAAACTCTAATTTTTGAAATCTACCTCCACCCTTTTATTTGGTTTGTGTTCGGTGGATTTTGTTCATTTTTAAATGGGACCATCTCGACCCAAGACCCAGCCTAGGTACCAAATTTCATTAAAATCGGCCAAGCGGTTTTTGAGTTATGCGCGTTGGGCGTTACAGACAGACAGACAGACCGGCAGACAGACAGACAGACAGACAGACGGCGCAACAAAAAAGTTTCAAAATCATCTGAAACGCAAAGATATATACAAAATTTTGGAATCGGAGCAACTTTTTTTTTCTCGAAAAAATTAGGATCACCATAGCTCACACTACTATAGTATAGTATATGTCTGAGCTAAAAATATATATTAAGCCTTTAAGTTTTTGGATATTTGTTTTCTCTAGTCTTAAGTCTTAATTCCAGAAATATAAATCTATTAGGATGAAAATAAAATTTTAGAAAAAAATTAATTTTCAATCCTACAAACAAAAATTTTAAAAAATAGTTTTTTGGATGCCATAATAACAGCGATGGGTATATGGGTCGAAAAGCTTGAACACAGTCAATTTTTTATTGTTCTTATAAGTACAAGAACGAATTTTACAAAAATAGACGCCATTCGTTTCGCAAAAATAATAAATTTTATTAGACTTAAAAAAATCCCACTTATCTCACGATAGCGGATAAGTTACAACTTAGCCTCGCTTTTTTCATGTTTATTGAATCAACTGAAATTTTTCTCAATTTCAACAAGGTATTAACTATTACAATTGATTAAGCACTTTATGAGATATTATGATAAAATCAATAACCCTTAGCATGCCACTGTTAACTAAATAAACAAAATCGTCATTTAATCATAACTTCTTTGATCTTTAACGAACTTGGGAAATAAAAAAATACAAATAAAAAAATAGTCAAATTTTTGCCTTACACAAGATATTAATCATCGGTTAAGGACCTTTTGGCATATGCTGATTTCACACGGGAAGTATATGTCAAACCGGGTTAACTTAAAAAATATTAAAATTAATCATAACTTCTTTATAATTAACCGATTTCTATGTTGAATTTAAAAATGTCAGAACTAGAAATTTGATGACAACAAAAAAATTCCAAATCGACGAATAAAAACAGGTAAATATAAAAAAAATTACAGTAACGTAAATATTTTTTATTTAGCAAGTTGCTAAACTTTTGGTTGATTATGATAAAGAGTTATTGCGGTAGTTTTTTTGGCATCTTTTGGACTTGTATCAGTTGTATCTAAGAAGTGGCAAGTAGTGATAGCAAAAACACATTAAAAACAATTCCATATTTCTAAAAAACATTTAAAGTAAAATCGTCGAATTCAACTGATAAAAAATAAGTTTTATTTCCAAGTTTATAACTTTTATTATCATAAGCTTTAACTTTTATTAAATACAAATTTTAATGAAAGTTTAGAATTTTTTTGTGTTACAGTTAATTACCTATTAGGTTGGTAGGTAAGTATTTTTAACACTGATTTTTATTTTGCGAAGCCTGCTTTCACTGCACGCCACTGTATAATCAGTGGCGGCTGCTACAGGGAGGGCAACGAGGCAGTGCCCCCCCAAAACTAGAAAACAACCAGTATTTTTAATTGATTTATTTTAAAAAAGTTAAATCTTTTCTTAGGACATGTCTAGTTCTTTTTTTTTTAGTCTGTGGTTAATTGGGTAAACTTTTTTAGCGTAAATAATTCAATTTCGCCCGTTTTTCAGCGGTGTATGGGTGGTTGTTCTCGCGCGGGGGCGGGAGGAATGTTTTTTTAGTTGACGTCGGCCATATTCATCGTGCCAAACCGTTCGTTGCCCTTCCTACGTGTTGCCGGCTCTATCCTTAGTGAAGACGTATGAGTTTGTTTTAATTTGGAGTACGTCAGGATCAGTTATAAAAAGCATTGCCGGTCGCGTGTCCATTGTATTTGTTTTTGTTTGTTTTCAAAATGGAAATAAATACCGTCGATTGTGTAATTAACTATGCAAATTTAAATACCTTGACATATAAACTTCAATTACAAATAAAATCTTTGGGGCCACATAGACCGGACCTAACAATCCTAAAAATTAACCAAAATTTTAATGCAAGTAATAAAAAATTATACGATGCTGAAAACTGGTTGTGCGGTTGTGAAAAACGAAATGCTTTTTTTTGCTTTATTTGTCTTATTATGAACAATCCACGAAGTAATCCTGCGAGGGTGGCAAAGGGAATGTGTGATATCAAGCACTTTAGTGAAAAGTTAAAGACACAAAGTAAGTGCTACTTATTTAAATAATCACATAGAATTTTCTATCCTAGGCAAGAATGATATTAGGTGCCAATTAAATAGTGTCTATAGGCAAAACATTACCGAACATAATGAAAATGTGGCAAAAAAATATACTTAGTAGGTTAATAGACTGTTTAAAATTCTGTGGAATTTTTAAGGTTGCTCTACAGGGCCATGATTAGGCTGAAACTGGTGCTAATCCGTGCACTTCGCGCATGTAAAAGTAGGGCGAATAGACTTTATCTATAAACAAATAAACTACAAACTACACCAAGTAGCTGCTTGTTTGTAAAATGCTAAAATAAAATTGTCTAGGTAAGTTTTTTTATCTCCTTTTCCATACAATATAAATTTCTGCCCTCTCCCCCAATTTATAACGTCACCAGCCGCCAGTGTGTATAATATAAATAATTATATTATTATAAATTTCAAGTGACCCATCCATCGCTTTTATTTTAGTTATTTTATATTTATTTATCCTTACTCGAAACTCAGGATCATCCTCATGATAATTTTCATCATCCATATTCCCAATCATGCCGCAGTTTGCTTGAACGTTTTTTGGTAGAGGTTTAGAGCTATCGTACAATTTAAAGTCGTCTTTACCGGGTCGCACGTAATGAAAAATATCCTTCAATGAAATACACATCTCTATGAGACTAAGGTACCCGTACTCGTGAAACCGAAGTTCTCTTCTAAACTGTTTCCTAATTTAAAACCAAATATGTTATAGCATAAATACATGTTCAAAGAATCGAAAAGTGAAGCGATCATAGCTGGCTTTGAAAACAATTGCAAATTTAAATTCGCGGATGCGAGTTTTCAAGTGCGCATGCGTGTTTTGTCATGTAGACACAAAGCTGCTCTTTGGGTGGAGGTCATATTAACATTTTGCGGTGTTTTGCGTTTGTCATGTAAAATTATGTTTTTTTCCGTGAAAAATGGGAAATAATTCATGTAAAACATGCGGTGTGTGGAAAAATGTCAGGAAGAAGTGCCATTCCATAGGTAACTACGTGTATTTTTCTTTATAATTTGTTAATAAAGTTAAAAGTGGTTTATAGATGCCAGAACACTTTGTGGTGTCCACAATAAATCTGCACAATTAGTTTTAGAAAAACTACAATTTTAATCCACAATTTGATAAACCAAAAAGCCTAAACAAAGCCTTGGAGCAATGGATGGAAACTCTCGAAGACGAAAAAAGCAAAGACAAAGAACTATTAAGATAGCTACAAGGAACGTACAGGGACTGAATCAAAAGTTGGACATTATTTCAACCGAAGTGCAGAATTGTAAGATCGATATTATTGCACTCACTGAGACAAAAAAGAAAGGAACAGGTACGAATAGTGTCGGTAATTTTGTCCATATATTCACTGGAGTCCCAAAAGAAAGAAGAGCAGCCAGAGGGGTATTCTTGTTAATAAAGAAAAATCTAAAGAATAAAATTACAGACTACGATTGCATTAGTGAAAACATACTTCGAGTGAACATGAAGATGCTTGGACATAATATAAGCATAATAGCAGTCTACGCACCATCAGATGACGAAAGAGTAGCTACAAAACAAATGTTCTTTGATCAACTTGATGAGACTATCACAAAAATCGGTAATACCAGAGAAATAATTATGCTTGGCGATTTTAATAGCCGAACTGGTAGGCAAACCCAGAGCAAAGTGATAGGACCATTTGGAGAGGAAGTAACAAATGATAATGGCTTAAGACTAATGCAATTGTGTGAAACCCACAACTTAAAAATAAATAATGGTTTTTTTAAACATAAGGATATTCATCGATATACCTGGATTCAGCCAACAAGAAATCTTAAATCAATCATTGATTATGCTATAGGTGGACAACACTCGCAATTAAAGTGGTATGATGTGCGAGCACTTCGTGGTGTTACCTGTGGATCTGAGCACCATCTGGTAAAAGCAAAAATATTATTCCCTTTAAGAAAAACAAATCCTACAAAAAGGACGAAAGTATTAGAGAAAATGAAAACCTAGAAAGCATTGAAGACAATCAAAAATACAACTTTAGAAGTCTAGAAATCGAAAGTACTCAAAGATTGTATCAGAACCGATTAGATGAAAAATTAATAAACACAAATCACTCATTTGAAGAGATATATACAAACATAATAAAAAGCTTGAAGGAAGCAAGCAACGAAGCTGTTGGGTACCAAGATAATAGAAATAACAGGAAGATGTGGTGGACGGACAAAATACAGGAAATGGTCAAAGAGAAAAAACGTACATACTTGAAATGGCTCAGTACAAAGGAGCAAAGAGATCTAGAAATCTACAGGGAAACCAGAAGACAGCTAAGAAAATTAATACGCACAGAAAAAAATGAAATGTTCGAGCGCAAGTGCCACGACATAAATACACACGTAGCAGGTAGGCAGAGTTCGGAAATTCATTTCTACAGTAAAAAACCCAACAAAAGAAAAAGTAAACATCCAGATAATCAAACCAGAACAATGGACAGAACACTACAAGGGACTGCTGCAGGAGACGAGACCCGAATATCTGGCAGCTTCTCCGAGAAGAGACATAGAAGTACATGGAGAGGAAGTAATCATCAAAAAAGAAATGATAAAGAATAATATTAAAAAACTTAAATCCGGAAAAGCTAGCGGACCCGGGGGAATATATGCTGAAATGCTCAAATATGGATCAGAGAAACTACTTATTATATTCTCCATTAAATTTCTCATCAAATTTGTCATAAAATGTTTTTGCAAATCTGTCATCCAACGCTCATAAATGAACTTGTAAAATAAACATATTTCTGAATGTAAAGAAACATGTGAGGAAGAAATCAGGAACGAAACAGGAAAGCGCCTCTGCATCTGTTCAGTCAAGCTGCGCTGAAAGCACTGTGCAACCCAACCATGTACGCGGGTTTGGTGCAGGAGTGCGCCGATACACTTCAGGAATTGGCCGGAATAAGAGAACTGGAGCTCATGAGTCAGAGGTCACATGGGAGTCCCAGGAAACGAGAAAGCGGACGAACCCGCCAGGGGCGGATCCCGGCAGAAATGCGTCGGGCCAGAGCCTTTACTGGGGCTCACAAGAGGGCAAATGAAGTCGGCCCTAACAGAATGGACCAACACAGGAAACGCCAGGCAGGCGAAGGAGTATATGACAGGATATAGCAAGTCGCATAGAGACTGGCTGCTCCGTAGAACACGAAGAGAGGTGGGAGCCATAGTGGGAGTCCTAACCGGACACTGCGTCCTACAAGGACACTTGGCGAAGATGAGAGTAAAGGAGGACGCGACGTGCGAGCGATGTTGGGCCGAAGAGTGGTATTCGAAGAGGAAGGCTTTAAGACGGCGGAACTTCTGAATCTGAGGTGGAAAGAAGGACGCAGTATGGGGGATGCCCGGAGGTTGGCGAAAAGGGCGCTTCATGTGTCTAGTCGCGAGGCCTAGAGCCTATCCCACACTACTACTAATACAAAGAAAAAAATGAGAACACCGAGGTCTCTTGCGCCAATTATAGCTGCGTTTCTTTATTCAATCTGTGAGCTCCGTGCACTTTTAGTCACGTGACCTTCGATCTATAGATGACTGAAGCACGTGGCTTACAGCACACGGAACATACAGATTAAATAAAGAAACGCAGATTACTTAAAAACTATTAGTGTGATCAAAAATGTATTAAACCAAAATCAAAATCAGTATTTTCTCTACAAGACCCATATTAAATTAAATATTTGTGAAATACTTTAAGTTGACAAATGATAATTAAGCGTTAGCAACACACCTATTTTCTATAAATTTCAACCGAAATGATTGATTTTTTTAAAAACTAAGCGTTTTAGAGAAAATTTATGAAATGTAAGAAGCTAAGAGAAATGTTTGCTCTTACCTGTAGATACTTGGCAGTTCAGCGCACCAAATGCCGTCAGGGTAACCCGATATCAAAGTTTTTAAACGTTTCTGCACGGTTTCGGGTACGCTCGAGACAACATCTTCTGGCTGGAGGTCACCTGTCTTATCCTCTGGAAGGTAGCTAGACAACCTAAAGTTAATTTTTTATTATTTTTAACTATTGATTTCAATCAGTTATCTTATTCCTTGTAGAGACTTGAAAATTTCCCCGAACGATTCACCGGAGGTATGGGTAACGCCACTTTTGGGGGAAGTTTAGGCATCAACAAAGTAATTGAAGTTGGTGATCAATACAAGGCCGTGGTTCGGAAGTCACGTCGGTCCCGTGATAAGAGTGCAGGCAAAATTAAATCGTCCTCGCGAAAAGAAAATTGCCTACCGTAATGATAAAATAAAAACTAAATCCGAAACATAATAAAATTCTGAATAAATGTTTATTTTTTCAGGCCATGTTAAATTTAAAAGTTTGAAGGCAATTATCTGAAAAACTAATGAATAGATTTTTGAATTTTTTACACGGTTGTAAGGACATTCAAAAGGCCTTTAAAACAAGGTATCACTTTCCTTATTCAAAATATAGAGGTAAAGTATACCTCTCGAAGGGGGTTCGTGCTACAAAAATTTCAAGATAGCCAAAAAGTGTCCCCCTCGCAAACAAAATTGACATGTCCGAGCGTTTCTCCAAATTCGCACTCTAAATACCCAAAAAGGCCTCTGTTTCGATGTTCGTGAAACACTGTGTATTTCATTATAAAATAACATATAATAAGGTACCATCCAAAAAGCATATCACATTGTCAATAATTTTTTAACTATTTCCTAAACAAAGTATTTTATGATTTTTTTATTATTATAGCAAGTGCTTTGGAAGATTTTAGTCCACAGTACACCGGTCTATTTTTTAAGCGATGAGTAACAGGCTGAAGTTTTGTAAATAGCATTTTTTTTTTAATTCAGCCAGTTACCCATTACTTAAAATATAGACCGGTCTACTGTGACTTTTTTTAATAAAAATAAATTGTTTAATGATGATTTTGTTCATTGTTATTATAATAAATATGAGGATGATAAATGTTTTTTTCTAGGAAAATATTAGTTCCCTCCAGTTATTATTCGGCCAGAACGTGTCATTCACATCAATTTGTCAATTGATAGTAAATAGTCTTAAATTAGATAAAAAATGGTAAAATGAGAAATTCTTCCTGTTCTTGTTAAGAGGTCAAAAATGTTTCAATTCTGTTTAATTACAAAATTAAACAGATTTTAATTTTTTACAATTTTACATAAATCTACATTTTTAGTTAAATTTATTATTTAAACATGCAGGTGATATTGACAAATTAGGTTTTTAAAATATAAACTAGCCTTCTCAAGTTTACCTATTTTAATTATATAAATTATTTAGATTATAAAACAGCACAAAATATTACATTTTATATTTTATCATTTGTCACGAACTATAACAATTTTCTAATATAAAAAGAGAAGATTCATCTTAATAAACCAGATTGAACATTTGATATTTGTTCTCACTATATCTACTTAAGTTTACTATACCATAAGCCTTATTGGTCATTGCAGGGTGTGAGGCTGCTCCCTGGCAGTAAACTTGTTACTTTAATCCTTATTGTAGTTAGTAGCTTGCGCAAATTCCTTGTACTATAAAACTAGTATGTCGTTTTCTTTATTGTACAGTTCAATTGTTTCCATATATTCGTTGAAAAAAGTACTTTAAAGAGTCGTATCAGTTGTACTTAGTACTTAGCACTCTTTAGCAAATACTACTAATAAAGACTTAAAAATTTTAAAAAAATTATCCTATACCTTATAGGATATAACTTGTATAAGCACAGCAGTCTATCCCGCAAGATTTTTTAAAGTTCCAATAGGTATTCAATTTGTGAAATGGTGGAATCCAACAAAACGTTCAAAATCCGATAGATGTTGCCGAGCTTTCAACTATTCTATATATATTTATATTTATCGGTTTCACAACGTTCTACGTCTTCCGATACCAAATCTCCACTCGTTTCTGTTTGCCCATAATTCATCATCTAGGCCTCTTATTCTTATTTCACTGTCTATTCCTTCTCTCCAGCCTTCCTCGTTGTCTTCGGCCAGTTGGTTTCCATTGTAATATTTGTTTAGGTAGTCTTCCATCATCCATTCTTTGTACATGTCCGTACCACATCCGTTGTTTTGTTCTTATATCATCCACTAAAGTACGTTCACCCACTGTCATTATTTCTCTTATTCTTTGATTTGTAACTCTTTCTCTTTTTGATTTCCCTGATGCTCTTCTCCAATAGTCCATCTCCGTAGCGGAAAGCATTTTTTCTGTTCTATCCTTGATTGGCCATACCTCTGAGCCGTATGTAATAATACTTTTTACAATGGTGTTATATATAAGCTTTTTGATATGTTTTGATATACTTTGGTCCCAAATTATTCCATTTAATAAAGTTATTGCTTTTCTTCCTTGTACGTTTCTATCTTTTATAGCTTTGTCTAGTGTTCCGTCAGCTGTAATTTTTAGACCTAAGTATTTATACTCATCACAGGACTGAATTCGCTGCCCGGTATTTAAGATTAGATCCTGTTTCGTTCCATCGATACACATATACTCTGTCTTATTGAGATTAACCTCTAGTCCCCACTTATTGAACTCTTCTATTAGTTTTCGTGTCACATGTTCGAGGTCGTCATAATCCTGAGCCACTACTATCTGATCATCGGCGAAACATAAAGTATACAAGGTGGTTTCGTCCAACGGAATTCCCATGTTTTGACATTTTCTCTTCCATACTTTAAGGACTTGTGCCAAATATATTTTGAAGAGCGTAGGCCAGATACCGCAACCTTGTTTAAGACCTTTATTTACTTGAAAGCCTTTGGGTAGTTTTGCTTT
This sequence comes from Aspidapion aeneum, assembly GCA_963576565.1. NCBI lineage: Eukaryota > Metazoa > Arthropoda > Insecta > Coleoptera > Brentidae > Aspidapion > Aspidapion aeneum. Next base: position 22,170,389 of record OY755043.1, read on the forward strand.
TATTTTAACTTTTTGCCTTACTATTGCGGTATAACTCTTTGATGGCTTTAATTAGTTGTACGCTTATGTTCGTCTTTTCCAACGCTTTCCAAAGTAGATTTAGTGGTATACTATCATATGCCTTCTGCAAATCTACGTAAAGCAGATGCAGCTCTTGTCCGTATGCCATTTTCTTTTCAATAACTTGGGTTATACAAAAGAGATGATCTGAAGTCGGTCTACCCGCCCTGAAACCGGCTTGTTCTTCTGCCTCCATATCTTTATATTCGCTCTCCACTTTATTTCTTATTATTTTGCCATATATTCTGCTTAGCGTACTAGTTACAGATATACCTCTATAATTGTCACATATATCTTTCCTTCCTTTTTTGTGTATTGTGGTTATATATGACGTTTTCCACTCAGTTGGTACTACAGCTCCATTTAAATATTTTTGGAAAAGATTCCGTAATCTCCAAAACAGTTCTTCAGTGCCATATTTAATAAGTTCAGCTGGGGTATTTCCGGGTCCGTCAGACTTACCGCTTTTTAAGGTTTCAACAATTCTAAACTCTACCAATTAAGGTCAAGAAGACTCGACGTTCTAATTTATACTAACCTGTCCTCTAATTTTCGAGGCTTCATCTGCGGCTTGAAAAACTCCAAAGTTTTACTAGTAAACATATATTGATCTTCTTCGTCTAAAACGGGTCCATTCTCATACAGAGCATTGTCAAAATATACACTAGTTGGTTGAAAAGTGACATCATTTGGCACTGGTCGATAAGTTTCCGGTGGGGGAGTTCGACTATCGATCTGAGAAGTTTCGCTTGCCGGTTGGAAATACGTTTGCGACTTGGTTGGTGAATTTGTTGGATTTTTGGTAACGTTGCCACACTAAAATATTTTGTATAGCCGTTACAATTTTATTATTTATTTAGGTACAATAACAGAGTTGCCCTCAAGTAGTACATTCCTTAATTACTCTAAAAAGCTAAGATCTAAAGTGAAAATAACAAAAAAATAATTTGTCAAAATACGTTACACAAAAATAACATATTCACTATATCAAAATAACATATCAATATCGGTTAGTGGCATTTATTACATAATTTTCTCAATCTTACGCTTAAAGGATAAATTGCTGCAGGTAAATATATCAATATCGATAAATGACTGTATGTATTTATTAAAAAGTGACATTATTTTATTATCGATACTATTTTTTCCCAGATCTGATTTATAAGAGTTCAAGTAAAATAATCTGGTATCTCTGTTTTGACGTAAGGGTGCAAACAAGTTTAGAAGCGATAGTAATTTGGGACAGTTAATTTCGTTAGCTAAAATTTTATGACCAAGTCTTAACGCAAGCTTGTCTTCTCAATTCAAATTCAATTCAAAATAAGCTTTATTGTCCAAATTTTAACAAAAATCATTGACAAAGCAAAATTTTTCTTTAATTCACTTAAAACTAATTCCTAATGCAATGCAATGCTGTCACAAATTAAAAAAATGAATAAAAAAAGAGGATCATTATCTAAATATAAAACAAACTAGAAACATGAACACAGCAAAATATGTAAAACACTACAAAATTTAAACTCAATAAAATTAGGACAAAAATATTATAAATTGAGACAAAATTAAACAACAAACAAAATTTAAGTCAACAAATTACAACAAAGTAAAACAAAAACACAAAAAAACAAAAATCAAAAAAAATAATGTAAAGAAAAATAACAATAGTAATAATATATAAATATTAATAGTTAAAAACAGATGAAGAAAAAAAATAATATATATTTTTATAAAAGTGTGTAATAGGATCACATACATTTAAGTTCAAAGTTTAAAATAAAAAAAAATAAAAATAAAATAAAGTAAACTAGCTACGAATAAAATTCTTGTAGGCTGTAGTATGCCTTGACTAAGAGGAACTTTTTTAGGTTAGTACGAAAAGCAGAATAGTCATTTGTATTTTTTATTTCTGAAGGTAGTTTATTAAAGATTCTGACACTTTCGTAAATCACAGAGTTTTTTGTGAGAGCAAGTTTGGGTATAGGTAAAGGCAGGTTGTTTTGTCTTAAATTTTAATGCAATTCTCTTTCAGTTTTGGAATTTTTTGAATATTAAACAGGACGTTTCCAGTATGAAAATGCACGGGACTGTTAAAATTTCATGCTTAATGAAGAGTGTTTTGCAACTATCCCTGCATTTCACCTGGCACAGATATCTTACTGCTCTTTTTTGTAAGATAAAAACAGACTGGATTGATCTCTGCGTTGAATTACCCCAGAAAGAGATGCCATAGCGGATGTGGGATTCCACAAGAGCATGGAAACAAAACCATTCCCAACTCCTGTGCAACCGTTTTTACCACGTAACAGCTCCTCTTCGATTGCTAAGACTATCTATTCCAATGATTTTTAAGCGTTCTTCATAATTGTACAGTTTTTTGTCTATGCCTAATTTAAACAGCAAAAAGTTGACAAACTTACGTTGTACTCTTTCTAACCTATTACTGCGAATGTCATAATAAGTGACCAGATCATGCAGCAATATTCAAGCTGGCTTCTAATTAATGAGAAAAATAATATTTTTAAAACCTCAATATTCTTAAATTCACTACTTGACCGAATAACAAACCCTGACATTTTGAACGCTTTTGTTATAACATTATTTATATGATCCACGAAACGAAACCGAATCAAAAAGTACCCCAAGATCATTTATAAGGTTAACTCTGGATATTTCAATATTGTTAATGTTATATGAGAATTATTTTTGTTTATTTTTCTAGAAAACGTTATAAGCTTGCATTTGCTAAAATTTATTTCCATTTTATTTTTTTGACACCAGGTATATAAAATGCAAAGATCCTTTTGTAGTTCTTTACAGTCGCCTTCCCTGTAAATTCTTTTAAATATTTTTAAATCATCAGCCACTTGTAAGGAAGAAGAAAATCTAAATAGCTGGGAATGTTTGCAAATAATAGGAAAAAGAAAGGAGCTAAATGCGATCCCTGGGGTACTCCTGGTGTTGCTTCTATTTCGTATGATATAAGTTTATTCATTTTCACTCTCTGTTTGCAGTTTTTTAAATAACTAGAACACCAGGTATATAGGGGATCCCCAACACCATACGATTTCAGTTTATGTAATAAGATATCATGGTCAACCTTGTCAAACGCCTTCTTAAAATCAAAGTAAATTACATCAACCTGTGTATTATCATCAAGCGCTTTTGATATGAAATTTGAGAAAACAGCCAAGTTTGTTTGACAAGAACGACCACGATAAAATCCATGTTGATTTTCTGAGATTGTATTACTATAAGTTGCTAGCAATTCATCATAAACAATCGACTCAAATACTTTTGGCATAATGTTAAGTCCTGAGATGGGTCTATAGTTGTTTATGTCAGATCTATCTCCTCTATTAGAGATTTATTAGAATACACTATTCACACTTTTTAGTCTGGAAGGAAATCATATTACTTTTTGGCAACAGACCATTTCCCCCTAATTCGATCCCGCTGAATCCGAATATCCCTGTTGATAACTCGAAATATCGACAGTCCCCCCCAATCCCCCAAAAACCTGTTTTTTATTTCAGTTTTATTTGAATTTTCTCAAAAAATAACCTTTTTATGCAAAGAACAGTTTTTTGTGAAAAACAGAATTCCCTTTCCATTTCCAACGATGTATGGGTCGATAGAAAAGCAAGTAGCTCTTCAGTGGCGTCCGCAAATTGGGATGATTTCGAAAAAACACGTTAATTACAGGTTTTATAAAATTTTCTTAAAAACTGGGGTTAATGTCACAGAAAAGTCGCCAGGGGCGTACTTATAAAAATTAATTTTCAATACTTATCAAGTTTTTTGTATTTTTAAATAAAAATAAGCTTCTTCGGAAAAAATTATAATTTTTAGCTTATTATATCCTATAGACCTTCGTTTGTAAGAAAATTTGACAAGAGTGACCCTAATATACGGACGTTCCTGGAGAGTTAGCCATATTTTCTATCAGATTTTGTGATATACCGTTTCAAAGCAAATTTCATTGTCCACCGAAAACTTGGGAAGACATTTTGTCGTAAGGAGCCTAATTTTTGAGAAAATTGGATAATACCGGTAAAAAGATTGATTGGTTTGGTGATTTTAAATAATTACTTTAAATTAAGGACACCATTTTAATTTTAAGAATCTGCCTTGTAATTTTATAAGTTATACATGCCAAGTAAAAATAAAGAAATAGGACACCACTGGAGCGGTAACTATGAACTAACTTCCACTTCGTTATACATCTTTTTAAAGGAAATTTTATTGTCTATGACGAAGTAGGGATCACATTTTTTGATAAAAAGCTTGGTGTTTAAGAAAATTTAAAAAAACGTTAAAAACATACGTTTTCTTAATGATTTTTTAAAATTACCTCCAATTACGGACGGCGCTGGAGAGTTTACTATAAGTCAAATTCCACCGAGTTTTACATTGTTGAAAAGGCAATTTCACAGTCTACAATAAACTATAGTATATATATTTTTTTTAATTAAGCTTAATTTCTGAGAAAATTAGATAAAACGTGTAACAAACATGGTTTATTTTCTATTTTTTTTTTTAATTGATTTCGTCGAAGTACTTTAATACTAAGAAGGGCACAGTTATATATAATATATATGGTATAAAACTCTAATACCCAAACTATTGTCTCCTTCGCGACTAACCTTGATTTGATTTTCGATTAAAAATTGCAAGTGTTTTTTTCTCGTACTCGTAATACTGTTAGAATCAGAAATCTTCTGGTCTGGCGCCTTAGGAATGTTTTTGTCAATATTTGGTTTGTAGACACCTGCAAATAAAAAATTAAATAAAATCCAGGAAACAGTTTATTTTAGTGTCTTTTTTAAAATATATTTTTTTCCAAATTTTAATTATAAACTGATGTTTTTGGGGGGTTTTGGGCAATTCTAGGGGAGATAGGGAAAAACTGGCCCCTGAAACACTACACTTTGATTTATCAAGCCGTTTTTAAGCTACGGAGAAGTATTGAAAAGTGTGAATTTTGGGAAGGGGCCTACAATTTTATTTTTGGTGTAAATTGCTATTTTACATATTTCTATAAGAGTAATTCAACCATTAAACTAAACTTTATCTCTCGCTTTTAGTTATCAAGATATTACATCTAGTTGGTTTTTGCTTATAAAGTTACCCCGTTATGGCTTTATACTCTTTGTATAAAAATAATAAAAACATAAACAAAATTAAATGTTGAGTGTAATATGTCATTTCAAAAGGCAATTATTTATTTATTTATTTATTAAAGAAAAACCCAAAAAGGAAAAATTATTTCCATATAGGGTAAAAAACTAAAATATAAGGTACAACATTACATAACAGTTTAGGTACTTGAATTAATATTTAAGAAAAGAGCTAACTTATCACTTCTTAAAAATAATAACTAAAAAACTAAAATAAACTATATATATTTTTTTTTCTTTGAACCTACGTTAATCTTTGGTTATATATATTGATTTTACTATTTTTGGAAAAACTTCGTAAAGAGGTTGAAGCCATGACTTGAAAGGGCAGTTTATTAAACTCGGTAGCAGCCATATAAGAAATCCTTTTTTTTCCTGAGTTTCGCCTATTGCTATTTAAATGAAGGTTGTTCTTGCTTCTTGTATTATGCTGGTGATACTCATCATTTTGTTTTAGGTCAATAGTTGTCTTGATTAATTTGTTTTGAATTCTGTAGATTAATTTGACTATTTCATAATTTATTATTTCCTTGATGTTTAAAAATTTTGTTTTTTCATATGTCTTTAGTTGGGGTATAATAATCCATATTCATCAATATCTTCACTATTTTATTTTGTGCTCTCTGTAGACGGTCTATCTGAGTTTGCAATCCATGTCCATATATTGGTGCCACATATGTTAAGATGGAGTTAATATATGCATAGTAAATAAGAGTTTTAGATTTTTTGCTTAGATATTTGGAGGTTTTGCTGAGTGTTCCAGATAGGCTTGAAAGTTTTTTAATTAGATTTTCGATGTGTGCAGACCAGTTTAGTATGTTATCAATTAATACTCCAAGGTATTTTACATTCTCACATTTATTGATTTTAGTTTTATTTATAATTATTTCATGCTGATTTTAAAAATCGACTAAAAAGGGTAATTTAATAAATAATATTAATGTCCTCTAATATCTCAAAAACTATTTCCGTATGGTGTCCGTAGATAAGAATAGCACCAAGGTAGTAGTAGCACCTAGGCCTGTCGTAAGAGGCCACTAAGGGGGCCTCGACCCATGGATAAATGGATAGTCTGGTAATTGCTTTGCAGATGATGGCAATGTAGTCTCCTCACTTATACCACCCGCATGTCTCTCCGCACGTGAATTCCATAATCTTAGACTAACTCAAATCTCGCAGATAAATAACGATCTGGAGATAATAGAGGACTGGGGCAACAAAAACCTTGTACAGTTCAACGCGCAGAAAACCCAAGCAGCTCTGTTTTCAAAAAAGACCAGCACCGGTGAGCCAAACATCATGCTATCTGGAAGTGCTGTCGCATTGCAGAGCCAGTTGAACATCTTAGGAGTCACTGCAGAGACCAACATGTCTTGGCACAGTCACGTGGCAGATATAGCTAAAAGGGCGTCCCAAAAGCTTGGGGTGCTATTTCGTACAAGACATCTGTATACACCAAGCCAACTGCTGACACTCTACAAAGCCCAGATTCGACCAACTATGGAGTACTGCTCACATATATGGAGTGCGGCACCCAAACATACCTTAATGCTTTTGAACACCGTGCAAAAACGAGCTATCAAGCTGATCAATGACCCCGCACTTACCCGTGGCTTGGATAGTCTTGAACACCGAAGAACTGTGGGCGATCTATCCCTCTTCTACAGGTATTATCACGGAAAATGCTCTGAAGAGTTGGCACGTATGATCCCCCTGGGAGTAGCACCTACTAGGCGAACACGTCAAACAGACAGTAACCATCAATTTATTGTCAAAATAGAGGCACCAAGAACCTCATTATATCAGAACTCATATCTCTGGAGAACAGCATCGCTGTGGAATAAACTCCCTGCGACAGTTTTCCCTGCAGGTTACAACCTGAACCGTTTCAAAACCAACACACACCAACATTTCCGCGCACTTGCCGCTTCTCGAGCGTGATAGGGATCTCATTGCAAGTGCGCATACCCGTAAAAAAAAAACGGAAGAGCATTGACGAGTATGACAGAAAAAAAAATAAAACTGGTAACCTTTGGGATCACACCAGATAACATCTATGGTAAAGGGGATGGGTTAATCTGGTGATTCTCTGAATGGATTCGGTGGCCTGGCCATTCAGGTAATCACCACATTGGACAGGGCATATGGAGTGCCTATTTGGAGCTAGCAGCTATTGCGGGCACATTGTGGCTCTCTGTACTCTGTTGATTATGTAATAATAATAATATATATTTTATTTATACCAGATTTGTATACAAAATTTTACATAATATATCTATCTATATTTAAGTATAAATAAATATAGAAAAAAAATAGGTATAATTTTAATTTAAATTTTGAAAAGAACATGTGAGAGAGAATTAAGGAGTGCTGAATACTACAAAGCTTTAAGCTTGTCTGAAGTTGTTTAACACTCAATCTTGTCACAAGCATGTTTTCTCTGTTTCTGTATGTTGTTGATAATTATCATGTAAACCTAAACTAAAAATAAGGAAAAAAATAAGTAGAAAATTCAAATTTTTAACTTAAAAAGCAAAAAAACCTAGTGCCTATCTAAAAAAAACTAAAGAGATGTTATTTCCATTTGAAGCAACCACTGAGTTATTTTTTGTTAAAGTTTTTGAAATATCTTTTGTTTTTAAGTTCTTGTGGTATGTTATTATAAATTTTTTGTCCAATATAAACAAAGAAATGTTGCGTTTTTGTTTTTTGTGTTCTTGAAATTAGGGTGTGTTGTTGACCAGTAAGTCGTGTGTTGTGTTCATAATTTTGTCGTATTAATTTATTTGTTTTTATTACGTATGTAACTGCATTTTTATAATATAACTTATGTAGTTGAAGAACATTAGCATATTTGTATAAGTCTGTTGTATTATAACGTTTTGGCAGATTACATAAAATTTTCAAAATTCTATTTTGAAGCGTTTTAATGGGACGGCTAGTGTTTTCGTAGGTTCTCCCCCATGCTATAATTTCATAGTTTAGTAGGGACTGTACTAAAGAAAAATATATGGTTTTTCTTGTTTCAAAATCTACAATTTTCGTGGTTTTTTTAAATAGGTATATTAGTGATCTTAATTTTTTTGTTAGATTTTGAACTTGGATATCTCATTTTAAATGAGAATCTATTGTTATTCCCAAGTAGTTTGTATTATTTACCCTGCTTATTTTAATATTGTTTTGTCTTCTTTGTAGTGAGATTGTTATTGTTTTTGTTAGAGGTAAACCACATGAGTAACTAGAAAAAGTAATATAGACAGTTTTTTTCTGTATTTATAGACAGGAGGTTCATGTCAAACCAGTGTATTAATTTTTATTATGTCAAAAGGTGTATGACCAATCAGTGGTCTAATGCTACAACCATGGCATTATGTGGTATATCATGATGACTAAGTTTGTGGCCTAAAATATAATTTGAAGTCTACTGGGTTCTATATACTAGATAGTATTTAAATTATTATCTGAGTCGAACACAGTAGGTACGTGGTGAACAACGGGCCCAGACAGGCGGCCTAGGTGCCAGGTTAGATCCTTTAAGGATGCTAACCGCCACTACCGTACATTCATACATTAATTCATCTTAAAAACTAAGTGATAGATACAATTAAGTTAGTATATACATACAGTGTTCGATTATAAAAAACACTCGCACCCTGTATATAGTGAGAAACTGTTACAGTACTTAAAGTCTTAATGGAGAAATAATGCGTTATATATTTTTTTTTAAACTTGAAAGAAAGCTTAAAGATCAAATTGACAGAAAATATTTGAACATATCGACGAATGTATTGGTAGGAACGAGAATCCTTGAACCACCTAAGATATGCTGATGATATCGCCTTAGTAACAGACAAGAAAAAAGAACTGATAGAAATGCTGGAAGAACTGGATACAGCAGCTCAAAATATAGGCTTAAGTATGACCTACACTAAAACTAAAATCATAAGAAACACAGATTAAGATATTACGATCAGAATAAAGTAGAGGAATATATATATACCTGGGACAAATTATTAAATTAAACAAAAAGCCTAACAACTGAAATCAAGAGACGAGTAAAATTGCCCTGGGCAGCATTCGGTAAATGAAGCTGCATATTAAAAAATAAAAAATATCCTTAGCACTTCAAAATGAAAGCGTATACCAATGTATCCTTCCTGTACTTACCTATGGATCCCAGACCTGGACATGTAAAGCTAACAGATAGAAAAAGGAATAAGAAATACAACAAAAGTAAGGGATGTCAGAGGAGAAGTTAAAATGGAAATTTGCCAGTCAATATCAGACAGAAAGACGATCGATGGAACAAAATGTATTCTAGACCTTGGAAAAATGAAAGAAGTACAGGAGGACCCCAAATGAGATGAGCGGACGATTTGAAGAAACACGCGGGAACTAGATAGATGAACACAACGACAGACAGAGAAGAGTGGAAGATATTTGGGGGGGAGGGGGGTTGCTATGTCCAAAGATAGATTGAAGAAGACTAAATAGATAGATAGAAGAGATAATAAACTTGATACGCAAAAACCAAGCAATCATCTTTTACCAAATTGGGTCAATAGGCAACCCGTTTTCTGTGCTACTACCCAAGTAACATTTCTTTATTTATAGCAGAAGCTAAAAGGTTGCCAGCGCCTTTCCTTAAAACCATTAGTTTCAATGTTTGGTCGCTAGCACGTTCCCATTACGCTTATATACCCCTTAGACCTCCTAAATGGGACTCCCCAATTGATGGTGGCAACCTATGTATTAAACTCATTATAAAACCATAAGAAATAAACGCTAGCTTCGCCCTCTAGCGGTTCCACCAGTATAGTACCTGTTAGAGCCTAAAGCTATTATGCCAGGTTCTAAAAGCAACTCAGAAACGTCCGCTATCCTGTTATAAAACTAGATTTGGTAATTTGGTATCCTGGCAATTCTGTTGAATATCATAATACCTTTAGTGTAAAAAATTTTTCCTATAAAAGCTTTAGCGATATTTTAGATTCACAATGGCTATATAAAATAATTTAGGTCATAAAATTGCCAAAAATGTCAGAGTCCCAAAATTATTCGATCACATAAAAATATACCTATATATGAGGAGTTTGTCATTTTGTGGATCATAAAATTGCCTGCCAGACTTATTTTTCTGACAAAATCGTATCTGAAAAGCTCTCAAAACAAGCGCGCCAGCTCACAAATGCTTTTTAATAGTTTTTTGATAACTAAATAACAAATATTTAAAATAAAATAAAATAATTTACACTATTCACCATTAAAAAAGTCTGTTTGGTTTACATAAATCAAAATTAAAGTAAAATTATTGTTAAAAAACACTGCTAAAACGACTAGATAAATATTTTCTGTTTACAATATTTTTAAAATAATTCTATATACGCCATTATCGTTTTATAGTGGTGACTTGGTTTTATTTGTTACTCTATCGCAACAAGGATTTTTGAGTGCGCTTATGAAACCAATAAAAAAGAGAAGGTAAACATAGTGAACATAACCTCACTTAAATTTTTTGTATTTGTTTTTTAAAGTGTTGTGTTAAATTTAAATGTTTTTTATCGTGCAATTTGCACACAATCAGGAGGGCTAGTGCAATGATATCCGTTGTGCCTGCAGGTTGGAGGGAAACCTCTTATATTGGCCGTTTAAACAGGCCTTATCTAGGCTTGGGTGCCCTACCCAGGAGGATAATAAATAATCAGTCTTGCAATAGGTAGGTACCAATCTGTACTAGTACTAGTAAAAACTAAAATACAAAAGTATTTATTTACTTCTGTTAGAACCCTTAAGGAAACAAAGATTTATATGACCGCCTATTTAAATAATATTTAATATGCAGCTATGGGTAACCATAAATACAAAAGAATTAAGTTTACCTTTAAGCCTTCGAATAAAACCTGTTTAAAATGCCTAAAAGTAATGGCAAAAACCAAAAGTCTAAAGTTTATATTTACACTCTTAAAAACCTTAAGGAAACTAGGTTCTATATGGCCGCCTATATAATCATATTTACTATTAAACTACTGGTAACTACAAAAACAAAAGGATATAAGGTAACCTTTTAGCTCTATTATAAAACACTTTTGTTATGACCTAAAGTAATGAAAAAACTAAAAGACCAAAGTTTATATTTAATTATTTTTAAAAACTTTAGGTAAAAGGGTTTCATAAGACCATCTTTATAAATCAGAAATCAATAAAACCAAAAGTATCTAAAAGGAACAGAAGAACACTTTTTGGTTGTATAACACCTCTTTAGGTAATTGGCAATATAAATTACCTTTTTGTAGCCAAATTGATCCTAAAAGCCATAACAGCACCCTCTAAATAACCTTGGAACCAAGTTAATAAAACCTTGAGTGGTAATAATGTTACTTGGGTAAGGACCGATATAACTGATCGAACTCGACAGGTTACTAAAGTTTGATCTAAATTTACTAAGCCGTTGTAAACTAAAGAATTTATTCTAGATTTAAGAAGTCATGTTGTGAGTTGTGACTATTATCCATTATTACTTGATATATAAAATAAAAATACTTGCCAGTTGCTGCACTTGTTGTTTGTTTTTGTTTCTCAGACCAACTTTGGTTAAATTTCCACCCACCATTTGTGGTAGTCTGCGTATCTGTACTGTTTGGTTGGTTGTTATTACTAGACTCTATTGACGTTTTGGGGGTTATCACAGTTTGGGGTTTAACATCTAAAATAGATGAAAGCATAGAATTGATATTTTTTACTTTTATTTTAAATTTGCAATGATAAGTAAATCACTGAAAAATAATTTAACACCAACAGGTTTTTTATTTTACAGAATAAATATCGGTTAATCGTAAATTTTTGGATTATTTTGTTTACTTTTCATCGTACAAATCGAATAGAAAACCACAAAATTTGCCATTTACAAAATAATAAAATTTTGAGCCTAAATCTAATTATTTTTTTTTAAATTGCAGAACTATCGCAAGAAACTATTTGTTTGAAACTCGTAGACAAGGATTGAGTAGAAAGAAAATTTTGTAAAATTGACAGTACGTGCAACAGACAACGACAGAAGATAAGATCAACTCACCGAGAAAAACTATAGAAACCAAAGACACGTACTCAAGAAAGATCAAACTCAACAACACAAAGCACTATAGTCAACATCTCAAAAAGGAAGGAAGTACCAACGAAGAATTGGTACTTAGTAAAGGACTTAAGTTCGCCATTGGACCGACACAGACACTGGATATAATTGCGGCAATAGAGATCGGTAGACTACCGCAACTCCAAGCTGATGAGTTTCACCATAAAAAATAAAAACAACCTTCGATAGAAAGAAGCAGGTAAACATCACCAGCCAAGAACAACGGGCAATCACGAACCTGCAGAATGACAAATCAATCAAGATGCTACCTGTCGACAAAGGAAACGCGACGGTGATAATGGACGTACGACAAAAAGATCGAAGAAGAGAGACTACAAACCACTACCAAAAGATCTAACCACAACCATAGAAGAACGCATATACCGGACGACGTTAGATCCTATCCATTTCTATGAACTACCAAAGATCCATAAGGATATACCACTCCGACCAATTACCAGCTCCAGGGACTAACCGACCAGCACATTGTCGAGGCTTTTGTTGGATAATTTTCAACCATTACAGGGTCCGAATCTTTTGTTAAAAACTTGGAACATTTTGTCGAGGTTTTAAAAGGTATCGAATTAGATCCCGGCGATAGATTTGTAAGTTTTGATGTAGAAAGTCTTTACACCAACGTGCCAATAAATGACTCACTCAGTATCATCAAAAGCACATTACAAACTGATGATACATTAAACGAGAGAACAACGCTATCGGTGGAGGGGGTGATGGATCTGTTGGAGCTCTGTCTCCGTAAGTCTAACTTTCAAGTGAAAGGTTTTACGCGCAAAATGATGGACTTCCAATTGGTTCGTCTCTTTCGCCAGTGGTAGCAAACATCTATATGGAATGGTTCGCGGATCATGCAATCAACACAGAAAGCCAAAACTATGGCTACAATACATGGATGACACATTTATTATATGACCGGAAAATGAAGACGATCTGCAGAATTTTCTACACCATCTGAACGGTATTCGAACAACAATCAAATGCACAATGTAAATTGAAAAAGATTCTTGTCAAACAAATAGAAACATTTAAACCACTGTATATAGAAAATCTACACACACAGGGTAGTACCTAAAGTCTAATCATTCTTTTGCGACTAAACGAGGAGTTATAAGAAGTTTGTATTTAAGAGCCGTAAATATTTAATAATAATAAAGAATTAACCACAGAAATGTACAACATTAAAAAGGACTTACAACAGAATGGTTATTCTGAGAAATTAATAAACTCAACGATCTCTAAAATTAAAAACAAACCAGGTGTAGGAAATTCTCCATTCCATATGCCTAAGGGATTTCAGAAAACATAAGACGCATAGCCAAACACTATAATATTATTAAATTCCTTATTGGAGACTTTATTTTGGGATGTCATTGACCAAATGACCTTATGGAAAAGTCGCCGCTGCAATCGTGTAAGCTTAGATGCTGATTTCCTTTTTTAAGCCATCTCATAACTCAAAAATTAAATTAACATTTACAAGTAGTAAAGCCATATTTTCCTACAAATATTATCATTGTAGAAAATAATGCAATTATAAAAAATACTGACCTGTCTTTGAATTAGTAATAGATGATTTTGTCACAACTGGCGCAGAATAATAAGGTTGTGTATAACTACCAGTTGACATCCTACTGGAATTCGATGATGTGCATGGTGACATAGCCAGAGAAGCATAGCCAAAGGATCGCGTTCGTGGAAACTAAAACATATTACAAAAGTTTCCTTTATGCATGGTGGAAAAATCGTTTGTTTTTCAAATTTTATTTTCGATGATTTTTTATTTATTTATTTTACTTTGGGTTATATCTGGGAAACTAAAAGTGACGGGAATTTGGCGGGTGGGAACATATACGTAATATTCCAATATTCCCTGTTACCTATTTACACAATGGTTGGCGTTTGATGCAAACATTCAGAAATAAAGGTACGAAAAATGCACAGATACCAAATATACATAGTTAGAGTTTTTGTCAACTGTACGCCGATGATTTGACGTAACGAATACAAGAATAAAATAATATTCATACGTAAAAGTATAGTATATAACCAATCAGGAAATTTTATCGTAAGGACCGCAAAAAGGATAGACTTATACCAATTGATATTGCTATTTCAAACATGTTTGCATTCTGCATCGTAAGGTGCCGTAGGTATTGCAATAATACGTACTATATGGACATAATAGATAGTTTAAGTTGTGCTACGTATTTTTACGTAAGGATGGGATTTGACAGATACGCAAGCGCACTTCGTCACACCGTCGTCAAGGTCACGTTAGGAGCTTACGTATTTACGTTAGCTTACGGCAGTGTGCGGGCACCTTAACGTTACCAAAGAATAGAATTGGTTGATTGACCGATCGAAAAATGAGGCCTAGACGATAATTTCCGCTTTCAGTACAAACGATTCTTTACAAATATATTCCTACTGTAGTTGAAAAGACAAGAAACAAAATTTAACATCAGAAAAACCCAGTGCCGCATTCCATATTCTCTGCTATTAGTAGACTTGTTATGGTAACGTAAAAACATTCAACTTAAACTCAAATTTGGAACAAAACGTAGAGCGCTTAACGTGCAGTTTTACGTAAAAATACGTAGCACAACTTAAACTATCTAATATGCATATGTCTTTTTTGCTTAAAGACCCCCAGGCCCTCATGTTGGCATCATAAATAGGCAATTACCGTGGGTATTGGAATATTATGTATATGGGTGGGAAGCACTATAAATTTTTCTGGGAATTACACCTGAGAATCACATGAAAATCACTGTGAATCACCAAAAAATCACTAAGAAACATCCGGAAATCACTGGGAGTCACTAGGAATCATAACGAAAAAGTGGAAATAACCGTACGTTTTTTGAGGTAGCGAATTTTGAGGAATAAAAAATTTATAGACCTCAATTTAAAGATGTTGACATATAAAAATGCTGTTTTCACTAAACTTAAAAATTAGGCATCACAAATTATCCTTTATCTCCCTAGAAGTACTCGGATACCCTTAAAAATGCCCAATTTGAATTACTCTGACTCATATTAGGATCATATAAATTAGGTAGTTAGCAGAAGCAGTTCATCCTCTTTTTAGCTCACACTACTACTATAAGTAGTGTGAGCTATGGTGATCCTAATTTTTTCGAGAAAAAAAAAGTTGCTCCGATTTCAAAAATTTTAATATATCTTTGCGTTTCAGATGATTTTGAAACTTTTTTGTTTTGCTGTCTGTCTGTCTGTCTGTAACGACCAACCCGCATAACTCAAAAACCGCTTGTCCGATTTTAATGAAATTTGGTACCTAAGTTGGGTCTTGTGCCGTGATGGTCCCATTTAAAAATGAACAAAATCCACCGAACGCCAGCCAAATAAAAGTCTGGAGTTAAAAAAAATGAATTTTAGTTTATTTAAAAAAAAGGGTGGGGGTAGATGTCAAAAATTAGAGTTTAAGTGAAAATATGGCATGTGTGATATCAAACGAAAGGTAATTGAGTCTGGAGTTAAACAAAATACATTTTAGTTTTTTTTTAAAGGGTGGGGGTAGATTTAAAAAATTTGAGTTTAAGTCAAAACATGGCTTGTGTGGTATCAAACGAAAGGTAATTGAGTCTGGAGTTGAATAAAATATATTTCAGTTTTTGATTATATTAGCTCACACTATAACTATAGTACCTAGTGTGAGCTTAGGTGCCCATAGATTGGCAGAGTATTTTGAATGGGTTGGAACATGTGATCACCTACGGTCGGGGGCCCTCATAGTTTATCATAAAGGACAAATAAAAGAAGAGCGGTTCTGATATTGTTATGCAATTAAAGCGTCCTTTACTGCCATTTCTTCATCTACATTGCAGGGATTGCTATAACATACACGGTATTTTCATTAAGCAAGGTCCGTCCTTAAAAAAGGTCAGGTGTTGGACCGTAGTTTAGGATTCATCTGCAATTAATTATCCAAGAGGTTCTTTTCGGTTCGGTTAACACCAATTTCGACCTCTCAAGAAGTACACGGGAGCTAAATAAAGAAAAAAAACAGACATTTTTATTTTTTTATGTATTTTTGGGTCCAAAAACAACAATATTATTTGTTCCCGATTTAAATTTGCCGCCAAACTTCCACGACACCGATTTGTCTGAGAGGAAGAGAGACGGAACCAGCATACATGAAAAGAAAGGAGAAGAAGGTTGAAGAAAGTTGCTCATGCTAAGCCCAGTCCCCTCAAAACTAGAATGACGTGTTTGTATAAACTTTGGGTATTAAAAATTCCGTTTTTGCCATTGGACTGTTATAACATTTTCATTTATGATCTTGAAAGATTTTGTGTTTGTCCTTTGTGACGATGGATAGGGATTCTCGGTCGGTGCTTCTGCTAACTACCTTATTCATATGTTAGGATGTTTATCTAATTAACAAAGCGAAAACTACAACACCCGTTATTGGGACAAATACTTACCGAGGGTGGTCTAAATTGATTATAGCTTCCCTTAGTATTATATCTAGGAATGTTTCCTTTGCCTCGTTTTGATTTAGTAGTAGGCTTCCTTTGTCGCATGACCATTTCGTTGATATGCGCTGATTTATCTGAGATAAACGGCATGATGGTGGCAAATTTGCCCGTACCGTTTACCTAAAAATAAAATAAGGTGAGAGCTAATTTTTAGAATAGTACTTAAAGAACAGTGCACCTTAAGAAAAAGTAATAGAGATCTATATCGCAATTGTGTCTACAAAAGGTAAAAATTGGACTTCTAAATATCACGTGAAGTGATCTGTCGTTTAATGTCACATTAATAAAGGATTATTAGTATTATATTACAATTATCAGGATTTATTAATTTTATTTGAATGTATTGTTTTTTTTTTAAATTTAGTCTTATTTTTTTACCACCTTACCCTAAGCTATTATTAATAATAATAACTAAATGAGTTAAATTATAGCGGGGAATCTAAATTAAGGATATTTTGTTTTCTTTTTTAAATTGGATGCACACTGATATTTAACTTACTATGCCAATGTCAGGGCTGGACTTCAAAAACTGCTCCAAAGAATTAAACTGAAGCTTGGCAAAAGGAATCCTATAGCCAAATAGTTCATAGTAGTCTTTCTCCAATCTTTCCAAGGTAAGAGTATTCTGAGTGGAAGTTAGGACGGCCCTAATTTCCTTTTTTACGCTTTCAACAGTTGGTTGGCCAGCCTACATGAAAAAATTAAAACTATTAAAAGCAGAAAAACACAACAGATTAAACCCTAATGGCGATAGTTTTTCACCAACAACTTGCTGGCGTGTCTACACTGTATTTAAATTGTTTATGAAATTACTATTTCCAAAAGTAGAATAGTCCAGGGTGAAAATCGGAAACTGGATGTTATTGTATCGCATAGAGAGGATTCCCTACCCTAAAATTCGCTAAACGACGTTTTTCCGAATCTTAACTCAGGGTGTCGTTTTTTCGCATCACTATGGCCTCACCATACTGCAACTCGGTGCTTTTGTTGTTAAACGTATAGTTTATAAAATATAAATTTTCAAAAGTTTGGGCATTTTGGTGTAATGGGATTCACTAAAATTCGCTAAATGACGTTTTTCCTAATCTTAACTCAGTCTGCGGTTTTTTCGCATCTCTATGGCCCCATAATACTGCAACTCGGTGCTTTTGTTGATAAACTGTATATTTTTTAAAATATGAATTTTCAAAGTTTGGCCATTTTGGTCTTAAAGGCGGTTGCCCACGGCGAGCGATAATATATCTTACAATACCGGGGCCGTCACTATTATATCTTACATATTACAGGTATATAGCCTTTTACACGAGCCACCCTATATTAATAGTTATAGCCCTGTAAAATCTGTAGTATATATTATAGCAACGCTCGCCGTGGGCAACGGCCTTAAGGGATTCCCTACCCTAAAATTCGCTAAATGACGTTTTTTCGAATCTTAACTCAGGATGTGGTTTTTCACATCTCTATTGCCCCACCATACTGAAACTTCATGCTTTTGTTGATAAACTGTATCGTTTTAAAATACGAATTTTCAAAGTTTGCCCATTTAGGTTGTGGGATTCCCCATCTTAAAATTCGCTAAATGACGTTTTTTCGAACTTTAACTCAGGGTGTGGTTTTTTCGCATACTCTATGGCCCCACCATACTGAAACTCGGTACTTTTGGAAATAAACTGTATAGATTTTAAAATATGAATTTTCAAAGTTTGGCCATTTTGGTCTTAAGGGATTCCCTACCCTAAAATTCACTAAATGACGTTTTTTCGAATCTTAACTCAGGGTGTGGTTTTTTCGTATCTCTATGACCTCACCATACTGCAACTCCGTGCTTTTGTTCATAAACTGTCTAGTTTTAAAATATGAATTTTCAAAGTTTTTTAGTCTTATGGGATTCCCTACCCTAAAATTCGCTAAATGACGTTTTTCGAATCTTAACTTAAGATGTGGTTTTTTCGCATCTCTATGGCCCCACCATACTGCAACTCGGTGCTTTTAGTAATAAACTGTATAGTTTTTGACATATGAATTTTTAAAGTTTGGCTCTTTTGCTCGTATGGGATTCCCTACCTAAAATTCGCTAAATGAAGTTTTTTCAAATCTGAACTCAGAGTGTGTCTTTTTTGCATCTCTATGGCCCCACAATACTGCAACTCGGTGCTTTTGTTGATAAACTGTATATTTTTTGAAATATGAATTTTCAAAGTTTGCCATTTTGGTCATATGGGATTCCTACCCTAAAATTCGCTAAATGACATTTTTCTGAACCTTAATGAAGTGTGTGGTTTTTTCGCGTCTCTATGGCCCTACAATACTGCAACTTGGCGCTTTTGTTGATAAACTGTATAGTTTTTAAAATATGAATTTTCAAAGTTTGGCCATTTTGGTCTTATGGGATTCCCTACCCTAAAATTCGCTAAATGACGTTTTTTCGAATCTTAACTTAGAGTGTGGTTTTTTTGCATCTTTATGGCCCCATAATACTGCAACTCGGTACTTTTGTTGCTAAACTGTATAGATTTGAAATATGAATTTTCAAAGTTTGGCCATTTTGGTCTTATGGGATTTCCTACCCTAAAATCGCTAAATGACGTTTTTCCAAACCTTAATTCCGGGTATGGTCTTTTCGCATCTCTATGGCCCTACAACTGTATAGTTTTTGAAATATGCATTTTCAAAGTTTTTTAAAAAAGTCTTATGGGATTCCCAATATTCACTAAATGAAGTTTTTTAAATCTTAACTTAGGGTGTGGTTTTTTGCATCTCTATGGCCCCACCATACTGCAACTCGGTGCTTTTGTTGATAAACCGTATACTTTTTAAAATATGAATTTTCAAAGTTTGGCCATTTCAGTCTTATTGGATTCCCTACCATAAAATTCGCTAAATGATGTTTTTTCGAATTTTAACTCAGGGTCTGGTTTTTTCGCATCTCTATGACCCCACCAAATTGCCACTCTGTGCTTCTGGTAACAAACTGTATAGTTTTTGAAATATGAAGTTTCAAAGTGTGTTCCTTTTGGTCTTATGGGATTCCTTAGCTAAAATTGACTAAATTACGTTTTCCCAAATCTTAACTTAGAGTGTGGTTTTTATGCATCTCTATGGCCCCACCATAGTGCAACTCGGTGCTTTTGTTGATAAACTGTATAGTTTTTGAAATATGAATTTTCAAATTGGCTATTTTGGTCTTATGGGATTCCCTACCCTAAAATTCGCTAAATGACGTTTTTTTCAAATACTAACTCAAAGTGTGGTTTTTTAACATCTCCATGGCCCCACCAAGCGCGGATCTAGGTTTAAATATTTGGGGGTAAGTATTGCAGAAAGATTGCAAAGTAATTTAAGCAAAAAACGTATCAATTACTGGGATATCAATAACT
Organism: Aspidapion aeneum; assembly: GCA_963576565.1. Classification (NCBI taxonomy): domain Eukaryota; kingdom Metazoa; phylum Arthropoda; class Insecta; order Coleoptera; family Brentidae; genus Aspidapion; species Aspidapion aeneum. The sequence goes on from OY755043.1 coordinate 22,190,652, forward strand.
GGAATTTAAAAAAAAAATTATTTCCTCAATAACTGGCAAAAAAATTAAAATTTTGAAAAAAAAATTATTTATAAATATTATTTCTTATTATTTTAACAGTCCAGATCAAGGTGCAGATCTAACAGAAAAGGTTAAACAATCATATTATCTTTAGGCAAGAAAAGAAGCCACAAGTAAAGTACAAAATAAACTAAAAAATAAAACCTCCTATAAGCGGACACTCACGGTTCCGTCGATTTTTTCCGTTTATTGGAGGTGTCTGCTTATGAGAGGGAACTGCAAAATATTAATATATATTTATTAACTATTTCTGCTGCTTGAGTTTTTCTGATATTAAATTTTTCAGCGATCTTTTGTGCTGATAGATGTTCCTTCTCCAAAACGTTAACAACTTCCATTTTTTCACGTAAACTAAGAATTTTTTACTAGGCGCCACTTCACAGAGATCTATTATTACCCAACTGAACAATAAAAATCAAACACACAGTCCCGCCGAATAAAATATATTGTAAATACGAGAGAACTATTTAGTCTCCGCATTAAAACAGAACGAGGTAATTCCCTGGCTGCAGGGTGCATTGTTGCCAACATACTACATAATATTTATGTTCCGTTCTGAGGTTCATGTCTGGTTAAGGGAGGTTTCAGAATTTTTTAACCAAAAAAAATTGTCCACGTCCGGTTATTAGAGTGTTCGGTTATAGGAGTGAATTTTACAGGTTATGAAATAGGGAAAAGCTTGGTTCCAACAAATTAGTCCACTTAAAGGGAGTGTCTGCTTATTAGAGGTGTCCGCAAGGAGAGGTTTCACTGTACTATTAAAATTACTACACTGGGTAAGGAATTAAATATTTGAATCCCCTCAGTAAAAATGGTTTGCCAGCATTTTAGTAATAGATATTAAAGTTTTGCATTGATCTGGCTCATGTATTTATATTATAGATTTCATGGACATATGTGATTTCCTCCCTCAAATATATTCTGACAGTGACCTAGATTTTTAATTGTATACAAATTTTAACAGATTTAAGTTTTCTAACATTTTATTAGAATTCTCTTTAAGCATAACAAAATGGCCCTCATTACTCTCTGTTTTGTATTTCTTGCAATGATTCTATCTGACCTTTATTCATAAAATAGATTGGCAAATGATCCACAATAATCTAGGTGAGGAATATTATTGTTTTATAAAATGTGTAAACTAAACATAGAAACTTTGTTGCCTAATCTTTATAAAATAAAAAATTCTAACCTAGCAATTTCTAAATTGAGATTTCTCAAATTATATCCACTCATATATACACTTCCAATTAGCATGCATTTATAATTACAAATTACAAAATTTCTTTATTCAGAACACAGCTAAATTTACAAATCAAACTATACTGAGTTAAATGAATTGACATCATGTAAAAAAAAGGTGATGAGCTATCTCTGCTAATGTTTGTTAAAATTCTAGTTCAACTAAAAAAAAAAAGTTGTTATAAATTTAAAACACAGATTTAGAACCAAATTTATACACCATCCTACAGGACTTTAAAAAAATTTTAGTCCTATAGTGTCCTGTACAGTCCTGTGGGGTCCTGTAGAAAAATTTGTACACCTACTAAGCTGCGAGCAGCTGATCACCCCTCAGCTTTAACCCATTATTTTTTAACCATCTTGAAACATTTTGTAAATATATATATATATATATATATTTATCGGTTTCACAACGTTCTACGTCTTCCGATACCCAATCTCCACTCGTTTCTGTTTGCCCATAATTCATCATCTAGGCCTCTTATTCTGATTTCACTATCTATTCCTTCTCTCCAGGTTCTCCTCGGTCTTCCTCGTTTTCTTCGGCCAGTTGGTTTCCATTGTAATATTTGTTTAGGTAGTCTTCCATCATCCATTATTTGTACATGTCCGTACCACACCAGTTGTTTTGTTCTTATATCATCCACTAGAGTACGTTCACCCACTGTCATAATTTCTCTTATTCTTTGATTGGTAACTCTTTCTCTTTTTGATTTCCCTGCTGCTCTTCTCCAATAGTCCATCTCCGTAGCGGAAATCATTTTTTCTGTTCTATCTTTGATTGGCCATACTTCTGAGCCGTATGTAATAATACTTTTTACAATGGTGTTATATATAAGCTTTTTGTTATGTTTTGATATACTTTGGTCCCAAATTATTCCATTTAATAAAGTTATTGCTTTTCTTCCTTGTACGTTTCTATCTTTTATAGCTTTGTCTAGTGTTCCGTCAGCTGTAATTTTTAGACCCAAGTATTTATACTCATCACAGGACTGAATTCGCTGCCCAGTATTTAAGATTAGATCCTGTTTCGTTCCACCAATACACATATACTCTGTCTTATTGATATTAACCTCTAGTCCCCACTTATTGTACTCTTCTATTAGTTTTCGTGTCATATATTCGAGGTCGTCATAATCCTGAGCCACCACTATCTGATCATCGGCGAAACATAAAGTATACAAGGTGGTTTCATTCAACGGAATTCCCATGTTTTGGCATTTTCTCTTCCAGACTTTAAGGACCTGTTCCAAATATATCTTGAAGAGTGTAGGCGAGATACAGCAACCTTGTTTAAGACCTTTATTTACTTGAAAGCCTTTGGTTAGTTTTGCTTTTATGTTAACTTTTGCCTTACTATTGCGGTATAACTCTTTGATGGCCTTAATTAGTTGTACGCTTATGTTTGTCTTTTCCAACGCTTTCCAAAGTAGATTTAGTGGTATACTATCATATGCCTTCTGCAAATCTACGTAAAGCAGATGGAGCTCTTGTCCGTATGCCATTTTCTTTTCAATAACTTGGGTTATACAAAAGAGATGATCTGAAGTCGATCTACCCGCCCTGAAACCAGCTTGTTCTTCTGCCTCCATATCTTTATATTCGCTCTCCACTTTATTTCTTATTATTTTGCCATATATTCTGCTTAGCGTACTAGTTACAGATATACCTCTATAATTGTCACATATATCTTTCCTTCCTTTTTTGTGTATTGTGGATATATATGACGTTTTCCACTCAGTTGGTACTACAGCTCCATTTAAATATCTTTGGAAAAGATTCCGTAATCTACAAAACAATTCTTCAGTGCCATATTTAATAAGTTCAGCTGGGATATTTCCGGGTCCGGCAGATTTACCGCTTTTTAAGGTTTTGCCTACGTTTTTGACCTCAGATATTGTGAGGGGTACTGGAGATCCCATCGTTCTAATGATATTGTCTCTTTCGTCTTCCTTGAATTCTGCTCTATCTTCAGTTAAAAGTTTTTTAAAATGCTCATCCCATTCTTTGTCTGGTATTGGTGAAATAATATCTCTGCATGTTTCTTTTTGTAAATATAAATGGAGCAAATAGTAAATATAAATGGAGCAAATAGTTTTATCTTGCAGTTTACTACCTTTCCAACCATTGCACTGGGTGCCTGGTACTGCCTTATGGAACACTAAGAAAAACCTCTGGTACTTCAGACTTGTTGTTTCAAATTACAAATGATAAACTGTAGGACTGTTTCACAAGAATGCAATTGACAATACAATATATACCCAAGCAGTGTTTTGTACCAATTTGTTCCCTATATCCAAAGCCTATACCTGAAGGGTAATCAGCTTCCCACGGTAGTTGCAAAAAAATTGACTAGAGGACTATATAGGATACTATACAGGACCCTACAATGCACTAGGGGACCATGAATTTATTTAAAAGTCCTGTAGGATGGTGTACAAATTTACCAGTTATACCATGATAGGTATATCTATTGCAAAACTGTATAGCAGACCCATAAGTAAATTCACTTCAATTTAATCTGACTATACCTAGATTTGCTAACTACACTAAAAATAAAGACATACATACTTCATTAAAATTGAGGCCATTTTGAAAAATAATATGCTTACTTACCATTCTTAATCCAGAAAAATCGACTTTTTACAAAATAGAAAATTCTTTTAATCGGGCAAAATCTTTCAAACATTCAAAAACTATTTGTAAAAAGTAGTCAAAAAACTCTTCAAAATCCAAAATCAAAGGCAAACTTTTTATATGCCTAACCTATAAAAAAAAAGACGCGTGCGTGCACTGGCCGATGTAGTGTAGAGCACAGAACACGAAAGGGTGTGTTGCGATTTCACAAACTGTGAAGCTACATTTCTAATCGTTTTTGCGGGCTGAGATTAAGGCCCGCACGAGAGTTGTCACGGACTAGGCCATTTCTAATCGTGTTGCGTACCAGCGTGCGTGCTGTAGTTAGCGCATGCGTATATAATATGTTTATAATTATAGGTTTTGTTGTTGTAAACAAAATAAATATTTTAAAATGTAAAATTCACAATCGAGAAATAAAAAAAATGACGAATCCTTCCTACAATGTGTCTGTAATTATAAACCTTTGTATAATAAAAGTGACAAGGGATATAAGTCGGTATTGCAGAAACTGTACCTTTAATATATGTTTATCTTTCTTTTACTCGTACTAATATAGGGGACAGATATAGCCAAAAAGATCTCGATCGAGATTATTCCCGATACCGATCATTTAGGTGATGGAAGTGCTCATGTCTGGTACGCCACACGGACGCCATCACGGGCCGCAGAGTTTGCAGCTTGCTAGCACGAAGGACCGTGCGGAAACGGTGGTCGTCATTAGAAATTGATTCCCATATGCCTAGCACGCGTGTCGGATGGCAACTCTGCCCGCGAACACGATTAGAAATGCACCTTGACTTTAGCCTTTTTTTTACGAGGATTTTATGCCCTAACATGGTTACTTGTCCTCTTCTTTTCCCATAGAAAAAGAAGGATACAATTTCATTGCCTTTTCTTAATGCATTTGTTTGTCATACCAGAACATACGCTCTCTTTACCGCTCTGCCATAACTGCAGTAACTATCTTCTCAAAGTTACTGCAGTAAGTAAAACGGTACAGGAGGAGTATTTTCTCGTAAAGTGTGGTATGTTGTTTCTCACTTATACAAATGCATTAAGAAAAGGTGAGGACTAGTAACCACGATTAAGCTTAAATTGCGCCCAAAAAATCAGCATTTGTCACTGTGAAGCAGCATTTCTAGGCAGCACGTAAGCCAGGCATATGGGAATCATGGTAACCATTTTTAATGACAACACGCATGCCAGCACGGTCCGACGTGTTTGCAAGCCGCAAGCTTTTCACACCGTGCTGCCACCCGTACTACGTACCAGACATGTGTAATACCATTGTTTATATCTCTTGTCACTTTTGTCATAAAAAGGTTTATGATTGCACACGGTCCCTAGAATAGACCGGTCTTCGGATTTTCTATATATATTTTGAATCTTTCACGTTACTGGTGGTACAGCTGATTTTTGTAAATAAAATTTTAAATATTCCACATAGCACAAAAATCAAATCAACGTTAAGTTAATGTTGTTTTGTTAAGTCTACATGCTTCAAGATAAGTTAAAAACAAAGAGGAATCAAGCTATAAAAATGTAATTTTTGCTGAAGTTTCTGGTGCTGTGTATATAACGTCTTTTTTACCATCGTTATTTTCATGTGGCAAATTCACACTTAAAAAGTCTTCCACAACATGTTCTAGAACGCCACTAGAATAAGAACTCTCAAACCTACTAACTTTTTGCGTCTTTTTTTGTTACGTTTATTTTAATAACTTTTTTTTAACCTAAAAGTGACGCGAAAGTTCTAAAAGTTCACTAGTTTAAGACTACAACACCTTAAGATAATTTTAAAAGATGGAGCTCAAGGCAAGACAAAATCTTTATAAATACATTACATTTTCTTTAAAAGCTAAACAAGATTTTTTAACAGTATCATTTTCACACAATATTAATGTGTCTATATCAGGTTAATAACTGATGCGTCGTGATCGTGAAGGATTAGGAATCAGTTCATTAACTGGTTTTTGGAGTTTAGAGGCCAAAGCATTCTCGGATAGATTTCGTCAAAATAAAAAATGTCGCCAATAGGTGGCGCTGCTTCTAGTAAAATCTCAAAAATATTTGGTAGAAAAGCCATGCAAGTCACGTTTTAAAAATCGTGTAGAAAAGGCGCGAACCTAATGTAATTTTGACGTTGATAAAAATCTACTTAGAATTCACTTGAAAATAACGTAAAAACATTGCTGTTTTCATTTGATAATGGCGTTATTACAACGCCGTTTTTAGCAAAGTTATTTTTTATAACGTTAATCGAATGACCTATTAAGCTTGTTTTCATATATAAAATAAACTTTTTTTTGTAGCAGCTTTTAAAATCAACGTTCTTCTCACGCGTTTTTTACGTGTTATACACGTGATTGTGCTATGGGGCATGATATGAAAAACTAATATTTTTTGAAAAAGAAAGGCAATTTTCCTACTGTTTTTTAGTACATCCTTATAAAGTATAATTTTTTAGACGTATTGTCGTAATTTTTTTTTAGCCCGCTTTATTTTTTATTACACAAAACTTAAAATAAAAGTAAACCGAGGACTTGGGAAGTAAACAAATGCGTAGGTTAGTGGATTACTTTTGAAGCTGAAACGAACACATAACTGTCTTAAAATTTTAATTATTCTGTAAAGAAAAATGAAGTGGACTAAAAAAAGTAACGACTGGTATGTGTGAAAAATATTATATTATAAGAATATACTAAGAAATAGTAGGAAAATTGCCTTAGTTTTCAAAAAACTCTAAAAATATTAGTTGTTCATAACTAATTTTAGTAGATCGTTCCTATAGAAAAGATTTAAAGAATAGACGTCCTGCAAACCAGTTCCATTGAAACTGCACCCGGTGCAAATTTTTGACAACATCGAGCCCGTGTCAGTGCAGCACCGTGCTGCACCATTTTCTTGATAGAGAATATATTTGTAAACAAATAAACTTATCTTCATCTTGAATTCTTGATACATACCTATATTTGTTTATAGTCTGTTTCCTGTAGGTCTATGATTCTTGACAACAACCTAATCACTAATTCTAAAAAACATAAAAAACTTCGCAGGAATATTTAGGTAGCTGCCTAGGCAATTTTGTTTAATGATCGCGGTAAGATTTTTAAAATTTACATACTTAATTTTAAGGGAAACGCAAGGTTAGTTACCGAGGGGTGATCAGCTGCCCACAGTAGGTGTACAATTATCCCAATTATCTATAGGATGCTACAATACACTACTGGACCAAGAATTTATAAAAAAGTCCTGTAGGATGGTGTACAAATTTGGTTTAGCTGATCACCCAGCCTTAGTTACAATGTTAATAAATAGAACACAAAAAGCTAAATGTTTGAGATGTAATGGCTTTGATGCTGCTTTTTATGTTAATCTCAGCCTGCTACTTAACTAGAATTTGCTGGAAGTCCTGATATTCAAGGACATGCCCTGCAGGGCATAGAGTTCTGCAGCTAAAATATTTTCATTAAACTGTATAGCACTGTATTTTTACTTTTTCTCTAGTTGCTTTTTTTTGTTTTTAAGAAGGTTCCTCTTGAGCAAGATTTTTTCTATATGCAACTTTCTGGTGGGGCAAACACAATACCTAGGCATACAATTAATAAATTACAGTATTAAGTATCAAATAGAAGTTGTTAATTGTTTCAACTCAAAATTTAAGTATCTAGTATTTATGATTAATAACTCAATGGATTTTAGTGAGATTAGATTAGCACACAAGTCCAACAGGACTTTAGAAGATTTTTCTTTTATTTCTGTTTGACAGTTAAGTTTAATTTTTTTTGTACAACTGATATTGTTAGTATTAACAAAAACATATGTTTTTGAAAAACATAAAGAATATCAGAAATAAAATTTAATAAAAAATAATAATAATTGAAATTAAACTTCTTTTTCATAAATGTCCTTATAAATGTTCTCTAGACTCACTTTATATAACTATAACATTAGTGCTGTGGCTAGCTTTGAAAGTAGCCAAAGCTTTTGCATCTCACAGCATTTTTCCCAAAAGTTTTGACCTGTGGCACCTTTATTTTATGCTTTTACATTTTCTTTTTTACTAAAAATGTCCTCTGACACCATTTTTTCTAAACAAGAACTGGACCGGTAGAAATAAAAAAATCATTAAAATCAAAGGGGTTCTGACAAGACTTTTTTTGGATTTCATATGAATTGACCCACTGGGAAAAATTCTAGGTGAGATTGAGTGGCGAAAAATACATATAAATTACATGGTCTGTCTTAGTTAGCAATTATAATTTTTTCTATATTGTAAAGCTAATAGTGGCTCAAAGTAGGTAATTGGTAAATAAATATTTTAAAAGGTTTTCCTTCTAATTTTATTTTTTTTTTTTAGGTGAAAAGTCCTTTCAGCAAACTTATGTGACAGGCTGCCACTAATTATTCCATGTTACTTTTACAAAACGGTGTGGAGAGTAGTGATCCACACCATGCTGCCTGTTCTATACATTAGCATAGACTTACAAGATGTAAATATGTCTAACTAGTATAACAACTTCTATCGCTACCAACACCTAATAAAATATGGATTTTGTTTAAAAAAGCTGCTATACTGTTGTAGAAATTTAAATACACTTTTTTGAAAAACATCTATTCAAAAAACAGTTTTTGAAAACGCATTTAACATTTACATAGACAAAACAATCTTTTAAATTAGCTCTTTGGTTCCTGCTTGTGGGTGATTTAAATCGGTCTTAACCTAACCGTGGTTAATTGATCGCAACATATCCTAACCTTGCAATCAATTGATCAAGTTTAGGTTAACAGCGATTTTGATCTCCCAAAAAGGAGTTTTTTTTTTATACTGGGACTTTTCCATCCATACTAGGTACAATTGCCCAGTTTTTGTGAAAGGTTTTACTTACTTTTTTAGACATAACACAACCATGCATTAAGTGTGAATCGACCCACAAGCTCATGACACACCCTGATCAAGGCAGTCAGGTTGAATATATGCTGCAATCATAGCAGGACCACTACTTAAGTGGACTCAAGCAAAACAAATTTTCCTCCATCAAAAAACAAAAATTTTTTTGAAAAAGTGAAAGCATGAACAAACTTACCCTAGTTTTTCATATTTTAAATTTCCAAACTGTTTGAGCGGGCGCTGCCTCCCTGTGGCTTGTCTCATCCAGTAGGACGCCTGACTTAAGAGTTGCTGCTTAGTGCGTAGCATTACTGTCCCCACCACTTTGCCTGCTGTTCTCAAAGCTCAAGCAAAGACTGGAAGAAGTGAGAGTATACAGTGAGGCATTAACTATTGGCGCTGAACTATTTGACTCGGGCGCAGAAAACCGACACCAGAGCGAGACCCAGCAAGGCGCATTGAGGAAAAAGTTTTCATCTACACTCTCGCACTCGGTCAGGCTTCCTCGTTGTGCCTCGTCTAGAGTGTACAGCCGGCATCAGACAGCTTCGAATGGCTATCAGTGTACAAGTTAAGAGGTGCTGGTCAGTGGACTAATTAAATGCCGGAGAGCACCTCTCGAACTTCCAGTTGACTTCGAATTGTCACAGTTCTCGCAAAAGTCTTGGCAATAATGGCGAACAAAAAAGAGTGGACAAAGCTTGAAGTACAAAAATTAATTTCTATTTACCAGGAGAATCCCATTTTATGGGACCATAAATATTTAGACTATCGAAATAAAGAAAAGAAACAAGCCACAGTACAAAGAATTGCGGAAGAATTTGACTGTGCCGTTGAAGAAATACAGCGGAAATTACACAATCTGAGAAATCAGGTATGTAGGTAATGTTTTTTAACTGTAATTGTGAAACCACGACTGTTCAAAAAAAGCCCTTGTATTTATGCGTAATAATCTGGGGCTACCAACACTGCCTAACCTGTTAATAGACCAAAAAATGTCAGTCAAAAAGTAGGGTTAGGGTGTCAAAATATTTATTGAATTCTAAATATTTTAAGCTATAGTAATGAACCTTGGTACGCATATTGACCTTCAAGCATTGATGGCTTAGCTGTCAAAATTTTTTAAATAATACTTACCCCAAATTTAGACTTTATCAGCAGGTTATACAAGCATCTGGTTTAATAAAGTTAAAGAGTTTTTGTTAATTGAAACAAATATTTACCCGCAAAACATGATATTTTTTTGTGGTCATAATCACTTCACTACACTGCACTAGTTGCATTTTGAGGGGTTTGGCTACTTACACTGGTATTTTTCTGAGGGGGCTTTTATTTTTTGAAAACGGACTAATTTGTTTAATATTTTAACTTACAGTAGTTCTTCAAAATGTCTTTCACTTTCCATAAAAACCTCTAAACGACGAACCCAGTTTCTTTGTACTGTACGTACTCTTCGTCGCTGCACTGCTTTAGTTCCCCCAATACCAAAAATCTAAAGGATTAATGTTTGGAGACCTTGGTGGCATGTCTTTCTACTCAGTTATTTGGATAAATTTGGTTTAAGTATTCAATGTGATAAATCAGCAATTTAAAAATTTCGATTTATACGAAGGTGGATCAAATATAAACAAGCCTTTTAAACTTACTAACGGAAAACTCATTCAAGATGAACGTGGCCGTTATAATTATGGAGTAGGGATATTCATCAGCAATCGCAATTAGCGAGAAGAAGGTACACAGCAGTGTTACGCAAAGAATAATCATTTAATTTCTTACACGCGAAAACGTTAAACCTGCTGAAATTCGATGCAGATTGCGAGCACAGTCCGGAAATAAGACGCTTTCGTGGGTACCTGTAAAAACTTGGTGCAAAGAAATTAACGACGGCTGTGAGCGTGTCGACAACGTGAGTCACCCACGTCCCGCGTACCATCATATCTGCAGGCAAAGTTTCAGCGACCGTTTTCTGGGACTGGAGAGGAGTTTTTGGTCGATTTTTTGCACGAGCGAATAAAAATAAACGCGGCTTACTACTGCAACTTACTCAACCAGGTAAAGCTTGATTATCGCCAAAAGAGTAGACCTGATACGGCAGCTTTAACACAGGCCAAAATCAATGAAATGCACTGGACTGTACTTTAATACCCTCCATACAGTCCAGATTTGTCACCTTGCGATTTTCATATGTTTGGCCCACGCAAAGATTCACTGGGAGGCGAGCAATTTCAGACCAATGAAGAGGTGGAGGCATTCGTGCGCAACTGGTTAGATACCCGCCCAGCTTCCTTTTATGAAAACGGGATTAAGAAACTGTTAAACCGTTGGGAAAAGTGTATTAACAGAGAAGGGGGATGTATAGAAAAGTAGAAAAAATTTCAGTTATGTGTCATGTTTCTAAATAACTAGGTTATAAACAAAGGCTTGTTTATATTTGATCCACCCTCGTATATCTCCCGTAAGGTTTAGTGGTAACTCAAAGGGGCCAGTTACGTTGTTTTTAGGAATACCGGCCAAATGTTTATTTTGAATCGTTGCTAAAAATGTTCTCTTGTGCCCAAGTATGTGTATTTTGAAAATTGAGTATCCCGTTTTTGGTAAAAGTGCATTCATCCGTAGCCAAAATGCCACAAAGAAATAAGAATTTTCAGTAATACGGGGGTGGTACACGAACTTCCTAATTGCTAAAATTTTTCTTCCTTTTTCACACTTATTTGCATTTTTCGCCCTCTATTCAAATTTTTTATTTTATATACTACCCGTCTCCAAAAGTCTTTGGTATGTATGCACAAATTTTTATCTGTAAGGATGTCGCGGCTCTGGGTATCTCTCCTGATAGATTCTCGCGGCCAGATAAGATCTCCGGTGAGCTTCACCATAAATAATTAGCATGCCAAAATACTCCTGGATTCCCAAAATATACGCATTGAAAGACAATTGCTGTGTTATAAAAGAGCATAAACGAATTTCTTTAAAGTGTGTGCGTCTAGAATGCAATACAAAAAATTCAGTTGAAAAAAGATTTTCTGCAGCACCCAACTGTAGACGAAATTGATTGGTTTAAATTCGGCCAAAGTAATTGCAACACCAAATATAAGTTCCATTTGAAATAAATGAGCTAATAATTAGTTCGGTTCGGCTGTAGGTAACGCCAATTAAAAGCAAACGATTTACTTAAATGCGACCAGTTTGATTACAAAACAATACAGAAGACTCACTCTTAAAGAGACATTTTGGTGCAGCATCAAAGTGCACTACGATTACAAAACAATACTGCAGACTTGCTTAAAACGGCATTTGCTTCAGTACTACTACAACCACTGTGATTACAAGGCCCAACGGAAGTCCCATTTGGAAATGCATTTGTTTAAATGCAACCAGTGTGATTACAAGGCCAAACGGAAATTCCATTTGAAAATGCATTAGCTGCGCCATAATTGGGTAGATAAAATCAATACGAAAGACTCACTCTTAAACTAAATTTTTGCTGCAGCATCAAAGTGCAGACCAAATCGATTGGTTTAAATGCAACCATTGTGGTTACAAAAACAATACTGCATACTTGCTTAAAAGGCACTTGCTTCAGCACCATAGTGCAGACACAATCAATTGGCTTAAATGCAACCAGTGTGACTACAAGGCCGGGCGGAAGTCCCATTTCGAAATGCATTAGCTGCGCCATAATTAGGCAGATAAAATCAATATGAAAAACTCTCTTAAAGAAATTTCAAAGTCAAACGAAATTGATTGATTTAAATGCCACGTGCTTCAGCACCATAGTGTAGACCAAATTAATAATTGGTTTAAATCAACCGGTGTGATTACAGTGCCCAACGGAAGCCCATTTGGAAATGCATTAGTTTAAATGCAACCAGTGTGATTACAAGGCCAAACGGAAATCCAATTTAAAAATGCATTAGCTGCACCATAAATGGGCAGATAAAATTAATATGAAAGACTCACTTAAAGAGACCTTCTGCTGCAGCATCAAAGTGCAGTCGAAATCGATTGATTTAAATGCAACCACTGTGATTACAAAACAATACTGTAGACTTGCTTTAAAAGGCATTTGCTGTAGCATCAAAGTGCAGACGAAATCAATTGGTTTAAATGCAACCAGTGTGATTACAAGGCCAAAAGTAAGTCCCATTTCGAAATGCATTAGCTGCGCCATAATTGAGCAGATAAAATCAATACGGAAGATTCACTCTTAAAGAGACATTTTGCTGCAGCATCAAAGTGCAGACAAAATCGAATGATTTAAATACCACCGCGCTGTGATTTCAAAAACAAAACTACAGACTTACTTAAAAAGCACTTGCTTCAGCACCATAGTGCAGACGAAATAAATTGGTTTAAATGCAACCAGTGTGATTACATTGAACAACGGAAGTCCCATTTGAAAATGCATTGGTTTAGATGCAACCAGTGTGATTACAAGGCCAAACTGAAATCCCATATGGAAATGCATTAGCTGCACCATAAATGGGCAGATAAAATTAATATGAAAGACTCACTTAAAGAGACCTTCTGCTGCAGCATCAAAGTGCAGTCGAAATCTAGTGATTTAAATGAAACCACTGTGATTACAAAACAATACTGTAGACTTGCTTTAAAAGTCATGTGCTGCAGCATCAAAGTGCAGACGAAATCAATTGGTTTAAATGCAACCAGTGTGATTACAAGGCCAAAAGTAAGTCCCATTTCGAAATGCATAGCTGCGCCATAATTGGGCAGATAAAATCAATACGGAAGCCTCACTCTTAAAGAGACATTTTACTGCGGCATCAAAGTGCAGACACAATCGATTGATTTAAATGCTACCGCGCTGTGATTTCAAAAATAAAACTACAGACTTGCTTCAAAAGCACTTGCTTCAGCACCACAGTGCAGACGAAATAAATGGGTTTAAATGCAACCAGTGTGATTACATTGCCCAACGGAAGTCCTATTTGAAAATGCAACCAGTGTGATTACAAGGCCAAACGGAAATCCCATATGGAAATGCATTAGCTGCACCATAAATGGGCAGATAAAATTAATACGGATGACTCACTTAAAGAGACATTTTGCTGCAGCATCAAAGTGCAGTCTAAAACGATTGATTTAAATGCAACCACTGTGATTACAAAACAATTCTGTAAACTTGCTTTAAAAGGCATTTGCTGCAGCTTCAAAGTGCAGACGAAATCAATTGGTTTAAATGCAACCAGTGTGATTACAAGGCCAAAAGTAATTCCCATTTCGAAATGCATTAGCTGCGCCATAATCGAGCAGACAAAATCGATTGATTTAAATACTACCGCGCTGTGATTACAAAAACAAAACTACAGACTTACTTAAAAAGCACTTGCTTCAGCACCATCGTGCAGACGAAATAAATTGGTTTAAATGCAACCAGTGTGATTACAAGGCCAAACAGAAATCCCATATGGAAATGCATTAGCTGCACCATAAATAAGCAGATAAAATTAATATGAAAGACTCACTTAAAGAGACCTTCTGCTGCAGCATCAAAGTGCAGTCGAAATCGATTGATTTAAATGCAACCACTGTGAATAATTAATAATACTGTAGACTTGCTTTAAAAGGCATTTGCTGCAGCACTAAAGTACAGACGAAATCAATTGGTTTAAATGCAACCAGTGTGATTACAAGACCAAACGGAAGTCCCATTTGAAAATGCGTTAGCTGCGCCATAATTCGACAGATAAAATTAATACGGAAGACTTATTTTTAAAGCCACATTTTGCTGCAGCATCAAAGTGCAGACAAAATCGATGGATTTAAATGCAACAACTGTGATTACAAAATAATACTGTAGACTTGCTTAAAAAGACATTTGCTTCAGCACCAGAGTGCAGACAAAATCAATTGGTTTAAATACACCCAGTGTGATTACAACGCCAAACGGAAATCCCATTTGGAAATGCATTAGCTGCGCCATGATTGGGTAGATAAAATCAATACGAAAGATTCACTTTTAAAGAAAATTTTTGCTGCAACATAAAAACAATACTGTAGACTTACTTGAAAAGGCAGCACCAAAGTGCAGAAGAACTCATGTTGTCTAAATCCAACCACCGTGATTACAAGGCCAAACGAAAGTCGATTGGCTAAGATGTAACCAGTGTGATTTTAAGACCAACTAAAGGGTAATTTTATTTTCTATCTGATATTTAGTTTTCTTTTCTGTAAAAAGTAGATTTTATATATCTACCCTATTATAATGGTACAAATTGTACTTTACAAAGAATTGATTTGATTGACTTTTGAGCAAAAATATTTTGTCTTGAAATTCAAGATGGCGGGCAGAATCAAACTTGACCTTTTGAAGAGGCCCGTTACTTCTTAAATTCCGGATTTTTTAAAACTTTTTTAATGTAAAAAAAGCATCTGTACCGCCGCCACGCACAACGAGGTACGATTCATTGATATCGGTTTAGTGATTCTCAATTGAAGACCACAGACAAAGAAGGCGCTATGTCAAAAAACGGGATTTCAAGAAAACCCGTTCTAAAGCATTGGAACATGGCGCCTTTTTAGCCTGTTCGTCAATATTACAAATTGAAATTACTCCTGACCGAGCGCATTTATAGCCTGAACGATAGGATATGGTGAAACTTTTAAAATTTTTCTAATAGATGGCACTAATAATGGTCTTCAATTGTTTTACAGGTTATACGATTGCCTTCCTAATTCTGTCTTTATTCATTTCCTCAAAAATTCATTATTACTGAACCGATTTTATTAAAATTAAAAGCATCATTGTGGAGATCGACTACTCCTTAAAGGTCAGAAAAAAAATATTTTGACACACTAACCTTTGAAAATTGCTGAATGCAGCAATTTTGGGTCTGTTAACAAGTTAGGTCGTAGTAATAAGTAACTGACTAAAACAGGTTTCGCAAAATCTTGATTAAAAAGCCTACGGAAGGCAAATTTTGATGCTAAGGCCACAAATTATACTATACGATAGGCCTTTTTTCCATTTTTTTTTAAGGAAATTGATTTTTTTTTATACAATTCTGTTCTCAAGGCGTTCAAAATACATTTTTCAATTCTAAGTGAAATTTATTTGTATTAAAGTAATTATTATTTTAATTTTAGGTTTCGCAAGAAATAAAAAAAATTAAAAAAAAGAGTAGTCGTACCGGTAAAGAGATGGTGTATGTTAGTTCCTGGCCGTATTTTGAATCCTTAAAGTTTTTAATTCCTGCGTTGCTCCCAAACCCAACACATTCTACAATCCCGGCGCAGTTGCCGCTTATTCCTGAATATACCCAGCCGCCAGGAGAATTGGTAAGCAAGCACAAGTCTCCGCTAGAGACCCTCTTTGCGGAAATTTGGCAATATATTTTATTACACCTTGTATAAATTTTATTTTTTATTTTAATAATATAAAATAATTTTTAGTTTAGATTGTGCTCGAAACCAGAGGCCAACGGCAGTGAACTAGCAAGATCTACTGCCGGCGAAGACTACTGGCAAAAGAAAGAGCACAAGAGGAAACCATGTCCCGCAAAAAAAACTAAGTACGAAAATCCAGACAGTGAACTTTTCAAGCCAGCAGTAGAAGTTCTCCAAAAGCAACCCGACGATGATGACATATTTGGCCAATATGTGGCAACGGAGTTGCGAGGTTTAAAAAGTGATTTTTATAAAAGAAAACTGAAAAGTGTAATTCGAAAAGCTATTGTTGACATTGCTGATGAACATGATAGCTATATTTCTGAGACATCCTGTATGTGTCAACCGAACTGTAGTGTCCATTATGAACGAACCACACCATCCTCGATTGCAAGTAGCACGTCACCAAACCCAATGCAGTATCCCTTATCTTTTGTTGAAATAACCAAACCAGGTTCCCCTGCTGATCAACAGGACATTAAACCAGACATATCGTTAGGTTCTTCGTGTGGTAATGATTATCAATCTTTTTCTAACGGTGAATCTATCAAATTTTGAAAAAAAAATTACAAAAGTGACTTGGTATTTCCAAAAAAGTAGCTAAAAAGTGATTTAAGAGAAAAAAGTTACTAAACTAAAAGAACACATTTCAAAAAAAGTGATATAGGCATCTTTTCTAATTAGAACTTAATACTACTATTTTTTTACCTACTTTTTTTACTTTAGTGTGTGTTTCCTTCAAATTTAAAATTCTTAAATTAATTACATTTTAGTAATTTTCATCATCTGCTATACATTGCGTTTATAGACTTTGAAAAAGCTTTCGATGGCATTGAGCACTGGGCAGTAAAACCATCTTTAATTAATAGCCGAAGCAACAACATCAATCAAAATCAACGAAGGAACCAAGCCAATCTGTATAAAAAGAGAATGAAATTTTAACACACGAAAAGGTGATCTCATGCTTTCAGACGTTGATTCTTTACGTCTAATTTGAGCTATCATACCTTTGACAGTGGGAAGGAAGAATTGAAGAGATCAGTTGGATGACTTGGTCGAGTTAATCTCCTGAGAATTTCTCGTTCTTATATTGAGACACCGCAGCCTGCATAGGTGAAAGTTTTCCGAAAATTTATGTATGGCTTCGGTAGTTCAATGTTTAGAATGTTTGCCTAGAGAGCAAGAGATCCCGGGTTCGAGTCCCGGCCGAAGCAAAAACTTTTTTCTTATTTTTCTTTCTTTAATTTTGCTTGTTATCCCCTGAACTATTTAACCTGGCCCTAGAAGATGTTTTTAAAAACTTAGACTGGGAAGAAATAGGCATCAAAATAAATACTTAAGACATACTGATGATATCGCCTTAATAACAGGCAAGAAAGAAGAACTGATAAAAATGCTGAAAGAACTGGATACATTAGCTAAAAATATAGGCTTGAGTATGAACTACACTAAACCTAAAATCATAACAAACATAGATGAAGATATCAGGATCAGAATAAACCAAAAGAAAATGAAACAAGTAGAGGAATGGTGGGTGTGCTTTCGGGCTGTTCGGCCGTCGTCGTTGGAAATTCGTTCTCGACGTTTCGCCATCTCGAGTGGATGGCATCTTCAGGAGATGTTGACTGTTTGTCGGCTTCTCGAAGACTGGTGCCGACAAACAGTCAACATCTCCTGAAGATGCCATCCACTCGAGATGGCGAAACGTCGAGAACGAATTTCCAACGACGACGGCCGAACAGCCCGAAAGCACACCCACCATTGGACGATGGCCGCGAAAGCCTTTCACAATTTGTAAGTAGAGGAATACCTTGGACAAATGATTAAACTAAAAGAGAAAAACCAAACAGCTGAAATCAAGAGACGAGTAAGATTGGCCTGGGCAGTGTATAACCAATGTATCCCTCCTGTACTTACCTATGGATATCAGACCTGGACACTTACAAAATCAAATATATATGGATAAGGTGACAAAAGCCCAAAGAACAATGGAAAGACAAATATTACATGTAAAGCTAACAGACAGAAAAATAAATGAATGGATAAGAAATAAAACAAAAGTAAGGGATATCAGTGGAGAAGTAGTAAAACTAAAAGCGAAAGTTTTCGGTCATAATATCAGAACAAATGTATTGTAAACTGGAGACTTTGGGAAAACAAAAGTAGTAGGGGAAGACCCCAAATGAGATTGGCGGACGATTTGAATAAACACGCTGGAACTAGATTGATAAACACGCCGACAGACAGTGGAGAGTGGAAGATATTAGGGGGACCTATGTCCAAAGATGAACTGAACTTCAGCTCATCTTAATTTTAAATCTTTAGAAACTCGCGTACAGGTTGTCCCATGTTCGATGTTTATCGGGGGTTTCGAGTTCGGTTTGGTGTGTAATGGCGTTTAAAAACTAATATTAATTAAGGTCACTATATAACGAAGTTCAGAAGGTACTTCGTTATACACTGACCGAGAGATGAACTGAATTTTCTTTGTGCAATACGGCTAGTCTTTCTATTTGCACACCCTGCAATTTTGGTAACGAAACGCACGTGTGTTCCTAATTCAATTTAAACCACAGATTACTTAAGGTAACTGATAATGACAATTAGCGACTGGGTCTAAAAAGTGACAATAGTGACTTCAATGGAAGCCTTGTAATAGGTATTTAGATAAAGTCCATACATTATACAGGGTGCTCATAAATTTCCTATGAACATAGGTCCGCAAATACTTCGTTACGGATCTTCATTAGGGGTTTGTCGATGATGGTTTCTAAAATAAACAAAAAATCCCGCTTTTTGATATCTGTTGAGCTAGGATTCCATCCACGGTCTCGCGGCAAATCATTCGTCTACTGGTTGGAAAGAGATGCGTATTACTGGTATCTCTTTTGAACCAGTGAAAGATAAAGGATTCGCCGCGACTTAGTCGTAGGCTACCTTGGAGGGAATCCTAGCTCTACTGTTATAACTAAAAAATAAAAGGTAAATTAAAAAATGAATAAATAGGTTTTACCTATTTTTTTCATTCTTTTTGATTTACCTTGTATCTTGTAGTCAGTTTGATTGACTGTAGTCAGGCAAGCCACGCTGAGCATGGAAATGCCTTTTTCCGAAACACTCGTGTCCGTGGTTGACCTTACCCCTTTGAAGTTGTATTTTATACTTCGTTAAAAAATATAAGACAACTTTTTTTATTTTTCGAAAGTTTACAGATGCAAAAAAAACTGCAAGAAATCAAACAGTTTCTCTCAGTGGCGCACTGGGGGAAGGAAAGGGTCATGGCACAGAAAAATTCTTCTTCTAATTGTTCATTCTCAATATCTTCCACTCTTCTTCACATGTTTATTTAAATCGTCCGCCCATCTCAATCGCGGTCTTCCCCTGCTTCTTTTATTTTCCAAGGTCTCCAGTTTACAATACAGTTCCATCGATCGTCTTTCTGTCTGATATTATGACCGGAACATTTCCATTTTAATTTTGCTACTTCTCTTCTGACATCCCTTACTTTTGTTTTATTTCTTATCCATTCATTCCTATTTCTATCTGTTAACTTTACATGTAACATTTGTCTTTCTATTGATCTTTGGGCTTTTGTTACCTTATCCATGTTTGATTTTGTAGGTAGGGATATAGGTAAGTACGGTAAGGACTGTTAATTGGTTTGCTCAATTAGTTAAACCCTGTAGGTTAATTTAGGTTCCAACCTAGAGCTAAATATCAAAAAGACAGCCAGGGCTATTATAAATGAACACCCTGTAGATCGGTAACGAAACCTGTGCGACCCTGTGTTCATAGAAATTGTTGGTCTTAAAATAAGTTAAGATTGCAAAAGGCAGTGGCGCACCCAGGAATATGTCTAAGGGGGGCCCAAGGCCTCATAATGTCGTATTTCATGTTATTTTTTGTGTTTATTCATGAAATATGTGGAAAATATCTAAAAAAATCTTAGACTTGGGAGGCCCGGGTCCCCCCTGGGTGTGCCCATGTAAACGGTCCGAAAGTTTTGAAACTTGGCACGATTATAGGGTTAGTGGCAGTAAGTTTGCGACCTCGAGCAACCTCTGCTTGCCCCGCGATCTTAATATACTGTGCCAATTTATGGGCACCTAAGCTCACACGATTAATGTATAATATAATTTTGGTCCGAGAAAATAACCTCCTATCCTCCACCCGGGGGTGGATCTAATTGGAGATTCCCCCTAGTGTAACACTACTAAAAATGCAAACTATAATGTACTTTTTTATCTTTATGCACGGTTACCTTTAATAAAGCACCACACAAGTAATATTTTTAGCAGAACTCTAATTTTTACCTTCCTAGCCCGCGCAGTAATGGCTAGAGAAGGTATTATTTTCGACGAATTTTTTTTTGAGAAAACGACGAAAATGTATTATTTGGGTGTATTTTAACCTATCTTAGCAATGTACAATACTGTAATAAGCTGATTAGATTTTGGTCAAGATCCATTATTATATATGATTAAAAATTGAAAATATGAACTTTTTAACGGACCGTCGCACGGTAGGTGGTCAGCTTGTCGGTTCTGAACGATCGAAATTATTTTATGGTTTAATTTTGACAAATTGATGCTGAAGTTAGGAAATGTCAACTAGCGTTTAAAAAATGTGATTTTATTATACTGTGCATTCTGGAGATGGTACAGTCGCCGCCAAAAAATGTTGCATATCGTTTTTTCCTCTTCAGCAAAAAACTTGAAAAATTGATAGTTTGAGAGTGTGTGTACGTAACTAGCTTATAGCTTTTTTTATTTAACATAGCTTTTTTATAAAAATATATTTAAATTTATTAATCTTGCTATACTATATACCAATTTTTTACCACGCACTGATATTCTTTATCGTAGTCTTTATATTCACTATTTTCACATACATAGTTTAAAACGGATTGATTTTTATCCTGTGAAACCGGTGTTTTGTGCCACATTTTAAATAAATGACGTCGCCCAATCCCATGCGCCAACGCTGAAACAATAAATCATAGCTAATACAGCGGCAAGAAGCGGCAGCTGAATGTAGCACCTATTCAATCCTTGATACATGATTGATATAATAAAGTCACAAACGCAATTGATACGTAACGATCCAGTCTTTTTCATTCCAATATATATAATACATATTTGAAAAATTATAATAAATCAATACACAACTTTTATCTAATTTTTTTAGTAAGCAAATTGAAACTTTGCAAATGGTTTAATAGTAAAAACTAAAGATACTAACCCATATTTTAAATATACGTGAAGAAATCACCATATAATATATGGTTTACCAACTTGCGCTTTTGAAAATCGCCTTTCCGCGCGGAATAAGTGCGGATCATTTATGGTTTACCAACTTGAAGCGCTTTTGAAAATCGCCTTTCCGCGCGGAATAAGTGCGAATCATTATGCAGGCCCTCAAACGGCCTATGACTTGTCGGCGTAACAAGTGACAACGAGTTAGTTGATCGATTTTCTGCATTGGGGTCTACTAATAAGGTAATTGGGCACTTTTTTAAGACTGGTGGTTATGATAGAAAATAGTTCGATATTCAGGTTTCGATCGTCTAAATTAGACAAGCTGACCTCCGTGCGTCGCATCAATATTGGAATATAATAGAACACATTTTTCTCAATAATTTGTGTTATAACCAAAAACTACGTAGAAGCTTTCGTTTCTGAGATATTCACAAAAAACTGTTTGCAAGGCTAATATAGCGTGAAGTGTGCGAATGGGCTAGGAAGTTATCAGATCTGTCATGGATCCATTGATTTAGTGGCCTTTAACTTGAAAACTATTCATTTTTAAGAAAATATTTAAAAACATAGAATGAGGTACGAACCCTATAGCGTTGATACCATTTTTTATGTAATTTCACATTACATATATGAAAAACAAATACTAATATTATTTGTAATGAAAATTTGCACCTACTCAAGATGTTAATTTTATGTTAACAACCTAAACATGTTTGGTGACCAACAGGTTAATATCCTTAGAACTATAGAACACAAAATTTACACAATCTTTGCTATTTGTTAAAAATTTTGGAGCATAGCACTTATTATCTGTGACCTTATTTAATCTTTTAATTAAAGTTTCAAAACTTTCAAAACAGTTTTTTTTATGTCTATATGATTGGACCAGTATGAAACATGTTAAAAAGATTTTTCCCATCTTTATTATATTGAAAAATATTATTTTATTTTAATTTGTAATAAAATTACTTTTTAGCAATAAAAATTAAATGTTATTTATGGAACATTTCTCTCACTTGAGACATTTTGGAAAAAAAGTAAAAAAAAACAAATGTCAGTATTTTTTCACTATTTAGCTACTACTACAAAATCATAAAATAGAAATATTTAGCTGTTTATTAGTAAAGCCAAAAAGAGATTCAAATAAAATTTTAAAACTGTTTTTGTTAGATATACTCCTGAGTGTGTTTTCAGCTATTTCACTTAAGGTCACTCATCGTAAAGCAAGCTTTTGCCTTTAATTTCACTACATATTTAAAGAAGTATTTTTATTTTATTAAATTTTTTTCTTATTTTTTAGAACATTTTATTTTTATATTAAATTTAGAATTCTAAATTTTTTTTGATAAGTGATGCGATTTTCTTATAAAGGGTAAAGAAATAAGATGAGATGAGAACAGAATCTAAAAAACTGTCGTCATTCACACATTCGCACGATAGGAATATTTTGGACGATCAACGCTTTTTATTTATAAATTGTGAACTCTAACAACTAAAAATGCCTCTAAAATTAACATTGAAACTTCGGAGTACTGGAACGCTATAGAAATAGAAGACTTCTGGCGAATCTGATGCATTAGTTGAAAGAGATCCAAAACGTCACTGGTAAGTTCCTCTCCTATAAAGGGCCTATCCTTATAAATTACGTAACGCTCTAGGCGGAGGGGGGTTTTGGCCATGCGTTACACTCAATGCTTTTTTAATGTGTTTTTGTTTGAAAATGCGTTATTAGGGGGTAGGGGTGGGTCAAAGATCCTGAATTTTTGCGTTACGTAATTTACGGACGTTCCCAAGGTCATGCTTTTTCGTTATTAAACTTTTTTTTTTAATAATTTTTTTTGTTAAGTAAGGTTTGATTTCGCATGCGTCTAGATTTTGGTTGAAAGTTTAACTTATTTTTCCCGTAAAAGCAATAGTTTTTAATATTTATATAAATTGTTCATAAATATACTTCATATCATAATTTTTGAGGTAACTTTTTGACAGTTATCAGCTGTTTACCATAGGCAACAGCATAGGTCAACGAAAAAAAGTTGTAAAAAGTTGTCTCAAAAATAATGATATGAACTGTACCTTACGATATGGGTCATCTTTTTTCGTTGTAACAAAGACACTATGTCCCTAAAAAATTAATAAAAAAATTTCGTATTTTGGTTTAAAAATGGCAGCCATCTTTAAACCTCCAAACGTCACTAGGAGATGTCCAATAAAATCGGTTTAAGTCAGTGTCAGCTGTGCGCTATATTTTACATGTTAAGTATTTAGATAAGCGATGATAATACCGATTTTCAATTATTTTGGTGGATATGTTACTGATTTTAATATATAGGGAGTTCCAACTAAAAGGTAACAGACGTGTTTTTTGGTATTTTTTGTGTGAATTTGGAGAAACGCTCGGACACGTCGATTTTGTTTGCGAGGGGGACACCTTTTGGCTATCTTGAAATTTTTGTAGCGCGCACCATCTTCGAGGGGTATACTTTACCCCTATATTTTGAACAGGGAAAGTGGGTCTAGTGATACCTTATTTTCAAGCTCTCTTGAATATCTTTACAACCGTGTAAAAATTTCGAAAATCCATCGATTAGTTTTTGAGATATTTGCTTTCAAGTTTTCAAATTTAACATGGAATGATAAAATAAAAATTAAATCCGAAAAATAATAAAATTGTAATTAAATTTTTATTTTATCAGTCCATGTTAAATTTGAAAGTTTGAAGGCAATTATTTTTACACGGTTGTAAAGACATTCAAGAGGCCTTCAAAACAAGGTATCACTAGACCCACTTTCCCTATTCAAAATATAGGGGTAAAGTATACCCCTCGAAGATGGTTCATTGCTGTGCTACAAAAATTTCAAGATAGCCAAAAGGTGTCTCCCTCGCAAACAAAATCGACGTGTCTGAGCGTTTCTCCAAAATCACACAAAAAATACCAAAAAACACGTCTGTTACCTTTTAGTTGGAACACCCTGTATATATTTTTTTATTTATTTCTATCTCCATATGAATACAAATTGTATAATTAGATGCGTTTTATATCACTAATGAATCTTGGTAAATAACATAGCTTGTTTTATTATTTATTTACATAAACGAAATCCTGATTTCTTTTCATTAAACTTTTACAGCCATAAATAGAGTGTTATGTTCAATTATGCATGATTTTTCCAGGAAAATTGATTTGTAACTAGTTCAAAAGCCTCCAGCTATTAGTCAAGGCAAAATTCTGAAAAGGAAGAATCAGTGGGTATTTCCCCCTATTTCGAACTACATGAACCGAACCGAATCCGAGTATCTCGTTTGGTTCAGTTTGTTGAGTAATTATAAAATACGACTAAGTATAGAACACATTTTTGGATACAGAGCTTGGTTTTTAAGAAAATTGGGTAAAACATCTGAAAAATATATTTTTTTAAATTTTTAAAATTTTTGGATACAGAGCTTGGTGTTTAAGAAAAATGGGTAAAACATCTGAAAAATATATTTTTTTAAATTTTTAAAATACTATTTACGGACTTCGCTTGAGAGTTTGTTATAAGTGGAATCCACTGACTTATAGATCAACGAAAAGGGAAATTTACAGTTCCATAAAGTGGAGTTTATATTTTTTCATATACAGCTCAGTTTCTAACAAAATTACATAAAACTTGTAACGATAATGGTTATTATTTTGTAATTTTTTTCAAAATTTATTTAATTTAGACACGCCCCTGTTTTTTTAATTATGAAACTGGTCCCATCTAGAGACCCTGTATGTATGACATATTTTCAAGAATTAGAGACGCGACAAACTTATCAAAGTTAAAGTTATTTAAGTCAAAATCAAAGGAGGAAAATATCGGTCCTCTATATACTCCTTAGCCTTGTTTAGAGAGAGACGCACCTTCCGTCCTTGTTAATTCATAAGCGTTGAAAAATAAAAATAAACGATTTTTGACTAACATTTACAGGGGGTGACGGGCACACGTGTTTGTTTATATGTTAACATTAATTATTTTAGTGAAACGCCAATGAACTTGACACGAAAACAACATAACCAAAAGATGTCAGTTTGAGTGACTTTCATGGGTTCGTCGCAAGGTCTGTAGAGGGTAGGTTACCTGGTAACTTTCTGACCAATCACAGCTAATTGTTGAACGCGGGAAATGACGTCACCCGGAGTGCCCATTTAAATAAAAAGCATTTAATATAGTAGAAAATCTTCAAATTTCTTATGTTCCTTTATTGATTTAAATTTAAATACATGGGCGCATCCAGGGGAGGCTTCGGGGCACGGCCATCCCCCCCAACCCGTTGGATTTTTTAGATGTTTTCTACATATTTCATGCACAAAATACGGCATTATGAGGTCTGGGGCCCCACCCAAGACAATTCCTGGGTGCGCTACTGCTAAATATGTTTTTTTTTATTTTTCTTAAAGTGTCTCTAATAACAATATTCATAAGTAGATCAACTAACTCAAAATAAAACTTGCCTTATACCAAATATCCCAAATGCACAAAGTCTTGGGAAGCTTTTAGCTTCTTGAAGTCCGTTAAAATAATGAACCTAACAAGTAGAAAGTATAAGTAAACTAGAACAAGTATTTACAGTTTTTAAATAAATATAGTCCGAAAAAACAACACAAATGTAAAAAATAAACCATTGAATATTAAAAATACTTAAAAACGCATGTAAACATAGGGCTCTAATCAAATTGTGGCACTCCAAATGACGCGCTGTTCCTCTCACGCCACTTCGGCCATAGAGTTACCAGGCAACCTATCCTCTTCAGACCTTGGGTTGGTCTGGTCTCTATTTCTTTAAAATATGTCATACATACAGGGTCTCTAATCCGACCGTGTTATGCGTTACAGCACCTAAAAAGAAATTTTACTTTTACGTTTACGTATGAGATATTTTTTCCTATCCAATAAATTATAGAAAAACATGTATTTTTAAAAAAATTTAATTTAATTCACTTAGCGGACGCCGTTGTAGAGTTAATCAGTGTAACCCCAACGGCTTATACATTCCTAAAAAGGGAAGTTTCTTGTCTACAATATATTGTATTATACATTTTTTCTTTAGAAGCTTAGTTTTTGAGAAATATTGAAAAAACTTTAAAATTTCAAATTTAGAATCAATCACGGATATGGGTCAAAATCTATGGGGGGTTCCAACTAGCGAAAATTAACCATTTGGTCAAAAGCAATATAAAATGCTTCTCAAAAGTCAATTTTCATAAATCTTGCCTTGACTATATGGTTGTATTGAGTTATTTTTACCTTGATGTGGATATGAGCTCCGCTTGTGTAAAAACAACAATTACGCACGCAAGTAGAAAAAAAAGTTGGACAGACGCCCGAAAAAGGATCTAGTCGCATACAACAAACCTGCTTTTCCTCGCAGTTTAGCCAGTAGTTTTATATATATAATTTTAACCTCATTATAAAAAACAATAATCTCCAAAAAAAAATTACCATTAACGATTGACACACTAATCTTATCCAGATCTAACCTAATCTGTGATTGACTAATTTTATTTAAAACCTAATATGTGGCCGTGACAGTTTGACAAGATGTTTAGCCAGTAAGTAGCACCTCTAGGGTCACTGCATCCTGGAAGCCTGGCGTCTCCCAGCAGGCTTCCAGGGTGCAGTGACCCTAAGCACCTCAGAAGAGTCACGGTCCCTATTGGGGACGTGAGTAACTAATGCAAATTACCTTTAAATCAATATACAAAAAGCGTAGAATAAATCGTTGATCGTTGAGGCAACAAACATTGTTACAAATTTAATACAAAACTTTACTTTGGAGCTTTTTTTGCACCCGTGTTTGTAAAATATTTTTTTGCATTAGAGACCGAAAAATCCATGTTTATGTAATTCACCTAATGACAGTGCATAAAATAGTACGTTTTTGGCGAAAAGGTGTATTAAAAAAACTTTATTTTAGTTTACTCCCTTGAATATTTTAAGAGGGGGAATCAACCCCCCCACCATTCGCGGGGAGGCGGTTCCCCCACTTAAATGTGTTTTATGAAGATTTCTGGAGATATATACAATTTTTGGTACATCTATGTAAGATACACGGCTGCTTTATTGAGGGGAGAGTGATGCATATTGTTAAAAAGGAAATTTTTCCAGGTTTACATACACACATGTAGGACTATAAAATTTAGGAAAATACAAACAAAATGTTTTTTGCCACACCTTCCATTTATTTCAATTGCTATAAAAGATCTGATGTAAGACGGGTGTATTATACGTCCTTAGAGAGGACATTTTATTGTCAGCCTTAATAATTAATTAGTAATTATTTTCCGCTAAGTTAAAAGATTGCAAATAATTATTAAATTACTCTCAGAGAGTACTTTTGAGGGGGGTGAGAGGGGATTCCTCCACCACCCTCACTTTATATAAACTCGAGAAATTAAGTTTTAAGTTAGTACAGAAATCATTTTTTACTCACATTAATTTATTATTTACTGAGTTACAAAAATGAATGGTTAATTTTTAATTGATTTAAAGATTCCTAGAAACACATTTATTTTTTTTAGATAAATTATATAAAAATAACTCAATACAATGGGTTTTAAAACTATAAATATCACGATCTCTATTTTCTAAAATTGAATAAAATCACAAAAACCTTGTGAATAAGGCATTCTATAATATGTAGGTATTTTCACAAATATTTTGTAAAAATCAAATTACAATATATAAATTTTACATAAAACTTTTGATATTAGCAAAAATAAATATTTTTTCACAACTTTCGCACAAAAATATGTGCTAATGCAACTTCGTTTTAATTTTTGGTATATTTAGTTTATTAGGCAGTCTGTAGTGGTTTATAGTTTGTGAATATAAATTAAATCAATGTAATTTTATCTGCATTTGAAAGAACTAATATTAAAATGTTATAAGATAATCCTATGTAATTGTGTAATACTTTCTGTGTGCAACTTTAATTTCGTGCTCTCGAAATCATAATTCGATCTAACTTTCCGCGAGACGACGTAAACCTACCCTTTCTTTTAGTCACGTGACTTTGAATTTAACTCTCTCCCATATGATCACATGCCTGAAGTAAATCGATTACTACACCAACAGCATTCGTTTTTTGGACAGTTATTTGGTCGCTCCATCTAACCAAAACCGTTTTAAAACAGTCCTCGTACTGAATTACACGCGCTTTGGGATTTTTCGGACCGTTTTATGACTGTCGAACGGCCTGATGGAACATGAGGGACAGTGATAGGGCCAATGGTGGACATGTTAGCGTTGTTTTAATAGGAAAAATCAAAAAAAAATTGTGTCTGGCACAGGCCAACAGTTACTCGTTTTACTCGCATTGTTGTCGTGCGAGGAGCATGGATGCTTTAATTTACGCCCTTTACAATAGATTTCAATTATTTCAGTAGAATTTTTTTAAAAGTTTTGAGTCATTTCATGGCGGAATGCGGGTGGGCATGGGTAAGTTTCTGTATAAAAAAATTGGATTAGAAACCCCAAACATAGTAGTAGCACGGATTACCTTTTGTTGGGTGATCCGTGGTAGTTATAGGTTTTTTTTTATTGACTTGTTAAACATTGGGGCGTAACACCCCGAATTTTTTTTTACGGACTCAAAATTCTGCCACTACCATGTGGTATTGACACGAGCCCCCGCTGGGGAACCATCCCCCTGCCAGAGGTGATGGGGGGGGGGTTTCCCCCTTTTAAAATGTTGGGTAGAGTCTCATGTCTATGCATACCAAGTGTGTTACTTCTCTCATTAAATGCAGTATATCGCTAAAATCTTACATGTAGGGCCTGAACTACTATTTATTTTTTACCTTTAAATATTATTTTTGATAACCAGGTTGAGATTTTTGAATTATCCACATTATATTTCCATCTCTTTTAATACAAATATAAAGGTACGTCCAACCGTGCAAGATTTGTTGCATCAATTTTTGTTTTTTTTTGTTAATACCTAATTTCAGAAACTACTTACCGATTTTAATGAAATTTGGCATACATGTTCCATGAGCTATTCTGTCTGGTTAAGGCAAGTTATTTTTAAGCTAGTTTTTTATATATTTATTTCAATCTTAAAAATATTTGTTTAAACTAAGGCGTATTGTAATTTGTTAAGCTTATTGTTTTGATTTCTTTAACTTTATCTTGGCATTCTTAAAATATTTTTAAAAAATGATCAAATAATAAATCAACATCAGACGATCCATATTTCCAGTCACAAGAAATTGATAATAATGTTTAAAATTTTTTATAATCGATAAATGTGATTTATTTTATGTTTTGATTTATATAATTGCATTTCCCAATTGATTTGTAACAACAATTGCATAATTAGTGCATTTTAAAGAATATTTATTACCACTAGCGTGGTGCCTCCAAGGGGGGAGGGCTCTTCCCTAAGGGTTGCCAGACGTCCCTTATCTTCCGGGATTGTCCCGTTATTGAATCTTTTGTCCCGCGTCCTGGGCAAGATATTGACGGAACGCCAATTGTCCCGTTTTTCGAACTTGACACAAAATGTTTAAAATTTTGAACTTCCATTTCCAATTTATCTAACATGATTTGTTCGATTCTAAAATTAAAAACAATAAAGAGTTGCGCGGTCGGCTAGTACTGAACTATAAAACATTTTATTTTTTGAAATTTAATTTTAACCCGGTGTTGGGCATAAATAACACTCGGTATATTGGGATCCATGAACCAGATATATGTTTTGCACATTCCAATTGTAAATATTAAAATTAAAACTGGAGTAATTCCAAATCACACATCACGATGTGTGTCCTTGCTTAACACATCTGTTATTCCGTTTACCTAGTTCCTCTAAACTGACCTATTTAAAATACCCACATTGAATGAAGTACACAAACGAGAAACTGCACCCAGGTAGCAAGGTCACGTTTTTTAAACGTCAAAAACAGGTCATTTTTAATGACCATTGACGTCTCTAATCTGACGTGTAAATGACCTTTAAATGAAGTTCAAAAGACACACCCAAAATGACGTCATTTTTAGACGTTTTAAAGACGTCAGCAATATGACGTATTTGGGACCAAATCAGAACATTAGACACACACACAGACCTATTTGTGACTTTTTTTTAACTCGTCTGAATATATGAAATATTCCCTGCAGTTGAGAACACTGAAGGAAACTTAGACACTGACTCTTCTGTGACTTAGACCTGAAAGTACTGGAACAGGTACAGCGGTGTTCGTCTGTGGGGTACAGATCAAAATAGACCTATACCTCGACTTACACATCTCCACCTTGAAGCGAAAGAAGCCTCGAAGTTTGTCTTGATTTAGTATTTAATTTATTTTACATATGTCCCCCCACATTCCGTATAAATCCGGTCAAGTACTGACTGGGGCACCATCTATGTAAGTATGAGTGTATGTCCCTTGGACAAAGTGTGCAGTGTGGGTAGTGACCAATATATGACGTTTTTCAGACGTCAAAAACTACACTACGAAAAGACGTCAAGTAACTGACGCCTTAAAGACAACATTTTTTGGGAGATGACCTGCTGGTCATCCAAATGACCACTTTTCTACGAAAAAAAGACGTCATTTGATGACCCCTGGCTACCTGGGCAAGAGCCCAGTCATATACATACTAAATTGCAATAATTGACCCATTTAACATACCCACCTTAAATGGAGTCAACAAGCGAGAAACTACAATAACCCAGTCATACACATACTCAATTGCACGGTCGCCAAGACGCGTTACAAGAGGGTTGATCCTTGCCTCCTTGTGGCATCAACCTACAGCCCTTTTGGAACTAAGCCTACTTGCCAATTAATGTTAAACTAAACATTAGTAAAAACATTAGGCCGTGTTCGCGCAAAACTTAACAGTTTCTAAAAAAAATATCAAAGTGCGGTTGTAACATAAAACCTAAGCGAAGCTAAAAAGGAGTTACGACCGCTTTCCATGGTACCCGTTTATTTAATTACAAAATTAAGCAGATTTTAATATTTTAAATAAATTAAATTTTTTTAGATATAGTTTATTTAAACATTCAGGTGATCCTGAGAAATTAGGTTTTAAAAACATAAATTAGCCTTCTCAAGTTTACTTATTTTAATTACATAAATTATTTAGTTTATAAACAGCAAGAAATATTAAATTTTACATTTTTATTATTTGCCACACAAGCCTTTGTTTATAAACTAGTTATTTAGAAACATGACACAAAACAGAAATTTTTTCTACTTTTTTACACATCCTCCTTCTCTGTTAATACACTTTTCCCAACGGTTTGACAGTTTCTTAATCCCATTTTTATAAAAGGAAGCTGTGCGGGTATCTAACCAGTTGCGCACGAATGCCTCCACCACTTCATTGGTCTGAAATTGCAGACCTCCCAGTGAATCTTTGAGTGGGCCAAACATATGAAAATCGCAAGGTGACAAATCTGGACTGTGTGGAGGGTATTCCAGCACAGTTCAGTGTGCATTTCTTTGATTTTGGCCTGTGTTAAAGCTGCCGTCTCAGGTCTAGCGTTGTCATGCAGGAGCAACACGTATGGATTGGGTGTGCTCTCCTCTTTTGGCGATAATCAAGCTTTACATGGTCGAGTAAGTTGCAGTAGTAAGCCGCGTTTATTGTTATTCGCTCGTGCAAAAAATCGACCAACAAAACTCCTCTCCCGTCCCAGAAAACGGTCGCTAAAACTTTGCCTGCAGAAATGTTGTTACGCGGACGACGTGGGTGACTCAAACCCGGTTCCCACCTACGACTTTCTCGCGCGTGCCCGCGCACGCGTCACATGACTGTCATAACATTTCATATTGAGATCATGTGACGCGTGAGCGGGCACCCACGATAAAGTCGTAGTTGGGAACCGGGTGTCACGTTGTCGACACGCTTACAGCCGTCGTTAATTTCTTTGCACCAAGTTTTTCCAGGTACCCACGAAAGCGTCTTATTTCCGAACTGTGCTCGCAATCTGCATCGAATTTTAGCAGGTTTCACGTTTTCGCGTGTATGAAATTTAATGATTATTCTTTGCGCAACACTGCTGTGTAACTTCTTCTCGCTCATTGCGATTGCTCCTGGCCAAATGAGCATCGCGGCACTACCAGCCGCCTACATGCTCCTGAATATCCCTACTCCAACATTATAGCGGCCACGTTCATCTTGAATGACTTTTCCGTTAGTAAGTTTAAAAGACTTGTTTATATTTGATCCACCCTCGTACAAAAAGAAAATATTTATAATATATCTAATATTTATTAAACCAGATTCAACATTTGATAGTTGTTCTCACTATATCTACTTAAGTTTACGGTACCATAACCGTTATTGGTCATTGCAGGGTGTGAGGCTGCTCCCTGACAGTAAACTTGTTACTTTAATCCTTATTGTCCCGCTGCTTAACCAAGCCGAGTTAAGCAAGCGCACGCACAGCTTGCATACCGTCTCCTTGAAAACCATTGAGGTGAGTCTTATTTTCAACCATAACTCCCTTTAGCTCATTTTATTTCGTTTTAATACCAATCAAGGGTAGGTTTCATGCCTCACAGCGTCAGCTTTAATTACGTTCTGCTGTTCTCGCGCTCCCTATTGTTTACAGTAGGTGCCCCATTCCGCCCGTTAACCCGACTTGCACG
This sequence comes from Aspidapion aeneum, assembly GCA_963576565.1. Lineage (NCBI taxonomy): Eukaryota > Metazoa > Arthropoda > Insecta > Coleoptera > Brentidae > Aspidapion > Aspidapion aeneum. The sequence continues at coordinate 22,223,780 of OY755043.1, forward strand.
CGTCGTAGCATAAAAAATTGCCTAAACTAGACAGAATAGGTCATAGAACATGTATGCCAAAGTTCATTGAAATCGGTTAAGTCGTTACTGAAATTAACGGTAACAAAAAAGCCCTCTATGTATTGAATTGAACAAATGAATGATTCCTAGTTATAGCACAAGGTAATTCATGAGTTTCATTACCTTAACGAGTGGGGAATCTTGCCACATCGAGGTCATACTGTAATGGGACTTACCGTACGTGTAATATACAATATTTTATCTACGACCCAGACTTTTGTGTTCAAAATTGTTTTCATTTTTCACAAATATTAAGGGGTGACGGGGGAATTCTACCATGCGGGGTAATACCGCCACTCCAGGTTTCTAGGCAACCAGTAACACGAGAGAGCTGCCAGTTACGACAAACAGAGCAGCAGTGGTGCCAGAAGCTAAAGCATTTCAATTACAACGTGTCGCCGCCTTGTTTGATTCCGGCTGCAGTATAAGTAGATTGTGCTGTTTTGCTTCTAATTTTTACGTTATCGTCAACTGGTGGTTAGATTACCGTTTTTTAAATTTTGGATTAAGGTTCGAAAATTTTTTAATTTTGTACGACCAATACATTTTTATAAATAATGTTGATGTGTTTTTTATTTATCAATCTTTCTAAACCAGTAGAAAGTATCCGATATGAACAAAACTTAATATAGCGGTATTACTTCAAGGATGTGGCTGTATTGCCCCATACCATCAGGAAATACCGCCAACTGCAACTTTTTTAAAAAATAAATATTTCTTTTATATTTATGCAAAAATATGTACATTTTTTAATTGAAAGTTGTAGTTATGTTAATAAGCTAACTAAATAAAAAGATTTTGAAATTAAATTTCAATTTAAAGGTATTCATTTTGCTAGTTTCCTTAAGGTGGTCGAATTCCCCCGTCTCGCCCTACCTATGCATTTACCTTACACAAAAAAATCTAAATAACATGCAATTAATTAATAAAAATGACACTAGGGATGTAATGAACTTATTGCATTACTAGTGCGATAATTGATGATACAACTTTGGACCAAAAAAGATTATCAAAAATATTTTGTGTTAAGCGGCAGCGTTCTATTTAAAGTCGCCAGCGCAGCCTGTACACATTTTGTATTTAAGATTTTTTTCCAAAAACTGCATTAAATCAGGACGTATGTTTACGAATTTCGAATATATTTTTTAATATCCAGGTGATTTTCGGGTGTTATTGTCTTTATCAATCATTAAATGCACGGTCTAATCAAGTAATTCGGACCTAATCTAATCTAAGTGGCAGGGGCGCATATTGGGTGTTGTTTAAACAACGGCAGTAAAGGCGGACGAATTCGTTCGCTAGCGTCTGTTTGTTGTATGCTTAAATTCACAAAAATATGCGTTATCATTATATCTTGCAATTTTTGTAAAAACTAAGCTGTTTAAGAAAATATTTGTAATACTCTATTAAAAAAACAAATTTTTTTTCCAACGATGTATTATTTAGTAGGATGAAATTTACTACTCACGTTATAGTGGCGTCCATAAATCGGAGTTATTTTAACTTACAGAAATTGTCAATAATTAATTTTAATGATAAGTTTTCATTCGATTTTCCGAAAAATAAAGCTTTTTGGGACGCATATATAGACAACTTCAAATGGGGTGTCGTTTGAACGGTAGCACAGGCGGACGAATTCGTTTGCTAGCGTTTGTTCGTCGTATGCTTAACTTCACAAAAAAAGGGTTATTATTATCAACATTTTGCAATTTCGGTAAAAACTAAGCCGTTTAGGAAAATATTTGTTATATTTTATTTAAAAAACAAAATTTCCTTTCCAACGATGTATTATTTAGTAGGAATAAACCAACGATATAGTGGCGTCCCTAAATCGGGGTTATTTACAGAAATTGGCAAAAATTAATTTTAATGATAAGCTTTTATTTGATTCTCCCAAAAATAAAGCCATTTGGGAAACAATTTTGTTTACGCTACGTTCTAGAAGATAAAATTTTATTTTTAACGATGTGCTGCAAGCTTGGGTCAAGATTATAATTAACAATCAAACAAGTTTCGTGGCTAATCGGGCAAAAAGGAGTTTTTGTTTCCCTCATATTTTTCCGTGGATAGCCTGAAAGCTTAACCTCACGGGGGTCCAAGATCTAATGGGCACCTAATAAGTTTTGACAGTTAACTGTTTCGTCCTTATGGGACTCCTCAGAAAACTGCTGGTCAATGTGACAAATGTTGCGAAGTCAATTAGACAGTTTTGTCTCTAATCAAATGTAAATAGTAAGAAAACTATCGCAAGAAGCGCCATCTACCGAGATACGAGAGAAACAAAAAACAAAAGCACGCGCAACACTGCTATACAATATCGATCAATGAAAAGATCGAATGCAAATAATAGAAAACAACTATAGTCCGTGACCTACGACAGCTCTTTGTCTTTCAGGCCGGATCAACGCATATTGCATTTTTACCCGTCATCGTTTGACTAATCTAGGTGGACATGGTTAAGTACTATAAACATAAACTAATAAGTTTATGCTATAAATCATAAACTAATTAGTTTATGCTATAAATTAACATTTCAGCTACCTACAATTAAAGAGCATATTCCATACATCCTAGATCCAAAACATTATTTTTTTATCCCCTCTGGTTGTCAAGATATTTGCATTGAAAGTTGCATCTTAAAAATTTTCTGCTTAGACATTTTAATCTTATGTATGTGCAATGCTTTAAAACAATATTGTTTTTTCCCGCGTAGTAGGCGCTGGAGTAAATCAAGTGCCAGGCATTTTTAGAGTGACATGTCCTTAAGACTACGGAAGCATTTTGACTGTCATTGTTGCAGTGTTTTACTTGCTATGATTTTATGAATTCACTGGTGTTTTGGTAAGGAAAATTTTATTTTTATATAGTTTTTGTTGGACTGAAACTTTAGTTTGTTAGAATTTGTTGATGTTAGTTTTATTATTTTCTAATTAACCGAAATCTCTACTTTCTGACTCAGTATTAAAATTTTGTCCTTTTTTTGCGGTAAACTTCTACTTAATTATTTTGTAAGCCTGCAACTCTAAAAATAGAAAACGTATTATTTGTGTTTAATAACATTTTCTTTTTGATACCTTAACAAATGTGCCCTTTGGGGATTTTCTAACCTAAATTAGTCAATCTTCGTGCATTTTTCTATATCACGATGAGTCAATGTGTCTGTTTGTCTACAGGGTGTCCAGATAAAAGTAAGTACATAGGGCTTTGTGGGATTTTCAGAAACGGTAACACTTAAGATATTCGTTCAAAAGGAAAAAAGTGGCGCTATTGCTATTGAAAAATATCTACAGGGGGTTTCAAAATAATGCTTAAAAACTTAAGTTGTGTTATTCGAAAAATTAAAATATTGTCTCCTTCTTTTAGGACTTTATTTTTTTCAAAAAGTTACAATTTTTAGTTTTTGCCTTCCTAGCCCGCATAGCAATGGTATTATTAATAGGTATTATTTTCGACAAAAATAATTTTTTTTAGATAACGCTGAAAATTTGTTATTAGGGTGTATTTTGACCTATCCTAGCAATATCCTCGTGATGTCTGTGTGTGTGTGTGTATATTATTTCTGTCCGTAACGCGATAGCTCCTAAACCGCTGAACCGATTTTCATAAAATTTTCAGGTAAAATAGTGCTCGACACTCTTACGAGCTGATTAGATTTTGGTCAAAATCTAATAATGCTATTGACAGTTTTTTGACAATTAAATTATTTTAAAAAATCTATCTTTTTAACGGAGCATCGTATCAATATACAGTTTTCGTAATACAGTAGACTATATTTTCCTCAATAATTCGTGTTATAACTAAAAACTTCGTAAGAGCTTCAGTTTCTCAGATATATACAAAAAACTGATATATTATCATGGCTTCACTTGAAGTGTACTAATAGGCTAGCTAGAAAGGTATTAGATCCCTCATGGATCCATTTATTTCTCAATATTTTGAAAACGCATATAAATGTTTTCTTTGATACAGCTCAGAATAGCGCCACTTTTTTACCAAAATTGGTATGTCCTACCGTCTCCCAAATCCTCATAAACCCCCTTGTAGTTACTTTTATTGAGAGACACCCTATCCCATGCACCTATGTGTATGGGCCGATTCCTAAAGTACGTAACGCTCAAGGGGGGTTATTAACCTTGCGTTACACTGTCATGATTCTTGAATATATTTTTTGTTAAAAATGCATTACGGAGGGCGGAGGAGGGGTTACGTAATTTAAGAATATGCCCTATATATGTCTGTACGATGGGTTTTTGAAACTCTCGACTTTCACGAATTTTTGTAAACAGTAACTTTTCACTCTGTCACAAGCTTAACCAAGCTTAATAGAAATGCATCTGCACCAAAGCCCAGGGGAAGTTTTTTGAAGTTAAAAAAATCCAAAAAATTAAGTTTTAAACGGAGCTAGTTATTATTATGCGGTTTTAGAAATATGATAATATATTTTTTTCTCTTTTTTGTGTCAGATTGAGAAATTAATTAACACAGTTTAGTTTGCAAGATAATAATAAAATGGAGTTGTGTTAGTTAATTATTCTATTATTTGTTATGTTAAGTAATGATATTTTTCAAATAAAAATGGAATTTTCCAATTTAATAAATATTTTTTTAAACTTTCTTAGTTATATAAAATTAAAATCCAAATATCTCTTAAATTTTCTCACATTAAACCTTTAAAGATAATGCCATCCGATGAACATTTCCCATTATAATTTTAGGGGTTGGTTTCACCCCGGGCAAGGGGTGAGAGGTTTAAAATTTTTAATGCATTTATTTTTCATGTAGTGACAGATGAGACCGGAATTTTTTTCTTGATCGTCCCTTACCGCCCAAAAAGTCTTTATTTAAATTTTTCTGAAACACCTTGTATATTGCAAAACTGGTTTATTTAAATTCCTTCTTGCAAAAACTAAAAAAAATATATACCGTTACTTCATTGTTATAAAAATTTGTTAAAACAATTTTCGTTAAAAACATACAGTATGACTACAAATTTTAAAATCGTTAAAGATATAAGAGGTAGGTAATATTGCAAATACTAAATGCTTTTAGATATTTTATGTTATTTTAAAGCTAAAAAATCAAGCATTAAAGAGTGTTAATGTTGCTCAGGAGTTGTCCACCTAGATCTTCAAAACGTTCCACTGTGCGACAGTGAGCGTCAATCAACGGAATTTTTAAGCCAAATAATACTAACAAACGTGGAATTTCGTTTGTTTTCTTTTATTTGCATTCGATGTTTTCATTGATCGATACTGTATAGCAGTGTTTCGCCTGCTTTTGTTTTTTGTTTCTCTCGTATCTCGGTAGAGGACATTACTGATGTAATTATGGCCAGCTTTTTTAAAAATTCCACTTGTGTGCGGCGATCTGTATTTAGGTCGGTCGTCTGTCTATCCGTGAGTGTCTATCCGTATAACGTAACGATTGCTCGCAAATCGCTGGACCGATTTTAATTTTAAAAAACTCTTCAATAACTAGTACGTGATAATGCATTTGCTAAAAGTTTTTGAAGTGTAAACTTCTTTAGGCGCATTTAGCAGTTTTTGTGGGTAGTGAATTGAACTGAGCCGTCAGGCTCGGCTATGTAACGCTCTTTCGAGTGAAATCGGCTCGAGTCGACTAACTGTAAGAAACATTCAGCGAGCGATATGATGATGCCGATGAAGGTCAGTACACAGAAGAGTTCGGTTCGGTCCGCTTTGCAGAATATGTTATGGACCAGTATTATTAATTTCGCTTTGTTGAACTTTACCCTAATGCCGTGTGGTCTTCAGCACACACAATTTTTTAAAAAATTCAATAATCCTGTGATTTTAGGTTAGAAAATGATTAAACATTTTAAACACCCGGTGTAAAATAAAATACACATGTCTCCTTAACCTTATAAGTACTAAACCGATTTGAAAATTTTAAACAGCCACTTTTTTGAAAAGTTATTAGTTTTTTAATAAATTCCTTATTTTCTTTTCGCCCCTTCTGCGTATCCGCCCCTGTTAAGTGGTATTAATGAAAAATCAGTACTATAGCGCGAGCTTATTTTGTTTTATGGTAGCTTCCGAATCAGACTAATTTCGCAGACTTCCACCAGTACGAAAAATACGAATATTTCAGTTGGAAGCAAAGTGCGTTGGCGTAATAGAATTAATTGTTTTTAACATTTCAAGTTTTAAGTAATTTTGATAAAGAATTATAAACAGTTTTAATAAATTGGTGATAGGCAGGCGTTTATTTATGTTTTTGGATAATTTTATGGTGCGTTAGAAAACCAAAAAGTCAATGCTTTTTTATCCGGGCAGTTAACAGTAAGAAATCCTATGTAAGTAGTTGCCCCGACGGCCGCCACTGTCGTTCAGATGCCTTCCGTAGCGAAAATAATTTTTTTAGTAAAATTGTAACATTGCTGGTTCATTAAAGATATCAAATTATTTGTTTAATGCAAGAGGGGAGGGGCAGCAAAAACCCACTGTGGGAATTCAATTTTTTTGCAAGATCATAAAAAATCCAAAATCTTTAAGAAAAAAATGTTTCTTGCTTGTGGAGCATTTTGAAAAATATTTTAGTTGTTTTCTTAAACATTTTGATAGCGGCGCAGATTTTACACCAATTTTGGTTCACCTATTATTCCAGAAAACCAGTATTCCAGAAAATCAGTAGGCCAGTCATAAAAGGTGGTGTAGTCGATATTTTGATACATGTTTACATTTCAGCCCTAAAAAATTAAGTTTTGGGGGGGGGGCTCCTCCCTCCATTTTGGTAGTGTCCACGGAATTAATTTATTTCTTCAATTCCCTGGTTCCTGTACATTTTATAAAAAAAAGTTTTAAACAAAAGTTGAAGGCAATGAAATTTCCTAGAAAAGCGCTTTTACACACTTTTTGGTCAGACAAATGGTTTTCAAGTTATAGGGCTAAACATTTCGCCGCCATTTTGGATTTTGATTTTGTTTTAGTAGGTAGCTTTTAACTTAGAAACTGCTTATTTTTTAGAAAATCTGTGATAACATAAAATAAATACTAATTAATAGCCTCTAAAATGAGATCATTGGGTGGTCTGGGTAGTACCCTTGCTAAGATACGAACCTTGATGTGATACACCTGTTTTTCCATAGTAGGTATATGCAAAATAAACCGAATTTATTAACTTTTATGTCATTTTCTCAAAAGGTAATCATTTTACAGAAAATATGTAAGAAAGTTTATTTTAGGATATTAAATTTGTTTATAAAGGTATTTTACTCTTAACACTTTTTAAACCACTCTGTATATTAATTGATTTGCCTAATTTACTTAACATGTTAGTTTAAGACCAAGCAAGAGCAATTTCCTGAATAGCAGAATCTAAATAAAAAAAAATTGTCATTTATACCTTGCGGGAACTCAATCCGTGGACCCCCTGGCGCAATCAGATATCCTCCTAGATTCATCACAAATATAGTTTTTTTGTGTGTTCTCTGCACCTCTTCTACACTAGACGCACACCGAAGATTCGGTATGTGTTTCAGTTATCGTTTTAAATAACTTTGCAGGTACCGTGGGCACAAAATGTATTATAGGCATAGTGCAAGGTTTATCTTGCGCAGAGACCGTGAACAAATAATTTATTTTTGTGGTCTTGCGCCTCGCAAATGGGAAAACCACCACTTGTCCCTTAGCCGAAAAATCTAATAGTGGGTTTACACATGCATGAATTTAGTGGCGCCAGTGTTCGCGCCAGTTCTATTGGCACGCCAGTAAAGGTTTACACTATTGTGCGAAAATTAAAAAGACTGGCACGCCAGTTTCATTTTTAAAGTGTACACAATACGCGATATGTCGGCTGAACTCTCGGAAGCCTGCAAAATAGTCGCTAAACTTTTATTGAAAAAAAAAATAAAAGAGATTCAGGAAAAGGAACAACGAAAAGGCCGTATCTGCATGGGTTAAAGCATGGATTGCTAGTCGATCTACTTTGGGTGCTTCCGAAAAACTTTTAGGAGAACTTGCAGCAGAAGATCCTGCGAGCTATAAAAACCATCTTCGAATGACAAACCAACATTTTGATATTTTTCTAGAGTTTCTCTTATTTAAACAACATTCTTTAAAACTCGGTCTGCTACTTTAAACCATGGTACTTTTGGGGTGTATACTTCATTTGCACCGGCTCCGGAACGTTGGCTTTTTTTAATTTTTGTCAATTCCAAAGCATATGTGTTTCTTATGGATCATATTTTTGCTTTTACTTCTGCAACTTCAAAGCCTTCAATAGTCATTATTTTACTAATTTTTTGGGAAGCATTATCTCGACTATGTTTTTATACGAACTACTGTGTACATCCCATAAACAAGGAAAACATTCATAGCCTTCAAGAAACTGTATGGTCAGTTCTGCTGACCACTTTTTTTAGCCATATTAAGCTATAAAAACAAAAATAAACAAATTTTTTAAGCTCAAACACAATGAAAATAAAAAATAATGTAAAATAATGAACTTAAAACAGGCGAGCCGACGTGCAAGCACTTGTTTACACATGAAAATTTTCCTTTTCTGCGCGCATGCGTCACCACTGGCGCCAGCAAATTCAGTCAGCTGTAGACTTTTTTGATACATGCATGCAAAAAAATAACTTGTGTGCAAGTCGGTGTTTACACTTGCAAATTTAACTTACTGGCGCGCCAGTTTTTATTGGCGCCAGCAAATCCATGCATGTGTAAACTCTCCTTAATCTACAGTAGACAAATTCTTCATCTACTATTGCAATGCCATTTTATATCTTTTGTCTAAGACAAAAGTCTAATAACAAAAAAATGTTTGTTTCAGATGTGTAGCTGTCCTGATCCAAAGCAATCCGGATGGTTACTACTTGAAGACAAATAAGTTCCTTTAAAATGCCACAAATGGTTGGTCAGTATAGTATAATTCACCTTAATCTAAGATAATCATAAATTAGATAGGTCGCAAAAAATGGGGTAGTGATTAGATAAGTTACAAAAATAGAAAGTAATCTGAATGTGTTTTATTTATTGCTGATTTGTTTATATATATATGATAAGATTGTACTTAAGTGTCTAGTCGATTTATTTTTAACGGGTGTTAGAATATCATGGGTCCTCCGTTTCAAGCCAACAAATTGCTTCTTATTATTTTAAGCTTGATTATGCTTTATTACATTTACATGGATTTGGCTCTCTATATTCGTATTAAAATGTTTCCGTTAAACAAAAACCTGGTAGATAACAACACGGTGAATTATGATAAAGTAACTTGGGTAAATTGTAATATTAATCCACTTTGCGACGTAACCGCGAAGGCTGTGCTTCTAGACCATACAAATTTATATTTATTTGCCCCTTTAGTTACTATTATAGATGACCTGTTGCATATTTCAGATATACCGTTTATTACGCCAAACGCCATTAGCTTTTTTCATATTTTTGTAGCGATTTTAAGCGCAAAATGCGTGGTCTCAGACAATATCGTACACCGACGTATCGGAGTTTTTCTTTTTGAATTCAGGACCTGGTTGGATGACTTAGATGGTCACGTGGCGAGACACAGAAAACATATAAAGGGCGAAAGATCAGAAATCGGTTCAATGGGGTATTACATAGACGGTATCTGCGATGCAATAGGAAGTACCGCTTTAATTATAGGTATTTTTATATTTTTAAAGCGAAACCCTCCCAGAAGAGGGTACATGCTCTTGCCGACAACGACTGAATCGAAAAAACCTCTGCAGACCAAAGCCCTAGTAAAAAATCTGACAAAGACGTTAGGTCATTATGTTTTACAATTAATTTTAAGTTCCATTTTTTGGAATCGGTACATTGCTTTGTACCAAGAATTGCTTGATTTTGATACAGATAGCAGTTCTATAGAAATTGCAAAGCAAAATACCGTTTTTACTAGCACTATGTTTTATTTTATCGCCTGGTTATGGCGAATAGTAAACGTGCATAGTATGACGCACTGTCTCCTTTTAGCGATATACTTTGACAAACTGTGGGAATTTCTGTCTTTCTTCCAATACATAGGGTTTGGGGTCTTGTTTTCCGTAGTGTGCCTTACTGAAATTCATTATGTTGATGTTCGTGCGTTTCTCTTTCAAGATTATGACTACTAGCTAATAAAGAAATGTATTTTGTGGATAGGCCTAATATAAGATTTGTTGTAATTTCTTCTTTGGTTTAATAAACATCTTTCTGACGCTCAAAGCTGCGTTCGTCGTCAATAGAACTTTGCTAGATGCATGACTTAGATTGTCATTAAAAACCTAATTGAATTAAAAAATCATTTGTTTACCAAATAATGAGTTAAAGTTAATTGAAACAATTATTTTCCCGCCAAACCTGATATTTTTTGGTGGAAATCGCCACCTCACTACACTGCACTGGTTGCATTTTGAGGGGTTCACCTACACTGTTATTTTGTCTGGAGGCGTTTTATTATTTTTTTAAACCCACTCATTTTTGATGAGAGCTTCGGTGAGCTTCACCATAAAGAATTAGCATATCATATCAGTCTCCCGATAGATTTTCTTAGCGAGATGAGAGCTTTGGTGAGCTTCACCATAAAGACTTAGCATATCATCATACTCCTGGATAGAACACATTGTGTTTTTTTAAGTCTTATAGTAAATTTTTAATAAAATTGTGTGTCCATACACGCTCTATCTTCAGACCACCTTTAGACTGAGACGAGACAGCGACGTGACACGCGACCTCAGAAAACTTCTGTGACGCGACTACAGTCAAAAGTTTTAGCTTATCGGCTAATTTAGAATAGGAATTTTCAGAGGCACAGGTGTCTAGACAAAGTTAAAGGTCTTTTGTTCGTGTGGGCCAAGATGATGTGCTGATGCCGTTTATTTTTAAACTCGTTTTTAAGAAAACTTGTTTTTTTTAAAATTATTTTTGTAACTTTTAACACAAGACTCATAGAACTTTTTTAGATCTGTTGAAGAATATTTCTGCAAAAAAATTACTAAGGTGGGAAACGTCAAATTTTTTGTATTTGAAAGATAATGGCTTTCAAATTTTAAAACTTTGACACGATTTAGACAAAAATCAGTTGAGTTTTGAACACCATGTTTTATAAAAAAAAATCTTATTTTGGCCTCATCAACCATTCAAATTTTGTGAGTCATACCATTTACCCCCTGTATATATTTACGTAGTTTTTACCGAAATTTAGTATGTTAATATTGGTAGGTACCTTTATGATTTAAGACGATGAAAACTATAGAGAATAAATAAATTATGTGTTTTGTTTGTAATTTTTCGTTTTATTTATGTTTAACCCTCCAAGTTCGCGAATGGATGAATGAAATATTTTGTGAAATTATGAGATAGAAAACCTGAAGAGCGATAAATCAGGGTGCCACCACCAAAGTGCCTGTAGATCTGACGAAGCCATTAAACATTAGAACCTTTATGTTTTGCAATATATTTTAATTTCGGAGCGGGAGTAATGGGAGCCATTGGGTAATGGGAGCCACCACGGTTACTCATCCCTGGATAACGATCAGACAAATCCGAATGCACCCAAACGCTTTGGCTTGCTCGCCCTACTAGCCCCAGCTACCTAATAACATACTGAAATTATTTAAATAAATCACCTGTAGGTATCTATACACGCAAATGAATTATTTTTATTTAACTCCTTCTATAAATAACATAATTAAAAAAATTGTGAGAAGTTTTAACTGTAGGTAAGTACCTACTTACATAATGGATTTTTTAATTGCTAGTAAATAGTTAACCTAGGTACTTATAAATAATAATTTGTGTGAATATATCAAATAAATGAGGTCAAAACAAAATAAATGCCTATAATGATAATAAGTTAACAGGCAAGAAAATGGTAGGGTTAGCAGCTAGTTTTCTTTTTAAACCATGACCTAACCAACTATTTCAAAAGTCACTGTCCCATTTAGAGTCTTAGAGAATTTAATTGCAAAACCGATTCTCAAGTAATTTATTCGATTTATATCAGTTCATGGTCGTAAAAAAAATGGAGGTGCCGGCGAAAATTGTGCATTAACAACCCGCGATCTTTGGAAGTAAGTCCCTTGTTTAGCGCGCCAGCAACCAGGCCAAGCCCACGGTCTCTAAATAAACCGGCTGTCTGGTAACTCCCAGCCAATAAGAACTCGGCGCAGCCTATGACGCGGCAATTTTCCTGCTCCACGATCAATAAAGAGAGACCTATACATAATATTATAAGAGAAATAAAGATAGACGCCGTAAAAATACCAAAATCTATTAAAAAATTCAATAATTTAAAAATTTAAAAATTTATGATAAAAATTCCAACAGTTTTATAAATATCAGATTCAGGACACGAATATAAATAGTTTTCCTAAGTTAATTCGACTCTCTGTTCATATTAATTTAACTTTTTTCGCCGAACAGTAAAGCACACTAGCCACATAATATTGATTTTTTTGGTGGATAGGAAGTAATTAAAATGAGTTTTTTTTTTGAGAAATTTTATCAAAAAAATTAAAGAAAGGAAATTAAAATGACTATAGCAGTAAGGGAACATTCATAAAAAACATAAGGCAAAGATTCAGGATTTTTGATCCCCCCTTCTTAACGCATTTTCAAGAAAATTATAATAAAAATACATTGACTGTAACGCAAGGCAAGGATTCCTTCCCTCCTGTTTGAGCATTATACAGGGTGTTCCAAGTTAAGTGTCCACCATTGCTAACTTTTTTATTATTAAATATAGAATCGCTTCACAATATTTGTTTTAAATGTAAAATTGCTACCATGCAATTTTATGAAACATTTGTCCATTTTGTTAACATTTTCTTTCCATGATGGTGAAGGCTCAGTTAAGCCTCCAAAAGAAAGGCTTTGCACCCAAGATGGCATGGCATATGAATGCATGTTTGTTGGTTCATTTTCATACGTATAGCAACCAAGTTCAGGGAAATCATTGTGATGCTTTCGTACTAAAAATCCTGCAATATAGACTAAACCATCTTTTTCACACATATTTTTTGTAGATGTTGAAACAGAAGATGAAGTAGTGTAGGCAATTGTTTACGTTTGATTTTTGGCCTGAATTTAGTATAAAATAATAACAGGCGGCTAAAATTTATTATTTATTTATATTAGGTATAAATACTACTTACAAGACCCAAATGTACAAAATTTCCTGACAAAAGACGAAATTACGTTATAAACACTAATAAACAGCGTTGGACTGCAGATTCCTAGGAAAACTGTGACGTAGCTCTGGCGTCACGGCCGTCATGACACCGAGTTACCAGACAACCGGTTTATTTAGAGACCGTGGGCCAAACCCGCCTTTCGAATCCCAAATCAGCTATTTACAAAAGCACTTATAGTCAGGTTTGAAATAGGCCGGTGTTTTTTCAAAAAATTAAAAGTCGGGTTAGTTTTACTTTGGTTTTAATAATAACTTAACCTTCCACCCTAAATAGGGGGGTTAAGCAACCCCCCAATATTAGGTCTAAACATCTTAAAAATAAATTAAAAATTCTAAAATTTTTTGCCAAAAGCACCCTTGAGAAATGGAAAGCATTCAAAAGTACATGATTAAAGCTTTAATTTAGTGTATCGGCTATATATCGTCCCAAAAATAAAACCCCTACAAGGTGTTGAATGAAGGGTACAGTTCATTCCATAATTTTTGAGATAAGTTTTTGATAGCAATTAGCTGTTACCATATAACAAGTAGCATAGGCCAGCGAAAAAAAATCGTAAAAAGTTTTCCCAAAAATAATGATATGGGCTAGTTTCTAAAAAGTAGCGATTTTTTTAATTAAACAATTTTTTCTCAAAAACCATAAGTTTTTTCAAAAAAACTTATAGAAACCGATCTTGTAGAGATTTAAACTGCCTACAAAAAATTATAATTTAGCTTCCTAGTTTGAATTTGTAGCTGCAGATCTTTTGCAGATCATTTGGGCGATGACCATTTGAGTCCTGATCGAATGTTTGGGCAATAGCCGTAAAGACCCACCTTTTTTTGCAATGACCATTTGGGCGATGACCATTTGGGTGCTGAAAGTTTGTGCAATAATAGCAACAAAAAATATTAATCCCTACTTGATACCCAGAGTTTTTGCGATGATTTTTTTGGGCGCCTGTCATTTTGGTTTGGTTAAGGACATTTACCGTTTAAGCGCAGACCATTTGGGCGCCAATTATCACCAAAACAGCAGGCATCCAAACAGACGTCACAAATCAGGCACCGAAAGACACCGCTATAGTAAAAAGCCAATCACAATTTGTTTGAGGAAAATCGATTAATAAAAAGTTCTGTATTGATTCAAACCCCTTTCCGCCATCTTCAAACAAATATGGCGGGTTGATTATGCAGAATTTTGTCGGTGCCTCCAATTTTCTTGGTCACGGTCTTATTTATGACAAATCAACTAAACTATATAAAAATCAATTTACAATTACAAGCCCAAATTCTTCTGAGCTTCTTAACTATTATTAAAAATGCTTAGTCAGATAAGTGATTCTAACTAAAGCGGGTTGTTTTGGAAGTGAAAACAAAAAGACGAGTCGGGACTATTATTGATACTAGACGTCTCTAATGGATATTTCTCTGGCCTTATGAGGCAACCGTACTTTATTTCTGAACAGACCCCTTTGTTCGCTCATTTACCTGTGGTTCGCTCGCTAGAGCAGTAATCCCGCAGTGCAATGTCCCAATTTAATTCAATTATCAGCTGTTTATGAAAACAAATAGGCAAATAGGTTTTCCGAATATTTATAAAAAATTTGGCTATTTGTAAAAAGTCTGTTAAGTGTAAAAAGTTAAACATGTCTAATTGTACAAAACAAGGTAAGCACAGTCTGTACTGTGAAAGTAAGTCAAAGAACTTTTTTGGCATACAATGCTTAATTTTGCTGTTCCTTTCTTTTCAGCCTTCCAAGCCAGGTGCCTTTAAGGACACTCAAGCCTCATAGGAAGCGAAGCCAACGTCAAGCTTTCTATTTTTTGGTTATTATTTTTGACAATTTTTCCTCAGTTTCACATTAGCGGTTCGGTTTTATTTTAAAGATGTTGTTTTACACAGTATGAAGGTACCTAAACTATATATATTTATGTAATTAGAATTAAAAACTTATGCTGCAAACTATCTTGAAACTGTATTATTATTAAATAGATCTTTAAACTGTGTTAAAACCACATTTTTAAAATAAGAACAAGCTGCCAATGCAAAACCGAGGAAAACATGTCAAAAATTATAACCCAAAAATAAAAAATCAGTCAGGCTTTGCTACCTGTAAAGCTTGCTTTACAATGAGTGACATTAGGTGCCTTACATTAGGTACAGAGCTGTCAGGTAGGGACTTCTTAAACTTGTACTTTAACTACTTCTAGTACTGTATTTGAAGTACATCTACCATCCAGTAATTGTACTCATTACTTGAAGTATGTGTGTTGAGGGTACAATTTTTTTTTTTGTTTATTTAACTGCAGCAGGCATATACAGTCGAACCTCTACAACTTGAACCTGAAGGGACAACCAAAACAGTTAGAGTTATGGAGAGTTCGAGTTATAGAAACTCAAGTTACATAGGTTACAATACATGTAAAAAGTGCAGGGATTGCTGAAAAGGTTCGAGTTATAGAGGGGTTCGAGTTATAGAGGTTTGAGTTAGAGAGGTTCGACTGTATTTGCAAAAAAAATGTTAATGCTAAAACCATCCCAATTTCTGATCTGCCAATTAACCAATTGTGATTCGCTGGTAAGGTTAAGGCACCTGCAGACTGCTGCTATTTAAAATATAGGGTAAACTCAGGAGCCTGGAGCTTAGTAGTTTAAAAATTCTTTGGGTGAATAAAAGCATTTCTCTAGTTTTATACTTATGAATGTAGGTTAGTGATTTTAACTTAATGTGCTTATTTTGTATTTTACATATACTTTAAACTAAGTGTACTTTTTAATGTTAGATTTGATTGTTTTTTAAGAAACTTAAACTGTAACTTGCCAAATGAATAAATAAATAAATAAAATATTACATTATATGATTGCCTTGCCAATCATGTCTGCACTTATTTCCTTATAAATTCATTTCTACTGAACCGATTTTGATGAAATAAAAACATCCTGGTGAGAATTGATTGCTGTTGAAAGATCATGATCATGAAAATAAGAATTAACACGCCATTTGGAAGAATCAAGTATGATTCTGTCTGCCATCTTAAATTTTAAGATGGCAATAAATTTTGATCATGATCTTTAAAAAGCAATTAATTCTTCAATGTTTTTTATTTCATCAAAATCGATTTAGTAGTAATGAATTAGAAAGAAATAAATGCAGACATGATTGGCAAGGCAATCATATAATATGCAAAACCATGGTTGAAACAAAAATATTTTTTTTTAGAACCACAGAATCGATTTTGCCGATTCGTACCTTGTTGTGAGTGGCAAGAAAGAAGCTTTTTCAATAATTTAAAAAAATAGTTAAAACGTGTTCGCAACACAAGAATAAACGAGCATCTTTGAAGGATACATTCTAATTTCATCCGCCATCTTTTAAGATGGCGGAAAAAAAAATATATTTAGTCAAAACTCTGATTAATTCTTTATCAAGTGCAGTTTGTCTTATTAAAATCGATTGTATAGTTCAAAAGTTATAATGTCCGGTTTTTTTTGGCCCACCCGGTATGTAGTATGTAACATGTATTCCTTTGACTTTAGGTGATACTTTGGAATGTGCGGTCTGTCTGCAAACCTGTGTCCACCCAGCTCAGTTGCCCTGCGGACATATTTTCTGTTATTTATGTGTGAAAGGCTTCGCAAATCAAAATAAAAGGTATTTTATTATTATTCTATCTATTCACCACATTCCATAGATAATTAGTATACATGCAGAGCTGTCAGGTACTTCAAGCACAGTACTTGAAATTGTACTTCAAGTACTGTACTTGAAGTACATCTACAATCCGGTAATTGTACTTGGTACTTGAAGTACTTTTAACAATGTACTTGGAAATGTACTTGATTTTGTCAAGTACAGTACTTCAAGTACATTGAAAGTACTTCAAGTACATTCAAAGCACATTCAAAGTACTTCAAGCACATTAAAAGTACAATAAAATATTCTTGAAGTACAATGTAGATATCGGTGAGATATAACTTTAATGCGCCGAAGACAAGTGGTAACCTCAGGGTTGCCAGGTTTTTTTTTAACTTGGCAGTGAAGTCCGGTATTTTAGCAGTAGGTCGCCAAAAAAATCGTACAAACTTATCCAAAGAATAATGCCTATAGGCTTAATTATTTGCACGCACCTTCATTATTTTGTGGAGACTAAAATTCAAATTCAGTGAGAAACTACTACAGCAGTACTGCAGGTATATATATTGCTTGCAGCTCGATTTTTGGGGACCACCAACTCGCCTTGCAGCAGACGTAATTTCTACGTTTGATTGAGGTTGGTTTAAAGAAGCCGAAAATTTATTTAGTCTGACTAGATACACCTTAAAAAATTCCTTAGATATTTACGTTTGTTATGCTTATTTATTTAGTTTGATTTAAACAAGTTTTTAAGCAGTTTTGTGGGCTATTATAAAAATAGTACTTTCTATGAGTGATTTAGAAATTATTCACGGTAAGAACAGTGCCCCAAGTGCTCCACCAAAAAAGAAATAAGGCAAGGTGTATCCCGGTTTTACAAGAGTTTTTGTAGGTCTCATTACAAACCATATGCAATCTGAGCCAGAAAAACATGTATTTTAAAACTTTTGAGTAAAATATCTCTTTCTATTACCTTTCTATGGCATTTGTATGTAAAATGATGAGTTCAGAAAAAATAGATAAATGTAATTTAGGTATATACAATATTCCAAAAATAAAACCTTTCAGGTTGAAAATATTGTAAACGTTTTTGACATGTTTTACATTTTCTTATATCTTTGACATTTTTTTACATTTTTGACGGTTTTTGAAATTTTTTGTCAGATATTTTTTGAATTTTTTGACATTTTTTTACTTTTTTGACATTTTCTAATTTTTTGACATATTTAAAGTGCTTGAAGTACTTTTACTGTAAAAGTAAAAGACTTGGGGAAAATTCAAGTACTTTTACAAATCTTAATGTACTTGGTACTTGTACTTTCATAATGTACTTGTCAGCTTTGTACATGTCATGTAAATTAAAAAAATGTTTGAAATACCCTTTAAGTTTATTATTATTCCTGTATTTCTATTATTCATATTTTGAGCCACTCTGTAGATATGTGATAAAAACTATGTCAAAAATTGAGAACGTGATTGAAAAGACTCTTCTTTTCAACAAAATAAAAGTATTATTGGTTTTTTATTTGCATTTGACGAGAAGTTATAGCAAAAAAAACTACAAAAAGTCACGTTTTGCATATTTCATAGGCGCGCATTTAAATAATTATAGATTGAAAATAAAACCGATAACCCCCCTCCAATTTTTTTGAGACAAGTATCAGGACGGTTTGGGCTCTAACATCTTAAATTTATCTCATTGACGCATCCCGGTTAACACACTATTCCGTCGACAATAATTAGTAAACAAAAAATTTGAAATACCCTGTAAGTTTATCACATAACCCATTATGCAAACATCACTTTAGAATAGTTTAAACGACTAACATGAAAGCAAGTTAAGTTAGTTTTGACCATGCATCTTCAGTTTCCTTTTTTATATTTAATAAGTCTTAGTTATTTTTCCTGTATTTGTTTCATAATTATTTTGAGCCACTCTGTAGGCATGTGACGCAAACTATATGTTAAAAATTGATAAAATTCTTTAAAGGACTCTGTTTTCAATTAAATAAAACTAATATCAGTTTTTTATTCTTATTTGACGATAAGTTATAGCAAAAAGCCTACAAAAAGTCACATTTTTTCATATTTCAGTGGCGCGCATTTAAATAAGTAGAGCTCAAAAACGAATTCTATGACCCCCCAATTTTTTTTGGAAAAAATATCAGGAGGCTTTGGCCTTCAACATATCTCAAATTTAGCTCATCTGACGCATCCCGGTAAACAATGTATTTAGTGCCTTCTCCTTTACTTGAAAGTGGACATGAGGCATTAAATAAAATATTACAGAAAATTAACTTTTTGCAGATGTGCCATGTGCCGACAAGAGATCCCCAGGGATTTTATAGAGCAGCCAAGACTGCTTAATTCATGTTCTTGTGTTGAGAGCGGAGAGGGATTTGATGGAGATTTTAGATGGTATTATGAAGGAAGGAATGGTAGGTGTGATTATTTTTTTACAGGATCTGTGCGTTACTCCTTGTCTGTTATGTGCGGCGTACGTAATAAAAAAACCAAAAGTTCAAAAATTGGCCAATTTATTTTTACCTTCTTAGCCCGCGCACCATTGGTTAGAAAAGGTATTATTTTCTACAATAAATGTTTTTTTAAGATTACGCAGAAAAAGTGTTATTTGGGTGTAATTTGACCTATCCTAGCAATATTGTCGTGATTTCTGACACTCTAACGAGCTGATTAGATTTTGGCCAAAATCTATTCATGCTAATGACAGTTTTTTTACAATTAAAAATGTTAATTTTAACGGAGCATCGCCTCAATATGCGGTTTTCAGAATAATATAGTAGACTACGTTTTGCTTAATAATTTTTTTAATAACCAAAAACTTTGTAGGAGCTTTAGTTTCAGAGATATTTACAAAAAACTGTTTTGAAGGCTGATACATCATGGCTTCACTTGAAGTGTGGTAATAGGCCTAGCTAGGAAGGTATCAGACCATCATGGATCCATTTATTTCATATTTTATTTGACGTATATAAGAAAAATTACTGTTGTTTTTCCATTTTCATAAGCTTTGTCTGCAATCTAACATTTTTTGTAGAATTTTATACCGGTGTTTGTATTTCCAAAGATATCATTTTTGTTTAGGTTGGTGGTTATATGACGAACGGACGAGCAAGGAATTGGAACTGTCTTATAAGAAAGGAGAGAAAAACATCGAAATTTTGATTGCTGGATTTTTGTACATCATAGATTTTGAAAATATGCTGCAATTAAGGCGTAATGATCCTTCAAGAAGGAGGCAAATTAAACGAGATCATGCTTCTCAACCGGTTAAAGGTAGGGTTGAAACAAAAAGGGTTACTAGGGAGTTTTAATTAAAGATCAAAAAATTTAAGAAGCGGATAGGCAATACTAAACATCTACCTACAATCAGATTCATAATACAGCTAGTCAACCGATATTTGAAATTTTTCGATCTTTAATTTCACCCCCTCCTTGATGATGATGATTCATATGTGAGTGAGCTTTGCAGCCCTTCCACTGCGACCACCAGTGGGTCTATTGTGGCTCACTTTTGAGTGGTTTCTCACCACTGTATGCCTAAACCCCCAAAAAGGCCGGCTATCAGTTTGGGTGAGACACTGTTCAGATATTCAGAGTCGATCTGAGGTTTACCGAAAGTATTCTGACGTAAACGTGCAATAGCACATTCGTACAGTACATGTCTGACTGTTTCGTCATCCTCCATACTCTTCTGTTAGTCCCATTCTGTGCATGGGTACTCTCAGTCGACAGTGACCCGTAAAAAGACCAGTCACTATACGTATCTCCTGTCTGGTAAGTCCAATAATGTTCCTGGCTCTGTTTCTACAAGGTCCTTTAATGAACTCTATAGAGTGAGCCAGTTCTGGTATATTTATCCAGTATTGTTGGAAGCTATTCTCCATCCATTTTAATATGGTTGATTTAGCAGCATTGTATGATATCCCCAGGGCTGGCTCGGGGCCGAAAAATTCGGCAGATGCCGCTTTCCTCGCTGCTAGGTCTGGGGCCTCATTTCCCTCGTGCCCAGAATGCCCTGGTATCCATACTAATGATACATTGTTAGCGATACCAAGCGCATTCAGCGAATCCTTACAGTTCCTCACGGTTCTCGATGAGACCGTATAGGAATCAGGCTGCTTGACTGTCGGAGAAGATTTTTAATGTCCTGTTGGTCCAAACGAGTTCGGCCTGAAATATAGTAGCCAATTGGCCGAGACTATGTTTAATCTCGACTTTTTCTTGAATACTAACAACTCCAGATCCAACGCCAGAACGCATTTTGGATCCGTCGGTATTCACCCCCTCCTTAGTTAGACATTAAAGGGAACCGTATTTAATTGGTATTTAAAAAACCTTAACCGTTATTTACGAGGGTTATCTTTTTAGTTTTGCATATTACAGCTGGAATAAAACAGTAGATAAGTTTTTAAAGCTTTATTGTTTCTCGAAGTATTCTCCGTGAAAACTATGCACTTTTGCATGCGACTGAAATCTTTGACCACGTAGTGAATTCTTTGACTTTCGGAAAAGTATAGAAATCGTTGGGAATCAGGTCGGGACTGTATGGAGGATGGTACAACAATTCGATGTTTTGTTGGGTTAAAAATTAAATGGTTTTTTGTGCTTTGTGCGAACTTGAATTGTCTTGGTGTAGAATTATTCGTCGTTCGAGGTTCGTTTTTCGAAGCTCAGCGATGGCTTTCGGCAAACAAAAACAGTAACAGTCCTTTGATGTTCCAGAGGAATCGTTGCTACATGATCTGCTTTTCAGGCAAATGTCGCGACCTCCTTTTTGGATACACTTCGAGAACTGATGATTTTTGTTGGCTTTTCTTGATTTTGGTACACCCAAACAAACGTTTATTTTCTGGTTTATATGAGTAAATCTACGATTCATCACCACTGACAATACTGTATACGGTTTTCCAGTTTCCTGCCTCAAAGCGGTATAGAGTTTCCTGACACCAATTTTCTTACCCCTAATTCTTCATGCAATTTTTTTTGAATGGAGATCTTTGAAATCCCCAATGAAGGCTTAATCACGCGATGTCATATGTCGATCTTGCGTGATGAGCATGCGCACAGCATCGATGTTTTCCTAGGTGACAGCCGTTTTTTGTGCACCTGGCCTTGGATCGTCGCTAAGGCTAATCCATCCACGCCTCAATTCTCCATACCAATGAGATACTGTCGACTGATGTGGTGCTTTATTACCGAAAACAGAAATCAAGTCGGCAAGGCATTCTTGTTGAGATAATTTCCTTCGAAAGTTGTAAAAAATTATAGCCCAAAAATGTTCTCGGTTCAGGGCTCTCAGCACCTTCATTTTATGAAAATGTTCATATTTTTAGAAAAACCTTCATATTTTCCCCAATTAAGAAACTTCAGTCATAGAATAAGTGTGGAAATTCTCAATATTTTTCCTAGTCTTGAATTTTGAGTTCCTTTTAGTTTATTATTAGTTTGTTGCCTTTGAGAAAGTCTGAATAAAGTAGGGCTTTTTTGCCTTTTGTTTCATTATTCTTATGTTTGTTGCATTTTTTATGTTAATTAGTTGTTTTGGTCATCCGTGGTTAGCTGCGTCTGAAAGTCTAATTGAGCAGGGCTTTTTCATGAATTTTATTATTTTACTCTATAATGTTGAGTTTTTTTATTTAAGCTCGGAATAGGTATTTAAAGTATACCAAGTATATCATCGAGTATAGTTAAGTTTTCTGTGTTACTAGATGTACAGGGTGTTTTCGTATATTTCCACAAAGGTCCACTGCACTTATTTTAAGAGATAAAAAATTGTTGATGCTAATATTTTAACAGCGTCTTTACTAAATCTCAGTTTATCATATATTTTTGAATTTAAAAACAAAATATATATTTTTTAAAAGTTTAATCATTAACATATTAATTTATAATATGTTCCGTAAAAGATTTACAATATTTGTGTTTTTTATAACTAGCGACGTTGGTTTGTTTTGTTTGATACCTTTTTTGATGGTAGAATAAAGCCTACAACTTTTGCATTTATACTTTTTTCTATTTCTATAATTGCAGACCTTGGGTTAGAAATATGGAAACACCTTGTACCTTGTTGTAAAAAATACCTTGGTGTAAAATATGCTTTAAAAAATGCGTCTTGTTTTTGTTTGGCCATACCCCATCCAGGCCTAATTCAACTTGAAAACATTTGTTTGTTTTAATAAATAAAATTTTAAAAATATATTTTTGCTTAGTAAATGTGTTTTCTTAAAAAAACGTTGGGTTTGGCTTAACCAACCATTTGGTAGAGGACCAAAAAAAACTTAAATTTTTATTCATATTTCCTTCATATTTTGTTTTCTTAATTTCATATTTTTATTAACAAGGTTCATATTTTTCATATTATTTTGCTGTTTATCTGTTGAGAGCCCTGTCGGTTTAATTCCATTTTTCGACTGATTTGTTAACTTAAAAAATTCACACTGTAGCTATAAAAGTGTGGCCCTCTATGTTCCTAGTTGCAAAATATACAAGCCCTCGTATAAAATGTCAAATTAGAGTCACGGACATAAAACCTATTAACTTTTCCATTTAACAGGAGTTGCAGGTCTCCGAGCAGATCCGCCCCCTCAACAGTCCTCCGATCCAGAACCCTCAAATAACTCTTGTCCCCATATTGACGGGGAACCTAGCACACCAGCACCCACAAACAGTCATAATGCCACATCAGCTACCGATCAACAATGCGCCGGTAACCATAACAACGGACCTAGTACGTTCCAAACCCCACAATGTGAACACGTTGTATCAACTAGTAGGGATCGGATTGCACCACTACGTGCCAACGTTCATAGCGGTAGTCAAATTCGGAGTGGTAATCAAGAGTCGCCTGGCACAAGTGAAAGCAGTGTTGCCAGGTTTGTGGTCGAGCATATGGGTAGCTTAAGACTAGAGGATGATGATCTGACAGTTAGCGAACCCAGCCGGCATTCAAAGGTTTAAAAAATTTTGTCTTATCATATGATATCTCGTCGCGTCGGGTCTCAAATATTTTTTGTCGCTAACGAACTAACATTTATAGTAGCGACTACATGCTCCGAAGGCTTTGTTACCTTATGGTAGAAATGTGGTAATCAACAAAAATTCGGTACTTTTTAGTTCCCCCTAAACTACTTATTAAATCTATTTACAGCGGACTTAAAAAATGCAGAATTTGGTCGACTTTATCTAAACAATTTTTATTTTATGCAAAAACTTTTCCTTATCATAACTTGGTATGGTCAATAATAATTGCATTTTATAGAACATTTAAAAATAGTTAAGAGAAAAATAAGAAACATAATTTATAAAAACGTGTTAAAAACTGTCCTCAAATGCAAAATGGTGCATCTAGATCTGTTGCTGTAGTGTAATGAAAATGGCTTGTTGTTAATGTAAATGACATGTCGTTTAATAAAATAAATTAAAAAAATATAAATTCGACCCCACAATATGTTGATGCAACGTGGATGTCCCATTTTACAACTAATTTCTTACTATATAAACAAAACTGTATCCCGGTATTACGCCACTATTATTATTTTTTTTAAAATAAGAAACCACTTCCTTTATCCTAGAAAAAGAAATATCATTAATTTGCCAGTGATTTATAAAAAAAAATATTTGCTTAACAAAATTTGAAAAACTTTTTTTGATAAACAACACTAAAATATTATTTACTCTCCTTTATCTTATTTTATTTATTTATTTCTGACAAATTTTTGAAAGTTTTGACAATTTCATTGGTCAGATTCGCAATTTGATAATTGACTACGTCGCCGTCGTCGCATGACATGTGGATGATTTTACAAAAATGGTGCTGTGGAATGGGAATGCATATTTTTCAAACACAGACTGCAAATGAAGCATAGTTTTAGTTATAAGATTTAAAACGAAATGTTTTCTTTATGAAGCATTTGAGTTTAATTTAAATTGCAAGTTTATAATTTTTTTTATTACAAAGCAAATACCTCATTCCTCTGGTGTAGTCCCAAACCAAATATTAAAAACTCAAATTGAAAAAAATATCCTATTAAATAATATTTAACCAAGTCTTAACTATTTATCAAAAAATTGATAAAACTTAAGTTTGCAGTCATATTTTTGAAAATCCGAATTTACATCTTCTCCGGAAAATTTTACAATTTTAAACGTGCTCCATTTTTAATAACACAATATTTGTGAATACAACCAGTTAATTTCTAGAGAAAGAGACGGCCCTGGATATCTAATTTACTTGTGAGGGTGACAAGTTGTGACAGATAATGTCAACTTGAGTTTGGTTTAAGTTATAGATTTATTTTCGGCAGAAAATTAGTTTTTTTCGGAGAAATCAAAAAGGAACGCTTCAATTATCATTCCTCTGGTAAGTAAATATTCGACTGATATCAATAGTATAATTTTTTTGTTGATTGTTTTAAAATTATAAGTATAGGAACTTTGTTTATATAAAACTTAAATTAAGTAGTCTAAATAGATTTTGATTTAAATTGGAAAATTAAAAAACTCATTCCTCTGGTACTCATCCCTCTGGAACTTTTATGCAATAATTCCTAAAATTCGGGAAAATAAATGTTTCTTAGCTTACAGCTAATTAGTTACATAAATTTAAAAAAACTAAATTATTTACTGTGCTGTACTCTTATTTAAAGGCAATGACCAAAAACGATATCCATATAGCCCACTTTTGGTAGAATCATCCATGTACAGGTTATAGGCAACTCTCAAACGGCAAATCTAACCAATGATGATGCGAGTTATTCCTAGTTAATAGTACGACAACGCAATAGAAGTTGCATATACTTTTAAAATGTCTATTAATTTTAGTTTAGTTACGCATGCATGGGATTTGATGATGTCCCTATTATAGCAAAAGGCCAATTTCTGTGAGATGCAAGAAATAAAATAAAATGAACCAATTATCAAAAAGTAAAATGTTTTTATGTTTTAATAAATTTTCGGTCAGGCGTATTACAATTTGTTTGCTAATTCTAATAATAATGATTTTCCTCTCTTATTTACACCCGTCAAGGTACCATTAAAAGCCACTGGCTGGTTCGAACAAGGGTTGGCAAATATTATAGTGAATTCTTCTAAGAAAGTCAGTGCGCCACTCGGGGTCCGCTGACACTGATGACTTGACGTTGTCAAAATTGGGGGTTAAATTATAATTATTATCTTGAGATTACTTGAGCCGCTTACTTGGTATTTGTTTAAACAAATTAAAAGGTATTTATCCTAAGGTAACTGATAATGGGTGTTTTTAAGCTTAGAAAAGAGATGGCGCTAAGAGCACATCACTAATTATCAGTAGCCTGAATTTATTCAAGCCATACGTTTGGGTTGATTTGAATCCAACATGTCGTCACGCTTGTAGCAGTCATTTTTTAAGGCCCTTTCCCAGTACTGATATATATATATATATATATATATATATATATATATATATATATATATATATATATATATATGACGTACGTGGACAGGGGGTATAAGTATTTAGGGTAGAGGCGTTATAAATTTAATCTGCTTACTATTTTAGCTGGTTAGGAGTTAAAAACTCTGTTTTCCTAACTTTGTCCATTAAGCATTTTATTTTTGCTTGTTATGCTTCTATTTTATTCAGGGTTTGGATTTTTGAAATGATTATTTTTATTGTGTAAAAATATTGCGTAAGTTTTGAAAGCTAACTTGAGAGAAGTTAAGTCGTTGAAAAAATGATGTAGAATATATAAAAATATAGAATTTGCTAAGAATCTCATGATTAAATGAAATAAGTATTATTTGCATATAACTTATATGCTTTAGAAAAATACACTAACTTTGGAAAGAGTCTTTTTGATATACCTTAACACCACCTTTTTACCTTTCTCTGTTGAACAGGAAAAACAAACAATTTTTGGACACATTTAAAGAATACGAAATTTATTGTTTTTCTGTTCTAGATTTTAATTTTTCTAGCTAGTAAGTCTATAACTAACTATATTTAAATTTAGCTTGATAAGTCTTCCATTTATTTTAGAGAATAAATAAAGAATTTCTTTTGCAAACGAAAACTTTTATTACAGAAAATAATGTGTCTCCATGAGGGTATAATTATAAAACGCTTTTTTGGAAAATTTACAAACTTGGCTCATACATGGTAATTTTTTAAACAAGGCTCACATGCAGCAAGAATTTCTACCTTCTCATCCTGCACAGCAATAGCTAGAGAAGGTATTATTTTAGACAAACAAATTTTTGAGATATCGCCGAAAATGGTTTTTCCGAAACACCGGTGTCCATGGTTGATTTTACCCCTTTGAAGTCGCCTTTTATACGTTGTTAACTCATTGTTTTCGGTTCCGAACCGACGCCGCACGGAGATCAGCTTGTCTAATTTAGAAGATCGAAACCTCAATATCGAACTATTTTCTATCATAACCACTAAGTCTTAAAAAAGTGCCCAATTACCTTATTAGTAGACCCCAATGCAGAAAATCGATCAACTAACTCGTTGTCACTTGTTACGACGACAAGTCATAGGCCGTTTGATGGAAAAAGTCTGGATCGTTACGTATCAATTGCGTTTATGACTCTGCCGCTCCTTGCCGCTGTAATAGCTATGATTTATTGTTTCAGCGTTGGCGCATGGGATTGGCCGAGGTAATTTATTTAAAGTGTGGCACAAAACCCGGTTCACAGGATAAAAGTCAATCCGTTTAGAACTATGTATGTGAAAATAGTGAATATAGAGACTAGATATATAGTATAGCAAGATTAATAAATTTAGTTAAATTTTTATAAAAAAGCTATGTTAAATAAAAAAAGCTATAAGCTAGTTACGTACACACACTCTCAAAGTATCAATTTTTCACGTTTTTTGCTTAAGAGGAAAAAAACGATATGCAACATAATTTTTGGAGGCGACTGTACCATATCGAGAATGCACAGTATATTAAAATCACATTTTTTAAACGCTAGTTGACATTTCCTATATTTCAGCATCAATTTGTCAAAATTAAAACCATAAAATAATTTCGATCGTTCAGAACCGACAAGCTGACCACCGTGCGCCGTGGAGACGGTGATAGCATGGTCTGGTTGAACTGTGACGAAATGCCTTTCTTCCTTATAGACCGGTGGACGTTTTCGTCTCGCCATGGACTTAGTTCCCTTGGTTCGCTGTCGTTTCACTCGTTGAATTCTTTTTGATTTACCTTGTATCTTGTAGTCAGTTTGATTACTGTCGTCAGGCAAGCCACGCTGAGGATGGCAATGCATTTTTCCGAAACACCGGTGTCCGTGGTTGACTTTACCCTTTTGAAGTTGCCTTTTATACTGTGTTTCGAAGATGGTGCCAATGGGTCAAATATTTGATTGCAAAGAACTCCTGATAGGCACGAGAATCTGCATAAATTTATGCATGATGACTCTCTTAACTTAAAGCATTTAAATAAAATATACTTTATATATTTACAATAAATACACAGACTTATACTCGTAACATCCCAAGTAAATTAAAACCTCTGTGTTAAAACTGTCATATTTACAATAACAAAAAATAAAATAATAAATCTCATATCGTTTTGGGGCGCCACACAATTGTCGCTTTTTAAAAATATGAGGAATTTAATGGATTTTAGTATTCTAACGCTAGGAACCAAAATTTCTTCAATTTATTTCCTAATCTTTTTAAAATGGTTATCCACGACTTTTTAGATTTAATAAAAAAATTATTTCGCTTCCTAACGTACGTTTCTTGGTATACAGGGTGTCCCAACAAAAAGGTAACAGGCGTGTTTTTGGGTATTTTTCGTGCAAATTTGGAGATACGCTCGGACACTTCGATTTTGTTTGCGGGGGGGGGGGTTCGGTTCGGTTAATTTGGGGGAGGGGGGTACACTTTTTTAAATTTTTGTAGCACGCACCATCTTCGAGGGGTATACTTTACTTCTATATTTGGAATAGGGAAAGTGTCTTTACAACCGTGTAAAAATTTTAAAAATTTATCAATTAGTTTTTGAGATAATTGCCTTTAAACTTTCAAGTTTAACATGGACTGATAAAATAAAAATTTAATCAAAATTTTATATTTTTCGGATTTAATTTTTATTTCATCATTCCATGTAAAATTTTAAAGCAAATATCTCAAAAACTAATCTATGGATTTTTGAAATTTTTATTATTCCATGAAAAATTTAAAAGCAAATATCTCAAAAACTTATCTATGGATTTTCGAAATTTTTACACGGTTGTAAAGGTATTCAAGAGAACTTCAAAACAAGGTATCACTAGACCCACTTTCCCTATTCAAAATATAGGGGTAAAGTATACTTCTCGAAGGGGGTGCGTGCTACAAAAATTTCAAGCCAAAAAATGTCCCTCTAGCAAACAAAATCGACGTGTCCGAGCGTTTCTCCAAATTCGCACGAAAAATACCCAAAAACACCTGTTACCTTTTAGTTGGGACACCCTGTATAGAAGATACCTATAAAAACTATGACAAAAAATATACATATACCTTAAGAAAGAATACCTTGGTAAATATCATACATAATTTGTATCGTTTTTATACTAATACACACAATTATGGCGTAGCTTAAAATGTTGCGATAACGTAAGTTTGATAGCGAACTGAGGTTTCCTCTTTACAAAATAAAAGCTATTGAGACCGGGTTTAAGTATCAAGTCTATAGACTTGAACCGGTTTAAGTGTATTTTTTAATACTCACAGGTCAAATAACTGCAAAGATTTGGTTTACCCTAATGTGCAATATGATAGTAAGCATTTCTCAGTGAGTTTCATCATAAAAAATTTCTAACGAAATGTCATTTTTTTGGAAATTTAGTGCAGTCGTAGGATTCCCGTTAAAAATAGTCTCAAACTGTAGTAGCATCTCTGAGGGGTGGTTTAAGGTTCGAAAAACAATAGAAATAATCCATGATTGATAACCAAAACTTGCATACAAAAGTTTTCAAAGCTAAATAATACATAAATAACTTAAAACTATATCTGTAGATGCATTACTGTATTAAATACGTATCAATATTTATATATTGTAAAAAGCACAAGATATATTAGAATCCGATTTCAATTACACATCCACCAAAACAATTAAACATCGGTTTAATCATCGCTAACTTGTCTAAAAAATTAACATGTAAAATATAGCGGACAGCTGACACTGACTTACACCGTTTGTATTAGACATCTCCTGACGTTTGGAGGTTTAAATATGGCTACCATTTTTAAACCAAAACATTATATTCTTTTTATTTATTTCTAACCTTTGTGTGGAAAAAATGTCTTTGTTACAACGAAAAACGATGACCCATATCGCAAGGTATTTATGAACAATATATATGAATCTTAAAAAGTATTGCATTCACGGGAAAAATAAGTTAAACCATCAACCACAATCTAGACTTGTAGACCTAGGATTATAGTCAGAGCATATTATTTTAAAAGGCTTTCAGTGTTCGGTCTAGAAGCAAATCATATTACTTTTTGGCAACAGACCATTTCCCCCTAATTTGACCCCGCTGAATCCGAATATCTCTGTTGCCAACTCGAAAAATCGACAGGGACGGAGAAAATCGCCCCCAAACCCCCAAAAACCTGTTTTTTTTTCAGTTTTATGCAATTTTCTCGAAAACTAACCTTTTTATCAAATTGCAAAGAACAGTTTTTTGTGGAGAATAAAATTCCCTTTCCAACGATGTATTGGTCAATAAGGTTAGGAAAAGCAAGTAGCTCTTCAGTGGCGTACGTAAATTGGGATTATTTAGAAAAAACATGTTTATTATAGGTTTTTCAAAATTTTCTCAAAAACTACACTTTTTAGGAAAAAATATGCAGTATACTTTATTGTAGAACATACATTTTCTTTTAAAAACTTTATTAAAATGTCGGGTTGTTGCCATATTTAAGGCTTCAGGGGCGTACTAATATAAAGTGTTTTTCAAAAATAACTGAAATAATCAGTTTCTCTTGCATATTTAAATATCTTTTCTAAGATTTTCAGAAAAAAATGTGCCTTTATTCTTTATTGAGGATAAGACAATTTCTTTTTACTAAATGAGGTTAATATTATGATAAATACTTCAAAAAGGTTCGTAACAAAAATAATATTTTTTGGTAATTTTTGCAATTTACGGACGCCCCTGGAGAGTTTTCGATAATATGGGTCACATTGTGACACACTGTTTAAAAGGACATTTTATTATCGGGCCCGCCGCCGAAGCCATAAAAGGTCGAAAGTACAAAATGTCGAAAAAAAATCGACAAAACAAAATATTAAAAATACAGATTTACCGTATTAAGTCGAATTGACCTGTCCAGTCGATGTAGACCCGCGGCCGTACTTTCGATGTTTTGTACTTTTGACCTTTTGTACTTTCGACCTTTTGAACTTTCGACCTTTTGTTTTTTGATTTTTTGTACTTTCGACCTTTTGTATTTTCGAGCTTTTGTACTTTCAACCTTATTTTTTCGACCTTTTGTACTTTCGACCTTTTGTACTTTCGACCTTTTATCCGCCGCTCTTTATTATCCACCGAAAAGCTAATAAGTCACAAAATTGATTAGTTTGGATTGATCTTAAATAATTTCTTTAAATTAAGAACACCACTGGAGCGGTAAATATAAAATAACTTCCACTTTGTTATACATCGTTTGAAAGGAAATTTTATTGGCTATGACGAAGTGTAGAACACATTTTTTGATAAAGAGCTTGGTTTTTAAGAAAATTAAAGAAAACGTATGAAAAACATGTTTTTGTTAATGATTTGTTGAAATTACCCCTATTGACGGACGTCGCTGGATAGTTTGCTATAAGTCAAACCCCACCGAGTTTCACATTTTTTAAAAGGGAATTTCCCTGTCTACAAAAAAGTGTAGAACAAGTTTCAAATCAAGAAAATTAGAGAAAACCTGTAACAAAAATGGTTTATTTTCTGTTTTTTCAAAAATAATTTAATTTACGGATGCTCCTGAATTTTTATTTATAAAACCGATTTAATCATGTTATACGTCATTTTGAAGGAAATTTTATTGAGTATACCAAAATATAATACATGGTTTCCTGTAGATATTAGTTTTTAAAAAAATTAAATAAATCTTGGAAAAAACATAGGTATTTTTTCAACTTTTTTTAATTACTTCAATTAACGGACGCCGCTGGAGAGCTTGTTATTAGTCTAACTTTATTAAGTTATACCATGTTCAAAAGGGAATTTTATTGTCTACAATAAAGTATATTATACGTTTTTCTCTTAGAAGCTTAGTTTTTAAGAAAATTTGAAAAAACCTCAAACTGTCAGATTTTGGGGGGTCTGGGGGGGTTTTTGCAGCCATTTAAAAAAAAATAATATGTTATTATTTTTTAATTATACAAATATATATTTTGAATGTACACCTGTGACAATTTGGGCTTTCCAGCGGCAATTTAAAATTCCGCCGTCATTTTGCCCGCCATCTTGAATATCTCAGCCCCTGTCAATATTTCGAGTTGGCAACAGGGATATTCGGATTCAGCGGGGTCAAAATAGGGGGAATTGCCCATTTGCCAAAAAGTAATATAAAATGCTTCTAGCAAGTGGATTTTCCCGAATCTTGCCTGAACTATTATAGCACTGTGGTTTCACGCGTTAATCATTAAATTCCACATATTTATAAAAAACGACCAGTGTGCGCCGGGCGCCTAAATCATGTTATTTCAACCGATAATATGAGTCGCGAAAACGCACCCAATCAGCAAGTCTCGACTATCCTTCCAGATTATCATAGCCACCTTCTTCCTTGAATCTTCTACAGTTCTCCTTTACTACTTGAGCTAGGTATTTAACTTCATTCATGCGGGTGTTTGACACTGGATAGTTTATTAGCTGGTCTAAAATTTCCAAACCGCCTTCGTTCTCTACAACTTGACAATACTTTTCGGCTAAAAATAAAAAAACATATTGCTAATTGCGTTTTATCATTTTTGAGAAACACGCGTCTAAAAAATATGAGGAATGTAGATCTAACGCCGCCATTATAAATTTGACGTTACTGTTACAAAGTTTCGTGGCTAATCGGGCGTTTTTGTTTCTCTCATATTTTTCCGTGGATAGCCTGAAAGCTTAACCTCACGGGGGTCCAAGATTTAATGGACACCTAATAAGTGTTGACAGTTAACTGTTTCGTCCTTATGGGACTCTTCAGAACACTGCTAGGTCTATGTTACAATTATTGCGAAGTTAATTAGACGGTTTTGTCTCTAATCATAAGTAAATAGTGAGAAAACTATCGCAAGAAGCGCCATCTACCGAGATACGAGAGAAACAAAAAACAAAAGCAGGCGAAAAACTACTCTACACATATCGATCAAT
Source organism: Aspidapion aeneum (assembly GCA_963576565.1). Lineage (NCBI taxonomy): Eukaryota > Metazoa > Arthropoda > Insecta > Coleoptera > Brentidae > Aspidapion > Aspidapion aeneum. The sequence goes on from OY755043.1 coordinate 22,256,986, forward strand.
GAAAAGATCGAATACAAATAAAAGAAAACAAACTGTAGTCCGTGACCTACGACAGCTCTTCTGTCTTTCAGGCCGGATCAACGCACAGTTCGGCTTTTAATTTTCTCATTTGACGATACCCGTCAATGTCGAGTTTCTAAATCCCGGGTAACCGTTTTAAGAATCATATTAGATTTTTATCTTTCTGGCCCGCATAGCAATGGCTAGAAAAGGTATTAGTTTCAACGAAAAAATTTTTTTTGAGATAACGCCGAAAATGTGTTATTTGAGTGTATTTTGACCTATCTTAGCAATATCGTCGTGATGTCTGTCTGTGTATCTGTATATTATTTCTGTCCGTAACACTATAGCTCCTAAACCGTTGAACCGATTTTTATTTTTTCAGGTAAAATAGTGTTTGACACTCTTACGAGCTAATTAGATTCTGGTCAAAATCCACTAACGCTAATGACAGTTTTTTGACAATTAAAAAATGCAAACTTTTTAATGGAGCGTCGTATCAATATGCGGTTTTCGGAATATAGTAGCCTACATTTTACTTAATAATTTGTGTTCAAACCAAAAACTTCGTAAGAGCTTTAGTTTCTGAGATATTTAAAAAAAAACTGTTTTTAAGACTTATACATCATAGCTTCACTTGAAGTGTGTTAATAGGCTAGCTAGGGAGGTATCAGATCTGTAATGGATCCATTAATTTTTTCTTTAATTGTAAAATGTATATTTTTGCGTTTTGGTATCTCCGACAATACATAGTGCTAAAAATTCAATTTACATAGGCCCTACTGATTAAACCATAAAAAAGCTGTCATTTGTTTTGAAAAATCTAAAAAAATAAATTGAAAAAAAAATGTGTTGGGTTAGTTATTATTTACCTAATAAAAAAGAAAAATTACAACTAAACTTTTTATATCACTCATTATTTTTTTACATATTTAAACATCTTAAAAGTATCGAAAATTACAATTATTGCTATAATAATAAGGATCGTTAATACCTAAAGGTTTGAAAAAAGACAACGTAATTTTAAAGTATTTTGGAGTATATGAAAATATGGGACATAATTTATATCTCTAAAATTGCTGAACGGATTTTTGAACTTAGGAACAGTGATACCTAAGGGGTGAGGTTAATTTAATTTTTTTTAGGACTATATGGGTAAGTGAAAAAAAAACATTTTTCCAGAATGACGGATTTCGGCCAAACTTGGCAAAAATTTTTGCTGGTCTTTTAACTATATTTGTTGGTAGAATGAAAAGGTCGATTATACCTAAGAGGTTGAAAAAGGGTGAAGTAATTTTGAAGTCTTTTGGAGTGTAATTTCAAACGAAATTGTCTACTGAATGCCTTCAGTTTGTCTTGATAATCATATGTGCGAGCTGTACCAAAACAAAAAAATCATAATTTCTTAAATATGACCCTTTTTCTGTCATCTTTTTTGCTTTCGAAGCACACTTTGGCAATATTGCGATTTTTAAGAGTTGCTTCCGGCTGAACAAAAAATCATAACTAGGTAAAAACTACTTATCATAGGAATTGTTGGACTTATATTCTTCACAAAAAAAGTTAAGTTTCGTGAAGTTCGATTTGTCTATTTTTGTTTACGGGACAATTCAGTGTATGACATGGGGAGATGCTCATTCTCACACATCATCATCAAAAATTCATAAACTGGAAAGTTTTTAAAAGCAGTATTTTTTATATGAAGTGAGAAAAAGCATGTAAACGTCAGACAAATCGCAAATAAAAATTTTGTGAGAATTCTATACAAACGGTATACTTACGATAAACTTTGGTAAGATTTGCTAAAGCCCAAACTGCCCAATGCTGACATTCCAATGTATGATAAATTGTGACTAAATGTAAAATTGGCTCAAAGGATCTGTAGTTTATGTTTCTTTGGCTGTTTAGGTCCCACCTAAAAATATAATATGATATAGTAATATGAAGTCTAGGAGGGACATACAAATCTTTGCATTATGGTGATAATTGTTTACGTGTTATACATTTCTTCTATGTTTTAGAAAAAAACTTATTTTGAGGTTAAAAAAACCCACTGCATTCAATTTCATCTGACTGCTTGGAGGTTATTTAAAATGAATTTGTAAACTAGTTTAGAAGCAAATTGTCTGAAATAGCCCGAATTTTTTTTACTAAATAGGAAAAATAAAATTTTCCTTATTAATCTAGCCCATTTTGAAAAAATATATGAGTTAACTTTGTACAAGGGGTATTCTCAAAACTAACTCATCATTCGTTATTTTAGTAAGAACAGTATATACAGGGTGTTCCAAGTTAAGCGTCCAACATTGCTAACTTTGTTATTATTAAAGAAAGAAAAAAGTTTAAATTGGCAATCTAGTAGAATTTTTTACACTTTTTAAGACGCATAAATCAAAAAAATTAAAATTTGCGTTTTTTCAAAAAGCATAAAGCAAATTTTAATTAATATATAATTTTTCTGATAGTTCTTTCAATTCTAAAGAAAAATTGTCTTTTGATTTTTTAAAGTTAAAAATAACGAAGATATTCCAAATTTAAAATCACTAACTTTAGAAAAAAACAAATTAAAAATTTTTGTTTTGGATTGAAAAACCTATCAGAAAAAATTGTAAAATACAAGGTGTTCAATTAATTTTTACCTTCCTAGCCCGCGTAGCAATCGCTAGAAAAGGTATTATTTTCGCCGAAAAAATTTTTCTTGTGTTAACGCCGAAAATGTCTTTGGGTGTATTTTAACCTATCTTAGCAATATCGTCATGATTTCTGTCTGTGTGTGTGTGTGTGTTTGTGTATATTATTTTTGTCCGTAACACGATAACTTCTAAACAAAATTTTCGGGTAAAATAGTGTTCGAAAAACAATAGACGACACAAGCTGATTAAATTTTGGTCAAAATCCATTAAGCTAATGACAGTTTTTTGACAATTAAAAAGTATAAAAGATGCCAACTTTTTAACGGAGCATTGTATCACTATGCGGTTTTTAAAATATAGTAGACTATATTTTGCCCAATAATTTGTGTTATAACCAAAAAATTCGTAGGAGCTTTAGTTTCTGAGATATTTACAAAAAACTGTTTTCAAGGCTGATATATCATGACTTCACTTAAAGTGTGCTAATTATGGATCCATTTATTTTTTAATGTTTTTTAAAAAAACTCGAAAACTCCAAAAAGCGATGCTCTATATTTTTTTGATTTAAGTATATTAAATTCTACTGGTTTGCCAATTAAAACCTTTTCCTATATTTAATAATAAAAACTTTAGCAATGGTGGACACGTAACTTGACACATACTGTAAACATAGTGTTACAGAAATAATGTATATATTAAAATTAGTAAAAGGTCAAAAGAAAAACAGATTAATAAACTTTTTGAAAAAACTTTGTTTTCAGGTACCTATATAAGAAGTTAAAAATTAGTTAAATTTTAACAATGTTTTAATGAAAAAAATATCAATTTTAAAAACAAAAACCTATGAGAACTTTTATCTTTACCCAATATAATACAATATTTCAATAATGCCCTGTCCCTGGGTACCTTCTGATCGCCTGATATAATCCAAACAAAACTTCGTCCCTAGAAGGTCTATCTACTGTCCATATTTCTGGCCCATCAGATGCTAAAATAAACAAACATAAAGTAAAGATAAGCGAATCATAACAGATGTAAGTAATAACACTTTTTTTCTGAATATTAAGAAATAAAAATAGTCGTCAGGCCATTAATAAAAACACACACGATACAGAGGACTTTTAGCGCCTTAGGTGGACGGTTTTGAGAACATCCTACATTTGTTTTTTAAAGGGACAATTTTTAAATAAACGCCCTCTTCGCGGGGCAAAGCTAACTTGATCTAAAGCAACGTCGAGTAAGAATATTATGGTATCAACTGATAAAACGTGTGGTGGGGTGCAAACTCCTCGGACCTGGGACCCAATTCTTGAACCACTTGGTTTTTTTGTCGTATACGAGTAAAATTCGAATGGTGGTTTCGAGTGCTCGAAAAAATTGCTATTCTTGAATGCCACTCGAACGCCAATTCCGTGTACGACTTTTTTTTTCGACTACACTACTTGGCAACGCTGTTTTCGTATAATTTTGACCAATCCAACGCCGGTATGTCCGCCTAAACTTGCCGCGATGAAGTAAGGTTCACAGTAGATGGACATACTACCGCCTTTGTTTTTGCAATTTTTTTTTAAAAAGTGATTTATTTTCTAGATATATGTTTTTGTTTTAATAAAAAAAGAAGCTGTGGTTTATTTTGGTAAAGGCAATTATTGTGTAATCATTGGTAACGGTAAGTACCAAATTATAGTAATGGAAATTTGGGGCCTAGGGGTATCTAACCTCTTTGAAGTGTGGAAATTTGGGGGTGAAATTCGCAGTTGAATTTTGAGACTGCTTAAAAGAAAACAAATAAACTTCATAAGTCTTCTAAAGGGGTCTTCAACTTGAGGCTTTGTTTGTAATGAGTGGCCAGTGTTTGACGAACTTGCATACATCATGCTTTGACAAAAATTGTACAAGTGTTACTGAAACATTTGGAGTTTGCATTTTGTCTGTAGTATAGAAACAATTTAATTTTTTGCTCCCAGTGTTTTTTCTCAGTTTATTTTTGAGTAGAACAGTTTTGCCTTTTAGGCCGATAAGCATAATAAACATTTCAAGTAAAAATTGACAAAATCAGTAACCTTTAATATAATATAATATTAAAGAGACACAAATAAGACAAAAAAATTGCACAATACTCAAATTTTTATTGAAACTTTTTAATCCCCCCGTCCCTCCCGAAAACGCTCCTTTTATATATTTTTTCTTGAAAATGTGTTACAAAGTTGTAATTTTTTTAATTATTTTTAGAGCTGTTCATTCCTAAATTATTAACGCAAAAATTTAGGATTTTTTACTCTCCCCCCCCCCCCCAGTCGTAAGGCATTTCCATGAAAAAAAGAAATAAAAAAAAACTGAGTGTCACAAGAGGCCACCTCTTTGCGTCCTCAAGCCCTTTTATTGCCAAATCGCGTATTTTTTCAGAAGACCTCCCAGTTTTTTTAAATAAAGAAAAATTAAGCAAACACCAAAAAATATATTAAAGTAAACAAAAATGTTAGGTTAGATCATTCAGATTCGTATACGGAAATTGAGATTCGAGTGGACTTTACCACTCGACTCTATTTCCGAACGAAAAACTCGTATACGAGCTTTCAAGAATTCGAATGGTGAATATCCGTATACGTTTCGCCGAATCCGTATACGGATTTATTTCAAGAATTGGGTCCCTGTTCGGCTTCCAGTATAAGGTCGGGTGTCCATTAAGCCTATTATTCGCGCGGAATTTTCTTTTCTTGGGTTCTGATTGGTTGATTTAAAAATTTGAGATAATACGCTCAATGTACAGCCGGCTTAATTGTATCCTTACCTATGTGAGCAATTACACCAGCCGCGTTATAACTAACTTCAATACCATCACTCGGCGAACACAGTAAGTTAGCGAATACTGTCAAATATTCGGTAGTTACTAAGTAGTGCCTTAATTCCTTCACTTCGGCTACGTTGCCTAATAAACCCATCATGTTGCGCAGTAGCTCTTCTTTTTCTGGGAATTTCTAAAAGAGAAAAATAAATTCTATAATAATTTAAGATCTGTTAGCCTGTATTTTGGCTTCAAAGTAAACGGACAATACTAAGCTTTGCTGATGATATCGCCTTAATAACATAAGAAAGAAGAACTAATAATGGAAGAACTGCATACAGCAGCAAAAATATAGGCTTGAGTATGAACTGCACTAAAACTAAAATCATAACAAACACATGAAGATATCATAATCAGAATAAACCAAGAGAAAATAGAACAAGTAGAGGAATATATATATACGGGACAAATTATTAAACTAAAAAACTAAAACCAAACGGCTATAATTACGAGAACAGTAAGATTGGCCTGGGCAACATTCGGTAAATTAACCTACATATTAAAAAATAAAAATATCCTCAGTACCTTAAAACGAAAGTGTATAGCCAATGTATCCTTACTGTACTCACCTATGGATCCCAGACCTGGACACTTACAAAATCAAACATGGATAAGTTAACAAAAGCCCAAAGGTCAATGGAAAGACAAATGTTACATGTAAAGCCAACAGATAGAAAAAGGAATGAAAGGATAAGACATTAAACAAAAGTAAGGAATGTCAGAGAAGTAGCAAAATTAAAATGGAAATTTGCCGATCATAATATCAGACAGAAAGACGATCGATGGAACAAATGGTTTGTAAACTGAAGACCTTGGGAAAATAAACATGTGGGAGCTAGATGGATGAACACGGTGACAGACAGAGAAGAGTGGAAGATATTTGAAGAGGCCTATGTCCAAAGATGGATCGAAGAAGGCTAAATAGATAGATAAGGGGCCTTTATTTTGATTTTGTTGTGGCGTATGGTTCCTGATTTTAGTGGTCAAATAACAATTTTGTTAATATTGATGGCTATGTAAAAGCATTTGCGTCTTCAGTGAAGTGCATAAGTTTTTGTTAGGCATACAACAAAATAACAAACAAATAAGATAGCTTTGTCAATAATTTTACAGAAAATTTGGACAATAAAGCTTATTTTTTAATTGAATTTCCCTACTCTAGGTTAAACCTAATTAAGTACCTCTAGACATGACAAAAAATGTTCCATGCCGTTATTTTCCAAAAATTTTCGACAATTTTGCGGCGTTTCGTCCGTGACATTCCACATGGTAGACCACGCCACTTCCAAAACATCATCACAGTAACTTCGGTCGAGGCGTTCCGAAATTAACCATATCATTTTCTATAAAAAAAGTGCAAGTGTCCTGATTTTGTTGGAATTGGATATAAAAACCATTAATACTAAACTATAACTAAAATAGTGACAGTTATGAAGGTTTAATTAATTAATTTACCTTTTTAAATTAAAGCTATCGCTTTTTTATTTAAAGTAATTTTTATTGAGGAATTTCAATTTGTCCGTATTTTCGGGGAATCCTAATAGGCGCTACTTGAACTCAATATCTACAACATACCAAAATAATTCTATTAAAATTGATATGTTCGTCACCCTTGGTGTAGAAAAGCAAAAAATATATTCCAACGTTTTTGAATAAACAAGGACGGAAGGTGCTTTCTCTTAAAAATTCTAGAGTATAGAAGATCGATATTGCTATCCTATGATTTGACCTGGATGAGTTTTTCACGTCTCTCTTTTATAAAAATATGTCAAACATACAGAGTCACTACTCTCAGCAAATGTTTTGAAAGTTTTAAGGTGTATAAACTAAAAATTTTCAAAATTCTTGTAGACAAAGGAAACTTAAGTTCGTTTAGAAAATAAGGCCGATCTCACGGACCTTGTTGTCCGTTCCTTAGGACCATTTTAGGCTAAGGAATGGCACAAAAAAAAAAGATAAAAAAATTAATGCCACGGTGCATCTTCTTTTAAATTTAGTATTATAATTTTAACTTTGAAGTAAAATAAACGGAGTGTGACGGATCTAAATATTTGCACAGACCTTAACATTTCGCGTACGGCGAACAAAACACCAGTTTGGATGTGGTCACAAATGAATTTACAAACAGTTCTGCGAAGCCCAGCCATCCGGCGACCAGTTCGCCTCCACCTCAAAGATAATGAGCGCGAATTAACTTCGCAGGATTTGTCACATCGGCCTAGCAGTGTTCTGAGGAGTCCCATAAGGACGAAACAGTTAACTGTCAACACATATTAGGTGTCCATTAGATCTTGGACCCCCGTGAGGTTAAGCTTTCAAGCTACCCACGGAAAAATATAAGAGAAACAAAAAATTCTTTTTTGCCCGATTAGCCACGAAACTTGTTTGATTTTTAAATTCACGGGTACGAAATTCCACGTTTGTTAGTTTTATTTGGCTTAAAAATTCCGTTGATTGACGCTCACGCGTCTTGATGACGGGTAAAAATGAAATATGCGTTGATCCTGCCTGAAAGACAGAAGAGCTGTCGTAGGTCACGGACTATAGTTTGTTTTCTTTTATTTGTATTCGATCTTTTCATTGATCGATATGTCTAGCAGTTTTTCGCTTGCTTTTGTTTTTTTTTTGTTTCTCTCGTATCTCGGTAGATGGCGCTTCTTGCGATAGTTTTCTCACTAATTACTTATGATTAGAGACAAAACTATCTAATTAACTTCGCAGGATTTGTCACATGGACCTAGCAGTGTTCTGAGGAGTTCCATAAGGACGAAACAGTTAACTGTCAACACTTATTAGGTGTTCATTAGATCTTGGACCCCCGTGAGGTTAAGCTTTCAAGCTACCCACGGAAAAATATGAGAAACAAAAAATTCTTGTTACCATATTGTAACTTACATCTATTGCTCCTAGTTCTCCAAGTCTGACTTTTTGCTGGCCATCAACTTGACAAGCCAAAGAATTCAACAAATAAATGCCTATTCTTTGTACAAAGCTCTCGGCTGTCATTCCATGGACCGAGAAGAGCAGGACGTTCACTAGACGTTCGTATTCAAAAATCTAAAGAAGGAAGAATACTAATTTTTGTAATGTTATATGTCGCCTATTTCTTTTGAAAAAGTCTGGTTTTTAGTATATGTTTACTACGCCAATAGGCCGGTTAGGTTTATTGAAAGTCACTTAAAAACCTTTAAATTTATGACAAAATTAAACTTGCTATGGGTAGGTATCATATCGATTTGAGTGTTTTTGTTTTCTTAGTTTAGAAAAGTCAATCTATTTGACATTATGCAAAAAAGCAAGCTATTTTAAATGCATTCTAAAAGTGACTCAAAAAATCAATAATAGACCAAAACCTACTTGTGACAAAAAACTAAATGTAACATCTGCACCAATATATACACAAAAAAAGCAACGCGTTTGAAACTAAGTTTTGTAGTTGAAGAAACAAAACCTATAAAAAACCTTCTGCCCTATCAAGCAATCTATATTGCTTCTGTGCAAAATTGTTTGTCTTTTTTCGGGCTACAAAAATAGCCAAAAAGTGTCCCCCTCGAAAATTAAAACGACGGTTCTCGGGTTTTTTTTTTAATTTCAGCAGTTTTCGGTAAATCCTGGGTGGTAAGTTTTAAATGGGACACACTGTATATAAACCTCCTGTTATTCTCTAAACTACACTTAAAACATCCAAAAATAACGGGGTTCATAAAATTCTATAGAATAAAGTTTTTGTACCAAACTTGAATAGAATCAAACAACAAAAACATTATTGCAACATAATTTTTGGTATATTGCCTATGTGCCAGCAATAGTGGATTCGAGTCATTTCCTAAATAAATAAATAAATAAATAAATAAAGGAATAAAAGAAACATACCACGTCGCTAGGAATTTTAAACTGGCACATAGTAAGGCATCCGTTTCTCATCATAGTCTCGTCACTCTGATGTACCATCATGCCATCTAGCAATGTGGAAATTATTCTTCGTTTGACAACAACTGAATCGTGTATATCTTGGTTGGTGCCTTTGACTATGTAGAAGAGCGTTGCACTATAAATAGACACAAGTATATTTAAACAACAGACAATTTTCTTGGTATAAAAAGAGAAAAAAAACAAAATCACGAAAAGAAAAAATGTGTTATATTGTCAGAATAGAAAATAATGTCCTATTAACTAATGGCACAAGTTACGTTTATAAGCAAGTGCACATTAACCCTAAACAATCTAAGGAAATTAACTTCTGTATATAGTTCAATTTATATTAAAACGTGTAATAAATTATATACGGAATAAAAATCATATGTGATCGACCGGACATCGATGATGTTTATACAGGAAACAAAACACATCTCGACATCTCGAAACTATCGCTTGATGTGGTGCTTCATTACCGAAAACAGAAATCAACTCGGCAAGGCATTCTTTTTATTACAAGCTTTTATTTAGCTTCAGATGTTCTGTCTAACTAACTATCTATCTATCAAATCTTGTGAAGCGTTTTTGACACACTTCCCATTATCCGATTTGGATGAAATTTGGTAGACACATAGTGGTCCCATGACAATACAACATTAAGAAAAAAATATCCATTTCACACACTTCACTTCAAATGACTTTTATAAAATTTGGTATATGCATAAAGGTCCGATAGCAATACAGCCCAAACAAAAAATATATTTCTATCTCTACCCCCACCCTCTCCTTCCCCCAATACAAAAATGAGTTTCCAAACAACTCACGATCAGCGATTTCATTATAATCTAGAATAAACTCTTCTGTTCTGTTATTAAACAAATATTTTCATTTAATAGAGTAGATAGCTACTCTACTATAGAGACTAAAAAGTAGAAAATAAATTGATAAAAATTTTTTTTTAAGTCACAAGTTTTAATAAAATGCACTAAAAATTAAAAAATAATTTTCTGTGCATTTTATAAAAGCTTGTGACTTAAAAAAATTTGTTTACCAATTTATTGAGATAATTTCCTTCGAAAGTTGTAAAAAATTATAACCCAAAAATGTTCTCGGTTTAATTCCATTTCTGGATTGATTTGTTAACTTAAAAATTCACTGTAGCTATAAAAATATATGTTTTGACGTTTTGAAAGAAGTTAAGTACCGACATTTAATCAGTGTCGCCCTCTATGTTCCTATATGGACAATATAAAAGACAGCCCTTATAAATTAGATTAGCTCCCCAAATTTGTATATAATTTTTTAATCCTGTCTCCAATCCAACTACCAAAAAACAAGTGGTACATTTGAAAACTAAAATTCAGTTCTCATTTTGTGTGTTTCGGCAACTTTCCCCACAAAATCATGTAGTAATTTTTGCTCATTTAAAAAAGAAAAGAAAAAATATTCTTGGGTGTAGTTTTAAGAAAACATGGAAAATACCATGCCTAACAGACATAAAAATTAAGTAAGTCCTAAAAATTAAAAAAATATATAGATGAGAGTCTACATAATGATAAATTTTTTAAATTTGTAAAAATGATTAATATTGGCAAAAATCTTTGATCCAGATTCAAGGACCAAATGGAAGACAACTTTTGAATGCTAAGTGCCAGAAATTGGAGAGCTAAGAAGAGCATGAAAGCTGGAATGGAAGCCTTACCTTCCAGAGATCTGTATATTCCTTTCATGCAAATGCCTATTCATCGAATCCAAGACGACATTTAAAGCATGACCAACGTACTGACAGGTTTCGAACCTGAACAACTGAAACAGCTCGTTAAGGACTTTTTGTAGCATTTCAGTTCGATTTCGGTACGCTAACGCTGCTATCAGAATTTGTTGTTCACTAGCGTTACCGGCTACCTAAAAATTCAGAAAAATGTATTTTCATTCTAAAAAAATATGACAAAAAAATTATATATTATAATATAACGGTCGCTGATAGGTAAGAAAACGGTGCATTATTGTCTAAAATATACAAGATATTAAGAACAATTTTATTTTTAAAAAATTGGAAATTTTGAATGTTTTTTTATTTGTCAAACACTGTGTTTATTGTATTACAATCTAGTGAGTAAGACTAATTAGCAATTTTGTTTTAACTTAATTTACTAAAAAAGTCAGATTTAAACTTAGGGTTCACTCAACAGTTCTCCCCGCTTTGTTTCGCCTGTAACTCACAATTCTTGTGTTGTGTTTGTAGCATTATTTTGTTTTATGTAATTCACTTGGTTTACTAGCTCAAACGGCTTCACTCTTTTTAGTCTTCGAACTAGCACAGTATTGTCTAGAAGCTGAATTCATGGGTTTTTGCCTACTTTTTTATAGTCTCTGCTACAGTTTTGATTTTTAGATCCCGATGAAGGTCACTATTTCTAACGTATCAAGGTGCATTCACAATGTTTCTTAATACTTTATTTTGAAATCTCTGTAAAACTAGAATGTAACTCTCTTTAGCACAGCCCCATAGTTATTAGCCAGTTCATTTTTCGATACCTTATCTCAAGTTCTGTTTTTTTTTCTTAACATGTGCTTTCCAGCGCAATTTGGCATCAAGTGTCATACCGCCATATTTTGCCTGATTTGAATATGGTACGGAAGGAAATGTTGTTATTGTTTGTGATTTATATTTTTGTTTGTAAAATCAACATGAATTGATTTGGTTTCATTTAATTTTATTCGCCACTTTGTGGTCCAACTGTAAACTTCGGTGACTGCATCCTGAAGTTTTTCTATGCATTTTTCAATAGATTTTTCTACCGTCAATAAACCAGTATCATCGGCAAATGTTGCTAAGTGACAATTTTCTGGCTTTGGGATATCGCAAGTGAATAATAAGTATAGATAAGGGCCTAGTACGCTACCCCGGGGCACGCCTGCTTGAATTTCTCTTAAATTTGAGTATGAGTCTTCCTGTTTTACTCTGAAATGTCTATTGGATGATTCTAAAATATCCGAATATTGTTTTGGCAGAAACCGTTTTAGTTTAAAATTAAGGCCTTTATGCCACACTTTGTCAAATGCTTGTGCTACATTTAGAAAGACTGCAGAACAAACTTTTCCCTCTTCTAGTGCTTTTTCTATTATAATAATAATTCTAGGTACTTGATCTATCGTGGAATGCTTGTCTCGAAAACCAAATTGATGAGATGGAATAATTTCTTGTCTTTCTATGATGGGTTTTATTATTCTAAGAAATAATTTTTCATAGGGCTTGGATATAATTGGCAGCAAAGATATTGGCCTGTAAGATGACACGTCATGGAGTGATTTTCCCTGTTTTGGAATCATGATTCCAACAAACTTCTGCAACTTTCCACAGTTTAGGTACATACCTAAGCCTAAAGGACGCATTAATTAGGTTGCATAGTTTTACGATAGCTTTTCTGGGGAGTTGTTTTATGACTGCCCCGTTTCTGTTAATCTTTCTTTTGCTGATGTAAGCTTAATATGGTCTTCGATTTGATGGGTTTCATTTAAATGAAAGTTTTCATCCGGCGCTTCACGCGGCTGAAATGTTTTTTCTAAATGACTTGCAAAAATATTTGTTTTTTCTTCGTTACTCCTTGTCCACTGGGTGTAAGATTTTCGTATGGGTGTTATTTGGATAATTGGTCTTTTAAAATCTTTGGTTGCTTTCTAAAGGGAATAGGCGGTATTTTTATCACCTGTAAGTTCATTAAGAAAATGGCTAATAGATTCATTTTTTATTACTAGAATTTCTCGCCTTATGCTGCGTCATGTTGTTGAGATTTGTTTTGTCCCGAGGATCACGGCTTTGCTGCCACTTTCTTCTTAGTTTCTTTGCTGCCACTTTCTTCTTAGTTTCTTTTTTTTCTTAGTCTCTCATTTTCTTTGGATAGGAAATTTTGAATAAAATCAAATTCTTCGTCCAAAAATAAATGTAATGTAGCATCATAAAAAGGAACTACGAGGTAGCCTACTTGCATGACACACGAGCCGACCTATCAATCTGCTACTAGTTGAAGCTGAATTATGAGTTAATAAATAATATAAATTATTATGAAAAAAAGTTTTTATATACTGAAAACCGCATATTGATACGATACCGGGATTTGTTTAAAAGTTAACATTACTTAAAATTTTCAAACCTTAAAAAACCAAGCTTTTTAGCTTTTATGAAGGGTCGAGAATTATAAAGTAAACTTAGAAAATTGTTTAATGTTCCAAGGAAGTAAATGAACATTTCATGAAAATCGTTTTAGTACTTTTAGTAGACAGACATATGTCATGGCAAAATCTATAATTTTGGTTAAAAAACACCCAAATATAGCATTATTGACATTATCTAAAAATAAAAATTTCGACAAAAATAATATTTACGTTCTGGTTTAGAAAATTACTAATTAGGTATACTTGATGTTGTATTAAAGTGACACCGCGTCATCAAAACCTTGATGGGCGGGAAGGGAGTAGAGGGGTGCATACAGTGGCACGCACTTCCTTTAATTTTTTTATTGATATTGATTCCCAAAATGCGGCACTGCACTAATTAGTCATTAGCTTCCTATTTTACTTGCTTTTTATTGATGTCTTCTTCTAAACGATTAGAAAGGAACATATATACTCTTATCTGGTTGTTACGAACATATTATTGATTTAGCCGGGCTTTGACGTTTTCTATTCGTTGATTTGACTGTTTATGTCAAACAAATTATGACGGAGCTTTTCACAAAACAAATTACCTTCTGTGGTTAGTAATCTGTGAAATGACCGTTTTGGCAACTAAATCAATGTTTGCGCACATTTTAATATAATTTTGGATCCTCTTTTATGTTTCAGATCTTTATTTATTAGGTAAGTTTGATCTCTCTTTTAAAAGGTCTTAGTGTTTTATCATTCGAACATTAAACCCCGAGCGGCACACTGCATGTACAAAGTGAAACACTAATTTAGTAGACAGACATATGTCATGGCAAAATCTATAATTTTGGTTAAAAAACACCCAAATATAGCATTATTGACATTATCTAAAAATAAAAATTTCGACAAAAATAATATTTACGTTCTGGTTTAGAAAATTACTAATTAGGTATACTTGATGTTGTATTAAAGTGACACCGCGTCATCAAAACCTTGATGGGCGGGAAGGGAGTAGAGGGGTACGTACAGTGGCACGCACTTCCTTTAATTTTTTTATTGATATTGATACCCAAAATGCGGCACTGCACTAATTAGTCATTAGCTTCCTATTTTACTTGCTTTTTATTGATGTCTTCTTCTAAACGATTAGAAAGGAACATATATACTCTTATCTGGTTGTTACGAATATATTTAATTGATTTAGCCGGTTTTTGACGTTTTCTATTCGTTGTTTTGACTGTTTATGTCAAACAAATTATGACGGAGCTTTTCAAAAAACAAATTACCTTCTGTGGTTAGTAATCTGTGAAATGACCGTTTTGGCAACTAAATCAATATTTGCGCACATTTTAATATAATTTTGGATCCTCTTTTATGTTTCTGATCTTTATTTATTAGGTAAGTTTGATCTCTCTTTTAAAAGGTCTTAGTGTTTTATCCATTCGAACATTAAACCCCGAGCGGCACACTGCATGTACAAAGTGAAACACTAATTTTTTAAGGCTTCTTTACTTAGATTTTTCCGAAAAATTTGGTTTACCATAGCTATGATGCGGTGCCACTTATATACAACATCAACTATAGGTAATGCTCGTTAAAAAAGCAAAATTTAACGTTTTTATTGTAAATAGATACTTTTAAACAAACATAACATTTTAAAACGTTGATATTTAAAATTCCTAATTTTATATATAATTTTTTTTAACATGATAATCATACCAGAACTATGACTGACTTCCATATAGGTTTGCAAAAACTAATATTTTATTTAATTTTTATAGAATCTGCCTATAATAGATCTATTATGGATCTGCTGTTGGCAATTTCGTCAACTGCTAATAATATTAAATGTGTTACTTGCAATAGATTTTTTCTTTTACATGCACTGTCTAGTATTTTTTATGTTAGCACTATTATTTTTGTTGTAGAATAGCCTGCGGTTACAATGGAATTTTATTCTGAACAATAAAGCATTTTGTGATTTGATTTGATATCTGCATACCCATTGATTTGCGGGCTAGAAAGATAAAAATTCGAATTACTTTCCTTAAATGGAGGCCAACGTTTAATCCCTATAACTTAGTCTTGACCTTGGCCGAAATTTTTTATTATTTTTAAATTTTCATATATATTATTTTTATATATCCACAATACACAAAAAAGGAAGGAAAGATATATGTGACAATTATAGAGGTATATCTGTGACTAGTACGCTAAGTAGAATATACGGTAAAATAATAAGAAATAAAGTGGAAAGCGAATATAAAGACATGGAGGCAGAAGAACAAGCCGGTTTCAGGGCGGGTAGATCGACTTCAGATCATATCTTTTGTATAACCCAAGTTATTGAAAAGAAAATGGCATACGGACAAAAGCTGCATCTGCTTTGGAAAGCGTTGGAAAACACAAACATAAGCATACAACTAATTAAGGCCATCAAAGAGTTATACCGCAATAGTAAAGCGAAAGTTAAAATAAAAGCAAAACTAACCAAAGGCTTTCAAGTAAATAAAGGTCTTAAACAAGGTTGCTGTATCTCGCCTACGCTCTTCAAGATATACTTGGAACAAGTCCTTAAAGTATGGAATAGAAAATGTCAAAACATGGGAATTCCGTTGGACGAAACCACCTTGTATACTTAATGTTTCGCCGATGATCGATAGTAGTGGCTCAGGATTATGACGACCTCGAATATATGACACGAAAACTAATAGAATACTGTTACGGGTTCACTGCTTCAAATACAACTCGTAAATGTCAAAAAACGATATGTCAATTTATTTTGATAATTGTGTACAAAAACACGCACTTACACTTGCTAATAACTCGCTGATAATTCACTACTATAATCGGTCTATTAACTTCGTGTTAATATCTCACGACCACTACAGTACATTATCTGTGACTGACTGCCTGGTGCGCGACCTCGGCCCTATATATAGGATCGTCCATCTCTCTCGAACTTTCCGGCAGCCTTCGACGTCTGGAAAGTTCTCGTATTATTGCGACCGCAAGTCACAGAGAACGCAACTAAAACCTAGACTAAGAATACAACCTTAAGATAAAGCAACCTAATACTACACTAAACCTAAATAAATTCCAATTATAAAATTTAAGTCTATGTAATGGAGACGCTATTTTGGCGAATCCTTCTACAAATCGTCTGTAGTATGTACACAGACCCAAAAAGCTTCTCAATTCATGTTTGTCGCGAGGTTGAGGCCATTCTTTTATTGCTTGTAACTTTTTTTCGTCGGTATGGATGCCTTCTCGGGAAACGACGTGACCCAAGAACTCAACTTTTTCTTGGAATAGAAAACACTTCTTTGAGTTTAGTTTAAGATTTGCGTTCCTGATTCTTGAAAATACTTCTCGTAAATTGTCTAGATGATCTTCAAATGATTTTGAACATTGACATCATCCAAATAGACTAAGCAGGTTTTCCAAGTAAGGCCTCGTAGAACGACTTCCATTAGTCTTTCAAATGTAGCTGGAGCATTGCATAGGCCAAATGACATCACATTAAACTGATAAAGTCCACTTCCATCAGAGAATGCAGTCTTCTCTTTATCTCTTTCAAAGATTCCTACTTGCCAATACCCACTTTTCAGGTCAAGAGTAGAAAACCAATATGATCCTGCCAATGTTGTTAATGTGTCGTCTATTCTTGGCAGTAGGTAACTATCTTTCTTGGTCACATCGTTAAGTTTCCTGTAATCGACACAAAATCTAGTACTTCCATCCTTTTTAGTGACCAACACCACAGGAGATGACCAAGGACTTGATGACTCTTCAATAACACCGTCGCTGAGCATTTTATTAATGAGATTGTGGACTTCTTCTTGTTTGGCCAATGGTAGTCTTCTTGGGGGCTGTCTTATCGGTTGGGCATCGCCAGTGTTGATGGAATGTTGAATAAGGTTTGTGCGTCCCGAACTACTCTTAGTTTCAAAGATATTACTTTGTTCTTTTATAAACTCTCTCGCTTTACAAAATTCTTCTGGAGTGAGATGTTGCCAAGTTGACTCAAATTGCTGAAGTACCTCCATTGGTAACTTGCTTGTATCCTCGGAAGTTGGCTCTTCACATCTTGTTACTTTCTGTACTGGTTCAAATAATGCTACCACCTCCCCCTTATTAATTTTGACACTATTTGGGAAAATATTGGCGACTCTAATCGGGATGGCTTTATCGGTTTTAACTAGTGATTTTGCAACGAGGTAGGTGTTGGGTGTGTTTTGTTGGCTTATGAGTCCGACGCAGCTTGATGTTTTACTTTCTAGCCTCCCAAAAATTATGGTCTCACTGTTACCGACTAGTCTTGTTGTGATACTGCCACCACCTTTATTGGTTCTTTATTGAAGTGACTATTTGACTAAATGAACTCTTCATTCCCAAATCTTAGGGTATTAAGTTTATTATCAAACGCAAATCCATGTTTACTTATCAAGTCGATTCCCAAAATAAATTCGTCTTCTATTTCGGCAACCAATACAGTGTGGCGAATCTTCAATCTTCCCAGCTGTAGGTCTATGTCTGTCTGCCCCAACACGTCGGCGGATTCTCCAGTCACAGTCTTAAGTGTTATTTTCTTTTCTGTTGGTCGAATTTTATATCTCGTTGCAATTTTGGACCTAAGCAATGATATGGCAGCACCAGTGTCTACTGTTATATTAACTTTTCTTCCATTAATAAGTCCGTCGATGTTAAGACTGTCAGCAGTATGTTTTAAGCTCTTGATAGAGTAAATTTTAGGGACTAAATTCCCATTAGCCAACACCCGCCCCTCTGCGTTGACAAGTTTTAGTTTTCCTGATCTCTTCTTCGGTACTGTCCCACGAGATAGTGAGCGAGACCTCATTTGGACACGACAATCGCGTTGAATATGCCCTGTACGTCCGCATCTGAAACACTTTACATTTGGAGGGGATCGTCTACTTTCTTTCAAAGAATCAATCTTCTCTATCAGTGATTGAAACAGTTGGTTTAGCGTTTTTAAGTTGACCTCATCTCCAGTGCTCATTTCTTCTCCCTCCTGAATTGAAACACCTCTTACTTTTGGCCTGGACATATTATTTGATGATTCAATTTCAAGGGCTCGAATCAACACTTCACTGCTGTTATGGAAGCGTTCTCGACGTAGTAATTTTGCTAAGTCCGTGTCTCGCAAGCCGTTAATAAAGCGATCTACCGTGAAGGGATCTCTGTAATTTTCTGGCATTTCTCGGTAAGCCAAGTACATCAGCCTCCTGATATCCGCTTCATACTCTTGTAATGACTCTCCTGGTCTTTGCTGACGAATATTTAATTCTGACCAATGTAAATTTCGCAAGTGTTCATCTCCATACCTTCTTTCAAACGCTGCCACTAAAGCGTTATAATTCTGTTTTTGTTCGACTGGAATGGACCGTAAAAGTCCCAGAGCAGGTTCTCGCAGAGCTACTAACAAAGCTCTAGCTTTTTCGTCATCATCCCAACCATTTGCAGCAGCGGCAGCTTCAAATTGTTGTTTGTAGGTGGACCAGGAGGACGTACCGTCAAAATTTGGAGGCTTAATGTTTTGGTTGGAATTCACAACACATCCCTGAGCTTTTATTTTGTTATGTTCTTTCTGAAGCTGTATAAGCTGTTTTGACACATCCTGGAGCTTTTCTTCCACTGTTTGAAAAACTTCTTCTCTTACATTCTGTAGCTTGGTCTCCACTTTTTCTTCAACATTCTGCAATTTGTTCTGTATCGTTTCTTCTACATTCTGCAATTTGTTTTATACCTTTTCTTCTACATTCTGCATTCTCTGAGTTATTTCTTCCTTAAGACCTTCGGTTGCTGCCTTGAACTCTCCTCTAAGCTGCTCGGAGTTGCTCTTTATTTGATCGAAGTTTTCTTGAATGCCATCTAATCTTTGCTCAAATGTCTGTTTCATATCGTTTTGGTTTTGTTCAATGGTCTGTCTTATATCGTTCTGGTTTTGAGCCATTTGAGCTGCTAGAGCCTGCATCATTTTAGTTAGATCTTCCATCTTTGCCGATCCTTGTCTAGTAAGCATCAACTTCCTGATAAATCACTTAAAATGTTTATTTTTTGGTCTATAAAGCTAATGTCGTAGTCGGTTTTGTTTTTTTATTTTTTTTGTTTTTCAATATCTCCTCTGATTCTTAAATAGGACCTAATGGAATGTTCTAGAATATACTAGTAAATGTCACTCTTTCTGCTACTAGGCAAATGTAGAAGCCAGTTTTTGATTATCTCTTTTGGTTCTCGAATAGATCGTCGTAGAATGTTATGGAATATTCTAGAAATTCTTTCTAATTCTCACTATTTAAATATTTAAATAACTTAGCTAATGTCGAAGTCGGTTTTTGTATATCTCTTCTGGTTCTGGAATAGAACGTCGTAGAATGTTTTGGAATATTCTAGAAAATCTTGGTGATTCTTACTTTTGAAATAACTAAGCTACTGTCGAAGTCGGTATTTGTATATCTCTTCTAGTTTTTGAATAGAACGTCGTAGAATGTTATGGAATCTTCTAGAAATTCTTTCTAATTCTTACTTTTGAAATAACTAAACTAATGTCGAAATCGGTATTTGTATATCTCTTCTAGTTTTTGAATAGAACGTCGTAGAATGTTATGGAATCTTCTAGATATTCTTTTTAGTTCTTACTTTTGAAATTACTAAGCTAATGTCGAAGTCGCTTTTTGGATATTTCTTCTGGTTTTCGAATAAATCAATATCGAACTTCTTCGAATATTCTGGAAAAATCACTTACTGTTTTTCTGTCCAATTGTCCTAGCCGGTGGTACTATGTAAGGATAGTCTTTGCACTATTTATTTCTTTTAATCTCACTTCTGACACCAATTGTTACGGGTTCACTGCTTCAAATAAAACTCGTAAATGTCAAAAAACGATATGTCAATTTATTTTGATAATTGTGTACAAAAACACGCACTTACACTTACTAATAACTCGCTGATAATTCACTACTATAATCGGTCTATTAACTTCGTGTTAATATCTCACGACCACTACAGTACGTTATCTGTGACTGACTGCCTGGTGCGCGACCCCGGCCCTATATATAGGATCGTCCATCTCTCTCGAACTTTCCGGCAGCCTTCGACGTCCGGAAAGTTCTCGTATTATTGCGACCGCAAGTCACAGAGAACGCAACTAAAACCTAGACTAAGAATACAACCTTAAGATAAATCAATCTAATACTACACTAAACCTAAATAAATTCCAATTATAAAATTTAAATAACTTAAATTTGTAACAATACAATAAGTGGGGACTAAAGGTTAATCTCAATAAGACAGAGTAAAGTAAAAGTAAAATGTGTATCGGTGGAACGAAACAGGATCTAATCTTAAATACCGGGCAGCGAATTTAGTCCTGTGATGAGTATAAATACTTAGGTCTAAAAATTACAGCTGACGGAACACTAGACAAAGCTATAAAAGACCGAAACGTACAAGAAAGAAAAGCAATAACTTTATTAAATGGAATAATTTGGGACCAAGGTATATCAAAACATAACAAAAAGCTTATACATAACACCATTGTAAAAAGTATTATTACATACGGCTCAGAAGTATGGCCAATCAAGGATAGAACAGAAAAAATGCTTTCCGCTACGGAGATGGACTATTGGAGAAGAGCAGTAGGGAAATCAAAAAGAGAAAGAGTTACAAATCAAAGAATAAGATAAATTATGACAGTGGGTGAACGTACTTTAGTGGATGATATAAGAACAAAACAACTGGTGTGGTACGGACATGTACAAAGAATGAATGATGAAAGACTACCTAAAGAAATACTACAATGGAAACCAACTGGCCGAAGAAAACGAGGACGGCCAAGAAGAAGCTGGAGAGAAGGAATAGACAGTGAAATAAGAATAAGAGGCCTAGATGATGAATAATGAGCAAACAGAAATGAGTGGAGATTGGGTATCGGAAGACTTAGAACGTTGTGAAACCGATAAATATATATATATATATATAAATTTCCATGAGTTCTCCATATCAACAAAAAAGACTTACCAATTTTGCCGGTATGTCATGCCTTAAACACGCGTCATGTAATGTGTCATATAGTCCTAAGAAGTGTAGTGGTTTATTGACCCTGGAAATTAATCCTGGAATATCGCTTCCTTCCGAGTCCGTCTCTGCAACCCCGGAACCAGCCAGATTGGTGCCTGAAAATCAAACCCAGCTTCAAAAAAAATAATTTTTATAAGTATTTTTGACCCACAAGTTACGCTATTCCAAGCTGAATATATCTCAAGTTCTCAAAATATCGACTAAAAACTAAAAACTGTGTTTTTCAAACGTAAAGTGTAGTACCCGTGAATAAATAAAACAACAATTTTTCGTGGCTAAGCGGGATATAAAGATTTTGTTTCTCTTGTATCTTTTCGTGGGCAGCTCGAAGACTGTACACCCACGGGGTACAAGATCTATAAACAACAAGTGAAATTAAAGAAAGAAAAATAAGAAAAAAGTTTTCTGCTTCGGCCGGGATTTGAACCCGGGATCTCTTGCTCTCTAGGCAAACATTCTCAGCATTGACCTACCGAAGCCATACATAAATTTTCGGAAAACTTCCATCTATGCAGGCTGCGATGTCTCAATACAAGAACGAGAAACTCTCAGGGTATTAACTCGAACAAGTCATCCAACTGATCTCTTTAATTCTTCTTTCACACTGTCAAAGGTATAACTCAAATTTATTTCTTTAATTTCACTTGTTTATAGTTTTAGGTCCTTGCATTATTTTGCAATTTGGTACAAGATCTAATTTCGTCCTTAAGGGACTTTTCAGAACAATGTATGGTCAATGTGAAAATTTTGTAAAGCTATAAAGACGGTAGATGAATCTAATCTGACGATATTGGTAAGAGAAATAAATAAACAATGCCTGCGATACTGTATGCTTTCACATAAGTGGCGACATCTACAAATACAAAAGAAACTACCAGAGTAAAATTAACGGTTTTTCGTTTCATCTGATCTTTATTTTTTTTAACAACTTAAATGATGAAACCATAAATAGATATTCTGTACTCTATACTTTCTATGCTGGCAATTGGTTGCTGCTAGTTTTATCACTTTTTTCCATTTTTAAATTTCAGATATATACAGTAGAATAAGTATTGTTCCCTACGTTTGCTTTTGCGTGTGGAGAATTATCACACATGCGACATCGGTTTATAGTCACCAAATCTTACAGCTGATCGCGGTAAGTTTTATTTTACCTGAGATGTCTAACGAAGTCAAATGTGGCAAACTCCCCACCAAAGTTTTCAGCAACGAAGTCGGCTTAGGATATCGGCGATGCTTTTTCGAAGAAACGTCTAGATGATTTAAGTTGCTACACTTACAAATGTTACGAAATAGATTTTCTACAGGGTGTACATTATATAAAACAAGGCTACGTAGTTCTTTGAGGTGGTCTATGTACTCCAGTTCGTCTAGGTCTCTACAATCGCTGAAAAAAATAAAAAGTGTTTACGGACAAAAGTTTTTCTGAAATAGTATTTTTCCATCTTTTTCAAATGGTAAAGAACTAAATGAAAACCTGTACACCGTTCGGTAGTACTTGGGATACTGCCCAAGTACTGCTTAGATACTACCTAAAAACAACTTTCTAGTCTATTACTTGCACTAACGAGTATTGTCTGAGTAATACAGGAGCAGTACTGTGGGTACTGAATAGTCATGCCAAGATACTGCCCATGTACTATCCACAAATTTGTACACTGCAGAGTCTTGTACATGCACTGTCTAGTATTGTCTAAGTAATACATGAGCAGTACTGCGGGTACTGACTAGTTCTGCCTAGGACGGTCCAAGTACTGTCAAAAAATGTGTACACTACTGCCCATAGCAAGGAAAAAAAAAAATTACAGGCCACAACCCTGAAAAAATCAGCTGTTGTTGAGGGGGCTGAATTTTACATTGGGTCTTATGGGCTTATTTGTGATATTTTCAAAATGGCACTAGATTTTCGCACCGTTCGGTAGTACTTGGGGTACCGCCCAAGTACTGCTTAGGTAATACCTAAAAACAACTTTCTAGTCTATTACTTGCACTAACTAGTATTGTCTGAGTAATACAGGATCAGTACTGTGGGTACTGAATAGTCATGCCAAGATACTGCCCATGCACTATCCAAAAATTTGTACACTGCAGTCTTGTACATGCACTGTCTAGTATTGTCTAAGTAATACATGAGCAGTACTGTAGGTACTGACTAGTTCTAAGTACTGTCCAAGTACTGTCAAAAAATTTGTACACTACTGCCCATAGCAAGGCCAAAAAAAATTACAGGCCACAACCCTAAAAAAATCAGCTGAATTTTACATTGGGTCTTATGGGTTTATTTGCGCTATTTTCAAAATGGCAGTAGATTTTCGCGAAATTTCAGTCAAATATTCCCAGACACTATACCGATATTCCACAAAACTTTTGTGAGGATGAAAGATGGTTAAAAGGTTAAAATCTTTAAGATTTAGCATTCCCTATTTTGAATTCAAATTGCCCGCCATGCACCGCACTCCAACTGATATTTGACATGGATATGACTTTGTCAGTGTTTGTCATGGCATTTATTTATTTGCTTGTTATGTAAAACTTGTTCGATTTTTTAATGATTTCAATAACGTTCATTTAAAAGCCAAAAATACCAGTGTTAATCTTTAAAAAAAAATTATATACTACAAAAAAATCATTTTTTGATGTAAGTTCTGAAAAATTAAGGATAACTATACATTTAAAAAATATTGTTTTACAAGAATATAGTAAAAACAATCTCAAAACCGGCTTTATTTAAAAAAAATCAAATATTCATCAACCGTCATTCCAGCTTTAATATTTTAAACACAATCAGCTGTAGCGTGACGTGACCATCAAAAAGAAATTCAGCCTCCGCTGTGACGTCAACAAAGTTGTAGACAAGAAAAAGTGTTGGCAACCTTGTAGAAAATAATTTTTTTGAGTATGAAGGTCCAACATCACTACTTAGTTTTCTTTTGGGTGTTCGTATCTGCCTTGCTTTTTTTTTGCTGGACATTCCTCTGTATTTCCTGAATGTAATTTAGCTAAAAGACTAAAGACAATTAGCTTAACCTTTAATTTTTTTAAAGTTTAATTTTATATTATTTGCCTTTTAGCCTTGATAGCAGTATTACAGTATTAAAAGAGACCAAAATATAGATATCACTTAAAAAATTCGACTATTCTTCAAAACTTAAAATATATTAAACCACATTTTAGTTCAAAAAAGGGAAATTACTAAACAGAAAACCGAACGAGTTTTACATATAGCATCAAATTGCACCGTTAGTTTTTTTTTCTCATTTGATAACCGTGACTCTTTCGCCGACACTAAGGCCGCCATTTCGGAACGCCTAATGGCACGGGTCATCGGCCACCTTTGGAACCCCAGACCGGGTATTGCTTTTATCCGGTCCTTTTGTCCCTTCCCAAGTAACATTATTACCACTCAAGGTTTTATTAATTTGGTTCCTAGGTTATTTAGAGGGTGCTGTTATGGGTTTTAGGATCAATTTGGCTACATAAAGGTAATTTATATTGACAATTACCTAAAGGGGTGTTTTACAACCAAAAAGTGATTTATAAAGGGAGTATAATAAAACTGATATTCCTTCTGTTCCTTTTAGATACTTTTTGTTTTATTGATTTCTGATTTATAAAGATGGTCTTATAAAACTATTTTACCTAAAGTTTTTAAAAAGAAATAAATATAAACTTTAGTCATTTAGTTTTTTTCATTACTTTAGGTCATCACAAAAGTGTTTCATAATAGAGCTAAAAGGTTATCTTATATCCTTTTATTTTTATAGTTACCAGTAGTTTAAAAGTAAATATGATTAGATAGGCGGCCATATAGAACCTAGTTTCCTTAAGGTTTTTAAGAGTGGTAAATATAAACTTTAGACTTTTGATTTTTGCCATTACTTTTAGTCATTTTAAAAAGGTTTTATAGGAAAGCTTAATGGTAAACTTAATTATTTTGTATTTATAGTTACCCATAGCTGTATATTAAATATTATTTAAATAGGCGGCCATATAAAACCTTGTTTCCTTAAGGGTTCTAACAGAAAATACTTCCGTGTTTTATTTGTTTAGGTATTTCTTGTAAAAATAATAGATATAGTTTCCTTAAGGGTTCTAACAGAAAATACTTCCGTGTTTTATTTGTTTAGGTATTTCTTGTAAAAATAATAGATATACCTAAGTACAGATTGCAAGATTGATTATTTAAAGCCCAATAATTGTTGAGTTTCCGTCCTCCTGGGTAGGACACCCAGGCCTAGATAAGGCCTTTTTAGACGGCCAATATAAGAGGTTGCCCTCCAACCTGCAGGCACAACGAATATCATTGCACTGGCACTCTCGATTGTGTCGAAATTGCACGATAAAAAACATTTAAAAGTGTTGAATTATACGCATTTAAACACTTTAAAAACAAATACAAAAAATTTAAGTGAGGTTATGTTGACTATGTTTACATTGTTCTTTTTTGTTGGTTTCATAAGGGCACTCAAAAATCCTTGTTGCGATACAGTAACAAATAAAACCAAGTTACCAATATAACACTATAATGGCGTATATAAATTTATTTAAAAAATATTGTAAAGAGAAAATGATTATCTAGTCGTTTTAGCAGTGTTTTTTATCAATAATTTTACTTTAATTTTGATTTATGTAAACCAAACAGACTTTTTTAATGGTGAATAGTGTAAATTATTTTTTTTTAGTTTTAAATATTTGTTATTTTGTTATCAAAAAACAATTAAAAAGCATTCTTGGGCTGGCGCGCTTGTTTTGAGAGCTTCTCAGATACGATTTTATCAGAAAAATAAATCTGCCAGGCAATTTGATCATCAACAAAACGACAAACTCGGTATATTTTTATGTGATAAAATAAATTTGGGACTCTGACATTTTTGGCAACTTTGTGACCTAAATTATTTTATATAGCCATTGTGAATCTAAAATATCGCCATAGCTGTTATAGGAAAACTTCTTTACTCTGAAGGTATTATGGTATTCAACAGAAATCCTGGCGATTCTGTTTCTTCTGAACCGAACCAAATTACCAAATCTAGTTTTATAATAGAATAGAGGACGTTTCTGAGTTGCTTTTAGAACCTGGCATAATAGCTTTAGGCTCTAAAAGGTTCTATACTGGTTGAACCGCTAGAGGGCGAAGCTCGAGTTTATTTCTGATGGTTTTATAGTAAGTTTAATACATAGGTTGCCACCACCAATTGGGGAGTCCCATTTAGGAGGTCTAAGGGGTATATAAGGGTAATGGGAACGTGCTAGCGACCAAACATTGAAACTAATGGTTTTAAGGAAAGGCGCTGGCAACCTTTTAGCTTCTTCTATAAATAAAGAAATGTTACTTGGGTTAGAATGACCTACCGACTGAAGGAGTGTGTAACAAAGTCCGCCCTCACGAGATATCCGACCTCATCCGGCCTGGTTACCGGCGTGATAAAGGGGTAGGGGTAGTAAATATTACACTTTACACTCCCCAGGAATTCTGTAAATGTCTGCCGCACCCGACCTCGGCAACTGACGGGGATCGATCCCATCACTGTAGGAAGCGAGATTCCTTTAACTCACTCATGTTCAATGCGCGAACGCACCGAGCCACTAAGGCTACTATTGCACCGTTGCTTAAAAAGACTTTTTGCTAACTAACCTTAAATCTAGATGTGTCAAATTTTTCATAGGTTCTAGAAGTATTTTATAAAATAATGGCGGCAAATCTTTGCAACTATGTAAGGCAAATCGCCGCAGGTTGGGCGTCTTAAAAATATGTTCTGGATGATTTTCGTAGTGTTCTCGATCGTCGAATATCGATTTGGGGAAAATGTCCAAACCTTCGCCTGTAAAAATATTATTTGTTAATTAGATTGATAAGGTCTCTGGAGTCAAAATTATTATATATATAAAAAAGCCCTTTGATTTTTCCCAATTTTTAGCTCACACTACTACTATACTTTAGTAGTCTGAGCTATGGTGATCCTAATCTTTTCGAGAAAAAAAAAGTTGCTCCGATTTCAAAAATGTTTATATATCTTTGCGTTTCAGATGATTTTGAAACTTTTTTGTTGCGCCGTCTGTCTGTCTGTATGTGTGTCTGTATGTCTGTCTGTAACGACCAACGCGCATAACTCAAAAACCGCTTGCACGATTTTAAAGAAATTTGGTACCTAGGCTGGGTTTTGGTTCGAGATGGTCCCATTTAAAAATGAACAAAATCCACCAAACACAAGCCAAATAAAAGGGTAGGGGTAAATTTCAAAAATTAGAGTTTATGTAAAAATATGGCGTGTGTGATATCAAACGAAAGGTAATTGAGTCTAGAGTTAAACAAAATACATTTTATTTTATTTAAAAAGAAAGGGTAAGGGTAAATTTCAAAAATTAGTGTTTAAGTGGAAAAAGGTAATTGAGTCTGGAGTTAAACAAAATACATTTTAGTTAAAAAAAGGGTGGGGGTAGATTTGAAAAATTAAAATTTAAGTCAAAACATGGCTTGTGTGGTATTAAACAAAAGGTAATTGAGTCTGGAGTTTAATCAAATATATTTCAGTTTGTAGTTATATTAGCTCACACGTACACTATAACTATAGTACCTAGTGTGAGCTTAGGTGCCTATAAATTGGCAGAGTATTTTAATAGTGTTTTCCCGACCGGTTTTGACCAGAAAGCCAACGATAATAACATACAAATTAGCCGAGTCAATGCCGACATAAAAAGCGCAAACATACATCCTACGATTTTTTATTATGTTGTTAGGATCTAGTTTGCAACTCTGAAATCCCTGTGCTACTTCCCTTTCGTAGGGTTTTTGATGAAAATTTTGACACCTGTTATGATTGATTACTCATGATCCACCAACACCACTAAGTACAACATTGGGTTTGTAAGTTGCTCAATCCAATAAAAGTTGCACTAGTTTCTCCAAAACAATACGAATACAAGTGCTGCGCGTAGTAGAATTCCTATTTCAGTGTGCATGTCTAGATGAGATACACCATGGTTTAATTTAATTTTTCGACTGATTTGGTAACTTAAAAAGTTCACTGTAGCTATAAAACTATTGTTCATTCATTCAATCATATTTCGGTTTGGTTGGCCTATGCATCAAAGGCCATTTAGCCACAGTCTGCAACTTAATGCTCTCATTTCTGATTTGGACAATCACAACACACTCACATTCATACACATATAGACCCCCATGGTAGGCAATTTTCTTTTCTCATGGAGGATTTAATTTTGCCTGATGCTCTTTGTCGAACACAGGGGTTTTTATCGTGCTAGCGCCATCTATGTCTGAACACGGTACCACCGGCTTAACGTTACTTCCGAACCACGGCCTTGTATTCATCATAAACTTTGCCTACTTCGTTGATGCCCAAACTTCGACCAAGACAGGTTTTATCCCTACTTCCGGTAAATCTGTATTCACAAACGGAAAGTAGGTTCGAGTTTGTAGGCAGGTATGGGAATTGAACCACACACTCTCTGGAACCGTATTCTTCAAAGTTTGTGAAGGGAGTGATCCCGGGAACGTTCCCGGGAAATCAAACTCACTTTTTCTCCCGGGATTGAAAATGTCGTATTCTTGAACGCCCGAAGCAGTTTGTGAGTGCAAGGTTTGGAATCACGCCGTGCAACTCCAGTGCACAACGTTGCCGCGTATCTCGCAACTAACCAAAGTACGTTTTATGCCATTTTATTTTTGAATTCAGGAAGTTTTTGTTAAATTAGGGACTTATTGCAAATAAAACCAGGCAGTAATAGTACCGGGCACTATTCTAACAGTTTTCCATTAAAAACTGACAGTTGATCTTTCAAAATTGACATACCAAAGTCGAATTTATAAATCCAGTAGTTTATTTTTTTTATTAATAATGGCGGCACTATTAATTCCGGCTCTTATACTACACAAAGGCTTAATTTTGAAAGAAGACAGCTGTTATTATAATGGGAAACTGTCTGAATAGTGCACAATTAGTGCCTGGCTTTATTGCAATAATACGTCCCTAATTATCTAAAAAAATTTTAGCTTTAGGGAGCCTTGGCTCGAGATCCTCCCCTTGGTGCGCCTATGTCTACATAAACATAACTCACACTTATTTCTGTCAGTTATTTCAGGCCAAATTGAGTTATGATTATTAATGTTTAACAATTTGTTTATAGAGGCCTATTAAAGTGCTTTTATATAAGGACAATTTTAAAAATGTAGTTGTAAGAACACTACATTATACATTATTTTAAACCGCCTTTAGGCTCAGATAAACGTTTCTCTGTAGTCTCAAATTAATAAACACGCGGTTTTTCTCACTTCTAAGATGTAATATAATATGTTATATAGGTACACATTTATATTATGCATTAAATTAAACACTCTTACTAAATTGGGTCTGAAAGTGGAGCTTTTAACCTATGCACCGCAGTATAGCAATTTAGTTTCAATGCATATACATACATATATCTAAATAGGGCTTTACCTAAAAACTCTATTTTTACTTTCGCAAAAAAAACAAATCACAAAACAAAAAAGTGAGGTTCAGAAACTTTCCCGGGAACTCGTTTTCTCCCGGGTAAGAGGTGTAGACTTGAATTCACGGGAGCGTTCTTTCAAGAATAGAGCATTCACCTTTTTACGGTGAGGATTACTCACATTCTCCTCCCAAAAGTTCAAGAATAAGTATCCTGATTGGAAAGCAAACGCACGCCTACTGAACCAATCAAGGCCACAGCTATAAAACTATATGTATCGTACTAACGTCTTGAATTTAGGTTAGGTAAATAATTGAGGTTAAGTTTTGGTAACGACAATCGATCAGTGTCGCCCTCTATGTTTCTGTATGCAAAATACAAAAGACATCCCTCGTACGTTGTTATATCAACTTTAAATCTTCTGTTAATGAAGCTTTCGCAAGCTAACTTTAAGTAATCAAAATTTAAATAAAAGTGGGACTCAACGCAGCTATTGAAATTAAAAGACATCTTACCAAACGTCAAGGACACCAAACTTTCACCATATGTGGTCAAATGCGGCAAACAGTTATGCGTCAAATTTTTATTGTGCGCAATCTCCAATTCTACGAGGTCGTGACTTAACAGTACGCCCAAATCGTGGTCATGGATGCTGCTTTTTCTTAGGTGAACCCTTTTCAGTCGGGTGTTTTCTCGATCTGTGAACACGTTCACAAAGGCCGAGTCGATCTCTCGTAAACGATTTGATGGCTGGTTAAAGAATCTTTCGCAGATTTCGACGGGAAGAGATACACCTAAAGAGAGATTTAAATTTTTAGCTTTCTCGTCCTGTCTCGTTTTTTTTCCTACTGCTATATCTACTATGGACATTATTCGCTTATATTTATGGAAACAAAGAGGGTCTGACTCGAAGCCACTAAAACCCCGCCGCGTCATAAGAAAACTAGTCCTTTGGCAAATGTAAAAAGAGTAGCCAAACAAATATACATTATGTAATCTTAACAATATTTAAAAATTAATTTTTTACTTAATTTGTAGTCAAAGTGAAGAAAGAGTGTGTGTGCAAATGTTCGTGCTTTTACTTTACCCCCATTTCCCATGTGTTTAAGACTATAATTTTTGAGCTAATAAGTAAAAGTCAAAACATAACTGATAACAAAAAATCTTTCCAAAAAGCTTGCAACATTTTTTATCCAAATTATGATAAACATAAAAGTTAAGTACAGGGTGATCCTGTATATTTTGACCACGTTTAGACACTTATATCTCAATAAGTATTTGGAATAGAAGATTCTGGTGTCAAAAGATTGATGTTTTCAATACATTTTAGTATACAGCATGGTTAAATGCTACAGGATTCCTGGAAAATTGTTACTCCATGTAAGATAAGAACAACTGCATATGCATAAAATATGTAGTATGTAAGAAAAAAAGATAGAACTGTAAACGTGGTTACGCCCATTATTTCAGGACAGCCAGACCTACAGCCAATATCTGTCCTCTGTGCGCCCCGGCAAAGTAGAAGAAGGAAATTTATGACACCGATTGTATCGTCTAGCGCGGCGATCTGTCCTTTCAACAGTTCGTAAAGAAAATCAATTGAAGGTAGTTGTATATAACATATCGGAAATTTAGACGTTAACTACGTAATGTATAATGCTTTTTTCAAGCTTGTTATTTTTTATAATATTTAGTGCCGTGTCTACCACAAACTAAAGTTTATGGCTTTCACAGCGAAAAAAATAAGAGAGGAGTCTGTTTTAAAAGCAAATTCTTTCATATTGATTTAAGAACTACCTAACCAATTAAATTCTCAAAAATACCACTACTCTGTGCTAAGCAGTATCAACTTATGCTCTACACGGAGCTATCGCCTGCATTCAATGAACCTGAGGTATACTGTGCTTTAGTTGAATCGCACTTACGTTATGGAATTGCGTTTTGGGGAAATTGTTGTCAACATTTATTTAAGTCAGTTTTTACAATACAAAAACGATGTCTACAGTACATTTGTGGAGCAAAACTAAAAGATCATTGTAAGCCGCTGTTCCAAAGGGAAAAAATTTTAACACTTGTATCTTTATTCATTCTGGAAACAGTTTGCATTATATTTAAAAAATACAAAAATAACCCCACAAGTTTACATGGATACCAAACCCGAAATAATTTAATGAATATTCCGTTACCTATTCCAAAATCTACACTAACACAAAATTCAATAATTTATCGCAGCATTAAAATATACAACCAACTGCCTGATGCTATAAAAGCAATAGGCGATTTTAATAATTTTAAAAAGGCGGTAAAAGGTATGCTTGTAGATAATGCCTACTATCATTTGGATGAATATTTTGATCATGCATAAAACCTTTTTATAATAGTTTAAGTTCAAAATTTTTTATTTTTTTCATTTTATGTATCTTGTGTTCAACGCTTTTAACCAATTAGTTTTGTTTTTGTTGTTATTTATATTTTAACCACATTAAGTCCAGTTGTGTAAATTTTCATTGTTTTTAGATTTTTGTATTAGATAGTATTTTATGTTACTTAGCTCTATGTCTAATAATCTAATCCATGTACCTGATTTAATGTTTTAAGTAATTTAACTGTTTAATTTTCATGTTTTTATTTTTTTATATATTTTTAATTTTTACATAGAATAAGTTATTTGCGAATTTGCTATTTATGTATTGTTCAGAGTTTCTAAGTTGAATGCTAGGGATAGGATTTTCAGAGTTGTACAGAAATGCCGAATGGAGTCCTGTGCGTCAAAAAAAAAAAATATTATATTGCTCAACGCTGCCCGTTCTTAATGATTGAATTAATTGTCAACAATTTTGATTTTTCACATTAAAAAAATTTTAAATGAGAAAAATGCTTTTTTTTAACGATCACTACACAAGTAAAAAAAATTTTTTTTACTTGTTTATTTTAAACCTAAATGGGGAATGTTTCTCTAATTTTCAACTTTAGTGACAGCCCCAACCTGTGTTCGTGCCTTTTGGTTTTTGTCTAGCTAGACTCCCGGCTTCTTGCCACTCTAGATCTAGCTTTGGGAACAAAATATATTGAGAATTAGACATATGATTTTTTGTGCTATTTTTGGGCTTTACCTACTTATGTTTTGCTTAGATTACGATACTACTGCTTTGTGAATGAAATTTTTCTTTCCGACAATAAAGCCTATTTTGATTTGATTTGATTTTGATTTGATTTGATTTGAGGATGGCCCAAAAAGGCTGAAACCGGTCGTGGATTTGCATGGATCACTGTTCCTGCAGATTGTCAGGACATGTTCCAAACAGGGATCATTCGTATTCTTGTGATCGACGTTGGGGAGAGTGAAAACCAAATAATTTTAACAAGTTCCCAACGAAAACATCAAACCATCAATATAATTCAATGCCGGTAGGGGTATTTTCCCTCGGAGTAGTTGTTTCTGTTGGTTTCACACAAAGTATCTGAATCTGTTATATAATTATTTTTCTTACCATCTTTAAGCTTTAAAAATCCAGAATACCCATAATATTCACACATGGACATCAAATTGTTGTTTATATAGTTAAAGCAGATTTCATACAATTTGTCGGGAACCGACGAGTTGCAGAAACAACAAGTACCTGCTGGCAGGGCATTTAGATGCTTGCATTTGTTTTGAGTCATCTGAAACAATAAAAGTTATGCAATTACTTATTTTAGTTAGGTCAAGTGGGCTAAGTGGGTACTAAAAATGTAAAAGGTTGACTTTAAGATCATGTAACTTTTGCAAAAAAAGATACAGACTTCATTCTTGGACAGGAAATACTTGGTTATGTTGTTAATATATCCTGACATTGAAGCTATTATCAATTCAATATTTAAAAAGAAAAAACATTTGAAATAAATGTGGTCTATCCAACCCACTTGGCCTGGCTATTGGGGCAAGTGGGTTTCCTCTTGGTAAACCGCATAAACACAGCATTGCATTTTT
This sequence comes from Aspidapion aeneum, assembly GCA_963576565.1. Taxonomy (NCBI): domain Eukaryota; kingdom Metazoa; phylum Arthropoda; class Insecta; order Coleoptera; family Brentidae; genus Aspidapion; species Aspidapion aeneum. The sequence goes on from OY755043.1 coordinate 22,291,046, forward strand.
CTGGGGCAAGTGAGTTTGTAATATGCGATTTATGATACAACATAGTTTTTGCAGATGTATAAAATTCCTAAAAATATGGAGGTTATGACCTGTTTAAAAAATTATGAATTTTACAAAAAAAAACAATGGAGTTGAAAAGAAGTTTTTTATTACACATTGAACATTAAATCAGAAAACCTAAACACAACTTTTTTATCCAAAACACTAGATTTAATTTATTTCAAAGGATAACTGCCTCTGTAACACAAAAAGTGTTATTTTGGCAAGCTTAGACTGTCCCACTTGTCCTTGAGGGATACTACCCACTTGCCCAAAGACCAAACAAGCAGGGCAAGTGGGTACTATGACTCCAAAATTGGCATCCTGCAATCTAAAAATCTGAAAAAAGTATAAATTGTAACATGACTTATTATATTTATGGAAATGTAATCACCGACGCGCTAAAATTACAAATAAAAAAGATATATATGTTTTAAAATTTTAGGCCAAACTTCATATGGAAGATAAAATGAAGAGTGTTTTAAAATTACTGAATACACTATACACAACTACAGTCGAACCTCTATAACTCGAACCTGAAGGGACAACCAAAACAGTTCGAGTTATGGAGAGTTCGAGTTATAGAAACTCGAGTTACATAGGTTAAAATACATGTAAAAAGTGGAGGGACCGCTTAAAAGGTTCGAGTTATAGAGGGGTTCGAGTTATAGAGGTTCGAGTTAGAGAGGTTCGACTGTAATAAATAAAATATTCTGTACCTCACAGAGGGTCTAAAAAACATTTTGTAAAGTTTCACATAGCGAAAGTAACTTTTTAAAATTAAAAAAAAAGAACACCCACTTACCCCAGAAACCCACTTGACCTTACATAATTAAAGATCAACTTTGGTGTCCTTCAAAGATCTGTTTTGGGACCATTACAGTGGCGGCGCGTGGTAAAAAGCTTTGGGAGTGCACACAAAAAAAAAATTGCGACGCAGGCGAAATTTTTATTTGCAAATAATTAAAAAATGAGATATTTAGTTAGATATTAGTTACCTACCTATTATTGAAATTATAAATAAATAATAAATGTATCATACCTAGTGTACATATTTTCTATTCTAATGGCAAAGATGAAAATTTAATTGCCTTTAAATATTGCACGCTAATGCTATCAGAATTAGAAACTTCCGCCATTGTCGTAAATACCAAATCGTGGAAATCAAAACAAACCGCCAGCGCCCGACCGATAATGCCAAATTAGTGGTGTGCAAATACTATCTACTTAATACTTTAATATCTGATACATGGGCGGATTCGAAGTAATCGAATCCTTCAACGCCAAATACTCGTTACTCGAATCCCGAATGGGACCGAAGCCGAAGTGTTACTTTCGTATCAATTGTATCGGCATCAGCTGTAAGAGTAACAAGTTTGGAGTACTTGTAATCATTTGGACCAATATTTATTTACTTAAATTATTAAATGAACTATTGCATATACGTATACGATTGACAACATAGAAAATCTCCGATAATATAATGATTCCTTAGTACAAAATACAAAAATCCGATACTCGAATAGGAAGTATCAGTATCTACTCGATACTTGGAAAAGTAATCGTTGCACATCACTATGCCAAATTGTCTAAGCGCACTAATTAAAAGTGCCTGTGAGCTCCTCTAATATGCAAGCGAACCATGGGCGCGGAGGGCGTTACAGGGGTGCGGGCGGCATTGAGGCTAGTTTTTTGTACAAGGCACTGCCGAAGGAAGGTTCAGATTCTATGTACTGTAAAATTCTATTGAGACATGTCGTCCTCTCTTTCTATATTTCGTAATTAGAATGTGACATAACATCTATGGTGCAAATAAAAGTGAATAATTAGATTCGAACTAACTATATAGCGCATCCGCCATGCACCGCAGGTGGTTTGAACACGAACACAAACACATACAAACCGGGTATTAATTTGTAGGTAATATTCCAGTCTTTAGTGAATTCCGTCTGGAGTAATTATTAATTAAATTAAAGAATGATCAAATTTTAATATTTTTAAGTAAAATTTGGGAGTGCACATGCACTTATGGAGAAACCGCCACTGGACCATTATTGTTTCTTTGGAATATGAACAATATTATTATTACACCGTTTTAGGGTTATTAATAAATTATGTAACACCTTTTTTGCCAATTTTTAACCCCTTTGCACCACAATGTTACTCTGTCGCACCTGGGCAACCCCTACCCCTAAAATTACATAACACTTTAACAACCCCCTCAACCCAATTCCTAAAAAATATGGGTTAACAGCATATACGTTATATACCAATACTCCCTGTTACCAATTTACACAATGGTTGGTGTTATCAATGCAAACATTCAGAAATAGAGGTACGAAAAATGCACAGATACCAAATTTACATAGATAGAGTTTTTGTCAACTGTGAGCCGATGATTTGACACAAAGAATACACTAATAAAATAATATGCATGTAATGTGTAAAATATAAACAATCAGGACATTTTAACTTAATGATAGCAAAAAGGATAGACTTAGTGTCCATTGATATCGCTATTTCAAATATGTTTGCATTCTGCATTGTAAGGTACCGTAGGTATTGCAATAATAAGCAAACAATCTTTTGATGCTACTTAATTACAGTTTTTTGACAGTTTAAAAAATAAAAATATGCAAACTTTTTAGCAGAACATCACATCAATATGTGGTTTTTCAAATATAGTAAAACATATTTTTCGCAATAATGTATGTTATTACAAAAAACTCCATAGAAGCTTCTGTTTCTGAGATATTTACAAAAACTGTTTTCAAGGCTGATATAGCATGGAGTTCACTTGGAGTGTGCTATTGGGCTAGGAAGGTATCAGGTCCGTCATGGATCCATTTATTCATACTGGGCCTTTTCCATCCATATCAGGATCAATCTTCAAGTTTTAAACCAAACCACTCACACTCTAGTCTCTATTTTATTAATAGTATTTTATAAAATATTTGCCCAGTTTTGCAAAGCCAGTTAGCTGGTTTCCTAGCTCAGTAGTAATTAAACATTATGCTTTGTCAATAAATAATTAAGCTTTAGGTCTCACTGAGGGGTTGGACACTCCTGAAATAGGTGTACAAATTTTGTTAAAGTCCTTTGAAATATATTGAAATATATTAAAATACATTGAAATACTTAGAAATACATTGAAATAGTTAGAAATACATTGAAATTTTTTTGAATACATTGAAATACTTTGCAGTACATTGAAATAGTTTAAAATACATTGAAATAGTTTGAAATACATTAAAATAGTTTAAAATACATTGAAATAGTTTGAAATACATTAAAATAGTTTGAAATACATTGAAATAGTTTAAGATAACAAAAAAAGTCACATACATGTATTTTAAAAATAGGTGTACAAATTTTGGAGAGTGCCCCCTACCCCTCAGATCTCACTTTTGGTATTTGATTTGGATTTGATAAAGAAGGGACCATTCTTAAATTATGTAACATAAAAAACCACTACCCCCTTCTCTATAAATTATTAAATGTATCCAAGGCTATCTCTCTTCAAGCATTACATAATTTATTAATGACTCTTAACTGCTAACTCAACAGGCCTAAACTGTGGGACACTTAACTAACCAATAACTTAAGCTTTGGTATAGTATTCTAAATATTATCTACAACTAAATATGCTTAAAAATGATAAATCAGTTTGCAAGTGAAATCAAATAACAAAATCAAGATAAAAATGTTTCCTTTTTGTGTCTGGATAGCAAACCAAAACCCCTACATCATTCATTTTCATTGTTTTATAGGAATTTTTTCCTGTAGTAAAAAGTAGATCCAGATTATTTGTGGGGGCTGTGGTATAACTCATAAATAAACAGCAGTTCTCCTCCAGAAATCTGAAATACCAACTTAATCTCAAATGAGATATGACATTTTATTACCCTTACCTTGCGGATGCTATAAACTACCCCTAATAAAGATTAAACAGGCATTTTAAAAAATAATGCAAAATCAGCTACACTTTTCTGTTTATTTTTTCCAGAAATCAACATTTTTGACAACTTTAACAGCTGATTGTCAGATGGAAAGGGTCAGCAAAAAGGTGCGTTTATAATTCATTAAAGCTGTCGTGTCCGTGTGGTGTGCTCCGTCGTGGCTCCGTCCACTATGGAAGCCCCATCGGGTCGTTTTCTCTTCTTTCTTAATTCTAGTGATTGATTATAATAACACTGATAACCAATTTGTTTGGTGATCGGTAGAGATGGGCGATATATCGATCACTGCGATTCAGTAACAGTGAAACAAAAATCACTGGCGCTACCGGTTATCGAAATTCTGCACAAGCAGTTATTCAGTGATTGGTAAATAATATTACCGGTATCTGAGGAACGTCGCGTCTCACGACGTCGTCGTGTCGCTGGTCGCACCCGAACGCACAGAACACCAAAGGGAAGAAATGCAAACTACGTGTTAAACCGTTGGTAACACGAGAATAACCTTAACACGGTCCAGAAAGAGAGAAGACTATAGCTCTCTGTCTAGATCAAACATGTCGGGACACAGCTGATTTTTGTCAAAATAAATCAGCTGATATCACAGAACACCAGCTGAGCTGATATTTGTTAAAATAAATCTGCTGGTCAGTGAAAATCAGCTGTTGATGGGAAAAACGTTTGTTTTTGTTAAAATGTATTTTTTCAGAACCATCCCATTTAAATCATGGCTTCTTTTTCCATCAAATTTGCACAAAAGTATCGTCAAATAGTAAAACTTTGTGGACAATATTTTTTTTACAAAATTTATGGAAAATATTAAAACTTTATATGAAATGGTTCTGAAAAAATACATTTTAAACAAAAACAAACTTTTTGTACCATCATCAGCTGATATTCAATGAACAGTATTATATTAATATTTAAAAATTAATTAATAAACATATTATAGTACTTACCAGCTTTTTTACTGCTAAAGATACATTTATATGAACTGTGATATTGTTATTTCAGTGTTGAGCAGATAGTAAACTAAAACACTTTCCGTGATAGACACAGTTTATTGAACTTAAACACTTTTCCGGATAGACAGTTCGCTCAACTAAAACCCTTCTCAGGACAGATCCTGCGCCGAGGCAGTAAAAATTAGGTCCTGGCAGGACCTTTGGTTTGGTATTATTCGTTAGTCATTTTTGTCTTTTTTTATCACTTTATACCTAACTAAGACCAAGAAGGACTTACAGGACCAACAAAAATATGGATTATGTAAAGAACTGTACACAATTTTTGCTATTGATCAGCCTTTCTCCCTGCAATGAAATGCAAGACAAGCAGTGATAGAACCACCATACAGCAAGACCTTCTGCAGGGCAGAGGTGCTCCCACCAACTAAACCTTTTTAATTTCGCTGAAATCATTATTTACTTATCACTGTGTGTGATCACTCCAGCCCTTCGGGCTGTCTATGGAGCATACGCCTCTCAGCAACCCTGTGCCTTGCTGCATTGTAGTTCTGCCACTGTTTATTTACATATTGAAATAAGTTTTTATAAAATACACATTATACAGGGTGTTTCATAATTCAATAACATAATTTTAGTGTTGAATTCCTTAAGTGGTTTCAAGGCAAAATTTTTATATAACCTTAAATGCCTTGTTTTAAAGTTTCTTTTATTTAGTTTTTTATAGCTCTTGTACTTTTCGAGATCTTTAGTTCAAATTTGGCATATTAAGCTATAGGCACTACACTTTTAGACATGCCAAATAATAGTAAACATGTACAGAGTGACCCTTTTTCAGGGGTCATGTCGCCTTTTCCCCCAGAATTTTTTTGTTTTAAGCCACTGGTAGGGAGAAGTAGGGATTTTAAAACAAGAAATAAAATCTTTGTTTCATTTGCAAACTTTTTTGTTTTTCTGAAATTTTTTTGCATCTTTAACCATTTTAGAGAAAATCGCTGTTGCACCAAAGGCTGCTATCATAAAATAAAAAATGCTCCAGTATGGTATGGCGAGTATATCAAAATAAACAAATTAATTAAAACCTATTTGACATGCCTTAACTTGTAGTGCCTATAAGTAAATATACGAGCCAAATTTGAGCTAAATATCACAAAAACTGTAAAAGCTATATAAAAAAAGTAAATTTAAACACCCTGTATCTCTACTACTAAGTGTTTGTAGACCTTTGTTTATATAAACTTTTTGTCTTGAAATCACTCTAGGAAATTATCTTTAAAAATATTTTATTGAATTTTATAACACCCTATATAACCCATTTTGGCTTACATGCATTACGAATAATGTTTCAATATTGCACTAGTGCTATAATACAAATCCTATTTATTTTTTTGTTGTAGTCTGCAGTTTTTTGTAGCGGTTGACAAAAATATGCCTGCTTCCCCCATTAAAAAACAAGCACATTGAATATAATGCAAGGCTAAATCCTCTCCCCCTTGAGCATTACATATTTCAAGAATGTAGTCAAACTCATTAGGTAATATAGGCACAATATATCCCCAAATGTTAAATACAATACAATTAGGAGCTTTCATTGGAGCAATATGAACTCACTATTATATGTAATAAAAATAAGACAAAATGGGCCACTTGTATATACAGTTTGACTTATTGTATCTGATCCTCAGCACAGAAATCAAAAAATATGTTTTTACACAATACACAAGTCAAATTTTATGAATTTATATGATTTTGTGGATGTCCTGATATTGTATAGTTTAGAATTTTACACAATTGGGCTTTATGTTTTGTATAAAAATATATTTTTTGATTTCGGTTCCGAGGGTCGGATACCATTAGTCAAACTATAGATAAGATTACTTAACAAAGTAATGTGAACTTTCTATTTTATGCCTAATTTACCCATAACATAATGCACAATGGAAAGATTTAGTGTTTATACTTTATGTCTACAATACTAAGGAGATGGAAACAGATATATTAAAATTAAGCAATGAGTTTGTTCATTGTGCATTAAGTTTTTGGGTAAACCAGGCCTTACTTAGAAAAATGCCATGATAATATAAGTTATGTGAATAATGACCTGTTCTAGTTTAAAGATTTCTGAAGCTTTGACATCCAATAGAATTTGCAGACAAAATAACAACTACCTTTCTCAGATAGAACAGTCACACCCCCCACCATATTCAAAAGTTTTAAAAAAATATATTTTTTTTTACATGTGTCAACAAGTGAAAAAAACATTTTTTGACATTACAATTGACATGTAAAAAAAAATTATTTAGTTGTTTTCTTTTTTCACAAGCTATAAAATATTGTTTGTGAATAGAATCCTCTTTTGGGGGACCACAAAAAATTTTTATGTTAGAAAGAAAACCTGTCCAAAATAATTAAATAAAAATAAATAAAACAAAAAAAAACTTTGTAAAATTTTTATTTTAAAAGATTTTACAGTAAAAATTGCGAAAAATAAATAATTACTACTATCACTACCATAAGAAATTATTATTATTTTTTGACTTCACCAAACCAAACTTTCCACTAAGATTGTTAAAAAATTTAGATTTATTAAAATAAAACTAAGTGAAACTTTATAAACCACCTTAAAAAACATGACTGCTGAAGCTAGCTCCAATTGACACCTGTTCAAAAAACATAGCATTACTACCCTGAATACAAATTTAGCTTTGACATTGTCCGGTAATTATGCAGAATAAAATATTATTTTACAGCTTATGCAGTGGCGCACCCAGGAATATGTCTGGGGGGGGGCGAGGCTTCATGATGTTGTATTTCATGCTATTTTTTGTGTTTATTCATGAAATATGTGGAAAATATATAAAAAAAATCTTAGGTTTGGGCCCCCCCCCCCCCCTGGCTGCGCCCATGGCTTATTGCATTACAGATTTCTTGACATTAGCCCAAGATGTACATGGTATTATTGGCAAAACAGTACAAATTACAGGTTAGCTGTTACCACTTGGTTAGTACTATCTAAGGGGAACACAAAGCTGCCTTTGCAAAATTAAAAAACAATGTTTGTTTTACTTAAAAATAAAACAAATTTTCATTCATTTCCAAACAAAGCATGCAACTGTCTCTCTTTAACTAACATCATCTGAGTGAGAGAGAGGACACAAAAGTTGCATGCATGGAAAAGTTGCACAGTCCGAACAGGGTATTAGGCAATAAAAAATGCTATTTATAAAACTCAAGGATACTGTTTCAGTTCCATATTGACACATCTCTTTCTCCCCAGAAAAGAACAGGTATGTGCCATGATCAAATTGATACAGTAAAGTTGAGTTTATAGTTAGGGCTGTAAAGCTGGTTTTTCACTATGAAAGTTTCTCTAAAATGCATGCAACCATCTCATTCCAAGTGCCATCATCGGATATAGTGACATGGGTTTGATGCAGTCAGAACAGGGCTTAAGTCAAACTTATTAAGCAGGGAGGCGGGAATTTTAAAGCTATATAGCAATAACAAGAACAAACAAAGCCATATTGCCATAAAGTAAGCAGTAAGATGCAACAAAAAAATGTATTATCCTACAAACATGGGTCTACACAGTGGCATATATGTCATGGGCAGCCCCCCCCAAAAGCTAATTTTTTTCTAATATTTTCCACATATTTCATGAATACAAACATAAAATATGGCCTCATGGGGTACCACCCCCCCCCCCCTACCTATATTTTACAGATCAAAATTTTAATGACCTTTTTATACTTTTCGATATTGGAGCGTATTGTTTGAGGTTAAAACAAACCCTAACTAATAAATCACAGCTGCTACCACTCCCAAACAGTTACCTATCTATCTATCACTTAGGTACAGATCAGGTTTACACTAAAAACCAACTACTATCCCCTTGGATTACCTTCTACCACCAAAAAACAAACTACTACCAACTTTTGCTACCTTCTACCAGCAATAAAGTAACTACTTCCACCTTCCCCTAGCTTCTACCAGCAAAAAACCAACTACTACCAAGTTCCCCTAGCTTCTACCACCAAAAAACCAAATACTACAATCATTATCAAAGGAGGTAGTAGTTGGTTTTTTAGTGGTAGAAGATAAGCGTTGGTAGAAGTTGGTTTTTTGGTGGCAGAGACTAGGAGATGGCAGTAGTAGGTAGAAGCTCAGCGAAGGTAGTAGTAGTTTGTTTTTTGGGGTTAGAAGTAGGGGAAGGTGGTAGTAGTTGGTTTTTTGGGGATAGAAGCCACAGAAGGTGGTAGTAGTTGGTTTTTTGGTGGTAGAAACTAAGCGAAGGTGGTTTTTGGCATAAAACTGTGTCGCAGCTGAGTGATAGATCACTGTAACTCTTCAGAAGTAGTAACGGCTTAGACTTATAAGTTAGAACCTATTTGTTTTTATCATAAACAAGGCGGCCTTACTTAAAATAGAAATTTCCATTGTTCATAGTGGAAAGTATGAAGTAAGCCTAAATAAATGAACTTACCCCTTACCTTACCTTAACGAACAATAAATCCACCTTAAAACTCACTGGTATGGGGTCGTTGAATTGACTGCTTTTTATATGCTGCTCCTTGTTTGTTATACTGCTGCTGCTTCTTTTTTACACTGCTACTGCTTGTTAGACTCACAAAATATGCCGATCTAGTACACAATAATTTGATTTTAGTTTTTTTTTATCAAAAATCAGATTGAGGGGAACACCCGACAAAAATGACATTCACCACAGAATAAATTCAGGTGTGTCGCGTGTCTCTCTTTCTCTCTGTTCTGGTGGGCTCTCTCTCTTTCCCACAACAGCAGTCAAACCACAGAACAGGATGACACTGTCAAACGTCATTATGTTTAGTTCCAATTTAGTCCCTTGTCCAGATCGCAGGCGCTGTTCGCGCTGTTATATTCCGTATGACATTTTCACGGGGGTGCCCGAACGCATATTTGGCAGTGAAATCGCGTTTCACGGTTCACCGTAACATGCGAAAACGGTCATTTTCAACTAGCCGGTTAAATCATAAATAGCACTACCGTATATTAGGTAACCTTTTTTGCGGCCGAAATAACTGTCTAGCCGCAGCCGCAGGGGATGCTCTCCGTAATACTAGGTAAAATAGTGAATGTAGAATGAATAATAGAAATATTTTACTACGTAAAATATTGAATGAAAAAGAGAAATATTTTATACAGTGATTGAAATCACCGTTAAAAATCACTGGTTACTTATAAATCGCTGTCGCTACTTCACCGGTTAGTCGAAAATCACTGTTTTGCCCAACTCTAGTGATCGGTGACAATAGTATTATTGTACACGCAAGTTGAGAGAGGCGAAAATCGTTGCGAGCTGCAAAGCTTTATTTTAATTTTTTGTTTGCTACAGGACATAAAATAGAGTAGAGTTTAGTGAAAGCAGTCGCCAAACCAAAAAACATAATTTTATTAGCAGTTTTTGGCATTTTAATAAATATTCTCCGAAAGAAAAATCCTCGCTCCCAAAATTTTTCATTTAGCACCTAGAAAAAAAGTTTAACAAAACAAACTTTTTGTTGCTTTTACTTTACTTTTCCATGCTCAAAAGCTGCTTTTTGTGATATCCTTTGAGCGATACCCGATTGTCGTTAAAAGCTGCTGCGCCTAAGGAAACTCGCACGCATGCTGTGCGATGAGTGCTTGGTCCTATAGCAGTTTTTAAAAAGCGATTTACTAAAAAGCAACCAATCACTAATATTTTTAATGGGTCGTTATATGTATTGTGCTTGATTAATATAAAAAACTGCACTATTTTTCTTGAGTTCTAATAAAATGTTATTATGATGTTACTGAATGACAAATAAAAATTATAAAATTAAAGATTAAGACAAACTTGGGCGACAAAAGAAGTTTGATTTATGTACTGCTCCAAATTAACGCACCAATAAATATTTTTCGGAAAATCTGCCTATTTTAAGCAAAATATTTTATCACATTTTGAAGGACACTTGTATATTATTTATTTTACATGCCTAAGCAATTTATTATATGCTGATAATTTTATTGCTATTGAATTTTTTACCAATTTTTTTTCCAAACTTTAAAATTAACAATTTGTGTTTTTTTATTGGCCATTAATTGCTACTTGCCTTAGTTACGATTGCATTATCCAGAGGCATTTTATTAAAAAATAATGTATGATTAGAAATGCACAAATTCTTGAAGACTGGCTGGCTGGCGTTCGTCTCTGCCACCGAACACGATTAGAAATGTACCTTTTGTATTTTGTTATTTAGATTTATGAGTTATTAGGCAAAGAAGCAAAAAATATTTTTTACGACCTCTCGAATTCATTTGGTTGAACCTGCCTAAAAATAAAAATATTCGAAAGCAATGAAGATAAAATATTAATAAAGCTCTCAAAAATTTATAGGAGGCAATGGCGTAAACGTAAACTCTGAACGCACCCACTGTATCTTTTTTTGACAATCAGCTGACTAATGGGGTTATGATTGTGTTTACTTTTATTTTTTAAACCTTGTTTTTTTACAGTTTTCCACGGTCTTCAGCATTAGAAAATGGCACACAAAGCCAGGTAAGTACATATTACGATGTGCCTTAAGACTCTAGACTCAGATATATTTCTGTAAAAATTTTAGAAACGCAAAAGGACATTTTGTTTATGGAACATGTCACTATTGGCATTTAACTGTCATTGCTTTTTGGTGTTAAGTCCTTGATTACCGCGTGTCAACAATCCTATCGTATTTTTAAATTTTAATTCCAGGCCCCATGCCTACAGGTTTATTGTGAGGGGATAAAGGCTTAAAGGTAAAGTCTGCTTCATGTACCTCTAGAACTTTAACAGTCCTTTTTTATTCTATTTGCTTAAAGATCTGCTTAGAAGCAATCATAAATTATAGAATTTTCATTTTATTAAATTAAAGGCAGGTTTATCCAGGCACATAATTGGAAACAAATTTAGTGATACCTATTAACATGTCTGTCTTATCTCTTATTTCTTGGTAGGTACAGTTTGACACAGCAAAAGTTATAAGGCCCTGGTTATGGTTAATCTGAGGGCTAATAACCTGTGGCTATCAAATTAGGTCTCTGACTTAACATTACATTGAATGCATTACTGAAACAAGCACTAAACAAACTTAAATAAGCAGTAGTTGATTAAATACCTTTATAACACACCAAAATCATAAGGTGTGGAGTATGTAAGTTCTTTTTTTATAATAATTCAAGCAAAAAAGATTATGAAGACCAGCTGGATATTTACTGTGGTAAGAATCCTCATACAAATTGAACAACTTTTTATAAAGAAGAGTGTGCTTTCCTGCTTGCTGATCACACATGTATGCAAGTAAATTATTAGATTACTATAATTTTGTATAGAGGACCTCTAGGTGACTAGGTACTACAACTTAAGGTGTTAAGCTTAAATGATTTATTGTTATGATCTGCAGAGTTTTTTCATGTATTAAGTGGAAAAAAAATATGCCACTTTAGACAAACTCAGTATGTAGGTATGTGGGCACAATAGATCCATTTGTGGTCACAGTGTTTGGAGGTCCCAGTAGGGCCTGCCACCACTTTTGAATACATACATATGAGGGGTGAACAGCTAACCCAAAATGTGTACACTGATTGTGCTAAGATTGTGGCAAGATTGTGGCAAGATTGTGAAAGATTGTGAGGGATTGTGGAGGACTGGGCAGCGGCGTAGCGTGCCTGAAGGGGCGGGGGGGGGGTCGTCCCATCAAAAATTCTTGCAACCAAAAAAAAAAAAGTCATCATGTCTATAGTTTCCTTTGCCGCCCTCTTAATTTACCATTGCCGGCCCTGCTACTTAATAACTGAGGGGTGACCAGCTAACCCCAAAATGTGTAAGCCGATTGTGAAAACCCACAATCTTCTGCTAAGATTGTGAGGAATTGTGGTAAGATTGTGAGGGATTGTGAAGGATTGTGAAGGATTGTGACAGATTGTGGGTGATTGGGAGGGATTGTGTAAAGATTGTGAAGGATTGTGAACAGATTGTGAGAAATGTGTACACCCATTGTGAGAGCTGTTCACCCCTCGCATACATACATACTACAACATTTACAGAGTATTACCTACAACTATAGTTGATATTGTATTAAAGTGGAACTGCATCATAGCTATGGTAAACCAAATTTTGCAGCAAAATCTAAGTAAAGAAGCTTTAAAAAATTAGTGTTTCACTTTGTACATGCAGTGTGCCGCTCGGGGTTCAATGTTCGAAGGATAAAACACCAAGACCTTTTAAAGGAGAGATCAAATAGGGACTTACCTAATAAATAAAGATCCGAAACATAAAAGGGAATCCAAAATTATTTTAAAATGTGGGCAAATATTGATTTAGTTGCAAAAACGGTAATTTGTTTTGTAAAAAGCTCCGTCGTAATTTGTTTGACATAAACAGTCAAAACAACAATGAATAGAAAACGTCAAAGCCCAGCTAAATCAATATGTTCGTAACAACCAGATAAGAGTATAAATGTTCCTTTCTAATGAAATCGTTTAGAAGAAGACATCAATAAAAAGCAAGTAAAATAGTAAGCTAATGACTAATTAGTGCAGTGCCTCATTTTGGGAATCATTATTAATAGAAAAATTAATGGAAGTGCGTGCCACTATATGTACCTCTACTCCCTTCCCGCCCATCAAGGTTTTGATGACTCAGTGTCACTTTAATACAATATCAACTATAATTAATTAATAATGGGTCGAAATTATTGTCATAAATTCCTTTAGGATTTGTTGGACGTTTTCATCGGAATCGATTTCATTGATCAATGTTGCACTTATAATAGGGGTCAAATTGTGATTGTTTAGTAAAAACTACTAGTTTGATAGAGAAAAACATTTGTGTCCTCTAAACTGTATAATATTACGAGAAGTATATTGCCATAGATAGTTACACTTTCGAGACATTTCCAACCTCTCTAATTATTATATGCATATTTACAGCAACAAAAAAAATCTGAAAAATTGCATGTATTTGAGTTTTGTTTATTTGTGCGTTTTTTTCCAAGCTAATTTTAGCATACTTTCTACCAAAGACAGTGACAGTTTTACATTTAATTTAAACCAACTCGAAATACACACAGAGTCAAAAAACTTGGACCCCCAAATTTCTCAGAAAACGCAACAAGTTCTAAATTTCGATAAATGTTATAAAAATCGCTATTCTGTTGCCAATTTATTCACATATTGTTCTTTAGTGCAAAGGTCCTTGGGTCCAACAAAAAATAGGAAAAACAAAATAAGTTTATTAAAATTCTTAATTAAACTACCTTATGAATATAAAATAACAACATTAATAATCAGTGTGACTCTTCTGTTTTCGAGACACGCATTGACCCGCCTTGGCATTGAGAGAATCAGATTGTCTATCTGTTCTTAAGGAATATTGTCCCACTCCTCTTGTGCCATCACAATCAGCTCTTGAAGGGTTATCGGTGGGTTTGGTCTCCTGAATATGGCTTCGGACAGCAAATCTCACACATGCTCAATCGGATTCATGTCCGGCGAGTTCATTCTTTCGATGTTGGATTCAGCTAACAGATTTTGGATCATTCTAGTGCGATGTGGGCGAGCATTGTCATCCATAAAGATAAAATTTGGCCCAAATTCATTCCTCCGGGGTAGAATAATTGACCTGATAACATTTTCGAGGTAAATGTTTCCCGTCAGCACCCCTGGTATGTGAATACGAGGAGTGCGGTAACCATGCATAGAGCCCTCCCAAAACATTACTGTTCCTCCTTGATAGGGAACCACTTCTTGAGGAAAGGCTAAACGTGCTGCACGTCCCGGTTCTCTCCATACCCTTACACGGCGGCTGTCACTTGTCAGTCCAAATCGGGACTCGTCAGAAAAAAGGAAATTTCTCCATTGAGGTTAAAGCCAATTTATGTGATTACGGCTCCATTCTAAGCGGTGAGCTCTATGTGCTCTAGTAAGCCTAGGCACTGTTATAGGTCTTCTCGATCGCAAATTGGCACGAGCCAGCCTTCGCCGAATTGTAGGACTAGAAATGAGTCTACCGTACGTTCGTCTGAAATGCTTTCTTATCGCTGTGACAGTGATATTCCGATTACGTCGAACAAAATTGGCTAAATATCGATCCTCCCTTTCGTCTGTGACACGATGACGCCCACTACTAGGTCTCCTACTCACACCTCCAGTTTCTTGGAACAATTGCACAATTCTGATAACAGACGATCTGGGAATGCCAAGTCTCGCTGAAATCCTATAATTTATTAGCAATTGGGAGCAAATTATACTTTTCAAGATTTACAAGAAACTGACAGTTTTTAACAAATGCTATAGTTAAAGAAAGAGATAAGGTTTTTTGGCGTTTTTGTTTCTTGATAAAAACAGCATTTTATGCGAGATTATTTCTAACAAAAAATTATTTTGATAAACATCTTAGCATTGGTTTTGTACAGGGGGTCCAAGTTTTTTGACGATGTGTGTATTTAATTTTTGATATATTTTTGGTTGGTTCAAGTTTTCTTTATTGCCATTTAAATTACATAGTTAATATTGACATTGCCTCATAAGAAAAAGTTTGAATGTAAAGTGCTACAAAGTATGAAAATCGCACTGAGTGCACTAAAACTAAAGTTATAGCATTAAAATATTACAGTCTAAATTATACGCATTTGTAATGACGTCACCAGGTGAGAAAAAAACGTATGGCGTAGATATTTTTGCCAATCAATATTTGTTGTTGGGCTCAATTTTGTTGCATCTGCGGCTCGCTGTATCACATTCTCAAATTAAAGTGCGATTTCATTTCGGACTTGTTCCCTTTCCAGTTGAAAAAAAGCCAATATATTTAAAATTATCAGCTGCGATTCTTCATTATACCTATTATATTTGTTTATCGGCATTTTACAACTTTTTAAAGTAATTTCCGACAAGTTGACTCATGTTTTTGATTGACTGTGACGGATACTTCACATAACCAATTACCTACCTATTTAAAAAATTAATTTATCATAAACACTACTTTTTTAAAAAAGTTTATTGTCACCGCTGTTTATAATATACTAAACAAAGATAATTTGGACTGTAATATTATTTGCAATTAGGAAATACGTTTGCGTCATTTCAAAGTCACAAAAGTGTAACTGCCTATGGTAAGCAATATAATTATGAGCTTCATTACAGTAACAAGTGCTGAATATTGTCAGACCAAGTCTTGGTAACCACATGAGTGCTGTAATGAGCCTTACTGTACATATAATATTCAACATTGTATCTACAACTCAGATTTTCGTTTTTTAATGTATTTAAAATATTTTTCATTTTTACATGTTACTGGCTGAACAAAGAAAATCTCATATAACATATAATTAAGTAAAAAAAGTTAGTCTATTACACCATTAGTGATATCATCATCTTATTACATCACTAGGGCGATAACACAACTTATTACATAACTCAAACAGGCTAAAATAGTTATGTAATAAAGTCTTATTGTATTTTTTTTTGTCTACTAAAATAAAGCAACAAATATTCTTCAAACTCTACTTTTTGACAGTGAATAGTTCACAATACACTATCAGAAAATAGCAGTTGTTTACTTTGATCCCATATTGATCCTAACAAAGTTTAAGCAAAGCTGTTTTGATAAAGAAAATAAATAGTTTTAATCTGTTGTCAGTTAGATATTAGTCAGTCATTAACCTATATATTCTGTGGTCATATGAAAAAAATTATTGTATGAAGCAGGCTTTTACCTTAAACCATTTATGGTTCTGTGATTTAATATTCTGTGTACCTTTTTTAGAAGTGAAATAATTAGTGCAATTTGTTAATTGATTTCTTGCAAAAATTACAAAAGCCGCAAAAATTTAATTTTTATTCAACAATGATTGTGTGTGGACTTATAGTATCGACGGCACTTGTGGCAACTATTGTTGCCTTCATACTTTTTAAAAACTTTAAATCTAAACGACCAAGAAAGAGCTTGTACGGAAAACATGTGGTCATTACTGGTGGCTCCAGTGGAATTGGACGAGCGATTGCTGAACTGGCCGCTCAAGATGGAGCCCATGTTACTATTATTGCTAGGAATATCCAGAAATTAAACCAGGTAAGAGTTTTTTTTAAAATATGGTTTGCAGACGATTTTGAGAGTTTTTGGCAATTTACTCTAAAATCCAAAATTTAAAATGTTTCTACCATAGTTTTTAAAATTAATTTTACAAAATAAAAACAAAAATTTTTGAAAAACAAGCTTTGCAAGGGAAGTTTTCTGTCTCGCTTTAAAACATCTGAAACCTCCCAAGAAAATGGAAATTGGGACAAGAGGCCTTTTTAGGTATTTTTCGTGCAAATTTGGAGAAACGCTCGGACGCGTCGATTTTGTTTGCGTGGGGGACACGCAATTTTATTAGATTAGAATTTAATATTTTTTGGATTTAATTTTTATTTTATCATTTCATGTTAAATTTGAAAGCAAATATCTCAAAAACTAACCGATGGATTTTATAAATTTTTACACGGTTATAAAGATATTCAAGAGAGCTTCAAAACAAGGTAGGGTCGACCGGGGTAAATGTAAACGATTTTGACCATTTTGGGAAATTTCAGATTTTAAATAAAAAAATAGACACTCCCGTTTATAAGAAAAATTATACAAAAATTTTGTGGTAATATTTGGACATTATCCTTTGTCCTAAGAACAAAATTAACAAAAAGCAAAATCGCTTAAAAAAATACTCTACCAATATATGGGCCCCTAAGCTCACACTAGGTACTATAGTTATAGTGTACATGTGAGCTAATATAACTAAAAACTGAAATATATTTTATTTAACTCCAGACTAAATTACCTTTTGTTTGATACCACACAAGCCATGTTTTGACTTAAACTCAAATTTTTGAAATCTACCCCCACCCTTAAAAAAAACAAAAAACTAAAATGTATTTTGGTAAACTCCGGACTCAATTACCTTTCGTTTGATATCACACACGCCATATTTTCACTTAAACTCTAATTTTTAAAATATACCCCCACCCTTTTTTTTTAAATAAATTAAAATGTATTTTGTTTAACTGCAGACTCAATTACCTTTCGTTTGATATCACACACGCCATATTTTCACATAAACTCTAATTTTTGAAATCTACCCCCACCCTTTTATTTGGTTTCTGTTCGGTGGATTTTGTTCATTTTTAAATGGGACCATTTCGACCCAAGACCCAGCCTAGGTACCAAATTTCATTAAAATCGGCTAAGCGGTTTTTGAGTTATGCGCGTTGGTCGTTACAGACATACAGACAGACAGACAGACAGACGGCGCAACAAAAAAGTTTCAAAATCATCTGAAACGCAAAGATATATAAAAAATTTTGAAATCGGAGCAACTTTTTTTTTCTCGAAAAAATTAGGATCACCAAAGCTCACACTACTATAGTATAGTATATGTGTGAGCTAAAATTGTTTAAAAAACTGTCATATGTTTACATTTATCCCAACAAACCATGGTAAATGTAAACTGGTATTTTAGCTCATCTTTATCGCACAGATATCTTGCCCTGGCCAATAGGCCATTGTAAATTGTTGGATACCGCATCTGCATTAAACGCCATTTTGCGACCGGGATCAGTGGAACTGATCTGGAAGCTAATTTTCATTGCCGCTAACTGTCAAGGAAGCGTGGTATTAGAAATGGCGCCAATATCGAATTTAGAGGCAAATTGAAATTTTTTATTACGACCGTTTACATTTATCCCGGTCGACCCTATCACTAGACCCACTTTCCCTATTCAAAATACAGGGGTAAAGTATACCCCTCGAAGGGGGGTCGAGCTACAAAAATTTCAAGATAGCCAAAAAGTGTCCTCCTCGCAAACAAAATCGACGTGTCCGAGCGTTTCTTCCAATTCGCACTCTAAATACCCAAAAAGGGCTGTTTCGATTTACGTGAAATCCAGGATTCCAAAATTAATGTAATTTTTGACCAGTAAACTAACGTCATTATTATTATTAACGTTTTAGGCACTGGAAATTATTAAATTAAAAACTTTTGAACCCGAAAAACAAATCCTTACAACGGTATCTGTCGACGTTTCGGACCACCAGGCAGTGGAAGCTAAAATACAAGAACTAGAAGAAAATGTTGCTCCTATTTATATGCTAGTCAATTGTGCAGGTTTGGCCATTGGTGGATTAACAGAGGACTTTACTCAAGCACAGGTCAAGCAAATGATAGATGTCAATTTTCTAGGTACATATGTTGTATTGGGGAATTTACTCCCTGATCTGAGGTAGCAAGGTGACGTGAAACGTCAAAAGGCGGTAACTTTTGATCAAGGTCTGTAGAGGATAGGTTACCTGGTAACTTTTTGACCAATCACAGCTCAGTTGTAGAAACGCGGGAAATGAAGTCACCCGGGGTGCCCATTTAAATAAAAAGCATTTAATATAGTAGGAAATCTTTAAGTTTCTTGTGTTCCTTTATTGATTTAAATGTAAATATGTTTTGTTATTTTTCTTAAGGTGTCTATAATAACAATATTCATAAAATACAACAACTAACTCAAATATAAAACCTACCTTCTACCTAATTTCCCAACGGCAGTGTCTTGAGAAGCTTTTACTCCTTAAAAGTAACTACAAGTAGAGAGTATAAGTAAACTAGAACAAGTATCCGAAAAAACACCACAAATGTAAAAAATAAACCATCAATGAATAAAAATACTTAAAACCACATCTAAACAAAAGGCTCTAATCAATTCGTGGCACTGCAAATGACGCGCTGTCATCTCTTACGCCGCTTGGACCATAGAGTTACCAAGCAACCTATTCTCTACAGACCTTGACTTTTGATGACCTATGACGTCTTTAAACTGACATATTAATGACGTCTTTACGATGTTTAAAAGACACCCAAAATGACTCGCGGCTACAGACTAAAATGCACTCTGGCTCCTTCGATTTCGCGGGTTAATTTGAACGTATATTTTTAAAATTCGTAGAAGTTCGGGGCCTAAGAGGGAAATTTTGGGGTTTGTCTGCATTTTTCCGTACCATAATAAAATTTGGCACAGAGGTAGTAGACACCATAAAAGATGCCATTTTAGAAGAGGTGCTCCGATGGAACCCAGTGCAGGGCCCAGATACAGGGGCGTACTTGAGGTGGGCAAGAAAAAATGTATAAAATAAATATGAAACTCATTACGCATAGTTTTTTGTTTGTTTCACCTTATAGCTTGTAAATCCAAAAAATTTACAAAAAGTAAAGTTTTGAAAACGGCTTTTTTTAGGGAAGGGAGCAAAAGGAACGAGGACAGACATTGTTAAAATCTTATTTCATCTAAAGTGGTCGTGTGGGGTATCGATTTTTAGGTAATTTCATATTCTAAACGAAAATAAAGTCCATATCATTATTTTTGGGATAACTTTTTATGATTTTTTTTTCGCTGGCCTATGCTATTTGCTATGGTAACAGATGATTACTATCAAAAATTTATCTCAAAAATTATGGAATGAACTATAGATATAAATTAAGTCAAAACGTCAAACTGTTCACATGATATATCAAAAACTGACACCTGAAATGTACCTGTTCTGAGATCTACGTGAGAGAATATTAAAAACACCTAATCAAACCTAACTTAATAAAATTTGATAAATTAAGTAAAAATTAAGTTTCTGGAATTTTTGAATTATAATGTACAGGGTGTTAAGAGTTAAGTCGCCACTATTACTTACTTCGTTAATATTAGAGCTACAGGGTCGGTTAAATAGACAAAGTTGTGGTATTTTTTTTCTCTGATTACGATGGTGATGAACTAAAAGAAAATCAAATGACGAGTAGGTGAGTTATGTTCAGTTCAGCCAATAAAATAATACTACAGTGTTGTACTATATTCGTACCAAGTATCATTACGGTACCCAAAAATGCAGACAAAAGTGGCTTAGGCTCCGAACTATAGGAATCCAGGCTAAATCTTTTTGAGGTTTAGGATTTATGGAAAATTTGGTACTATATAATTAAATCACATTTATAATGAAGATTCGATATAAAACAAAAATAAACAAAATGTGAAATGTTTAAGCTATTAGCTGAACTCAAAAAAAGGTTTTGGGAAACACAAAAATAACATGTGGGCAGATGCAAAAATAAATTATTCTTCTAGGTATTTACTCTATTAGGTTTTTATTATTTTTAGGAATCAAGAATGTAACAATTGATTTGCTATTAAAATTGTCTCTTCTGGCATAGGTTTTGCAAACAATTTTTTTCTTGACTTTTTGGGCTGATTTTTGGTGGAAAATAAACGTCTTTGAGGAAGTTCTGTTCTATCAATTGAGTCTAAATTCCTTATAATTATTAATTTTAATTACTTCATTTTCATTTATTTTTTTAAAAATTTTATTTGTAACTAGAGGTAGATGCAGTTAAGATCTCAAAGATACTTGTAATTTTTAAGTGTTACAAAAAAACAAATAGTTTATTTATTTATTTTAATCTATCTATATATTACTTAAAATTGTTAAATTTGAAGATTAAATAGGTCTTTATAACTTTTAAGCCTTACAAATAAAAAAAAACAAATTAGCACACACAAGATTTATTTCTTTTTGCTATGAAAATATCAAATGTATTTTAAACTTAATCAGTAACTAGTTTTGTTAAAAGTTGTAAACTGATTTTATTCAATAAATACTTGAAATACTACTAGAAAAGTACATTTTTATTATGATATATAAATGATGATGATTATAAAACACGGACTAATTTTTAAAACTGGAAGGGACTTCAAACTATAAACACTCCCAGGCTATTTGAACAAAAACAAAACAATTAAAACATAACCTCGAAATCGAAGGAGCCATGTGCATTTTAGTCTGTAGCCGCGAGTCCCAAAATGACGTTAGTTTTAGATGTCTTTAAGACGTTAGTAATATGACGTATTTGGACTGAAACAGAACTGCCATCTCTAGAATAAGTACAGATCATACTAGGTGCGATAAAAGAGTATTCCACCACATCGATGTATAATTTATTTGACGTATGTTTACGCCTCTTGTAATTGCGATGAGATGCTAACTAGTGCGCCATCTAGGAGCGACATCCGTTGTTGAATATTCGTAATATGACTTTAAAAATTACATTCAAAAATTGACGTGACATGATCAAAAGACCGAAAAGGCACAATCGCTTGCGTTGAGTCGTTGTACCCGGTCTGTCACAATTTCATATGGACGCTAAAAACTTGCTAGAACCGGCGTCGCTATAGGCAGACGTTATTTACAATAATTTAAATGTAAATCCAACCAACATTTTAAACAATATGAGTCTTGTTCTTATAAGCAACTTCATTATTTGCGACTTTCACTGCATTTTCTATATTTTAGGGACTTTTTATCCCATACAATCAGTTTTGCCAAGGATGAAGTCGCGCAAGGAGGGTTTGATAGTTATAACAGGGTCACAACTATCATTAATGGGCATGTTCGGAATGTCTGTCTACTCTGCTACTAAGTTTGCCTTGAGAGGGTTGGCAGAGTCGCTTTTTCAGGAAGTTAAGGAGTACGGCATAAAGGTATGGTGTACGTAATATGAAGACTACGACAAATATTATATATTTTTTTCGCCTAACCAAATCTAAAATACTACAACTAACCTTTGGCAAATTTGGAATTTCCAAAAACGTAATGGTTTGAATCGGCACCATTCTGCATCACCCCAAAAATATCGACTATGTACCAAAGTTTTTTTTTTCGCATGACTGATCCCTCGAACTTAAACCCGAGAATAGCTAACTACACTAAATAAAACTTATATCATGGAAGAATGCAGCAGCGTTCGCTTTTTTGGCTCTGGAAGTCCTAACCTTCATTTTGACACCTTACTTGAAAAGTTTGGTTATTAGGATCGAGTTCATTAGTCGATCATTTTGGAACGCAGGGTACCGAGTGGCACCATTATGCTTTTGGAAATGCCTAATTATTGATGTGAACGTTGACTAATATCTTTCGTTTGGTTAGTATCTTTCGTTTGGTTAGTCGAAAAAGAGAAAGTTGGCTGAAAAAATAGGATTAATAGTTATTTACCGAAGAAGTGCGAAGAGTAAGTCCCGAGGGCAGGCCACTAAGTCCATTCAAATAATTACCAGATTAACCCACAACTTTTATCATAGAGGCCCTTGATACGTTTTGACAGATATTTTTGAGAAACATCAGTCAAATATATTCAGGGCCTCTATTTTATCATCTATGGTGTTAGGTGTGATCTCAAAGGTTACCATAGTTTCAAACCATGTCCAGATTTGCAAACAAATGTGTTTAGTGGCATGTGGGATTTGGCACAAATTTTTGCGGTGCAAATTTGCCAGCCTGTTTTGTTTCGTGTATTTCATTTGATTGGCCTATGCTACTAATGCAATCCGACCACTATTTTTCAATATCTGATATCTACAGGACCACATGAAGACCCAGCAGGCCGGCCTGTAAGCCCCACGGTAGGCAATTTTCTTTTCTTCAGGACAATTTAATTTTGCCTCATACCCTTTGTCGGGCACAGGGGTCTTTATTGTGCTAGCGCCATCTACGCTCTGAACACGGGACTACCGGCTTAACGTTTCAAGTTTCAAGTTTTCTTTATTGCCATTTGATTTACATAGTAAATATTGACATTGTCACATAAGAAAAGTTTGAATATAAAGTGCTACAAAGTATGAAAATCGCACTGAGTGCCCTAAAACTAAAATTGCAAAGTAAAAATATTTATATTATTTGTTGATAATATAAATTTATTCTAAAACCTAAAGGAATTAACTAAAATCATAGGTACAGTAATCTACATCAACATACCTGGAGCTAACCACCTCTTGAGTTAAAAAATTCTTTTACAGAATAGTGGCTTTTTGACACTAAATATTTCCTTAGTTCTGTCTTAAATTTCTTAAAACCATCAGTGTCTTTAACAGCCTTTGGCAGAGAATTGTAAACAGTGGAACAAAAGCAGTAGGGACTTTTAGTGAAGAGTGCTAGATTATATGAGGGAATTTTTATATTTGAACTGGATCTTGTGTAGTGGTTATGAGAGCTACGTGACTTCCGAACCACAGCCTTGTATTGATCATCAACTTTGCATACTTCGTTGATACCCAAACTACAGCCTTAACCCCTACTTTCGGTAAATCTGTATTCACAAACGAATAGTAGGTTCGAGTTTGTAGTGGCAGGCTTGGGAATCGAACCTGCCATCCTGTTTGACATAAATATTTACGTTGTCCGCGGTGCGTCCTTGATCAAGCAGAAAAAAATAGAAAGATGCGGGAATGCCGTCCACACCCGCATATATTTGTATTTCACAATCTGTGTGCTGAATGCCACGCACAACACAATTTGCTATTCTTATTAGCTCACACATATACTATACTAAAGTAGTGTGAGCTATGATGATCCTAATTTTTTCGAGAAAAAAAAAGTTGCTCCGATTTCAAAAATTTTTATATATCTTTGCGTTTCAGATGATTTTGAAACTTTTTTGTTGCGCTGTCTGTCTGTCTGTCTGTATGTCTGTCTGTCTGTATGTCTGTCTGTAACGACCAACGCGCATAACTCAAAAACCGCTTGGCCGATTTTAATGAAATTTGGTACCTAGGCTGGGTCCTGGGTCGAAATGAACAAAATCCACCGAACACAAACCAAATAAAAGGGTGGGGGCAGAATTCAAAAAATAGAGTTTATGTGAAAATATGGCGTGTGTGATATCAAACGAAAGGTAATTGAGTCTGCAATTAAACAAAATACATTTTAATTTATTTAAAAAAAAAGAGAGGGTATATTTTAAAAATTAGAGTTTAAGTGAAAATATGGCGTGTGTGATATCAAACGAAAGGTAATTGAGTCCGGAGTTTAACAAAATACATTTTAGTTTTTGTTTTTTAAAGGGTGGGGGTAGATTTCAAAAATTTGAGTTTAAGTCAAAACATGACTTGTGTGGTATCAAACAAAAGGTAATTTAGTCTGGAGTTGAATAAAATATATTTCAGTTTTTAGTTATATTAGCTCACTCGTACAATATAACTATAGTACCTAGTGTGAGCTTAGGGGCCCATATATTGGCAGAGTATTTTAAAGTGAATACTTTTGCGTCAAAATTAAGTCAGTCTTAAGTTGCATAGAGTTGAAAATTTCTTCTTTTTTAGGTTTGTCTCTGTTTGCCGGCTGATACTGATACCCCAGGCCTTCAAAATGAAATGAGAACAAAACCTATTGAAACTAAATTAATGTCAGATGCTGGTGGGTTGCATTCGCCTGAAGTTGTCGCTGATCAGTTGCTAAATGACGTTTTGGTAAGTAGTAAGTAAATATTTGTTGGATTTATGTTTTTTGTTTATAATTTTTTGGACACTCCTTGCCAATGAAAACTCGAAAATTTTGCTGGCTCGCGATATCTTTTGTTGTTTAAACGTTATTATTAAATAAATATACAGGGTGTAGATAGTGGGACTCACAATATTTTAATGAGTGATAGAGGAGGCCAAAATAAGAAAAAAGTTCATATAACATGGGTGTCAAATATTATTTGTTTTCGAAATAAAGGGCAATAAAGTTTAAAAAGTTTGGCAAAATCGCGCAAATTCTTCCAAAAGCCACAATGGATTCTCCCAACGAGATGAGAGCTTCGGTGAGCTTCACCATAAATAATAATAAAAAATATTCGTAAAATTGTGATTATCGCCCGCTCCCGTTCCGTCCATGTACGCTCTATCTTCAGACCCAGTGGCGTATATACGGGGGGGCCTGGGGGCCCGGGCCCCCCCCGAAGCTAAAATTTTTTTGGATATTTTCCACATATTTCATGAATACAAACATAAAATAGCATAAAACACAGCCTCATGAGGTCTCGGGCCCCCCCTCAAAACTGTCTCGGGCCCACCCCGAAACTTTTTTCTATATACGCCACTGTTCAGACCTAAGGTCACTCATCGTCAAGCAAGCTTTACAGGTAGCGAAGCTAGCGTAAGTAAGGTCACTCATCGCCAAGCAGCAAGCAATGAACCGAACCGAAGCAAGCTTGCCTTTACGATGAGTGTCCTTAAACGTAAGGCTTTCTAATTTTTGGTTATTATTTTTGACATGTTTTCCTGTTCTGTTTTATTTTGAAGATGTTGTTTTACACAGTATGAAGGTACCTAAAACTATATATATTTATGTAATTAGAATTAAAAAGTTATGCTGCAAACTATCTTGAAACTGTATCATTATTAAATAGATCTTTAGACTGTGTTAAAACCACATTTCTAAAAT
The DNA here is from genome assembly GCA_963576565.1 of Aspidapion aeneum. NCBI lineage: Eukaryota > Metazoa > Arthropoda > Insecta > Coleoptera > Brentidae > Aspidapion > Aspidapion aeneum. Next base: position 22,317,289 of record OY755043.1, read on the forward strand.
AACAACGAGCCGCCAATGCGAAAACGAGGAAAACATGTCAAAAATTATAACCAAAAAATAGAAAATCAGAGTTAGGCTTCGCTACCTGTAAAGCTTGCTTGACGATGAGTGACCTTATTCAGACCACCTTCAGACTGAGATAAGACAGTAAGGTGACCTGCGACTGCAGTCAAAAGTTTGAACTTGTCGGCTAATATACAAAGTGATTTTCCGAGGCACAGACAAAGTTAAAGGACAAGTTTTCGTGTGGTTCAAAATGATGCTGATGCCGCTTCTTTTTAAACTCTTCACTTTCAAGAAAACTTGTGTTTATTTTTTTAACTTTTAGACCAAGACTCATGGAACTTTATTAGATCTATTAAAGAATATTCCTGCTAAAAAAATATTAAGGTGGTACACGTCAAATTTTTAGTATTTGAAAGATAATGGCTTCTAAATTTTAAAACTTTGACACGATTTAAACAAAAATCAGTTGAGTTTTATCCCCCATGTTATATAAACTTTTTTTCTTATTTTGGCTACTCTATCAACCATAAAAATTTTGTATATGTGAACAAAATATAATTTTTGGACCCTATTTACAGTATCGGCTAAATGTAGAGCAACTTCCTAAAAGTTTATACTGTGTACTAATTATCATAGAATAAGTGGTGCTTTTGAAGACTTCAATCCAGTTCTCAGTTTACGTATCATGTGAAAGAGATTGGACAAAGAATCATGAAAAAATGAGTGTTTATAGCAATTTTAAAATTTTATTTCTACACTATCCTTTGTTCAGTTCTGATATTTTCAGGACATATATAACTTTGAGGTCTTTTTCGAATGGTACTTGCTATTTTTGTCTAAAAATACACAGAAAAAACCTTTTTATCTTAGAAGGCTAATTGGAGTTTACACTACTTATTCTTTGGTAATTGGTATAGGATCGGCTTTATATTCAGGTTTAGGGAGTTTGCTTTTGGAAAATTTCGTCTAAATCGGCCTATTATATAGACAGACTGACCAACAACCAACTTGGCGATATTTTATAAAATACCTAACTGTCTTAAGAAAAATCCTATTTTTAGGGATTCTCTTCAGCTTATGCTGGTTCTGATGAATTCAATTTTCTAAGGCCGTAACCACTATCATCTAATTTTTTGTTATATTGCGGGGAGTTCAAATTATTTAGGGACACTATCTCTTAAAGATTGAATTTATTTTGTAATTTGTTTTGCACACGTTTTTGTTTTTGGTATTATGACTAATGTTTTAATATTTTTTTAGGGAGGAAAGTTTTTCAGCTCCGTTGGCTTCGAAAGCTGGATTTTAACAACCCTTTGCGTAGGAATGAGTCCAGTCATCAATATTGTGGATATCGTCGTAGAAACTTTTGTTTTGGGATTTCTCAGATTCGTATCTACTTTTTATATTCGGGACTTTTACAAAATTATTAAGGAGTGTCATCAAAGGAGAATCAATAGAGAAGCGGATAAACATCACAAAGATTTGAAGGAGGAAAATTAATTTTAATTTTAAGGAAAAAATAGTTTTTTCAAAGGTATTCCTTTTACTTTAAAATTATTTAAGCTCTGTTTCCTGAAGCAAAATATGTATGTATTGTTAGAGTGTTTTTTAATGTTTTAAATATACAGTGTGTGTGGTCTACTTTGTAAACTTTCTTATGTAAAATTTTTGAAATAAATGTTGTACTTTATAGAAAGTTTTGCTTATTCTAAAAACTCAATACTCATTCTAAAAGTATTAAAAAAATATACAGGGTGGTAAAAAAACAAAAAAAATCTGCTTATTCCTTAGGTCCATAAGTACTTATTGTCAACTTGCTAAAAAATATAAAATGTGGCAGGGGGGTAAGAAAAGGTGGGAACTAGTTTTAATATTTACATTAGCTGTATAAAAAGACTGGGTTGCTAATATTTGCGAGGGAGAAATAATTTATCTCTCCTGCAGGACCAAATCATTCCTGCCATACATCGGGTTCCAAGTATTGAATTTACCCAAATTTGGTTCATGCAAGATAGATAACCAGCTCATGATACTTTGCCTGTAAAAGATTTTTTTAAATGAAACATTCCCAGAGCGGCGTATTAGCAGGCAAGGTATCAGATGCCCTCCAAGATCATCCGACTTGGCACCTAATGATTTTTTTTTATGTGTATATGCATATAGCCAAATTTACTATCATGGCCAATTAGAAACACTCCAAGTGCTAAGTAACGTCCAAACTGAATTATATAATAAGCTTGGATGCTGCTTAGCACAGGGTGGTGGCATTTTCGAGAATCTAATTCGCTCGCTCCTAAATAAAAAAAATTACCAAATTGCAAATAATGCAAGGACCTAAAACTATAAACAACAAGTGAAACTAAAGAAAGAAAAATGTTTTTCTGCGTCGGCCGGGACTCGAACCTGGGATCTCTTGCTTTGTACGTAAACATTCTAACCATTGAACTACCAAAGCCATACATAAATTTTCGGAAAACTTTTATCTATGCAGGCTGCGGTGTCTCAATACATGAACGAGAGACTCTCAGGGTGTTAACTCGCCCAAGTCATCAAACTGATCTCTATTCTTTCTTCCCACTGTTAAAGGTATGAAAACTCAAAAGCTAGACGTAAACTATCAACGTCTGAAAACATGAGATCACCTTTTCGTGTGTTAAAATTTCTGATCGCAATGGGCGATTGCCAAAATAATTCTCAAATACCAAATTGCAAATAATGCAAGAAGAATTAAAGAAAGAAAAAAAGAAAAATAAGAAAACATTTTTTGTTTCAGACTCAAAGAATTTGAAGAACTATTGGACCACCCCGTCATAGATCTAGACGCTCTAAGAAGACTGTCATTTCAGGGTAAGTACTACACCTTAAATTACATCAAACCAACAAAAAAATACAGGCTCCGATTCTCAAAAAGACTTTTCTTACATTTCATATTTATATGAGTTCCTATAGAAGATCTTAGTTTAATTCGCAATTATTTTAAAACGATTCTCCACTATTTCCAATTTTTATAAATTGAACTTCCTTCTATTTTTAATTGTTTTGTAATAGATCTTTAAAAAACAAACAAAAAAGCTAAATATAAAGGAGAGTTCGATTTAAAAAAAGTATTTGGTCCCAAAAGCTGGAAAATTAGATGTTTAATTGTTTTTTTTAAGCGTTAAATAAAAATGCCACACATCATATAAGGGTTGTGACAACTATGGAAAATGAAAGAGAAAAACTCGCTTAAATATTATTCTTAAACCTAGTTTTAGGACTTAAGACACTTCGGCAAATAAATGAATTTAAAAAGCACGGTTTATAGCTAGTCCATTAAATTTGCTACTTCTTTTTCTACATCAAGTCTCAGCCCATTTCGTAAACTTTTTAGGAGTTCCCGACGATCAAGGCCAAAGAGCGATTTGCTGGCGGATACTATTAAACTACCTGCCACTAGAAAAATCAAAATGGCAAGCACATCTTAGAGAAAAACGGAATTTGTATAGACAATTCATAGGTAAGACCTTAGAGTAATACTCTGAGGGTAAGACTAAAGACTTAGCTTAAAATAGTAGGTATACTCGAATTCATAAATTATATCGGAAAAATATCATTAGATACACGTTATTCTTAGGATAAGAGAGAGATTTGACACCAAGGCGGGTTCTTTGTTCATTTTGTTTTAAGTCAAAGAAAGAAAGATGTATTTGCAAATAGTTAATATAATTTGTTAAGAGATTCGGAAAGTGGCACCTTGGCCTAAGAATGAACACATTATTCTTATCAATCGGTTATGCGTAATGAGACCAAACAAAAATATTTTTCACAAAGGTTAGTTTTAGCGCCCTAGATATAAATTATATAACGAGGAGAATTTAGTGGCATAAGGACAAGGGATAAATAAGAAAAATAAGATAATAAAAAGATTTTACCTCAGGCTGGATTTGAACCAGCGACCTTTCGCTAACCAGGCAAATGCTCTTTCATCTGAGCTACCGAGGCACTGATTTAAAATCCGCCTATAGGGAAACCGTTTCGTCATCTCTAATGTTTCTTTCTCGCTATATAATTTATATCTAGGGCGCTAAAACTAACCTTTATGATTTTCAGTTTGGCTTGATATTGTTTGTTGGAAATTCCATGTCTGACACCTTTAGTGACGCGCTATATGCCGTGCATCACTGGTAGATGGATAAATAGGGTTTTCATACAACTAACAATCGTGAATGTGTATTCCTCTCCCATCCCCATATAGAGGCGGGCTCAAACGACTCGTGTACTTGGCAAATACACAATTATTTGCGTACTTGGCAAGTATGCAAGCAGGGTGCTCAAACGACGTGTACAATTACTTACAAGTACAGACAAGTATTGTATTGGCAAGTATACGAAGAATCGTGAGCCCTTTGACTCAGCCCATTTTTACCGACCACAAATGGAAAACCAACGAGTGACAAATAATTGTACAAGTCACTCACTCATACGACATGGCAAGTATACGCTAGAGTCCCTGTATGTTGACATATTTAATATATCCAAATATGTCAACATACAGGGACTCTAGGTTACGCAAGTAACAATTATTCGCCAAGTACACGAGTCGTTTGATCCCGGCTTAATACCTACCGTGTTCTCGTAGTTACCGGAAGCTTGAGACCAGGCACGTATACTAACAAAGAAAAATTAGAAATAACAAAACGGTTTGCGAGTAGGCGGATTTTGACTCAGTGCCTCGGTAGCTCAGATGTAAGAGCATTTGCCTGGTTAGCGAAAGGTCGCTGGTTCAAATCCAGCCTGAGGTAAAATCTTTTTATTATCTTATTACCTCACACATATACTATACTATAGTAGTGTGAGCTATGGTAATCGTAATTTTTTCAAGAAAAAAAAAAAGTTGCTCCGATTTCAAATTTTTTTATATATCTTTGCGTTTCAGATGATTTTGAAACTTTTTTGTCGCGTTGTCTGTCTGTCTGTATGTCTGTCCGTCTATCTGTAACGACCAACGCGCATAAATCAAAAACCGCTTGCCCGATTTCAATGAAATTTGGTATCTCCGCTGCCAAATAAAAGGGTTCATTTCATCATCATCATTTTAAAAATTAGAGTTTATGTGAAAATATGGCGTGTTTGATATCAAACGAAAGGTAATTGAGTCCAGAGTTAAAAAAAAATACATTTCAGTTTTTAAAAAAAGGGTGAGGGTAGATTTCAAAAATTGAAATTTACCTGAAAATATGGCATGTGTGATATCAAACGAAAGGTAATTGAGTCCGGAGTTAAACAAAATACATTTTAGTTTTTGTTTTTTTTTGAGTGTGGGGGGGTAGGATTCAAAAATCTGTGTTTAAGTCAAAACATGGCTTGTGTGGTATCAAACGAAAGGTAATTTAGTCTGGAATTGAATAAAATATATTTCAGTTTTTAGTTATATTAGCTGACACGTACACTATAACTATAGTACCTAGTGTGAGCTTAGGGGCCCATATATTGGCAGAGTATTTTTCTTACCTTGTCCTTATGCCACTAAATTCTCCTCGTTATATTAATATTTTTGCGTCGCGAAATTTCTTTTCGTTTAAGTATTGACTGTATACTCGCATTATACCTTTCAATTTATTTTATGTGTTTGCTTTCTCCTAGATGAAATGATTGTAAGCCCAGGCGAGAATGAACCAACCGGTGATGTGACGTTTGGAGATCATCCTTTAAGTGTCAATCCCGACAGCCAGTGGTCTACGTTTTTTCGTGACAACGAGGTACTGTTGCAGATTGACAAGGATGTCAGGTTAGTATTTTCAATATAATTTGCGGAGTATCGGGATTTTACGTAAACATAAACTGTAATTCAGCGTTTTATTAGGAGCCCTAATTGCCCCAAAATCCTAATTTGTTACAACTTTTAGCATTTAATAACTGTCCTAACTTGTTTTACTTTGTTTAAACCTGTAGATATTTAATTTTTTGCCGGATTTTTGTTTTTTTTTTTGTGATTATAGTCACATTCCTCATTATCGGGAACTGCCAAAATTAGCTTAACAATTTTAACTATACGGCATAGCTATGTTACTCCAGAAAGTAGTTTTGGTAGTACTAGGCTTGTATTGCTTTCTTGAGATTCGCTAGATAAGGATACTACCAGTCAATTAACTAAAAATGAGTTTGATCGGTTAAAACTGAACCTTAATTACAACACTGAAATTTTATTAAATTTTTTCGCTAGTGCTGCTTGTATGTACTTTAATTAGTTTAGGTCTGCCAGCCTTTTGTCAATATAGAGGCACAAGGTGTTTATATATATATATATATATATATATATATATATATATATATATATATATATATATATATATATATATATATATAGGTTTCACAACGTTCTACGTCTTCCGATACCCAATCTTCACTCGTTTCTGTTTGCCTATGATTCATCATCTATTCTAATCCTTCTCTCCAGCTTCTTCTTTGCCGTCCCCGTTTTGTTCGGCCAGTTGGTTTCCATTGTAGTCTGTTTGGGTAGTCTTTCATCATTCATTCTTTGTACATGTCCGTACCACACGAGTTGTTTTGTTCTTATATCATCCACTAAAGTACGTTCACCCACTGTCATAATTTCTCTTATTCTTTGATTTGTAACTCTTTCTAATTCTTTGATTTGTAATTTTTTCTGTTCTATCCTTGATTGGCCATACTTCTGAGCCGTATGTAATAATACTTTTTACAATGGTGTTATATATAAGCTTTTTGTTATGTTTTGATATACTTTGGTCCCAAATTATTCCATTTAATAAAGTTATTGCTTTTCTTCCTTGTACGTTTCGATCTGTTATAGCTTTGTCTAGTGTTCCGTCATATGTAATTTTTAGACCTAAGTATTTATACTCATTACAGGACTGAATTCGCTGCCCGGTATTTAAGATTAGATCCTGTTTCATTCCACCGATACACATATACTCTGTCTTATTGAGATTAACCTCTAGTCCCCACTTATTGTACTCTTCTATTAGTTTTCGTGTCATATATTCGAGGTCGACATAATCCCGAGCCACTACTATCTGATCATCGGCGAAACAAAGTATACGTATGGTTTCGTCCAACGGAATTCCCATGTTTTGGCATTTTCTCTTCCATACTTTAAGGACTTGTTCCAAGTATATCTAGAAGAGCGTAGGCGAGAAACAGCAACCTTGTTTAAGACCTTTATTTACTTGAAAGCCTTTGGTTAGTTTTGCTTTTATTTTAACTTTTGCCTTACTATTATAACTCTTTGATGGCCTTAATGAGTTGTACGCTTATTTTTGTGTTTTCCAAGGCTTTACAAAGTAGATTTAGTGGTATACTATCATATGCCTTCTGCAAATCGACGTAAAGCAGATGCAGCTCTTGTCCGTATGCCATTTTCTTTTCAATAACTTGGGTTATACAAAAGAGATGATCAGAAGTCGATCTGCCTGCCCTGAAACCGGCTTGTTCTTCTGTTTTTTTACTATAATTAAATTTTGCAATCTAGCTTTTTTTTACAAATTTTTTCAGGCGTCTTTATCCAGACATATCCTTCTTCCAGCAACCCACAGAATATCCCTGCAAAGAAATTGTCAATAGTAATGACGTAAAAAGACTGCATACCAGAGTGCAAAGGTCCATCCTAAATTGTGCGAACGTTGAGAGAAAGGGTTTAGGAATTACTAAGGTAAATCTTGCTAATTAATTTATTGTTTGCCGATGGAAGTTTAAAACAAAGAAAATAGAATACGAGGCAAAGTAGCCAAATTTTCATGTATATTATTTTCTTTTATTCTTTTTTTATACAAAAGCTGACTTGTCCCACGAAAAACGTTTCAATAAAGCCATGCGTATAATGTTGACAAGTCTATAACATAAAGTTATACAGTTCTTTATCAGAACTTTATAGTTTAAATTTTTGTGCTTTTGTGCAAGGTACGAAAGCATATACAGCTGGAATAAAACAGTAGATAACTTTTAAATACTTTATTGTTTCTCGAAGTATTCTCCACGAAAATGAATGCACTGCATGTGCTCAAACCAGTTGTCAAAGCTGAAAATTCAGTCCATAGATTCAAACGAATTTTCTGATTTTGTAATCTCTCACAAACGAAAGTTTTAAGAGTTGGAAAAAACTGAAATGTGAAATTCGTTGGAAGCAGAAATGTTATGTTTTGGTTGTGCTTGTCGTCTTGGGCATTTTAAGGTATCATACGCAAAACTAGGTTAAGAACTAAAAAAGAAACTACCTATAAAAAAAATTGTGACCTTATTTACAAAGCAATTTTGCTACCACATCTCTCATTTCTTGACCGATTCCTGTAAACGATACAGGCTGATAAAAGAAGACAACCAAAATTATTAGGTACTGTTGGATTAAAGTTTAAAAAAATCAGTTTTTACATAAACCTACCAACAACCCCTATCATTGCATCTTCGGGCCATTAGAATGACAGATAAAACAAAAGTCTAGCGTCAGTCTTGTTTTATCCGAAGGGCACTGATACGATATAGGAGAATGTGTGCAGTTTGATAAGAAGAGCTAGAGATAAAAAAACAAGGTGTAGGGCTTTGGCGTTAACTTTTTTAGTCTGGCTTCTCTATAAGAATTTTTATACAGGAGTTCTTTTCTTAACTAAAGGGGCACATTCTCCTATATCATATCAGTGCCATTTCATCAATGCCCTTTCGATATGACAGAACTGACACTAGACGTTTCTTTCATCTGTAATTCTAATAGACCAAAGAGAATTTTTTTAAATTTTGTAGTGATCCAATAGTACCTATAAATTATAGTAGTCTTGTTTTATCAGTCTCCATCTTCCGAGCATTTTGATGACTCGTTTACAGAAATCAGTCAAGAAATGAGAGATCTGTGAGCAAAATTATTTTTTAAACCACAAATAAGGTCACTAAAATTTCTGTCGGTAGTTACTTTTGTATTTCTTAACCAATTTTTGCATATAATACATTAAAATGTACAAGAAGCCAAGCACAACCAAAGCATAACATTTCTGGCTCCGACCCAGTTCACATTTCACTTTTTTCAACTCTTAAAACTTTCGTTTGTGAGATATTACAGCCTTAATCAGATGGCACACGTGGCATAAGTTCTTTTCTACGATTTTTACTGATGCAGCATTAAAATCATCTGTAGTGGAGTGAGAAAATTCGTTTGAATCCATGGACCTTGCGAATACAGGCATTTTTACAAAACTCATCCTGACGCCAATGGTGATATTTTAGCAAAAATAAAAAAACCGTTTTGGCATAAATGTTCAAACTTCAATAAAACGTGTTTTGCATTTACCTAGAGTTGATATCAGATCACCTACAGAAGGCGAAACTCAGGTTTGGTCATAAAAAGGAGAATTTATGAAAAATTATTTTTGCACGCCCCTGATTGTGCTCAGTGGTCATCTAGGGTACAGTGGCGTACAAGGTTCGAAAATGTCCATATTTGGGTTGGCTCATAGCAAATTTGGTGGCTATAGGTCAAACCGGGTGGAAACGTCAAATTAAAAATCAGAAAAAGTACAATTTTATGGAAAAAAAAATCATATCTTGGAAACTAAAGAGAAATTTAAAAAAACTGAGAAATAACTTTTTTTGGCTTTAGCTGACTGTCATGTTGTGTCATTAAAAAATTTTTTTAAATCGTACTGGAAATGGGAGCCGCGCAAACTTTCGCACTTTTGTTATACTTGCGTTGTAGCCACCCTGTGAAGTTACCTGTCAAGCACAGGACAACAACGAAACTAAAAGTTAAAAGAGGATGATTGACGCTATATTACATAGAAAATTGTATGGGAATTGACCGTTTTGTTTAGGAGTAAATTTATTTTAAAAATTTCCAAAAAAAATTTTTGAGCAGTTATTAAAAACATTTTTTTATTTATTATCTAAATTTAATAAAAGGTTTGATTCTCTGATACTCATAACTCATACCAGCGTATTGACTTTAGATTGCATGTAAAGAAAAGAAGCAGTACAGTGATTATGTGCCAATGACTGATGGTATGGAGGCACACTGGGAAGTGGTGGAAAGAATTCTTTTTATCTATGCCAAATTGAACCCCGGACAAAGTTACGTTCAAGGAATGAATGAAATTATAGGGCCTATATATCACGCTTTTGCGGCGGATCCTGACTTGTCATTTCGAGGTAAGAGTCAACCTACATCCACAACCCTCTATAATGGAGGGTGATACTACATCTTAGCAGTATTATACAGAGTAACAATATAAAAACAATGGCCATATTTTAAAGTAGTGATAAAGTCTCAAAAATAATTAAAAAAACTTGCTACTATTTTAAAAATGTTTATATATCTTTTCGTTTCAGATGATTTTGAAACTTGCTTTCGCGCCGTCTGTCTGTAACGACCAACGCGCATAATTCAAAAACTACTTGCCCGACTTTAACGAAATTTGGTACCTAGGTTAAGTTTGGGCTCTAGATGCCATTTGAAAATAAATAAAATCCACTGTACATATGCCAAAAAAAAAGGTGGGGGTAAAATCGTGTGAGTTTAGGTGCCCATAAATTAGCAGAGTTTTTTAGCTCACACTACCACTATACTACAGTTTTTTCGAGAAAAAAAATTGCCCCGATTTCAAAATTTTTTATATATCTTTGTGTTTCAGATGGTTTTAAAACTTTTTTGTCATGCCGTCTGTCTGTCTGTAACGACCAACGCACATAAATCAAAAACCGCTTGCCCGATTTTTATGAAATTTGGTACCTAGGCTGGGTCTTAGGTCGAGATGGTCACATTTAAAAATGAACAAAATCCACCGTACGCAAGGCAAATAAAAGGGTGGGGGTAGATTTCAAAAATTAGTGTTTATGTGAAAATATGGCGTGTGTGATATCAAATGACATTACACGTAATTGAGTCTGGAGTTAAACAAAATACATTTTAGTTTATTTTTTTAAGTGTTGGGTTAGATTTTAAAAATTAGAGTTTAAGTGAAAACATGCCGTGTCTGATATCAAACGAAAGGTAATTGAGTCTGCAGTTAAAATAAATATATTTTAGTTTTTTTTTAAAGGGTAGTGTTAGATTTCAAAAATTAGAGTTTAAGTCAAAACATGGCTTGTGTGGTGTTAAACGACAGGTTATTGAGTCTGGAGTTGAATAAAATATATTTCAGTGTTTAGTTATATTGTGTGAGTTTAGGTGTCCATATATTGGCAGAGTATTTATGGTGATATATTATTTTTTGTTGATATTATATAAGATTTTGAGATATATGATTGATTTATCTTATCTGTTTATTCCAAGAGCAAGATAAAGTCATATAGATATCGGGAGTTTAATTTTTCATAGTTTCCCAAGAAATTCCATACTTAAATTTCGTTTAAAAAAATTATCGTTCACCCAGTCATAAGACCTAGTCGTTCTGGTGTTAATGTTATGAAATACGTTACTTTATCTGCTGTCGTTTTTGAGATATATTTTTTAAAAATTGTGATTTTTTATTTCTAAAAAAACTGTGACTATGGCGAACTTTGACGTTCTGACAATTATTTTAAAAAACCTCATATTGCTAGCTGCTGTGGTTGTCGAATTATGTTTTTTTTTAAATATGTGCACGCCACTACTACCCCTCTGCAGCTCCCCACCCCCACCAAAATTTAATGACCTTATCCACAGGTAGCACAAAATTTTTTGTGCCTAATTTGGTTAAAATTGGTTGTTGAGTTATCGTGTTCCAGACAGACACCATCACAAAATTTGGTAGGCTATTTTTTAATCAAAAAAATCAAAAATTAAAATTTTTTATTACTAGAAAAATAACATTTTAGGGGTTATATTTGCAAGCAATGCGCTGAACCACCCTCCAAAGCTTTTTCTAAAATTCTTTCTTACCCGGTCGTTATTTTAAAATAAAAAGTTAAATTTCTGGTCCAACCAACACCAGCCATCAAAGCTGTATCTTTCTTCCATGTATTGTTTGAAACTTGTTATGTTTCCTGTAGAATATGCCGAGGCCGACTGTTTCTTCTGCTTCACTAACCTGATGTCGGAGATAAGAGATTTTTTTATAAAAACACTAGACGAAACGGACCACGGTATCAACAAAATGATGTGTAAAATGTTGGAGCAACTTAGGCATAACGACTTGGATGTATGGCTTAAATTTCATCAGCTCGATTTAAAACCACAATACTATAGTTTTCGGTAAGAAAATAAACTTTTTAAGGAATTCATATTTTATGTAAAAAAGCAGCAACAAACATTTTAAAATGAAACGTTTCCTTACTACTTTTAAAATGTTTGTATGCACTTGGCTGGCGACAAAGGTTTTATAAGAGGAGTTAAATTATTATTTTATTCAAGATAAACAACACTGTATGTTGGCGCGCATCTTGCTTTCTGTGTTTCAGCCTAAAATAATTTTAAAAATAGGAATTTAAAATTCCGTGGGGGGTTTTACCGCCCCACTACCTAAAAAATATACAGGAAGGTGAAGAGTAAATACAATACAATACAATTATTTATTTGTAGATGGATTACCTTACTCTTGTCACAAGAATTCCCATTGCCCGATGTTTTAAGGATATGGGACTCACTTTTTGCCGATGAGAATCGGTTCCAGTTCCTAATTTATGTATGCTGTGCTATGATCATGTAAGTCCAAAACATCAGTCTAATTACTCAAACCATAAACAAGTCCAAGTGAGGAAGGGGGAGAAATTTAAGAACAAAAAATTAGAAAGGGTTTTTCAGTGCTCAGCCGGGACTTCTCAATATTGCGCTACTATCTCTCACTTATCTCCTCTAAATTTCTTTCTATATTTGTAAGAGTTGACTAAGTCACATTTGTGACAAAACTCAATTTTTTTAATATTGATTTTTCCTAGTTTGCGTAGCAATGGCTAGAGAAGGTATTATTTTTGACAAAAACATTTTTTTTTCAGATAATGCCGAAAATGTGTTATTTGGGTGTATTTTGACCTATTTTAGCAATATCGTCGTAATGTCTGTCTGTGTGTGTGTATGTGTATTTGTGTCCGTAACACGATAGCTCCTAAACCGCTGAACCGATTTTCATAACATTTTTGGGTAAAATAGTGTTTGACACTAACGAGCTGATTAGATTTTGGTCAAAATACATTAATGCTAATTGACAATTAAAAAATTAAAAAATTCTAACTTTTTAACGAAACATCGTATTAATATGCGGAATATAGTAGACTACATTTTGCTCAATAATTTGTCTTATAACCAAAAACTTCTTAAGAGCTTTCATTTCTGAGATACAGTGAAGTCCGGATATAACGAACCTCAAAAATGAACTAAATACGGTTCGTTATATCCGAGGTTCGTTATAAACAGTAATAAATAAATTTTGTTTAATTTTTTGTGTTTTTTTTAATAGTATCCAAGATTAAGAAAACTAAAAATTTTACAAAAGATACTATAAATTTTTATATAATACATACAAATAAAGACGTTTATTATTATTGTTATACATAGGAATATGTAAAGTACATAATATGGTGGTATGTAATACATACATAAAAGAAGCCTAAATCTTTTTTTTATTATTATGAAATCCATAATTTTTGTTTGTACATTTCTACTTGAAAAATATTCCCTGTTTATATAGCTTTCAAGGTTACAAAATGATGCTCATATTTTATCAGGAACTTGGCGTGATTTCAAAAAATTACGAGTTTCCGAAATTTTGTTTTCCATTTCACGAATGGTTGGGACATAAACCTTAGTGACTTCAACAGAATTATCTTGAACAGGATCATCATTATCTTCGTCATTATCACTTGAAACCATGTTTGAGGTTACGGAGAGATTACAATTTGCTCATCAGTCAACGTTTCTCTTGCTACAATGTCTTTATAAATAGTCACATAATCGTTAAAGTCGAAGTCACACATTTTTCTCTTAGCTTGTTCTTCTACTAAATCAAGCATATCATTATCGAATTCATACTCGTGATCATATTCTGTCTTTGCAGCCATTCGTGTCGTTGCCGTATCGTCTAGTGTGAAAACGCCCATTGTCTGCTTATATAAAGTTCGTTTTAATAGAAAAATACATATTCTAGATTATTCAAATTAGGTTCGCTATATCCGGAAGTTCGCTATAAGCGGGATCGTTATAACCAGTAAGACAATACATCAGTATTTATGAATGACTTTTCGTATAAAGAAAAAAGGTTCGTATTAACCAGAAGTTCGCTATAAACGGGTTCGTTATAAGCGGACTTCACTGTATTTACAAAAAACTATTTTAAGGCTGATATATCATGGCTTCACTTGAGTGCTAGTAGGCTAGCTAGGAAGGTATTAGATCCGTCATGGATCCATTTATTTTGGAAAGGATTAATCGATGTGGTAAAATGTAACAACCTTTGATACAATAAATGTTGTTCTAATGTTCACCATGTACAGTGCGTTCCATTTTCGTTCGAATTAGGCGCGATTCATACTATGCAAAACGATACCGTTCTGTCATGTACAGGGTGTCTCATTATATTTTTCCCACCCTTTTAGACCATTAATAATTGATATAGAAATATAAAAGAAATTGTGGTCGAATTCACGAAATTTTTAAATTGCATCTTGACTTTATTCCTGATGCTTACCATATTTGACAGGCGCTCAAATTTATAGTTTTTGTAAATTGGATGCTGCTTATATTATTTAATTAATAGATTAGGCTTGGAACATATTTTCCAAAAATACCCCATATGCCGTAGTTTAGAGCCATAGTTTCTGAGATATTAGCAATTATTTTTTTAAATGATAAAAAGATAACAGTAGAGTCCCTGTATGTGACAGATATTGGTTATTCCGCCAATAGCTGTCACATACAGAGACTCTAGATAACAATACCGCTCTTGTGTTAATTTTAGTATCCTTACTCTAAATAATGTTAGTCCCCATGTATCAACAGTGACAATAACATGATGTGACACGAGATATAAACTTTGTTGTCATTACCGGTTGTCATTTTAAGCGTCATTAAAAAAATATATATTTGTCATTGTCACTGTTTATACATGGGGGCTAACATAGTTCGAAATAAGGACACTGAAATTAACACAAAAGTGATAATGTTATTTTTTTATAATTAAAAAAATTATCGCTAATATTTCAGAAACTATTTATCAAAACTGCGACACATGGGGTATTTTTGGAAAGTATATTCCAAGCCTAAACCATTAATTAAATAATATAGGGAGCATCCAATTTACAAAAACTATAAATTTGAGCGCCTGTCAAATATGGTATATATATTATATATTCCTATATCAATTATTAATGGCCTTAAAGGGTGGGAAAAATATAATGAGACCCTGTACAGGGTGTCCCAAATTGGGCACTTTTAGGGGGTTTAAGGTACTTCTAGGGGAGACAGAGAAAAACTGACCACGCGTTGCGAGGCTCAAATTTCAAGAGAAGACTTATAGTGAAAACCGCAATTTGAAATACCGTCTCGTCTTTGAGCTACAGGGGCTTTTTGAAAAGTCTGCATTATGGAAGGGGGTCTATAACTTCGTTATTAGTGAAAATTTTGATTTAGAGTAAATTGCAATTTTATAGACTTCGTCACGAGGAATTCACCCGCTAAATTACATTTTACCTGTCATTTTTAGTTTTTGAGATATGACATAAAGTTGCATTTTTTCTTATGGAATGGCCTATATTTTATTTAATTTTCGAATTCTTCATTGAATTCTTTTCAAAATGATGTATCACATGTCATTGTTTGATTGAGCGGTTTAGGAGATATTCAGCTTTTTCACTTTTTTCTAGTGCGCTATGATTTCCTGCTGAGGCAGTTCAAGGCACTCCAGTATTTTTATTATTTTACACAGTAACATTTTAACATGTCATACTTTTCATCGTTTTGATACATATTTCAAAATAAAATTAAAAACGCTTTTGTGCAAAATAATTTCACATCAAAGCGTAATGTCAAATTGTTTAAACAATTGAAAACAATGACAAAACGTCAAGACGCAAGGCCAACTTGATTTGCATAGTATAAGACAACAAAACTAGGCTTTCATGTCAATGGCGCATGACGTCATTCAACGCACACTAGATAAAAATAAAAAAAATTAATTATCTCCGAAACCGCTCAATCAAACTATGACATATGTTACATCATTTTGAAAAGAATTCAATGACGCATTCGAAAATTAATTAAAATAAAGGCCATTCCATAAGAAAAAATGCAACTTTATGTCATATCTCAAAAACTAAAAGTGACAGTTCAAATTTAATTCAGCTGGTGAATTCCTCGTGACAAAGTCTATAAAATTGCAATTTACTCTAAATCAAAATTTCCACTAATAACGAAGTTATAGACCCCCTTCCAAAATGCAGACTTTTCAAAAAGCCCCCGTAGCTCAAAGACGAGACGATTTTTCAAAATGCGGTTTTCACTTTAAGTCTTCTCTTGAAATTTGAGCCTCGCAATGCGTGGTCAGTTTTTCTCTGTCTCCCCTAGAAGTACCTTAAATCCCCAAAAAGTGCCCAATTTGGGACACCCTGTACATACAAAAGTTTGTGAAAAAAGTTTTTGAGATAAAGCTAATTTATTTACTTTGTTATTGGTGTTCTCTTGCACACAGAAAACGTATTTACAGTTTTTTTGTAAAACTAATTAAGCGAAAATTATAAGCCAAAGTTTGTTTTAAAAAAAACATTACAAATTGGAGGCAAACACCCGATGACTTAAAATTGTGTGATCTGATTACCATATACATCATATTCCAATACCCACGGTAACTGCCCATTCATGATGCAAACATGACGGCCTTGGGGTCTTTAGGCAAAAAAGGCCTGATTGGTTGCTTTCAAAGACTTATGCATATTATTTCCATATAGTAGGTATTATTGCAATACCTACAGTACCTTACGATGCAGAATGCAAACATATTTGAAATAGCAATATCAATGGGTATAAGTCTATCCTCTTTGCGGTCCTTAAGATAAAATGTCCTGATTGGTTATACTTTTACGCATGAATATTATTTTATTCTTGTATTCGTTACGTCAAATCATCGGCGTACAGTTGACAAAAACTCTATGTAAATTTGTGAATATTGCGTACCTTTATTTCTGAATGTTTGCATCAAACGCCAACCATTGTGTAAATAGGTAACAGGGAGTATTGGAATATTACGTATATGCCTCGGTTAGTTAAAAAAAATCTTCAACAACTATCCCACGGGATTCTATAGGCCACTCAACTATAATGACCATTGAAATTTCTTTAACAAAAGATACGCAACCATGAAAAACGCAACGAAATTTGCAACAAACAAAAAAACAGTGTAGTTTACGACATAGTTCTCTTTTTAGGATTTTACGAAAGCAACTTCTAGACGGCGATTTTCCTAGCAACTTAAAATTACTCCAAAATTTTCCACCAATGGACGTTCAGATTATTTTATCGAAAGCGCTAGAGCTGTCTAAAAAGAAAAAAGTTTTTTGACACTAATAGTGTATAATAACGCCGAGGAAATGCAACTGTGTCAAACTATTAGTCTACAAAAGGTAAATCAAGAAAAAAAGCTCACACTAATTACCAAAAAAATTACAATTTTGACTTAGTTCATTCTCTGTAAGAAAGGTAAAAACAATCAATGAATTTTTTAAAGTTTAGGAAACTTTAGAGTTCAGCCAAGTTGTACATAATTAAAACATTGGTTGTTTTTAATTTGGTGTATCTCGTTTTGTATACAGCGCGTGAACTAGGTGAATTTTAGAAACTAATATTAATATTAGGAAACACACGTCAATTTCATTTTAAGGGTCAACTTACTAAGAAAAGTAGATGCTACTTTGTTTGTCTTTGCAGTGCTTTTATTTTTTTGTTATATTTATTGGCTGATTTATTTTTGAAATATGAGTTTAGAAATTGTAAGATGGCGAAGTTAAATCAAAATATCTACAAAAACAAATCGCTAAAATTTAAGTTAATTGTTTTGTATTCCTTTTTCATTTAAGATTTTTTTAATAGTTTTAAAATGGCCATTATACTATAGTATAATAATAATAGTAATCAAATCAACTCTTTAGGAAGCTGAAAAAGTTTTTTTTTATTATTAATCTAACAGTAGTTTTTCAAGAAAATTTTAACTTTTGAATGGAGCGTGTATATGCGATTTTCGATAACTTATTCTTTTCTAGAAACAAAATTTTGGACTTCCATTGTCTTTATATATGTATATTTTTTTTTAATAAAGACAAGTCCGAAATTTTGTTTCTACTCAATCATTTTCTACGAGTTTCAAACAAAGAGTTATTTTTGTATAATAATTGATGTCATAATCAAAACAACGTCGATCTATCAAAAAATTCTGGGGTATTATTAATGTATTTCGATACATTTTTTATTTTTCTTTACTGTACTAAGGATAGGAAAATGAACAATTTAAAAGACTTTTGTTACAAACATTAGATTTTTTAGTTAAACAACAAACATAATCATAAGCTTATTATAAATTTTAGCCTAACCTATGTACTAGAATATGTATGTAGAATACTCATCAAGCATTTTTAATGTAAATATAGGGATATTATTATCATTTTTTAATTATAGCCACTCATATAAAAATACATTTTATATTTTTTGAGTAAACATAATTTTATTATTCTATACAAAAATTCCTTAACATGCCTTTAGAATTAGCTTTAGCTTTTTGAAGCAGTAGCATTTTCTCCTGACTTATTTACTTTTGCTACAGCTTCTTGAACTCTTGACAGTTTCTTATGATTTGATGCCCTTTGTCTCATTTCTTCTTCCACACTTTTGTTTACAGTCTTCATGACTGCTTGCTTTAGATTTTGAACTTTTTTTGGTCTGCTAGGAGCGTCTATATAAAGATTAACAAAAATGTACTGTTAGGGCGGGTCTACACTATGCGTATTCAGCAGATGCGTATTTCGGCTGCGTATTTTCGGCAAGATGACAACACATTATTTTAAATTGGAAGAAACGTACCCGAAAATACGCATCTGGTGAATACGCATAGTGTAGACCCGCCCTTAAATAAGAATGTCGTAAAATTAGTTGAAATGGTAATTTATTTAGGAAAACATAAGCATTTAACCTCTCGCATGCCTTGTAACCTGTGCTTTATTTGGGGCCCAATTTTTCATTAATTTAGAAATTTAAAATTGGTTAAGCCCTTCTTAAGTTTAGGTGTTTTGAAACTCAAATTCTTATGAACTTAAGAAAGTAAGAAAACCAGGGATATATTCATTTAATATACTTACTTAGCCTTTTTGTAGTAGAATTTCCTTTAGGTTTATTTTTCTTCACATTGGATGGTAGTTTTGTCTTAACCTTTAGTTTTCCTTGGGCCATTTCTAATACTCTATAAAAATAAATAAATAAAAATAATGTGAAGGCTAAACAGACTTTATGAATTTTAGTGAGATTTAAGAGGATTTTAAATTAAAATTGATATTTTTTTTTTAATTTTTGAAGCTATTGTCAAGTTCATCTTTTGGTTCTGATGTCAGAGGTTGTTGGGAATTGGGTCCCATCAGGCCTTTTTATATATTTAGTTTGGGAACACTTCCAACACAGTATTTCGGGAATTGGGTTCCTAACAGTAATTTTGATCGCTCACACTTACCCCTTTTTCCAGGCTGTTTCGGCTCATATATGAGACTCTTAGCGGACACAAGATATCTTTTCCGCCCTTTTGCCTCGTGTTGGTCAGCTTCGACACAAGACCCTCCAATCTAAGCACCTTCACAGTCAAAATCTGAGATGAGAGTGTGAGCGTTAAGGCAAATTTCTATTAGGAACCCAATTCCCGAAATATAACGAAATACTGTGTTGGGACCGTTCCCAAACTAAATATAATGAAAAGCCCACATAGCACAAAAATCACATCAACGTTAAATTCACGTGAACAAAAATAACAAAGTTTTTTTTAACTTGAAAACAACCTCATACCATTTAATATTTATTTTATTAAATCTACATGCTTAAAGATAACTTAAAAACAAGGAGAAATCAAGCTATAAAAATGTACTTTTTGCTGAAGTTTCTGGTGCTGTGTATATATCGTGTTTTTTACCCTCGTTATTTTCATGTACCAAATTCACACTTGAAAAGTCCTCCACATCATTTTCTAAAACGCCACTAGATTAAGACTTCTCAAATCTAGTAACTTTCTGCGTCTTTTTTGGTCCCATTTTTTTAATAACATTTTTTTAACTTAAAAGAGACGCGAAAGGAAGTTATAAAAGTTCACTAGTTTAACACTACAACATTTCAAAATAATTTTAAAGATGGCGCTCAAGGCAAGATAAAATATCTATGTATCTATCTAAATACATTGTTTTTTTTTAAAAGCTAAACAAAATTTTTGAACAGTAAACACTTTCACAGAATATTAATGTGTCTTTATCAGGTTAATAACAGATGCGTCGTGATCGTGGATCAGGGATCAGTCCCTTAACAGGTTTTTGGAGTTTAGAGGCCAAAGCACTGCCTGATAGATTTCGTCAAAGTGAAAAATCCCAACTATAGGTGGTGATGCTGCTAGTAAAATCTCAAAAATATTCGGTAGAAAAGCCATGCAAGTCGCGTAACGCGTTTTAAAATTCCTGTAGAAAAGGTGTGAATTTAACGTTGATAAAAATCACTTGAAACTAACATAAAAACATTGCTATTTTAATTTGATAAAGACGCAGTTTTTAGCAACGTTATTTTTTATAATGTTAATGAATGACTTATTATTAAGCTTGTTTTCATATATGAAATAAACGTTTTTTTCTAGCAGCTTTTAAAATGAACTTTTTTTTTCTCACGCCTTTTTTACGTTTTAAAGACGTGATTGTGCTATGCCTCTTGGGACCCAATTCCCAACAGAGGTCTCTCCAAATTTTACGGTTTTGTTTGAAAGCATGCCTCAAACTATAGACATTGACATTAACTAACAGTTTTTTTTAAGTAAAAAAGCCAAAAAAAATATTATAAGTCCTATTGCCCAATATTTGTGATAAATGATAAAGTGTTTCATCTTTATCATTTTCTTAGAAAATGATAAAGATGAAACACACTTTCTAAAGGTTCGGTTCTTGGGCTTCAATGGCAACCCATTTTCAGTACTATTTCTTATGAACTCAGGGGTCAAAATAATTTTTATTAAGGGACTATAAATTAAAAGCATTTTCCCATAGTTTCATTCAACACTTTATAATTTTTGATTGTTTTAATTATTGAGTTTTCATAAATGATAAATATAGTTTTATTGCTCCAGGCCAAGTAAAGTGGTATATTAAAAAAAAAACTGTGTAGACACAAAAATATTCCTAAACAATATACAAGGCAGCAAACATGTTCTCAGTTAAATATTAACTGCATGACAATTTCTAGATATTTTGTCATTTACATGACACATATATAACTTGTAATGAAGCATATAACACAGTATGCTGTTCACTGTAAATTTTGTGTTAAAAAAATAGAAATTGTAACAAAATTAGTAAATAATGTTTTTTATAGTAAAAAATAGTAAAATAGTAAAAATGTATTGGTGTTTTACATATAACAATGTTTACACAAGTGAGTGTTTTTTTCTTTCTCTCATTCTTTAAATAGTAAGAAAATAAATAAATAAATATATAAGTAATAAAATAGTGGTAAAACTTGCTTAAATTAAAATCTTAACATTCAAATAACACTAAATATTCAAGTTTCAAATTTGTGATTTAAAAATTCTACAAACAAGTAGAAGGCATTCTGGAGCAATATTTGTTTTACTCTGACTTTGAAAGATTTTAGTTTTAACTTTTTGGTTGTTTGAGGAAGTACATTTAGAAAACGGACACATCAGTACTTTGTTGATTTTTGGTATAGTATTGTTGTGTGTTTCATACAAGTTCAAATTAGACTTCATATAGCAAAGGCAGTGAAAAATATAGCCAGGGAAACATTACAATTTGTTTGGTTTCTGAATATAAATTGAATCTTACATTGGTGAGTCATTAAGGAATGTCCTTAAATTATGAAATGCTCAATGGTGGGAGGGGGTTGTTTGGCCTTGTTGTTTGGCAATGGGGGGGTGGGCTAAAAATCCAGAATTTTTGTGTTACATATTTTAAGAACATTCCCAAACAAACAATACACCAAAATTAAAGTTTCATAAATAAAAAAGTTATAGGCCCCCTCCCTAAATGCAGACTTTTTAGAAACCTCCTGTGGTGTAATAAACCAGTTTAAGATGCGGGTTTGTTTTATCTTTACTAGATGTAGGTAGGTAACAATGAACTTGTAAAAAGAGTTTTACAAGTTCATTGGTAGATAGCACAGATTAGTTAGATAAGATTTAAAATAAGTACCTTATACTTTAGAGTTGTCTTTTCTTTTCCACGTTTTCAAATTTGCCACTTGTGGAATTTTAAAACATTAAAAATGTTTAACCTTAAATTTTTTTGTTCTACAAAAGGGTCTTTAAAGAAATACGATTTGCAAATCGACCGGAAATCAAATTTAAATTCGCGTACTTACCATCGCAAATTTCATTCAAATCGGGCAAGCGGTCTTCTCTTTTGCTTGCTGCTCCATTTTTTCGACAATAAGTCCCTGAATCGATGGGCCGCCGGTATGAGATGTATCCAACCAACGCACCCGCACAAAATTGGCTCGGCAGAAAACGTCACAAATGTCAACTCGCCTGACGTTTAAAACGTCAAATCTTGTCTGACCGACAAAACTCAATTGAAAATCTTGGCGAAATTCCTGAGTTTTCCCCATTTTCCTTCAATTTTCTCGTGTTTTATGTTGTTTTTTCTATAACATTTTTCTTCGTGCTGAGCGTTGCCTTCATTTGCTTTTGTCGTAGGCTCTGTGGGTAAGAAACAAGCAGGATTTTTACTAATATGTTATAGGTATTTTAGTATTTTAAGGTTGATTTATATTTTTTTCTAAAGTCGGGTTTATCCAGCAATAATGTAGGTATCATAATCATTTATAATGTGTGGGGTTGAAATATTTATGCCTGGTTTATACAGATGAAAATAAAAATAAATATAAAATTCAATTCAGTCACTATTTTTGTAAAAAAAACACATTTTTGGATTAAACCACTGGCTTTTGAAAGTTGGATTGCTTAAAAGGTACTAAAAAACAAATAAAGAAATATAAAACTCTGCACCAGCAGATCTGTTTTTAGATAAAAATAAAAAAAAGATAAAAGTTGGCCAAATTTTTATTTTTCCTATCTGGTTCTGGAAAAACACCTACACCTACTAAAAAATTGAGGTTTTTTCTACTAAATATGCAAAATTTTTGCCTGTGGTTTATGAAAATATCTTTGTTATTGTGGAAATTGTAGCTTTTTTAGTGGTATTGGTTCCAAATGAGGTGTTTAGATTGAATTTGTAAACTAAAACTGCATAATTTTTTGCCTGTGCCCACAAGTTTTTTATTTTTTTTTAGTTTATTTAGTCAATGGATAGTACCCAATTTTAGAATAAAAAAATACATTATACTTTGTACCTACTAGGTTAAAAAATAACTAAATATTAAAGTCAATTAAAATTGTAGGTAGTTTCATATTAAAATAATAATTCATAATAAAAACATTTAAAATTTGAAATAAAAATAGTAACAGAGTACAATTAAAGTGGAAAATTAAAAGTTTAAAAATTTGAAGATTACATACATACACAAAAAAAAGCAGTAATAAAAGCAATAGTAAGAATAGTAATACAACAGCCAATTAACTAAACCTACCTACACTTTTTTTGTCCTTTTAAAAACCCTATAGATAAATTAAATTAAAATAAAAATTACAATAAAAAATATAAATAAATAAATGGATCCATGATGGATCTGATACCTTCCTAATCCATTGGCACACTCCAAGTAAACTTCATGCTATATCAACCTCAATATCTACCCTGAAAACAGTTTTTTTTAAATATCTCCAAAACGAAAGCTCCTACCAAGTTTTTGGTTATAACACAATTTTTTGAAAAAAATTTGTGCCAAAAAGTTTGCATTTTTAAAACTTTTTAACTGTCAAGAAACTGTCATTAGCGTTGATGAATTTTGACCAAAATCCAATCAGCTTGTTACAGTATTGAATACTATTTTACCTACAAATTTCATAAAAATTGGTTGGGCAGTTTAGGAGCTGTCATGTTACTGACAGAGTTACACACGCACACACACAGACAGACATCACGAAGATACTAAAAAAAAAATTCATCGAAAACAATACCTTCTCTAGCCATTGCTGTGCAGGCCAGGACGGTAAAAATTAAAATAAAAAATTAAAATATTAAAATTAAAATAAAAAGCTGATAAAAAACAATTAAACTACACATTAGGACATGCTTACTAGAGTTTTATGTTGCAGGATAAGAGAACCTCAGATATTCAGTAACAGTGTATGGTTCTATTCAGAAAATAAACTGAATAAGTCTATTGTTGAATACAGTGAAACCTCCTATAAGCAGACACTCACGGTTTGGTTGTTTTTGTCTGCTTATTGGAGGTGTCCGCTTATGAGAGGGAACTGCGAAATTTTAATATATATTTATTAACAATTTCCACTGCATGAATTTTTCCGATATTAAATTTTTTGCGATCTTTTGTGCTGATAGATGTTCCTCCTCCAAAATGTTAATAACTTCCATTTTTTCACTTAAACTAAGAAGTTTTTTACTAGGCGCAATTTTAAAGAGATCTATTACTACCCAACAATAAAAATAAAACACAGCAGTCCCGCCGAATGAAATATTTTGTAAATACGACAAAAGTATTTAGTCTCCGCATTAAAACGGAAAAAGGTAATTCCCTGGCTGCAGAGTGCGTTGTTGCCAACATACTACATAATATTAATGCCCATGTTGTGTAGAGCTCTGTTCCATTGTCAGAGGTTTCCATCAGGTAAAGGGAGGTTTCAGAATTTTTTAACCAACCGGTTATTAGAGTGTCCGGTTATAGGAGTGAATTTTACATGTAAAGAAATAGGGAAAAGCTTGGTTCCAACAAATTTGTCTGGCTAAAGGGAGTGTCCACTTATTAGAGGTGTCCGCAAGGAGAGGTTTCACTGTATTTTTAATCTAAATTGGTAGTTTGTTATAAAATTTTACACACACATAGAGGGGACTACACTACAAAGTTTTTAAAAAGAAACAGAATGCTCTCATAAATATATACACCTGGAAATGTTAAGATGTTTAAAGATTTAAACTCTCCCCTTCCCTGCAGGAGTCAAATTACTTATTTTTGTAAAATTAAAATCTCAGAAGCTCCTATAATTAATTGAAGATAACTGTGTGCAGCATACATTTCATTTTATTGACAGACACATTAAAAATATCAAAATTCAGAATATCGAAATTTGAATGATTTGTAACTTTGGACAGTAGATTGGAAATTTTGTAAAAAAGTCATAACCAATTTTGATGTATCTCATATTGGTTGTCCAGAAATCTGTGTTTTATTATACAGGGTGTTCTGCACATGAACCGTCACAATTTTTTGGGATATTGTTGCGGTCATTTGCTACCTTTTCAACTTTGGAACTTGGGTCCTTACAGTCACAGCTAAAGAGATTTTTAATTTTTTTTCTCAAATTACCCAAAATCCCACCTTTAAACCCTTATAAGCTTTTTATTAATGTCCGGAAAAGCACCATTTTTTTCCTATAATTCTGTACTCTTATGCTACTTCAACTACTAAATAGATTTGTTAAAATTTATGTACTAAAGGACATTTTTGAGGTTTTTTATTGAAGAACATTAGTGATTTTGATCAATTAAAAAAATTAAAAAAAGTATTGACACTTGAGAACTTCATTTTCTTTTAAAAACTTCTCTAGTTGATTACCTTTCTAACAGTAAAAAAACAATTCTGCTTTAAAATAGGGATATTCCGTGAGACGGGCAATAATCGTTCGGACTTGATAAGAAAAACAATTTGATGTTTATGATCGTTTTGAACAAAATTTATAAATAAAGAACACAATACATTATTGTTTAAAGTTTAACTTTTGTTTAAGTAGGTAAACGATCATAAACATCAAATTGTTGTTCTTACCAATTCCGAACGAGTCTCGCCCTTCTGACGGAATATCCGTATTTTAAAGCAGATATGTTTTTTTTTATCAATGTGTAGCATACCCATTAACGTATTAACCGGAGGAGACCAGGAACCGCGGCAAAAATTCATTCATCAAAACAATTCGATTTGACCCCTAGCTGCTTCAATAAGTTGGAAAAGAATAGAAATATTTTTTGGAAAGACGATGGCAACGCTGTGCGACACACAGCAGACGTATGTTTATTCTTTATGGTCGATCGATTAACCAGTGACGGCGGCAAAATATTTATTTATTAAAAGTAAATACCTAACTTATTAAAACAAGCAATTTAATTTAGTTTACAGCTGAATAGATACCCATTGACAATAAAAATTTACATTAATAGCATTGTTGAGATTATGTTCTCAAATACAGTCGAACATTAAAAATAAGAGTCAGGCTCTAATAAAAACTTGAGAGCCCACTTGATTTTCGAACCGGGGCACTCACCGAGAAGTCGTCTCCAGCAGCCGAAAACGGTATTAAAGGTTCCTAGCGACAATTAGATCACCCCCATTATTACAATTTTAAAGCTAGATACTATGTGTAGTGCCTACTTTTCTTTTGTAAATAAAAAAGTAAATATAATTTTAGTTCCTTTTTTTATGAAAAATTGATAATAATATTGTAAAAAAGTAACAGAGCTCTATTTGGATAAGGATATTTTGCTTTGATGGGGAGACAATTTGCTTACTTTGGGGATTTATTAAGATGCACCCCATTAGTGGGGTTACTTTTACCCATTTGTTTTAATTAGGATAGTAACCATGGCCAGAACTAAAATAGTTTTTTTGGTTATGCTACTCTACATTTGTATTTACTGCCTCCTACGACGGTGGTTTTGTCCCTTTTAGTAAGATTAAAGGTGTGTCTACAAAAACCTACAAAAAATATGTACCTAAAAAACAACTCTTTTTTAAAGCGAGGTATTTTGAGAAAAGTTAATGCGACACTTATTCCGTCGTACTACTATCTCGGTTTTCATCAGCAGTTTCATTAGAAAAGAAACTGAAAAAAAGTGCAACATATCAATTTCTGTTCTGTGGTAATTGCTTTATTATAGTTTTTTCAAAAACATCTTTTTCGAATGATGTTTTGTTCAATTGACATTTTTTTTTAACAATTTGTTCAAAAACATCTTTTTTGAATGACATTTTGTTTAAATACCGTTTGGTTCAAAAACATTTTCTTCAAACAAAAAACTCTTCGAAAAACTAGCTCCTGTGTGTCTATTTTTGGGAGGTCGCAATCGGTGGTAGCTTTATCAATTGGTCCTAACCTATTAACCTAACCACACTGAACTCTAATCAATACAATACAATACAATACAAATCGTTTATTTCCATAACACAATCATACAATCATATAGGAATAGTCATACTTATACTAACCTAAATAGAGAAGCGCAAAATAATATTTTTCTTTTACTTATCAGTCTATTCGCCCTATATTAAAATTTTATAAAATTCATCTACACGATACAAACATTTTTCTAATAAAAAGCTTTTTAATTTACATTTAAATTGATTTAGTGATTTACAGGTCTTAATATTATATGGTAAATTATTAAAAAGGAGAGGGCCTATATTATGAGGGGCACGGTATGCCAACTTAGACTTACAAATATGTGTACGTAAGTCATAGCTATGTCTAGTTTGCAAATTATGTATATCACAGTTTCTTGTAAATTTATCATAATTAATAAAAACATACAAACAAATTTCATAAACGAACAAAGACGGTACAGTTAAAATATTAAAATCTTTAAAATATTCTTTACAACTCTGCGTCGTTGGTATTCCCGCAATTGAACGTATACACCGTTTTTGTGCAATGAAAACATCCTCAGAGTGAGTTGACCAACCCCAGAAACAGATACCATATCTTAGCCTTGAGTCAACATTTGCGAAATAAACCTGAGTTAGTTGTTGTTTTGTTAAAACAGTTTTTAACTGTCTCAACACATAACTTTGAGAGTTTACTTTTGGTATTAGATATTCACAATGTGTTTTCCAGTTTAAGTTTTTATCGATGTATAGGCCAAAAAATTTATTAGTGTCAGCAAAAGAGATTATCTCATCGTCCAATTTAATTTCCAACTCAGTTATATTTTTTTTTGCATGATGAAATCGCATAAGCGTTGTTTTGGAGGGATTTAAGTAGAGAGAATGATCAGAGAACCAACTGTTTATATTTTGAACCAGATTACTGCATTTTTCTTCAAGAACTGTATCAGACTCATCTGAAGTAGCCGATGAAAGGTCATCAGCGAAAGTCGCAAACAGAGCTTCGGGATCTATGTTTTCAAACTGATTAATAAATAATATAAAAAATATGGGGCCCAGAATTGAACCTTGTGGTACTCCTGTTAAAATACTTAACTTATTTGATGTAAAGTTTCTAATATTACTTTTTTGGTCAATATTTTGTAGAGATACATATTGTTGTCTTTCTATTAAAAAAGATTTTGTCCAGTCAAAAGACCTATCAATAAAGCCATATTTTCTTACTATTGTGAGATATTTATCATGATCAACACAATCAAATGCCCTGCTAAGATCACAAAAGATCCCAACAGGACACTCTCCTGCATCGATCAAATCTATAATCCCCTCATAAAAGGAATGAATGGCTGACATTGTACTTTTCCCATTTCTAAATCCGTGTTGGCTCTCTGGCAAAATGTTGTTGCTTTTTAGGTGATCAAGTAATCTTTTTAAAAATGCGTATTCAAAAATTTTGGAAATAACTGATGGCACTGTAATCGGTCTATAATTTTCGACCTTAGACTCTTTCCCTTTTTTAAATATAGGAATAACTTTACCCATTTTTAGTTTGTCGGGGAACTCGCCGCAACAGAATGAGAGATTGACAAGATATGTAAGTGGTTTTATAATATGTGGTATAACTTGTTTAATTAAAAAATTTGGAAGCTCATCGAAACCACTAGATTTTGAGCTTTTAAGTTTGGACAAAAGTAACTCTCCAAGTTCATTCTCTGTAAATGGGCAAAGTTTAAAGTTATTCTTAATGACTATGTTAAAATCAGGTACATTATTAGAACTATTTATTTTTTTAAAGATTTCTATTGGAGCATTTTTAAAAAAAACTATTAAAAGTATTGGCTAAAATTGTTGGATCGCTGATAGGTATATTGTTTTGATCATGTAAAACAATATTTTTATGTTGTGATTTGTTATTTGTCATTTGGTTAACTACTTGCCAACAAGCTTTTGTCGTGTTCGGCGAAGAAAGAATCTTATTTTGGTAAAAAGCCTTTTTTGTTTCTTTAATTAATCTTTTATGTTCTTTTTTTGCCTCATTATAAAATGTTTTTAACTCAGGGTTTTTCCGCGAAAAAACATATAAATCTTTTAAATTATTACTGCGATCTTTAACACTTTGTGAAACCCAAGTTTTTGAGCTATTTTCTTTGCTAGATTTATGCAAAGAAAAATGTATATTAAAATAATATTGTAAAATATTAAAAAAACTCTCAAAGGATTCTGAGAACATCAGATTACCAAACACAGATTGCCAAGTTTCACTTCTCTTCCATACATGATTTTTACTTGACTTCTTTGATAAAAAGTTAAATTCCCCCAAGGTCGTTTTATGATCTGAAAATGTGTTATCATATACACAAGAGATAAAGTTATCAATGTTTGTAAATATATGATCAATGCAACTAATGGACGTATCCCGTACGTATTGATCGCAAACGTATCCATTTCAAGAAATTAAAAATGTTTTCAAAAAAGAGATCATTTGAACGTAATATCGATCACAATGTTTCCGAAAAAAATGCCAATCAATCACACTGCTTTCAAACAAAATTCAAAAAAGATATTTTTGAATAAAACAATTTGACGAAATGTCATATGAATTTAAGCAAACAAAATGTTTTCGATAAAAATGCAACTCGAACAAAATGTCACTTGTAGAAAAGATATTTTTTAACAAAATGTTTTCAATCAGATTGGCATTCAAACAAAATGTTTGAAAAAGTCATTCGAAAATAATAAGTTTTTAAAAAAATGTTTTCGAAAGAAAACCCCATTCGACAAAATGTCATTCGAAAAACTAATTTTTCAACAAACCAAAAGTTTTTTTATTAGGTGGATGTTTGAACAAAAAAAGATGTTTTAAAACAAACTGTTTTCAACCAAAACGCCATTTGAACAAAATGTCATTTAAAAAAGTAATTTTTGAACAAAATGTCAAATCAAATTGTCTTTTAAACAGAATATTTTTGCAATGCAATTTGAACAAAATATCATTTTCGTTTAAAAAATTAATTTTATTTGCCAGTTTTATTTTTTGACACATCACTTAATGCTGATAGTATTTTGAAAAATAACTTTTTTTATTTATCATTTAAAATGAGTTAAATAAAAAAAAAACATATATTTATATCGTCTCGCTTATAGTTAAAAATAAGGAACAAAAAATATTGTATAAATGATCTAAAAAATAGGGTTATTTAGATACCAGGGTCGAAATTTACTTTTCGTTTTTAAATAAATTGCAATCAATTTTTGGGTTATAACAATCATCCTTAGAAATGGATTTTATTTAACAATGAAAAAAATAATAAGTAGGTAACTATAGTTTATTGTTTTTAAATTTTTTGAATATAAAATTTTGCTGACATTTTATAGCGTTAAAAACGAATCTGCATGTAGAGACCTCGTCTTTACACTTTTTGGATATTTGATTAGGATGCTTTTAGCTTGGTGTATTTTATTTTAGGTTAGACAACATTAAAAATTCAGAGTAGGTAAAAAGGACTAACCCAACCTAAAAAATTGCCTCGATCCAAATCTAAAAAAACTGTTTACACAAAAAAAAAACGATTAAATAAAAAAGGTATACATAAAAAAATTACTTTCCATATTAATAAGATACCTTTTTTACCTTATCTGTTGAAAATCAAGGCTCGTACACTTTTAACTAAACGTATGTTTAAACACTTTTAACAAATAAATAATTATTTATATAATAGCCTAATATTTTTTTTCTGATTTTATATTGATTTCTACGGCACTGGTCTTTGTTTTGTTTTGAAGGTCAAACAAGTTATTTAACTTACTTGTAAAACGAAACTTCTGGATTAAGATGGTCGAGATTTTAGCACAAAATACACTCCCACACCATTTTAAAGTATTTTAAGATTAATTTTGAGTCCAGATCGAAAATATATTTTAAGAAAAAACACGAAAACAATTCCGAACCGTAAAGATACAGGTCAAAAACGTCGCATTTGACCCTTTACAAAATACTAATGGGTCCAAAGGGACTACCATCTAATCAAGAATAGTTTTGTCTCTTTTTCTCGCATCGGTTTAACAAAAGAGGAACAAAATAAGATACTTTACGCGGGTCTAGACGATTGAGGCATGTTCTAATTCCTTTGTTTTACTGAGGGACTGTAATCGAGAATAGTTTTGTTTTTTTCTCTCGTACTGGTTTAATAAAGGAAGACGAAGGAGTAGCAAAATAAATGCTGGAATCACAAGTTAAAGTGATCACCGCTTGTTATATATCCATATTTGGTGGTGTATAATTAATCTGGTAAGGGTTTGTAATAAGAACAGTCTCATCTTTTTCCGTTGCATTGGTTTAAAAAAGAAATAAAAGTAAAGGAAAGATCGGATAATTTTGGTGATTCTAAAAGAGAAAGGAAATAGAGTGTTCTATGGACCAAACAAAAATAGTCGATGAGTTCTTTTCTGCAGAAGTACGTTTTTGAAAACAAATTGTTTATCTAGACGGCCGATTTTTTTGTTTATTTCCTAGTCTCCTCCGGTTAATACGTTAATGAGCATACCGTTAGAAAGGTTATCAACTAAAGAAGTTTTTAAAGAAGTTCTTAATTGTCGATACTTTTTTTGATTTTTTGCGATCTTTTGTGCTGATAGATGTTCCTCCTCCGAAATGTTAATAACTTCCATTTTTTCACATAAACTAAGAAGTTTTTTACTAGGCGCAATTTCAAAGAGATCTATTACTACCCAACTCAACAATAAAAATAAAACACAGCAGTCCCGCCGAATGAAATATTTTGTAAATACGACAAAAGTATTTAGTCTCCGCATTAAAACGGAAAAAGGTAATTCCCCGGCTGCAGAGTGCGTTGTTGCCAACATACTACATAATATTAATGCCCCTGTCGTGCAGAGCTCCGTTCCGTTGTCAGAGGTTTCCGTCCGGTAAAGGGAGGTTTCAGAATTTTTTAACCAAAAAAGATTGTCCGCGTCCGGTTATTAGAGTGTCCGGTTATAGGAGTGAATTTTACATGTAAAGAAATAGGGAAAAGCTTGGTTCCAACAAATTTGTCTGGCTAAAGGGAGTGTCCGCTTATTAGAGGTGTCCGCAAGGAGAGGTTTCACTGTATTTTTAATCTAAATTGGTAGTTTGTTATAAAATTTTACACACACATAGAGGGGACTACACTCAGTTATAGATAGTCTATGAACTGGAATATTCAAGCAGTTCACACTCCTTGTAGAAAGAAAAAGAAAAGTTTTTAAAGAGAAACAGAATGCTCTCATCAATATAAATACCTGGAAATGTTAAGATGTTTAAAGATTTAAACTCTCCCCTCCCCTGCAGGAGTCATGTGTTCACATTCCCAAAAGCAGTCAAATTACTTTTTTTTGTAAAATTAAAATCTCAGAAGCCCCTAATTAAATGAAGGTACTGTGTGCAGCATACATTTCATTTTATTGACAGACACATTCAAAATATCAAAATTCAGAATATCGAAATTTGAATGATTTGTTGTTGTGTCAGTAGATTGGAAATTTTGTAAAAAAGTCAATTTTGATGTATCTTATATTGGTTGTTCAGAAATCTATGTTTTATTATATAACAAAAGCATAGATTTTTCCTATAGCCACAAATTAAAGCAGTCCTGAACAGCTACACATTTAAACTAGAGGCCCTCGATACATTTGACACTTGTTTAAACAAGTGTCAAATGTATCGATACATTTGACACTTGTTTAAACAAGTGTCAAATGTATCGAGGGCCTCTATTTTAACCTAGGAAGCTAATTTATATGTTTTTTTTGTAGGTAGTTTCAATTTATAGAAGATTAATCTAATTATACAAGTTTTTTGAAAAAATTGTTTAATTAAAAAAATTACTTTTAAGAAACTTAATGGTGTTTATTGCAGAAAGTCAAAAAAAATAAAAAAATAACATTTTTAGACTTAATTATTATATACGTATGGGGGGTAGATGGTTAAATTCTGTTTGAGAGTGCTGACATACATACATACATACATAAGTGTCACCCTTGATGGATGCCAGAGCCCACCTGTATAATATTTGAGTCCTTTCATTTAGATATGAGCTAATCCTAAGGTCACTCATCGTCAAGCAAGCTTTACAGGTAGCGAAGCTAACGTCAGGCTTTCTATTTTTTGGTTATTATTTTTGACATGTTTTCCTCGGTTTCGCATTGGCGGTTCTGTTTTATTTTGAAGATGTTGTTTTACACAGTATGAAGGTACCTAAACTATATATATTTATGCAGTTAGAATTAAAAAGTTATGCTGCAAACTATCTTTAAACTGTATTATTATTAAATAGATCTTTAGACTGTGTTAAAACCACATTTTTGAAATAACAACGAGCCGCCAATGCGAAAACGAGGAAAATATGTCAAAAATTATAGCCAAAAAATAGAAAATCAGAGTTAGGCTTCGCTACCTGTAAAGCTTGCTTGACGATGAGTGACCTTAGCTAATCCCCCGGAGCATAGCTCCAGATAAGGTCACTATATCACGAAAAGGAACTTCTTGTTATAGTGACCTTAGCTCCAGAGACATCACATTCGTCTGATTTTGAGAGTGGTGTCAACTCTGTCAAAAGCCCTGGAGAAATCAGTGTAAATAAAGTTAACCACACACCCACTCTCCAAGGCATTCAATGTGTTGTAAAGCAAGAGATTGGTTGCACTAGATTTATTTTTAAGAAATCCATGCCAATCCAACCAAGTTGTTATGACATTTTTAAAGCATAATATAAAGTGATCAGTAACTAAGGACTCAAGTACTTTAGGAAATTGAGATAAGATAGAAATTGGACAATAGTTATGGACATTATTCCTCTTACCACTGTTTTTGTAAATGGGGAAAATATAGCAAAGTGGGTTTCGTGCAGGCAGATCTTGTAGTGATAATGTTTTTTGTCTTAAACAAGTAATTGAGAAAAGGAGCGCCAGAAATATAGAGACTCATGTTACCTTTGTGGACCTACAAAAAGCATATGATACCGTTCCAGTAGAAAAATTATGGACAGTTTTAGAGCAAACTAATATCAATCAAGCGATAAAAGAACTATACAAAGGGTCAAAATCTAAAATTAAAATTGGAAATCGACTTTCAAAAGAATTCCTGATAACGAAAGGCTTAAGACAGGGATGTTGTATCTCTCCAACTCTTTTTAAAATATATATCGCAGTAGCTCTAAAAAACTGGAAACGTAAAGTGCACGGCATGGGAATACAACTTAACGACCGATTTACCATATACACACTACAGTTTGCTGACCACCAAGTAATTGTGGCTAATGATAAAGAATGATGAGAAAGTTAACAGAAGAATACCAAAAGTTGGGATTAATACTGAACATGGACCAGACACAGTACTTATGTATTGGAAACGAATCCAGTGAGTTAGTACTAGAAAATGGACAAACAATATCTCCATGCAATGAGTATGTATACTTGGGTGTCACATTTGATAAGACAGGAACAGACTGTAAAGAATTGGAAAAAAGAATAGTAAAAGCAAAAAAAATTATTGGATGTCTTAACAGTATTTTATGGAGCAGAGAGATAAAAAAGAATGTAAAATTTAACATATATGAAACAATGGCCAAAAGCACGCTGTTGTATGGAATAGAGACTTGTCGCGTAACAGAAAAATACAAAACAAAAATGGAAAGTGTCGAAATGGATGCAATAAGAAGATCAATGAGTATATCTAGAATAGATCACATAAGAAATGAGATCATAAAAGAAAGAATGGGAATCGAGGGAACCATAACCGATGACATCACTAAAAGGCAACTGATATGGTACGGCCATGTACAACGGATGAACGACGAAAGATTACCAAAGCAGGTCCTAGAATGGCAACCAATAGGGCGCAGAAAAAGAGGGCGTCCTAAACTAGAATGGCAACAATCAATCCAAAGGTCAATGAGTCAAAAGAATCTGACAGAGGATGATTGTCAGGATCGAAGGAGGTGGAGAATAGGCGTCGGACAACGTAGAAAAACGTTCTAAACCGACATAGTAGTAGGAAAATATTTGAAAGCTTCTACTCTTTGGGAAAAATTCCTGTTGACAAAGAAGAAGAGAACGAAACCAAACCAAAAAATTGTACAGTTTTCAGCGGCGGCGACGGCATGTGTAGGCCTAATTTTGGGAGGAGTTATTTTGTCTAACAACACCTACCTGATACATAGAAGCACTGTTTATGTCCCACTGACAAAAAATTCTGCAGTTTTTGCATTTTTTTATTTTATTTATCTGTTGTGAGTGGTGTCCTCGATTTCTTTCTCTTGGACCCCCGTTTGGGTGTTCTTAGTTGCCAGGGCTATGTATTTTTGTACAGAAATTTGCTTAGTAAATCCTAGTTTGGCTATTTTACAAACGTCGTGTATTTTAATTATTTTTTAACTAAAATGTAGTTCTTTAGTTACCCTTGAAGCTAGGGCGACGTTTATGTACACAAACTTGCATTTGTAGACCCAATTTGATCTGATTATAAATAATTACAATAATTTTATTTTATCCTATTTTTATTATCAAATTTATGTTATTGTTATTTATCCATATTATTTAGTGTTACCTAACATTTATTGCTGACATTTTGTAATCATAATTATTATTTCATTTTATTGTTTTAATCTAATAGCGTTTATTGCTATTATTTTGTAGTACTATTTTATCTTTTTATCATTTTTTTTCTATTTTTAAAATTTTCCCTGTGTACTATTTTAATCTGTTAAAAATAATAGTTTCACTTTGTACTTTTAACTTTGTATCAAACCTAACCTTAGGTATTATTACCATATTTTTGGTTGGGATTGATTCGCCCATTGGTTGACACCCTTTTTTTCTGTTGGTCCATCATAGTTACTTATGATAACTAGGTTTATAACTGTGTGGGGGAGAACAGGTTGTGCTTGTCTGATGGGTGAACCAATTTCAACCTTTAGAATTAAGCTACAGTATCTGTAATTGTAGATGCTGTTTTTCAAATAAATAAATATAATAAACATTTCACTAACTGTTTCTGGGAAACCAAACATGATCGTTTTCTAGGTTAAAGTCTAAAACATACTAAGATGTTTCTTTATTTTAGACTACATCTTACACAGGATCCAGTGCTCTTCAAAATGATCGAACTTACAGTTAAAACACTGGATTCACAGAATCATCAGTTTGCTGTGGAGGATGGTGTAAGTATGATTCTTAAATTTTAGTTTTATATTTTATTCATCCAAAGCACAAGAACAGTGTTCCCCATTAACAAAAACCCACTAGATACATATCGTTTAAAAGATAATTTTATCTTCAACAAAATATAGTAAAACAAGATTTTTAGAAAGATTAGTTTTTAAGAAAATTAAATAAAACAAATAAAAAAAAAATAATTGGAAAAAATAACTTCACTATGCGGACGTCCCTGGAGTGTCAATAATAGTTTTACACCATTTTATGATATGCCATTTAAAAGAACATTTCATTTGCTCTAAAAAAGGTATTTTAACATTTTTCCCTAAAATGCTTAGTTTTTGTGAAAACTGAATAAAACCTAAAGAAACATGACGTTTTTTCGTGATTCTAAAGAATAGCCCCAATTTATGGGTGCCAATTAAGTGCTAACCATGAACTTGGCCCACTTAGGTGATACATTGTTTAAAAGAGAATTTAATTTTCTACAATAAAGTTGATTACACACTATCTGTAAAATGCTTACCTTTTAAGAAAATGACATAAAACTGAATAATTTCAGTTTATTTTGCATATACTATGGAAATACATAGGAAACGGATGTACTGCTAAGACTTCAGAATTCGTATCTCAGCAATGGTACTACCCAGAGGACTAACTGCTGTCTCGTTTTATATGCTATTAGTTGTTCTTTATTTTATGTTATTACAGATTTTCTCAAAAATAAGCAGTTTCGAAGTTAAAGGCCACTAAATAAAAAAATTGGTCAAAATCCAAAATGGCGGCGAAATGTTTAGCGTCATAACTCGAAAACGATTTGTCTGAAAAAAAGTGTGGCTTTTTCGCATCTCTATGGCCTCACCATACTTTACTCGGTGCTTTTTTTGATAAACTGTATAGTTTTTAAAATATGAATTTTCAAAATTTGCCTTTTTTGGTCTCATGGGATTCTCTAAACCCTAAAATTCGCTAAATGACGTTTTTCCGAATCTTAACTCAGAGTCTGGTTTTTTCGCATCTCTATGGCCTCACCATACTGAAACTCGGTGCTTTTGTTGATAAACTATATAGTTTTTAAAATATAAATTTTCAAAGTTTGACCATTTTTGTCTTTTATGGGATTCCCTACCCTAAAATTCGCTAAATGACGTTTTCTCGAATCTTAACTCAGGGTGTAGTTTTTTCGCATCTCTATGGCCTCACCGTATGCAACTCGGTGCTTTTGTTGATAAACTATTAGTTTTTAAAATATAAATTTTCAAAGTTTGATCATTTTTGTCTTATAGTATTCCCTACCCTGAAATTCGCTAAATGACGTTTTTTCGAATCTTAACTCAGGGTGTGATTTTTTCGGATCTCTATGGCCTCACCATACTGCAACTCGGTGCTTTTGTTGATAAACTATTAGTTTTTAAAATATAAATTTTCAAAGTTTGACCATTTTTGTCTTATAGGATTCCCTACCCTGAAATTCGCTAAATGACGTTTTTTCGAATCTTAACTCAGGGTGTGATTTTTTCGCATCTCTATGTCCTCACCATACTACAACTCGGTGCTTTTGTTGATAAACTATATAGTTTTTAAAATATAAATTTTCAAAGTTTGACCATTTTTGTCTTATGGGATTCCCTACCCTGAAATTCACTAAATGACGTTTTTTCGAGTTTTAACTCAGGGTGTGGTTTTTTCGCATCTCTATGGCCTCACCATACTGCAACTCGGTGCTTTTGTTAATAAACTATATAGTTTTTAAAATATACAGTTTCAAAGTTTGACCGTTTTCGTCTTATGGGATTCGCTACCCTAAAATTCGCTAAATGACGTTTTTTCGAATCTTAACTCAGGGTGTGGTTTTTTCGCATCTCTATGGCCTCACCATACTGCAACTCGGTGCTTTTGTTGATAAACTATATAGTTTTTAAAATATAAATTTTCAAAGTTTGACCATTTTTGTCTTATGGGATTCCCTACCCTAAAATTCGCTAAATGACGTTTTTTCGAATCTTAACTCAGGGTGTGGTTTTTTCGCATCTCTATGGCCTCACCATACTGCAACTCGGTGCTTTTGTTGATAAACTATATAGTTTTTAAAATATAAATTTTCAAAGTTTGACCATTTTTGTCTTATAGTCTTCCCTACCCTGAAATTAGCTAAATGACGTTGTTTCGTATCTTAACTCAGGGTGTAGTTTTTTCGCATTTCTATGGTCTCACCATACTGCAACTCGGTGCTTTTGTTGATAAACTATATAGTTTTTAAAATATAAATTTTCAAAGTTTGACCATTTTTGTCTTATGGGATTCCCTATCCTAAAATTCGCTAAATGACGTTTTTTCGAATCTTAACTCAGCGTGTGGTTTATAAAGCTTATTATATTATTGTCTTCAGCTTTTGTTTAAAACTTTTTTCTATTTTTCTAAAATGTACAGTAACCAAGTAATTTAAAAATAAACCCTTTTTGTGCACACTAAATCCAAGATGGCGGAGGGAGCCGCCCCCCCCAGGTCGAAAACTCAAATTTGTTTTTAGCGCTCCAATGTCAACAACATGTCAAAATCGCGACTACACCACCTTTTGCAAGCTAAAATTCTATAATGAATAGACTAAAAATCAAAAAAAATCTGTAGGATAAAAACTTATTAACATTGATATTATAAATACTATTCGAGTGGCGTTGCGGTAGTACTTATATTTATTTGTTTTTGTAGATGACTGTTGCCGAATTTAAAATACACATAGCAGAGAAAGTCAACATCCCAGCAGCAACGCAGAGAATTATTTATTGTGGCAGGGTTTTACAGGACAATGATAAGCTTTCGGACTACGGTAAGGCTATATAAAAAATGTAAAATAAATAATTTTTTGTAAGGCAGGTTGTACACAAATGGAGGATTTTGCACAACTGACAATTGATTGCCGTCGTTAAAGACAAAATCCTGCCGTATACATTCGCGGCGGTACATCAAATCTATCATTTTTTTGCAGGGCAAGATAATATTTTTAATAAGGATAATAAATAAAAAATTATTTAAATTATTAAACTTAAAACCCCATTTTTTTGGACATTTTTAAAGTAAATTTATTCCTAAACGAAGTTTAATGTTTGGTTCCTGAGGCAACAGTTTGAATCCATGGACTTTCTCTTTTAAAAATGTCACATTAATTGAAGTTAGAGACAACATTTCCAGTTTAAAAAACAGTAAGTGTAAAGATACATATGGTTTAAATAAAAAAATTCTAAATTCTGTAAAGGAAGTAGTACTTGTGCCACTGACCAATTTATTTAATGAATGTATTGATAAAGGGATTTTTCCGGATGTTTTTAAGATAACCAAAGTCTTACCATTACACAAAAAAAAACGATGTAAACAATCTTCTTGGAAAGATTTTTGAAAATTTTTTAAAAAATCAGATGAATGAGTATTTTGAGGATCATAATTTGTTGTGTGTTACACAGTTTAGGTTTAGAAAAAACATGTCAACTGGGAAAGCTATAAACAGGCTTGTAGATTTAATAAACAAAGGCTTTGAGAGGGGTGAATATGTATCAACTCAGTTTCTTGACCTATCTAAAGCTTTCGACTGTGTTCCACATGATATACTCTTGGAAAAGCTGCTTTACTATGGGTTTGACATGAATAGTCAGAGGCTTATAAGCTCTTACTTGTTGAATAGATTTCAATATGTTTCATTGTCTGGCATAGATTTTACCTATACACTTTGGGGTGCCACAAGGATCAGTGTTGGGACCGATTCTTTTTCTTATTTTTGTATATTTCCTCAATCAGATTTTATAAGGTTTGTGGATGATAACACAATACTAGATTTTGGCTTGCACCTGGAAGAACTAAATATAAAATCTTCAAGAGTACTTTCAGTAGTGAAAGAATGGTTCCTATCAAATAAGCTGAGCATTAATGAAGAAAAAACAGAACAACTTACTTTTACACTTAGGCAGATCAACAAATCTAGTGATGGTGATACCCAACAACTTATACGCTTTCTGGGAACATACCTAGACTCCAAATTATCTTGGGAGGGTCATGTGAATCATTTGTCGGGGTCATTCTTCGCATAGTGGACTTATCTTTAGATTGCAAAGAAGAGCAGTTAGGGTTATTGAGGGAGATCAATATAGGGATGACTGTGTGGAAGCTTTTAAGTCGCTTAATATTTTAACTCTCCCATGTCAATATATTCTTTTCTGTCTGCTCCACATACAAGAGAACATTGCAGATTTTGTTCCACACAGTGCCGTCCATACCATAAATACCAGGGGTAGAAACAATATTGTTTGTCCCTACCAACGATTAACAAGAACCAGGTGTGGCACAAATTATTACTGTGTGAAGTTTTATAATGCACTGCTGGAGAAAATAAGAAATTTAGAACTAAAAAAATTTTAAAATACTAAATCAAAACTTTCTTAATTAAAAATGCATTTTATTCATTGGAGGAATTTCTTAATGCAGACTTTTCACTACTGCAGGACTAGGGGTGCTATCCTACTCTTCCTGATTTTAACAAATACTTGTGTGATTTTTTTAAATTCTTGTTTATTTTTTAATGTCTGTTTTTAATTTATGTTAAAAGTTTTTAGGGAGTTTACAGTGATTATAAGTAATTTAAAATATTTTACAGCTACTTTTAAAACAACATGTACATTCTCAAATACCAAATTGCAAATAATGACTTAAAACTATGAAGAACAAGTGAAATTAAAGAAAGAAAAATTAAAAAAAAAGTTTTCTGCTTCCGCCGGGACTCGAACCCGGGATCTCTTGCTCTCTAGGCAAACATTCCATCTATGCAGGCTGCGATGTCTCAATACAAGAACGAGAGACTTTCAGGGTATTAACTCGACCAAGTCATCAAACTGATCTCTATTATTCTTCCTTCCCACTGTCAAAGGTATGTAAACTCAAAAGTTAGACATAAACTATCAACGCCTGAAAACATGAGATCACCTTTTCGTGTGTTAAAATTTCTGATCGCAATGGGCGATTGCCAATATAATTTTCAAATACCAAATTGCAAATAATGCAAGGACCTAAAACTATAAACAACAAGTGAAATTAAAGAAAGAAAAATAAGAAAAAAGTTTTCTGCTTCGGCCGGGACTCGAACCCGGGATCTCTTGCTCTCTAGGCAAACATTCTAAGCATTGAACTACCGAAGCCATACATAAATTTTCGGAAAACTTTCATCTATGCAGGCAGGCTTTCTTATTTTTCTTTCGGGGTGATTAAACAAAAGGACTAGCCTTATTGCAAAGACCTTAAAGATCTTTTAAGAAAGATAGATTTTCATCCTAAGAAATAAAAAATCCTAAGTCCATCCTAAGAAATAAAAAATATCATGTCTACCTCGAAGTAGACTTTTTATGCACTTGCGTCTTTAATTATTTGTGTCTTTTTAGATGTCAATGGTAAAGTGGTCCACTTGGTCCAAAGACCTCCACCTTCGGCAAATCAAAGGAACGAACAAGGCAACTCTTCAGCTACAGACAACACAAATCATAACAGAGGCGCCGGAGGAGGTGGAGGAGGTGGCTTTATGGGATTTGATAGGTAACTGTTTACTATGACCGCAATTTTTACCGGTCGATTGGTACGCTAGTGCAAATACAGGGTGTCTCTAAAAGGTCTGTACAAAATCTTAGCACATATTCCTGAGGTCAAAATAAGTCGATTTAATGCAAATTACCTTACTCCAAAATTGCTACGTTTCAGAGATACTGAGTGTTAAATTTTAAAATTAAATTTTTAAATTAAAAAATTTCATGAGCGAAATTTTCGAAAAGCACCAAGCTTGAATAAAGCTTTAGAACAATAGTCAGTAGAAAACTGGCCGTTGCTATGACATTTTGGCAATGTAAAACACTCTAGTGAAATAATCATTCAAAATAATTTCAGTATTCACTAAAAACGGAAGTATCTCGAAAACGACTTACTTTAGCGCATGTTAACAAGAGTACCTGTTTGGCTTAAAAAGATTCAGGAAAATATTTTCTTAACAAAAAAAGTTAAAAGTTACAGGCATTTTAAACTATAAAAAGAACAATTTGAAACGCCCTCTAACGGCCACAGTGAAAAGGTATCCATCTTTAGGTTTCGCATCTCAAAAAAACCCTGTGCATCAATTTTTAAAGTAATGCGTTGAGAAATAATTTTAAGACATTCGATTTTTAATTTTTAAATTTACCACCCTGTATCTCTGAAACGGAGCAATTTCGGACTAAGGTAAGTTGCTTTAAATCGACTTATTTTGACCTCAGGAATATGTCCTAAGATAAAACTGTTCCTTGATCAATTCTAAGCAAAATGTGTTATATGAAAATGCAAAAAAGTTATCGAGGAACTTTTTTTCTTGGTAATGCATAGTCTGATGATAGTAAGCTAAGCGTGAAAAATAGTATAACTAATCTCTAAGTATAGGAAATATCTCTGGCAAAATTGTCAAAAAATGAAATATTCAATTTTTGACAATTTTGCCAAAACTGATAAAACCAACCAAAATGTACAGGTGCCTGTGGATCACTGCTTAAAAAATGTAAAAAAGTGTATCCCACTTTTTACGTAGGCCTACCAACTCCTCTCGTTTCTTATCCGGTAGGCACTGATATAATATGAATGTGTGTCATTAGATTGTTTTATAAACCATAAATAAGGTCACTGGAATATTTTTTATCGGTAGTTACTTTTTTGTTTCTTAATCAACATCTGGCCAGCTTCTTGACAAATTTGGTGGCTATAGGTCAAACGGCGTAGAAACGTCAAACGAAAAATCAGAAAAAGTACAATTTTATTTTAAAAAAAGCTGTGGGAGCTGTGCAAACTTTCACACTTTTAGCCACTCTGCAAAGCTACCTGAGGATAAATGACGCTATGTCACACAATTTTTTTTTTGGAAATTGTTTGTTTAGAAATATATTTTTGAGCAGTTCAAAATTTTATTTATCAGGTGATGTCCATCATTTAGCATTGTCTCGTTCTACAGCGCACAGTGGAACGACCTTATGGAAACAGAGGGACATGAGGTTTTTTACTTGAAACTTTTAATCTGGAAAAGCTAGAAATGAGTTTTATTGCACAAAGAGCCACGTATTAAATAAAAAAAAGTTACTATACATGATTTAAACCATATACGGGGCAACCCAAAAATATAGTGCGTTTTACAAAAACCTATTTTTTTTACAATTAAGATGGCTGAAAAATTTAGCTATTTTGGATTTATTTTATTAGAAAAATATATTACAATTTTTTTTCCAGTTTTCTAAATAAAAATTGCTATTGTTATGATAAGAATAAAATAAGGTATTCAATATTTTCTTACCACAAAAATCTTAAAATGAGTAAATAAATAAGATTTTAAAATAATTTAGAAATTAAAAAGCTCTAGTAAAACTTTTTGACAACTCGAATGCGCTTTTTATAATGAACTGCCAAAAAATGATGTTAATTCCATAGCCATCTTGGTAGCAGATCGTAGCAGATAAATGTTATATTTTCGTGATCGTAATACTCCAGCAATTATATTGACATTACTGGTAAAGCGAATCCTGTCGAATATCAAATTTTGTAAATACAAAAACTTAGATGTTGATATATTTTTACCTAATTTGTTCATTTTATTATTATATTTCTAATAAAAAGACGACTTATTTGTGTAAAAAAAACCATTAGGCAATCATATAGCAAAAATATTTGCTAAGGTCAACATTTTATACTAGATTTTTTTTTATATTTACTTTTTATTGGCATTTCATTTAAATAGTAGTAAATTTTGTAACAAGACACACTTGTAGCCAAAATTGAACGCATAAAGATATCTATCACCCAAAATTACAATAAAATGATAATAAATGTACTTCTTTCTAAATAATTGTGTGAATTTAATTTTAAAAATATAAAGAAAATTTTTTGGTCTATGTCTCTGATATTATACTAAGCCGTTCCTCTGTGCGGCGTGCGGGTAATATACGGCCTGGTCAAGCCTTGTTCTCTCGCGGTTCGGCCTTCAATTACATCTTAGC
The DNA here is from genome assembly GCA_963576565.1 of Aspidapion aeneum. Taxonomy (NCBI): domain Eukaryota; kingdom Metazoa; phylum Arthropoda; class Insecta; order Coleoptera; family Brentidae; genus Aspidapion; species Aspidapion aeneum. Next base: position 22,361,896 of record OY755043.1, read on the forward strand.
TTTAATATATTTTTTTTCTAGGGTTGGAAATGCAGTCTTCAGTCTGGGCTCAATGGCCTTTGGAAATGATCCTTCACACATTCCAAGAAGAGCTACACATAATTTGAGTGCTAGCAGACTCAATGTTGCGCGAAGGTAGGAATGGTTAAATTTTTTTAAATGTATCATTTAAAATGTTAACTGGATTAGCACAATTTTGAATTTTTAAACAATGTTGTATCTTAAAATCAAAATACGACCCAGCTAAACCAGTTTTTTCCTTAATATTTGTCTCTAGTAAAAATGTAGTAACTTCGAACTTTGTCGAAAAATTTATCATTTTGATGCTAGAGACAAATAACCAACCGATATTTGAACTTCAATTAAAAATAAATAAAAAATATCCAAATCCTCAAACACAAAAAAATATTGTTAGTATTGTCATTTTGTACGAAATTAAATGCTCTTTAATGACCAACTGAAAATATTTTTTGTACAACGCATCATAATCAAATTATGTCTAAAACATGTATCTCAGTCATGGAGCCTTAATATGACCTTGCCTTGACAGAGGGCACCAGAAAATTGTCACAATTTCGATAGACAACTGGTATTTTGCATATATGAACATAGAAGGCGACACAATGTGGTTACTAAAACTTAACTTCAATCTTTACCTAACCTAAATTCAAAATTTTGGAATGGAATTAAATCGAGAGCATTTTTGGGCTATAATTTTTGACAACTTTCGAAGGAAATTATCTCAACAAGAATGCGTTGCCGAATTGATTTCTGTTTTCGATAATGAAGCACCACATCAGTCGACAGTTTTTCGTTGGTATGGAGAATTCAAGGGTGGACGGATTGGCTTTAGCAACGATCCAAAGCCAGGTGCACCAAAAACGGCTGTCACCCAGGAAAAGATCGACGCTGTGCGCATGCTCATCGCATGTGATGTGTGACATATCGCGAGATTGAGGCTTGAGTGGAGATTTCAAAGACCTCAATGCATCTGTTAACCGAAGAACAGAAAGGAGCTAGGGTCAATTGGTGTCAGAAAACTCTAGACCGCCATGAGGCAGGAAACTCGAAAAACGTGTGCAGCATTGTTAGTGGTGATGAATCGTGGATTTGGGTGTTCCAAGATGCAGAAAGGCCAACAAAGGTCATGCGTTCTCGAATGTATCCAAAAAGATGGTCACCACATTTGTCTGGAAAGCAGGTCATATCATAGCAACAATTCCTCTGTGATTGTTTAAAATGCTTTAAACTTTGCTCTAACTTTGCAAAACTGGGCGATAGATCCTGATTGGATGGAAAGTCTGAATATAAAAAAAAGTTCTCTGGAACATCAAAGGACTGTTACTGCCGAATGGTACATCATCATTTGTTTTCCGAAAGTCATTGCTGAGCTTCGAACGACGAATCATTTTCCACCAAGACAATGCAAGTTCGCACAAAGCAAAACCATTGAATTTTTAACCCAACTAAACGTCGAATTGTTGGACCATCCTCCATACACTCCTGACCTAAGTCTCAACGATTTCTATACGAAATCAAGAATGGGCTGCGTGGTCAAAGATTTCAGTCGCTAGAGGAAGCAGTTGACGCCTTCAAGAATGCAATTTTGACAGTACCATTAAACGACTGGAATTACAGCTTTGACAACTGGTTTGAGCGCATGCAAAAGTGTACGAATTTTCGTCGAGAATACTAGACAATAAAGTCTTTAAATGGTATCTACTGTTTTACTCCAGCTTTATATGCAAAACTTAAAAGACAACACTCATATAGTGGCTAATTCCATCTGTATATTTTTCGCATCAATGAAAAAAAGCAATGTTTTTGTTATTTGCTGACAGTGAGTAAACTGGCATTTTAAAATATTTCTTAGAATGCTTCGTGGAGCCGAACATGCAATAAACCATCTAGAAAACCCGAACGACCCGACCAACAACGAGCAGTCATCGTCGCCTCCTGCTGAACCGAACACCGAGGAAGAAATGACACCTATCATTGAAGCCCAAATTGTCGACGCCACTAATTCAGATCAGCCCATGGACGAAAATGCGGTTATTAATGCCGCGGTGAATAGCCTGTTTTGGGATGCTTCTAACAATATGTAAGTATTTAGTTTAGTTTACTTTAAATCTTTATTGCCATCAGATCATTTTACAATGCAAATACAACGTCAAAAACAATGGGTCCAACATCCTTTCAAATAGTTTAAAATATTACAATTATAAATATAAAATATTTCAATAATAATCAAATAATTGTAGAAAAGACAATATACAACACTTTAAAAAATTTAAATTATTGTACTTACATGTTTATGTACAATTTGACCAATACTTGTTATGATGGAAAGTCAAATGAGTAAAATTGTTTATTTATGAGATAATTATGTACGTCTTTTTTTAAATGGAATATCTCTGATTGTTTTAGAGAGTATCTGATATGCCTTTACAGCTCTATAATATGGCCCTCTTTTAAAGAATGCTGTGTTATGTTATTACTTGTGGGATAGCATAGTTTGTAGCATTATTCTGATTGCTTAAAAATAATTCTTGATGTTTTTTTACAAACATTATAAGAGATCTGAAGTAGAGTGCCGGTGCTGTTAAAATTGGTAATTGCTGAAAGTGGGGTTTGTAGGAAGTTCTTGGATGTAGTTTTAACATACAGCAAATTACTATTTTTTGAGCCTTAGAGACTCTCCCTGCATCAGGTGCTGCCCTCCAGAAAAGCACACCATATAAGATCACACACTGTACAGACGCAAGTAAAAGGTTTTTAAGTTGTTAATGCCCGAGGCGGCGCATAGCAGCACAATAATTAATGTTGTTACTTGCTGCACTTGACTGTATTTGTGCATTTCAGTTTAAATTCAGATCTAGGATTATTCCATGAAATTTGTGTTCAGTAATTTGCTGTATGGATTTGCCATTAAGGAAGACATATAAAGAACTGTCCGCGGTCCCCATCTTTCTAAAGTTAATCAAGTAGGTTTTTCCACAATGAGTTTGAGGTGGTTGGATTTGCATCAATTTGTCATTCTCCCTGCTGCAGCCGAGCAACCGGCCAATAACTGAGAGACCGATTCAGCAGACATGATGGCACCTGTATCATCTGCAAATTGTGGTAAAAGATCCGCATCAAGTAGCCCTGACAGGCTGTCAACATACCGCAGAAAGAAGATATGGCCCAGGATTGATCCTTGTGGGACTCCTTAACCTACATTCATTTACAGATTGTCTCACCCCGACAGTTTACTTCCTGCTTTGTGCACATACCTTGCATTTCAAATTTGCCTATTCTTTGTATTAGTAGCTGGTGGTCAACAGTGTCAAAGGCCTTTGAAAGGTTAAAGAACAGACCTGACGCTTTCTGTTTTCTATCTAATTGTTCAATAATAAAGGTTATTATTTTGAAAATTGCAAGTTGCGTTGATTTATTTGGTAAAAATCCAAATTGTGTCTCTGAAAGAAGTTTATTGGAAATAACAAATTCCAGAATTCTTATATATATAAGCCTCTCAAAAACCTTTGACACTGCGGAAAGAATTATGTGCCAGCATCTGTCCTATCTTTAAAAAAAATGATAAGAAGAGTATCTCTAACTATGAAATCCTTCGAAAATTCTACGAAGATATTTTCTGGCAAATGAAAAATTAAATAGATTTACATCATGGATTTTACCACCAACGTTCCACAACAACTAGCCTTTCATGCTATTTACAATCTCACAAATATTAATCAAAATTTATAAAGTCATGTTATTTATACAGACTTCTCGACGGTTTTCGGAAATTGGCTTTGATGAAAACCTTCTGAAGCTTATCCATGCTGAGCAATATCTCTTTATCTCGCAATGAATTTGATGAATACAATTATTTCAAATCTGTTGAATATTATGCACATAGTGGGGCTCCACACGGCAACGTTTTAGCCCGACTAATTTTTTGTATCTTTATTAACAGCCATCACCAAAGATCTTTCCTCCAAATTATTATTTTATGCGGATGACGGAAATTTTTTGAGAATTATTTGCACTTCGAGATGACCTTAACAAATCACCATGTGACCAGAATCGCTTACCAGTAAACATAAACAATGGTAAAAAAATTACTTTTTCACCCAAAGTCGCTCCTATCGTCTTTAACTATAGTATTAACAGCGTTACAATAGAAGAAACCATTCTTGTAAAAGATCTAGGAATTCTGGTTGACTCCAAACTTACATTGAGTCAGCACATCCATGAAATCACACAAGAAGCTCTTGGCTTTCTTATTATTATAACAGATCAACTGCTAACTTAAGCAATTCAGAATGCTTAATCACTCTTTACTTTTCATTTGTCAGATCCAGCTTGAATTATAAATCTATTATCTGATCTCTTATACATAATGTTTATATAAGAAACGATTTCTCAAATACTTGGCTTCAAAACAAATGACATTTGCCCACCAATAAACTAGATTGTCCAGAACAGAAACAACATTTATATGCAGCAAATCGCCAAGAAATAAAGCATGTTTTCTGCTCAATACTGCAATTACTAGACACAATTTTGATTTATTTAACTCCAACCTAACACAATTTAAACAGTTTTGTCTGGACAACCTAAAATAGAATAATTTAAAAATCAAACAAGTTTTCGTGAGGAATCGGGTAAAAAGAAGTTTTTGTTTCTCTCATATTTTTCCGTGGGTAGGTCGAAAGTTTAACCTCACGGGAGTCCAAGATCTAATGGACACCTAATTTGTGTTGACAGTTAACTGTTTCGTCCTTATGAGACTCCTCAGAGCACTGCTTGGTCAATGTGACCTTGCGAAGTTAATCAGACCGTTTTGTCTCTCATCCTACGTCTATAATAGTGAGAAAACTTGCAAGAAGCACCATCTACCGAGATACGAGAGAAACAGAAAGAGCAGAGGGGTATAAACTGCTATGTATATCAATCAATAAAAAGATCGATTGCAACGAAAAGAATCCATCCGTGTCCTTCAAAATTTGATTTTTAAATTCACAGGTACTAAAATTTACGTTTGTTAGAATAATTTAATTTACACTTTTATTTAGTTTTAAGTTACATTAACACTTTTATATTTTTATAGTCTGGTCTTAACCGTTTTAGTAGCTAGGCATAGTTTTTTAACCAGTTTTTCAAAATGTTGTGCTAATTTAGTTTAGTAAGAAAATGTAAGTTTCTGCTTACGAAATATGTCGATACTATTTGTTTAAAACAAATTAAAAATTGGAGGGCATTTCTGGAAAAGGAGCCAACAACCTTGTGTCTACAAAGAACCAACCGGTTGGATCTGTTTAAATAAAAGTCACGAAAACCGTTTAGTCGGCTTGTCGTTTGGTTCGATAGTCAACAGAGGGAGCTAGAGTGCTTGTGTCGCCTGGATCTTTTACCAGCATCTAAATATATTTGATTCAAGGCGCTTGGCACTTATAATGCAAAATTTAGGTTTTGGCGCTTGGCTCCTGTTTCAGTAATGCTCTCCAATTAGTGGAGAAAGACGATAACCTGTTTGATTATTTAAAATATATGTTTTTTAAAATGATTTTTCTTTTGTATTTAAAATATTTTTGCCTTGTAAAGGGGACAAATTATGTCACGGTCATGGGTACTGTTTTTCGTTTCATCTGCCTGGCTTTTGTTTTCACTCTGGTAGTTTCTTTTGTATTTGTAGATGTCGCCACTTATGTGAAAGCATATGACGTTTGTGTATATGTGAACGCAACGACTGACTTTGCAATAATAATTTATTATAATAATTAGCTAACGATATTAAACAATCAATACAAGTAACCCAAATACGTAAGCACTTTTTAACATAGTAACAAACCTAAGGTTATTGTACCACAAGCATACGGTATCGCAGGCATTATTTTTACCAAAATCGTAAGACTAGATTTATATACTGTCTCTATAGCTTTACAAAAGTGTCACACTGACTATGCATTGTTCTGATGAGCCCCTTAAGAACGAAACAGTTAATAGGTGTCCATTAGATCTTGGACCTCCGTGGGTGTACAGCATTCGAGCTGCCCATAAAAAATTCAAGAGAAACAAAATCTTTCTACGCCCGCTAAGCCACGAAAATTTGTTGTTTTCTTTATTCACGGGTACTAAACTTACGTTTATACTTATATATTTTCGATGTGTTTATTAAATTAAAACTATTTTATTTATGATATAGGCAAGTTGATGGTTCTCCAGTAGTTGTCAATAGTACTGAGAATGCCGAAAACCCACAAGCGTCTGAACCGAGCAGCACCACACCAGATTCCAGTCAAGATTCAAGTAGTACCACTCCACCCAATAATCCACCAGCATCTACTTCCACTCCAAATTCAAGTGAGAGAAATACTGCTAATGGAACTGGAGGAAGGAGAGCTCTGTAAGTTGCATGTATTTTTAATTTATTCCTGTAAATATAATAAATTCAAATATATCCCATAATAGTTCAGGCAAGATTCGGGAAAATGGGTAATTCCCCCATTTTGACCCTGCTGAATCCGAATATCCCTGTTGCCAACTCGAAATATTGACAGGGGCTCAGATATTCAAGATGGCGGCCAAAATGGCGGCGGAACTTTAAATTGCCGCTGGAAAGCCCAAATTGTCACAGGTTATTTTTTTTTTTAAATGGCTGCAAAAACCTCCAAAATCTGAAAGTTTGCGGTTTTTTCAAATTTTCTTAAAAACTAAGCTTCTAAGATAAAAATGTATAATATACTTTATTGTAGACAATAAAATTCCCTTTTCAAGATGGTATAACTTAATAAAGTTAGACTAATAACAAGCTCTCCAGCGGTTAAAAAAAGTTGAAAAAATACCTATGTTTTTTCCAAGATTTATTTAATTTTTTTAAAAACTAATATCTACATTTTGGTATACTCAATAAAATTTCCTTCAAAATGACGTGTAACATGATTAAATCGGTTTTATAAATAAAACTTCAGGGGCATCCGTAAATTAAATTAATTTTGAAAAAACAGAAAATAAACCATTTTTGTTACACGTTTTATCTAATTTTCTTAAAAACTAAGCCTAACATCAAAAAACTTGTTCCACACTTTTTTGTAGACAGGGAAATTCCCTTTTTAAAAATGTGAAACTCGGTGGGGTTTGACTTATGGCAAACTCTCCAGCGACGTCCGTCAATGGGGGTGATTTCAACAAATCATCATAGCCAATAAAATTTCCTTTCAAACGATGTATAACAAAGTGGAAGTTATTTTATATTTACCGCTCCAGTGGTGTTCTTGATTTAAAGAAATTATTTAAGATCAATCCAAACTAATCAATTTTATGTCTTATTAGCTTCTCGGTGGATAATAAAGAGCGGCGGATAAAAGGTCGAAAGTACAAAAGTCGAAAAAATAAGGTCGAAAGTACAAAAGGTCGAAAATACAAAAGGTCGAAAGTACAAAAGCTCGAAAGTACAAAAATCAAAAAACAAAAGGTCGAAAGTTCAAAAGGTCGAAAGTACAAAAGATCGAAAGTACGGCCGCGGGTCCACATCGACTGGACGGGTCAATTCGACTTGATACGGTAAATTTGTTTTTTTAATATTTTGTTTTGTCAATTTTTTTCGACCTTTTGTACCTTCGACCTTTTATGGCTTCGGTGGCGGGCCCGATAATAAAATGCCCTTTTAAACAGTGTGTCACAAAATGTGACCCATAGTATAGAAAACTCTCCAGGGGCGTGCGTAAATTGCAAAAATTACCAAAAACACCTGTGTCAAAGTTACTACTGTTAAAAATTTTGCTTAGGGGGGGCCATGGCCCCTATGCCCCCTCCCCTTATAACCACCGATGTTTTTTTGCTTTAAAGAACTTATTTAGATAAATCAAAATATCTAATCTGATCAAAAAACAGTTTATTTTAATTTGGAAACATTTTATTTTAGTAGGTATAAATTACGAACCTTTTTGAAGTATTTATCATAACATTAACCTCACTTTGTAATATATCATTTAAAAAGAAATTGTCTTATCCTCAATAAAGAATAAAGACACATTTTTTTCTGAAAACCTTAGTTAGAAAAGATATTTAAATATGCAAGAAAAACTGATTATTTCAGTTATTTTTGAAAATAAGTTTATATTAGTACGCCCCTGAAGCCTTAAATATGGCAACAACCCGACATTTTAATAAAGTTTTTAAAAGAAAATGTTATGTTCTACAATAAAGTATACCACATATTTTTTCCTAAAAAGCGTAGTTTTTGAGAAAATTTTGAAAAACCTATAATAAACATGTTTTTTCTAAATAATCCCAATTTACGTACGCCACTGAAGAGCTACTTGCTTTTCCTAACCTTATTGACCAATACATCGTTGGAAAGCGAATTTTATTCTCCACAAAAACTGTTCTTTGCAATTTTTGATAAAAAGGTTAGTTTTCGAGAAAATTGCATAAAACTGAAAAAAAAACAGGTTTTTGGGGGTTTGGGGGGGATTTTCTCCGTCCCTGTCGATTTTTCGAGTTGGCAACAGAGAAATTCGGATTCAGCGGGGTCAAATTAGGGGGAAATGGTCTTTTGCCAAAAAGTAATATGATTTGCTTCTAGACCGAAAACGAAAAGCCTTTTAAAATAATATGCTCTGACTATAAAGGCTCGTTTACATTTGGAAGTTTTACGGGCGAAAATTATTTGCCACTAATACGCTTATTAAGTAGGTATGTGTTTACACATTGGACAGTTTAGTTGGTCACTGGACGATAAACAAAATGGCTTCTACTGCAATATCATATGTGCCTGCAAAATTTTAATTAAAAAAAGGAGATAGCAACTGAAGATACAGAATTATATAAAAATTACATCGCCCAAAAAATTTGAGAAATTGCAAAAATTAGTTTTTTATAAAGATTTTAAAAGTCGAGTATTTATAAAAATAAATAATACTACTATGCCGGTTTAAAACGTTTTTCTACGTTGTCCGACACCTACTTTGATCCTGACAATCATCTTCTGTCAGGTTTTTGACTCATTGATCTTTGGATTGACTGTTGCCATTCCAGTTTAGGACCCACTCTTTTTCTGCGCCCTATTGGTTGCCATTCTAGGATCTGCTTTGTTAATCTTTCATCGTTCATCCGTTGTACATGGCCGTACCATATCAGTGGTCTTTTAGTGATGTCATACGTTATGCTTCCCTCGATTCCCATTATTTCTTTTATAATCTCATTTCTTATATGATCTGTTCTAGATATTCTCATCGATCTCCTTATTGCATCCATTTCGACACCTTCCATTTTTGTTTTGTATTTTTTTGTTACGCGCAACGCAACCGAAGTTTCATATATGTTAAATTTTACATTTTGTTTATCTCACTGCTCCATAAAATACTGTTAAAACATCCAATAACCTTTTTTAAAATAAATAAAAGAATTTAGTTATACACGGAAGTCTTGAAAATAAAGTCAGCTGCTAAACTAGCCGACTGCTTAACTTGAGTTGCTACTTGCCGGCAAGTACCAAGTCAAACTTTCCGCCAGTAAGCTTTTCCAATGTAATCGTAGCTTCCATTATTATTTTTTATTTTATTTTAGAAGAACAGCCAGAGGTCCCGAAATGGCAGAATTACTAACCACCCTAAATCAGTTGCAAGCAAGATTTGCACCGTTTTTGGCCAGATATCAATCGTTTTTGCAAGATGATCCTCAAGTTGCACCCGAAGTTAGTATATAATTTTAGAAAAATCCATTAAGTTGGACTGGAAAAGGCCAAAAATTGGTGTATTAAATCTTGAGGCACCAAGGCGTCAAAAAAACCCAATCCCTTCAAGCATTAAACCCCGTAGAAGCAGCATGCTTTCTTATTGATTAAGTCTAAGATTTGCAAAGGGGCCAGGGTGGAAAAGAACCCAAATTGCCACGTTTACATAATGGGATAAGATAACTAAAATGGTATAATTAAATAAACGGTATTTTCTTTAAAAATTAACATTTTTTTCATTCAAAATAAAATGTAAGTAAGTAAATACAATAAAATATTTTTACTTTTGTCAAATTACATTAATTCATAAAAATTGTGTCGTTTAAACGTTCCAAAAAATTAACAGCGCGGCAACTTGGCCGACAACGGCGTGGTCGATGACGTACTGTCACTTGTTGTTGATGGCCGTCATTGTATTTTGAATCGTTGTGGACTAAAACTGTGATTTTGCGTTTTTTTATTGTTTTTTTTGCGTTAAAGTCAATATGGAAAAAAGTGCGTGGTGTGTAAAACTAAGGTCACTATATCACGAAGTTCGTAGGAAATAAACTTTACTTTACAAGTAAGTAAACAGCTTATTTATCTATAAACAAAACATAGGCGTAGTTAAATATTTTAAGCATTGTTTTGTAAACAAACAGCCGGTTCTTAGGCTGCCACATTGTTTTAAATGTATTATACCTGCATGATTTTGTTTTATTACTATTGAGATTCAAAAAATAATATACTTGCTACAATAGAATGTCAATGATGAATCATTTTTAATATAAAAAAGTATTCTCTGGTTTAATGCTGTATTATGGGTTTGTACTATTTTTAAGATTAACAAAGAAATGTTTGTATCATTAAAAGTTTAGGAATGTTTTCAGATTGACTTGACAATAATGTCTGGAGATCATTTATTCAAACAAACCTGCCTATGGTTTGAGGTTATGCTGCTTCTAGTGGTTCAATGTTCTAAGCCCAATCCAAAACAAAAGATTTTGGATTATCGGAAATTTTATTAAATTTTCTAGAAGTAAATTTAATTTAAATATCTTTTTAGAATGTTGAATCGACCGGTAGAATGCTTCGGTTGGTGTCTCACACTATGCACTACTTGAGCCACGCCTACCATTCTTTGAGTGACATAATGATTGACGTTGAGCAGCCCCCACCGAGGTTGCTAGTGTGTCGACCCATTTTGATTCAACAATCGGCAATGGTTCACGGTGGTATACCTTTCCAGTTGGAGGTAGGTTCTTAAAAAGTACTACGAATTTGTCATTTAAAAAAAAGTAGGAGACAAATTCCTTTTGGTCATCTTAATTTTACTAAATAAATATGCCATATACTTGGTTTTTAAATAAAGATTTGATCTTGATTTTGTTACTCACCATTCCTTTTTGCACTGATTTTATCTATTTAGCCTTCTTCGATCCATCTTTGGACATAGGCTTCCCCCAATATCTTCTACTCTTCTCTGTCTGTCGCCGTGTTTATCGATCTAGTTCCCGCATGTTTCTTCAAATGGTCCGCGCTTCTCATTTGGGGTCTTCTCCTACTTATTTTATTTTCCCAAGGTCTCCAGTTTACAAAACATTTCTTCCATCGATCGTCTTTCTATCTGATATTATGACCGCCAAAATTCCATTTTACTTTTGCTACTTCTCATCTGACATTTCTTACTTTTGTTTTATTTCTTATCCATTTGTTCTTTTTTCTATCTGTTAGCTTTACATGTAACAGTTGTCTTTCCATTGATCTTTAATCTTTGGGCTTTTGTTACCTTTTCCATGTTTTATTTTGTAAGTGTCCATGTCTGGGAAGGATACATTGGTGATACACTTTCGTTTTGAGGTACTGAGGATATTTTTTATTGTTTAATATGTAGCTTAATTTACCGAATACTGCCCAGGACAATCGTACTCGTCTCTTGATTTCAGCTGGTTGGTTTTCCTGTTTTTAGTTTAATAATTTGTCCCAGGTATATATATTGTTACGGGTTCACAACGACAATTAAAACTCGCAATTGTTGAAAACGATACGTCAATTTATTCCGACAAATTATGTACAAAAACACGCACTTAAACTTACTAATAACTTGCTAATAATTCACTACTTTAATACGCCTATTAACTTCGCGTTAACATCTAGCGATCACTACCATTGGTTATCTCTGACTGCCCGATGCACGACGTCCGGCCCTATATATAAGGGTCTTCCTACTATTCGAGAATTTTCCATCCTTGTTCGATTCGGAATTATTCCACCCTTTTCTAGAACACGGACCGTTCGCATACCAGTCTGTCACAGATAACGCAACTAAAACCAAGATTAAGAATACAACCATAAAATACGTCAACCTAATACTACACTAAACCTAAATAAATTCTAACTATAAAATTTAAATAACTTAAATTTGTAACAATATGTTACCGGACAAACCCGATTTTAGGATAAACTACTTTTTCCTAGGCTAAATCAGTTTATCCGAAGAGCGATAGTATGAACTAGTTTATCCTAGGCTAAACTGGCTTTAAACTATTATGGCATTTCGAGTTGCAGAGAACGTTATTTTTCATGCAAAGGCATCGGTTCGGTTCGGTGCTGTGCGGTTCGGTTCGATTCGGTTCTTGCAATGGTGGAAATTCTGCCCAACCATATGGACAACACCCACAATACGCCACGATTTTGCAAAAGACGAACGCTCCATAACAGTCAATGTACGCGTGCAAACTAAATCCTTGTGATCGGCGAGCCAAAGCCAAGCGGCTACCATCTAATCAGTTCAGACTAGTTAAATCGCGGTCCGAAGTAGTTTAGACTAGGACAAACTAGTTCATCCTATCGCTCTTCGGATATACTGATTTGGCCCAGGAAAAACTAGTTTATCCTAAAAATCGGGTTTGTCTATATATTTCTCCACTTGTTCTATTTTTTTTTGTTTATTCGGATCGTGATATCCTCATCTGTGTTTGTTATAATTTTAGTTTTAGTTTAGTTCATACTCAAGCCTATATTTTTAGCTTCTGTATTCAGCTCTTCCAGCATTTTTATCACTTCTTCTTTCTTATCCGTTATTAAGGCGATATCATCAGCATATCTTAGGTGGTTCAAGTATTGTCCGCTCTGATGCCTATTTCTTCCCAATCTAAGTTTTAAAAAACATCTTGGGCTTGGTTAAATAGTTTAGCGCATATTATTGCGTTACCGTTATTTATGTATCATGAACTACTACTACTTTATATCTTAGGCACAAATAAACATACCAGCGCCAGCGGACCCTTCTACAAATGACGCTAGTACTACCACTAACGCTTCGGCAAGAGGTACTGCTACCCCACCGAGTACCACCACTGCTAACGCTGCTCAAGGCCAGCCGCAAATACTTACCATACCGGCCATGATTCCCAATGCGAACATTAATATTACGCAAGGACCTTCCACCAATATGGAGTTCATTGGTAGGTTTTTGATGTGAACCAAGAAGTGCAGAACTGTATTATAAATCAAAAAATTTAAAAGTGATTGTCCCTTGAGGTACACCATATTCCATGATGAATGTTTTGCTGGTATGCTGTCTATTTACTTTGATTATTTGAGACCGACTGAAACTTTTCCCTTTAAATCCTAAATTTTCAACACTCAAAACTTTTTCTGTCCCACTGTATCAAACGCCTTAGCCATATCAACAAAAAAATATTTTTACTATCAGTCCTGTCTAAAAACTTTTGAAGTTGCCATTTTAGTTTTGATGATTTGGAAGTGGTTAATTGAGGTTAACTTTATATAATACTAAGGCAATAATATAATACAATAAAGTAACTATAAAAAGATATTCCATTAGAGTAAAAGCTATACTGACTACGAAGATGCTGCTTAGAAAGAGCAAAATTAATTTAGCAGGTGTTTAGATATAAATAGAAACAACTTCATGCGCCGCCTTCCATAACCCGCGTCAAATGAATTTTGTTGCATTGTTTTTGGTAGGGATAACGATATTTATTTGCCTAGTTTAGGTGTGGTCTATGATTCAGTTACTCGGAGATTTTCGAAGATTAATGTACAGGGTGGGCCAAATTCGATGTTTTTTGCTGGTTTTGGATATTTCTAGCCGAGATACACAAAAACGAGTGGACATGTCCTGGGCTCGATTTTCGAGACGTCTTCAAATATCAAAACCGCTTCTTGATAAACCTTGTAGTTTTTTAGCTACAAGGGGATTTTGAAAAGTCTGCATTTATGGAGTTGGCCTACAACTTTTTTATTTATGAAAATTTCATTTTGGTGTAAGATGCTTTTTCACAGGTTTTTTTATGGAGAATCCAACTGTCAAACTAATTTTTATCTGTCAGTTTTTTTTGTTTTTGAGATATTACAAAAAGTTTAAATTTTCTTATGGAATGACTCATTTTTTGTTTTTGTTTTGAAATCTACGTCAAATTTTCTGTTTAACGATTAAGACATAGGTCTAGGACCCTCATTCACCTCTTCATTGTCGCTACATTTTCTGCAGAGTTTAACACACCCAAATTACTCAAAATGGTTAATTATATTCAAAATTGTAGTTTTTCAGGGAATATTGCGGTCCTTATACTTAGCAATAAACAAATTTATTACACCCCGAGCAGAGTTTCCTGCAAAATACCATTTTAACCTTTTCTTCGATAATAAATTGTAACGCCGGCATAATGCTCGAGAAAGAAATCAGCAAGGTTTGTAAAAACGCACTTCCTACCTCCTTTTCGCCTCGCAGATTTAAAAGAAAAGACAATCTCGATCCCGTAAGGCGACTTCGTTGGATCTCCCCTGATATCTCTTGTCAGCTCTTGTCTACCTGCCTCTAATTTCTCCTCTAGAGTTCTCCCACTTTTTTTTTTTTTTACGGGTATGCGCACTCGCAAGGAGATCCCTATCACGCTCGAGAAGCGGCAAGTGTGCGGAAATGTTGGTGTGTGTTGGTTTTGAAACGGTTCAGGTTGTAACCTGCAGGGAAAACTGTCGCAGGGAGTTTATTCCACAGCGATGCTGTTCTCCAGAGATATGAATTCTGATATAATGAGGTTCTTGGTGCCTCTATTTTGACAATAAATTGATGGTTACCGTCTGTTTGACGTGTTCGCCTAGTAGGTGCTACTCCCGGGGGGATCATACGTGCCAACTCTTCAGAGCATTTTCCGTGATAATACCTGTAGAAGAGAGATAGATCGCCCACAGTTCTTCGATGTTCGAGACTATCCAAGCTACGGGTAAGTGCGGGGTCATTGATCAGCTTGATAGCTCGTTTTTGCACGGTATTCAAAAGCATTAAGGTATGTTTGGGTGCCGCACTCCATATATGTGAGCAGTACTCCATAGTTGGTCGAATCTGGGCTTTGTAGAGTGTCAGCAGTTGGCTTGGTGTATACAGATGTCTTGTACGAAATAGCACCCCAAGCTTTTGGGACGCCCTTTTAGCTATATCTGCCACGTGACTGTGCCAAGACATGTTGGTCTCTGCAGTGACTCCTAAGATGTTCAACTGGCTCTGCAATGCGACAGCACTTCCAGATAGCATGATGTTTGGCTCACCGGTGCTGGTCTTTTTTGACAACAGGGCTGCTTGGGTTTTCTGCGCGTTGAACTGTACAAGGTTTTTGTTGCCCCAGTCCTCTATTATCTCCAAGTCGTTATTTATCTGTGATATTTCAGTTAGTCTAAGGTAATGGAATTCACGTGCGGAGAGACATGTGGGTGGTATGACTGAGGAGACTACATTGCCATCATCTGCAAAGCAATAAAGTGGATTTACTGTTTTATCTATGAGGTCATTTATGTAAATCAGAAAAAGTGTTGGCGAAAGGATTGCTCCCTGTGGCACACCAGCATTTATTTGGTAAGAGTTGGAGTTCCGGCCATCCAGTGCAACATAAATGGATCTATCCTTAAGGTAACTTTCAAACCAAGTGCAAAGTCTCGGCGACAATCCCGTTGCTTTGAGCTTGTTGAGCAGATTTTCATGCCAGACTTTATCGAATGCTTTAGATATATCTAAGGCAATTGTTCTTGTTTCACCTCGCAACTCAATCGCTTTTTGCCATAAGTGAGTGACGTATGTAAGTAAATCGCCAGTTGACCTATATTTTCGAAATCCGTATTGCTTGTCGTTGATAATTTTGTACTTTTCCAAGTACTTGGTTAGGTGATTGTTCACAACTCTTTCCATTACTTTTGATATCACCGGAAGTAGAGCAATTGGTCTATAGTTTAACGGATCTGTCTTTTTTCCTTTCTTTGGAATGGGTTGTACTGCGGCTGACTTCCATGATGATGGATATACTCCTTGCCTATAAGATAAATTGAATAATTTTGCCAAAGTTGGGGTGAGTTCGCTAGCACAATTTTTGAGTACTATCGCGGGAATGCCATCTGGACCCATTGCTTTGTTTGTATCCAACTTTTTAAGGGATTTTCGTATTTCTCTGTGACAAAAGGGTACCTCTGGCATACTGTGGGAAACCCTTTCAATGAACGGTGGAGTTTTTCCATTTGGCACTGTTAGGTTTCAGTTGGAGGAAAAGATTTTGGCCAGCATATTGGCTTTTTCCTCTGATGTTGTGGCTAAGTGAGTATTTTTATCTGTAAGTGGTGGGATGGATGACTTGGTGAAGTTTGATCCAACGGCTTTTGCAAGAGACCAAAAGGACCTAGAACTACTTGGACAATTCAGCAACCTGTTTTTTATTCTTTGATTGTATGTTTCTTTGGCGGCGTCAATAGTACTTTTGCAACTATTTCTGGCTTCTATAAATTCTGTGTGGTTTTGAGCGGTTTGTTGTCGTTTCCAAAGGTTATATGCTCTGTGTTTTTTCTGTACAGCCGTTTGACACTGGCTGTTGAACCAAGGTTTTGCATTAGCTCTGCGTTTTATTGTATGTGGGATATATGCATCCATTCCAGATAAGATTACTTTTGTTATTTCATTACAGCAAATAGTGGGATCAGCTGTTTTAAAGCAAACCTCTTGCCATGGAAAATCCAGGTAAAACTGTTTAAGGTCATTCCATTTTGCCGATTTATAGTGCCACATTTTACGAGGAAATGATTGTTGGCTTGGCGGTATGAACATTTCGCACTTTGTTCTTATAAGTTTATGATCGGATGAACCAAGTGGGGGATCTACTTGAATTGTGTACAAGTCAGGATTTGTAGTTAGGAACAAGTCTAAAAGGGCTGCAAATTCACCCCTTTCTTCTTTAACTTTCAGTAACAGACCGTCGCGTTTTGCTGAGATTGGGGTACACCTTTATGTTTCTATTTTATCTAAACACCTGCTTAATTTTATTTTTGTTTTTCTCTTTCTTTATAGTCACTATAGCTATTATTCCAATGGGATAATGCAGGGCACTTTTAAATAACATAAAATCATTAGGGAATACTTAGTATAACAACTGGTTCAAATAAGGAAAAGTTTTAGTGGCCATAGGTTATCGCGTATTAAGGTAAAAAGGAATTAGAGAGTGATGCTAAACGGGAAGAACTAGGTAGCGAGTTTTTTTATAAAAACCTGATCAAGTAAAAGTTGGCAGAAGACAAGAGGAAATATTGTGCATGGGTGAACAAAGAAGCCTACGGTCTCGTTACGACACTTTGTTGTAATTTTCTTTTAAATCTACAAATGGAAGGGGATCAAGAAGAGAACTTATGTTTCTATTAAGCTTTACTATGGACACTTTTTCTCAAATGGTATAATCCTTTATGACTTAAGCTGTCTGAAAATGCTTATTTAAAAATTCGAAACTTACCAATTTTGTTTTGTTCTATAGGTTTACCCTTTGTGCCAGTTGGAGGATCTATGCGAGTAATCACCACACCCATCGAGATTCGTACAGTGCGTTCCAATGGTAGCAATCCGCCCAGAGCCGCTGCCAGAGCTCCAAATAATAACAATAATACTGCTCAGGCACGACCAAGTTCAGGTAAAATCTTAGACCATTAAAAATTTCCCGTCAGACATAATTTTTTGCAATGCTTTTATTTTCTTTTTCACAATAAATATGTCTTAAAAATGATTTAAATGAAGCACTATTCGAAAACAAACAATGACTTGGCGGTTTTTAAGGTAAATTTTAACTAGGTTCCTTCCATTTAGAAGTTTAAAAAAAAAGTGTAATGTCAGAATTGCTGCTATTCAAATTTTTTACGGAATCTTGCAAAAAAGATAAAGATTATTAGATACGTTTAAAACTATTGGAGAATGCGGGAATCAGAGATTCTGCTTTAGAACTACCTCGAAGAGAGAACTCAATATGTTTGCAATAATGTTGAGCTCAGTGATGAGATTGTACTTGAATATGGCGTTCCTCAAGGAACAGTGTTAGGACCAATTTTATTTAATCTATATATAAATAATATATTTAATATTAATAGTCAAGGCCAAATTATTTGTTTTACTGAGGACTTAACAATAATTTATAAAGGAAAATCTTGGGTAGCTCTAAAAGAACAGGTAGAGTCTGACCTAGCTAAAATATTCAGTTGGTTCGATGGTATGCTTTTGACAGTTAATGCAGAAAAGACCTTTCATGCGTTTCGGCTATTATGCGGACTCCCTTCCAGACTATTCAGAACTGGAATTTAAACTAAGTGACCAAAAATTTTAAATCAAATCAACCAACAAAATTAAATATTTAGGAATCGTTCTTGACCAGAATTTAAAATGGAATAATCATATTGGTTTTGTAACAAATAAAATAAGGTCGTTCATAAATAAATTTAAAGAGCTAAAGAAATTCTTCGAGATAAAATATTTAAGACAATTATATATTTATCTAGCACAACCCCACTTAACATACGGCATCCTTGCCTGGGGGGAAGCGCTTCATTCACATTTACAATCACTTGAAATCACAGAAGTAGACTTTATTCTACAGATTTGCTTTATGAAGAGAGTGGGATATTTAATGTAAGGCAGTTTTACTTTCAAAGGGTCGCTTTAAAAAAAAGATACCTACTCTCCAATCTTCCACAATCATCAAACCAGATTAAGACACCAAACTGGGCAGCTGCCTCAAGTCAAAACTATGTTAGCATAGCGTTTCTTTACATACCTCAGTCCTAAAATTCATTACCACATTCCACTACAAATAATAGACTCAACAAACATAAATCTATTTAAAAAGAAACTCACAGACTCGATTTTGCAAAACAGCCAAAAAATAAGACAAATTATAGAAATAAATAATAACTAAATACAAATGAAAATAAAATACATAACTGTCTTGGATATCTTGATCCAAATTACGACACACTCCCAATAATTGACTATTGCTATTTGATATGATTATAATAATTGCTATGGATTATTAAAGTGTCATTTAAAATTAACCCACCAACAAGGGAAACCTTAGGTGGGTTAATCTGTTTTTTTATTTTAGTACTTGTATTTTGCTTTTTTGAAATGTGTTGTGCTAAATAAATTTTTATTATTATTATTGGTGAAATTACGGAATGCGGATTCCACCCTACAGCGTATTTTTTAGCCCTTCAAAATGGCGTAATCAGTTTTTTTGCGATACCTCGTGTGCGAGAAACTACACGTGAGATTTGAATTCAGATAACCGAAACACCTAAATTATTGCATGCCATGTGAAACTGAATACGTTTTCAATATGATTTACTCTCCCACTCATCATGAAAACGCGAACTAAATTGCATATCGAACATTTTTTTTTTCGTTCGTCAAACCAACGTTTAATAATTGTTTTTGAAATCGGGTCTGAGCTCGACTGTTTTTAACTGACAAAAACACCAAAATAGACTTTTTAGTTTGAAAAATCTGTGAACCACCCAAGATGAATAAAAAAATTTCACCATATCTTTTATTAAAATTGGTTAGTTTAGCGAATTTATTAAAGATGAAGCCACCAGTAAAAATGATGAAGCAGTTTAAAAGTCAAAAACAGTCAAAAACCTGATTTCTGAGATTAGAAAGAAACTTTAAACTCGATTTTTTCCAAACTTTAAATAGGTTCCCAAGTAACATTTCTTTATTTATAGCAGAAGCTAAAAGGTTGCCAGCGCCTTTCCTTAAAACCATTAGTTTCAATGTTTGGTCGCTAGCACGTTCCCATTACCTTTATAGACCTCCTAAATGGGACTCCCCAATTGGTGGTGGCAACCTATGTATTAAACTCACTATAAAACCATAAGAAATAAACTCCAGCTTCGCCCTCTAGCGGTTCCACCAGTATAGAACCTTTTAGAGCCTAAAGCTATTATGCCAGGTTCTAAAAGCAACTCAGAAACGTCCTCTATCCTATTATAAAACTAGCTTTGGTAATTTGGTACCCTGGCGATTCTGTTGAATACCATAATACCTTTAGAGTAAAGAAGTTTTCCTATAAAAGCTATGGCGATATTTTAGATTCACAATGGCTATATAAAATAATTTAGGTCACAAAATTGCAAAAAATGTCAGACTCCCAAAATTATTTTATCACGTAAAAATATACCGAGTTTGTCGTTTTGTTGATGATCAAATTGCCTGCCAGATTTATTTTTCTGATAAAATCGTATCTAAAAAGCTCTCAAAACTAGCACGCCAGCTCAAGAATGCTTTTTAATAGTTTTTTGATAACAAAATAACAAACACTTAAAATTAAAAAAAAAATCAATTACACTATTCACCATTAAAAAAGTCTGTTTGGTTTACATAAATCAAAATTAAAGTAAAATTATTGTTAAAAAACACTGCTAAAACGACTAGATAAATATTTTCTCTTTACAATATTTTTTAAATAAATTTATATACGCCATTATGGTTTTATAGTGGTCACTTGGTTTTATTTGTTACTGTATCGCAACAAGGATTTTTGAGTGCCCTTATGAAACCAACAAAAAAGAACAATGTAAACATAGTCAACATAATCTCACTTAAATTTTTTGTATTTATAAAGTGATTAAAAGCGTATAATTCAACACTTTTAAATGTTTTTTATCGTGCAATCGAGAAGGCCAGTGTAAAGATATTCGTTGTGCCTGCAGATTGGAGGGCAACCTCTTATATTGGCCGTCAAAACAGGCCTTATCTAGGCCTGGGTGTCCTACCCAGGAGGACGGAAACTCAACAATTATTAATTATTGGGCTTTAAATAATCAATCTTGCAATAGGTAGGTACCAATCTGTACCTAGGTATATCTATTATTTTTACAAGAAATACCTAAAAAAATAAAACACGAAAGTATTTACTTACTGTTAGAAGGAAACAAGGTTTTATATGGCAGCCTATTTAAATAATATTTAATATACAGCTATGGATAACTATATAAATACAAAAGAATTAAGTTTACCTTTAAGCCTTCCTATAAAACGTTTTTAAAATGCCTAAAAGTAATGGCAAAAACCAAAAGTCTAAAGTTTATATTTACCACTCTTAAAAACCTTAAGGAAACTAGGTTCTATATGGCCGCCTATCTAATCATATTTACTTTTAAACTACTGGTAACTATAAAAACAAAAGGATATAAGATAACCTTTTAACTCTATTATAAAACACTTTTGTGATGACCTAAAGTAATGAAAAAAACTAAAGGACCAAAGTTTATATTTATTTATTTTTAAAAACTTTAGGTAAAATGGTTTTATAAGACCATCTTTATAAATCAGAAATCAATAAAACCAAAAGTATCTAAAAAGAACAGAAGGAATATCAGTTTTATTATACTCCCTTTATAAATCACTTTTTGGTTGTATAACACCCCTTTAGGTAATTGGCAATATAAATTACCTTTATGTAGCTAAATTGATCCTAAAACCCATAACAGCACCCTCTAAATAACCTAGGACCCAAATTGATAAAACCTTGAGTGGTAATAATGTTACTTGGGTTAGTTAAGAGGTTTGGCACAAGTGGAAAC
This sequence comes from Aspidapion aeneum, assembly GCA_963576565.1. NCBI lineage: Eukaryota > Metazoa > Arthropoda > Insecta > Coleoptera > Brentidae > Aspidapion > Aspidapion aeneum. The sequence goes on from OY755043.1 coordinate 22,383,500, forward strand.
GGAAGCAAAACAAAAAGAAAATTAAGCAGAAAAAACTAGTGTTAAAGTTTAATAGCTTCATAAAAACCGAGAATGGAATTTAATTTAATACGATTTCAGATCCATACGAAAACGCAGTGATTATTTCCTTGCATATTTTTACATGCTGTAAGTATGGATAAAAAATCACGCACAAGAATAACAACTGGTGGTGGTGTTGGTGGAATGAAGATTAACTTTAAACATTTTTAGCGCCTCCTGCAACGGACGCTTCTGCGACAGACAACCAGCAAGCCCAAAATGAACCTCAACCACAACAAACCCAAACCCAAACCCCGCCTCAACCTCAAGTGTCCGTAGCCGGACCTTTTGGATCCAACTCAAACATGGAGTTTGTGGTAGAAGTTACTCCCGAAAGTAAGTAGCTAGAAGCCGTTTGATTTAGTTTTTAATCCAAATTGTGGGGTTAAGTCACACCATCACAACAATACTAACTATGCCGCGGCCAACCTCATCTAAAGACGAGAGATGCTGCAACGAATTTAAGGTAAGTGGGCGAACTTAAATTCATCAGTTTTACCAGGAACGACTATTTTGGGGCTCCGTTCAGTAAGGATCACAGTATAAGGACACTGTAATGCTAGTTACAAGATGGTAGGGACTTAACTTGGACCATTCGCTGGAGATTAAGCTTTTAACTTTAGAATAGAAAAAACTATATAACATTGCAAGCAAGTGATCAGTTCATGTAATATTGGTTTCTACAGTTTATTTTGTTGAGATAACATTTTGACACCCATCATAAAAACTAGCATAGGCCTGCAAATAAAAGTTTTAGAAATTATGGCATGAACTATAGATAACTTATAAAGTTATTGTCAATTGCTAAGCATTTACTATATGTTAGTGTCCACGTCATTTCGTCGTTTTTTTCCAATTTCTAACTGAGTTCTGAAGTTTTCTTTCACTATTGGTCCTTTCATTTGGCACTTTGAACCTCTTCGTTTCTGTTTTCCTAATACTTCTGTTGCCACTTCTTTTATTATATGCCTGCATTTTCCCCAGTATTTTTCAACATCTTTAGATATGTTATTCATTTGATCTTCAAGGATTCTTTCAAATGGTTGTTTAAATTTTCTTGCTGTTTCAGAGTTTTAAAGTACATCCAGGTTAAACTTTTTTCTTTATTACTTCTTGGGTTATGTTGTTCTTCTTCTATTATTGGAAACTACATAGGTCTTTGTATTAAAATCCCTTTATACTTTTATATTGCTTCATAATATTCTTGTTTTTCTTCAACTGTTTTATCCTCTGGGAATGGATTGTTAAGTACTTGAGAAATTTACCTTTAATTCTTAGTTTGCAGAATCTTTAATTTATGGCCTAAATTACAATATATTACTAGGTATTTCAGTCTGCGGCTGACTACAGGCCCTGTTCGGATTTTTAGCTCACACTACTATACGATAGTGTGAGCTTTGGTGATCCTAATTTTTTGGAGAAAAAAAAGTTGCTCCGATTTCAAATTTTTTTATATATCTTTGCGTTTCAGATGATTTTGAAACTTTTTTGTCGCGCCGTCTGTCTGTCTGTCTGTATGTCTGTCTGTCTGTCTGTCTGTCTGTCTGTCTGTCTGTCTGTCTGTCTGTCTGTCTGTCTGTCTGTCTGTCTGTCTGTCTGTCTGTCTGTCTGTCTGTCTGTCTGTATGTCTGTAACGACCAACGCGCATAACTCAAAAACCGCTCGCCCGATTTTAATAAAATTTGGTACCTAGGCTGGGTCTTGGGTCGAGATGGTCCCATTTAAAAATGAACAAAATCCATCCAACACAAGTCAACTAAAAGGGTGGGGGTATATTTCAAAAATTAGAGTTTAAGTGAAAATATGGCGTGTGTGATATCAAATGAAAGGTAATTAAGTCTGGAGTTGAACAAAATACATTTTAGTAAAAAAAAAGGGTGGGGGTAGATTTCAAAAATTAGAGTTTAAGTCAAAACATGGCTTGTGTGGTATCAAACGAAAGGTAATTGAGTCTGGAGTCGAATAAAATATATTTGAGATTTTAGTTATAATATCTCACACGTATACTATAACTATAGTACCTAGTGTGAGCTTGGGTGCCCATATATTGGCAGAGTATTTGTGTATTGCACTCTGCGCCTGACTGTAAGTTTTGTTCCAAATTTGTATACTGTTTTTTATTGCATTTATTGACGGAAGATGAAAGTGAAGATGTCATTTTGCTACTGTATTGGCTTCTTAATTTAGAAGGGCCAGTTAGTTGTGTTCTTTTAGAATTAATCAAAGTTAATATTAATTGAAAGAGAGCCATAGTCAAAAAAACAAAATAAATAAGTTTGTGGGCGAATCAATAGGGGGATATTAGTACCTTGTATACTACCCAGGAGTTTCGGCTTTGTTGGACACTCTTCGGTACGATAGTAGCCAGTGATAAGGGACGATGAAATTTGATGATGATATCTGAAAAACAAATATGAAACTTCGTAGTGACGTCAAATTTTGCTTCAAACCCGAGGCTACCATAACTGATACCGCAATTCGGCAGTTAATGTGTTTTCAAAAAATTTCCACGTTTCATATTTCCTTTTCAGACATCATCATCACCATTCATCGTCCTTTAACACTGGTTACGCTCGTGCCGAAGAGTGCTCAACAAGGCCAAAACTCCCGGGTAGTATATTAGCTACTAATATCCCTCTATTAAGGATTCGCCCCCAAACTTATTGTTAATTTTAATTACTATAATTTAATTTTTTGTGTTTTCTTTTAACAGTGTTTAGAGGAGCAATGAATGGCCCTCCACCCGAGTTCATCCAGTCCTTAATGCAACTTGTCAATAATCAACTGTTCAATCGCCCCCCTCAACAACAGGGTGGACAGCAACAAAGAAATGGCAGTACCGACGCAACGGCTAGTCAACCATCGCAAAATCAAGCCGGTGTCATTGGCGGTTCAGGCCAGAATTCCCAAGCTAGAGGTGAGCTCTATATAAGATTTGGTGTTTTTCAAATGAAAGAAAATTTCGAAAATCCCGTTTTATACATCAGTAGTCCTTGCCATAGGCAGTTACACTTTTGTGACATTTCCAACCTGTTTATTTATCATATGCATACTGACAGCAACAAAAAAATCTTAAAAATGGCATGTCTTTGAGTTGTTTTTATCTGTGCGCTTTTTTTTTCAATCTACAGTCAGCATCTTTTTATCCAGAGACAATGACAGTTTATCTTTAATTTTATACCAACATGACATGTTTACTTTTTAATATATTTCTGGTTAGGAAATATGTTTATTTCATGTCAAAGTCACAAAAGTGTAACTGCGTATGGCAAGGACTATAGCAGCATTTATTTTGTCTGAACCTCTCTGTCAGGTTGAAGTTTCGTCAAACACAATTTTTGCCAAAAAATTAATAAAAATTCAAATATAATAAAAGTGTGCGCTGTTGCTGTGAATATTTTGATGATGTTATTATCAATTTGTTTTTAAATACGCTTTTTTCTCTTATACAGTACATGTATTATTTTTTTTTCGAAATCCAATTGGCGGCTTTTATTGAGCATTGTCCTAACTTTTACTTACAGTTGTTGAATTTTAAAAAACAACAACTAAATTGGAGTAAATGGTGTTTTCTCCAAGTGTGATCCAAGCTTTATATTAGAAACTAACAACATTTTTAAACAAGTTACTTACAGGATGACAAAAAAAGAAATATAAATACATTATATTTTTGTAGACATCTTTCTGATTTTTAGGACATTGGGGGATGTGAGCAGCTATTTTTTTTTGGGGATTTCTGCACCGAACGAATTCGCTTTTTGTGCTTTGTAAATTCAGTTGAATGCCGCTCTGATAAAAATATTTCCTTAAAAGCGAGGAGAATTTTGACTAGAATTGGCAAAAATTGTTTTAACATTCTGTTGAAAAAAAAATTCAAGAGATTGTAATTATGAATTCGCAAAGGGAACGCGGCATAATGTGGCAAACTGTTTTGAGGAAGTTTTTATTCTCTTTTAAAGGAAATACCCAAACAAACCCCACGACAGCCACCTATACTAGATCTACTGCTCGCCCGCACATCCAGATGACGCAACAAGCGGTCCAGGGTGGATTCGATCCTTACTTGCCTTGTCATTCGCATCACGTGGTCCTTCACAGACATAGGGTAAGTATAGGTTACCCATCATATATGTATTTTATAAAGTGGTCCAAAAGTCACAAATGATTTAAAAAGTTCACAAGTTTAAGTTTGAAGCTTGCCTATTAAATATATAAGGAATTAAAACTTTTATAGTCAGAAAGTTTAAAATGAGGTTTTCTATAAATTCTCAAAAATGGTGAATTATTAACACTATATTTTCTTCAATTTGGTAGGAACATGACATTTAGTAGGTAGTTGATGGTTGTGAAAGACAATTAATAAATACAAAAAAAAATTGATTGATCTTTGATCTTGTTTGACCTTGAAACTTCCTCCTTAAAGTAAAAAACACATAAAAAAATATACGAGGGTGGATCAAATATAAACAAGCCTTTTAAAATCATTAACTGAAAAGTTATTCAAGATGAACGCGGCCGTCATAATTCAGCAGCATGTAGGCGGCTGGTAGTGCCACGAGGCTCCTTTGGCCAGGAGCAATCGCAATGAGCGAGAAGAAGGTACACAGCAATGTTGCGCAAAGAGTAATCATTAAATTTCTTACACGCGAGCACAGTTTGGAAATGAAACGCTTTTGTGGGCACGTGTTAAATCTTGGTGCAAATAATATAACGACGGCCGTGAGCGTGTCGAAAACGTGTCACCCACGTCGCCCGCGTACCAGCATTTCTGCAGGCAAAGTTTTAGCGACCGCTCTCTGGGACTGGAGAGGGGTTTTGTTGGTCGATCTTTTGCACGAGCGAAGAAAAATAAACGCGGCATGCTACTGCAACTTACTCGACCAGTTAAAGCTTGCTTATCGCCAAAAGAGGAGAGCACACCCCATCTAAGACGTGTTGCTCCTGCATGACAACGCTAGACCTGATACAGCAGCTTTAACACAGGCCAAAATCAATGAAATGCACTGAACTGTGCTGGAACACCCTCCATACAGTCCAGATTTGTCGCCTTCCGATTTTCATATGATTGGGCCTCCCAAAGATTCACTGGGGAGCGATTTTAGACCAATTAAGAGCTGAAGGCATTCGTGCGCAACTGGCTAGATACCCGCCTAGTTTCCAATCTGCTGGGAAAAGTGTATTAACAGAGAAGGGGGATATGTAGAAAAGTAGAAAAAAATTCTGTTGTCATGTTCCAAAATAAATAGTTTATAAACAAAGGCTTGTTTATATTTGATCGACCATCGTATATATTTAAATAAGGATCCCATATTTTTGGAAAAGCTTTGTCTGTACCAGTGGCGTACGCAGAAATTGATACGGGGGGCCAGGGGGCTTGAGTAGTAGCGGATCGGTACATTTTAATCTTAATTTTTAGGACAAACTCAATCTCTAGAGGTCAATATTGAATGGCTTTGTTGCTATTTTCCAACTTAGGGAACGTCCTTAAATTACGTAACGCTCAAGGGGGAGGCTGGTGGTTTTGGCCTGGCGTTACACTCAATCTTTTTTTTTTGTGATTTTTCTTGAAAATGCGTTACGAGGGGTGGAGGGGACGGGGTGGTCAATAATCCAGAATTTTTGCGTTACGTAATTTAAGAACGTTCCCTAAACCGGACCAAGTCAAAAAGAAAGTTTTTTTAATAATTTTTTATAAAAAATACCAATCACCACCCTTCGCTCCTTCTCTTGTTTGCCAGCCACCACTTGAATGGCGTTCTGCGGATCTGATTGACTGTTAAGGTCTAGGGAGTAATTGTGCAAAGTTTGTTGCCCTTATCACAGAAGGCCAGTTTTCTCTGAAATGGGACTTCAAGCTCGTATATTAAACCTTAGGTTCACCAGCCAGCAACGGCCACGACCAACGCTAGTCAAGAAATGGGACCACCTGGCCAACCGCGTTCTAGTCAGGCACGCGGAGGATCCAATTCGGGAAGTCAAAGCACCAGAGAGACTCCTACGTTGCAAAACTTATTTGGGAATCTTGTCAACGGCACACAAGGTTTAGGTAAGAATTATTTTAAGACATTAAAAAAACAACAATTTGTTTAACAATTTGTTGAGACACCGCAGCCTGCATAGATGGAAGTTTTCCGAAAATTTATGTATGGCTTCGGTAGTTCAGTGGTTAGAATGTTTGCCTAGATAGCAAGAGATCCCGGGTTCGATCCCCGGCCGAAGCAGAAAACTTTTTTCTTATTTTTCTTTCTTTAATTTCACTTGTTGTTTATAGTTTTAGGTCCTTGCATTATTTGAAATTTAGTATTTGATAATTATATTGGCAATCGCCCATTTTGCGATCAGAAATTTTAACACACGAAAAGGTGATCTCATGCTTTCAGACGTTGATTCTTTACGTCTAATTTGAGTTATCATACCTTTGACAGTGGGAAAGAAGAATTTAGAGAGATCAGTTGGATGACTTGGTCGAGTTAATACCCTGAGAATTTCTCGTTCTTGTATTGAGATACCGCAGCCTGCATAGATGGAAGTTTTCCGAAAATTTATGTATGACTTCGGTGTTCAGTTGTTAGAATGTTTGCCTAGATAGCAAGAGATCCCGGGTTCGATCCCCCGCCGAAGCAGAAAAACTTTTTTCTTATTTTTCTTTCTTGAATTTCACTTGTTGTTTATAACAATTTGTTTGTTACATGTTACTTATTTTTATTTAATTTGTTGTTTTATAGTCCAGTCATTCTAGAATTTTAGCTTGGTGTAGTTATGATGTTGACTAAAAATAAGTCTGAGTTTTCGACCTTGGTGGAGGGGGGTTCCCCCGCCATTTTGGATTTAGTGTGCACAAAAAGGTTTTTTTTTAATTACTTGCTTACTGTACGTTTTAGAAAAAAAAGCTTTAAACAAGAGTTGAAGACAATAAAATTTCCTACAAAAACGCATTTACACGTTTTTTTGTCAGACGAATGGTTTTTGAGTTATGTCGCTAAACATTTCGCCGTTATTTTAGACTGTTTATTTTTGAGAAAATCTAAAATAACATAAAATAATGACCAACTAATAGCCTATAAAATGAGACATCACTCAGTTCTCTGGGTAGTACCCTTGCTGGGATGCGAACCCTGAAGTGTTAGCAGTACACCCATTTCCTATGTGCTTCCATAGTATATGCAAAACAAACCGATATTATTCAGTTTTATATAATTTTCTCAAAAGGTAAGCATTTTACAGAAAGTGTGTAATTAACTTTATTGCAGAAAATTAAATTATCTTTTAAACGATGTATCTCCTAAGTGGGCCAAGTCCACGGTTAGCACTTCATTGGCATCCATAAATTGTGGTTATTTTTTTAGGATCACAAAAAAAATCATGTTTTTTTAGGTTTTATTCAGTTTTCAATAAAACTAAACAGTTTAGCGAAAAATGTTAAAATACTTTTTTTAGAAAAAATAAAACGTTCTTTTAAACGGCTTATCACAAAGTTCTGTTAAAGCTATTATTGACACTCCGGGAACGTTCGCATATTGAGGTTATTTTTAGTTCAAAACTTTTGGGCGTTTATTCGTGCATTTTTTTTTGGGACAGTTCTATCTATCAATCTGCAGTCGGGGCAGATTTTAAGCCTTGATTTTATATAGCCTTTGGGAAAATTGACTTTTCCTCTTAGAAAACCTTCAGTCCCCCAACATAGGGGGCCGGGTCTCAGAACATGGGACATTGCACTTTTTTATATTATTTTTTCTTGTAATTGTGGGTAGTCTCTACTATATCCAATCAAAAAACCAACGACTGACTTAGCCGTAACAGGTTTAATAACGTCGAGTTTATATTTTGTTATCGAAACTGTCAAGATTGACAAAAAAGTTGGATGAAATAATTAAAACAGAATCACATGCTGCGCCTTCGTAAATTTAATATTACTATGTCGGTTTAGAACGTTTTTCTACATTGTCCGACGCCTATTCTCCACCTCCTTCGATCTTGACCTTCATATTCGGTCAGGTTTTTTTGACTCATTGATCTTTGGATTGACTGTTGCCATTCCAGTTTAGGACGCCCTCTTTTTCTACGCCCTATTGGTTGCCATTCTAGGACCTGCTTTAGTAATCTTTTGTCGTTCATCCGTTGTACATGGCCGTACCATATCAGTTGTCTTTTAGTGATGTCATCCGTTATGCTTTCCTCGATTCCCATTCTTTTTTTATGATCTCATTTCTTATATGATCTGTTCTAGATATTCTCATTGATCTTATTGCATCCATTTCGACACTTTTCATTTTTGCTTTGTATTTTTCTCTTACGCGACAAGTTTCTATTCCATACAACAGCGTGCTTTTCACCATTGTTTCATATATGTTAAACTTTACATTCTTTTTTATCTCTCTGCTCCACTGTTAAGACAACCAATAACCTTTTTTTTACTATTCTTTTTTCCAGTTTACAGTCTGTTCCTGTCTTATCAAATGCGACACCCAAGTATACATACTCATTGCATGGAGATATTGTTTGTCCATTGTCTAGTTCTAACTCACTTGATTCGTTTCCAATACATAAGTACGGCGTCTTGTCCACGTTCACTGCTAACCCCCACTTTTGGTATTCTTCTTCCATTAACTTTCTCATCATATACTTCATGTCTCCGTAAAACATACCATAAATAGTAGTTAAAGTTAAATTTTTGTAGATGAAATAATGGCAGTAAGCCGTGCAGCAGAGAACCTCGTTGCCATGTTAACTAACCAAGCGCCTCATGCCAGACAGCAACAACAGCAACCGGCTGGAGACAGCAACAACCAGCAGCAGCAGCAATCGGCGAATAATCAAAATAATTCTGGAAGAAGAAGGCAGTCAGAACCGAATTTGGGGGTCAGATTTCCTCATGCTTCGTTGTCAACTATATTTGAAGGGGTAAGATATTGTTACGGGTTCACGACAAATTAAAACTCGCAATTGTTGAAAACGATACGTCAATTTATTTCGACAAATTATGTACAAAAACACGCACTTAAACTTAGTAATAACTTGCTAATAATTCACTACTATAATCGGTCTATCAACTTCGTGTTAATCTCACGACCACTACAGCACGCTATCTGTGACTGACTGCCTGGTGCGCGACCCCGGCCCTATATATAGGATCGTCCATCTCTCTCGAACTTTCCGGCAGCCTTCGACGTCCGGGAAGTCCCCGCACTACCGCGACCGCAAGCCACAGACAGCGCAACTAAAACCTAGACTAAGAATACAACCTTAAGATAAATCGACCTAATACTACACTAAACCTAAATAAATTCCAATTATAAAATTTAAATAACTTGAATTTGTAACACTATCCTCCTCTTCAGGTTTGATCGTCTCGATCAACATTTCCCAGGTAAGGTTTTAGTCTGTCTAGATGAACAACTTTCATCTTGGACTTCGGGCTTCTCTGGATTCGGTAGACTACATCATTAATTCTCTTAACAACTTTATAAGGCCCTTCCCATGGTGGTGTCAACTTAGGTGATCTTCCTTTCTTGCGTTGAGGATTGTATAGCCAGACTTGATCATTCTCTTTGAACCCTGAAGAGTTTGCTTTCAGGTCATATCTCGCTTTCATGCGGTCACTGGCTATTTCTATTCGCTCTCTAACCACTTCATGGATATCGTGCAGCTTTTGCCTTAAACGTTCGACATAGTCATTAACCTCTAAGTGTGCTTCTTCAGGTGAACCAAACATGATATCACATGGTAAACGCAGTTCTCTACCAAACAGGATACTAGATGGAGTAGCTCCTGTCGTATTGTGAATGGCAGTTCTATAAGCCATCAAAAACAATGGAATATATTGGTCCCAATCTGTTTGGTGCTCATCAACAACTTTGCAAAGATGTTCCTCTATTGTTTTATTAAATCTTTCAACCATGCCATCTGACTGCGGATGCAAAGCAGTAGTCCGTGTTTTATGTATTCCTAAAAGGTCACAGAGATTCTGGAAGAGCTTTGATTCAAAGTTTCTTCCTTGATCTGAATGTAGTTCCAAAGGAATGCCAAATCGGCTGAAAACATCATTTACCAGAACTTCTGCAACTGTAGCGGCCTCTTGGTTAGGCAAAGCAAAAACTTCTGGGCATTTGCTAAAATAATCCATGACAACAAGGATGTATTTGTTGCCCTTTTTAGTTTCTGGAAATGGTCCGGCGACATCAATAGCAATGCGTTCGAATGGCAGACCTACGTTATATTGTTTCATTTGACCTCTGGACCTTGTTTTGGGACCTTGGCTGGCTGCACAAGTCGAACATCGGCGGCACCAGTTTTTCACATCTTTAAAGTAATTGACCCAATAAAATCGGTTTCGAATTTTGTCCATGGTTTTATTTATGCCTAGGTGCGCGCCTGATTTTCCACCATGGCATTCGGCCATTATATTGTCTACCATGCTCCTAGGAACCACTACTTGATTAATCACAGTAAGGCCATCGGCACTTTCCCAGGCACGTTTAAGGATGTTTTCTTCTACTATCAGTGAATCCCATTGTGCCCACAGTGATTTGAATATCACCCCTTGGTTTGCGATATCTTGCCATGATGGTCGTGGCTTGTTCTCTTCTTTCAATCGCAAGATAGGTCCTACATCTTTGTCGTTAAGTTGTGTGGTTCTAATCGAAGCCGACATCCATTCTTCATCTGGTTCTAACTTTATCTGGCGCACGTAGGTAATTCCTTCTTTCTGGTCAATTTTCCTGCAATGTTTACAATCCTCGGGGCAAGGTCTTCTGGACAATGCATCTGCATTATTATGCACCCTTCCTGCTCGGTGCTTAATTTGATAATGGTATTGTTGTAGCTTTTCTATCCATCTCGCGACTTGCCCCTCAGGTTGTTTCATTTTCATGAGCCACTGTAACGCAGCATGATCCGTTCTAATCAGAAACTCTTGTCCGTAGAGATATTTGTGAAAGTGATCTACGGATTTAACTATGGCTAGGAGCTCCTTTCTAGTAACACAATAATTTCTCTCTGGTTTGGATAGCTTCTTGCTGAAAAATTCGATGACCCGTTCTTCTCCATCTTGTACTTGGGAGAGTACTGCTCCTATGCCATCGTTGCTCGCATCAGTATCTAATATGAATTTTCCTTTTGGAATGGGATATGCAAGAATCCGACTAGAACATAATGCTGCTTTTAGTCTTCTAAATGCTTGGTCACATTCGGTATTCCATTTGTAAGAAGCTTTATCTTCTGTAAGTCTATGTAACGGAGACGCTATTTTGGCGAATCCTTCTACAAATCGTCTGTAGTATGTACACAGACCCAAAAAGCTTCTCAATTCATGTTTGTCACGAGGTTGAGGCCATTCTTTTATTGCTTGTAGCTTCTTTTCGTCGGTATGGATGCCTTCTCGGGAAACGACGTGACCCAGGAACTCAACTTTTTCTTGAAACAGAAAACATTTCTTTGAGTTTAATTTAAGAGTTGCGTTCCTGATTCTTGAGAATACTTCTCGTAAATTATCTAGATGTTCTTGAAATGATTTCCCCATTACTGTGACATCATCCAAATAGACTAGGCAGATTTTCCAAGTAAGGCCTCGTAGAACGACTTCCATTAGTCTTTCAAATGTAGCTGGGGCATTGCACAGGCCAAATGGCATCACATTAAACTGATAAAGTCCACTTCCAGCAGAGAATGCAGTCTTCTCTTTATCTCTTTCAAAGATTCCTACTTGCCAATACCCACTTTTCAGGTCAAGAGTAGAAAACCAATATGATCCTGCCAACGTTGTTAATGTGTCGTCTACTCTTGGCAGTGGGTAACTATCTTTCTTGGTCACATCGTTAAGTTTCCTGTAGTCGACACAAAACCTAGTACTTCCATCCTTTTTAGTGACCAACACCACAGGAGATGACCAAGGACTTGATGACTCTTCAATAACACCGTCGCTGAGCATTTTATTAATGAGATTGTGAACTTCTTCTTGCTTGGCCATTGGTAGTCTTCTTGGGGGTTGTCTTATCGGTTGGGCATCGCCAGTGTTGATAGCATGTTGAATAAGGTTTGTGCGTCCCGAACTACTCCTAGTTTCGAAGATATTACTTTGTTCTTCTATAAACTCTCTCGCTTTACTATATTCTTCTGGAGTGAGATGTTGCCAAGTTGACTCAAATTGCTGAAGTACCTCCATTGGTAACTTGCTTGTATCCTCGGAAGTTGGCTCTTCACATCTTGTTACTTTCTGTACTGGTTCAAATAATGCTACCACCTCCCCTTATTAATTTTGACACTATTTGGGAAAATATTGGCGACTCTAATCGGGATGTCTTTATCGGTTTTAACTAGTGATTTTGCAACGAGGTAGGTGTTGGGTGTGTTTTGTTGGCTTATGAGTCCGACGCAGCTTGATGTTTTACTTTCCAGCCTCCCAAAAATTATGGTCTCACTGTTACCGACTAGTCTTGTTGTGCATACTGCCACGACCTTTATTGGTTCTTTATTGAAGTGACTATTTGACAAAATGAACTCTTCATTCCCAAATCTTAGGGTATTAAGTTTATTATCAAACGCAAATCCATGTTTACTTATCAAGTCCATTCCCAAAATAAATTCGTCTTCTATTTCGGCAACCAATACAGTGTGGCGAATCTTCAATCTTCCCAGCTGTAGGTCTATATCTGTCTGCCCCAACACGTCGGCGGATTCTCCAGTCACAGTCTTAAGTATTATTTTCTTTTCTATTGGTCGAATTTTATATCTCGTTGCAATTTTGAACTTAAGCAATGATATGGCAGCACCAGTGTCTACTGTTATATTAACTTTTCTCCCATTAATGAGTCCGTCGATGTTAAGACTGTCAGCAGTATGTTTTAGGCTCTTAATAGAGTAAATTTTGGGGGCTCTATTCCCATTAGCCAACACCCGCCCCTCTGCGTTGACTAGTTTTAGTTTTCCTGATCTCTTCTTCGGTACTCTGTCCCGCTAGATGGCGAGCGAGACCTTATTTGAACGCGACAATCGCGTTGAATATGCCCTGTACATCCGCATCTGAAACACTTTACATTTGGAGGGGATCGTCTGCTTTCTTTCAAAGAGTCAATCTTCTCTATCAGTGATTGAAACATTTGGTTTAGCGTTTTTGAGTTGACCTCATGTCCATTGCTCATTTCTTCTCCCTCCTGAATTGAAACAGCTCTTACTTTTGGCCTGGACATATTATTTGATGATTCAATTTCAAGGGCTCGAATCAACACTTCACTGCTGTTATGGAAGCGTTCTCGACGAAGTAACTTTGCTAAGTCCGTGTCTCGTAATCCGTTAATAAAGCGATCTACCGTGAAGGGATCTCTGTAATTTTCTGGCATTTCTGGGTAAGCTAAATACATCAGCCTCCTGATATCTGCTTCATACTCTTGCAATGATTCTCCTGGTCTTTGTTGACGAATATTTAATTCTGACCAATGTAAATTTCGCAAGTGTTCGTCTCCATACCTTCTTTCTAACGCTGCCACTAAAGCATTATAATTCTGTTTTTGTTCGACTGGAATGGACCGTAAAAGTCCCAGAGCAGGTTCTTGTAGAGCTACTAACAAAGCTCTAGCTTTTTCTTCATCATCCCAACCATTTGCAGCAGCGGAAGCTTCAAACTGTTGTTTGTAAGTAGACCAGGAAGACGTACCATCAAAATTTGGAGGCTTAATGTTTTGGTTGGAATTTACAACACATCCTTGAGCTTTTATTTTGTTGTGTTCTTTCTGAAGCTGTATAAACTGTTTTGACATGTCCTGGAATTTTTCTTCTATGGTTTGAAAAACTTCTTCCCTAACATTCTGTAGTTTGGTCTCCACTTTTTCTTCAACATTTTGTACCTTTTCTTCTACATTCTGCAATTTATTTTGTACCTTTTGTTCCACACTATGCATTCTTTGAGTTATTTCTTCCTTAAGATCTTCGGTTGCACTCTTGAACTCTTCTCTCAGCTGTTCGGAGTTGCTCTTTATTTGATCGAAGTTTTCTTGAATGCCATCTAAACTTTGCTCAAATGTCTGTTTCATATCGTTCTGGTTTTGTTCAATAGTGTGTTTCATGTCGTCCTGGTTTTGAGCCATTTGCGCTGCTAGAGCCTGCATCATTTTAGTTAGATCTTCCATCTTTGCCGATCCTTGTCTAGTAAGCATCAACTTCCTGATAAATCACTTAAAACGTCTATTTTAGGGCTATAAAGCGAATGTCGAAGTCGGTTTTTCAATATCTCTTCCAATTCTTAAATAGAACCTAATGGAATGTTCTGGAATATACTGGTAAATGCTACTCTTTCTGCTACTAGGCAAATGTAGAAGTCACTTTTTGATTATCTCTTTTGGTTCTCGAATAGACCGTCGTAGAATGTTATGGAATATTCTAGAAATAATTTCTAATTCTTACTTTTAAAATAACTAAGCTACTGTCGAAGTCGGTATTTGTGTATCTCTTCTAGTTTTTGAATAGAACGTCGTAGAATGTTATGGAATCTTCTAGAAATTCTTTCTAATTCTTACTTTTGAAATAACTAAACTAATGTCGAAATCGGTATTTGTATATCTCTTCTAGTTTTTGAATAGAACGTCGTAGAATGTTATGGAATCTTCTAGAAATTCTTTTTAGTTCTTACTTTTGAAATTACTAAGCTAATGTCGAAGTCTCTTTTTGGATATTTCTTCTGGTTTTCGAATAGAGCGTCGTAGAAAGTGATGGAATGTTCTAGAAATTCTTTCTGATTCTTACTTTTAAAATTACTAATCTAATGTCGAAGTCGGTATTTGTATATCTCTTCTAGTTTTTGAATAGAACGTCGTAGAATGTTATAGAATATTCTAGAAAATCTCTCTAATTATCAATTTTTGGACTGTAAAGTTAATGTCGAAGTCGGTTCTTAAATATCTCTTTTAGTTTTTGAATAAAACAATATCGAACTTCTTCGAATATTCTGGAAAAATCACTTACTGTTTTTCTGTCCAATTGTCCTATCCGGTGGTAATATGTAAGGACAGTCTTTGCACTATTTATTTCTTTTAATCTCACTTCTGACACCAATTGTTACGGGTTCACAACGACAAATTAAAACTCGCAATTGTTGAAAACGATCCGTCAATTTATTTCGACAAATTATGTACAAAAACACGCACTTAAACTTAGTAATAACTTGCTAATAATTCACTACTATAATCGGTCTATCAACTTCGTGTTAATCTCACGACCACTACAGCACGCTATCTGTGACTGACTGCCTGGTGCGCGACCCCGGCCCTATATGTAGGATCGTCCGGAAAGTTCCCGCACTACCGCGACCGCAAGCCACAGACAACGCAACTAAAACCTAGACTAAGAATACAACCTTAAGATAAATCGACCTAATACTACACTAAACCTAAATAAATTCCAATTATAAAATTTAAATAACTTGAATTTGTAACAATATTATGTATGAGATGGCACCAATGCAGAAATGTATAGATTTTCAATTTTTAATTTAAGAAAGTAAAACCATGTAAGGTTAAATTTGTTTTTTTTTGTCCGATCCACGATAGATCCGGAACCGCTGGACTAATCTTCAAATCACAGTTTGAATGATGAATGGCAGTTAAAAAAATTTTTTAAAGGATTATAGTAGAACACATTTTCTTAATAATTTGTGTTATAAAAAACTTCATAGAAGCTTTCGTTTCTGAGATATTTACAAAAAACTTTTCTAGCTTGATATAGCGCAAGCGCGGATCTTGGTCAAAATCGAGCAGGGGGGGGATAATAGTCGACGAAAATATTGTCACGAGGGGGTTTTACCGTGACGTAACACAGTTTAAGTTGTTATGGTTTTATTTAACAATACTTATAATTACTACTTACATTAAATACATCTGTCTACAAATGTGTATCTTCTCGATACGCTCGACTTCTTATAACTTCTGACTATCGCACAACTTGTCTTCACTGTTAACTACGCCTGGGATGTTAGGTTCTCAGCTTACAACTCACTGCTAAACTCTTTTGGAGATCTTTTTATTACAAACCGTTTGCCATCGATAGGATATCGAGATGTGTTTTGTTTCCTGTATAAACATCATCGATGACCGTTCAATCACTTCTTGTTTATAATAATTCTGTATACAATTTATTACACGTTTTAATACAATTTGAACTATATACAGAAGTTAATTTCCTTAGATTGTTTAGGGTTAATGTACACTTGCTTATAAACGTACGGACATTATTTTGTATCCTGACAATATTATTTGTAATATAATTTTTTTTTCTAGGGAGGGTGATTCTCTATTTTTCCTTTAATTATGAACAAAAATTGCATTTTTTTAAGGGGGGTGAATATCACGTTACTCCCCTCAAATCTGCGCTTGATATAGTGTGGAGTTCACTTCAAGTGTGCACGTGGGATCTGATCCATCACGAACTCTTTTATTTTTTAACAGGGTTAGAAAAAATTACCGAGAAAAAGTATAAGTTAACCTGGAAAATCAACGAATAAACCGGGAGTTTACTATTGAATGCTGGTTGTACACCCTGTAAAACAATATATTATTTTTGCAAGATTGGTTGTATTTTATGTAAGATTTGTTTGTTTTTTATAGATTTCGGATTTGAACATTGGTGTCACATTGGATCAACTTATACCATCATTCATCACTGAAGAAAGCGATCCTCCTGGAACAAGTTTAGTGACGGATTTTCTAATGTTGTTGTTAAGACGATTGCATTTAGCGTAAGTCAATTTCAGTTCAACTATAATAGGAGAATTCCTGGTAACGAAAGGCTTAAGACAGGGATGTTGTATCTCTCCAACTCTTTTTAAAATATATATCGCAGTAGTTCTAAAAAACTGGTAACGCAATGTACACGGCATGGGAATACAACTTAACGACCGATTTACCATATACACACTACAGTTTGCTGACGACCAAGTAATTGTAGCTAATGTTAAAGAAGACATGGAGTATATGATGAGAAAGTTAACGGAAGAATACCAAAAGTGGGGGTTAACAGTGAACGTGGACAAGACACAGTACTTATGTATTGGCAACGAATCAAGTGAATTAGAACTAGAAAAAGGACAAACAATATCTCTATGCAATGAGTATGTATACTTGGGTGTCACATTTGATAAAACAGGAACAGACTGTAAAGAACTGGAAAAAAGAATAGTAAAAGCAAAAAACGTTATTGGTTGTCTTAACAGTATTTTATGGAGCAGAGAGATAAAAAAGAATGTAAGATTTAACATATACGAAAGAATGGTGAAAAGCACGCTGTTGTATGGAATAGAGACTTGTCGCGTAACAGAAAAATACAAAGCAGAAATGGAACGTGTAGAAATGGATGCAATAAGAAGATCAATGAGAATATCCAAAACAGATCATATAAGAAATGAGATCATAAAAGAAAGATGGGAATCGAGGGAAGCATAACGGATGACATCACTAAAAGGCAACTGATATGGTACGGCCATGTACAACGGATGAGCGACGAAAGATTACCAAAGCAGGTCCTAGAAGCAACCAATAGGGCGCAGAAAAAGAGGGCGTCCTAAACGGGAATGGCAACAGTCAATCCAAAGATTAATGAGTCAAAAAAACCTGACGGAAGATGACTGTCAGGATCGAAGGAGGTGGAGAATAGGCGTCGGACAACGTAGAAAAACGTTCTAAACCGACATAGTAACCAGTAAACCAAGCTCGTTTTTCTTTTTGATTCAGGTGTTCAATAAACGTCGAATCTTGAAAAAGTTATCTAATCTGGGGCCCCACAAAAACACCTTCCTTGATTTTAGCCTCACTAAGACGAGGAAATTTAGTGTTCAAAAATATGCATGAGTCGCCTGTTTTGTCCAGTGCTTTTACAAACTGTTTGATCAATCCAAGTTTGATGTGCAAAGGCGGCAAGTAAATATTATCTTGCGGGACTAATAAGGATCGTTGGCGACATTTTTCTGACCGGGAGTAAATCTTTCTCGTAAAGGCCGTAATGTTTGTCCCGTGCTCGGCTGTCTCATTCACAAATAAAGCAACAATATTTTAATTTTTTATTATAGTTTCTGCATAGGCGTACACAAGGAGGGAGGGGGCTTGGGGGGCGAAAGCCCCCCCCCCCAAGAATCTCAAAATAGATTATGTTAAAACTATTTATTTTCATACTTTTTCATATTTAATAAATAAAACTGGAAAAAATTTCCAAGCCCCTCCAAGGCGATTTTTTGTATACGCCAGTGGTTTCTGTATATATACTTTTATATACTAATATGTTGCTTTTTATTTTGCTATAACGTTTATTACCTTTACCGTTAAGCTGCTGGCAGCTAAAATTTTATAAAAATAATTAGAAAATGTATATAAAACGGTAAAATCGACAATGTCCATTTACCATTTATGCAAAACACCCCTCACCCAAAACAAATGGCTTACCACTTTGCTATAAATATTAATGTTTGAGAACACTAAACTCTCCAGTCTCTCAGAAATAATTATGTTAAGGCCAAAAAAAATCCTTTCTGTCCCACCAAACTATCGAAAAGTAGTAAAAATAGGTAGGGGGGTCCCCCGAAAACGGGGGGTGATGGGGGAAAAAAAGGAGTTCATATTTCGATTCAGGAGGTAATTTTACATAAGAATCGGCAAGAATGGTGTCAGGGCCGATTTTCATGCCGACCAGTGATATTAAACACTTATCCCACAAAAGTATTATTTCAAAACCCTTACAAGCTCATTATATGCAATACGCAGCTCCCTCTTAAGCGGCGACAACTAAACCTTTGCAATTATGCATTTGATTCCAACTATTTTATAGGTAACGAACAGATCCAATTGGTGTCGCTTCTTGATCGATCAGTCGCGTTTTTGCTGCCCAGACAGGAGATCTCTGTATTCTTATAGTATTTGTAAGCGCAAGACACTAGACAAATTCTTATATTGTCTTACGTATCATATTTAACTTTGGAGGCTGCTTCCACGGTTAAAATTTATATATATATATATATATATATATATATATATATTTATCGGTTTCACAACGTTCTACGTCTTCCGATACCCAATCTCCACTCGTTTCTGTTTGCCCATAATTCATCATCTAGGCCTCTTATTCTTATTTCACTGTCTATTCCTTCTCTCCAGCTTCTCCTTGGCCGTCCTCGTTTTCTTCGGCCAGTTGGTTTCCATTATAGTATTTGTTTAGCTTTCATCATTCATTCTTTGTACATGTCCGTACCACACCAGTTGTTTTGTTCTTATATCATCCACTAAAGTACGTTCACCCACTGTCATAATTTCTCTTATTCTTTGATTTGTAACTCTTTCTCTTTTTGATTTCCCTGCTGCTCTTCTCCCATAGTCCATCTCCGTAGCGGAAAGTATTTTTTCTGTTCTATCCTTGATTGGCCATACTTCTGAGCCGTATGTAATAATACTTTTTACAATGGTGTTATATTAAGCTTTTTGTTATGTTTTGATATACTTTGGTCCCAAATTATTCCATTTAATAAAGTTATTGCTTTTCTTCCTTGTACGTTTCAATCTTTTATAACTTAAAAAAAAAATTACAGCTGACGGAACACTAGACAAAGGTTAAAATTTATCTGCTTCTAATATATCAACGCCAATTACATCGACTTTGGTTTTGCAGACATAAATACAATTTCATTTTTATTTTATATTTGTGATTTGTTATGTTTAACTTTATGCCCCGGTAGGTTATGATGACTGTTAACTAGTTTACTTTTTTTCAGAGACCTTTTCCTTCTTAACAGTGGCGACCTTACTCCATTGCAACGAAACAGAGCAGATATTCAACAATTCTTTTTGACTACAGTATGCCAAAACTACACCTCACCGCAGGGTATAGAAAGTGCGACCGAACGAGTTATGGCTGATATGGAAAATATTATAAACGGACTTGTAAGTTTTCATAGGATAAAATGTGAATTTCTAAAATGTGCAATAAAAGGTGAACTTTTCATACCCAAAGTGCAAAAAATTATATCAACCCGAATTTTATATCTACAGTATCGAACAAAAGTGGGGAAACCACCTACAATTGTATATAAATCTGATTCTTTGTCTAAAATTTTCAAAAATATATAAATTTTATGTTTGTTTCAAATGGTACTTTTGCCATTGTTGGGTAAAATTACACAGATGAAAGTTTTATTTTTAGCTTTTTTTAAACGTGACAAAAAGGCACTAAATCACCTGAACTGAGAACTCGACTGAAGTTTTTAAATGTAAATTTTAGGTGGTTTCTCTACTTTTGGCCAGTACTGTATATCATATTTATCTTGTTATATGCAAAACCATCTTTAACTTTAAAGCTGCGTATTTCCATAGCGAACAAACCCGAAAAAATTCGTTCGAATGAGTTCTTAAGTGAGTTGGAGTAGTTGGCAACTGAACGTCGAATAAATCCAGAAAACCTTTTATTTATTTATTTATTTGCAATCAACAGACTTACAGCCCAATAACAGATTACACACAATAATCTTGTCTAAGTTAACCACACACTACCAAAAAAAGAAAAATATATTATTGCGATAAAAAGTATAGTTTAAAGAAAAAATAATAATATGAATAATTATTGACAAAAACCAAAATATAAAAATTCTTAACTGAAATTCACTGAAAATTTATATACTTCCTTATACATTTTAGATTTAATTTTTTTTTATGTGAGTTTTAAACGATTTTTTTAAATTGAATTTAAAAATGTCTATTTTATTTTTCACACTATTTGCGAGATTGCACATTCTATATAGAGGTGAGTTGATACCAACATTGGTGCGTGAGACGGTGGATAGAATAGACCGGTGTCCGGATCTTATAAATATATGTCGAATTTTCACGATACTGGTGGTCCAGCTGATTTTTGCAAACAAAAGTTAGATATGATATGAACAACTAAAATTTTTTAAATTTTTTAAAAACTAAGGCAATTTTCCTGCTATTTTTTAGTATATTCTTATAAAATAATATTTTTTAGACATACCAGTCGTTATTTTTTTTAGCCCGCTTCATTTCTCTTTACACAAAAATTAAAATTCGAAGAAAATAATGTGTTCGTTTCAGCTTCAAAAATCATTCGCTGACCTACCTCTTTGTTTACTACCCAATAGTCCTCGGTTCACCTTTTATACGAAACGATCACATACAGTTTGACTTGTAGTTTAAGTTTTGTGTAATAAGGCGGGCTAAGAAACAATACCGACAATACCTCTAGAAAATTACATTTTATAAGGATGTACTAGAAAACAGTAGGAAAATGGCCTTAGTTTTCAAAAAATTCAAAAAATATTAGTTGTTTCGTTGTTCATATCATATCTAACTTTTGTTTACAAAAATCAGCTGGACCACCAATGACGTGAAAAATTCGACATATATATACAGGGTGACCCGATCTTAACAAGCCAAAGTTCACCAGCGTATTGTACGTTGAAAAATATGAAAAAAAGTCTATACAACATACGTCGAAAAATGTTTCGTTAGGAAAATACAGTGTGTTAAAGTTTTCTTAAAAAAAACAAATTAGTATCTAGAAAACTACTTGGGACAATAAAGCTAAATTTGGTACAGAATAAAGGTTAATTTAGCTGTATACTTTTCTTCATAAAGCAACAATTTTGGTTTGCCAGGGGCGTGCGCACGGGCGGTGACTGTCAGATTTTTGAAGAAAAAATGATACGCCAATGGATTTTTTTTGCTTTTAAAATATTTTTGAAATTACAGTCTAATTTCAGTTAAAAAATGTCTTTTTACTTTTTTTCGACGATGCGTCCTTTTTAACTAAAAAATAAAAATTGTTTTATCTCTACATAAAGATTTTACCAATAAAAGTTTTAAAAAAAAACAGCGTTTTGTTAATTTTTTCATGTTTTTCAACGTACAATACGCTGGTGAAGTTTGACTTGTTAAGATCGGGCCACCCTAAAATTTATTGACTATCTTTGACTTTTTATTAACAAAACGCTGTAATTGGTAAAATCTTTATGTAGAGATAAAATAATATTTATTTTTTAGTTAAAAACGACGCATCGTAGAAAAAAAAAGTAAAGAGACATTTGTACCCGTGCACACGCCCCTGGCAAACGAAAATTGTTGCTTTATGAAGAAAAGTATACAGTTAAATTATCCTTTATCTGTACCAAATTTAGCTTTATTGTCCCAAGTAGTTTTCTAGATAAAAAATTTTTTCGTTTTTTTTTTTAAACTTTAACACTGTATTTTCCTAACGAAACATTTTTCGTCCTATATTGTATAGACTTTTTTTCATATTTTTCAACGTACAATTCGCTGGTGAAGTTTGGCTTGTTAAGATCGGGTCACCCTGTATAAGATCCGAACACCGGTCTATTTTTCCACCGTGGGTGCGTGACTCACTTAAATAAAAAACGTTATTTCTATTTGTGAGATAAGATTAAAATAAAAACAGTCAATTTTATAATGAATTAACTTAAAAAGGAAAGTTAAAGCAGCTTTCTTTCTTCTTGTTTCTAACTTCAAGTAGTATTTTATATGGTAAACAAACGAACCGTATTCTAATATGCTTTGACAAGTGAGTTGTAAAGGGTTTCAAATGTTTTTAGTTCTGCAAAGTAGTTTAGTACATTAATGTTGATGTTTTATTCCAGGGTCAAGTTCCAGCCGGAGACAACATCGATCTGGTGCGGTCGGTACAAGCGTTGCTACGTCATTACATTCCTCAAGTGATTAAGATGGCCGTTAATTTGGAGTCGGACGACCAGATACGCCCTCTAATTGACCGGGCGTGGACCGCAGCCCGTCAGCTTTTAGCGTTAGTGTTGCATAGCGCGGCTAATGGACGCCAGGACGTGGAGAATGTTTTAGTTGAACTTTTGGTAAGAACTTATGTCTATTTAAGTTTTGATGTTCGACATACATACAAAAGTTTTTATTAATATAGGTGCGCAGACGGTTCGTTTCCTTTTTTATCTTAAAAACTGCGATCTGACTTGTTAAAATATAATTCTTAATCTACCGGGTGGGCCAAAAAAACCGTTGTTTTACAAATTATACGATTACATTGCCAATCCTGTCGGCATTAATTTCTTTATAAATTTATTATTACTGAACCTATTTTAGTGAAATAAAAAACATCATGGTGCAAACTGATTGATCTTTAAAAAATTTTATTATTGCTGAACTGATTTTAGTATAATAAAAAACATCATGGTGCAAACTGATTGATCTCTGTTAAAACAAAATCAGATTTTGTGAGAACCACTGTACCGATATTAATTTGTACCTCTTTTTGCGGGAGTAAAGTAGTGCTTTTCTATAAATTAAAAAAACTAAAACATTTTCGGAAAATAAAAATAAGCACGCCATTTTGAACAATCAAGTATGATTCTGTCCGATATTTTAACTTTTAAGATGGCGGCAAATTTTGATTATAATCTTTAAAGAGCAATCAATTCTTACCATAATTTTTTTTATTTCACTAAAATCGGTTTAGTAATAACGAATTTATAAGGAAATTAATGCAGACAGGATTGGCAATGCAATCGTGTAATCTGTAAAACAATGGTTGAAACAAAAATAGATTTTTTGAGAACCACTACACCAATTTTACTAATTTGTACCTCGCTGTGTGGGGGAAAAGTAGTGCTTTTCTATAAATTAAAAAAAGCTAAAACATTTTTGGAAAATAAGAATAAACACGTCATTTTAAAGAATCAAGTATGATTCTGTCCGCCATCTTAAATTTTAAGATGGCGATAATCTTTGATCATGATCTTTGAAAAGCAATCAATTCTTACCATGATGTTTTTTATTTCATCCAAATCGGTTTAGTAGTAATGAATTTATAAGGAAATAAATGCAGACATGATTGGCAAGGCAAATAAAAAAAAATATTTTAGAACCACTAAAGCGTTTTTGCAGACTCATACCTCGTTGTACGTGGTAAGAATGCAGCTTTTTTACTTATTTAAAAAAATAATTAAAACATGTTCGCAAAAAAAGAATAAACGAGCATCTTTGAAGGGTACATTTTAATTGGATTTCGAGATGGCGGACAAAAAAATATATGGATGATTCTACAAAAATGGTGCTGTGGAGTGGGAATCCATATTTTTCAAACACAGACTGCAAATGAAGCATAGTTTTAGTTATAAGATTTAAAACGAAATGTTTTCTTTATGGAGCATTTGAGTTTAATGTATAAAAAAAATTGCAAGTTTATAATTTTTTTTATTACAAAGCAAATACCTCATTCCTCTGGTGTAGTCCCAAACCAAATATTAAGAACTCAGATTGAAAAAAATATCCTAATATATAATATTTAACCAAGTCTTAACTATTTATCAAAAAATTGATAAAACTTAAGTTTGCAGTCATATTTTTGAAAATCCGAATTTACATCTTCCCAGAAAGTTTTACAATTTTAAAGTGCTCCATTTTTAATAACACAATATTTGTGAATACCACCGGTTAATTTCTAGAGAAAGATACGGCCCTGGATATCTAATTTACTTGTAAGGATGACGAGTTTTGACAGATAGGGGGCAATTCTTCAAAATTTGAAATAATTTGAAATAATCTGACGAAATTTGAAACAACAGAATTTAGGTGTAAATCTTGACAACACTGCAATTTCAGCTTTGTGTAAAACGTCTTACACCACAGGGTAATGGGCCAACTTAGGAAATTATGAAAACCCCAAAAATTTAAAATATGCGGGAAAATTTAATCTAAAACCTACCTTGAAACTCGGCTACTGATAATCCACAAGTTCTTGATAAATTGTATTTTTCCGAGCACCTCATCATACAACGGTTTTTCTATCTGGCAAATTTGACAACTGTCAGTCAAAGATCACCAAGGGGACTGTCAGTTACGAAATACTATGTTGCCAATTCATTGTTTCCAAGTGAAACCAATAAAGGTACCGTTCACAAGTTGGATTCACTTTTTAAATATGTTGTTAAAATATTTTTACGAAAAACTCTTACAACGTAACGTGCAAGGTGGTACCTAAGGGGGGACCAATCTCCCCCCGATATTTTTAGGAATAAAAGGTAATCGAACATTTAGTAGTGATAATAATAGTAGAGATATGGATAATTCGCATTTTTTACGGCGGAATTGATTCTGATTTTTGAGATTTTTGCTTATAATAGCTGAAAACATGCTCAAACTAAAGTTTGGTTAAGTATTTTGTTTTCTAAAAAATTTAAATCTTAAAGGTATTTTTTATACCTAAATGCATGGAGAGTGGAAAAAAATTTTGTTTTCTAAATCTCATAATTTTATTCATAAACATTTGTGTGTTTTAAATAATATTACTTGACTTGACTGCAAAATCAATCCAAGATTTGAGCAGCTGCTAAAAAATTGTTTTTCGTTGTCGTGTTTTTGAACTTGATTTTAAAGTAAATTTGAATGAAAAAGGATGCTTGGCTGACTTATTTTTTAGCCACTCATAGGTAGGAAGGCTATTGGGGACCGTCAAAAAAAACCTTTTTATTTTTGCTCAAAATAAGTTTGGGCCAAAAAAATCAAAATGGCTGTCTGTCTTTATTCATAGTTCTTTTAAAAATAAAACCAAATAATTTAAATAATTAGGCACTTTGTCTGCAAGTTTAATGAAAATTTTTACTTGGTTTTATTTTCATAAGTTTAAAAAAAAACAAATTCAATTTTTTTTTACCTTTATTATATTTGTTATAATCAAAACCTTAAAAACTATTTTATTTTTTTTTATTACTTTTTCAAATTAGGTAGCTATTCAATGAACCTACAGAGTAAATAATTTTGCACTGGAATTTATTCTTTAGCTTTTTAACTATTTCTTCAATTTCAATATATTTTAATTATAGTATCTAAGGTTTTAAACCCGTTATATTTTGTTTGTGTATTTTATTCCGGGATTAACATTAATATTGATAAAGGTACACAATTGACAGGGTGCAAAATTTTTGACTTTTTTGGACGATAGCTTTTCTAAAGGGTTCGATGTCATCACATTTCGTGCATTTCCTAATACAAAAAGCAAATTTTGCATTTTTTTAAATTAAACCAAACTCACCTTTGTCGATTGATGGCAAACTTATCCTAACCTGTTAATTCAACTCTGGTTAATTGATCGAAAACGTGACCTAACCGGTCCATTGGACACTTTTTTTTTGGTGGAAAAGGGGCGTGTATGGACAGGTAATGATAAGTTTGCGATCAATTGAAGGGGCGACGGACGAAACATCGAAACACAAAATGTCCAAAGTACAAAATGTCGAAGAAACAAAAATACTAATAGTTGAAAATTTTAAAAGACAGAAAATAAAACCTAACCAGATGGGGTTAGATAGTTATACGAAATAAAAAAAAAGCAAACCTAATCCGGTTGGGTAATTATAATTTCAAAAAAACTAACTTGACCAGATCAGGTTAGTTTGTTTTGTATAATAACCTAACCAGGTCAGGTTTAAAATCTAACCTGACCTGGTTAGGTGAAAATTATAAAAAAAAACTAACCGTTTTTAGTTACTTAATTACACTGAATCTAACCTGACCAGATCGTAATATGTTATTAGGTTTTATTTCGCATTTCGATATATTTTTTTTGACATTTTGTAATTTCGATATTTTGTAATTTCGACATTTTGTAAATCCACATTCTGTAAATTCTACATTTTGTTGTTTCAACATTTTAAATTGTGATTTGTTTTTTGACATTTTGTAATTTTGATATTTTGTAATTTCGACATTTTATAAAATTGAATATTTTGTGGTTTCGACATTTAAAATTTTGATGTTTTGTTTTCTACATTCTGGACTTTCAACATTTTGTAATTCTTCTTCATTCGCACACACAGTTTCCAATAGAATCTACATTTATTTTTATTTTAATATTTATTTTTATCCTTATAAACCCAACAGTAACGTCTTTTAGACGAAAATTGTTCGTAGCACCCCTGTAATCTTCCGCCGGCGGCGACTGTAGCAAGTATTTCTGATTACCCTATCCAAAACCTCATGGGCCGTCACTGAATAACAGCAGTTTCTATATGGGGCAACAGCGTAGAGCTAATTTTGTAGCGACCCTTCCACGACATGCAGTTAGTCCCTCTTTGTTAATTTTACCGTGAAAAATAAAGAAAGAAAGTAAACTTAGCTGACCTCATAAAGAAAACGAATAGGACTCATAAATTTGAAAGAAATGTGACGAAATGTGACGAAATCTGACATTTCAGTTTGTGTGGTTAATGGTTATCTGCTTTGAATTTATTTACAATTTTTAAGTAAAAATTTTTAATAAATTAGGCGTTTTTAATTAAAAAAATATATTATATCGTGAAGCTACATCTATCAAAAAGTGGGAAATGGCCTTTTAGGTAAGTTTTTTAAGTTTAAAATTGCCTTTTAAACGAGAAATCTTAAGCGCCAGATTATGTCACATTTTTTCAAATTTCGTCAAATTTTTTGAAATGTAAAGAATTGACCCCATAATGTCAACTTTAGTTTGGTTTAAGTTATAGATCTTTTTATTTTCGGCAAAAATTTGTTTTTTTCGGAGAAATCAAAAAGGAACGCTTCAATTATCATTCCTCTGGTAAGTAAATATTCGACTGATATCCATAGTATAATTTTTTTGTTGATTGTTTTAAAATTATAGGTATAGGAACTTTGTTTATATAAAACTTAAGTTAAGTAGTCTAAATAGATTTTGATTTAAATTGGAAAACCATTAAAAACCTCATTCCTCTGGTACTCATTTTTTACAGCATTTTTATGCAATAATTCCTAAAATTTGGGAAAATAAACGTTTCTTAGCTTACACCTAATTAATTACATAAATTTAACAAAACAAAATTATTTACTGTGCTGTACTGTTATTTAAAGGCAATGACCAAAAATGATATCCATATAGCCCACTTTTGGTTGAATCATCCATATTCAGTCAAAACTCTGATTAATTTTCTGCCAAGTGCAGTTTGTCCCTTTAAAATCGATTGTATAGTTCAAAAGTTATAATAAAAAAAAAATTCCGGTTTTTTTTGGCCCACCCGGTAAATCGGTTTTTGGCTAGCTGGTTCTCGAATTATGATTTTTGAAATATTTCAACTCCCTGCTACCCCAATGTAACTCCTCCCATCCCTACCAACAACTAATGGCCTTATCCACGGGTCATTTAGTCAAAATGGATTTATTGGTTTTTAAGTTACCATTCGACAAACAGATAGATAAACACAATCAAAAATGTTTCAGACGAACAGCATGACAGATATCCCGCAGGATCTTCGTGTCTGGTCCGCCCAACAAACTCGTTTGGCTCTCAGCAGAGCCCTTACCAACCTCAACGTACCCTCATCGGACATAGAACAGTTTTTAGTTTACCGAAGCGAAGAAGCTGAGGAAAATCGGGAAAATCCCCATGAAACCGAGCAAAGATCAAGTGTCAGAGAGGTACAGAGTTTGATTCAGTCGGCGAATAATAGTCAGGTCTTGACAAATGGTGTTGAGGTAAGTTATTAATCATGTTTTTTCCAATTATGTCTATTTATATAACTGGATAGGCCTTTACATACAATGCAAAGTGAGGCAAAAATATTGATATTTTTTGCAGAGAGAGCACGCTGCGCAGGAGGTGCTACCTTTCCTTTTTTACTTTTACTCTCCGATGATATTCTGTGGGTTTGAAAGTTCGCGGACGTTTGATATTTAAACGATAACTGGATTTTTACTGCGATTAGGTACTAATAAAGTTTTTTATATAATCAAAGCTACTTACGTCAAAAAGGAAACCCGCTTTTCACTCCTATAAAACAATTCCAAAAATATACTGACATTGACAAACACTTTAATGACAAATCACAAATGAGAATCTTTTTGAGGTATTAAGTTCACAGAATGCCACCGGTGATTAGGACTAGAGAGAGAAAGATTACAATGCTTAGCATTCATTGTATGTTCCTACTCTAAAAAAACTCTTTAAATTTTTGCCTCAGTGTCCCATATCGTCGGTCCAATGCCAAAGTCACAAATGTGCAATTTTGCAAAGCCAAAACAACGAATGTCCTTTTTTTTTTAAAACTTTACAAAAATTTAAAATTTTCAACCGACATTATTTGTTGTTTTACAAAAGTTTGGTGGTTAAGTACCACAAAATGAAATCTCTATTTTTCGCAATGTCTTCAATATTTAAAACGCGTTTTTCTCAAAACATCAATTACGCATATTCGTGACTTTGGCATTGGACCGACGATATACGTAATGTATAGCCGTGGCCGTTCCAGCTACTTTATATATAATTCATTGGTTTTTTCTAAAACTTACAGTATTTTATTTATAGGAATATAGAAGGCGACACTAATCGAATGTCGTTACTAAAACTTTACCTCAATCTTTACCTAACCTAAATTCGAAGCGTCAGTGCGATGCATATAGTTTTATAGTTACAGTGAATTTTTTAAGTTAATAAATCAGTCAAAAAATGGAATTAAATCAAGAACATTTTTGAGCTATAATTTTTTACAACTTTCGAAAGAAATTATCTCAACAAGAATGCCTTGCCGAGTTGATATCTGTTTTCGGTAATAAAACACCACATCAGTCGACAGTTTCTCGTTGGTACGGAGAATTCAAGCGTGGACGAATTAGCCTTAGCGACGTTTTAAGGCCAGTTGCACCAAAAACGGCTGTCACGCGCATGCTCATCACGGAAGATCGACATGTAACATCGCCAGATTCAGGCTTTATTGGGAATTTCAAAGACGTCAATTAAAAAAAAATGAAAAATTAGGGGTCAGAAAATTAGTTTACCGCTGTGGACCGCATCTGTTAGCCGAAGAACAGAAAGAAGCAAGGGTCAATGGGTGTCAGAAAACTGTAGACCGCTTTGAGGCAGGAAACTCGAAAAACGTGTACTGCATTGTCAGTGCTAGTGAATCGTGAATGTACTCATATGAACATACACACGTAGGAGGTAGGCAGAGTTATGAAGTATGGAAATTCATTTCTGCAGTAAAAAACCCAACAAAAGAAAAAGTAAACATCCAGATAATCAAACCAGAACAATGGACAGAACACTACAAGGGACTGCTGCAGGAGACGAGACCCGAATATATGGCAGCCTCTCCGAGAAGAGACATAGAAGTACATGGAGAGGAAGTAATCATCGAAAAAGAAATGATAAAGAATAATATTAAAAAGCTTAAATCCGGAAAAGCTAGCGGACCTGGGGGAATATATGCTGAAATGCTCAAATATGGATCAGAGAAACTACTCGAAAATCTCACATATACAATGAACCAATGCATAAACGGACATCCAGTACCTAATGATTGGAAAATTGCATTCATATCCTCAATAAATAAAAAAGGAAACAAGCTGGATTGCAACAATTACAGAGGAATTTCAGTAACCAGTACTCTAAGTAGATTGTACGGTAGGATTCTTAGAGATCTAATAGAGAATGATTTTCATGAACAAGAAGAAGAAGAGCAAAGGGGGTTTCGTGCAGGCAGATCTTGTAGTGATAATATTTTTTGTCTTAAACAAGTAATTGAGAAAAGGAGCGCCAGAAATATAGAGACTCATGTTACCTTTGTGGACCTACAAAAAGCATATGATACCGTTCCAGTAGAAAAATTATGGACAGTGTTAGAGCAAACTAATATCAATCATACATACATAAAAGCGATAAAAGAACTATACAAAGGGTCAAAATCTAAAATTAAAATTGGAAATCGCCTTTCAAAAGAATTCCTGGTAACAAAAGGCTTAAGACGGATGTTGTATCTCTCCAATTTTTAAAAAAATATATATCGCAGTAGCTTTAAAAAACTGGAAACGTAAAGTGCACGGCATGGGAATACAACTTAACGACCGATTTACCATATACACACTACAGTTTGCTGACGACCAAGTAACTGTGGCTAATGATAAAGAAGACATGGAGTATATGATGAGAAAGTTAACAGAAGAATACCAAAAGTGGGGATTAACAGTGAACGTGGACAAGACACAGTACTTATGTATTGGTAACGAATCCAGTGAGTTAGTACTAGAAAATGGACAAACAATATCTCCATGCAATGAGTATGTATACTTGGGTGTCACATTTGATAAGACAGAAACAGACTGTAAAGAATTGGAAAAAAGAATAGTAAAAGCAAAAAAAGTTATTGGATGTCTTAACAGTATTTTATGGAGCAGAGAAATAAAAAAGAATGTAAAATTTTACATATATGAAACAATGGTCAAAAGTTGTATGGAATAAAGACTTGTCGCGTAACAGAAAAATACAAAACAAAAATGGAAAGTGTCGAAATGGATGCAATAAAAAGATCAATGAGAATATCTAGAATAGATCACATAAGAAATGAGATCATAAAAGAAAGAATGGGAATCGAGAGAAGCATAACGGATGACATCACTAAAAGGCAACTGATATGGTACGGCCATGTACAACGGATGAACGACGAAAGATTACCAAAGCAGGTCCTAGAATGGCAACCAATAGGACGCAGAAAAAGAGGGCGTTCTAAACTAGAATGGCAACAGTCAATCCAAAGATCAATGAGTCAAAAAAATCTGACAGAGGATGATTATCAGGATTGAAGGAGATGGAGAATAGTCGTCGGACAACGTAGAAAAACGTTCTAAACCGACATAGTAGTAGTACATGAAAATACACGTCAGTCGTCTGTTTGGTTGTTCTAAGATGAAAAAAAGTCAACAAAAGTCATCCGTTCTCCAAGTGTATCCAAAAAGATGGTCACGACATTTGTCTCAAAAGCAGGTCATGTAGCAACAATTCTTCGGACAGATCAAAGGACTATTACTGCCGATTGGTATATCGCCATTTGTTTGTTGAAAGTCATCGCTGAGCTTCGAAAAACGAAAACCGGAACGACCCTGCAAGTTCGCACAAAGCACAAAAAACCATTGAATTTTTAACCCAACAAAACTTTGAATTTTTAGTCCTCCTCCCGGCCTTAGTCCCAACGATTTCTATACTTTTCCGAAAATCAAGAATGGACTGCGTGGTCAAAGATTTCAGTCACTTATCTTCGAGCATTGAATTAATAGAGAAAGTTTAATTCCAAACCATATAGGGTAATTCCATTTAATATCCACCAATGAGTGCCCCTCATAGTCTTAGATTTTATTTATTTTTTACAGTGGATAGACAGGCCCCAAAAAAACTTAAAGAAACTCAAACTTTGTTTTTTCATCCCCACCCCTCTTTTTTAGTGTCCATTTAAAATTTCCCAAAATGAGCCATGCAGTCCTAATTTGAAAAAATTCTAGTTCGTACACGAATTAAGCCACCGATATTAAACAAACTGCAAATTGTAAAGAAAGTTTTGTTCGTTTAAACCTGTTTAACCATAATAAGTTATTGCTGTACTAAACAAGCTTTGTACCGATTTATTTATTTAAAAAAAAAATCATATTTTATAAATTTATATCTGCTTAAGATAACTTGCAACCAAAAAAATCTTCATACGGTTTGTAGCCAATGACCTTTTCTTATCTAAAATTATTATAAAATTTTTCAAAAAATATGGCTTAGTCTATAAACAAAAAAATATTTAAATTGATGTTTTCGAAAAATTGCTTTTTTAGCTATATTCAGGAGTCAAAAAGGCCATGTTTGAGTGAGTCGATTTAAACCAAATTAGGCTGGTTATCATGAGAAAGTATTGGTCTTCAATAATCATAATTAAAATGTTTGTGTATTTTGCTTGTAATTGCCCTGTGGGTCTATATGTTGGCCTATAATCAAATCTATATAAAATCATATACTTTCAAATGGGTAGCTACGATTTTGAAAAAAATTGGTATTTACACTCAAAAAGGGCTCTAGTTGGCTCTTTTTAAATGGTCTACCAAACCTTACAATAGTAAAGTAGCAAACAGCATTTTTATTTAAAATATCAATTTTATACAATATATTTTTCCGTCATACATTACCTAAAATTTTAAGTTTAAAAAAACAAATTGCGCCATTACATAGTGGATCAAGGTTTAGGAAACTAGCGACATGCGCTTTAAAAAAAATTTCGGCAAATATTTTCATTAAATTTTATGCTTATATTAAAAAAAAAAATTGTAAAGTTAGTAGTGTGAGCTATGGTGATCCTAATTTTTTCGAGAAAAAAAAAGTTGCTCCGATTTCAACATTTTTTATATATTTTTGCGTTTCAGATGATTTTGAAACTTTTTTGTTGCGCCGTCTGTCTGTCTGTCTGTATGTCTGTATGTCTGTCTGTCTGTCTGTCTGTCTGTATGTCTGTCTGTAACGACCAACGCGCATAACTCAAAAACCGCTTGGCCGATTTTTAAGAAATTTGGTACCTAGGCTGGGTCTTGGGTCGAGATGGTCCCATTTAAAAATGAATAAAATCCACCGAACACAAGCGAAATAAAAGGGTGGGGGTAGATTTCAAAAATTAGAGTTTATGTGAAAATATGGCGTGTGTGATATCAAATGAAAGGTAATTGAGTCTGGAGTTAAACAAAATACATTTCAGTTTTTTCTTTTAAAAGGGTGGGGGTAGATTTCAAAAATTAGGGTTTACGTGAAAATATGGCGTGTGTGATATCAAACGAAAGGTAATTGAGTCCGGAGTTAAACAAAATACATTTTAGTTTTTGTTTTTTTAAGGGGGGGGGGGTATATTTCAAAAATTTCAGTTTAAGTCAAAACATGGCTTGTGTGGTATCAAACGAAAGGTAATTTAGTCTGGAGTTAAATAAAATATATTTCAGTTTTTAGTTATATTAGCTCACACGTACACTTTAACTGTAATACCTAGTGTGAGCTTAGGGGCCCATATATTGGCAGAGTATTTTATATAAAATTGAGATTTAAAAACTAGTTTTTTTTTGTTACCTTTTACCTACTGTTACCCCACCGAACCAACTAAAGTCCTTTTTGAGTCTAACCGCCATTTTTTTTTCAAAATCGTAGCTACCCATTGAAAGTATATGATTTTATATAGATTTGGTTATAGGCGAACATATAGACACATAGGGCAATTACAAGCAAAATACACAAACAT
Organism: Aspidapion aeneum; assembly: GCA_963576565.1. Classification (NCBI taxonomy): domain Eukaryota; kingdom Metazoa; phylum Arthropoda; class Insecta; order Coleoptera; family Brentidae; genus Aspidapion; species Aspidapion aeneum. The sequence continues at coordinate 22,417,587 of OY755043.1, forward strand.
TTTAATTATGATTATTGAAGACCAATACCTTCTCGTGATAACCAGCATAATTTGGTTTAAATCGACTCACTCAAACATGGCCTTTTTGACTCCTGAATATAGCTAAAAAAGCAATTTTTCGAAAACATCAAGTAAATTTTTTTTTGTTTATAGACTAAGCCATAATTTTAGAAAATTTTTATACTAATTTTAGATAAGAAAAGGTCATTGGCTACAAACCTTATAAATATTTTTTAGTTGCAAGTTTTCAGAAGCAGATATAAATTTATAAAATATGAAATTTTTTTAAAAAGTTATTTTTTTTTAGATCTGCACAAAGCTTGTTTAGTACAGCAATAACTTATTAATTCAAATAGGTTTAAACGAACAAAGCTTTCTTTACAATTTGCAGTTTGTTTAATATCGGTGGCTTAATTCGTGTATGAACTAGAATTTTTTCAAATTAGGACTGCATGGGAAATTTTAAATGGACACTAAAAAAGAGGGGTGGGGATGAAAAAAAAAGTTTGAGTTTTTTGAAGGTTTTTGGGGCCTGTCTATCTACTGTAAAAAATAAATATAATCTATGACTATGAAGGGCACTCATTGATGGATATTAAATGGAATTCCTATAGGCAGGTTGTTTGTCGCGAAAGTCTAAAATGCCAATTTAAGTGTAAATATTTTTGTAGATATTATATAAAGTGATAGTCGACTGTTTTAAATAAATTTTGTTTTTCAATTCTCTAAGATTGTGATCGATCTTACTTAAGTATGTAAACAGATTATAAAAAAATGTATGGTACTTTGCATTTATAATTTGGTTAACCTATGCCCTCTCCGTTTTGCATTGTTGTGTTACAACTGGCATATGTATTAAGGGAATGGTCGGAAACACACAATCTAACTAACAATATATATTATAGAAATAGCTTTAGACTGTTTTTTAAAGTCTCGTACGCTTAGCAGTTAACAAACAAGAACAACAACAAATACTTTCAAAAATTTTTATTAGGAAATGGATTTAGACAGTAGCCAAAATTCGCGACAAAATGTCAGACTTATGGAAGATACTGAACCGTTGCCAAATGTTGTTTATGGTTCCGAGGCGTGGCATAGACAGACGTCAGAGGTACGTTATTTATATCCAGAGTAAGTCGCCATAGTTGGTTTTAGTCCAAAGGAAGGACATATTGAAACTACTACTATTTATAACATATATTAAAATCTCCGTCACTGGAAAAAGAAAGGAAACGTGTTTTCCAGCTGTCTTTCTTCCCCATCAGATTATTCCTGCCATACTGTAGTATAGACCTTGCCATACGCAGTTACACTTTTGTGACATTTCCAACCTCTTTATACACAAAAGTGTAACTGAGTATGGCAAGGACTATACATAATGGACCTTTTATGTGCAAGCAGGCGTCAACCAAAAAATTAAAATAAACAAACATTTTTTAGTACCGACTCTACAAACTAATCTTCTCAAAATTAACAAATTCAAACCAAAATTAATGTAACAAGTTTTATTCTCAAGCAAGTGAAATGCAGATGAAAAACATAACATAAACAGAAATATTCATATTTAGGTTAGGATAGTTGGGTATCTCAACTTTGCCTGCAAAAAAAGGGGGTGACAGTAATAGGTTAGGTTAGGCGTACACTTTTTAGTTACGTTTTGTTAGTTGGCCACCTCCAATGTTCCCAAAATAGACGGAAGTACAATTTTTAAAATTTCAATAATTTTTTTTATTTTTAAATCAAATATTCTAAAAATTTTTGAAAAATTTTAATATTTTCAAAATGCCAAAAAATATAAAGTTTTTACAAAATCTAACTTTACTACTAAAAATACTTAACGATAACAAAGCCAAATTACAAGAAAATTACTTAAAGGATTTATTTTTATTATACATTATTATATATATATATTTTTTTAAAATTTTTTTTTATTTAGTTGGTTTCTTGGGAATGTGGTCCATAAATTAAATAGCAACTTTTAGTTTAAATATTTATTGACGTTTCGGTCAGAGACCTTCTTCAGAACAGTCGTTTATAGTTACTCATTACATTACATAGGTGAAAACAAACAAATTCAAAACAGGCATATCACAACACATATTCTTTAGACGACTATTACTAATAAAAAATTTTTATTAGTAATAGTCGTCTCAAGAATATGTGTTTGTTTATTGTTGAATTTTTAAGAATGTTTCGTGTAAATTGTGATATGCCTGTTTTGAATTTGTTTGTTTTGACCTATGTAATGTAATGAGTGATTATAAACGACTGTTCTGAAGAAGGTCTCTGACCGAAACGTCAATAAATATTTAAACTAAAAGTTGCTATTTAATTTATGGACCACATTCCCAAAAAACCAACTAAATTAAAAAAAATATAAAATATATGGTTCAAGAAAAAAGAAAAATCAAATATATATATATATATATATATATATATATATATATATATATATATATATATATATATACCTCCTATTATTCTATTTATTGCAAAAAACAACTCTTTACAAAACCAGTTTTACAAATTTTATCAACAAAAATAATTATATTTTGTCATAAGACTTTGTGTACAAAGTAATAACTCTTTTTAATTTATTATATTTTCGAAGAAAATTTTATCATTTTACTGGCAAGTGGTTGAAAACAAAAATAGGAATGTGGTCAAATATATGTAAATATAAACACTTAGTATGATTTTATTGTTTACATACATTTGTTTTTTGTTTATAAGTACAGTGAAACCTCCCATAAGCGGACACTCACGGTTCCGTCGATTTTGTCCGCTTATGGGAGGTGTCCGCTTAAGAGAGGGAACTGCGAAATTTTGATATATATTTATTGATAATTTCCGCTGCTTGAGATTTTCCGATATTAAATTTTTCGGCGATCCTTCGTGCTGATAGATGTTCCTTCGCCGAAACGTTAACAACTTCCATTTTTCCACATAAACTAAAAAGTTTTTTACTAGGCGCCATTTCAAAGAGATCTATTATTACCCAACTGAACAATAAACACAACAGTCCCGCCGAATAAAATAATGTTGTAAATACGAGAGATATTTCGTCTCCGCATTAAAACGGAAAGAGGTAATTCCCCGGCTGTGGAATGCATTGTTGCCAACATACTACATAATATTTATGCACATGTCGTGCAGCGCTCCCTCTCGTTTTCAGAGGTTCGCGTCCGGTTAAGGGAGGTTTTAGAATTTTTTAATTAAAAAAAATTGTCCGCGTCATGTTATTAGAGTGTCCGGTTATAGGAGGGAATTTTATATGTAAAGACATAGGCAAAAGCTTGGTTCCAACAAATTTGTCCGTCTAAAGGGAGTGTCCGCTTAATAGAGGTGTCCGCAAGGAGAGGTTTCACTGTAATTGTGTCCCTCAAATTAAATCTTTGTTTTCAATTGTCGGTTCTGGGACAATAAAGTATATTGTCGTTAAACCGACAATTGAAAATAAAATATGAAACCCGAAACAATTTAGACTTTAATAAAGAAGTCATAGAATTTTCTTTGTAATTTTGTAAACTCCATTTAGACTATTTTTTCAATTCTTTTAAATTGTCTAGTTTTTTATGATTGGTTTCCAGTCAACAATTTAGTCGGTTTGCACTTAACCAGTTGGTTGGGCAAGTTTTAGATCTAATTTATTTGATTATAGGACTGGGTTCCAATCATAACCAGAGACGTCTACAAACAAAGAAGACAGAACTCGCAACCACCATTTAGCGATGCATATCTATCAGGAATGCCCAGCAAACGAAGAAAGCTAATTAACAGTAGCAAACCACAGAGCAGTTTACCTCAAGTCATAAAAGGTAAGAATTTTTGTTTTCCCATTAGCTGAATAGGGGAGACCGGGTATGGTTGTCTTACAGATTGGTACGGAGTGGCGAAACTTACCTTTTTGCATTCCAGGCAGAAGATTCACTCTTTTAATTTCCTTTGCAGCAGCCAATCCCTTTTCAAATGGTAATAAAATCGACAAAAAATATTTGAGCCCTCATATTATAATTGGTATGATTTTGACAGATGCATCAAACATATTTCGATGACAAAAGTCCAATAAATTCTAATCAGAGCTTTAAGCCTCTACCAGTATTTACTAAAGGTTATAAAGTCCTAAGTTCTAAAGTTTTAGATATAAAAGGTTAGGTTTTGGTTGTAGGTTTTTCCTTTGGATGCAATTGTTTTTAGTATCCATAAATAGGCCATCTTTTTTCGTTGTAGCAATGACATATCCACACAAAACTTAAAAATATATAAGATTTTGGTTTAAAAATTGCAGCCATATTTAAACCTCTAAACGTCATTAAAAAAAACGGAATAAGTCAGTGTCAGCTGTCCGCTGTATTTTACATGTTAATTATTTAGACAAGTTCGTAATGATTAAACCGATTTTCCATTCTTTTGGTAGTGTATGTAACTGAAAAAGTATTCTAATATATCTTGCGCTTTTTACAATTGGTAAATATTGATACATATTTAATACGGAATGCATCTACGTTTTACATTATTTATGTATTATTTAACTTCTTAACTTTACTCCTCTTTATCAGTAACACACAAATACGTTAGAACATAATTTTTTTTTCGCATGCATCAGTTTTCGGGGTTTTGGAACATACTCCGTTACGTCACTACATTATTTGACAATTGTCAAAAATTTACTATATTTCGGATCTGCATATGCATCAAACATATTTCGATGACAGGAGTCCAATAAATTCTAATCTCAAAGATCAGAGCTTTAAGCCTCTCTAAGGTTGTAGTCCTAAGTTCTAAAGTTTTAGATATAAAAGTTTAGATTTTGGTTGTAGGTTTAACTCATTTTTTCCTTTGGATGCAATAGTTTTTAGTATCCATACATAGGCCATCTTTTTTCGTTGTAGCAATGACATAACCACACAAAACTTTAAAATATATAAGATTTTGGTTAAAAAATTGCAGCCATATTTAAACCTCTAAAAGTCATTAAAAGAAACGGAGTAAGTCAGTGTCAAGATATATACTGCTGAAGAAATATATAGTACGCAAAAATACTATGTACTTTGGATCTTGATTTGGTCTATATTTTGCAAGGCTGAGGCGAAAATCAGAAAATTTCCTTAATTTCTGAACGTACCGATATGCATAAAGCTGAAAGCGCCTTTTGACACAGAAACTAATCTTATTTAACCTAATCTGTGACACAGAACATATTGGATAAATCGGTGAATCCCCTATAATGGTGACAATATGCATATTGTCATTGCTTTGCGAAGTTATGTGTAAAGTGTGTAAAAAACTTTTTTCTCATAAATTTTGCAGCCATATTTAAACCTCTAAACGTCATTAAAAAAAAACGGAGTAAGTCAGTGTCAGCTGTCCGCTGTATTTTACATGTTAATTATTTAGACAAGTTAGTAATGATTAAACCGATTTTCCATTCTTTTGGTAGATGTGTAATAGAAAAAGTATTCTAATATATCTTGCGCTTTTTACAATTGGTAAATATTGATACATATTTAATACGGAATGCATCTACAAAGATAGTTTTACATTATTTATGTATTATTTAACTTCTTAACTTTACTCGTCTTTATCAGTAACACACAAATACGTTAGAACATAAATCTTCTTTCGCATGCGTCAGTTTTCGTGGTTTTGGAACATACTCCGTTACGTCACTACATTATTTGACAATTGTCAAAAATTAAGAGTTATGTCTAGGGTTGCCAACCGTACTATATTATATAGTATTGTACTATATTTCGGATCTGTATACTATATACTGCTGAAGAAATATATAGTACTTAAAAAGACTATATTTTACTTGGATCTTGATTTGGTTTATATTTTGCAAGGGCGAGGCTAAAATCAGAAAATTTCCTTAATTTCTGAACGTACTGATATGCCTATAACTAACTGAAAGCGCCTTTTGACACAGAAACTATACTTGATGTTGTATTAAAGTGGCACCGCGTCATCAAAATCGTGATTGGCGGGAAGGGAGTAGAGGGGTACATACAGTGGCCCGTACTTCCTGTAATTTTTTTATTGGTATTGATTCCGAAACGAGGCACTGCACTAATTAGTCATTAGCTTACTATTTTACTTGCTTTTTATTTATGTCTTCTTCTAAACGATTTTATTAGAAAGGAACATATATACTCTTGTCTGGTTGTTACGAACATATTGATTTAGCTGGGATTTGACGTTGTATATTCGTTGTTGTTTTGACTGTTTTAATGTCAACAAATTGGGACCGACTTTTTACAAAACAAATTACCGTTTTTGCAACTAAATCAATATTTGCGCCCATTTTAATATAATTTTGGATTCTCTTTTATGTTTCGGATCTTTATTTATTAGGTAAGTACCTATTTTGTCTCTCCTTTAAAAGGTCTCGGTGTTTTATTATAGGCATATAAAGCGGCACACTGCAGGTACAAAGTGAAACAACAATTTTTTGAGGCTTCTTTACTTAGATTTTGCCACAAAATTTGGTTTACCATAGCTATGACGCGGTGCCACTTATATACATCCTCAACTATAATCTTATTTATCCTAATCTGTGACACAGAACATATTGGATACATCGGTAAATCCCCTATAATGGTGAAAATATGCATATTGTCATTGCTTTACGAAGTTATGTGTAAAGTGTGTAAAAAACTTTTTTCTCATAAAATACTATATATATTTTTTGGTTTGTATTGAAAAATACTATATTTATGTCTATTATTATTATTTTCTAAAAACTAGTTAATTGGGTGAAAATTCAATTCAAATTATGGATTTAAATTGCAGTTTTTCTAAATATAATTGTGCATATTTATTGTGGATACAATGAAGAGTGTTTAATTGCATCTATAAACTACTATTAACTTTATTAACGAATTATAAAGAAAACTACAAGTACTTACTTATAGAATGGCACTTCCTTACTTCTCCCGGACATTTTTCCACGAACCGCACATGTTTTACGTGAATTATTTCCCATTTTTCACAAAAACACTGCAAAGTGTAAATAAACAACAAATATGGCATCCACTCACACAGCAGCTGTATGCCTCCATGACAAAACACACGCATGCGCATAAATTTGCCATTGTTTTCAAAGCAAGCTATGAGTGCTTTAGTTTTTGATTTTTTTAACATTTATTTATGCTCTAACGTTTCGCAGCACCTTAATCAATGTACTCTTTCGAATTACAGAAAGCCTCCGACAAGCCGTCACATCTACCGGCGTTGCCAGTTCGTCCTCGGTGGAGAGCGTTGTTGCTGCAGCGGGCGCTTCCACCGAAATTTTGACAGCCTATAGGAATATGCTACACACCACCGTGCAGGATAATTTAAAAGAAAACGAAGACTTTGACCCTGAAGAGTTTCCGATTGCCAGCAGTTACTTTGGCAAATCAGTTGATTAATATATTAATAAAAAGAATTATGTGTTTATAATATTTTACATTTAATATATATAGTGTTTTTAGTTAAAACTTTTACAGTGAGTCGCGTATTTGATTTATTTTATGTGAGGTAAATTGATTTTTAGGGGACGTCTGTCATAGTTTAGATAGATATAGCAATACAATATTTGACTGAAGACAGTTGGCATTCGATAGATGATTCGGTATGTATCCCCCTTGTGTTGTTGATATGAAATTGTTTGGATTTGATACAAAGTAAAAAAGAGAATTCCTGTAATTTACTAAATGTCACAGGACTGCCTTGATTGTGGATTCCGAACTTTGTTATTTAAACATTGAATAAATTTTTTACAGAAAATGTAGCCAACTGCATTTGACATGTCTATACGAGGTCTGGCTATTAAATAACGAGACTGGTTACGAAAAAGGGTTTTATTATAAAAATTATTCTACATTCGAATGCTCCCCTTCAATATACTCCCCTCCCCTCGCCACACACCTTTCCATACGTTTTTTCCATTAATCGAAGCAGTGCTGCAAGTCTTCTTTGGTGAGGGCCTTTATGAGCACTGCCGTTTTTTGATTTGCCGTTTTTTGATTTACCGCTTCCATCGACTCAGATCGGGGCCCTTTCATAGCAGATTTTATCTTCGAAAACAAAAACAAGTCGCACGGTGCCAAATCTGGTGAGCACGGCGGGTGTTCGAGCACTGGAGTGCACTTACTGGCCAAATACTGCTTGACAGATAGTGCTTTATGGGAAGATGCGTTGTCCTGGTGCAAAATCCACGAGTTGTTCTTCCACAACTCGGGGTCATTTTTTACAAACTCTTTCTCGCAGTGTTGCCAAAACTGACAAATAGTAAGTCTGGTTGACAGTCTGACCCTCTGGAACCCATTCAGTCATCACGATACCGTTAATGTCGAAAAAAACGATCAACAAGTTGAAATAGTCACAGGGCGACCTGGGCGCTGGTCATCTTCAGTGGTCTCTCGGCCCTCACTAAAGCGCTTATACCACTCAAAAACACGCGAACGGAGATAGAGAATTGTCCCCATAGGCCTCTTGCAGCAATTTATAGCACTCAGTCGGAGTTTTTTTCAATTTAACGAGAAATTTGAGATTAATACGTTGCTCCTGTTTTTCGTCACACATGGTTTTCGGCACGAGAAAAAAACACGTTTGTTTCAAACCGCTATTGCACAAATACTATAATAGTGACGGAAACGTGTTTTGGGACTTGCATAAACAAGATATCTAGACACCCAACGCACTATTCGTTTTTTACCCTACCCGTCTAGGGCGCCATCTAGGCGCGCAGTCTCGTTATTTAATAGCCAGACCTCGTATAGGGTCTGTCAACGAAAATTTGGCGGAAGAACACGTTGGTTTTTCTGTAATGGACACTTTTTTATTGTTACTATGGTGCGACTGTTTCCAAAGGATGAAATTTACCCTCAAAATTTAAATGGCGATTATGGGCCAAGGGACATTTTCTTGGAAAGGATTTTCATTACCTTTAAAAATACAATTATTTATATCTATAGGTTGTCAAAGTGTAGGATATTCTCAAAAATTAAAATGTATGCAAACATGCAATAGTAAAAAAAACTATATTAAGTAATATTTATAGTAGAAAAAAACTTTTCTTCTCAAAAACAGGAAAATGTTTTATTTTGCGTCCATCATGAAAAACACTTAAAAATTAGTTTTTTTAAAACCAAAACAATAGAAATCCATTTTTAAAATAATCTTACTTATAGCGAATTCTTTTGAGAAAGTTAGTGGGCCACTCGTGGTCCACTGACACTGTTTTGGTGCTGTCAAAAAATTGCCCCAGTGCAGTTTCAAAAGAATACAAAAGTGCACTAGTGCAACACGAGCTCGGAGAGCCCGTGCCAAAAAATGTGCACTGAGTGCAACACTGGGCTTGTCAGTGGGTCAAAAGAATACAAAAAATTGCACTAGTTTTCCCAAAAGAATACGAAAACGGCACTAGTGGCTCACCAGTGCTGCACTTTTTTCCCAAAAGAATTCGCCATTACTATCAAGGTTGACCTTGGGTTGAAATTGAGTGTCAAATTTTCGTTGAAAGACCCTGTATCACTTTCGAATTGCAGTTGACGGAATCAAAGAATAATTGTGCCAGTTACAAACACACACAGAGTTTCTGTTTAGGTTTTTTACAAATTATCATTTTTTTTGCTGTTAAATAGGCAAGCTTGCTTGACGATGAGTGACCTTAGTTAAATCGCCTATCAAGGTGTCATTTTTCGGAAAATGGCTTACAGGTAGTTTCTTAAATAAGTACAAAAAAATTATGGCAGTATTCTTTTGTTAGACTTTACAGCCTTGGTTTTTGAGAAATTATTTCAATGTAGAATTTTTAAAGTGTATTAAATTGCAAATCAAACATTTTCGTGGATAGCGCGGAAATAACTATTTTTACTAATACTCTTTTGATCGAGCAACCCGTTGTAAAATAAACAAAAAAAAACTAACTTTTTATAATAGTGTTATAAGTCTTAAGAAGAAAAAAAACATATTTACTTTTAAGGTAGGACATTCATGATACTGTAAATTTTTGTACTTATTTAACAACACTCTGTATAATAAATCTTTTAAAACATTTTGTTTATGCAAATATTGTAATTATTTGACATTTTTCTGGTTTGCCATGCTCAAAGGCTCAAGGCGACTTCATAGCAATTTGTCGATAGTTTTTTGCGAAGATAAAATTGTCTGTTGAGTTTTTTATTGATCAAATATGTTCTAACGGATGATATAATCAGTAAAATCATTTTATTTCATTATGACTATTTTTAAAAAAAATTAATTATGCATTAAATAATCACAATGCTAAATGTTATATTATGAATGCACCTTCACAATATGAAAAAAAACGCTTTTGCTCATTAATTGGTTGGTTGAATATGGTTTGAAATATTTTTTCTTTATATTATTATATTATACCCAAAATATGCAGCAAAACAATCTGTTAACACTCAAAATGTCAAAAAATTAAAATATCTCTACTCCTTTTCAAGTGGCGTAGAATTTTGAACATAGAAATTTAAAACTATCTAATTACTTATATAGCCTGTTTAAATTATTTAAGTTTCATTTACAATAAAAATTTAGGTTAATGATATATTGTCTTTTTTTTTTAAAACTAAATCCACACTATTCATTTTCCGACAGGTTTAAAAATGACAGCTTTTGGCCTTAAAAGAGGGATTTTTATTTTCTATCACACTTGATAATGATATTTATACAGGGTGTTCCAACTAAAAGGTAACAGATGTGTTTTTGGGTATTTTTCGTGCGAATTTGGAGAAACGCTCGAACACGTCGATTTTGTTTGCGAGGCGGACACTCTTTGGCTATCTTGAAATTTTTGTGGCACGCACCATCTTCGAGGGGTATACTTTACCCCTATATTTTGAATAGGGAAAGTGGGTCTAGTGATACCTTGTTTTGAAGCTCTCTTGAATATCTTTATAACCATGTAAAAATTTTGAAAATCCATAGATTAGTTTTTGAGATATTTGCTTTAAAATTTTACATGGAATGATAAAATAAAAATTAAATCCGAAAAATATAAAATTCTGATTAAATTTTTATTTTATCGGTCCATGTTAAATTTGAAAGTTTGAAGGCAAATATCTCAAAAACTAAATATGGATTTTCAAAAATTTTACATGGTTATAAAGATATTCAAGAGAGCTTCAAAACAAGGTATCACTAGACCCACATTCCCTCGAAGATGGTGCGTGCTACAAAAATTTGAAAAAAGTGTCCCCCTCGTACACAAAATCGACGTGTCCGAGCGTTTGTCCAAATTCGCACGAAAAATACCTAAAAAGACGTCTGTTACCTTTTATTTGGGACACCCTGTATATTGAAGCGCGTAGTGTTTTGAGAAATAAAAAAGATTGTGAAGTATTTTGCACTATCCCAAATACGTTAAATAATAAATATTGGGCATACCCATGCATTCTCAAACGCGATGCTTGAAGCCAGAACCCCTATTTAATTCTTAATGTTCCTTTTTCGGGTAGACAGAATATCGGTTACTGCGCAGTTTTGGTGGTTTTGGAACATACTCCGTTACGTGACTACATTATTTGACAATTGTCAAATGTTTAAGTTTATGTCTATTATTGTTTTCTAAAAACTATACTTGATATTGTATTAAAGTGGCACCGCGTCATCAAAACCGTGATGGGCGGGAAGGGAGTAAAGGGGTACATACAGTGGCCCGCACTTCCTGTAATTTTTATTGGTACTAATTCCCAAAACGAGGCACTGCACTAATTAGTCATTAGCTTACTATTTTACTTGCTTTTTATTTATGTCTTCTTCTAAACGATTTTATTAGAAAGGAACATATATACTCTTGTCTGGTTGTTACGAACATTGATTTAGCTGGGATTTGACGTTTTCTATTCGTTGTTGTTTTGACCGTTTTAATGTCAAACAAATTGGGACCGACTTTTTACAAAACAAATTACCGTTTTTGCAACTAAATCAATATTTGCGCACATTTTAATATAATTTTGGATTCTCTTTTATGTTTCGGATGTTTATTTAAAAGGTCTCGGTGTGTTTTTATAGACATAAAGCGGCACACTGCAGGTACAAAGTGAAACAAGAATTTTTTGAGGCTTCATTACTTATAGCGATTTCGGCTTTTGCTCGAAAACTGCCCTGGAGTGCTGGAAAATTGCTCTGAAACGGATGCACGCGTTCGACTTAAAAAAGAGCAGTGCCCTAAAAAAGATTTGCGTGCTCGACTATTGCCCGCAAATCTCCGAGCGGGTGCTCTGAGTTGCTCCATCTCTTTTGACGAAGCAACGTTTCAGATCAAAACAAAAACATAACCCCACTTTTTAGATATGATTAATTTGTTTCTACCTTTGATATATGTGTGTTTTATAGGTGTTTTCCGTGTTTTGCATTTAAAAAACTTACATACATAACTACAATGCAACAAAAAAATTTAAATAAAAAAATTATAAACCAAGAATATGTTTTATTTGTTCAGGTTACAAAACACACGAAATTTCGATCAAGTGTTTGAAAAATCATGTTCGCCCTTGCTCCGAAGGCGAGCAATCCCGCTCGATCTTGGATCAATCCCGGGGTGCTCGGAGAGAGATTCGTGACGTTACCGCTCTACCCGTGAGTGATTTCAGAGCAGTGAAGCCGAAATCGCTATTAGATTTTGCCACAAAATTTGGTTTACCATAGCTATGACGCGGTGCCACTTATATACATCCTGAACTATAGTTGATTGGGTAAAAATTTATCAAATTGTGGATTAATTTTGTAGTTTTTCTAAAACTAATTGTGCAGATTTATTGTGGACACCATGAAGAGTGTTTAATGGCATCTATAAACCACTCTTAACTTTATTAACAAATTATAAAGAAAAATACATGTAGTTACCTTCTTCGGGACATTTTTCCACAAACCGTTTCCAGAAATGTTTTACGTGAATTATTTCCCACTTTTCACAGAAAAAAACATAATTTTACACGACAAACGCAAAACATAGCAAAATGTCAATATGGCCTCCACCCACATAGCAGCTGTGTGTGTCTACATGACAAAAGACACGCATGCGCACTTCAAAATTCGCATTTGCTATTGTTTCCAAAGCCAGCTATGAGCGCTTCACTTTTCGATACTTTGAACATGTATTTAATGTATAACGTATTTTGACTATCCCTTTAATCCTTTTATTATGGTTCTACTTCACCCTGGAGAAATCTACGATTCTATAAAGACTCTTTGTTTAAACTTAACAAGTATTGAAACAAAACATTTAAAACAATAAAAAATCTTATGTTTATTTTGGTAAACTTAGCTAAGGTATTACAATACTCTGTGTACGTGATAGGTAAAGTGAATAACAAAAAAATAAAAATATGCTTCTAACAAATATATACAAATAGTAAAATAGTTATAATATTGACTAATTAATTTATTTAAAAACAACAACTAACGCACAAATTTAATACGCAAACGGTAGGTACATAATTCAAATATTTTACTAAAATTTTAACAAAAAAATCTATGTGCTCAATTGTATTTTTTTTTGGTATTTTTATTTAAAAATAAAAAATATATGTATTTACATAGAAGGTCTGTCGCAAGAGTTCAATAAGCCTGCGTTAGATAATCGAGCAAAACCTCTGTGGTGTAGGAGCACAGCCTATTGACCACATCGCCCTAAAAATTGAAATAATAATAGATAGTTTAAGTTGTGCTACGTATTTTTACGTAAGCATGAGATTTGACAGTTACGCAAGCGCACTTCGTCACACCGTCGTCAAGGTCACGTTAGGAGCTTACGTATTTACGTTAGCTTACGGCAGTCTGCGGGCACCTTAAGGTTACCAAAGAATAGAATTGGTTGATTGAACGATCGAAAAATGAAGCCTAGAGGATAATTTCCGCTTCCAGTACAAACGATTCTTTGCAAATATATTCCTACTGTAGTTGAAAAGACAAAAAACAAAATTGTAACATCAAAAAAACACAGTGCCGAATTCCATATTCTCTGCTATTACTAGACTGGTAATGGTAACGTAAAAACATTCAACTTAAACTCAAATTTGGAACAAAACGTAGAGCGCTTAACGTGCAGTTTTACGTAAAAATACGTAGCACAACTTAAACTACCTAATAAGTCCTACGCTGAAAATATTTTACATCAATTTTTACTATTAGTTGAGAGGCTTATCATCAAAAATCATTTCCCGTGGGATAGTTGTGGAAGATTTTTTCAAACTGCCTTGAGCGGGGTCTACACATAACGTTTTGCCTGACGTTTTACTTGATCAGGTAAAACGGATCAGGAAAAACCTTTCGTGTAGACAATCAATAAAACGTACGTTTTGCCTGAACTGAACAGGACTGAAGTCGGACCTGTTGAACTGATCGGTAGAGGCTTTGTTTCCGGTAAAACGTCAGTTTTAGCGACATTTCTTGAGGTAGAGTGCATACAATTTTAATTCCTTTCGAGAGCAACTTAGAAGTTGGTATAAGAAACGTCCGACATTAGATAAGATAATTTTTTAGGAAATCAAACAGGTTATTGTCTTCCTCCACCAATTTTTAATTTGTTTTAAGGCCGCTTGACATGGTGCATGACGGGCTGCAAATATTTGCAACCAAAAATTTCGCTCAAATTGTTACCTGCAAAAAATCTTCTATTCGTTTGACATTGTGCGTGGCCATGCATTGATTCCCCAGAATCTAGGTAAAAATTCCCCAGTTTGCATGCAAGTACAGTTTGCATGCAAAAGAATGGCACCGGACCGATAAAAATGGATTGCCTGCAACAATCAGCTGGATTTGTACTGCGCATGCACCTGGGCAAAATTTCATGCCATTTGCCTGCAAATTTTATTGTCATGCACCATGTCAAGCGGCCTTTAAACAAATAGTCCCGATGTTTCGTAAGCAGAAACTTACATGTTCAGGGGACATTACTAAACTAAATCAGCACAACATTTTGAAAAACTGGTTAAAAAACTATGTTTAGCTACTGAAACATTTAAAACAAAAAACATTATTGACAAAAGCAGTCCATGGTGTATCAAAAACTGATCTAAAAACGTACGTTAAAACTATCAAGTGTGTACGCTACTCTTTCAACCGTCATACTTGACCCTTTTGACTGACAGGCAAGACGTAAGGTAAAATGTTATGTCTAGACCCGGCTTTAGATCGATTGGTGATAGATCACACAATTTTAGTTCACGGGGTGTTTGCCTCCAATCTGAATGGGAGGGTCTGTGTGACGTGTCATAAATCCAAGATGGCGGTTCTTTTTAATGTTTTTTCACAAATCTGAGGCAAACACCTGACGACTGAAAATTGAGTGATCCATAACCAGTTGATTTGGGGTGGTCTAAAACTTTCTTTTACGCATGTCGTTCGGACGGTTAAGGGTAAAATATCATCGCCCACATCATTGGCAATTGCTTTACTGGAACAGGGAGGAAAAGCTTCTGCTGCGGCACAAATCATAGTTTCAGAAAAAAATTTAGGGAACGGATGGTCTATAATTTCAACTTCTGCGAGGAGAGATGTTAGTACAGTGCCCATACTGTGGACTAGTATAAATCTTACCTAGTGAACTTCGTTCTTGTTGGTTTGCTGATTTTTCCACACCCATCTAACAGCCCGATTCATATTCAGCAGGACCCATTTGAAGAAACCGGCTCCGTTAAAAATCCTGCTGCACAAAAACTTGACATAGTCATATGCGGTCCACGGCGGGTGTCCGTCATTTACGTACAATACGTACATAAAACCGTCTCGACATTTACCTTTTATGTAGTAGTAGTAAGGCAGAAAACTGTGTAATGAAAATCTGAAAACAAAAACACAGGGGGCCTTTTGAAAAAAATTATATCTCAAGGGAAAGATTACACATTGTATAAAGGAGAGTTTACACATGCATGGATTTGCTGGCGCCAATAAAAACTGGCGTGCCAGTAAGTTAAATTTGCGAGTGTAAACACCGACTTGCACACAAGCTATTTTTTTGCATGCATGTATCAAAAAAGTCTGCAGCTGACTGAATTTGCTGGGGCCAGTGGTGACGCATGCGCGCAGAAAAAGAAAATTTTCATGTGTAAACAAGTGCTTGCACGTCGGCTCGCCAGTTTTAATTTCATTATTTTACATTATTTTTTAGTTTCATTATGTTTGAGCTTCAAAATTTTGTTTATTGTTGTTTTTATAGCTTATTATGGCTAAAAAAAAGTGTTCAGCAGAACTGACCATACAGTTTCTTGAAGGCTATGAATGTTTTCCTTATTTATGGGATGTACACAGTAGTTCTTATAAAAACAAAGATAGTCGAGATAAATGCTTACCAAAAAATTAGTGAGATAATGAATATTGAAGGCTTTGAAGTTGCAGAAGTAAAAGCAAAAATACAATCCATAAGAAACACATAGGCTTTGGAATTGACGAAAATTAAAAAAAGCCAACGTTCCGGAGCCGGTGCAGATGAAGTATACACCCCAAAACTACCATGATTTAAAGTAGCAGACCGAATTTTCTAAGATATCTTAATGTCACTTCCAATTTCAATTTTGGGGTTAACGCATCTCTCATGTGGGTATCCGTTTTTATAATTCGTGGAGTCACACACTTTAGAAGAATATCAAAATGTTGCTTTTTCATTCGAAGATGGTTTTTATAGCTCGCAGGATCTTCTGCTGCAAATTCTCCTAAAAGTTTTTCGGAAGCCCCAAAGTAGATCGACGAGCAATCCATGCTTTAACCCAGTACGGCCTTTTCGTTGTTCCTTCTTCTGAATATCTTTTATTATTTTTTTCAATAAAAGTTTAGCGACTATTTTGCAGGCTTCCGAGAGTTCAGCCGACATATCGCGTATTGTGTACACTTTAAAAATGAAACTGGCGCGTCAGTCTTTTTAATTTTCGCACAATAGTGTAAACCTTTACTGGCGTGCAAATAGAACTGGCGCGAACACTGGCGTCACTAAATTCATGCATGTGTAAACCTACTATAACTTTTTTATTCATGAAAAGATCATTTTGGTGGAAATTGCTTCTTTATAGTTTTTTTTTTAATAAAGAATTCAACTGTCAAATTAAATTTTATCTGTCCCTTTTAGTTTATAAATAATAAAGTATTTTTATTGGTTTTATAGAACTAAGCTTTACCAACTTTACTAAGCAAAATACTATGTTAAAGGCGATAAAATTTTTCTTTAAACGATGTATAACTTGTTAAAGTTATTGTTACATTTGAAATTGCAAAGGAGTATTTTTGTAAATAACTAAAATAAACATTTTTATCATACTTTTTTTGCTTTTACTTTTCTTAAAAAGTAAGATATATAGGGAAAACGTTATAACGTGTTATAGACCATAATTTTTTAACAATGTGCTGGAACTGGCAACTGGAACAGTATTTTTAAACTATAATTAACCCTAATTTAAGGGAGCCAATGAAGTGCTAAGTACGATCTTGAGCCGATTAGGTGATACATTTTTTTAAATATAGTTTTGGAGGAAATAAAAAATAGCCTATTTGAACGCCCCTGAAATATCAACCTTAGCTTTAATACCACTTCGGGAACAATATTTTAAAAAAATAAATATTTTCCTAAAAATGTTTAACATCCAGTCCAAGGCCAAAAGTTTTTGTTTAAAAATGTTTTCCACCTTTAAAACTTAAAACTCATGAAAAAGTAAAATTTTGGTGTCTGGGGTACCCTGAGGCCAATTTCGTAGTTTTTTGAGCATAACTCGAAAACTCTTTAACTTTTGAAACCCACTGTAAATATGACTTGTCAGTGCACTTTAATCCAAATAAAATAAAATTAGTTTGAAAAAAATCGGTTAAAAAATAACAAAGTTATAAATTTTCCAAAATTCTTCTATTTTTCATTTTTTCTTTGGCATGAGTTTGAGAGATGTTCAATAAGTGGAATTGTGTTCCCAAAGTTAAGGGCTTTCAACACCTGAAGTTAACTTTTTATTAACACGAAAAGTGCAAAAAGGCCTCTAAGCGAATAGAGTACGATCTTGCTACTAGTTAAATGGCCTTAGTGTAAGACGGTGATGACTAGACTTACTTCCTTCTTTCGTAAAACATAATGGCAGCCGAATTCGTTGTCAAAACATGTAAAAAGACAGCCTTGACTTTTTTCTTGTCATTTGTAATGAGGTTCAATAGTGAATCTAAGAGTAGTGTCGCTATACCGTTTCTTCGGTATTGTTTTAATACACCTAAAAAAAATTTCAAAATTATATTTTATTTCATGGAACAAACGACATTTCTCTTTCAAATAAAATTGTTTCGAAAAATTATGTCCCTCTTTTGGGAAGCCACAATCAGCATTAATAACCTGACCTTTGTCAATTGATCGCGAACGTATTCGAACCTGTCCGAAAAAACCCCTTGACTTGGCTTTTTAAAAAAAATTTGTTCAATGGACATCAGGTTAAGATACGTTCGCGATCATTGGCAAAGGTTCGGTTATTAACACCGATTTTCATAAAAGAGCATAAGGGAGCTAAATCAATAATTTTTCAAAAAAATGTAATTTGAATTTTTTTAATAAAAATAAAGTTTGAAGAAAATGTTATCGAAGAAAATTCGAACAAATTTCCGCGACCTTTAAATAAGTATGTACCCAATAAGAAAGTATAAAAAGATTTTGTTTCCCTTGTATTTTTCCGTGGGCAGCTCGAAAGCTGCACAACAATGGGGGTCGCTTAAGTCCTTTGTAAAGCTAGAGGGACGGTATATACATCTCAACTTATGATATTGGTAAGAGAAATGATAAATATTGCCTGCGATACCGTATGCTTTTCAAAGAAGTGGCGACATCTACCAAATAGATGAAACGAAAAACAGTACCCATGACCGTGACATAATTTTTCCCTCAGGTCAGGTCAATGCATATTGCATTTTTCTCGGCATTTTTACCGCCTTCGCAACGTTTTATGTCGAGGCAGCGTAGTGTAAGCCAAAAATACTATAAACGTAAAGTAAAGGACTCTTCAGACCACTGCATGGTCAATATGACACCTTTGTAAAGTTAGAGAGACGGTATATACATCTCATCTTACGATATTGGTAAGAGAAATTATCAATATTGCCTGCGATACCGTATGCTTTTTAAAGAAGTGGCGACATCTACCGAATACAAAAGAAACTATCATAGTAAAAACAAGATATGTACAGCTGGTTTCAATAAATTTAGTAACGACTCTTAAAACAATTTTTTCCAAAATTTGAGCAGTGTAATTGTTTTTAAATCAATCAAAATACGGTGTTCCTAATTAACAAAAGATGGCGGGAAGAACAAGTTTTACAGAGAAGAGGAGGTTGTGCAAGACCCACTGTTTCCATAGCCGAACAAGATGAGGCCCTGGTAGGGAGGTTTGTGAAGAATCCCTTCGAAAATGCGAAAGTTGCGAGAATTCTGTTGGAGTTTCCTGGAAGTAAAACCACTGTATGGAGGAGACTTAAAAAATCAAATGTTAGACGGTTAGACATCGAATTGCGGCAAACAAAACTGCTTTAACGCCCACACAAAAGCAATCTCGTTTAATATTTCCACTAAATCATATCAATAACAACCAAGATTTTTGGAGAAGAGTGATATTTACAGACGAAAAGATTTTTCAATGTTCGAAAAAAGGAAAAATCAGCGTGTATAGGCCAAATAATACTAGATACGAGCATCAGCATGTTAATCGCTATCGTGCTGCTGGACACTTTAGCGTTAATGTGTGGGGCTGGATCTCAGCCAGAGGAATGGGCGTAGTTTGGAGAATTGATGAAAGGTTGGTTGAAGAACTATGGCAAAACAATTTTTACCACTTTATTAAATAAATTTTTTGTAGATGGCACAAAGCGTTACAGAATTTTTTCCAGAAAACGATTACATCTTCCAACATGATAATTGTCCGGTGCACACAGCAAATATTGTGACACGATGGATGCAGGACAGAAATATTGAGTGAGTCTCTTTCTTGGGTTAGTTACAGCCCAGACTGAGCATCTTTGGGAAGGCATTTTAAATATTTGGGATAGTCTTGCTGAACGGGAAGATTTTACAATCCCCTTTTATGAATCTATGCCTCATAGACCACAAAAGGTTATCGATGCAAATGGTGACATGACTAAGTATTAGTTTTTAGTTGTGTAAATGGTGTAAATAGATGGGTGTATTTTTTTACTTTTAGTTCGTTTGCGTGTTGTTTAATATTGTTATTAATAAAATATTTAATAATCCTAT
Source organism: Aspidapion aeneum (assembly GCA_963576565.1). Taxonomy (NCBI): domain Eukaryota; kingdom Metazoa; phylum Arthropoda; class Insecta; order Coleoptera; family Brentidae; genus Aspidapion; species Aspidapion aeneum. The sequence continues at coordinate 22,437,808 of OY755043.1, forward strand.
TATTTTCTAACATTTGACCATAAAAGTGGAAACCTTAGTGTAGCCGGTGTCGTAAAATTAGTTACCTTAATCGTCGGGTCGCTAAAGATAACCTATTTAAATTTTTCTGTCAAGTCAATAATATACACTGCTCAAAATAATTAAATACTTTTTGAAGTCGTAACTAAATTTATTGAAAATTTAAAAAATTTTCTTTTGGCTATTTTTTATTTAGTTTTGTATTAACTTACCTAAAGATAAAATATAAGCAATATCACAATCTGAAAAGCATTTGGCTAAAATACCAGTGTCGCTCTCGGTAAGGCTTGTGTGAGGCTTGATTTCGGCTACTATGAGACCGATAATTTGGTATTTGTGCACTGCGGCTAGGGAGAAAAAACGACTAAAAAATTAAATAAATGCATATTTAAGTTTAGACTCCAATAAGGTTTGGGAAAAGAGTCTAAAAAGGTTTTGAATTAATGGAGTTTTGTAGGCGGGAGAAGTCCCATGCCGAAGTATATATCGCAGTAGCTCTAAAAAACTGGGAACGTAAAGTACACGGCATGGGAATACAACTTAACTACCGATTAACAATATAATTAATATACACACTACAGTTTGCTGACGACCAAGTAATTGTAGCTAATGATAAAGAAGCTTAGAGTAAGAATATATTTTTATTACTCTAAGTAAAGAAGACATGGAGTATGTGATGAGAAAGTTAATGGAAGAATACCAAAAGTGGGGGTTAACAGTAAACATGGACAAGACACAGTACTTTTGTATTGGAAATGAATCAAGTGAGTTAGAAGTAGACAATGGACAAACAATATCTCCATGCAATGAGTATGTATACTTGGGTGTCACATATGATAAGACAGGAACAGACTGTAAAGAACTGGAAAAAAGAATAGTAAAAGCCAAAAAGGTTATTGGATGTCTTAACAGTATTTTATGGAGCAGAGAGATAAAAAAGAATGTAAATTTTAACATATATAAAACAAAGGTGAAAAGCACGCTGCTGTATGGAATAGAGACTTGTCGCGTAACAGAAAAATACAAAACAAAAATGTAAAGTGTCGAAATGGATGCAATAAGAAGATCAATGAGAATATCTAGAACAGATGAGATGAGAAGGAAATGAGATCATAAAATAAAGAATGGGATCGAGGGAAGTATAACGGATGATATCTCTAAAATACAACTGATATGGTACGGCCATGTACAACGGATGAACGACGAAAGATTACCAAAGCAGGTCCTAGAATGGCAACCAATAGGGCGCAGTCAATCCAGCAGAGGGAACAGTCAATGCAAAGATCAATGAGTCAAAACAACCTGACAGAAGATAATTGTCAGGATCGAAGGAGCTAGAGAATAGGTGTCAGACAACTTAGAAAAACGTTTTAAACCGACATAGTAGTAGTAGTAGTAGAACTCCCATGCACTAAGGCCACCCTGCTGGGCCCGTTGTACCCCAGTATATACACTGTGTCAGCCCTAAAAACTCCCTGCCATAGCAAAGGGGTAAAAACTTTCTGATATCGCTAGGGTTAAGCACACAGCTTCTCAAATGCGACTGTTTTATCGCGGCGAATGCACGGCACTCATCAGCCTTCTCATTTCCAAGAACGCCGTCATGTCCTGGAATCCAAAGGAGATCAACCTTGTTGTGTCCTGCCAGGATTTTTATTACATCCCTACACTCAGCTACAAGTGCAGAGCTTACTCTGGCCGATTTGATGGCAGACACTCCGCTGTCTGAGTATATGTATATTTATTTTACTGATATGGATCTAAAGATGTTTAAAAGAATGTAAGAAAAATTACTCGTACATAGGCATATTTATTTCCAAAAGTCAAGAATCATTAACCATCTAAAAACCTACTTGACGCTTAAAAAAACCTAAAAAAGGGTCGTCTATATATTTACTGTGAGAAATGTGTAATGTATTAAAATTATAAACTTGCATTAATTGATTAAGACGAAACCTATGTACTTAAAGCGAAAGTGGAATGACCTCAATGAAAAAAGCTTTAAATTAATCTCAATGATCTTTGATAGCAATTTCAATAATCAACTTGATTCTTGACCTTTGTTGAATCCGATTTTCTTTAGATAAAAAAACAATAGCTGTAAATTTATATGTGAAATAAAAATCCTGAAAAACGTATAAACAACTAAATGAAACATCTTTATTTTTAAAAAATTACATGTAATAAATAAAAAAGTATATTTATATTTTGACGCTTTAACATCAAGTTTTAATAATGAGTAACTAACATGTTTTAATACGACTCAATTTTTTAGGCGACTTTTCTTTCAAAACTAGTCAAAGATTTTTTTATTTGTCAAACACACTTTGTTTATTGTATTACAATCTAGTCAACAATTATTGTTTTAACCTCATTTACTAGAAAAGTTAGATTTAAACTTAATAGTTCTGCCCGTTTTGCTTCATCTGTAACTCAGAATTGTGTTGTGTTTAAAGCATTATTTTGTTCGATATATTTCATTTAGTTTACCAGTTAAAACGGCTTCTTCTTCTTCGGTCTAGGAGCTGAATTGCTTAGACATTCACATGTCACAGTCTACGCTACAGTTTAGATTTTTAGGTCCTGATGAAGTTCACTATTTCGAACGTACAATGTTTTTCAATATTTTATTTTGAAATCTCTGTAAAACTAGAATGTAGAATGTACAACCCCATAGTTGAATACCATATGTCCATACTGGTTTCAGTATTTTTATACAAAGCAGTAACTTGTTATGAATTGTTAAATTGGACTTCCTTCCAATTAGCCAGTTCATTTTTCTATACCTTGTCTCAAATTCTTCTCTTTTTCTTAACATGTGCTTTCCACTGTTGTTAATTGTGATTTGTATGTGATTTACAGTTTTGTTTGAAAATTCAACATGAATTGATTTGGTTTCATTTAATTTAATTCGCCACTTTGTGGTTCAATTCAGTTCGGTGACTACATCCTGAAGTTTTTCTATTGATCCTTCAATAGATTTTTCTACCGTCAATAGACCAGTATCATTGGCCAATGTAGCTAAGTGACAATTTTCTAGCTTGGAGTAATAAGTAATACTTATGAAAAAAAATATATATTAATTTATAAAATATTTTATAAAAACTTTTGTACTTACTGACTATAGTCTGTAGCTTTAGTGACAAACTTAGTAAGTCGAAAAGTATGTTGCAAATTTTTCAACTGGTAACCGGTAGTGAAATATTTTTGCATTAAATTAATGGATCACTATGAATTCTGTGTAAGACAAAACTAAACAGCCCTAACACTAAACTAAGGCATAAAAATGTAAAACAACTGTTTTATCACTAATTGCATGAAATACAAATTATTATTTTCGCTTACAGTCAACGACCTTACCTATTACTGGAAGTGATTTCCTCATACCAATAAAAAGGGTACTCAATAGGAAACCAGTCCTGACACAAGGCTCGCACCTCATCTAGGTCATCAGGGCACAAAAACCTTAGTTGAACATCAGCAAGAGAGAACAGGTGGGCTTCTTTCGCCTCTTTTTCTTCCATTGTACACGTGTGGTCGCCATTTATGCTGCTTTTACCATCAAAACTGTACCTGCAGTCCAAAGATAGTAACGGTTAGGTGCAAGGAAATTTTAACCAGTATAGATTTGCTCAAGAAACATTATAAACTGTAAAGAAAATTTTTAATTTTGACCTTTTCTATAAAGGATTTGTGTATAAGTTGTGTATTTTTCAGTCAAATAATTTTTATAAACAAACTGTTAGATTTTATATCTTATAATAGTCGCCAGATATTCTCATTGCCATTTTTAGAAAACCTTTACTTAATTTGCAATAAACGTTTGTAAAGTAGTAATTAAAACCTTCTGAGTCATTCTTTATAAAACTAGTAGATTCAAGAATTAAACAGTTTTATAACAAATCCCTGTCTTATAATGCTTTGGTTTTATAAAATAAGTTAGCAAAACCTCTTTAAAGTCTTATTGTCAAGTTTTATAGCCTTCCTTTCAGTGGCTTATTTCTTGGAGTTTCATTGTTGAAGTTAAAATATTTTTAAAAGGGTTGGGGCATTGCCTTTATAAACCTTAAAGTAGTTTTCGGTTTTAATGTTGTTTTTGCGTCCGTATTTTAAATTTTGAATGAATTTTATAGAAAATACATAGTATGATTTATTAATTCTTGGGTTTTGTTAAATAAAGGTTTTTTTGTAGAATCTCTTTTAACGATTTTAAATATATTTTTTTTTATATATAAATTTGTTTATCCTAAGTTCGTCTATGTGAAATTAATTGAAAATTTCAACTTTTCCTAAACTTGATTAGCCAATTAAAATTTTAAGACTAGATTGTGACAAATAAAGGTGGCTACTATTAAGTGCATTATAGGATTTGCTTTGTCAATGAAATGTATTAACATTCAGACAATAAAGTTTATTTTGAATTGAATTGAATAAAAATGTAATTATTTTACGTCAAGACTTAATTTTTTATACTGCGACTTATCCATCCATACTAAAATTAATCGTCCAGATTTCTGATACTGGGATCAATCGCCCACTTTTGTGTAAAAAAATGTTTTTAGATTACAGGCTTATAAATTGCAGTCTCAATTACAACTCATTTGATGACATACAAGCATTAATATATAAACTGGAGGTGATGCATACAAGTCATAATTGATAAAAAATAATTTTGAAAATTTCACCCCCATATTGTTTTCTTACTGGCTTAAAAGAATTAAAAAGTTTTTTGATTTTAAAGTTCGATTCTAACAAATTGGATACAATTTTCGGTCTTATAAATGCCTCGCTTAAGCTCCATATAAATAAAGCTTCCGACAAGCGAATAAAAGTAACCGACTGTCGGCGGAATTGCGTGCGGCTTTTACTTATAGTTGAGATCAATTATATTTAAGTAGTTTTCTGTTAATAACCAATTTCTACTTATTAAATCTAATAATGGAAACTAAAAGGAAGATGCTATTTTTTTCTTTACTGTAGTTATGACAAATATTTAAAATTAGGGCTTTTTCTTTTGATTGTTCATATTTTGCTGTATTACTGTTTTTAATGATAGAGGGGAACTGAGTAATACTGGAAATGAGAGGAGAAGTGGGGTAATTTTTTTGCAATTGTTAGATTTTGATACTCTTCTTAATTTATTTGTTATACCAAATATATTATACATAACTGCATTAATGCCGGATTTGCGAATAAATTTGATTTTATGAGAAAAGGAAAAGGTTGAAATGGAAGGAGGTTGCGAATTTGAAGTTTTCTTTAAAGAACTTGTCTATAATTTCTTTCAATGGGCAAAATCTCAGCTTTCTATCAGTTCTGGAACTTTACATATATAGGGGAAGGGCGAGGGGAAGGGTTTTTTCTTTGTCAAGGGTTCATTATCAGTTCTGGAACTTTACATATATAGGGGAAGGGCGAGGGGAAGGGTTTTTTCTTTGACAAGGGTTTGGTCATTCTTACTTTTACATAACTTTACATATCTAGGCAGGGTTGCCAACCGTCCCGTTTTTCATGAAACTGTCCCATATTTAGATAAAAAATCCTGTGACCCCCATAGGTGCATATGGAACAATTAATAATGTCCACCATACAGAGAAAAAATACTCTGCCAATATATGGGCCCCTAAGCTCACACTAGGTACTATAGTTATAGTGTACGTGTGAGTTAATATAACTAAAAACTGAAATATATTTTATTCAACTCCAGACTAAATTACCTTTTGTTTGATACCACACAAGCCATGTTTTTACTTAAACACAAATTTTTGAAATCTACCCCCACCCTTACAAAAAAAACAAAAACTAAAATGTATTTTGTTAAAGTCCGGACTCAATTACCTTTCGTTTGATATCACACACGCCATATTTTCACTTAAACTCTAATTTTTAAAATATACCCCCACCCTTTTTTTTAAATAAATTAAAATGTATTTTGTTTAACTGCAGACTCAATTACCTTTCGTTTAATATCACACACGCCATATTTTCACATAAACTCTAATTTTTGAAATCTACCCCCACCCTTTTATTTGGTTTGTGTTCGGTGGATTTTGTTCATTTTTAAATGGGACCATCTCGACCCAAGACCCAGCCTAGGTACCAAATTTCATTAAAATCGGCCAAGCGGTTTTTGAGTTATCCGCGTTGGTCGTTACAGACAGACATACAGACACACAGACAGACAGACAGACAGACAGACGGCGCAACAAAAAAGTTTCAAAATCATCTGAAACGCAAAGATATATAAAAAATTTTGAAATCGGAGCAACTTTTTTTTTCTCGAAAAAATTAGGATCACCATAGCTCACACTACTATAGTATAGTATATGTGTGAGCTAATAAACCTAACCTAACCAACTTATTTTTATGTGGAGAAACCGCGAAATAACCTGTGCAGAGTATATGAAAATCCTGAATAATTGAAAGGGCTAAGAGGCAAAATAAATAAGAATTTAAAAATTTGCTTGGTATAGGGTTCTTTTTTAAATAGTCTAACTATATTTTGCGGTTTTGATTTTGAAAAAGTTGTGTTTGATAGGTTTATTTTATTGTATGACAGATATTTATTTTATTCATGAAACTACTATCCCTTCCCCTCTCCACAACTGATAAAAAAGTCAGTGAAGTGATACTTAGCATCCCATATTTGAACATTCAAAAGTTGGTAACACTATTTATAGGGACAGGGAGTAAATTAGAATTTAGAGGTTTTTTTGATTTTTTCCAAGGGTTGGGTCTTGGGTCATAACTCCTAGCAGTCTGCCAAATTACAGCTTTGTAGCATGTCTCAAAGTAGAGTAGAATTTTGATGATCTATACTTTAGTGAGTGAGTGGCAATTCAGATGTTTTTAAAATTTTACTACTTTACTACTTTATGGAAGTCCATAAAACTTGGAGTGCTTGTTAACTCTATAACGATCTATGACTGTGCAAAGTTTAAGTTTTGTAGCTCATTCTGAAGCAGAGTTATAAATAGGTCAAATATAGGCTGAAATGTTCCAAGAAAAGGTGGTAAAGCAGTTTGTACAAACTTGACAGGACACTGCCATGCCTCCAGGTTTGAAAACTAAATTAAAAATTATTTAAAGGAATAATTTTTTTCATATTAAATTTGTTTTTTACAAATATACGTCATCACATACCCTGTAAGTAGTGCCCTGAGTAGTTATTATCTTGTTTTTTAACTGAATTGGCAGTTTTCTTCTTTTTCAAAATTAAATAAAAACAAATGGATCCATGATGGATCTGATACCTTCCTAGCTAGCCTATTAGCACCCTTCATTCACTTGAAAACAGTTTTTTGTAAATATCTCGGAAACTAGTGATCCTATGAAGTTTTTTTGGTTATAACACAAATTATTGAGCAAAATGTAGTCTACCATAGTCTGAAAAAAGCATATTGATGCAATGCTCTGTTCAAAAAACTGTCATGATTATTAATAGATTTTGACCAAAATCTAATCAGCTCGTTAGAGTGTCGAACAATATTTTACCTGTAGATTTTACAAAAATTTGGTTTAGCAGTTTAGGAGCAATCATGTTACAGACACACACACTCACACCCGAACAGACATCATGATGATATTGCTAGGATAGGTTAAAATACACCCAAATATCAAAAAAATTTTTCAACAAAGATAATACCTTCTCTAGGCATTGCTGCGCAGACTAGGAAGGTAAAAACTAAAAAACATTAATTTAAGATTTTTCTTCCCCCAAAAATTATTAAAATTGGTGTGTAGGTCTGCTAAACCTCTGGTTGATTTGATGATAACAACAACAACAAATAAACAAGTGGTGTGCATGCTAGGGTTCTCCATGCCACTGTTAATCTATAGTTACGCCTTTAGTTCCGTCAAGGCTTCTTAGCTTAAAAGTGAAAGCTTCACATGACACTATAGTAAAAGCACTTACCAGTTAATATTTGACATTGGCCCGTTAAATGCATAAGACGCACTGACTCATACTTTAAGGCGTCCCATCAATGCGTGAACTCCTTTGTTGATTTTTAATTAACTAATAATTAAAAAATTTGATTTTTTTTTTGACAAATATAACCTTTTAAAAAATCAGCTGATTATTAGTGCAACGACAGTTCGAAATTTGTCCAGAATCGAAAAAATTTTCCAGCGATCATACCGGTGCAGACGGAAGCCCCTAAGGATCTTATTTCAAAAATGTTTGGTTCATTTAGTACAAAAGACAAATTATATAATTATGAACAGTGGACGCACGGAAGGAAGAACAATAGTTAAAAAACAGAAGGACAAAAGAGACTTTTTTAAAGTTCCAAAATAATGCTGCCAGTATTAAGGCAACCAATTTAGTAGTGTTTTGCGAGCATTTTCTACCTAATCGTGGTTATAGTCCTTGCCCATTGAGTTGTATAAAGCCCTAGAATTCAATGTCCTTGCCATAGGTAGTTACAGTTTTGTGACATTTCCAACCCCTTTATTTATTATATCGTCACCCTAATTCTGAAACGTCGTAACCCACAAAAAAATGAAAATTCATATTTTTGCGTCAAAGGTTAGTAATTGATGCATAGCTATATACTGCTAAATCCTCGCAACCAAAAAAAAATATATAAAACGGTCATTCCCGCGATTTCTTATAAGTCGCATAATGCTTACGTTATGTAATTTGCTTCAAACTTTTCTTATTCCTGTAAAATTTTGTTTGGTATGACCAAATGACGTTTCAGAATTGGGGTGACGATATGCATACTGAGAGCAAACGTCATTAAAAAACATAACTACTACTATTATATGTTTGGGGTTTCTAATGCTCTTCTATTCGATTTCTAATTTTTTTAAAAGAAAGAGTTGCATGGTGACTAGTTTTGTCGAGTTTTGACATTGAAGAAATAACATGTTATTTCTTCGATGGTTTTGAGCAGGGCCGTATCTGGACCAAAACTTTAGGGGGGGTTAGGCCAGTGGAATTTGAAAAATTGTTGGTTGTAAAAAAAGAACTACAATTTTTTTATGCGTTTTAATGAAAAAAAGGGTAAACTTAAAAACACATTCCTGTTTATATTTCGGAGGGGGTTTGTACCTCCAAAACCCCCCCTCAGATACGGCCCTGGTTTTGAGCAACATTAAAATGTTATATAAAAATTTAAAATATTATAGGTATAAATATCCAGAATTAAGCAGTTTTGACTAGCCAATCTTTTTATAAGAGTTTAAAATATTTAGTAAGAATTAAAGGGCAAAATAATAACCAGTTTTGGAAGATAGGAATTCAACAGATTTTATGAGTACCTATAGGAAGATTTGACCGGCATATTTATTATTTTTCCTATGAAATTTTAAAAGATTTTATGAGTTTCCACTTCTGCAAATTTTTCCATAAGAATTTAATAATATGCTGACAAAAACTCGTAAAAGTTCATAAGATCTCGTAAGTATCTTCTGCGGATCTTTCTGGGGAAACCTTGTCACTTTCGACATATTTAACCCGGATATGCTCGGTATCAAAGTGCTTGTAGAAACTCATAAAAGTTCGTAAGATCTGCTAGGGATTTGATGTGGAGCGCGCAACAAATTTCTGGTTAAATCTTGTAAACTTTCGACAGATTTAACGCGGATATAGTTTAAATAGGTACTATATGTATTTTAAACTGGCGGCAGTTCATTAGATGTCACTTGAAAATAATAGCGTTGTTTGATCTCCATCAAATAACGATAATAGGAAATACCTACGAGTTCTCATGAGCTTTCACGAGTTTTTTTTACCAGATATGACGCGGCATTTTTGACAGAGTAGCTTTAATACCGATTTTTAATCTTCCAAGAGAATTGACAGGGGAGCTATGATTTAAGAAAAATTATCTTTTAGGACCCCTGCCGAAAAATAAAAATTGTAAACTAAAACCATGGCAGCAGCAAGTTGGGTCGGTTGCGAATACATGACCAGTATTCTTCCGATGAGCTACCATGCAGCTCAGGGACAGTACTTGAATTATTTAGGAATTTGAAACGAAATTTTGAAATAAATTGAATTTAGTCGGCGGTGTCGATTTGTCCTATACCTAAGCTATCAAATAAATTACCAAAAAAAACAAAAATAAACACTATAAAATCACAGTAAGCAAGGTTTTGTGTGTCATCCACACCTAAAACTAATCACGTGGCCAGAATGATCAATGGTAACACTGCACCAGTTCTGAACTAGTGCTGCACTTATTTTCCCAATGGAGTATGCTGTAATCCATAAAAATCAGCTGACGTGAAAAACAACAAACCTAGCCTCACTTTTTAAGTGTGCTTAAGTTGTTCACTTTTATTTTATTTAATAAATAGATAATAAACAATGACAGCATTCCTGGTGCTTTTATTTGCATTGTCCATATTGGTAAGAAATTATTTAAACCGTAAATCCGAGTGTAAACCTGGTTTCTAATTTAAAATCAGGGTTTTGCTCTGTTGTTATACCTTAAAGTCGATTCAGCCTCATAAATTACATTACATTAAATTAAATTAACTTACATTAACTTACCCTAGGGCAAATTAGACTTTAAAAGATTTGTTTGTGAAGAAAATGTTGTTTTTTTAGTTAGGAAGGTCCCTAAAGGCATAAAATATAATGTTTAGTTCAAGCATGGATCTGGGCATAAATCTAGAGCTGCATAGTTTTCAAAATATGAATTTTCAAAGTTTGGCCATTTGGGTCTTAATGGATTCCCTCCTGGATTCCCTAGCCTAAAATTAGCTAAATTACATTTTTCTGAATCTTAACCCAGAGTGTGGTTTTTTCGCGTCACTATGTCCCCACCATACTGCAACTATCGTTTTTGACATGAATTTTCAAAATTTGGCAATTTTGCTTTTATAGGATCCTGTACCCAAAAATTCGCTAAATTATGTTTTTTTGAATCTTTACTAGGGTGTGACTTTCTCGCATCTCTATGGCCCTACCAAAGTACAACTCGGTGCTTTTGTTAATAAGCTGTATAGTTTTTAAAATATGAATTTTCAAATTTTGGTCTTATGAGATTCCCTACCATAAAATTCAGTTAATGATGTCTTTCCGAATCTTAACTTAGAGTATGGTTTTTTCACATCTCTATGGCCCCACCATGCTGTAACTTGGTGCTTTTGTTAATAAACTGTATAGTTTTTGAAATATGAATTTTCAAAGTTTGGCCATTTTGGTCTTATGGGATTCCAGACCCTAAAATTTGTTAAAGATGTTTTTTCGAATCTTAACTCAGGGTATGGTTTTTTCACCCCCACCATACTGCAACTTGGTGCTTTTGTTGATAAACTGTATAGTTTTTGAAATATGGGTTTTCATAGTTTGGCCATTTTGGTCTTATGGGATTGCCTACCATAAAATTTGCTAAATGACGTTTTTTGGAATCCTAACTTACGGTGTGCCTTTCTCGCATTTCTATGGCCCTACTATACTGCAACTTGGTGCTTTTGTTAATAAGCTGTATAGGTTTTGAAATATGAATTTTTACCCTCCTTCGTTTTACAGGGTCTCCCAAATTTAGTATTTTAGGGGGTTTTAGGTATTTCTAGGTGATGGAAAAAAACTAAGCTGTCTCGATTTTCAGTTTATTTTTTAAGTCTGCAAATTTTTTTTATTTTTAAAAGTTTCATTTTGGTTTAAATTCTTTTTTTATATAGGAAAATGGTCACTCAGAATTTGCAGCTCAAGATTGCGAAGCTTTAGGCTTTAGTAAAGCAAATTTGCCATGTTCAAGTTGTGATCAACTCCCCAAGTTTGATTTGGAACCACTCAAGTAAGTTTTTATATTTATACCCACATAGCACAATCACGTGTTTAACACGTAAAAAAGGTGTGAGAAAAAAAACGTTGATTTTAAAACTGCTAGAAAAAAACGTTTATTTTATATATGAAAACAATCTTAATAGGTCATTCATTAACGTTATAAAAAATAACGTTGCTAAAAACTGCGTTGTAATAACGCCATTATCAAATTAAAACAGCACTGTTTTTACGTTAGTTTCAAGTGATTTTTATCAACGTTAAAATCTTATTAGATTCACACCTTTTCTACTTGAATTTTAAAACGTGACTTGCATGGCTTTTCTACCGAATAATTTTGAGATTTTACTAGCAGCAGCGCCACCTATTGTCTGCATTTTTCACTTTGACGAAATCTATCAGGCAGTGCTTTGGCATCTAACTCCAAAAACCTGTTAAGAAGCTGATCCCTGATCCTTTACGATCACGACGCATCAGTCATTTAACCTGATAAAGACACATTCATACTCTGTAAAAGTGTTTACTGTTAAAAAATCTTGTTTAGCTTTAAAAAAAAAACATAATGTATATAGATAGATATATAGATATTTTGTCCTGCCTTGAGCGCCATCTTTAAAATTGTCTTGAAGTGTTGTATCTTAAAAATGTGAAAAAATGTTATTAAAAAAATGTGACCAAAAAAGACACAGAAAGTTAGTAGGTTTTAGAAGTCTTAATCTAGTTGTGTCTTAGAACATGTTGTGGAGGACTTTTCAAGTGTGAATTTGGTACATGAAAATAACGAGGGTAAAAACACGTTATATACACAGCACCAGAAACTTCAGCAAAAAGTGGATTTTTATAGCTTGATTTCTCCTTGTTTTTAAGTTATCTTTAAGCATGTAGATTTAACAAAATAAATATTACATGGTATGAGGTCGTTTTCAAGTAAAAAAAAACTTTGTAATTTTTGTTCACGTTAATTTAATGTTGATGTGATTTTTGTGCTATGTGGGTAGAGAACATATAACATTATATGGTATATGTTCTCTGCTTTTAGTAAAAACTTGTTTGATTGTGTCGAATTTTTATAGTTATATTGCTCCGTCCTCCAAAAACTAGAAATAACTTTCTCGTTGCAGTTATATTCTCGATTAAAATTAAGGTGTACAGGGAATGAAGGGGCTCAAAAAAAACCTAGAAATTGCTCTTCTGTAAAATAGAATAAATGTTCATGGGCCCGTTTTTTATGTGTACCCTTGATATGTATTTTGTTAAAACTAACAATATTTATTTATTATTTATTTCTTATAGACACTTCTGCAAAGAATGCTGCACGAAGGACGATCCCACTTCTTCGGAGCGTAAATTCTCAAAGGCAATCCTAGAAGTGTGTACGTGCAAATTTGGCGCTTATCCTCAAATCCAGGCGTTTATCAAAAGTGACAGGCCAGCTAAATATCCCAACCTACAAATAAAATACGTCAGAGGATTAGACCCCATCATAAAACTATACGACAAAGATGGCGCCTTGAAGGATACTGTTGCCATTGAAAAATGGAACACTGATTCTGTAGATGAATTTTTAAATACCCACTTGATCAAAGATGATAGAGATTATTTAAGTACAAATGAAATTTAAGTTTTATCAATTTATAAATAATTAAGTGAGTACTGATAAAATATAATTTACTTGATTTTTAAAATAATTTGGTATCAAGGAAGGTTTTACTTAATTATTTTTGTTACTGTAGAGTGCATAACATAACATAATTTTCCCAAAAATCCTTAAAAAATTTACATTCATTTCATTTCATATTACATAGATGGCGGGAAATAAAAAATTCCCCACTGAAACCACTGTTGCAGCGTGGGGAGTCATTTCATATTAAATTCACACCAATTTCAATAAAGGAGGAGGTAGTAAATACATTGTTAACCGGAAAGAGCTGAATTTGAGATATGTTGAAGGCCAAACCTTCCTGATATATTTTCCGAAAAAAAAATTGAGGGTCATAGGATTCGTTTTCGAGTTACTACTACTATGTCGGTTTAGAACGTTTTTCTAGGTTGTCCGACGCCTATTCTCCACCTCCTCCGATCCGGACAGTCATCTTCCGTCAGGTTTTTTTGACTCATTGATCTTTGGATTGACTGTTGCCATTCCAGTTTAGGACGCCCTCTTTTTCTGCGCCCTATTGGTTGCCATAGGACCTGCTTTGGTAATCTTTCGTCGCTCATCCGTTGTACATGGCCGTACCATATCAGTTGCCTTTTAGTGATGTCATCCGTTATGCTTCCCTCAATTCCCATTCTTTCTTTTATGATCTCATTTCTTATATGATCTGTTCTAGATATTCTCATTGAGCTTCTTATTGCATCCATTTCGACACTTTCCATTTTTGCTTTGTATTTTTCTGTTACGCGACAAGTCTCTATTCCATACAACAGCGTGCTTTTCACCATTGTTTCAATATGTTAAATTTTACATTTTTTTTATCTCTCTGCTCCATAAAATACTGTTAAGACAACCAATAACCTTTTTTGCTTTTACTATTCTTTTTTCCAGTTCTTTACAGTCTGTTATGTTATACTTATTTAAACCACCGCCATTTATCGTCAAATAAAAATAAAAAACCGATATCAGCTTTATTTTATTAAAAAAAGAGTCATTTTAAGAATTTTATCAATTTTTGAGATATAGTTTGGGTCACATACCAACAGAGTGGCTTAAAATAATTATTAAACAAATACAGGAAAAATAACAGATTTATTAAGTATCAATTAAGGAAACTGAGAATGCATGGTCAGAATTAACTTTAAATGAAGTGAATTTAAGGTATGTTAAAGCCCAAACCGTCCTTATTGGAGGGGTCATCGGTTTCGTTTTCGAGCTATAATTATTTAAATGCGAGCCACTGGAATATGAAAAAATGTAACTTTTTCCAGTTTTTTTGCTATAACTTCTGGTCAAATAGAAATAAATTAATTTTATTTAGTTAAATTTTTTTTCTCAAATTGTGACATATAGTTTTCGTTACATATCTACAGAGTGGCTCAAAAGATGAATAATATAAATACAGGAATAATGACTGGGATTTGTTAAATATACCTAAAGGGATAAAATTTAAAAAACATAGTTAAAATAAACTCATTTGCTTCAATGTGAGTCGTTGTAACCATTAATTAGCATTTTTCCATATTCCAGTGGCGCGCATTTAAATAATTATAGGTCGAAAACGAAACCGATAACCCCCAAATTTTTTTTTAGAGAAGTATCAGGACGGCTTGAAGTCTAACACATCTTAAATTCACCTCATTTGACGCATCCCGGTAAACATACTATTCCGTAGACAAATTAGTAAACAAAAAATTTGAAATACCCTAAGTTTATCACATAACCAATTATGCAAACATCACTTTAGAATAGCTAAAATAACTCACATGAAAGCAAGTGAAGTTAATTTTGACCGTGCAGTTTCAGTTTTCTTTCTTTATATTTAATAAATCTCAGGTATTTTTTTTATAATTATTTTGAGCCACTCTGTAGGTATGTGGTGCAAACTATAAGTCAAAAATTGATGAAATTCTTAAAAAGACACTTTTTGTAATAAAACAAAACTTTATCGGTTTTTTATTTTTATTTGTCGATTAGTTATAGCAAAATCACTGCAAAAAGGTAAATTTTTTATATTTCAGTGGCGCGCAATTAAATAAGTATAGCTCGAAAACAAAACCTACAAATTTGTTTAGGAAAAAATATCAGGAAGGTTTGGTTTTCAACATATCTCAAATTCAGCTCATCTGATGCATCCCGGTAAACAATGTATTTAGTGCCTCCTCCTCCTTTAGTTGAATCACTGCTTTAAACATTTTCACGAAAAAATTATGAAAAAAAAATTCCAGATTTGATCCAAGTGACCTAAGGATCATACAATCTTTTTATTCTTGACGACTAATTTTTTCTTTGGCAATTTTTTGGAAAACTTCGCCTACAACCTGTTCAATGTCATTACTATTCTGAGCATTGATTACACAATTTGTGGAAGATCCTCCAAATCCTTTGCAGGTCGTTTGGTTTCAAAGCTATTTAAAAAATATATGCTTTAGTCGAGAAATAGACACAGAAAATAGTGATAAAACATTTAATTGCTTAACATTTACAGTGTTAGAACCGCCCTAGGTAACACTTGTTGGTCTGATCGCTTTAGCAGAACATCAAATTTTAGAACTAAGACAGACATAGAAAATGTTTACACTTGATAACGGTTAGAGATACTTACAAACCGAAACGTCGTGTTTAAAATAAATAAAGACAATGGAAGTCCGAAATTTTATTTCTACTGAATCACTGTCTACGAGTTACAAACAAAGAGTTTAAGACAGACATGATAAAAAATCAACCTATAAGGTTTTAAGATTTATTTGCTCTATATTTAAAGCGTCAGTACCAACCTTGGTACAATTTTTATTTAAAAAATACATGCTCTGCTGTCAGTGGCGTAGCGTGGGGGGGGGGCGCTGGGGGTTTGTCGCATTTTATCATTATATTAACTATTAATGTTTTTTTGCTCGTCTTTTATGTGTCTATGTCCTAACTGAAGCTAGCAGAGCGGCATATAAATATTTTTGAAATAAAAATAGTACCAAAGTTGGTACTGACGCTTTAAATATAGAGCAATTAAATCTTAAAATCCTGTAGATTGTTTTTGTATCGTCTCTGTCTTATTTTTAAACTTTGGTGCTCTGCTAAAGCCAGCAGACAGACCAATAAGTCTTTTTAAGTGGTGCCTAGTAAAATTTGGTGCTCCTTTAAATCCAGCAGTTTTTTTAGCTGCGAAATTTGATGCGGTTGCCAATTATTTTCGTAAAATGATATAGACTTTCAAGCGTTGCTATCAATAATAGGTTTCAATGGAAATTGGTTTACTTTTATTATGGTAAAATAATAAATTCCTCTAATTTTAGATTTTGCTCGAAACTTTCAAAATTTTTAATCGTAAATTATTGCCATAAATCTGCCAAAAATGGCTATTTCCTATCTTAAAGTCTAGAAAAAAATATATTTTTGACAATTTTTAATCCTTCTTATTGCGTTTTTATTTTAAACCCTTGCTAGATTAAAAAGATATAAATATTAGCATCCGATATTTTTTTTTTCAGTTTTTATAGAAAAAATATGAAGGCGTTGCTGGTGATGTGTTTGTGGGTTTTTGTCACTGTATTTTGCAGTGACAAAAGTTATGAAGGGTGAGTCGTGGAATTTTCTTTAAAAAATTAGTTCGAAAACCATTAATTCGAGCGGTAACGTATTTAGATCGAAAAACATTATTTTAAAATTATTTTGGTATAAACCCGTTGGTTCGAAAGGTTTAAGGAAACATAATTAGCTAAAAGAAGGGACGTACCTACTTAACTTTTTGGTTGCCTGAGGCAAAGGGAAAACTGCTGCAGCTCATTTAAAAACAAACAAAATCTCTTGTTTCTTTTTCTATAACTATAATGCGTTTTATGCACTTTAGAGATTAAAAGCTTATTTTTAATCACTCTTTTGAGGTGATAAAAGATACTTTTGAATCCGTCGGAGAATAAAAGCAACCGCAAAAATCTAATGAGTAAGTATACGTTGAGGACGAAAATTCTGTAGTTGATTTTGATGCACGACTGTAATTTATTTGAATATTACCCAAAGAATAAGAGAAACTTATGGCTGTTAAAATTATTACAATAAACTTTGGTTTATTTAGTTGTTAAAAAGCAAGCGCGAATCTGTGACAAAATCTAGGGGGGGGGGCAAGTTCTACAGACCATGGGGGGGGGGTATATAATATTTTTTTTTCTAGGGGGGGCAATTATGCGCTTAGCCCGATATTTATTCACTAGAAGTCCATATTTTTGAAGTGTAAACTTCTTTAGGCGCGTTTAGCAGTTTTTGTGGGTAGTAAATTGAGCCGTCAGGCTCGGCTATGTAACGCTCATTCGGGTGAAGTCGGCTCGAGTCGACTAACTGTGAGAGAAACATTCAGCGAGCGATATGATGATGCACATGAAGGTCAGTGTTATTAATTTCGCCTTGTTGAAGTTTGCACTTTTGCCGTGTGGTCTTAAGCACACACAATTTTAGCTCACACATATACTATACTGTAGTAGTGTGAGCTATGGTGATCCTAATTTTTTCGAGAAAAAAAAAGTTGCTCCGATTTCAAAAATTTTTATATATCTTTGCGTTTCAGATGATTTTGAAACTTTTTTGTTGCGCCGTCTGTCTGTCTGTCTGTCTGTATGTCTGTCTGTCTGTCTGTCTGTATGTCTGTCTGTAACGATCAACGCGCATAACTCAAAAACCGCTTGGCCGATTTTAATGAAATTTGGTACCTAGGCTGGGTTTTCGGCCGAGATGGTCCCATTTAAAAATGAACAAAATCCACCGAACACAAACCAAATAAAAGGGTGGGGGTAGATTTCAAAAATTAGAGTTTATAAGGAAATATGGCGTGTGTGATATCAAACGAAAGGTAATTGAGTCTGGAGTTAAACAAAATACATTTTAATTTATTTAAAAAAAAGGGTGGGGGTATATTTCAAAAATTAGAGTTTAAGTGAAAATATGGCGTGTGTGATATCAAACGAAAGGTAATTGAGTCCGGAGTTTAACAAAATACATTTTAGTTTTTGTTTTTTTTAAGGGTGGGGGTAGATTTCAAAAATTTGAGTTTAAGTCAAAACATGGCTTGTGTGGTATCAAACAAAAGGTAATTTAGTCTGGAGTTGAATAAAATATATTTTAGTTTTTAGTTATATTAGCTCACACCTACACTATAACTATAGTACCTAGTGTGAGCTTAGGGGCCCATATATTGGCAGAGTTTTTTTGTAGGTGAGGTAAGCGTACGTTACCTCAAATCCGCGCTTGAATAGCTGACATATATCTACGGTGCAACAAGTATCGCTGTAATTTTGCTACTGTGCAATTACCGTTGTAATTTTCCGAAAATTGCACTTCTCTTATAGGAATCTTAACATATGAGCGAATATTTCGGAAAACCGTTAGTTCGGGCAGTACTTGATTAGAAACGTATTGAGATCAAAAAACATTCTCGTTGGTTCGAAAGGTATTCTATTATATAAACAGTGGCGCATCCAGGAATATGTCTTAGGGGGGGGGGGCGGTCCCCGCGAAAGGTATCAGATCCGTTATGAATCCATTTCTTTAATCTTAAACTCTATTTTGATCAGCATACCTTTTTTTAGGTATAAAACATATGAAATTACTCCGAAAACCCGGGAACAAGCCGAGTTTCTACATCAACTTGGAAAAGATGGCGATCATTTCGACTTTTGGTCAGAACCTAGACAATTAAACGTATCAAGTACTGTTATGGTCGCCCCAGGTGCTCAAAAACTTTTTGAAAATCAGTTAAAGGAAATGACTGCATTTGGCTTGGAGTATAGGGTCCTTCTGGAAAACGTGGCAGAGTAAGTGAATAGTAGATTAACAGGTATGTTTTCTGAAGATTGTCTTAATTCCTGAAATCTGTTTGACGGCTAGAGTACCATTGATTGGTTGTTGATATTTTTGTAATTTGCGAGGGGTCATCAGCTTTCAACAGTACTGTACAAATTTCACAACAGGACCCGACAGTACCACGACAGGACCCAACAGTACACGACAGTACTCAACAGGACCCAACAGTACTCGACAGTACACGACAGGACCCAACAGTACACGACAGTACTCGACAGGACCCAACAGTACTCGACAGTACACGACAGTACTCAACAGTACTCGACAGGACCCAACAGTACTCGACAGTACACGACAGTACCCAACAGTACTCAAGTCCTGTTGGACGCTGTACAAAATTTTAGGGTGCCGATGACCCCTCGGTAATTTGTCCATTGCTTATACGACTTTTCTGGTTTCTCAGAGACAATTAAATAAAATATCTGTTTTATTATGTTAGTACACTATTATTTTTTCAGAATAAAAAAGCTATTTTATTACAACCAAATTCCTTTTCAGTTTTTAAAAATTAGTTAAAAACTAAAAAAGTTATGACCAAGAAAATGTTTTTTTTATTTAGCAAGTGGTTGAATTTAGACAGGAATATACCCCTCGATTTTAATACTTAAATACTTCTTTGTTTTATATAAAACTTTGTTTTTTGGTATTTAAAGTGAAAATGGTATTTTTAATAATCCACGTGAAAACTTAACGTTTTATACGGTTTTAATAGTATACAAAATCATAAAAAAACAACAATCACAGACTAGACGCCTTGCTTCTATGATACGTTAGTAATATTTCTGAATTTAGCCAACCGTTACATTTAGGCTAGAAAGCGTTTTTGACGAGATTTTTGGTTTATGCGTCATATCTCAAAAACCTGCCTATCCTAATTTTAAAGTTGTCACCTTGTTGAATTGGCCAAAGAACCGATTTGATCATATTCTCTTAAAAAAATAAAAATAAAACTAAATGATATTCGCCAGTTTAAAATAACAATATGGCAAAAAAAAATTCCTATTTTTTCTAGTCTATATAACGCTTATTTTTAATTGGTCTAATACCTCAAAAATTATTAAAAAATCAATTTAGTGCAAGAAATTTCTGTCCCCCTAGTACTTTTACTTTTGTGTAACTGCGTGAAGGATTATTAAAATTTTCCTTTTTATATTTTAGGGCGTTGCGTGAAGAAATGAAAGAAAATTTGTTAACACCTAGAGCTTTTGGTGGTGTTTCGTTTACAAGATATATGACTCTTCTTGAGGTAAAAAGTTTTAAACTACTGAAAAAATGTCAGTAGTTTAAAACTTTTCATTGATAATTTCCGAGTAATTTTCGATAGTGGAAAAGTTCTTTGATTACTTACATTAGTTCTGGTTCTTTATTTTCCGACATTTATCTTGCTGTCCATAAGAAAATTCCCCTTAATAGAGAGAATGCATCTACCAAATTTTAGACAAATATCTAGAGTGGTTTTAGCAGATATTAAAAAAAAGATTTTGTATTTTTAAAATGAAGCATTTTAGGACACAAGTTCATATAAACTTTTTTTTGCATATTTTCACAAGAGGAATCTATCCTGTGCTTTTAACAATACAACTCTGAAACACCCCGCAAATATTGTTTACTTTTAAGAATTCCGTGGTACTTTTTTTGTTTATTTGTAGATTGAAGTGTATCTTGCAAGACTGGCGAGAGAATACCCAGAAATTGTGACTTTGCAATCGATTGGAAGAACTTATGAAGGGAGAGACATTTGGTCTGTCAGGTAAGATTATTGTTATACGACCAACCGATAATGGTAGTTTAACACGACTGTAATGGCCTCTTAACTCTCCTAGGATAACTATGAAGCTTGGGCGGCCCGCATATTTGTAAACGACGTCCATGATTGCGACTCGGTTGTAGCCCGAACGCTGCCGTAACCGTGTCAATGAAGCATTATTCTACATTGACACGGTTCGGTTACGTTGGCGATCGATTGACAACGGTTAGGTTTCACATTCTCTAGGATCCCGGGAAAGAGGTCAGGAGATTATGTTTTAAAAAAATATATGTATGTTAGAAATTTACGAATTCTTTCTTAAGAAAGATTGTGGTTCTGAAATCCAGACTGATTTTTAACGAACATTTTTGCGATCACGGGTGTTTCGTTACCCAAGCGATTTACCATATCGTCTGCTATTTACCAGAGTTGTTCGGGCGAAAGCCGACTGGCGATCCTGGGTGTTGTATACAAATATGCGGGCGGCCCCTAGACGGTCAATAATATTGCACAATATAAGTTTTATAAGGATACTGATTGACGCAACACTGTAAATAATTTTAAGTTTATAAAATTTTTAAAAAATTTTAGTTTTCAAAAAATTTGAATGTTTCTGAAAATTCTCCAAACACAGAAAAATAAATAATTTATAAAAATTTCAATGAATTTTTTTTTTAATTTTAATTTAAATTCAAGAATTTTGAAAATATAGTAAAGTCCGGATATAGTGAACTCGAAGATTGCACGAAAACTGGTTCGCTATATCCGAGGATTACTATAAGAAGACTATTGTATATACCTAAGTAAAATTGTTTTTGGGTATTTTGAACGGGGTTTGCTATAAGCGAGTGTTCATTATAATAAAAATACGCGAACTTCACTGTAATTTTTTTTTATCAATAAACTAATATTTGGGCAGAGGGCGGGCTTGCCATTACATTGTAAAAGTAGAAGGTTTAGGTAACACAATCCAAGTTCTTTTTTTTTATTTTGTTATTTAAAACGATTTAGATTATTTGCATAAAAACTGCCGAACCGATTCGAACATGGTAGAATATCATGTGCTATGTCGTATGTCGTATGTCGTATGTCGTATGTCGTATGTCGTATGTCGTATGTCGTATGTCGTATGTCCTATATCCTATGTCCTATGTCCTATGTCCTATGTCCTATGTCCTATGTCCTATGTCCTATGTCCTATGTCCTATGTCCTATGTCCTATGTCCTATGTCCTATGTCCTATGTCCTATGTCCTATGTCCTATGTCCTATGTCCTATGTCCTATGTCCTATGTCCTATGTCCTATGTCCTATGTCCTATGTCCTATGTCCTATGTCCTATGTCCTATGTCCTATGTCCTATGTCCTATGTCCTATGTCCTATGTCCTATGTCCTATGTCCTATGTCCTATGTCCTATGTCCTATGTCCTATGTCCTATGTCCTATGTCCTATGTCCTATGTCCTATGTCCTATGTCCTATGTCCTATGTCCTATGTCCTATGTCCTATGTCCTATGTCCTATGTCCTATGTCCTATGTCCTATGTCCTATGTCCTATGTCCTATGTCCTATGTCCTATGTCCTATGTCCTATGTCCTATGTCCTATGTCCTATGTCCTATGTCCTATGTCCTATGTCCTATGTCCTATGTCCTATGTCCTATGTCCTATGTCCTATGTCCTATGTCCTATGTCCTATGTCCTATGTCCTATGTCCTATGTCCTATGTCCTATGTCCTATGTCCTATGTCCTATGTCCTATGTCCTATGTCCTATGTCCTATGTCCTATGTCCTATGTCCTATGTCCTATGTCCCATGTCCCATGTCCTATGTCCTTTGTCCTATGTCCTATGTCCTATGTCCTATGTCCTATGTCCTATGTCCTATGTCCTATGTCCTATGTCCTATATATACGTTTCATATTTGAAATAATATTTTCGATTCTAGGATCTCAAGTGGGGGTTGCAAACCTCAAATCTTGGTTGATGCTGGTATACACGCCAGGGAATGGATTGCCCCACCCACCGCAGTTTACTTAATTCATCAATTAGTTGAAAATCCAGCGAACGCTCACTACTATGCTGACGTTGATTGGACTATTATTCCTGTTTTAAACCCGGATGGGTATGATTATACGTTTACTCATGTAAGTACAACAATAGCAGCGTTTATAATATGTAGACTCACGCAGTTTTGGAGCGTACGTTCCAATCGCGAGTGCCAAAAAGGTGACACAAAAATTTTTCACTAGAGAAGCCTATGTCCCTACATTAACATAGGCTCTATCAATGTGCGACGTGGAATGACCGCTTGAAAATAAAAAAATGGAAAAATCTTTACCTCTCTTCTATAAATTTTAACATTAATAGGCCTTCTTCTATTTTAGACTCGCTTATGGCGTACCAACCGCTCACCTTCGCCAAATAGCAATTGTGTTGGAACGGACTTGAATCGTAATTTCGGACACCACTGGATGGAAGGTGGCGCGTCCCCCACTCCCTGTGAATTAACCTATGCCGGTCCTGCAGCTTTTTCCGAATTGGAAGCCCAACACTTAAGAGACTACGTTTTGAAACACAAAGAGTACATCAAATTGTACTTGACGTTTCACAGTTTTGGAAATTGGATGCTACATCCCTGGGGGTAAGAAATATCAAATTGTTGAAGTACACTTACTTGTTGCCAAACAACACATATCTACCAGTTTTTATAAAAAATAAGTTTTAATAATTGGCATAAAATTAAATCTGCTGATTGGTAACTCTTGAGATAATTGTCTGGTATCAAAAATATTTTAAATTTAGATTACATTTTTTTACAACGTTATATGCGCGGCAACACTGTCTCTAAATAAAGGAACAACCTTTATCGTTAAAATCATGGTTTTGAAAATAACGTTAAAAAGCGACCTGTTAAACTTTAAAAAGTGTGTGTTTTTAACGTTGTTTTGATTTGTGCTATGTGGGAGATCACTTATACCCATTCTGGTACTCCTCGTATTAAGTATAATTTATTTTTGTACGGGTATGTACGGTCGCCCACTTTTTAAATGTCATTTTAAAATTGACTAAACTCGTCTGAAAAGCCCGGAGTTTCAGCGGACTTTAAAAACTGCTAAAGAAAATCGTTTAATAAATCATTATAACCATGCGGTATTGCTCAACAATGCATTACACAGTGCATTTGTATTTTATAAATGTAGAAAAAATAAGATGACATTAAAAAAGTGGGCAAGTGTACATATGCTAAAAATACCTCATCCCCTTTTTGCTTTAGACTAAAGCTTAATGTTTTTTTTTAAATCCAGTTTTACCGAGGAACTACCTACAGATTCCGAGGAGCTTTTTGAGTTAGGAACTAAAGTAAGCAACGCCATTGAAGCTGCTGGTGGGGATCCTTATAAGGTGGGAAGTTCAACCAATCTGCTATACGTAGCGGCGGGTTGCAGTAATGACTGGGTGAAGGGAGTAGGCGGAGTTGAGTTATCTTATTGCGTCGAGTTGCCTTCAGGTAAGATGTTTAGGTGGATAAAGCTCTTTAATTTTTTTGGAGACGTTGTAACCAACCTGCTGAAACTCATCATTAGTGCAATCAAAGAAAAAAGTTTTAAGTAAAAACAAAACAAAAATTTGAAGATCTCAGTAGCCTTTTTACCATGAATGCATGACTAAAAAATAAGGACTAAGTCAAATTTATATTTGTGAAAGCAAAAATTATCATTGACTGGGCATAAATCAGATTGAAAAACACGACAAAAAAATTAAACTATTTTTCAACAGCTGCTCAAATCATATATTAAATTCGCAGTCACGTCAAGTAATATTATTTAAAACACAACAGTTTATAAATAAAATTATTGTTATTATCAAGCAATAAGGGTTTTTTTAGAAATTGAAAGAAAATTTGGGGAACATGAGAAAAATTTAGATGACAAGAATATTTTGCCAATCACTTTGCATGTATCTATCTATAAAATACGCTTACGATTTTAGTTTTTTTGGAAAATAAAATACTTTTTTTGGAAAATAAAATACTTAACCTTTCTTTAATTTTAGCATGTTACAGCTGTTATAAGTAGAAATCTAAAAAATCAGAGTGCCATAAAAAATGCGAGTTGCCCATATCTCTACTACTTATAACTACTAAATATTTTATTATTTTTAAGTCCGTTCTAACCCAGGTAGCAAGGGGTCATCAAATGACGTCTTTTTTTTCGTCGAAAATTGGTCATTTGGATGACCAGCAGGTCATATACCAAAAAATGTGGTCTTTAAGGCGTCAACGTCTTTTCGTAGTGTAGTTTTTGACGTCTGAAAAACGTCATATATTGGTCACTACCCACACTGCACACTTTGTCCAAGGGACATACACTCATACTTACATAGATGGTGCCCCAGTCAGTACTTGACCGGATTTATACGGAATGTGGGGGTACGTATGTAATATAAATTAAATTTTAAATCAAGACAAACTTCGAGGCTTCTTTCGCTTCAAGGTGGAGATGTGTAAGTCTAGGTATAGGTCTATTTTGATCTGTACCCCACAGACGAACACTCGCGGCTACAGACTAAAATGCACTCTGGCTCCTTCGATTTCGCGGGTTAAATTGAACGTATTCGTAGTAGTTCGAGGCCTAAGAGGGAAATTTTGGGGTTTGTCTGCATTTTTCCTTACCGTAATAAAATATGGCACAGAGGTAGTAGACACCTAGAGATGCAATTTTAGAAGAGGTGCTCCGATGAAACCCAGTGCAGGGCCCAGATGCAGGGGCGTACTTGAGGTGGGCAAGAAAAAATTTATAAATTAAATATGAAACTCATTTCGCGGACAGTTTTTTGTTTGTTTCACCTTATAGCTTGTAAATCCAAAAAATGTCCAAAAAGTAAAGTTTTGAAAACGGTTTTATTCAGGGGAGGGAGCAAAAGGAACGAGGACAGATATAAATTAAGTCAAAACGTCAAACTGTTCACATGATATATCAAAAACTGACACCTGAAATGTACCTGTTCTGAGATCTACGTGAGAGAATATTAAAAACACCTAATCAAACCTAACTTAATAAAAAAATGAAGTTTCTGGAATTTTTGAATTATAATGTACAGGGTGTTACGAGTTAAGTCGCCACTAGATCTTACTTCGTTAATATTAGAGCTACAGGGTCGGTTAAATAGACAAAGTTGTGGTATTAGCTCACACATATACTATACTATAGTAGTGTGAGCTATGGTGATCCTAATTTTTTCGAGAAAAAAAAAGTTGCTCCGATTTCAAAAATTTTTATATATCTTTGCGTTTCAGATGATTTGGAAACTTTTTTGTCGCGCCGTCTGTCTGTCTGTCTGTATGTCTGTCTGTCTGTCTGTCTGTCTGTCTGTCTGTCTGTCTGTCTGTCTGTCTGTCTGTATGTCTGTCTGTCTGTCTGTCTGTCTGTATGTCTGTCTGTAACGACCAACGCGCATAACTCAAAAACCGCTTGGCCGATTTTAATGAAATTTGGTACCTAGGCTGCGTCTTGGGTCGAGATGGTCCCATTTAAAAATGAACAAAATCCACCGAACATAAGCCAAATAAAAGGGTTGGGGAAGATTTCAAAAATTAGAGTTTATGTGAAAATAGGGCGTGTGTGATATCAAACGAAAGGTAATTGAGTATGGAGTTAAACAAAATACATTTTAGTTTTTTTTCTTCAAAAAGGGTGGGGGTACATTTCAAAAATTAGAGTTTTTGTGAAAATATGGCGTGTGTGATATCAAACGAAAGGTAATTGAGTCCGGAGTTAAACAAAATACATTTTACTTTTTGTTTTTTGAAGGGTGGGGATGTGTGGTCTCAAACAAAAGGTAATTTAGTCTGGAGTTGAATAAGATATATTTCAGGTTTTAGTTTTATTAGCTCGCACGTACACTATAACTATAGCACCTAGTGTGAGCTTAGGGGCCCATATATTGGCAGAATATTTTTTTTCTCTGATTACGATGGTGATGAACGAAAAGAAAATCAAATGACGGGTAGGTGAGTTTTGTTAAAAAAAACACATTTTTTTAAATGGGACACCCGGTATTCAGTTCAGCCAATAAAATAATACTACAGTGTTGTACTATACTCGTACCAAGTATCATTACGGTACCCAAAAATGCAGACAAAAGTGGCTTAGGCTCCGAACTATAGGAATCCAGGCTAAATATTTTTGAGGTTTAGGATTTATGAAAAATTTGGTACTATATAATTAAATCACATTTATAATGAAGATTCGATATAAAACAAAAATAAACAAAATGTGAAATGTTCAAGCTATTAGCTGAACTCAAAAACAGATTTTGGGAAACACAAAAATAACAAGTGGGCAGATGCAAAAATAAATTATTCTTCTAGGTGTTTACTCTATTAGGTTTTTATTATTTTTAGGAATCAAGAATGTAACACTTGATTTGCTATTACAATTGTCTCTTCTGGCTTAGGCTCAACTCCAGACTAAATTACCTTTCGTTTGATAACACACAAGCCATGTTTTAAATTAAACTCTATTTTTTGAAATCTACCCCCACCCTTTTTTTTGCCTAAAATTTATTTTGTTTAACTCCAGACTCAATTACCTTTCGTTTGATATCACACATGCCATATTTTCACTTAAACTCTAATTTTTGAAGTCTACCCCCACCCTTTTATTTGACTTGTGTTTGGTGGATTTTGTTCATTTTCAAATGGGACCATCTCGACCTAAGACCCAGCCTAGGTACCAAATATCATTGAAATCGGGCAAGCAGTTTTTGAGTTATGCGCGTTGGTCCTTACAGACAGACAGACGGACAGACAGACGGCGCAACAAAAAAGTTTCAAAATCATCTGAAACGCAAAGATATATAAAAAATTTTGTCATCGGAGCAACTTTTTTTTTCTCGAAAAAATTAAGATCACCATAGCTCACACTACTATAGTATGCATTGGCGTAGCTAGCCTTGCTTTTCAGGGGGGGGCCGTGGCCCCGGTCTATCTTGAACAAAAACCAAACATAGGTTTTAAAGAGTCGTGCAAAGTGTGCAATGAATAAAAAAAAATACGCGCATTAAATGTTCTAATATTTTAATATAACAAATTTAATAATACATTTACCAACTTATTTATATGTATACACAGAAAGTATGTAATTCAGCAATTCTACAAAGAAAGTTTTCTACGTCGCTATGAATAACAATGACAAACCTGAGTGTCTCTCTTGAGTCATAGTTGTTCTAAGCCAATTAAAAACTCTCCTCATGGCAGAGAAAGACCTCTCGCAAGTTGCACTTGAAATTGGAAGAATACTCGCAACTTTAAAAAGTTGGTAGAGGTTTGGATAGGTGTTTTCTGCTATATTTTGTTTGATAGAATCATGACCAACAGTTTCTTTAAAACGGTAATTTCTGCTCTTAGAGTAGAAGTATTAATATTAAAAATTTCCCGGTATTGCTTGACGAATTTATTCCATTTAACGACGTGGGAAAACTTAATATGAAAATGGTTATGAAATTGTCACCAAAATCGGAAAATTTTCATAAGACACTAAACGCTAACCTCAAAAAAACTAAAAAGATTATTATATTTATTTTAGAAAAACAGTTTAAAAAGGTCTTTTATAACCTTATGACATCTACATCCCGATTTCGGAAACAGAGGGGCAAAGGTCGCTGTCTTTATTAAATGCGAAATTTAACTTACACTTCTATAATATTTTACAAGATGTCGCCAATATGTATGAAATATTCAATATGCATTATTATGTTTAAATTTAAAAAATATTTTCGGGAAATTGCCTAATTCCGCAAGACAAGGGCTTTTTCCTGAAATGTAAACATTATCTGAATGATTTTAAATTTTAATGCACCTATTTTATTTGAATATTTCCCGAATAATAATAGAAAAGTATGTATTTTCAGCGTCATATTCTTTTACTAGTAGTCGGTAGGGGAGGCCTAAAATATCTTAGGGGGGGCCTGAGGGACTTCAGGGGGGGGGGCAGCCTCCCCCTGGCCCCCCTAGCTACGCCAATGATAGTATGGTATATGTGTGATAATAATAAATAATAAAAAGCATCAGGGTCAAAAATTTACCTGGATGAAGTTTTTTTAAATGAGCTCTTAAATTAGACTTGGATATTTTTAGGTCGATGTATTTTTCTATGAATTGAAACAATAACACAAAATAAATTTGACCGAACTAACTACACGACAAATATAAAACACGGACTAATTTTTAAAACTGGAAGGGACTTCAAACTTTAAACAGTCCCAGGCTATTTGAACAAAAACAAAACAATTAAAACATAACCTCGAAATCGAAGGAGCCGCAGAGTTCATTTTAGGCTGTAGCCGTGAGTCAGAAGAGTCACCTTCTGTGTCTAAGTTTCCTTCAGTGTTCTCAACTGCAGGGAATATTTCATATATTTAGACGAGTTTAAAAAAGTCATAAATAGGTTTGTGTCTGTGTGTGTGTCCAATGTTCTGATTTGGTCCCAAATACGTCATATTGCTTACGTCTTCAAAACGTCTAAAAATGACGTCATTTTGGGTGTGTCTTTTGAACGTCATTTAAAGTTCATTTACACGTCAGATCAGAGACGTCAATGGTCATTAAAAATGACCTGTTTTTGACGTTTAAAAAACGTGACCTTGCTACCTGGGAACATTTCGGGGGGGGGGGGATTGATCCCCCTTGATCCTCCCCCTAGGTATGGCCGTGGTGTTTGCTGTTACTAAATATGCCTCCCGGTGAGGTATAGAGGATGCAAAGAAGGTAATCAAGAATATTATATTTTTCTTACAGGCGGAACTTTTGGATTCAACCCTCCAGCTTCTCGCATTAGACAAATAGTAAATGAGACATTTGAGGGCATTAAAGTGTTCCACGATTACATTCAAGCCAATAAAAATTTCGTTCCTGCATGTACTCCTTAATTGTATAATTTATTTTAATTGTTAAAATAGGTATTACGACATCTTTTGTATGATAATTGAAAAAATTAAATATAAATTTTGCACTTACTAAAAACTATTTAAGGACAGTTTATCATAAAGGAACAAAATAAAAATCGTCGAAAGATCATAAAGGAAAAAAGCCAAGTACGCGGAAATGGTATTCCGTAAAAAGAATTGAGATAAAAGTAAAGCCAATTTTTTCAATACAAAATTTCAAAATGAAAGGTTTCAGATCCTTCCAAGCTACCGTGGGTTTGTTTTTTATTTATAATCTCTGATCCGATACCTTCCTAGCTAACCTATTAGCACAAGTGAAAGCCATTGTATCCCACATAGCACAATCACGTGTTTAACACGTAAAAAAAGCGTGAGCAAAAAAAACATTGATTTTAAAAGCTGCTAGAAAAAAACGTTTATTTCATATATAAAAACAAGCTTAATACGTCATTCATTATCATTAACGTTATAAAAAATAACATTGCTAAAAACTGCGTTGTAATAACGCTATTATCAAATTAAAACAGCAATGTTTTTACGTAAGTTTCAAGTGATTTTTATCAACGTTAAAATCACATTAGATTCACGCATTTTCTACACGAATTTTAAAACGCGACTTGCATGGCTTTTCTACCGAATATTTTTGAGATTTTACTAGCAGCAGCGCCACCTATTGTCGGCATTTTTCACTTTGACGAAATCTATTAGGCAGTGCTTTGGCTTATAAACTCCAAAAACCTGTTAAGGAACTGATCCCTGATCCTTCACGATCACGACTCATCTGTTATTAACCTGATAAAGACACATTAATATTCTGTTAAAGTGTTTACTGTTAAAAAATCTTGTTTAGTTCTAAAAAAAAACATAATGTATATAGATAGATATATAGATATTTTGTCTTGCCTTGAGCGCCATCTTTAAAATTGTCTTGAGGTGTTGTAGTCTTAAACTAGTGAACTTTTATAACTTACTTTTGCGTCTCTTTTAAGTTAAAAAAATGTTATTAAAAAAACGTGACCAAAAAAGACGCAGAAAGTTAGTAGGTTTTAGAAGTCTTAATCTAGTGGCGTTTTAGAACATGTTGTAGAGGACTTTTCAAGTGTGAATTTGGTACATGAAAATAATGTTGGTAAAAAACACGTTATATACACAGCACCAGAAACTTCAGCAATAAGTAAATTTTTATAGCTTAATTTCTCCTCGTTTTTAAGTGATCTTTAATCATGTAGATTTATTAAATTAAATATTACATGGTATGAGGTTGTTTTCAAGTAAAAAAATCTTTGTTATTTTTGTTTACGTTAATTTAAGGTTGATGTGATTTTTGTGCTATGTGGGATTATATCAGCCTTTAAAACAGTTTTTTGTAAATATCTCAGAAACTAAAGCTCTTACAGAGTTTTTGATTACAACACAAATTATTGAGCAAAATGTGGTCTACTATATTCCGAAAACCGCATATTGATACGATGCTCCATTAAAAAGTTTGCATATTTTTAATTTTAAATCATTAGCATTAATGGATTTTGACCAAAATCTAATCAGCTCGTAAGAGTTTCGAACGCTATTTTACCTGAAAATTTTATGAAAATCGGTTCAGCGGTTTAGGCGCTATCGTGTTACGGACAGAAATAATATACTAACTTCTTACATATAGTAGTAATTTCCCATAAATCCTGTAGGATTTTACCATTACTGACTTAATATATGTGTAGTAAATAAGAGTTTTAGATTTTTTGAGTCTTCCAGATTAGGCTTGAAAGTTTTTTAATTAGATTTTCCAGGTGTGCAGACCAGTTTAAGTATGATCTATTTAAAAAAAGTGATTTCCAAAATTGTTGGCTTGTTTTAACAATTTATTTTGTCATCCCATGATAGCAAAACGACAAAATTGAAATGGGCACCTCAGAATATCTGAATTCATTACTTATATTAAAGAAGTCAGTGAAATTCTTAACTTTCGCAAGATGTAAAAAAAACTTGAACAATGATGTCCTCAAAGCAATAATTATTGACGGCAATATTACAAACAAAACTAAAACAATTGAATCTTGCTTTGGGCAACATCCTGCAAGCGCTGGAAAATGCATTAATTAGAGAATTTTGAACAAAAATAATAATTTCTACGATGTGTAGAATTGTAATTATAGTTTTTGAGCGTCGTAGAAATTTTACAACTTAAGCCATGTGTGACGTCGTTATTTAATTTTGCGATAGGTCATTAATTTTTTACTAAATACACTGCTCATAACCAAATGCCTTTGCAATATTTTTAATTTTACTAGCTATTTATGTGCATCAGTACCTATCGATTATAATATTTTAATTAGGAAAAAAAATAGTTCAGTTCAGTTCAGGGTGTAGCTTTATTTTTGGTAAAAACCAACTCTTTAATCAAAGTGTAAAAACTACGTTACCCTATATGTATAGCCGCTGCTGTCGTTTATGGGATGTTATTTTTCAATAACAGTAAAGTTGGTAACATTATATAAAAACGTATTTGATTAAAAATGACCCGTCTCCGTATCAACCTATTTAGATAATGATGAGAGAAATGTGAGGGACCTTTTTGAGACAAATAAAAATACACATAAATTTTAATTCAGTATTTATGTTTTCTTAGGAGAAGCCTTTACCTACATATATTGAGCAGTGTATATTTTTGTAAATATACACTGCTCATGACATGCAATGTGCATTTTGGAGTGCTTATTACTTATAAATATGACGACGCGAGGGCAATCCTTGCACACAAGTTAATTGGTACTTTTACCATTGAGTATGGGATAGCAACAATCAAAGAACTCATCTAAATCTCGGCGTCCGTAGCGTAGTGGTAGCACATTCTACGAGCGCATGGTGGTCAGTTTGTCGTTTCTGAACGATCGAAATTATTTTATGGTTGTTATTTTGAGAAATTTATGCTGAAAGTTAGGAAAGGTCAACTAGCTAAAACTTTCTCCATCGTCGATCACGAGGATACGAATGATCCCCGTCTGGAACACGTCCTGATAGTCAGGAACAAGTGTTCCATGCCAATGGATTGGCATGGCCAGTGGATTGGCATAGAACACTTGTTCCTGACTATCAGGACGTGTTCCAGATGGGGATCATTCGTATCCTCGTGATCGAGGTTGGAGAAAGTGAAAACCAGTTTTAACAAGTTCCCAACGAAAGCCTCAAACCACGGATCTGTTAAGGTGATCCGTGCTCAAACCATCAGTATAATTCAATGCCGGTAGGGGTATTTTCCCTCGGATTAGTTGTTTCTGGTGGTTTCACACAGGTCAACTAGCGTTTAAAAAATATGATTTTAATATACTGTGCATTCTGGAGATGGTACAGTTGCCTCCAAAAATATAGTCCCATATCGTTTTTTCCTCTTAAGCAAATAACTTGAAAAATTGATATTTTAAGAGTGTGTTTGTACGTAACTAGCCTAAAGCTTTTTTTATTTAACATAGTTTTTTCATAAAAATTTAACTAAATTTATTAATCTTGCTATACTATATATCAATTAAACTATTAAATTTTGCAAGGTTTTTTTTTACCATGCACTGATATTCTTTATCGTAGTCTTTATATTTACTATTTTCACATACGTAGTTCAAAACAGATTGATTTTTATCCTGTGAAACCGGTGTCTTGTGCCACACGTTAAATACATTACGTCGGCCAATCCCATGCGCTAACGATGAAACAATAAGTCGTAGCAGCTGAATGTAGGACATACAACCCTTGATACATGGTTTAATACACAATTTTTATCTAATTTTTTTAATAAGCAAATTAAATAAACTTTGTAAATGGTTTAATACTAAAAATTAAAGATACTAATATTTATAATATACGTGAAGAAATAATAAGTGCGGATCATTATACAGGCTATCAAGCGGCCTATGACTTATCGCCGTGACAAGTGACACCGAGTTAGTTGATCGATTTTCTGCATTGGGGACTGACATATAAATATGTCCTGACTGAAGCTAGCAGAGCAGCAAATATTTTTTAAATAAAAATGGTACAGTCGGGGACTTTTTAAATTGCCGCTTTTAAAAATAAAAAATATTCCTATTTGAAATTTGGAAAAGTAGTTTGAACCAAAACATAAAAATTGTGAACCTTACCTCTGTGTGTATAACATGATTAATTCTGACAGAAAAAAAAATACAACGGCAATTTAAAAAGTCCCTGACTTTACCAAGGTTGGTATTGCGCTTTAAATATAGACCAAATAAATCTTAAAATCTGGTAGATTGTTTTTTTATCGTCTCTGTCTTATTTTTACAATTTGGTGCTCTGTTCAAACCAGCAGACCAATAAGTTTTTTTAGCTGCGAATTATCGTTTATCCCTTTACAACAACCGCACGCCAATTAGGGACATTTTGGGTCGCGTATTTTACACTTTGTTACCGTTATTGTTATTACTGATTCTGCGCATTAGCAGCTTCTCGCTCCTTTTTTGTTATGTACGGTAACAGCACCCGGTACTTACGGTGGCCGGCCTTTAATGTTACCGCTATTTTTTAAGGTTAGTTTTGTATTGTTTTGTTTAATGCAGTCGAATTTTTTACTATAATTCGGTAGTTTGGTTTGTAAAAAGCTATAAACCTAATAAAAATAAATTAACAAATATAAATAAACAAAAAGTCGAATGTGTGTAAAACTACTAAATTAACGTTTGTGTTGTGTTTTTTTAAGTGTTCCAAAATCTATCTTTTTTGCCCTGAATGTTGCCGTTATTCTTAGTAACAATAACGGTAACAGCTGTCAAATTTTCTGTTATTTTACCTGACCCAAAATGTCCCTAATAGTCGAATACATCTTTGATGGGGTTGCTAATTATTTTCATAACATGATATAGACTTTTAAGCGTAATTCTATCAATAATATGTTTTAATGGAAACTGGTTTACTTAATAAAATAATAAATTCCTCTAATTTTAGTAAAATTGTGCTAGAAACTTCGAAATTTTTGATCGTAAATTATTGCAATAAATCTGCCAAAAATGGCTCTTAGAAATCCCATCAGGCTATTTCCTATCTTAAAGTTTCGAAAAAAATATATTTTTGACAATTTTTAATC
This sequence comes from Aspidapion aeneum, assembly GCA_963576565.1. Lineage (NCBI taxonomy): Eukaryota > Metazoa > Arthropoda > Insecta > Coleoptera > Brentidae > Aspidapion > Aspidapion aeneum. The sequence goes on from OY755043.1 coordinate 22,472,854, forward strand.
CTTTTTATTGTATTTTTATTTAAAACCCTTGCTAGATTAAAAATATATAAATATTGGCAACCGATAATTTTTTTCAGTTTTTATAGAAAAACTATGAGGGCCTTGCTGGTGCTGTGTTTGTGCCTTTTTGTTACTGTATTTTGCAGTGACATAAGTTATGAAGGGTAAGTTAGTTAGGTGTGGAATTTTTTTCAAAAAATTTGTTCAAAAACCTTTAATTCGGGCGGTACTTGGTTTGAAACGTATTTAGATCAAATAACATTATTTTAAAATTAATTTGTTCTAAACCAGTTGGTTCGAAAGATGCCTTTTTCGTAAAATGTGAAAACAAATAATTGCAATTTGTAGAAAAACACGTTGAGGACAAACATTCTCTGGTTTATTTTGATGCACGACTATTTTATTTGAATATTACCCGAAGAATTAGAGCAACTTCTGGCTATCAAAATTATTACAATAAACTTTTGGTTATTTAGTTCTCAAGTAGCTGTAAGCCCGGATCTGTGCCAAAATCTAGGGAGCCCCCCTCCCTGAATGGTCGACGGAAATACTATAAGGGGATAATTGTGCGCTTAGCTCTATATTTATTAACTAAAAGTCCATATTGTTTTTTCTAGGGGGGTAATTATCACGTTACCCCCCTCTAATCCGCGCCTGAATAGCTGACATAGATATCTATAATACAATTATCGCTGTAATTTTGCTACTGTACAATTACCGCTGTAATTTTCCGAAAATGAGATGAGATTTTTAACATATGAGGGAAATATTCGGACTGGTTAACTTTCAAAAATGGTTTTCGAATAAATTTTCTTTTAAACCGATGGTTTTCGAACTGGCTACCTTTCGAAATAATATTTTTCGAACAAATGTATACAAGAAAGTTTTGGAATTTTTTTTTGAGATTATAACACCGAAAATGCGTATTTTGACCTATCTTAGCAACATCGTCGTGATGTCTGTCTATGTGTTTTTGTATGTGTGTATATTATTTCTGTCCGTAACAGGATATCTCCTAAACCGCTGAACCGAGATTCATAAAATTTTCAGGTAAAATAGTGTTCGACACTCTTACGAGCTGATTAGATTTTGGTCAAAATCCATTAATGCTAATGCCAGTTTTTTGACAATTCAAAATTTTAAAAATCCTAACTTTTTAACAGAGCATGAATATACAGTTTTCGGAATATGGTAGACTACATTTTGCTCAATAATTTGTATATTTACAAAAAACTGTTTTCAAGGCTGATATATTATCATGGCTTCACTTGAAGTGTGCTAATGGCAGTAGCGGTTTCTCCATAAGTGCACATGTGCACGTGCACTCCCAAATTTTACTTAAAAAAATACTAAAATTTTATTAATAATTACCCCAAACGGAATTCACTAAAGACTGGAATATTACCTACAAATTAATACCCGGTATGTATGTGTTTGTATTCGTATTCAAACCACCTGCGGTGCATACTGGCGGATGCGCTATATAGTTAGTTCGAATCTAATTATTCACTTTTTTTTGCTCCGTAGATAGTAGTAGATAGAATTTTACAGTACATAGAATCTGAACCTTCCTGCGGCAGTGCCTAGGACAAAATCTGTGCAAAAACTAGCCTCGATGCCGCCCGCACCCCCGTGACGCCCCCCGCACCCATGGTTCGCGTTGCATGTTAGAGGAGCTCAAGGGCACTTTTAATTAGTGCATTTGGCATAGTGATGTGCAACCATTTTTCCAAGTATTGAGTAGATACTGATACTTCCTATTCGAGTATTAGATTTTATTATTATTTATACTATATTATCGGTAAATCCAATATATAAATATCGGTCCAAATGATTACAAGTACTCCAAACTCATTACTCATACGACCAATGCCCATACAATTGATACGAAAGTAACACTTCGGCTTCGGTCCCATTCGGGATTCGAGTAACGAGTATTTGACGTCGAAGGATATTCGATTACTTGGAATCCGCCCATGTATCAGATATTAAAGTATCGAGTAGATAGTATTTGCACACCACTAATTTGGCATTATCGGTCGGGCGCTGGCGGTTTGTTTTGATTTCAACGATTTGGTATTTACGACAATGGCGGAAGTTTCTAATTCTGATAGCATTAGCGTGCAATATTTAAAAACAATTAAATTTTCATCTTTGCCATTAGAAGAGAAAATATGTAAACTAGGTATGATACATTTATTATTTATTTATAATTTCAATTATAATAGGTAGGTAACTAATATCTAACTAAATATTTCATTTTTTAATTATTTGCAAAAAAAAATTCCGCCTGCACCGCAATTTTTTTTTTTTGGTGTGCACTCCGAAACCTTTTTACCACGCGCCGCCAATGGCTAATGGCTAGCTAGGAAGGTATCAGATGCGTCATGGATCCATTTCTTTAATCTTAAACTCTATTTTGATCAGCATACCTTTTTTTTAGGTATAAAACTTATGAAATTACCCCGAAAACCCGGGTACAAGCCGAGTTTCTACATCAACTTGGAAAAGATGGCGATCATTTCGACTTTTGGTCAGAACCTAGACAATTAAACGTATCAAGTACTGTTATGGTCGCCCCAGGTGCTCAAAAACTTTTTGAAAATCAGTTAAAGGAAATGACTGCATTTGGCTTGGAGTATAGGGTCCTTCTGGAAAACGTGGCAGAGTAAGTGAATAGTAGATTACCAGATAGGTTTTATAACACCACAAAAAACATAGTTTACAAAAAAATCTGTTTGACGGCTAGAGTACCATTGATTGGTTGTTGATATAGTTTTAATATTTTGTCCATTGCTAAATTGACTTTTCTGGTTCCTCAGAGACAATTAAATAAAATATCTGTTTTATTATGTTAGTACACTATTATTACCTATATTATTTTTTCAGATTAAAAAACCTATTTTATTACAACCAAATTCCTTTTCAGTTTATAAAAATTAGTTAAAAAGTAAAAAAGTTATGACCAAGAAAATGTTTTTTTCATTTAGCAATACTTCTTTGTTTTATATAAGACTTTGTTTTTTGGTATTTAAAGTGAAAATGGTGTTTTTAATAATCCACGTGAAAAGTAAACGTTTTATACGGTTTTAATAGTATACAAAATCACAGACTAGACGCCTTACTTCTATGATACGTTAGTAATATTTCTGAATTTAGCCAACCGTTACATTTAGGCTAGAAAGAGTTTTTGGCGAGATTTTTGGTTTATGCGTCATATCTCAAAAACCTGCCTATCCTAATTTTAAAGTTGTCACCTTGTTGAATTGGCCAAAAAACCGATTTGATCATATTCTCTTAAAAAAATAAAAAACTAAATGATATTCGCCAGTTTAAAATAACAATATGGCTAAAAAATTCCTATTTTTGCTAATCTATATAACGTTTCTTTTTAATTGGTCTAATACCTCAATAATTATTAAAAAATCAATTTAGTGCAAGAAATTTCTGTCCCCCAAGTACTTTTACTTTGGTGTAACTGCGTGAAGGATTATTAAAATTTTCCTTTTTATTTATATTTTAGGGCGTTGCGTGAAGAAATGAATGAAAATTTGTTAACACCTAGAGCTTTTGGTGGTGTTTCGTTTACAAGATATATGACTCTTCTTGAGGTAAAAAGTTTTGAACTACTGTCGAAATTTCATTGATAATTTACCAGTAATTTTCGATATTGGCAAAGTTCTTTCATTACTTACATTAGTTCTGGTTCTTTATTTTCCGAGATTTATCTTGCTGTCCATAAGAAAATTCCCCTTAATAGGTAGAATGCATCTACCAAATTTTAGACAAATATCTAGAGTGGTTTTAGCAGATATTAAAAAAAAAAAGATTTTGTATTTTTAAAATGAAGCATTTTAGGACACAAGTTCATATAAACTTTTTTTGCATATTTTCACAAGAGGAATCTATCCTGTGCTTTTAACAATACAACTCTGAAACACCCCGTAAATATTGTTTACTTTTAAGAATTCCGTGGTACTTTTTTTGTATATTTGTAGATTGAAGTATATCTTGCAAGACTGGCGAGAGAATACCCAGAAATTGTGACTTTGCAATCGATTGGAAGAACTTATGAAGGGAGAGACATTTGGTCTGTCAGGTAAGATTATTGTTATACGACCAACCGATAATTGTAGTTTAACACGACTGTAATGGCCTCTTAACTCTCCTAGGATAACTATGAAGCTTGAGCGGCCCCTAGACGGTCAATAATATTGCACAATATAAGTTTTATAAGGATACTGATTGACGCAATACTGTAAATTATTTTAAGTTTATAAAATTATTAAAAAATTTTAGTTTTCAAAAAATTTGAATTTTTCTGAAAATTCTCAAAACACCGAAAAATAAATAATTTATAAAAATTTCAATGAATTTTTTTTTTAATTTAAATTTAAATTCAAGAATTTTGAAAATATAGTAAAGTCCGGATATAGAACTCGAAGATTGCACGAAAACTGGTTCGCTATATCCGAGGATTACTATAAGAAAACTATTGTATATACCTAAGTAAAATTGTTTTTGGGTATTTTGAACGGGGTTTGCTATAAGCAAATAATACGCGAACTTCACTGTAATTTTTTTATCAATAAACTAATATTTAGGCATAGGGCGGGCTTGCCATTACATTGTAAAAGTAGAAGGTTTAGGTAACACAATCCAAGTTCTTTTTTTAAATTTTGTTATTTAAAACGATTTAGATTATTTGCATAAAAACTGCCGAACCGATTCGAACATGGTACCATATCATGTCCTATGTCATATGTCCTATGTCCTATGTCCTATGTCCTATGTCCTATGTCCTATGTCCTATGTCCTATGTCCTATGTCCTATGTCCTATGTCCTATGTCCTATGTCCTATGTCCTATGTCCTATGTCCTATGTCCTATGTCCTATGTCCTATGTCCTATGTCCTATGTCCTATGTCCTATGTCCTATGTCCTATGTCCTATGTCCTATGTCCTATGTCCTATGTCCTATGTCCTATGTCCTATGTCCTATGTCCTATGTCCTATGTCCTATGTCCTATGTCCTATGTCCTATGTCCTATGTCCTATGTCCTATGTCCTATGTCCTATGTCCTATGTCCTATGTCCTATGTCCTATGTCCTATGTCCTATGTCCTATGTCCTATGTCCTATGTCCTATGTCCTATGTCCTATGTCCTATGTCCTATGTCCTATGTCCTATGTCCTATGTCCTATGTCCTATGTCCTATGTCCTATGTCCTATGTCCTATGTCCTATGTCCTATGTCCTACGTCCTACGTCCTACGTCCTATGTCCTATGTCCTATGTCCTATGTCCTATGTCCTATGTCCTATGTCCTATGTCCTATGTCCTATGTCCTATGTCCTATGTCCTATGTCCTATGTCCTATGTCCTATGTCCTATGTCCTATGTCCTATGTCCTATGTCCTATGTCCTATGTCCTATGTCCTATGTCCTATGTCCTATGTCCTATGTCCTATGTCCTATGTCCTATGTCCTATGTCCTATGTCCTATGTCCTATGTCCTATGTCCTATGTCCTATGTCCTATGTCCTATGTCCTATGTCCTATGTCCTATGTCCTATGTCCTATGTCCTATGTCCTATGTCCTATGTCCTATGTCCTATGTCCTATGTCCTATGTCCTATGTCCTATGTCCTATGTCCTATGTCCTATGTCCTATGTCCTATGTCCTATGTCCTATGTCCTATGTCATATGTCCTATGTCCTATGTCCTATGTCCTATGTCCTATGTCCTATGTCCTATGTCCTATGTCCTATGTCCTATGTCATATGTCCTATGTCCTATGTCCTATGTCCCATGTCCCATGTCCTATGTCCTATGTCATATGTCCTATGTCCTATGTCCTATGTCCTATGTCCTATGTCCTATGTCCTATGTCCTATGTCCTATGTCCTATGTCCTATGTCCTATGTCCTATGTCCTATGTCCTATGTCCTATGTCCTATGTCCTATGTCCTATGTCCTATGTCCTATGTCCTATGTCCTATGTCCTATGTCCTATGTCCTATGTCCTATGTCCTATGTCCTATGTCCTATGTCCTATGTCCTATGTCCTATGTCCTATGTCCTATGTCCTATGTCCTATGTCCTATGTCCTATGTCCTATGTCCTATGTCCTATGTCCTATGTCCTATGTCCTATGTCCTATGTCCTATGTCCTATGTCCTATGTCCTATGTCCTATGTCCTATGTCCTATGTCCTATGTCCTATGTCCTATGTCCTATGTCCTATGTCCTATGTCCTATGTCCTATGTCCTATGTCCTATGTCCTATGTCCTATGTCCTATGTCCTATGTCCTATGTCCTATGTCCTATGTCCTATGTCCTATGTCCTATGTCCTATGTCCTATGTCCTATGTCCTATGTCCTATGTCCTATGTCCTATGTCCTATGTCCTATGTCCTATGTCCTATGTCCTATGTCCTATGTCCTATGTCCTATGTCCTATGTCCTATGTCCTATGTCCTATGTCCTATGTCCTATGTCCTATGTCCTATGTCCTATGTCCTATGTCCTATGTCCTATGTCCTATGTCCTGTGTCCTGTGTCCTGTGTCCTGTGTCCTGTGTCCTATGTCCTATGTCCTATGTCCTATGTCCTATGTCCTATGTCCTATGTCCTATGTCCTATGTCCTATGTCATATGTCCTATGTCCTATGTCCTATGTCCTATGTCCTATGTCCTATGTCCTATGTCCTATGTCCTATGTCCTATGTCCTATGTCCTATGTCCTATGTCCTATGTCCTATGTTCTATGTCCTATGTCCTATGTCCTATGCCCTATGTCCTATGTCCTATGTCCTATGTCCTATGTCCTATGTCCTATGTCCTATGTCCTATGTCCTATGTCCTATGTCCTATGTCCTATGTCCTATGTCCTATGTCCTATGTCCTATGTCCTATGTCCTATGTCCTATGTCCTATGTCCTATGTCCTATGTCCTATGTCCTATGTCCTATGTCCTATGTCCTATGTCCTATGCCCTATGTCCTATGTCCTATGTCCTATGTCCTATGTCCTATGTCCTATGTCCTATGTCCTATGTCCTATGTCCTATGTCCTATGTCCTATGTCCTATGTCCTATGTCCTATGTCCTATGTCCTATGTCCTATGTCCTATGTCCTATGTCCTATGTCCTATGTCCTATGTCCTATGTCCTATGTCCTATGTCCTATGTCCTATGTCCTATGTCCTATGTCCTATGTCCTATGTCCTATGTCCTATGTCCTATGTCCTATGTCCTATGTCCTATGTCCTATGTCCTATGTCCTATGTCCTATGTCCTATGTCCTATGTCCTATGTCCTATGTCCTATGTCCTATGTCCTATGTCCTATGTCCTATGTCCTATGTCCTATGTCCTATGTCCTATGTCCTATGTCCTATGTCCTATGTCCTATGTCCTATGTCCTATGTCCTATGTCCTATGTCCTATGTCCTATGTCCTATGTCCTATGTCCTATGTCCTATGTCCTATGTCCTATGTCCTATGTCATATGTCCTATGTCCTATGTCCTATGTCCTATGACCTATGTCCTATGTCCTATGTCCTATGTCCTATGTCCTATGTCCTATGTCCTATGTTCTATGTCCTGTGTCCTATATATACGTTTCATATTTGAAATAATATTTTCGATTCTAGGATCTCAAGTGGGAGTTGCAAACCTCAAATCTTGGTTGATGCTGGTATACACGCCAGGGAATGGATTGCCCCACCCACCGCAGTTCACTTAATTCATCAATTAGTTGAAAATCCAGCGAACGCTCACTACTATGCTGACGTCGATTGGACTATTATTCCTGTTTTAAACCCGGATGGGTATGATTATACGTTTACTCATGTAAGTACAACAATAGCAGCGTTTATAATATGTAGACTCACGCAGTTTTAGAGCGTACGTTCCAATCGCAAGTGCCTAAAAGGTGACCCAAAAATTTTTCACTAGAGAAGCCTATGTCCCTACATTAACATAGGCTCTATCAATGTGCGACGTGGAATGACCGCTTGAAAATAAAAAAATTGAAAAATCTTTACCTCTCTTCTATAAATTTTAACATTAATAGGCCTTCTTCTATTTTAGACTCGCTTATGGCGTACCAACCGCTCACCTTCGCCAAATAGCAATTGTGTTGGAACGGACTTGAATCGTAATTTCGGACACCACTGGATGGAAGGTGGCGCGTCCCCCACTCCCTGTGAATCAACTTATGCCGGTCCTGCAGCTTTTTCCGAATTGGAAGCCCAACACTTAAGAGACTACGTTTTGAAACACAAAGAATATATCAAATTGTACTTGACGTTTCACAGTTATGGAAATTGGATGCTTCATCCCTGGGGGTAAGAAATATTAAATTGTTAATGTACACTTACTTGTTGCCAAACAACACATATCTACCAGTTTTTATAAAAAATAAGTTTTAATAATTGGCATAAAATTAAATCTGCTGATTGGAAGCTGTTGAGATAATTTTCTGGTTTCAAAAATATTTTAAATTTAGATTACATTTTTTTACAACGTTATATGGGCGGCAACACTGTCTCTAAATAAAGGAACAACCTTTATTGTTAAGATCACACCGAAATAACGTGGTTTTGAAAATAACGTTAAAAGCGGCCTGTTAAACTTAAAAAAGTGTGTGTTTTTAACGTTGTTTTGATTTGTGCTATGTGGGAGATCACTTATAACCATTCTGGTACTCCTCGTATTAGGTATAATTTATTTTTGTACGGGTATGTACGTTCGCCCACTTTTTAAATGTCATTTTAAAATTGACTAAACTCGTCTGAAAAGCCCGGAGTTTCAGCGGACTTTAAAAACTGCTAAAGAAAATCGTTTAATAAATCATTATAAATATGCGGTATTGCTCAACAATGCACTACACATATTATAAATGTAGAAAAATAAGCTTAATGTTTTTTTTTAATCCAGTTTTACCGAGGAACTACCTACAGATTCTGAGGAGCTTTTTGAGTTAGGAACTAAAGTAAGCAACGCCATTGAAGCTGCTGGTGGAGACCCTTATAAGGTGGGAAGTTCAACCAATCTGCTATACGTAGCGGCGGGTGGCAGTGATGACTGGGTGAAGGGAGTAGGCGGAGTTGAGTTATCTTATTGCGTCGAGTTGCCTTCAGGTAAGATGTTTAGGTGGATAAAGCTCTTTATTTTTTTTGGAGACGTTGTAACTAACCTGCTGAAACTCATCAGTAGTGCAATCAAAGAAAAAAGCTTTAAAGTTTTAAGTAAAAACAAAAAAAAATTTCAACAGCTGCTCAAATCATAGATTAAATTCGCAGTCACGTCAAGTAATATTATTTAAAACACAACTGTTTATAAATAAAATTATTGTTATTATCAAGCAATAGGGGTTTTTTTAGAAATTGAAAAAAAAGTTGGGGAGCATGAGAAAAATTTAGATGACAAGAATATTTTGCCAATCACTTTGCATGTATTTATTTATAAAATACGCTTACGATTTTAGTTTTTTTGGAAAATAAAATACTTAACCTTTCTTTAATTTAAGCATGTTACAGCTGTTATAAGTAGAAATCTAAAAAATCGGAGTGCCATAAAAAATGCGAATTGCCCATATCTCTACTACTTATAACTACTAAATATTTTATTATTTTTAAGTCCGTTCTAACATTTCGGGGGGGGGGGGATTGATCCCCCTTGATCCTCCCCCTAGATATGGCCGTGGTGTTTGCTGTTACTAAATATGCCTCCCGGTGAGGTATAGAGGATGCAGCGAGTAGACTGAATGTTTTCATATTATATTTTTCTTACAGGCGGAACTTTTGGATTCAACCCTCCTGCTTCTCGCATTAGACAAATAGTAAATGAGACATTTGAGGGTATTAAAGTGTTCCACGATTACATTCAAGCCAACAAAAATGTCGTGCCTGCGTGTACTCCTTAACGTTTAATTTATTTTAATTGTTAAAATAGGTATTACTACATTTTTGTATGAGAATTGAAAAAATTAAATATAAATTTTGCACTTACTAAAAACTATTTAAGGACAGTTTATCATAAAGGAACAAAATAAAAATCGTCGAAAGATCATAAAGGAAAAAAGCCAAATACGCGGAAATTGTATTCCGTAAAAAGAATTGAGATAAAAGTTGAACAAGTTTCCCAACTTGTTTTTATTTTTGTAAATAATTATATTCTCTAATTTTCACTTAAAATTAGAGAAGCTATCTCTCTTAGTTTTTAAATATTTTTTGGTTACATTTTCTACGCTTACAAGCGTTTTTAGAATATTATTTTGATTTACTTTACGCTATATCTTTCCATATTTTAAATGTAAACTTCGCGCGCTTCTTCCAGCAATGAAGGATAAGCGGCTAAATTCGGCCTAGCAGACGAAAACGCCGATCGTCTGAGAGAACAACTCAACCACGCGCCACGTGCAACTAAAGTCACCGCACCGCTATTATTTTATATTAAAATTGTGGAAACTATTAATTTTACGCTTTAGTTATTAGATATTAGTGTTTGGAACATTTTGAACTATAGAACAATGGAGAGTCTGGTACTTTGCGTATAATCGGGCTGGCCAGCCAAGTAGCTACGAAAGACATCTAATGGTGAGTCGTTTCTTGATAATTTTTCATTGCTACGCTATTTTTTAGTATTTAAGTTTTTAGGCTCTTTTTTCCCTGTTGGAGCCCTGTGGAAAGATACAGTCCCTCTTAACTCCCCCACGTTTTTCTCGAGCTATCTCGAGTGGTCCTTCGGTATATTTTATTTTCTACAGAAGGCCTGACCTCACCATTTGGTCCAGGTTCGAGCCCGATAACAGGACCCCGGGAAAAATTAAAGTCTAAATCGCATTTTGTTAAAAATAAAATTTTTAATAAATACGCTGACCTTGCTCTTTTTGCTGTGCTCGCAGTAAAAATAACAAGTAAAAAAGTACCGAACGCGCATTGTTTTCGCGCATTTCCTACCTCTTTTTGGCTTGGCGTCGAATGCACGTAGGAAAAGTTTCCAACACAAAGATATTAAGAGGTAAATGAGACTTGTTTACATTTTTTATCGCCTATTCTCTTTTCTTTTTAAACGCTTTTAATTTTTAAATATTAAAAATTTCGGAAACTAATCGTTCACCTGTGTTAACGGAATTTTTTAAAAACATCACAATGAGTACGCAACTTAAGAAGTTAGAAGCACTCCGTAATGTGCAACATAATCGCATTAATACTCTTCATAACTTAGCTAATGCTTGCCTAACGGATGATACAAAAAAACCGTGTTTACAGGTTCGACTTATCGACCTTGATGAAATGAAAGAAACATTTTTTATTTATCAAAATCAAATAATAGAGGCTTATTCGGCAAGTCCGGAGAGACTGGAAGAAGAAAATGAACGCCTTACTGAGTTTGACGACAGCTTCTATGATATTAAAAGAATTCAAAAACAACTATTTGAGGTGAAAATTGAAGCTCCTCAACCTCAAAACTTAACGCAAATTTCAAATTCTTCTGATCCAGACCGCTTTATGGCGTCTTTAATGCCAAGACTGCGCATTGTCGAATTTCATGGCGACATCACTAAGTTTCCAACCTTTCTAGATATGTACAATAGTTCTGTACACAATAATCCTAGTATTCCTACAAACGCTAAATTTAATTTGTTACTGTCCTACCTAAAAGGACCGCCTTTAAACGTAGTTAAACACTTACAAATAACCGACGCTAATTATATAATCGCTTACAATACGCTTCTAAAACGCTATCATAACCCCCGCTTATCGGCTCAAACTTATTGGCGCTCCGTGTATAATTTTCCCGCTCTCAAAGACGACAATCCAGAAACACTGCGCACGCTGCTTGATGTTTTTTCAGAAAACATTGAGGCTTTAAAAACTCTAAATTACGACACTGATCAATGGTGTTTTCCGCTCGCCAACATTTTACTAGATAAATTGCCTGAGGTACTACTTTCGCGCTTTGAACTAGCTAATTCTAGGTCTAATGAAATGCCCAAATATCAAGAAATTTATAATTTTCTTGAAAGTCAATGTAATTCGCTTTATTCGCTACAATCTAAAAATAGATTTAAAAATAATAAACAGTTTTATAAAAATAACGCCTCGCCTTATTATACAAAAACGCTACTTGGTACGGAAAATACTCATTCTAAAGATAGATGCGCTTTTTGTGATTCTAACACACATTCAATATATTTATGTAACGCATTTAAAGGTAAATCTCCCTACGAACGCTATTCTTACGCTAAAAATAAAAAACTATGTTTAAATTGTTTAAGCTCAATACATTTAACAAATTCTTGTCAAAGTCTACGCTCATGTCGCTATTGCCCTGGTAATCAAAGACACCACTCATTAATTCATTTTGAGCGAAATTATAATTACGCTAATTCTCAAAATCAAAATAGATCACATTTTGATGCTAACGTGAATTTCTCACAAAATCTCTCTAATATGTCTTCCAACGCATCTCCAAGTAGTTCACCACGTGGTTACTTGGCCAGTCAGCAAAGTTTTAGATCCCCGGCTACTGGGTGTCCGCTTCAAAATTACTCTACTCAAAATAATAACAATTTTACTTCGACGTCTTCTAATTCACAAGTACCAATCGCAACTCCTTCGGGTTCTAACCCCACGCATTGTGGTTTTATTTCTGCGCAATCGCAAGTTTTATTGTCAACTATCCTAGTAAAAATTCAAGATGTCCGCGGTAACTTTCAAACAGTTAGAGCCGTTTTAGACAGCGGTTCGCAAAACACTTTCTGTTCTCAAAAATTAGCGCAACAATTGGGCCTTCCCAGACAACCCTTATGTTCAAATATACAGGGGGTTGGAGGCCACTCTCTTACTTCTGATCTAGGATCGATTTTTATTAAAATTTGTAATTTTCAAAAACCAGATATTTTTGTGTCTACGCAAGCGATTATTTTGCAAAAGGTTTGTACTGATTTACCGTCAGTAAAAATAAATACAGAAAATTGGCATTTTATAAAAAATTTACCCTTAGCAGATCCCACGTTTTACAACCCTTCGCCTATAAATTTACTAATTGGTATGGATCTATTTCCACTAATTATACAGGGTGAAAAAATCGCTAGCGATGATCCAAATCATCCCTTTGCTATGGGAACTATTTTCGGCTATATTTTGATGGGACAAATAAATCAACCCTTAATTTCTACCCCGCCAATTAATGCTCTTTTTTGTCAAAATGAAAATGACTCGCTTTCGCAATTAATTTCAAAATTTTGGGAAACCGACTGCGTCCCCCAAAAAACTCATTTGAAACCAGAGGATGAAATTTGTGAAAATTATTTTAAACAGAGCGTGTCGCGTAATCAAGAAGGCCGGTATACTGTCTCCCTTCCCTTTCGCACATTTGAGAATCCACCGCAGTTTCCTACAATCAAACAAGTCGCGCTAAATCGTTTCTTATCTTTAGAAAAAAAACTGCTTCGCGATAAAAACTTGTATTGTGAATATTCTAAATTTATGAATGAATATTTGGAATTGGGTCATATGGACTATGACTCAGAAAAAGAAGACGATTCAGACAGCTATTTTATTCCACATTTCGCTGTTGTTAAAAATGAAGCTATCACTACTAAGACAAGGGTAGTTTTTAATGCGAGTGTTACCGACCCTTTTACGCATATTTCGCTTAATCAAGTCTTATTATCGGGTCCAAAACTACAAAAAGATATTATTCAAATATTATTACATTTTCGCCTTAACCCTGTGACGCTCACCTGCGATATTCAAAAAATGTATCGGGGTATAAATATCAACCCTGATCATCAAAAATACCAAAAAATATTTTGGCGGTTTAACCCTAATGAAAAAGTTTCCATTTTTAAACTACGAACTGTCACTTACGGAGTGAACTGTTCACCATATCTCGCTTTACGCACCCTTCAGCACTTAGCTGAGTCCGAATATGATAACTACCCTCACGCTGCTAAAGTTATACTTAACGATACCTATATTGATGACGTCACTACTTCATGTAAAACGGTTCAAGAGGCGTTAAATTTGCAGCATGAGCTTACGGAATTGTTAGGAAACGCTGGCTTGAAATTACACAAATGGTCTAGCAATCGCTCAGAAGTGATCTCTCATTTAGATCCCTCCTTAGTCAACCCCGCAGTTTTATCTCTCGATTCGGATGACGTCACTAAGGTCTTAGGCCTGTGCTGGCATCCTTCATACGACGAGTTTCGATTTAACATATTACCTAATCAGCAAAGCTGTACAAAAAGGACGCTTCTCTCTTTTTTAGCACGCTGCTATGACCCCCATGGTTATCTTACCCCAGTAACATTCACTTTAAAATATTTGATTCAACAAATTTGGTTACTTGGTATTTCCTGGGACGCCACGCCTACTTTAGAAATAGTTCGTCAGTGGACACTCTATCAATCTGAATTTCAAGTTTTAGAAAAATTTAGTTTACCCCGCCACATTGACATCACAAACGCCGAATCCATCGATCTCTGTGGTTTTTGTGATGCGAGTGAACGAGGGTACGCATGCGTAATATACTTACGTGTCTTACGAAACGCTAAATATCACATATATTTTGTTCTTGCGAAAAGTCGCATCGCTCCACTTAAAAAATTTGTTAGTATTCCGAGAATAGAACTTCTAGCCGCTACTCTTTTATCTGAGGTCTTAAAATACACATATGATATATTCATAAAAAGGTTCACAATAAATAATATTTACGCTTTTTCGGACGCAATGGTTGTTTTACACTGGATAAAATCCCATCCAAGTAAATGGAAAACTTTTGTCGCAAATCGTGTTAGTCTTATCCAAGATAATATTAATCCAGAATGTTGGTTATATACCCCCACATTTCTCAATAGTGCCGATGTAGCCAGCCGCGGCTGCTCGCCGAGTGAGCTTTTAAATCATCCCCTATGGTGGGCCGCCCCTAGTTTTTTACAAGAATCTTTCGATAAATGGCCAACAAAAACCCCGCAAGTCAAAATAAATGACAGTTTAGAGACTGAGGAACGAAAAAATGTTGCTCTGATTTCTTGTGACCGAACAACGGAAAATTTTTTAGATTCGCTTTTAAATAATAAATCCGATTTTTACGCTATTCAACTACTTTTAGCCCGCAGTTTACGATTCATAAATAATTGTAGACTATCCGCAGACATCAGAAAAAAGACAAATATAGATTATATCGATCTCTTTAACGCTTTAAAATGTTTGGCTAAGCACGAACAACAAAAATACTTTTCTGAAGTAATTCTTAACCTTCAAAACCAGAAAAAATGCATAAAACCCATACAAAAATTGAATCCCTTTTTAGACCAGGATGGTCTTATAAGAGTTGGAGGACGCATTCAACAAGCCATGACTATTTCTTACGGACAAAAACATCCTCTTCTTTTACCCAAGGAAAGTAGACTTTCTTATATTTTTATTGAATATATGCACAAAAAATATTTGCATGTCGGAGTGCAAACAGTCCAATATCTCATTAGTCAAATTTTTTGGATTTTATCTGCCAAACGCTTAATTAAAACGGTTTTATCCAAATGTGTTCGTTGCTTTCGCGTCAAACCGCATTCTTATGAGCAAATCATGGGACAAATTCCGTCCTACCGCTTGATTCCACAAAAGCCTTTTACTTTTAGTGGAGTAGATTTTAGTGGTGCTATACCTATCACTCTCGGTAAACACAGAGGTGTAAAAACACAGAAAGCATATATCTGCCTTTTTGTTTGTCTAAATACTAAAGCTTTACATCTCGAGTTAGTGTCAGATCTAACTTCGGACGCTTTTTTAGCTGCGCTACGTCGCTTTGTTGCCCGAAGAGGTTACATAAAAACTCTTTTTTCAGACAATGGCACAAATTTCGTTAAATCAAGCAAAGAATTGCTTGATCTTGCAAGAAATGCTTGCACGCAACAAGCTATCGCCTGGAATTTTATCCCTCCATCAGCTCCCCACTTCGGCGGTCTTTGGGAGTCAGGGATAAAATTAGTAAAAACTCACTTAATTCGTACCATTGGCTCGCAAATTCTGAGTTATGAGGAGTTGTACACGGTTCTTTGTCAAATTGAGGCGATTTTGGATTCTCGCCCCTTGACCCCGCAATCTGCCGACTGTAACGATCTACAGGTTTTAACACCGGGACATTTTTTAACACATGGACCTTTAGTTTCTGTTCCTGACGAAGATTTTTCAAGTAAACCTGAGAATCGGTTATCGCGATGGAACTTGGTCCAACGAATACAAGCCGATTTTTGGCGTCGTTGGAGCCAAGAATTTTTACATACCCTTCAAGTACGAAATAAATGGTTGGAACCATGCGCAGAGCCAAAAATCTCGTTCTTATCAAAGACGAGTTATCACCGCCCCTTCAATGGCGGGTAGGTCGCATTATTGAAATTTTTAAAGGGCCTGATGGGCACGCTAGGGTGGCAAATGTTCGTACCGCGTCCGGTATCTTTAAACGACCTTTAGTCAAGCTTTGCCCCCTTCCAATTGATTCAGATTCACCTACCGAAAAATGATGCTCATTTTGGTGGGCCGAATGAACAAGTTTCCCAACTTGTTTTTATTTTTGTAAATAATTATATTCTCTAATTTTCACTTAAAATTAGAGAAGCTATCTCTCTTAGTTTTTAAATATTTTTTGGTTACATTTTCTACGCTTACAAGCGTTTTTAGAATATTATTTTGATTTACTTTACGCTATATCTTTCCATATTTTAAATGTAAACTTCGCGCGCTTCTTCCAGCAATGAAGGATTTGAGATAAGCGGCTAAATTCGGCCTAGCAGACGAAAACGCCGATCGTCTGAGAGAACAACTCAACCACGCGCCACGTGCAACTAAAGTCACCGCACCGCTATTATTTTATATTAAAATTGTGGAAACTATTAATTTTACGCTTTAGTTATTAGATATTAGTGTTTGGAACATTTTGAACTATAGAACAATGGAGAGTCTGGTACTTTGCGTATAATCGGGCTGGCCAGCCAAGTAGCTACGAAAGACATCTAATGGTGAGTCGTTTCTTGATAATTTTTCATTGCTACGCTATTTTTTAGTATTTAAGTTTTTAGGCTCTTTTTTCCCTGTTGGAGCCCTGTGGAAAGATACAGTCCCTCTTAACTCCCCCACGTTTTTCTCGAGCTATCTCGAGTGGTCCTTCGGTATATTTTATTTTCTACAGAAGGCCTGACCTCACCAAAAGTAAAGCCAATTTTTCCAATACAAAATTTTAAAATGAAAGGTTTCAGATCCTTCCAAGCTACCGTGGGTTTGTTTTTTATTTATAAAACAAATGGATCCATGACGGATCTGATACCTTCCTAGCTAACCTATTAGCACAAGTGAAAGCCATGGTATCCCACATAGCACAATCACGTGTTTAACACGTAAAAAAAGCGTGAGCAAAAGAAACATTGATTTTAAAAGCTGCTAGAAAAAAACTTTTATTTCATATATGAAAACAAGCTTAATAGGTCATTCATTAACGTTATAAAAAATAACGTTGCTAAAAACTGCGTTGTAATAACGCTATTATCAAATTAAAACAGCAATGTTTTTACGTAAGTTTCAAGTGATTTTTATCAACGTTAAAATCACATTAGATTCACGCCTTTTCTACACGAATTTTAAAACGCGACTTGCATGGCTTTTCTACCGAATATTTTTGAGATTTTACTAGCAGCAGCGCCACTTATTGTCGGCATTTTTCACTTTGACGAAATCTATCAGGCAGTGCTTTGACCTCTAAACTCCAAAAACCTGTTAAGGAACTGATCCCTAATCCTTCACGATCACGACTCATCTGTTATTAACCTGATAAGGACACATTAATATTCTGTGAAAGTGTTTACTGTTAAAAAATCTTGTTTAGTTTTAAAAAAAAACATAATGTATATAGATAGATATATAGATATTTTGTCTTGCCTTGAGCGCGATCTTCAAAATTGTCTTGAGGTGTTGTAGTCTTAAACTAGTGAACTTTTATAACTTACTTTTGCGTCTCTTTTAAGTTAAAAAATGTTATTAAAAAAACGTGACCAAAAAAGACGCAGAAAGGTAGTAGGTTTTAGAAGTCTTAATCTAGTGGCGTTTTAGAACATGTTGTAGAGGACTTTTCAAGTGTGAATTTGGTACATGAAAATAATGTTGGTAAAAAACACGTTATATACACAGCACCAGAAACTTCAGCAAAAAGTAAATTTTTATAGCTTAATTTCTCCTCGTTTTTAAGTTATCTTTAATCATGTAGATTTATTAAATTAAATATTACATTGTATGAGGTTGTTTTCAAGTAAAAAAAAACTTTGTTATTTTTGTTTACGTTAATTTAAGGTTGATGTGATTTTTGTGCTATGTGGGATTATATCAGCCTTTAAAACAGTTTTTTGTAAATATCTAAACTAAAGCTCTTACAGAGTTTTTGATTACAACACAAATTATTGAGCAAAATGTGGTCTACTATATTCCGAAAACCGCATATTGATACGATGCTCCATTAAAAAGTTTGCATATTTTTAATTTTAAATCATTAGCATTAATGGATTTTGACCAAAATCTAATCAGCTCGTAAGAGTTTCGAACGCTATTTTACCTGAAAATTTTATGAAAATCGGTTCAGCGGTTTAGGCGCTATCGTGTTACGGACAGAAATAATATACTAACTTCTTACATATAGTAGTAATTTCCCATAAATCCTGTAGGATTTTACCATTACTGACTTGATATATGCGTAGTAAATAAGAGTTTTAGATTTTTTTAGTCCTCCAGATAGACTTAAAAGTTTTTTAACTAGATTTTCCATGTGTGATTTGCAAAATTTTTGGCTTGTTTTAACAATTTATTTTGTCATCCCATGATAGCAAAACGACAAAATTGAAATGTGTACCTCAGAATATCTGAATTCATTACTTATATTAAAGAAGTCAGTGAAATTCTTAACTTTCGCAAGATGTAAAAAAACTTGAACAATGATGTCCTCAAAGCAATAATTATTGACGGCAATATTACAAACAAAACAAAAACAATTGAATCTTGCTTTGGGCAACATCCTGCAAGCGCTGGAAAATGCATTAATTAGAGAATTTTGAACAAAAATAATAATTTCTACGATGTGTAGAATTGTAATTATAGTTTTTGAGCGTCGTAGAAATTTTACAACTTAAGCCATGTGTGACGTCGTTATTTAATTTTGCGATAGGTCATTAATTTTTGACTAAATACACTGCTCATAACCAAATGCCTTTGCAATATTTTTAATTTTAGTAGCTATTTATGTGCATCAGTACCTATCGATTATAATATTTTAATTAGGAAAAAAAATAGTTCAGTTTAGTTCAGGGTGTAGCTTTATTTTTGGTAAAAACCAACTCTTTAATCAAAGTGTAAAAACTACGTTACCCTATATGTATAGCAGATGCTGTCGTTTATGGGATATGGGATGTTATTTTTCAATAACAGTAAAGTTGGTAACATTATATAAAAACGTATTTGATTAAAAATGACCCGTATCCGTATTAACCTATTTAGATAATGATGAGAAAAATGTGAGGGACCTTTTTGAGTCAAATAAAAATACACATAAATTTTAATTCAGTATTTATGTTTTCTAAGGAGAAGCCTTTACCTACATATATTAAGCAGTGTATATTTTTGTAAAAGATACCCATGGCATGCAATGTGCACTTTGGAGTGCTTATTACTTATAAATATGACGACGCGAGGGCAATCCTTGCACACAAGTTAATTGGTACTTTTACCATTGAGTATGGGATAGCAACAATAAAAGAACTCATCTAAATCTCGGCGTCCGTAGCGTAGTGGTAGCACATGCTTCGAGCGCATGGTGGTCAGCTTGTCGTTTCTGAACGATCGAAATTATTTTATGGTTGTTATTTTGAGAAATTTATGCTGAAAGTTAGGAAAGGTCAACTAGCTAAAACTGGTTTTCACTTTCTCCAACGTCGATCACGAGGATACGAATGATCCCCGTCTGGAACACGTCCTGATAGTCAGGAACAAGTGTTCCATGCTAATGGATTGGCATGGCCAGTGGATTGGCATAGAACACTTGTTCCTGACTATCAGGACGTGTTCCAGACGGGGATCATTCGTATCCTCGCGATCGACATTGGAGAAAGTGAAAACCAGTTTTAACAAGTTCCCAACGAAAGCCTCAAACCATCAGTATAATTCAATGCCGGTAGGGGTATTTTCCCTCGGATTAGTTGTTTCTGGTGGTTTCACACAGGTCAACTAGCGTTTAAAAAATATGATTTTAATATACTGTACATTCTGGAGATGGTACAGTTGCCTCCAAAAATAATGTCCCATATCGTTTTTTCCTCTTAAGCAAATAACTTGAAAAATTGATAT
Source organism: Aspidapion aeneum (assembly GCA_963576565.1). Lineage (NCBI taxonomy): Eukaryota > Metazoa > Arthropoda > Insecta > Coleoptera > Brentidae > Aspidapion > Aspidapion aeneum. The sequence goes on from OY755043.1 coordinate 22,493,257, forward strand.
TTTAAGAGTATGTGTGTACGTAACTAGCCTAAAGCTTTTTTTATTTAACATAGTTTTTTCATAAAAATTTAACTAAATTTATTAATTTTGCTATACTATATATCAATTAAACTATTAATATTTGGAAGGTTTTTTTTTACCATGCACTGATATTCTTTATCTTTATCTTTATATTTACTATTTTCACATACATAGTTCAAAACAGATTGATTTTTATCCTGTGAAACCGGTGTCTTGTGCCACACGTTAAATAAATTAGTCGTCCAATCCTCTGCGCCAACGATGAAACAATAAGTCATAGCAGCTGAATGTAGGACATACAATCCTTGATACATGGTTTAATACACAATTTTTATCTAATTTTTTTAATAAGCAAATTTAATAAACTTTGTAAATTGTTTAATACTAAAAATTAAAGATCCTAATATTTATAATATACGTGAAGAAATAATAAGTGCGGATCATTATACAGGCTATCAAGCGGCCTATGACTTATCGCCGTGACAAGTGACAACGAGTTAGTTGATCGATTTTCTGCATTGGGGTTTACTAATAAGGTAATTGGGCACTTTTTTTAGACTCAGTGGTTATGATAAAAAATAGTTCGATATTGAGGTTTCGATCGTCTAAATTAGACAAGCTGACCTCCATGCGGCGGCGGTCCGGTGCACGTGCACTCCCAAATTTTAGTTACAAAATATTAAAATTTAATCATTCCTTTATTGATAATTTCATCATGAAGTATTAATAAACCCCAAAGGGAATTCATCAAAGACTTGAATACTAACTAGAAATTAATATCCGGTATGTATGTTTTTGTATTTGTGTTTAAACGAACATGCGTAGCAAATTCTGTGCACGGTAGATGTTATGTCGCATTTTATTTACGAAATATAGAAAGAGAGGACGACATGTCCGGTATATAATTTTACAGTACACAGAATTTGGGCCTTAGTGTGACCAGTGCACTTGTGATACCGCCCGCACCCGCGTCTACGGTTACCGTTGGCTGTGTAATGAAGCGTATGTGTGTGCACCTTAAACTAGTGCACAGACAACTTGGCGTTATCGGTCGGGCCCTATTGCTTTGATTTCGACGCCGTATTCCTTAGAAGCACAATGGGGAGAATAGATTAACTGTCCTCTGAATGTTATCAAATCAAATCAAATCAAAAATACTTTATTGTCACAAAAGAAAATAAATTTTCACAAGACAAAGCAGGCTAAATCTACGACAATAAACAAAAAATCCAAATAATAACAACTAAGGGTGAGTTTCTATCCTATTAATAACTAATTATTGATTTAGTATATTTAGGATTTTTTTTAAATTGAATTTTGAATTTCCTTTTAATGCGCACTAATATAAATACATCAATAATTCTTAGGTGTCTAGGCTTATACTTGAACAAGTTACATACATATAAAAAAAAATTCAAGTTAAAAGAATAAAAAACTAAATTAAAGTTAAAACAAAATACAATATATAAAAGGTAAAAACATACATAACAAACAAAAAAATTGGGTTAAAAAGACAGTAAAAAATGTAAAAATTAAAATAGGTCACATCATCATTAATTTAAAGCTAAAATGTTTAAAAATTATAATATAAAAGTCATTAAAACTCTAATATAAAAGAAAAATCTGTCAGGACAAAAAAAAACACAAATATAGATAGGAAGCACCAGTTAATTTAAAGATAAAAAGTAAAAAAAGGGAAAATCAATGTAGTTCAGGTACTTGATGACTAGACTAGAGGATTGTCATAAAATTCACTTAAATTATAATAAGCCTTCTTTAAAAGACTTTTTTTTAGATTAATTCTAAAAGATTTAATGGTTTGTTGGGATTTTATACTACCCGGTAAATGATTAAAAATTTTTCTACCTTCATATATCAGAGAAGTTTTTGTTAGATTTGACTTTGGAATTGGCAGTGGCAAATCACCAGCCCGGCGGGTGCGACCCGATGCTCCAGATCCTCCAGCAGTGTTACCTTTGTTTTTATATATTAAGGTGCAAATCTCTAAAATGTACAATGATGTCATTGTTAAAATGTTTTGCGCTATAAATATTGGTTTGCAGCTTTCTCGTTGGTGAGTATTAGTAACAAAGCGAAGTGCTTTTTTCTGCAACAAAAAAATATAAATATTTGTTGGTCGATCCCAAAAGGCGATGCCATAACGTAAGCGAGACTCAAATAGAGCAAAATAAACCGAGCGAGCAATCCCCGAACCCAACTCACTCCTCACAATGCGTATAGCAAAACACGCAGATGACAATTTTTTGCCAAGCTGAAAGATATGATCATCAAATTTCAATTTGTGGTCTATTACTAACCCAAGGAACTTCGAGGAATCATTCTGCGTCAAAAGCTCGTCCGCTAACCTAGTGCCCGCCATGTCACAATTAAAGCCCATAATGTTGGTTTTCTTTATATTAAAAGCTAATTTATTAGCATCGCACCAAATTTTGATTTTTTTAAGGTCCTGAGAAATAATAGTTTTTAAAGTCTGGATGTCTTTATTGTGCCACACAACAGCAGTTATCTATTAAAAAAAATGATTCAAGAAATTCACAAGTTCAATGAATTCGTTATTTAAGAATTTATTTCAAAAAAGGACAGACCCCTTCATTTTCAATAAAAAATGTGATTGTGAAATATAAAAACTAGCTATGATACATTTATGATTAAGTATAAAAACAATAATAATAGATAACTAATATCTAACTAAATATCTAGTTTTTTAATTATTTGCTCTAAATTATATAATATAATGGCTCAAAAAGTTGGGCGTGGCGCTCAAAAAATGTTTCGCCTGCGCCGCCATTTTCTTTTGGGTGTGCACCCCAAAGTTTTACACCACGCGCAGCCACTGAAAAGTATTTTTCGACACATGTGCAGAAAAATTTCTGCACACGGGTGAAATCTAACGTTTTCTAAGAATGCAAATCGGGTAAAATCCATCATTCTCATATGTGATCGTATTATAATTTGTGCAAAATTAAAGATCAATTTTTAGGAAATTTATTATAATTCAACAGCGTTCGTAGGAAAAATAGCTTACACAACTCGATAGAAAGTAACTTTTTTACACTCGCGTGTTGTTTAACTCGGCTAGTGCCTCGTTCACAACACACGCTCGTGTGAATTTTGTCACTTTCTTTTCTTGTTATGTAATATACTATTCCCTGATATATTATATATATATATATCAATAACAAGTGAAATAGGAAGGTATCAGATCCATTATGGATCCATTTTTTTTCTGGGACTGTGTAATATGTCGTAGTTAGCTTATTGAAAGAAATGGAGAATACGCGTTTTCCTTAAAGGCGCTTCATTATGAAAATACTTTGCTTTCTGAATTTGATTATAGACCGTGTGTGGTAGCGCTTCTTGTAAGCCAACAGGTTATACTCGATGGTCTAAGGTGGAAAATGAGTAAAAAATAGTAAACTAAGAAGAAGTGATAAAGTAGTGTGAAAATTAGTGAATAAGTTTAGTGCATCGCGGTTTCGGTTATGGTTAATTGAGTTTTTTATGAAAACGTTTTGCGTTAACTGACAAAAATGAGAAAACGGATATTTGTTATTCAGGTAGGACTAATAAATTAAAGGGCTCTCTCTGATGAATCTAACACCTTCCTAACGAAAAGTTTTTTTTGTTACTTTAATAAATTAGTATTTAGGTACTATCTTTTCAACTTTTAGAGGTTTTCATGGACTTTCCGTCAAATTAGACTGGTTAAAAGCCATTTAGGATAAAAATTGTAAAACCTTTGATTATAAGACAGGAGTAGTGTTGTAAAATTTCCAGAAGTATATTTTTGGAAAGAATTCCGGAAATATTCCTGAAACATTGGAAATATATGGAAATATTGGAAATATATGAAATATTAAAAAAATAAGCAAAATTATATATTAATTTTCCGAGACACCTTCGGAAATTTCCAATATATCCATTTCCAGGGAAATATTTCCATTTACATCACTAAACAGGACTTATCACTGGTAAAATTATTTAATTAAATTAAAATTTATAAAATCATAACAAAACACCGGAAAATGCAGAGGGCTAATACATGAACACAAATCAGGACTTATTCTTCAAACAAATATACAGAAATAAGGTTAAATTTATACAACAAAAATCTCATTCTTGACACACTACACTATTCACTAGTCGAGCAAGAGGCATATGCTGTCATCAGCATCACACTCAATAACATCGTCTTGCCAGTCTACTTCCTCAAAATCTTCAATAGTATCGAAAATAAAAATTGTTCTATAGTAAGTTTAATGCTTATAGGAGCCTATCCTTAAATTACGTAACGCTCAAGGGGGAGGGGGGAGTTTTGGCCTTGCGTTACACACAATGTTATTTTAATGTGTTTTGTCTTGAAAATGAGTTACGGGTGGGGGGTCAAAAATCCTGAATATTTCCAATATGAGACACCTTCGGAAATTTCCAATATATCTATTTCCATGGAAATATTTCTAACGGAAATATTTCCATTTACATCACTAGACAGGACTTATCACTGGTAAAATTCATGCCTCATAATTAGAAGGCGGCATAAACGTACAAAGGACAAGTTTGAAAAACTCACAATTTTTTTTTATTTATAAACCGGTTTTTAAAACTAATTTTATATTGTTTAACTCATCTTGAACTTTTTAGTTTTTTTATCACGTTCATATAAAAGTGAAATTTTACCCACATAGCACAAAAATCACATCAACGTTAAATTAACGTGAACAAAAATAATAATCAAACAAGTTTCATGGCTAATTGGGCAAAAAGGCGTTTTTTGTTTCCCTTATATTTTTCCGTGGGGAGCTTGAAAGCTTAACCTCACGGGGGTCCAAGATCTAATGGACACCTATTAAGTGTTGACAGTTAACCGTTTCGTCCTTATGGGACTCCTCAGAACACTGCTGGTCAAGTGACAAATCTTGCGAAGTTAATCAGACGGTTTTGTCTCTAATTAAATGTAATTAGTGAGCGAACTAGCCATCTACCGAGATACGAGAGAAACAAAAAACCAAAAGCAGGGAAAAACACTGCTATAACAATATCGATCAATGAAAAGATCGAATGCAAATAAAAGAAAACAACTATAGTCCGTGACCTACGACAGCTCTTTGTCTTTTCAGGCCGGATCAACGCATTTTGCATTTTTACCCGTCATCAAGACAGTGAGCGTCAATCAACGGAATTTTTAAGCCAAATAATACTAACAAACGTGAAATTTCGTACCCGTGAATTTAAAAATCAAACAAGTTTCATGGCTAATCGGGCAAAAAGGAGTTTTTTGTTTCCCTTATATTTTTGCGTGGGTAGCTTGAAAGCTTAACCTCACGGGGGTCCAAGATCTAATGGACACCTAATAAGTGTTGACAGTTAACCGTTTCGTCCTTATGGGACTCCTCAGAACACTGCTGGTCAAGTGACATATCTTGCGAAGTTAATCAGACGGTTTTGTCTCTAATTAAATGTAATTAGTGAGTTATACAAGATTGAGACCTCAGGAATATGTGCTAAGATTTTGTACAGACCTTTTAGAGACACCCTGTATTAAGACTTCTCAAACTTTTGCGTATTATTTTGTCACGTTTTTTCTCTATGTGTTTTTTAATAAAAAAAAAGCGCGAAAGCCTGTTCTAAAACCCCTCTAGATAAAGACTTGTTAAAAGTAATAACTTTTTCTGTGTTTTTTTCTCACGCTTTTTAATAACTTTTTTTACTTAAAAGTGACGCGAAAGGAAGTACTAAAAGTTCACTAGTTTAAGACTACAACACTATCAAGACAATTTTAAAAAATGGCGCTCAAAGGCAAGACAAAATCTCTATACACTCTATCTCTATATGTTTTCTTTAAAAGCTAAACAAGATTTTTTAACAGTAAACACTTTTTTCAAAATATTAATGTGTATTAGGTTAATAACTGATGCGTCGTGATCGTGAAGGATTAGGGATCAGTTCATTAACTGGTTTTTTGAGTTTAGAGGCCAAAGCACTCCCGGATAGATTTTGTCGAATTTATAAATGTCGTTAATAGTGCTGCTTCTAGTAAAATTTCAAACAGATTTGGTAGAAAAGCCATGCAAATCGCTTTTTAAAATTTATATAGAAAATGCGCGAACCTAATGTGATTTTGACGTTGATAAAAATCTACTTAGAATTTACTTAAAAATAACATAAAAAGTTTGCTGCTTTGATTTGATAATGGCGTTATCACAACGCCATTTCTTAATTAATTATTTTTGTATGTTAATGAATGACCTATTAGGCTTCTTTTTATACAGACAGGATCATTCTACTAGGTACATATAAAGTTAATCTCCCAATGTTCTTCCGCCCCAAACAGCTAGCTGCTAGTGCTTTGTTGTCGAGCGCGTTGCTTCTCAGTCTGCCTGCATTCGCGATGCGTGCACGCAAATTTTATTAATGAATTATTTTATATGTACCTAAGGGAATGAGCCTATGTGTATATGAAATAAACGTATTTTTTAGCAGCTTTTAAAATCAAAGGTTTTTTCTCACGAGTTTTTTACGTGTTATACACGTGATTGTGCTATGTGGGCATCTATAGAGGTGCCCCTTAGATCAATTTTGTAGTTTTTTAAGCATAACTTGAGAAACTTGCAATTTATCTTAACAATGGCACTTGCAAAACTTGTTAATTAATACCCATTCTTTTTGTATCCCCTTTGGGGCATAATTACTTTTATTACGAAGTTTATTATTTATTTTCTGCAATTTTAAGGATAAATAGTGACAATTTGATCCCTTAAATAAGGGATAAAAATGCACTATTTATCGAAAATATAACTTCGTATAATAAACGCCTATCTATATTAAAAGGTACTTCTTAAAAGGACGTGTAAGGACGGGTGAGATATTATTAGCAATAAAAGTAGTAATATATAGGGTTTTAACGGTATTAATTTTAAAGGTGAGCTAGGTGGAGCTCTAAAGATATATTAACTTGAATTTCAAATTCTTATTAAATTATCACTCATTGAAAAAAAAATCGTTTTATACTATTAAATATCTACAATAGCATTACTAATATTATATCATAACAAAAACATTTCATGTAAAAAAAAGCCAAGTACGCGAAAGTGGTATTCCGTAAAAAGAATTGAGATAAATGTAAAGCCACGTTCTTACTAGTTCAGAAAACTTCTTTATGTTCAATTTAGCACTGTGCCTAAGAGTCATTTGCAGCCGTAATAGCCAAGTTTAGAAAAACATTTCTAAACTAGTAAGAACCTTTCATTTTGAAATTTGTATTGGAGAACTTGGCTTTACTTTTATCTCAATTCTTTTACGGAATACCACTTTCGCGTACTTGGCTTTTTTTTACATGAAATGTTTTTGTTATGATTTCACTCCTTTTTTGAAGGATTTGGATAATATTTAAGTTTTAAAGTAGTAAAATATGCGGAATATTCTTCAAAACTTTTGCAATGCTTATTAAAAATTTTGAGGTATTTTTTATACTTTCCTATGGTTTTATCATAGTTCCTATCAGCCTTCTATAGCTCAGCTTTCCATTTATGGGGGAGGAAAGTAAATTAATTTTTTAAAAATAGTTTTATCACAGTTACTATCGGCCTTCCAAAGCTCAGCTCTCTAGCTTGTCTGGAAGTGGGCAATGTTACTTTTAAATTACTTTACATTTATAGGGGAGGGAAGTAAATTATAATTTTGGGGTTTTTCATTTTTCTCCCATAGTTTTATCATAGTTCCTATCAGTCTGCCAAAGCTCAGCTCTCTAGCATTTTTGGACGTGGGCAATGTCACTTTTACATAACTATATATGTATAGGGGAGGGGAGTAGATTAGAATTTTGGAGTTTTTTGATTTTTTTCAGGGGTTTGGTCATAATCAGTCTGCCAAATTTTAGCTTTGTAGCATGTCTGGAAATACAGTAGAATTGTGATGATCTATACATAAGTGAGTCAGTGAGTGAGTGGCAATTTTGAGGTTATTTGAAATTTCGTAACTACTTTACTACTTTATGGAAGTCCATGAAACTTGGAGGAGTTGTTAAGGTCTATGGAGATCTACGACTGTGCAAAGTTTGAGATTCGTAGCTCATTCCGAAATGGAGTTTTAGATAGGTCAAATAAACGTTTCAAGAAAAGATGGTACGTCAGCGCGAGCTTGGCGAGGCACTGCCGTGCCTAGACTATATTATATTAAATTATCTTTCAAAAAAACTTTAACCAATACAAACAACAATGTAAACAAGTCACTAATTTGTTTCATCCAGGACTGGAGACAAACAAACCAAAAAATGCAACACTTTAGCGACCCGGCGAAAAGCAATTCGGTAATAGTGAGAAGTTTATCATTATAAGAACAGCTGTGTCCTTTCAAAATTAGGCCTTTGTGTATTATACGAGCCGGATTTAAAAGTGACGCCACTATTAATGGAAAATAAACCAGGGCTATCAAAATGGACGGGCCACGATCCTCCACTTTGTTGACGTCACATCCGGGGCTGATTTTTTTTTGATGGTCACATTACGACACAGCTGATTGTCTTTAAAATATTGAAGTTAAAATGACGGTTTATGGATATTTGATTTTTTTTTAAATAGAGCCGTTTTTGAGATTGTTTTTACTTTATTCTGGCAGAACAATTTTTTTTAAATGTATAGTAAGCCCTAATTTTTCATAGCCGCTTCATAAGCTCAAACAAAAATTAAGTTTAAAGCAGAAGCGAATGTGACAATCACATATGACAAAGTCAAATACATGTCAAATATAACAGTTGGCATGTGGTACATGGCGGGTAATTTGAATTCAAAATAAGGAATGCTAAATCTTGAAGATTTTAACCTTTTAATCATGTTGCTTCCTTACAAACCTTTGGTGGAATATCGGGATGGTGTCTGAGAACATTTCACTGAAATTTTGCGGAAATCTGTAGTGCCATTTTAAAAATATCATAAAAAAACGTCTGACCTCCCATAAGACCCAATGTAAAATTCAGCCCCGGGAGAACAGCTGATTTTTTCAGGGTCGTGGCCTCTATTTTTGTGTTGGCCTTGAATAAACGACTGGATTTATAAATTCGGCTTTGGTATGTCAATTTTGAAAGATCAACTGTCAGTTTTTAATGCGAAACTGTCAATATAGTGCCCGGCATAATTTGTGCCTGGCTTTATTGCAATAGGTCCCTATTATCTTGGAATAATAGTAGCTAATTATCGACTTGCTTAAAGTCATATAGGAGCCTCAATGCCTGATTTTTAGGGGGTTTTGAACCACTGTGTGCCGCCTTTTTTTCTTTAAATGGTTTTATTTACTTATCTAAAATTTTAACTATACTTTTTGTTCGTTTTTACGAAAACTCTTTACCTTTGGCATCATTCTTTCCAAAATGTACTTAGGTTCTCTAAAAATTTTGCCTTCAGCACCATTTGTTTGGTTACACATATCATCAAAATTTTTTTTTTAAATCTTTTTGCCTTTTTTTCTATTTTTAAAGCACTTTTTTTTATCTGTTTGGCAATTTTTTTTCTGAAAATTAGGTAAGTACTTAATTTTTCAGAAATTTTCGTCTGTTACAATATTTTTTCGTTTTTCTGCGGCAGGATTTGTTCCGAAAAGTACTTACTTAATAATAGTTCTTCAAAAACTTTCGACCACACAATGTTACGCCCTCCCACACCCCCTCCGCCGATTGTAGTAGTTTGTTTTGCATTATATAAATGTTAAGCCTGGGGATCAAGCCCCCCCTAAGTGGTGCTGGTGCTTGGTTTCATTAAATCTTGGACCCGTGTAAAGGCCGCTTGACATGGAGCAATACACTTGCAGTTGCATGCAAGTTTATGGTCCCTGACATGACATCAGTTGTATAAACAAACAAATATGTCTTATTTAGGGACACTCATCTTGCATACAACTACAAGTTTATTGCTCCATGTCAAGCGGCCTTGAGGCCTTTAAGGCCGGTTGACACAAAGCAATACACTTGCAGTTGCATGCAAGATTAGGGTGCCATAACATGACATCTATTGTATAATCAAAGAAATATGTGTCGTTCAGGGACACTAATCTTGCATGCAACTGAAAGTATATTGGTGCATGTCAAGCAGCCTTTAGTAAAGGTTTTTTTTTGTTTTTGCCATCTAGCCAGACACATGAAGGGCGAAAAAATATCGAAACACAAAATATCGAAAACATAAAATATCGAAAATACAAAATATTGAAAACATACAAAATATCGAAACTACAAAATATCGAAACCACAAAATATCGAAACTACATTTTATCGAATTACAAAATATCGAAACTATTAAATATCGAAACCACAAAATATCGAAACTACAAAATATCGAAAATATAAAATATCGAAAACACAAAATATCGAAAATACAAAATATCGAACATGCAAAATATCGAAATTAACAAATATCGAAAATCAAAAATAAAAAATTTCGAAACCTTAACATAACCGGACCCTGACGTAACCTAACCTAATCTAACTCAACCTAATCTGACCTAACCTCATAAAAATAGAAAGTTTCAAAAATCTAACCTGACAACCTAATCAAATCTAGCCAAAACGAACCGAACCGAACTGAACCGAACCAAAGCAAAATAAAAACTTTCCTGACTTCTTTTCCGGGATCCTAGAGGGTATACACCCTCTAGGATCCCGAACCAAACCGAATCGTACCAAACCGAACCGAATCAAACCGAACGTAACTAAACCGAATCAAACCTAACCTATCCAAACTAAACTACAACACTGCTAATTAGGTTTGATTGGGTATGGTTAGGTTTGGATAGGTTCGGTTTGGTTCGGTTCAGTTCGGTTAGGTTCGGTTCGGTTCGAATTCACACCTTCTAGGATCCCGGAAAAGAAGTCAGGAAAGTTTTTTTTTTGAAAAAAATGGTTGGTTTAGTTTGCTTTGGTTTGGTTTGATTCGGTTCGGTTCTGTTAGATTTCATTAGGTTTCGTTAGGTGAGGTTTTTAAAACTATCTATTTTCGTGTGGCTATATCAGACTAGGTTACGTTAGATTAGGTCAGGGTCAGGTTAGGTGAAGGTTCCGAAATTTTCTGTTTTTGATTTTCGATAATTTGTTGTTTCGATATATTGTATTTTCGATATTTTGTTGTTTCGATATTTTGTTGTTTCGATATTTTGTATTGTCGATATTTTGTATTTTCGATATTTTGTTATTCGATATTTTGTGTTTTTGATATTTTGTATTTTCGATGTTTTGTTGTTTCGATATTTTGTTGTTTCGATATTTTGTATTGTCGATATTTTGTAGTTTCGATATTTTGTTATTCGATATTTTGTAGTTTTGATATTTTGTAGTTTGGATATTTTGTAGTTTCGATATTATGTACGATATTTTAATGCGATATTTTGTTTTTCGATATTTTGTGTTTCGATATTTTTTCGCCCTTCCGAATAAATTATATAATGTTTTTTTTTAGATTTTTATCCTTTTATTTCATAACCGAGTGGCTGGAGCATATTTCTCCGGACTTGGGTAAGTTTACTTGCCAAACAAGCAGACAAAAAAGGTCATAAAAAATGTTTGAATGGAGACCGTCCATACTTATGGCATCATTTGGAGAGCTTTGTTAAAAAAGATTAGCGGTGTAATATTTTTCTTGACTCTCTACCAATGCATGTCCACCCCGATTAAAATACTCTGCCAATATATGGGTACCTAAGCTCACACTTGGTACTATATTATAGTGTTCGTGTGAGCTAATATAACTAAAATCTGAAATATATTTTATTCAACTCCAGGCTCAAATACCCTTCGTTTGATACCACACAAGCCATGTTTTAAGTTAAATTTGATCAAAAGCGGGCAAGCGGTTTTTGAGTTATGCGCGTTTGTCGTTACAGACAGACATACAGACAGACATACAGACAGACAGACAGACAAACAGACAGACGGCGCAACAAAACAAAACTATAGTATAGTAGTAGTGTGAGCTAAAAACGCATCAGGTGATGCTGCATTTAAAACCGGTGCAAATCCATGGCCCATCACGTGATGCGTTTTTCGAAACGGGGTGGGCATGCATTGGTGGAAACAGGGTATTAGAGATTAAAGGCTTGCAAAAAGCCATAAATCAAATAAAAATAAATAAACAAATATAAATAAAGAAACTGATAAAGGAGTGTGAAACTACTAAATTAACGTTTGTGTTGCTTTTCTTTAGTGTTTCAAAATCTACCTTTTTTGCCCTGAATGTTAACATTATTCTTAGTAACAATAATGGTAAGAGCTGTCAAATTTTCTGTTATTTTATGACCCAAAATATCCCTATTATTCCCATATACGTAATATTCCAATACTCCCTGTTACCACCTATTTACACAATGGTTGGCGTTTGATGCAAACATTCAGAAATAAAGGTTGAAGCGAAAAATGCACAGATATCAAATTTACATAGATAGAGATTTTGTCAACTGTACGCCGATGATTTGACGTAACGAATACAAGAATAAAATAATATTCATGCGTAAAAGTATAACCAACCAACCAAAGGATAGACTTATACCCATTGATATTGCTATTTCAAATATGTTTGCATTCTGCATCGTAAGGTACCGTAGGTATTGCAATAATACATACTATATGGAAATAATATGCATATGTCTTTGAAAGCAACCACTCAGGTCTTTTTTGCTTAAAGACCCCAAGGCCCTCATGTTTGCATCATGAATGGGCAGTTACCGTGGGTCTTGGAATATTATCTATATGATTATTCCTTACTCGTTACTATAATAAGTTTATACCGAGGAAAATCTATCCATAAGACTTAATATATAATCTTACTAAAAAACGTTTTTTGCAGCTGATGGATGTTTAGTCTTGCGTGACATAATTTTACTTGTTAAGAGATAAAGAGTAAAATTTTGAAGTTAATGTAAGTTTTAATGACGGGTTCTGCTAACTATGATTTGAATAAATGAATCACTAAAAATGTTTTGGTTTAGTGAAAACTAACAATTATTGCTCGTGTGAAAGAAAAACTCATCAGTGCATGTCTTATGTTTAATAAGAAAAAGTAAAAATTACTGCAACGAAATCCCTTGAGAAGATTTAACCATAATAAAGAAATTATGAAATCTTTTGTATACGAAGTGTGACAATAAAATTGTAAGACTGTTGCAAAAAATCTACTTTATTTAAATACTAATACAACTTAATGATGTTCTTCTCTAACGACGCAGCGTTGCATTTGTTTTATTCCAATGTTGGAAGCAATTTTAGAAATCATCAGAAGAGAGGCTGTTAAGAAGTCTTGCCGTTTTGTTCCTTGACGTGTTCTAATAATTTAAAACGGGTTCCTTTTAACGATTTTTTCACTTTCAGAAACAGGTTGAAGTCGCCAGAGGCCAAGTCTGGTGAATATGGTGGGTGGTTAACGACGGGATCTTCTTATTAGCTGAAAACTGCTTAATGGATAGGGCATTGTGGGCCGGTGCATTAGTCCTGATAGAGCAGCCACGCGTTGTTCTTTCACAAATCTGGACGTTTTTCCCTTACACGTTTCCTTAGTTACATAAATACTTCCAAATATAAATGTTGGTTCACTGTTTGACCTTCACGCGCCCATTTAATAAGAATAACATACCTAATATCGAAAAAAAAATGAGCATCGCTGTTATGGATGTGCTGGAGCGCCCTTTTTGTTCATCATCTTTAACTTCTTCACGACCCGCTTCATTTCTCGAAAAAGCTTTTATGCCACATAAAAATCATTGCACGAGACATACACTGCTTTCCGTAGACATCTTTTAGCATTTGAAAGTATTCAGTAGCCGTTTTTTTGAGTTTTACTTGAAATTAATACGTTGCTCAATTTTTTCGTTTGTCATAATTCCGCCAAATAAGCTATGCATGATGCTATGATGCTTTTACGTATTTTCTCCATAGGGTATGGCGCTTTTAATTTTAAACTACAGTCGAACCTCTATAACTCGAACTTAAAGGGACAACCAAAACCGTTTGAGTTATGGAGAGTTCGAGTTATAGAAATTCGAGTTAAATAGGTTAAAATACATATAAAAAGTGCAGGGACCACATAAAAGGTTCGAGTTATAGAGAGGTTCGAGTTATAGAGGTTCGAGTTAGAGTGGTTCGACTGTATATTATTTTCGACATTTTTACAAATCGACAAAAAACAATAACTGGTTAAAATGATTTTTCAATTTTTCCTACTTTTACTAACTGCGCTCGGACGGTTTATTTTTCGACATACCTACATACATTTCGATAAAACTTTTTTCAAAGTTCTTGTGGGTTACCCTCTAATCCCTTTATGTATGCTACAAAAAAGCTTTTAATATGAAAGTTAGTTAAATTTTTGGGATATTTTTAAAATTATACGTCAAGGTTATCAAGCGTCTTTGCAGTTGTCAACTTTTGCCAGGTAGTTTTTTATTTTATATTCTATAGATTTCTTGTTTTTTTATTGGTTCAAAAATATGTAATATATTTTATAGAAGCACACTGGTTTATCTATAGCAAAAAACATGCAATAACAGTATATTTTTTTTGTATTGGTAAAAAACTTTTTTCTGTATTTTGTTTAGGTTTAAAATAAATTTTCTCTTTTTTTGCAAATAGGGAAAACACGGTTGAACTTATTTTTATATGAATTAATATTTTAGAGATCTATTTTCTTCAAAGAAAGAGCCAGAAGAACCGAAAAGGATCAGAGTCTACTTGGATGACGGCGAGGCTCTATTAGTTCCTAAGAATGCGAAAATTGAATATATCAATCCAATCATAGAGCTTGCGGAAGTTCCTAATACAGCCGATCAGGTAATTAAAAGATACCTATGCAATCCTTTGTCTTTGTTGACCTCCTTAAGTTAAATAAAAAACCTGCATTTTATTTCTATTTGGTATTGGACTTTTCTTTCTCATTTTAGGTTGAGATAGGTAAACAGGTTTTGAAAGAATCTTTAAGACCCGATTCAGATGGGACCGACGAACCGCGACGGATTCTCAGTCGAGCGTATCGTCGGTCGGGCGAATCATCTGTTAAGGTTTTCTTTGAGTTAAGATTACAAAAAACTCCATTTAGCGAATTTTAGGGTAGGGAATCCCATAAGACCAAAACGACCAAACTTTGAAAATTCATATTTCAAAAACTATACAGTTTTACAACAAAAGCACTAGAGTTGGGCAAAAGAGTGATTTTCGACTAACCGGTGAAGTAGCGACAGCGATTTATAAGTAACCAGTGATTTTTAACGGTGATTTCAATCACTGCACTGTATAAAATATTTCTATTATTCATTCTTCATTCACTATTTTACCTAGTAAAATATTTCTATTATTCATTCTTCATTCACTATTTTACCTAGTATTACAGATAGCATCCCCTGCGGCTGCGGCTATACAGTTATTTCGGCCGGGAAAAAGGTTACCTACTATTCGGTAGTGCTATTTATGATTTAACCGGCTAGGTGAAAATCACCGCTTTCGTATGTTACGGTGAAACGGGATATGCGTTCGGGTGCGATCAGCGACACGACGACGTCGTGAGACGCGACGTTCCTCAGATACCAGTAATAATATTTACCAATCACTGAATAACTGCTTGTGCAGAATTTCGATAACCGGTAGCGCCAGTGATTTTTGTTTCACTGTTACTGAATCACAGTGATCGATATATCGCCCATCTCTAAAAAGCACCGAGTTGCATTATGGTATGGCCATACAGATGCGAAAAAACTACACACACAGTGCGGTCTTAGAGATGCGATAAAACCACATCCTAAGTTAAGATTTGGAAAAACGTCATTTAGGGAATTTTAGAGTAGGGAATCCCATAAGACCAAAATGGCAAAACTTTGAAGATTCATATTTCAAAAACTATACAGTTTTATTATGGTATGGCTATACAGATGCGAAAAAACTACACACTGAGTTAAGATTCGAAAAAACGTCATTTAGCGAATTTTAGGGTAGGGAATTCCATAAGACCAAAACCACCAAACTTTGAAAATTCATATTTCAAAAACTATACAGTTTGTCAACAAAAGCACCGAGTTGCATTATGATGGGGCCATACAGATGCAAAAAAACTACACACTTAGTTAAGATTCTAAAAAACGTCATTTAGCTTTTATTAAACTATACAGAAAAAACAAACTTTGAGTTAGGATTCGAAAAAACGCCATTTAGCGAATTTTAGGGTAGGTAACCCTATAAGACCCAAACGACCAAACTTTGAAAATTCATATTTCAAAAACTATACTGTTTGTCAACAAAAGCAACGAGTTGCATTATGATGGGGCCATACAGATGCGAAAAAACTACACACTGAGTTAAGATTCGAAAAAACGTCATTTAGCGAATTTTTGGGATAGGGAATCCCATAAGACCAAAACGACCAAACTTTGAAAATTCATATTTCAAAAACTATACAGTTTTACAACAAAAGCACCGAGTTGCATTATGGTATGGCCATACAGATGCAAGAAAACTACACACTGAGTTAAGATTCGGAAAAACGTGATTTAGCGAATTTTAGGGTAGGAAATTCCATGAGACAAAAATGGCCAAATTTTGAAAATTCATATTTTAAAAACTATACAGTTTATCACCAAAAGCACCGAGTTGCAGTTAGAGATCCGAAGAAACATACTCTCAGTTAGGATTCGAAAAAACGTAATTTAGCGAATTTAAGGGTAGGGAATACCATAAGACCCAAACGACCAAACTTTGAAAATTCATATTTCTAAAACTATACAGTTTGTCAACCACCACCGAGTTGCATTATGATGGGGCCATACAGATGCAAAAAAACTACACACTGAGTTAAGATTCGAAAAAACGTCATTTAGCGAATTTTAGGGTAGGGAATTCCATGAGACTAAAATGGCCAAATTTTGAAAATTCATATTTCAAAAACTATGTAATTAATTTATCAACAAAAGCACCAAGTTGCAGTATTGTGGGGCTATAGTGGTGCGAAAAAACCACACCCAGAGTTAAGATTCGGAAAAACGTTATTTAGTGTCTTAGGGCCGGTTTCTCAATAGAGGGTTAGCCCTGACCCGAGGGTTAAAAAAAGAGATGACTGACATATTTACCACATGCCAAAAAAAGATAGCTATCAAAGATAACCCACGGGTCAGGGCTAACCCTCTATTGAGAGACCGGCCCTTAGTGCCATAAGACCAAAATGACCAAATTTTGAAAATTAATATTTCAAAAACTATACAGCTTATTAACAAAAGCATCGAGTTGCAGTATTGTGGGCCCATAGTGATGCAAAAAACCACACCTTGAGTTAAGATTTGGACGAAATTGTCAAAAAAATACAGGTGAAGCAGCGGTTAGTTTAAAAACTAGTGCATTACACTCTAGTGACTTCAGACAATCACTCACGCTTTTAGTTTTTTTTAGGTCTTTTTGAAAAACCTATATGTACTTTATTTATGGGCGGTGTGTTCACTGTTACCCAGTGCACAAATATTTAAAAATAATTTAGTTACTGTTTTACATTATTTTTGTTCTGATCGACCAGCAGGGCTCGATGGGGAACTGTAAGCCGGCCTGTGAAAAAATAGGCGGACGCGGCCCATAAGGTACCGGCCCATACCGCTCTGGGCCACCAGGATTTACATATTTAATTTTCCCATATGGCCCATCCACCCCTGTTGATCAGCAAATTTTGTATTATAAATGAGTTAATAATAAATAATCTTTAATATAGGTGGAAATACCCAAGAAAAACCTTCCACCTGCCACAATGCCTGTTGGGCAACAAAGCGTTGTTCACCAATATTATGCTGATCAGCAGCAGCCTTATTATCAGCAGTATTACTCTGAACAGCAACCATATTATGATAATGGGCATCAATATGAAACAGGTGGGTAACAAAAATGAAATTTTGCTTTTATAAATTTACATAAAAAAATATACCAAATAATAACTGGATTAACACTTGTTTTTTACATATATAATGTTTCCAAAACGTCAAAATTTTACACTTTGACTATTTACCTTCTCTGTAAATGTTGTTTAAACAAACTATGTCGTACGATTAACCGATTATTTGCTATCGACCAATAACCAACTAAAAATTCAAGTTTTTCTTATTAGTTCACACGTATATTATACCTGAAGTAGTGTGAGGTGCTCTGATTTCAAATTTTTACCTTCTATGGCTAGAGAAGGTATTATTTTCGACAAAAAAACTTTTTTAGAGATAACACCGGAAATTTGTTATTTATTTATTTAAGATATCACTCGATTTCAAACCATTCTTCCTATCTAAAATCATGGGTGAAAATTCACTCCAGCTGGGGGTTTATAGACAGAGGTATAGTCTAAATTATACGCATTTGTAATGACGTCACCAGGTGAGAAAAAAACGTATGGCGTAGATTCTTTTTTATATTTACTATCGTTTTTGGGCACAATTTTGTTGCATTTTGGACTTGTTCCCTTGTTGAAAAAAAGCCAATATATTTAAAATTATCAGCTGCGATTGTTTTTACAACTTTTTAAAATAATTTCCGACAAGTTGACAAACTCATGCTTTTGATTGACAGTGACGGTACTTCACATAATCAATTACCTACCTATTTAAGAAATTAATTAATCATAGACACTACTTTTTTAAAAAGTTTATTGTCACCGCTGTTTATAATATACTAAAGAAAGATAAACAAAAATGACGTCATTACAAATGCGTATAATTTGGACTATATCCCAAGATCGCAAAAAACTGTCCTTAAATAATTTTCAAGTGTCTAATATATTCAAAATTTTGGGTATTTACAAAAAGGCCATTGTAAGTTTTTACATTTTCCTAATTAAGAACAGCTATACTTTATTTTATTTAAAAAAAACACAAACATGTATTTTTTGGTTCAGAAATGATGGCAAACATTTTTAAGACATGCAACGCCACCAAGACATAGGATTGTTTCTATTGTTGTCATAATAAAATGTGCAATAACGATGGGAATTATAGATATTAACAATATCTAACAAAATCAGTTACACCTAGTGAAATTGAACATATTATTTTTTAAATTTAATTAATGGTACTTTATTTCCCACTAAGCACCAAATCGTACAAAACGTTAAATAAATGTTGAAAAAAATATGTTTTTTTCTAACACAAATTTGTGTTAAAATTAAGTCAACTTTTGACATTAAAAAAACATCTAGGAAATCCTAACGAAAATTTTATGTAAAAGCATTACCAAAAATATATTTCTTAATAACGCAAAAAACCATAATTTCACTAATATTAAAAATAATACCATCAATATATGGTTATTTTTATAATGTTTTTCCTAGATCTCACTTCTAACGTTGAATTTAAGATATATGAAGCTAATAAATGTTTTGTTTTTTAAACATTTAAAAAATATTTACTATAGAGGGCGCTATGGCACCGCCTTCTATTAGGGTCACTGCATTCTGGAAGCCTGGCGTCTAGGAGACGCCAGGCTTCTAGGATGCAGTGACCCTAGCTTTCTATAGTATGGCAGTCCCACTACCTGAACATCGCCATTAGTTGCGTTTCGCTGCGAGTTGATACGAGTCGGTAGCAAAGACGCTTTTTGTAATTTTGGTTAAAATATTTGCATTTTGCAGAAACAAACATGGCAAATTTAAAGCACAATTATTAATATTGATAGTGAATACATATTTGGATCGGAATATTACTCCAGTTGTGTGGGAAAGATGGTATAGTTAAAGAATAACAAATGTGTGTGCAGTGATCCAAATGAGGCACCACAAAATCAGGTAAGAAAAAGTAAACAAAAGAAAAAAAATGGTTTTGTATGAAATATCGCATACCTATAGCTCAGAAGAGTTACCCCTTCTGTGCCTATAGGTAATCAGACAGGGAATGCGACAATTCACCGCGGACGATTAGCCGCCGGACCTTAAGCCGCGTATTCATTTGAGGCAGAATTATATAATAATAATAAATCGTCTTTATTGATAAATAAATGTTACATACATAGGCGAGGTTTAGCAAACTGCTACCTCGGAAGCCTCGCAGCGGGAGCATACGAATGCTTCGTTTGCATTCATGCTAAAGTGAATACGCGCCTTGAAATTGTTTGCCTTGTATTCACTTAAGAATAAATTGTTTGGCCTCGTAGCACTTACTACAAAATTATTGTTTACATAGAATTTTAAATTTTATTTTCAGAAACGCCGAGCCAAATTACCTTTACTGAGTGTCGAGTTCACGAAAACCTCAACGGACTGTTGCTGCCCTGCGTTTCCAAAATAGAAGAATTTTATTTACATTATTTATGTTACCTTATCTTTAGAGATATTTAAAAAATATATATTTTTTCATTGTTAAAAAAACATTTGTTTTTCACTGTTGAAAATCAATCTTTTTGAACGTTCGAAAAACACTTTAAAAAAACATTATAAAAACAAGATTATTTTTCTAACGTCAGAGGGTTATTAAGCTTCTTTTTCACTATGAATATGACGTTAGAACTAACATCCAACCTAACGTTATGTTTTTAACTTATACATTATTTTGACGTTATTAAAATGTTTTTGTGTTTAGTGGGTTTACGGGTCTAATTTTTTGGACAGACAATTTTAGTTTAAACTTCATTTGCAGGCTACCAATCACTACATTCTGAATCTAATGGACAACCATACTCCAATAATTACATCACTCAACAATACAAAACTATTCAGAATTATGGCAACTTTGGAAATCAGCAGCAATATGGCAATGATGGCTACTCAACGTTGCCAAACGATTTTAATCAGGGATATCAAGGGGAATTGGCACACAATAATTTGGACTATGGACAGAATTATTTACAGTAAGTATTTTTCATTTTGATTTTCGTGTTTATGCTAGTAAAGTATATAAAAATGCAATTTGTTTGTTGTTCTCCTTTGGCGCGATTTTTAAATTTCCGCGTCCCGATTTAATTCTCTTCTTATTTTCAGACTTATTCTTAAGTTAATGCCCATGATCTACGCCACTGGTGCTAGCAATTATTAACTTAATTAATTGGATATATTTGCTGCCATTAATCAATAAATTAATTAAACATATGCTTTAGAACTCAAACCTCAATAGATTGTTGCTTCTTCTTACCGATGAAAACGAAAGTACCTACTTACTTTGCACTTTCTTCTAAAAACAAAAAAATCATATGATTTGTAGGAGGTTTTATTAGCGAGAGATACTAGGCATTGCATAAAAGGGGCTGTACACGAAAATCCCAGTGGGCTCAGAAACATGGCATCCACGCTACACTGTATATTGATATTGTGTCATCCACGTTGACACCACGTTAAGCGCCGGTACACACACGCGTTTTTCTGCCGCAGCGTTAACGCAATTGCGGTCAAGAATGCACGCAAGACGAACGCGCGTTGCCGCTCAACTGTGTGAATCGCGTAATTTATTTCATAGTATCACGGACCGCAATTGCGGTAACGCTGCGACACCGCGCTGCAGAAAAACGCGTGTGTGTACCGACGCAAAATGTGTAAGGCCTACAACGTCAATGGCTTTCATCACAAAGTTTTTATGTGAACCGCGTGCCAATGTTGCAACTAAACGTTGAATTTGAGTCAAGCTCGACCCTGTTTTGAACCAATTTGGTGGACGATTTTTTGGTCGGTTAACGTCGTCGTGAGGGTTGTGTCGTAATGACTATGATATGCATGCAATAATTAAACTAACTAATTTTATCTAATGGTTTTAAAAACTTATGCAACTTGGCTATTGGCTTCAAACGTTACTTTACGTTAATAGAAAAATAAAATAAAAAGTATTAGTATTAGCAAGTGAACATCATCACTTGCTGCAAAGTGGATTCGCCTTGTTTATTTGTTACCTTTACTCCAGGTAAGGCCTTCCTGATTCTGGGAATCAAAAGCAAACACAAAATACGAAAAAAAAAGGAAAATAAAAATTTACAAAATCATTGAGAAAAACGAACAAAAATTGGGGTAAGGTTGATCAAAACACACGAAGATTCTAAAATTGGTCGGACCCGCCTGTCTATTTTTCTTATCTTTCGTTACGTACGTACGAACGTTAACGTCTGTTAAATACTGGGCATGCGCACATGATACAGATTTGTCGAGAATCATAAGTGTTGAAGTCTTCGACTGATTTGACGCGGATATGACTGTAATAATATACATACCTGGGGCAAATTATTAAACTGAAAAAAGAAAACCAAACAGCTGAAATCAAGAGACAAGTCAGATTGACCTGGGCAGCATTCGGTAAATTAAGCTCCATATCAAAAAATACAAAATATCGTCAGCACCTTAAAACGAAAGTGTACCAATTTATCCTTCCTGTACTTACCTATGGATCCCAGACCTAGATTTTTACAAAATCAAACATGGATAAGGTAAAAAAAAACTGAAAGATCAATGGAAAGACAAGTGTTACATGTAAAGCTAATAGATAGAAAAAAAAATGAATTAAAACAAAAGTAAGGGATGTCAGGGGAGAAGTAGCAAAATTAAAACGGAAATTTGCCGGTCATAATATCAGACAGACAGATAATGGATGGAACAAATGCATTGTAAACTGGAGACCTTGGGAAAATAAAAGAAGTAGAGGAAGAGAAATGAGATGCGCGGACGATTTGAAGAAACACGCGGGAACTAGATGGATGAACACGGCGACAAACAGAGAAGAGTGGGAGATATTGGGAAAGGCCTAAATATGCAAAGATTGATTAAAGAAGGCTAAATAGATAGAGAGATAGAATATATTGACAAAAACTCGTGAAAATTCATAAGATATCGTGAGCATTTTCTGCGGATTATGTAGCACCTCTTCCTGGAGTTATGTCATAGACTTTCAGCAGTAAAAGTTCGCGAGATCTGCTGGTTATTTGATGCGGATCACAAAACCAATCTCGTCAATTTTCGGCAGATTGAACGCGGATATGGTCGTCTCAAAGTGCTATTAGAAACTCATGAAAGTTCGTTAGATCTGCTAGGGATTTGATGCCTAGCATGCAAACATTTCTGATTAAATCTTGTAAACTTTCGACAGATTTATGCCGTAATGATATGCTAACAAAGACTTGTGAAAGTTCATGAGATCTCGTAAGTATTTTCTGCGGATTATGAAACACCACTTTCTGGTGTAATCTCATAAATTTTCAACAGTTTAGATATATGTAATTTAAACTGGTGAAAGTTTATAAGATTTCGCTAGAAAGTGGTGTTTAATAATCCGCAAAAAATACCTACGGGGTGTCATAAATTTAACGAGTTTTTTTACGAGATCAAAAAGTCTTATTAAGTCATTGTCAAAAATTTGGCGCGACATTTTTGACAGGGACTTAATAAGATATTTTGTGATGTTCGTGTGCTGCCCCTTTAACTACCATTACGAAATGCTTACATAATATTTTTATGATACCGATGCCATGTTAATTGCAAATAGATTTACTTGCAGACCTACTTACTTACATTTAAATTATGGTCTAGCGTTTTAACTTCCGTGGGTATTCTGTGTCTTTCAAGTCAGTAATTAACGATTATTCTTGCAGTTCATTTCTCATAGTGAAGAAATGTTAAAATCAGTAGTGGTTGTCCTCTTAACTTTTTCAATTTTTTTTCGTAGTTCCGGAGGTAGCCAAATAAGGATAGATGGAATCCCGCCAAAGTTTAAAATTGAAGACTTGAAGCTAACTTCTAATGCTCTGCATTATGGCGGATTTCAGAGTAGTGGGGTGCAAAGGGGAGGACATTTAGCGCTACCATCTCTGGTAAGTTAATTCAACAACTGTGTTTAAATACTTGCAACAAAATAGTATCTAGATAGTCTTTCATCTTTTATCGTATTAAATCAACGGAAGTCGACGAAAAAAATTTAGTCAATAGATTTTTTCTAGGGAGGGGTGGTTATTAATTAACTGTTAAAATACTAAAAAAGGTATATAACTTGTTCTAAATATTAATTTAACGAATAACATTTAATTATATTATAAAACAATAAAATAAAATTTAATTTTGAAAGAAATGCAAATGTGGTAAAGAATATTTTAAAATGTAGTAGCCGAACTAAAAAAGCGCGTGTAATTTAAAATAAAGGTGGTGTGCCATTTTATCCTAGTGTGCCATATTATACCAAGTTCCCCTACCTATACGAACATTTTTAAAGTAGTACCTGTTTCATCTAAAGACATGGAGCTCATAATAGCTAGAGTTGCAGTTCGGTTTGGATTTTAATATATTTCAAGCAATGTGTTGCGCGGACCTGTGTCAAAATCTAGGGGGCCGGGGTTAATAGCTGACACAAAAACTATGTGCAATATAACTTTGTTCTAGGGGGGGGGTCATTCTCCTATTTCCCTTTAATTATTAACAAAATGAATCAGTGGCGTATATAGAAAAAAGTTTCGGGGTGGGCCCGAGACAGTTTTGGGGGGGGGGCCGAGACCTCATGAGGCTGTATTTTATGCTATTTTATGTTTGTATTCATGAAATATGTGGAAAATATCCAAAAAAATCTTAGCTTCGGGGTGGGGGGCGGGCCCCCCAGGCCCCCCCATATATACGCCACTGAAATGAACCGAACCGAACCGAACGGTTACCCCTCGAATCGGCGCTTGTAGCTTTTGAACTATAGCACATATACTACGGTTTTCAGATTTGGATAAAATAAAGAAAGATATTACATGAATCCTATTGCATCCATTTGTTTTTTAATTTGTTTATGCAAACTCAACACTGATATTTTTTCCTGAAAAGTCTGTTTTTATTCAAAATAGATAAACTTGTTATTAAATATTTTTTCAGAAAGACAGTCCAATAGCTTATGGAAAGTTGCTGAAACCGATTTTGTTGCTTCCAAATGGATACATCCGTGGAGTTGATTTGGAAAAACCTGTGGAAGAAGATCAAAGCGGAGATTTAAAGTATGATTTTAGAACAAAAACTCATAGTTTACCTTGAGACTCAAACAGTGAGAATGGGCGCGACGTTGACAAGTTTGGTCCAAAGTATGGGCCGAGAAGAGCAATGTGTTTGCTCCTCTTCTCGGGTATGGGTCTTTAGTAAAAGCACGCGTGAATAATTTGCATATTTGTAATGAATGTACAGTCGGGGACTTTTTAAACTGCCCTTGAGAATAAAAGATGTTCCTATTTGAAATTCGGAAAAGTAGCTTGAACCAAAACAAAAAAATTGTGAACGTTACCTCTGTCTGTATACATAAATATTTAAAAATATTTTTTTTTTGATTTCTTTAAATGATTAATTTTGAGATAAAAAAATACAACAGTAATTTAAAAAGTCCCTGACTGTACAACTATACCTACTTAATTGCGGTGGGCCGTTATTTTTAAAGCAATGTTATGCAATTGGCCTTTACTTACTTTTATTACTAAAGAAGAATTTATCAATATACATCACTAAATGGACTTTTTAGTAAAATTAAGTTATTTAAACACATAAAAAAGTAGTTAACGTATACAGACCATTTATTTAATTTGTATTATAAAAGTAAAATACCTGTTGCAACCCAGAAAATAGGAGAATGTTCTTTAAGGTTTTTTAAAGAAAGGACATTTGGCGTCCACCTATGTTATTTGTAGGGCTCGAGTTACAGAGCTTTAAAGTGGGGAAAAATTAGGATATCCGGCAACCTTACACAGAACATACTTGTTTATTATTACATTACATTATTTTTGAGACAACTTTTTACAACTTTTTTGAAGTGTAAACTTCTTTAGGCGCGTTTAGCACTTTTGTGGGTACTGAATTGAACTGAGCCGTCACGCTCGGATATGTAACGCTCATTCGGGTGAAGTCGGCTAGAGTCGACTGTGAGAGGAACAGTCAGCAGAGCGATATGATGATACAGATGAAGGCCATTAATTTCGCCTTGTTGAAGTTTACAGTTCTGCCGTGTGGTCTTAAGCACACACAATTTTTTTTATTGGCCTATGCTATTTGTTATGGTAAACAGCTGATAACTGTCAAAAAGTTATCTCAAAAATTTTGACATGAAGTTATGACTAGGGAAAAGTCGGGTATGCTGTAGTACGGCACTGAATTTATTTATAATTTATGATAGGACGGCGCTTTCTCATCAGTTTTTTATTCTGTTAAACCATTGAATGAATTACCTCTAAAGTTATTGTTTTTTTCTAAATAGATCTTCATCAACACCTACTAAAAACAGTGGGTTTTGGTTTAATATGTAATATTTATAAAAGCAACTAATTACTAATACTCGCTAGAAGGAGGTACTGTTTAATTTATATTTTTTTGAGTTTTTGGTTTTACAGTTACAGCAAGAAATAAGAAATTTCAAAAAGAACAAAAAAATTATTGTCAATCGAGGTTTCGTGGCATTCATTTATCGGGTGAGCCAAAAAAAAACGGACAAAATGTTCCTTCTTAGTACATTCGAAATATCACACCAATTTTAATGAAACGTACTGCATTTTGCAGAAAGTGGATCAGGCTTTTAAGAAAATTAGTGCAGACAGAATTGGCAAGGTTGTAAGCTGCCCCAGGGTTTCGTGAAAACCCAGCGAATATTTTCCTAAGTTCCCCGGTTGCAACTACAATAATCTTAACCCCGTTTTGAGCGCAAGCGTTTTAGTGTATATAGCTTTGATTTAAATCACAAGTTTAAAAAACTAAAATTATTTAAATTTACCTACTTAAGTTTGGTAAAATTATTGGAATATTTGTAAAATATATAACTTTGCCTCAAAATAGCCAAAATCCTTCAAATTCGGATAAAAACCTTCAATCCTTCAATAGTCAAAATTTTTGTTGAAAATCCTTCATATTGAAGGAAAACCTTCAAATGTGGCAACAGCTTTGAAGCATTATTTCTAGTGAAAATCCCCACACAGTATATTACATATTTATGAAACTATAATAAGGTAAAATATAGGTATAGTCACGTACTAAGTATAGTATGGTATATGTACTGATCAATAATTTTAACAAATATTATTTTTATTTATAATGTAGATAGGTAGTCTGTGATTGTTCTAATAATAATTATTGCATAAATATGTGTTATAGATAGATAAATTTTAATATAAAATGTTTATTACACTGTTACTATTATAAACGTATTTAATTTAAATAACTATTTTATTTGTCTCAGTAAAAATAAAATGCAGATAACAAAATACACCTTTAACCACAAAGAATAGGGACATTTTGGGTCAGTTAAAATAATAGAAACTTTGACAGCTGTTACCGTTATTGTTACCAAGAATAACGGCAAGATTCCGGGCAAAAAAGATAGATTTTGGAACACTAAAGATAACATAACACAAACGTTAATTTAGTAGTTTATTTATATTTATTTATTTTTATTAGATTTATGGCTTTCTACAAAGCAAACCAAAATTTAAAAAATACAAAACTAACCTTAAAAAATAACGGTAACAATAAAGGACGGCCCCGTAGGTAAAGGGCGCCGTTACCGTACAGAACAATAAAGGTGCGAGAAGCTGCTAATACGCAGACTCACTAATAACAATAACGGTAGCAAAGTGTAAAATACGCAACCCAAAATGTCCCTAATATATTAGCTATATATTTGGTGCTTCAACTTCACTCCTTCATCACCAAAACTGACCCAACATTGAACGGAGTCCTGGCTTTAGCATCGCGTGTAAAGCTGATCACACACAAACTTCAATAGGGAGCAGAACGCGTAGCATAAGGGTTTTCAACCAATCAGCGATCGCATGATTGGCAATATTGGATTTGCATAAGAAAAGTTGATAAGTTTGAACTTTTTACGGAGGTCTTTTATGCGTAGCCAATAGAATTACCGTTTCGTATCACGTGGTCACATGCCATGTGGAAAACACGTAGAAAAATAATAACTGACAGCGATTTTTTAAATATAGAAGACACACCAATGAAACTGTTGTCAATACCGGAAGTTCGTTCATTTTAAGACAAAATAAAAACTTGAAAAGATAAACAAAAACAATTAAGTTATGATAATGCCTTAATTTGAAGAGAAGTAGCGAAATAGATCTTTGCGCCATGCGCCATATGGAAGCGGACTTGTGTGCACAGAATAGTTCGGTTCGGTCCGCTTGGCAGACCAATATGTTATGCTTGTGTGTGATGGGATTTGCGTAAGAAGCGTCATGCGATGCTATGCCATCCTACGGGTGTGTGTGTGTGTGTGTGTGTGTGTGTGTGGGTGAAGGCCATACATGATTCTCGGGTAACGTATTCGCTCTCAGCAGGCACGTAGCTAGCTTTTCTTTGTGGGGGTACTCCGATATAGAAATTGCTGTTAATCAGTGACCGCCAATGTGGTTTTGGATATTGGAGTCAGAAATTATGCTGATAGTTAACTACAATGGGGCAGAGCGGTAATGGAGGAGTATTTTCATAAAAATGGATTAAAAAAGGAGGACTATTTATTACAATTAGGTATAGAACGCACCCGCGTGATATATTGATTCTGATACAGTCTTACCACTCCTACAGGACTGGCGGTAATTCCGTCAAGTTGTAATAGTGAACTATTAACAATAATTTATTTTTATTATGTCTGATTTGTTAAGGGAAGCAATGATATACTGCTATTCTTATGATATAATGCTTATACTTATAAAAATGCATTATAAATCTGAGTTGTTTATTACACTTTCATGTTCTTAATACTGTCACCACCAATAACTTCTTTAAAAAAAATATGCATCAAAATAAAATATCCGTATACCTAATTATATTTTTTGATATATGTAACTATTTGTCATTATCTATTTAGAATTAAATAAATAAAACATAAGCATCAAACAGAGTTGTTTGTTACACTTTCATGTTCTTAATACTTTCACCACCAATAACTTCTTTAAAAAAATATGCTTCAAAATAAAATATCCGTATACCTAATTATATTTTTTGATATATGTAACTATTTCTCATTATCTATTTAGAATTAAATAAATAAAACATAAGCATAATATAATACACAAGAAAAATATAGAACTACCTACACATTAATAATTAAATATTTTATACTAATTATTTATAGTAAGGAAAGCATTGTCATAATACTGTTATACATAACCCCTGTATAAATTAGTTCGGAATACAAAATTCGAGAGGCGCTGATTATAGACCGTCACTAGAGTCACTGCATCCTGAAAGCCCGGCGTCTCCCAGGGGTAGCGACACGAGTGTAAAAACCGTACTCAAAATTCCATAGACGTTCGTGAAAAATACTCATTTTTATACAGTCTGAGAAAAAAAAATGTTTTAATAAAACTTAAAAAGAACTCGTTTTTATACAGCTTAAGAAATAAAAATATGTTCCTTGAGTTTTGGGGGTTACGAATATTTATTGTAGGTATATTTATTGTTAAAAATCATTTTCTTTTAAATATTATTTGTGTTTTTTGTATAAAAATAATACATAATAAATAAACAAACAGGACAGAAATACATTTGTATGTTAAATGTTTATTAATACTATATAATATATCAAAGGACAAAATGAAACTTTAATAACAAAGTTTATATGCTATTTTTTGCATTGTTTAGTTTATTTTTCAAGTTTTTTTCTATTTTTGCGGTGTTTTTAGGTTTTGTGGTTCTTTTTATCTCGATTTTTACATTTTATCAAAAGACAAAAAACTTAAACTATCTAATATTGATCGAAAGCACAAACTTCGAAAATCATTAAATTAAAAAGATTATTCGAAAACGTTATCTTTGAAAGGAAAATTGTTCGAAAACGTTTTCTTCAAACAGAAATTTTTCAAAATCATTTTCTTTGAATGAAAATTTGTTTGAAAATATTATTTTAAAATGGAAATTTTTCGAAAAAAAAATTTTAGACCTGGCTTGCCAAACTTAACACAACTCATATAGTTTGACTAATGGGGTCTTTTTCTAACAATTTTTGGAAACAAAAACTTCCCTGACTTCTTTCCCGGTATCCTAGAGGGTGTGAAACCAAACCGAACCAACCGAAACCTACTTTCGAAAAATCATTTCCCTAAATTAGCTTTCCGGTTCTCATTTTGGAAGGTTGAAATCGGTGTTACTCTAACCTTTCTCAATTGAGCACATCAGGGGGTATCTGGACTGGTTGGGATACATTTGCGATCAATTCACAAAGTTTAGGAAAATACCAATTTCAACCTTCCAAAATGAGGAAAGTAGACAAATTTTCAGACAGTTTACGATCCCGGAAAAGAAGTCAGGGTTTTTTTGAAAAAATATGTTATAAAGACCTTGCCCTAACCTAGTCAAACTATATGAATTGTGTTAGGTTTGGGAATCCAGGTCTAGAGCGTCTTTTTTCGAAAAACTTGTTTTCGAATTCTATTCGAAGAAAATGTTTTTGAACAACTATTGCTTACGAACAAATTTACGTTCGAAAACAGATTTCCGTTCAAAGAAATGGTGTTCGAACAAATTTCCGTTTGAAAAAAATGTTTTCGAAGAAATTTTTTTCGAACAATTTTCCGTTTGGAGAAATGGTTTTTGAATAAATTTCCGTTCAAAAAAATATTTTCGAACAAATTTCCATTAGAGGAAATTGTTTTCATAAAAATTTCCGTTCAAAAAAAATGTTTTCGAACAAAGTTCTGCGACCCGTCGTGTTGCTACCCAAAAAAATACCTAGAGATGGTAAATAAAAATTCTTAGACCTTGCGTTTTTATTGGATGTTGATTTTTTAAAAACTTTTCTATGAGTGTGTGTGTGTACATGATATTTCTTACTTCTACTTTGTTTTGCAATCATTACAGTGTAGCTACTTTCGATCTTTGTTTCGACCTTTTGTTTTTCAATCTTTTGTATTTTCGACCTTTTGTACTTTTGTATTTTCGACTTTTGTACTTTCGACCTTTTCTTCGCCGCCTGCTTTTTT
Organism: Aspidapion aeneum; assembly: GCA_963576565.1. Lineage (NCBI taxonomy): Eukaryota > Metazoa > Arthropoda > Insecta > Coleoptera > Brentidae > Aspidapion > Aspidapion aeneum. The sequence goes on from OY755043.1 coordinate 22,524,161, forward strand.
TTGAACACTAATAAAAATAATAGTAGGTATATTATAAACCAGGGTCGTATAGTGTTTACTTTTAATCCCACGGCGGGAATTTTCATGCCCGACCGGAAGGAAGGCTATAATTTTCTTAGTGACTAAAAGGGACTTTAATGCCAAGGTTTATTTTTATATACTATTAAAAAAAAATTATAATTATAAACTAAATAAATAGGTATTAAACCACCTACCGTACTGTAGTTTTAGCATGTCAACCCCCCGTATATAATAAAACAGTGGGCAGTGATAGTTGTCATGGCATTACATTAAACAAAAGTCAGTCAGATGCTAACATACAATGTGGAAAAAATAATATTTATTTCATAACAAACTAAATAAGTTTAGTCGAGAAAAAGTTCGAATTACATATCTCGAAGATGGAACAAACAAGGGACCAAAGAAAAAAGCATATTCTTACTTTGAGTTGGGCATGGTAAAGGCCATCGACGAAAGCAGCTTTCAGTACCGAAAATGATGCAATAAACAGAACTTCTAAAATTTCACCGTTTCCTGGTTTACATTCTGGAGAAATCTAGAAAGTTAAATGCTTCGTTTATATGGAAGCAATATTCTACGCCGAAGGACACAATAACAATCGAAACGAACCAAGTCATCAGCCAAGTACAGTAAGCTTATACGGCAAGCTGGAAGCAACAAAATAATCGTTATCGTGTATATATCTTGATTCTTTTTTTGTTTTTTGTATTATGGTTAAATAAAATAATCCAAAAACCTATATTTTGCCTTTATGGTTTTAAAGAAATTACTTTTAATCACTGGGTACAAGAAATACTACCTTAGCCCATGGAAAAAGGGATTAAACATACACTTTTATTCCCTAGAGGGCATAAAAAATTTGTTTAGAATATATATAAAACATGCAAACTATATTTTTGGAAACTTAGTTTTTTTAGGTTTGTTTATTTGGACAGTCAAATTTATATACCGGCCTAGATAGCAAGGTCACGTTTTTTAAACGTCAAAAACAGGTCATTTTTAAGGATCATTGACGTCTCTAACCTGACGTGTCAATGACCTTTAATTGACGTTCAAAATACACACCCAAAATGACGTCATTTTTAGACGTTTTCAAGACGTCAGCAATATGACGCATTTGGGACCAAATCAGAACATCAGACACACACATAGACACACACAAACCTATTTATGACTTTTTTTAAACTCGTCTGAATATATGAAATATTCCCTGCAGTTGACACTGAAAGAAACTTAGACACAGAAGGTGACTCTTCTGTGACTCAGACCTCGAAGTACAGGAACAGGTACAGTGGTGTTCTGTGAGGTACAGATCAAAATAGACCTAAACCTAGACTTACACATCTCCACCTTGAAGCGAAAGAAGCCTCGAAGTTTGACTTGATTTATTATTTAATTTATTTTACATACGTACCCCCACATTCCGTAAAAATCCGGTCAAGTACTGCCTGGGGCACCATCTATGTAAGTATGAGTGTATGTCTCTTGGACAAAGTGTGCAGTGTGACCAATTATGATGTTTTTCAGACGTCAAAAACTACACTACGAAAAGACGTCAAATAACTGACGCCTTAAAGACAACATTTTTTGGTAGATGACCTGCTGGTCATCCAAAAGACCACTTTTCGACGAAAAAGAGACGTCATTTGAGGACCCCTTGCTACCTAGGGGGTGTGACGGACAGTTCTTTACGTAACATTTGTAAACCATTTAATTTTTTTGAACATAAAAAAAGCTCCGCTCCTGACAGTGTCAGATTTACGTTTTTCGTAAATGAGGTTATGTTTGGTGTCGCTACCACTGGAGACGCCAGGCTTCCAGGATGCAGTGACCCTAACCGTCACCCCTGGTATAAAAATATTATCTGCAGACTTCTGTGCTGTCGCAATGTACATTAACCGCTACTCTGGGTATATTTTGACAATTTGTTTTTTTTGATTATAACTGACATTAAACTTGGCAAAATAGATAAAAATATGAAGGTGATGAAATTTCAAGTCATTTTTCCATTTGTGGATGGAGTTTTTCGTTATTTTGAGCGTTTTGAAGGGGCGATCTTATTGATTTGGGCAATAAAGCAATGAAAAATCGTGTGAGTTTTCCGATAAACATTTAATTCAATTTTAAATAACGTTTCAATGATTGACATTATGTCCTATCACTTTTGCCAAAATACAAGGTTGATAACACTACAATATAAAATAAATAAGTATTATAATTAGAATAATAGAATTGGTATTCTTGTGTACTTTAACACCCAACTAAATGCACTTTTTAAGTAAACTATTAAATCGAGTATTAAACATGTTACATAAAAAAAATTATAAGTATCAATATGTAACGCCAATGCTAAACGTTTTTTTTTAATTATTTTTACATTTCTGTAACACCTAACTTTTCTCGAAAATATTTAAATTTAACTAGACATAAGGCTTTTGTAAATATGTCAGCAATTTGCTCTGAGGTAGACAAATAGTTTAAAGTGATCAGATTTTGATCAACACAGTCCCTAACATAATGATGCTTAACATCAATATGCTTGGATCTCTTAGTCTCCAAGGTATTAGCAAGTTTTATACAAGACTGATTGTCTTCGAAAACATGAACAGGGTACGCATTAGTATTTAAGATTTCACTTAGCAAGCGAGCAACAAAAACACATTCTGTAGTGTAATTGGAAAGTGCAACATACTCAACCTCACAAGTACTGATTGACACAGTTGCCTGTTTTTTACTTTTCCAGAAAATAAAGTTGTTAAAAACTTTAATAGCAAATCCTGTAATGCTTTTCCTGTCTATGGGATTATTGGCAAAGTCTGAATCAAAATAAGCATTAATTTTTGGTAAATCTTGAAATTGTTTTGTTTTAGTATACTTTAAACCAAAATTTTTTGTTCCATATAAATATTTTAAAACATTTTAAGAAAAATCCAATGTTGAGAAGTAAATGAATTTTGAAATTGACTGAAAAATGAGATTGAGTAGCTTAAGTCCGGTCAATGAATAGAGTCGTGTATTCATTGGTCCGGTCTACTTCCGAGCATTACGTACATACTGTAAGGTAAATTATCATTTTGACTCATTTTATTAGGTGTATTTTCAAAATTTAAGTTTGATTGAATTGGTACTGACGATATCTTACTATTATGCATATTAAATTTTGTTAAAATATATTAAATTTTGTTAAAATTTTATCAATAAGTTCTTTTTGATGAATAAAAAGAAAATTTGTAGTTTTAATAATAGTAAGACCTAAAAATTTTATTGTAAAAGTTTTTGAGTCAAATGGGGACAAATCTTTCATTTTGAAAGTCAACATTAATTTTTCTTTGAACAAGTCAAGTTTTTCTGAAAACAAGAGAATATCATCTACATGAACAAGTAGATATATATCACCATTGTAATATAAACAGGGATCAAGTTGTGATGTAGAAAAATTAAAGTCGAGTAAATGAAAATGTAATTTTTTATACCAACATTTTGGTGCTTCTCTCGGTCCATAGAGAGATTTTCTTAATTTGCACACCACATCATTGTCTTTCACATTAAGTCCATCTAGAATTTCCATGTACACATCATCTTTTAACTCCCCATTCAAGAAAGCACATTTTACATCAAGTTGGTTGACACATATAATCTTCCTCTATGCACAATGACATAAGCACCCTGATTGATAGCATTCGTGCTACAGGTGCATAGACTTCAAAACTAGGATCACTTTGTTTAAACCCCCTTGCCACTAACCTTGCTTTCTTGACACTTTCACCATTATTGTCTTTTTCTCGAAAAACCCATTTCAAATCAATAACATTAACTTTTTCTGGTCTTTTCACAATCTCCCATGCCTCATTCTCTTCTAGTGACTGTAATTCTTCCTCTATTGCCTTTTTCCAACCTTTATCATTAAAAGCTTCTGTAAAATTTTGCGGTAAATCTTCAGGTAAATTTGCTGCTGATAAAGCAGTTGGCATCAAAGTATTCATCATCTATTTCATAATCTTTAAAATGTGACGGTCTACTTCTCATTCTAGTACTTTTTCTCAAGTTTCTGTTTTCTTGGCTTTTCATTTATCATCTTCTGTCTCTTTCTGATTCATATTTTCTGTCTTTATTTGAGTTTCCTTGATCTTTTCCTGTTTTTTACTACATTCATAGTTCTGGTTTTCATCACTTTCTATGTAAATTATGTTATTTTTGGTTTTTAGCTCATTAAAAATCACATTTCTTCCATGAATTACTTTCCTTTCTGTCGGGTTCCATAATATGTAGCCATTGTCTGCATAACCTATCATGATTAACTTTTCACTTCGTTTGTCAAGCTTTGATGTTCGATACTCCTTGGGAATCAAGTTATAAGCAACACACCCAAATAGCATCAATTTATCAAAATTAGGTTTGTAGCTATACCAAATCTCAGATGGTAACTTTTTATTTGGTATTGTTGAAGTTTCTGTACGGTTAATAAGGTAAACTGCTACTCGTACAGCATCACCCCAGAATTCTTTGTCCAAACCTGAGTCAAGCAATATACATCTTGCTTTATCTAAAATTGTCCTGTTTAGCCTTTCAGCGACACCATTCTGTTCAGGGTTCCGTGGCACTGTGTATTGTATTTTCATTCCTTTGCTTCGACAAAACTCTTTCATTTCATGAGATATATATTCCATTATCTGTTCTTAATCTTTCTATCTTTACATTAAATTTAGCTTCTGTCAACTTTTGGTAGTCTATAAGTTTTTCTATGACTTCATTTTTGTTTGAGAGAAAGTAAGTAACTGTGAAGTGGGAAAAATGGTCGATAAATGTGCAAAAATATATTTTTCCATCATATGTAGTGGGGCTAATTGGCCCACACACATCTGAAGACACCACCTCTAGAATTCGTTCTGCCTTTCTCTCTTCATCAAGTTCTTTAAAGCTCAATCTTGTCTGTTTCCCTTCTATGCATATTTCACACTGACTTGGTGCTGGGTACTTACTAGAATATCCCATTTTTCTATGTAAAAGCATTTGATTTTCTGCACTTGTTAAATTTACAATTTCAGTTGGTAACAAGTTAAAATTGACAAAATACAAATTTCCCAATCTTTTTCCTCAGTATTGTTTTCTTTTTCTTACTGATAGTAAATTATGGGATAAATCTTTTAAACACCCACACATTTTTTATGTTTACTTCCTTTCCATCTTGACTTGTAACTTTCAAATTTCCTTCTTTAATTACTTTCATGTTTTCACCTCTTTTTGCAACATTGACTTCATAACTTACTTGTTTTCCATTTGTCATTCTGTTTTCGTATTCCATTTTTATCAGGTGATCTGTGGCACCTGAGTCTACAACAAACTTAATTGTGTTTATGTCATCACAGCAAGTGTTTCCAGAAAAACTTTCTGTCAAAAATGATATTCCGCTTTCATCATCATTATCTTTACTATTATTTCCTTGTTCTCCATCATTTCCACTAAAGTGTGCTTGTTTTCCACCTCTGTAGTTCCCTTTTCTATATGGATTCTTTGGACAAAAACGTCTTGTGTCCTAAAACACCACATAAATGGCAATTGTATTGAAACGAGGCACCTTTTTGTTCATTTCTATTATCATTTTTGCTACCCGAAGCTCCACCTCTGAATCCACCTCTAAAGCACCTCTGTTCCATCTCTTTGTGGTAAAAGCTGCCTCTTTGTATGTCTCTGCTTCTCCCTTACTTTTTTGCTGTCTTGAATCTTCCATCAAAAGCTTATTTTTGACAAAATCGAGTGTTACTTTGTCCTCATCTTCACAAAACATGATGTCTATTGCAGTAGTAACTGCCTGGAAGGATTCTGGCATAGCACAAAGAAGTTGGCTTACGACTTCTGAGTTTTCTATTTTACCACCAGCATTTTTTAATTCACACAAGGTCTGGTCAAATTATTTTAAAATGCATTCAAATTCTCACCTGTATTAATTTTCATTGCTCTTCGTTTTCTTTGCTCCCCCCCCCGCCCCCCCCCCTTATATACGCCACTGACACAGCACCAGAAACTTCAGCAAAAAGTACATTTTTATAGCTTGATTTCTCAATGTTTTTAAGTTATCTTTAAGCATGTAGATTTAGCAAAATAAATATTACATGGTATGCGGTTGTTTTCAAGTAAAAAAAACTTTGTTATTTTTGTTCACGTTAATTTAACGTTGATGTGATTTTTGTGCTATGTGGGTAGTGTTCAGGTATCCACAAAGGATCTTGAACTAAAGTGTGTCTACCAAGTGCGAAGTGAGTACAAAAAGTTCTTTGCGTCGTAATCACAGATTCGTTACCTACTTTTAATAAAAATGTTTCAATAACGAACGATGGAAAGGAAATGGTAAGGCGCGAGCTACCAACCGACTACGCTAAGCTTCCCCTCTTTTCACTGATTAGGGCACATGGCGGTGCAAAATGTGGGAGATCATTATGCCGGTCCCTTTATAGGTAAATGAGCAACCAGCAATATTCCAATAACGACATTGCAGCTTTACATTAATTTAAAAAGCTTAAGTTACAGTTTTTGTTTAAACACACAATAATACCCAGTTAGTGTAGTTTAAGAGTGTAAATTAATATAATATTTAATTTAAATACATTTTTATATCACCTAGCTAATACTAATCTCGAGGGGTAAACCGCGCTCCAAAATTGTGTACACTAATACCTCATTTTACCTCTAATATCCGAATTTGTTAAACTAATACCTCTATTACCCTCTAATAGCCATAATAATAGCCACTAATACCCACTAATACCTACTCGAGCCTACTAATACCCACTAATATCTCTGAAAAAAATCCACTTTTCGCAGTTAAAAAATCAGTATAACATAAGCTACAAACGTTGTCACCTTATCACTTATTGCAATAACATGAAAGAAAAATGCTGCCAATGGAATCATAACTTCTATATCATGTGATTTTTCCAACTTAATTATTTATTTTCAAAAACATCTTAAATTAAAGAAATGAGGTTTGCACCGCCGAAAACCATGAAAATGGCACATCACTTGCCTTTTTACGGTATTTAGTGTATAATCCCTTATATGTACCTCTCACCCCCCCCCCCCCCTTCTCCCATCACCGCCAAGGTCTGGATTTAAGAATACTAACAAATATACTCCGATTTAAAATAATTGAGACACTTTTTATTGACTGTTTGACAAATGTGACATTACAAATAACATTTAAATGTCAGACTTGTCAAACTCTCAGTAAATGTTGTCTCAATTTTTTTGAATTGGAAATGAGATCCCCGAACCCGCAAACCTCGAAAACGACATATTACACGATATTTTCCATCTCACCACATCCCCACCCCTTCTTACCCCCATTCCCAAAGCTAAGTACGTCATGCAGCTTTTGAACAACCTGATTAAAAATTACATATGAAAACAGACCCCGAAAACCGTCCTCATTGCATTTTACACCGAAAAATTTATTTTTTTGGCAGTTCAACCTACCTCTTACCCCCTACCCCTGGGCTGATTTGGCTTAAATACAATCCGAACCATTCTCCTATGGAGCTCTACTTGTGTGCCAAATTTCAAGTCGATAGCTCAATTATAGACTTATAGACCGACAGACACAATTTTTTTTTTTGCTGAAAATAGGTTTTCTACGCGTTTTGGGCCATTTTAAGACGGTTTAGCCAATAAAAATTTTTCAAAATTTTTTGCCGATACTATACTTTCACTTTACAAGTAAAAATGAACGGCAGTCAAAAACCAAAAATTTTTTTCGACCCCTTGAAAAATTTAAAATTGAATTTGAAAAATCATATTACTACCTGTATTTCACTATTATTGGCAACATTGTAAAAAAAATAGCAATCGTGCTGCACTCGGTGCTGCATGAAAATATTGGAGGTAACATAACCTAACTTTATTGCTTTAGCCGATTGCCAACTTAAATAAAAGTATTATGAAAAATGAATCATATAGAAAATTATCAGTCTCACAGACATTTCTACTGAACATAACTTACCTTTTTTTTTCACTGCCACACAGTGGCGTAGCGTGGAGGGAGCGCGGGGGGTTCGTCGCCCCCCCGCCCCGAGGGTACTGGCTCCCCAGGGGTGGCCGAAGCGCCCCATGCTGTATTAAGAACCAGGGCTGCCAACGGCAAATTGAGAGGGCGGCAAAAGAAACGAAAGGCATGATGACCTTTTTTTTTCTTGGTCGCAAGATTTTTGAGGGGCGCCCTTTTTAGCTGTCGGCCCCCGCCCCTTCAGGCACGCTACGCCGCTGCTGCCACCACAAAAAAACATAAAGTTTACCACTGGATACGCACCTCGATACGCACGGTTTTTTTCACAACAGGTGTAGGCAATGTTGCCAAATCGTTAATATGTATCTACTAATAAGGAGGTTCCCATAAAAAATGCTCATAATCTACTGTAGCATATTGATACGCGTCGAAAGGTACCAGATACCAGGTTACATTGGACTTGTTCTGTGGTAAATAGGGAAATAAGTTTGAAAAATCGTATGTTCTTTTATAATTCTCATACAGCTATTACCCAGACTAATTCCTCTAATACCCCGGCTATTACATCTAATATCCTTCTAATACCCACTAATGCCTACTAATACCTACTAATACCCTAATAATACCTCTAATACCCACTATTTCCTCTAACAATTCCCCTAATACCCAAGATTTGTACACCAAAATACCCACGCGGTTTACCCCTCGACTAATCTCGTCAAAATTTACCAAATCCAAAACCAAAGTTTATATTTTTCATGAAAAAACAATTAAAAAAGTTTCCGTTTATAGAAAAATAACCGATATTTACAACATTATTATGTATAAAGCATTGTAAAAGTGTACATTATTAATTTAAGTTAATGTAGATAATATAAATATATTATATGCACTAATAAAAAGGAATTTACTGCATAATATTCGTTAAAGAGCCCTTTTTTTTACCTACAAAATTAGCGTCTTGAGGTAATATGTACGTAAATCATTGAGAAACAAACTTTTAAACCTTAGATTGAATCAAAAATTTAACATTCCTTATTTTTATTGCTAGTAGTCATTAATAAAAAAATTCTTTAATTAGGCTTCCGTACTAATTGGTGTTTATAGAGTGTTTTTAGGCAAATTGAGCGTTGACACATAATAACTCATTCTTATCAGCGCGCAGTGTTTAAATTTAAAACTATTTAATTGACGAGTAGAATTGGTTTTTTGAAGAAGCTACATGATTGGAGAACGATTGCATTGATGCCTATGAGCATCCGGTATACAATAATCTGAAAAGCCACCCTGTAGCTTAGAGACAACTGCGCAAGCGTTATATTGTTTCAAATCCCCCTGTAAATGTTTAGTACGGAGCACAACGTTGGAGAGGCGCTGGTTCTTGCACGACACCCCGGTATACTGTGTCAATTTAGTAATAAAACTCCCACCGTGTAAGTGTCTGGTCTATCTCTGTCAGTCATTCGTCTATGGCATCAGCTACAAAATCATGCGCATCAAAGTTCCTGCAGAGGACGAAATCGAATGGAAGTCACTGTTTAAGCCCTGCGCTGCGCAGATATTGTTTTTCCCCAGCCTACTGCACGATGTAGACCCACTTCTCTATGTCGATACTGACGTTTTGTTTTTGTACAGCTGTTGAAGACGTGTGTGGGACCACTTTAGGTATGTTATTTCTGGGTGGCGGAACAAAGATCGAAAGACAAAAGATCGAAAGACAAAAGATCGAATACAAAAGATCGAAAAACAAAAGATCGAAACTACAAAAGATCGAAAAACAAGGGATTGAAAATGCAAAAGATCGAAAATAGAAAAGATCGAAAAACAAAAGATCGAAAGACAAAGAATCAAAAGTACCTACAAAAGATTGAAATAGCGCGTATCAAAATATCGCTATAACATAGTTTAAAAAAAAACTTTCCTGATTTCTTTTCCGCGATCCTAGAGGGTGTGTAACTAAATCGAACCCAACCGAACCGGTTCGACTATGGGGTCCCTTTCTAACATATTTTTTCAAAAAAAAAACTTTCCTGACATGTTTACTGGGATCCTACCAGGTGTAAAACCAAACCGAATCAAACCGGTTCGGCTCGGCTTGGTCCGGTTCGGTTTGGTTATACACCCTCTAGGATCTCGGGAAAGAAATCAGGAAAGTTTTTTTTTTTAATGATTGAAAAAGAGACCCTTTATGATTTGTGTTATATGATTTGTGTTAAGTATGGCAAGCCATTGGTTTATTTAACGGTTAGGTAATTTTACCTTACCTGATCTTGCCTAAACTGTTTATGTGAATATACCTAAGCGCGTTTGTATATTTCGATCTTATTTACCTGCGATTTTTTTTTTGTTCTTTTGTCTTCTGATATTTTGTTTTTCGATCTTTTGTTTTTCGATCTTTTGTATTTTCGATCTTTTGCCTTTTCGATCTTTCGTTTTTCGATCTTCTGTATTTTCGATCTTTTGTCTTTCGATCTTTTGTTTTTCGATATTTTGTATTTTCGATCTTTTGCCTTTTCGATCTTTTGTATTCCGCCACCCGTTATTTCTGACTTGATTGGATCAACTCTAAAGAAGCCATCAGATCGGCAAGGTCATCGAAGAAATAATTTCTTCGATGCCATAATCTCGCTTATGTGCTTACGGTGCATATAAAGGTAAGAGGATAGGACCAAAAAAGAAACTATTACGTTTTTGGCAACGTTTCGGAATATATTTTTCCTTATTCAAGTCTTAATCCATTTCGAACGGACTCTGGAGATAATAGTTTGGTGCTTGAAAAAGGAAAAATATACAGGGTGTTTCAGACCACCCGCACAGGCCAATTATTTTAAAAGAGATAATTATTTTTAAACATTTTTAAATCACTATCAAGGTAGTGAAATGGGCTCTTTCTGATGATGTAGGTATTAAGGTCCTAGCCTTATAGGAAGTGTCAAAATTCCGCTCGACGTTGATTTTTTTTAAATGGAACATGCTATTTCTGATTGCGGATTTCAATTCTACGCGAAAAAATTAAAAAGTTTTATTCGAAAACTTTTTCCCAAAAATGCTTTTTAAACCTCAAAACTGATATTAAATTATTTCGCAGTTATACCCAAGAAAAAAACGGAAATTAACCAAAATATTTACTTTCCAAACTTGTTGACACTCAATGACACATTTCCATTGAAAAGAGTGTTTTAGCCTGTCTTGTGTCATTTAATTTAGACTTTGATTACTTTCCGTTTTTGCCTTGGTTATAACTGCGAAATAATTTAATATTAGTTTTGAGGTTTAAAAAAGCATTTTTGGGAAAATGTTTTCGAATAAAACGTTTTAATTTTTCCGTGTTGAATTGAAATCCGCAATCAAAAATAGCATGTTCCATTCAAAAAAATCAACGTCGAGCGGAATTTTGACACTTCCTCTAAGGTTAGGACCTTAAAACCTACATAATCAGAAAGAGCACATCTCAATACCTTGATAGTGATTTAAAAATAATTATCCCTTTTAAAATAATCGGCGTGTGCGGGTGGTCTGAAACACCCTGTATTCCGAAACGTTGCCAAAAACCTGATAGTTCCTTTTTTGGTTCTGTCCTCTAACGCAGGAATAGTCACCTACCTTAGTTATGTTACATACAATGCATACAACGAGTAGGAAGCGATAAAAATCCGAGTTAAGTTTTCGCTTGCCGTTTAAACAAACTTATAAAATCTCCAAATATGGTAAAATGACTTCTTGTAGGAGATTCTCTGCTTACATTTTGTAATTATGTTAAATAACATTTAATTAGATAATGTACTACTGACCTAGTATTTTTAGTTAAGTATCCATATACCTATAAACAACAAGTGAAATTAAAGAAAGAAAAATAAGAAAAAGTTATCTGCTTTGGCCGGGGATCGAACCCGGGATCTCTTGCTATCTAGGCAAACATTCTACGACTGAACTTTCTTTAATTTCACTTGTTGTTTATGGTTTTGGGTCCTTGCATTATTTGCAATTTGGTATTTAATATACCCATATAGGTACCTTTTTTAAAATATGCCTAAGACGCTATGTTTATTTTTAACAAAAAAAAACGCAACTATTAGAAATACCATTAGAAAGAAGTCGGTTTGTACAGTCGCTTACTTTTTTAATGTCTTCATAAATTTGCCTAACATTTTGTGCATGAAAACCTCGACATTTCGGCAGGCCTATACAGGGTGTTTCAACTAAAAGTAACAGAGGTGTTTGTGGGTATATTTCATGCGAATTTGGAGAAACGCTCGGACACCTCGATTTTGTTTGCAAAGGGGACACTTTTTGGCTATCTTGAAATTTGTGTAGCACGAACCCCCTGCGAGGGGTATACTTTATCCCTATATTTTGAATAGGGAAAGTGGGTCTAGTGATACCTTGTTTTGAAGATGTCTTGAATATCTTTACAACCGTGTAAAAATTTCGAAAATCCATCGATTAGTTTTTAAGATATTTGCTTTGAAATTTTCAAATTTAACATGGAATATAAAATAAAAATTAAATCCGAAAAATAATAAAATTCTAATTAAAGTTTTATCAGTCCATGTTAAATTTGAAAGTTTGAAGGCAATTATCTCAAAAACTAATGGATATATTTTTGAAATTTTTACATAGTTGTAAGGGCATTCAAAAGGGCTTCAAAACAAGGTATCAGTAGACCCACTTTCCCTATTTAAAATATGGGGTAAAGTATACCCATCGAAGAGGGTTCGTGCTACAAAAATTTTAAGATAGCCAAAAAGTGTCCCCCTTGCAAACAAAATCGACGTGTCCGAGCGTTTCTCCAAATGGGCACGAAAAATACCCAAAAACACCTGTTACCTTTTAGATGAAATACCCTGTATAAAGAAAATCGTTTTAAAATTGGGATAACTATTTGAAACCCAGCCACACATTATTTTTGAATTTTTAAAATGTGAGAAAAATTAAGAAAATTAGGACATTAAAAAGGACTCTTTAAAACATTTTTATTGATGGGTGTTCTTATTATTTTTTTCGCACTTTAGGGATAATAATAAGGATAAAAAGTAAATATTTGGAACAAAAAGTAAGAGATCAATAATAGAAAATAAAAATTAGGGCTGAAAAGTGACAGTTCAGGCAAAAATAGTATATTATATGCCAAGGGATGAAAGAGGCACTTTTTATGTACAGGGTGATTTTTTATAATTGCAAGATCGCTATAACTCGGTTATTATTGGAAGTAGAAAGTTCAAGCAAAAACTATTCGGTTTGGTAAATTATGGCCACTTTAGGCCCACCATTAGTATTTTAGCTCACACATATACTATACTATAGTAGTGTGAGCTATGGTGATCCTAATTTTTTCGAGAAAAAAAAAGTTGCTCCGATTTCAAAAATTTTTATATATCTTTGCGTTTCAGATGATTTTGAAAGTTTTTTGTTGCGCCGTCTGTCTGTCTGTCTGTCTGTCTGTCTGTCTGTCTGTATGTCTGTCTGTGTGTCTGTATGTCTGTCTGTAACGACCAACGCGCATAACTCAAAAACCGCTTGGCCGATTTTAATGAAATTTGGTACCTAGGCTGGGTCTTGGTTCGAGATGGTCCCATTTAAAAATGAACAAAATCCACCGAACACAAACCAAATAAAAGGGTGGGGGTAGATTTCAAAAATTAGAGTTTATGTGAAAATATGGCGTGTGTGATATTAAATGAAAGGTAATTGAGTCTGCAGTTGAACAAAATACATTTTAATTTATTTAAAAAAGAGGGTGGGGGCATATTTTAAAAATTAGAGTTTAAGTGAAAATATGGCGTGTGTGATATCAAACGAAAGGTAATTGAGTCCGGATTTTAACAAAATACATTTTAGTTTTTGTTTTTTTTAAGGGTGGGGGTAGATTTCAGAAATTTGAGTTTAAGTCAAAGCATGGCTTGTGTAGTATCAAACAAAAGGTAATTTAGTCTGGAGTTGAATAAAATATATTTTAGTTTTTAGTTATATTAGCTCACACGTACACTATAACTATAGTACCTAGTGTGAGCTTAGGGGCCCATATATTGGCAGAGTATTTTTATAGGTTATAATATACAGGGGGCGACAATCAGATCAATTTTTTTAAAGGGAACACCCTATAAATTTTTGTATTTTTAAGTTCCGCAAAAAATTAGCTTTACAGATATATGTAACACTATGGCTCTATCTTTGTTAGTTTTCGAGATATTGACGATTGAAATTCCGAAAATTAGCAAATTTTAAATACGGTGCGGAGTATTTCCTGTGACAAGTCACAAACAATATTAAGATGTGTGGATACCTAATGACATTGAAAATTGACAAAGATGATTATTTATATTTATCAAACTGTCAGTCAATATTGTTTCAGTTTGTTATTTACAGTCTATACGTTAAATACTCCGCACCGTATACCTATTTAAAATTTGCTAATTTTCGGAATTTCCATCGTCAATATCTCGAAAACTAACAAAGATAGAGCCATAGTGTTACATATGTCTGTAAAGCTAATTTTTTGCGGAACTTAAAAATACAAAAATATAGGGTGTTCCCTTTAAAAAAATTGATCTGATTGTCGCCCCCTGTATATTATAACCTATAAAAAAATGCTAATGGTGGACCTAAAGTGGCCATAATTTACCAAACCGAACAGTTCTTGTTTGAACTTTATACTCCCAATAATAACCGAGTTATAGCGATCTTGCAATTATAAAAAATCGCCCTGTACAATTCATCAGGTTTAAACGCCATTATTCGCACTTTTTAGTTCCGTAGTTAATTTTTTTTTAATTTTTTTGTTTATTTGTCACTTTTCATCTTGGATATAATACATGATTTTTATCCCTACAAATCGGTATGAAAAGTGAACTTTAAATGCCAAAAGTGCGAAAAATAAATTAAAAGCCTAAAGAAAAACTAAAAACGTTTCATCAAAAAATGCTAAAAAAGTAGGAAAAATAACATATAAAACTTCTTTAAATTTTTATGTTAGTAGGTTGGTATAATAATCTACGATATCATAATGTACCGATGTCAGGTTCTTTTGACTTATTGATCTTTGGATTGACTGTTGCCATTCTAGTTCAGGAAGCACTCTTTTTCTGTGCCCTATTGGCTGCCATTCTAGGACCTGCTTTGGTAATCTTCCATCATTCTTTCTTTTATGATCATATTTCTTATGTGATCTGTTCTAGATATTCTCATCCATTTCGACACTTTCCATTTTTGTTTTATATTTTTCTGTTACACCCAAGTATACATACTCATTGCATGGAGATATTACTTGTCCACTGTCTAGTTCTAACTCACTTCATTCGTTTCCAATACATAAGTACTGTGTCTTGTTAATCCCCACTTTTGGTATTCTTCAATCAACTTTCTCATCATTTACTCCATGTCTTCTTTATAATTAGCTACAATTACTTGGTCGTCAGCAAACTGTAGTGTGTATATGGTAAATCGGTCGTTAAGTTGTATTCTCATCCCGTGGACTTTACGTTTCCAATTTTTTAGAACTACTGCGATATATATTTTAAAAAGAGTTGGAGAGATACAACATCCCTATATTCAGCCTTTCGTTACTAGGAATTCTTTTGAAAGTCGATTTCTAATTTTAATTTTACATTTTGACCCTTTTTATGTTGATGATTGATATTAGTTTGCTTTAACACTGTCCACAATTTTTCTACTGGAACTGTATGCTTTTTGTAGGTGCACAAAGGTAACATCAGTCTCTATATTTCTGGAACTCCTTTTCTCAATTACTTGTTTAAGACAAAAAACATTTTCCCTACAAGATCTGCCTGCAGAAAACCCACTTTGCTCTTCTTCTTGTTCTTGAAAATCATTCCCTATTAGATCTCTAAGAATTCTACCGTACAATCTACTTCGAGTACTGGTTAGTGAAATTCATTGACTTCTATACCCTACGGGTAGACCCGGCATGGGCCAAAATTGCCATTATATCAAGCTTTTATCGCAATTGACCAAATACAAGTAAGAATTTAATGAGCAAAATAGGGATGAAAATAGAATTTCGGTTTGGTGAGTCCGGAAACATGCAACATCGCAAAAATATTCTATTTGCTTGTCTTGGATAAAAAAGGGCAGTGGCGGCGCAAAATAAAAATTTTGAATTCCACTAGAATTTTTTTATCAACAATTTTCTGTTTGAATAATAAATAATTCATGAATACTTACTTGTGTGTGTTTACAAAATTCTCTTCAGCAAAAAAAAAGAGTAAAAAGGATTTCTAAGCATGCTAAATGCAGTGGATGTATTAAAATTATTGTTTTCATCTTAGAACTTTACAAATGTTGTACCTTCCAGGTAAAATATTTTCTTTCTTTGAACAAGGGTCTTCTTCAACTCTTCTTTTCTTGGGTGGACTACAAGTTATGCTCGAGTCAGATGAAATTTCGGAACTAAAAATTTCAATTCGAAATGGGACAACCGGGCGCCGGGCCAACTCGGCGCCGCCAACAGGGCGCCACGCCGGGCCTAATGGGCGCCGGGCCAACTCAGCGCCGGACTATTTTTTTTTCGATAAAATGTGCAGATAAAATCAAAATAAATATGTTATTTATACAAAACTTTCAACATCTATTAAGTCGAGTGTTGAAATTTGGTAGGTGTAGTGTTCTGCGACTTGAAACACCGCCAAGTTCCATATTCGATACATATCAATGCATAAATAAGAAAGTCCGCCATTTTGGATCCGCCACTTTAATTTTTTTAAGGTTGTTTTTCATCTGCACATTTTACACTGCAGACTGCAACACATTTCAGGGGTCTGGTACGTTTTACCACCTTTCTTAAAACTACGAAGTTTTTTGAAAAATGATAATTTTAGACCATTTTATAGTGATTTCTAAAAAAAAAATTGCGGACTATCGTTGATTTTGTTAAAAAAATTGAAATTGAAACATTCTTAAAACCCCATTAAAACCCATACAAATTGCTACAAAAGAAGCATTTTCTCATTTCAAACTGAAACAAAACGGTCCCTGACGTCTATCAGCTGTCAACAAAAACTTGAAATAGCTAAGGTCACTGATCCAAATCGGGTCAGTTTTTTTGGTCCTTTTATGAAAATGCACAATTTTTAAAAAAGCATGAAATTCAAAACAAAATCAAGAAAATTATGATTCCTACATTTTTACAAATAAAAATTAGTTTAATTGAACATTATATCAATTTTTATTCCTTAAAACACTAAAAATTAATAATTATTTACTTTTTTAAAATTTATCGAAGGTCTAACTGAACAAAAGCAAACTGAACCCATCCGTATCGAAATGAACCAAATCAAACCGAATCTAACGGTTCGGTTTGGTTCGGTTCGATTTGCTTAAACTGAACCGAACCTAACCGAATATAGCTAAACCTAACCTAAACAATCCTAGCGGAACCTAACCGAACATACTCAAACTGAACCAACCTAACCCAACCTAACCCAACCTAACCCAACCTAACCCAACCTAACCCAACCTAACCCAACCTAACCCAACCTAACCCAACCTAACCCAACCTAACCCAACCTAACCCAACCTAACTCAACCCAACCTAACCCAACCTAACCCAACCCAACCTAACCCAACCTACCTATTGTTAATAAATATAGTAAAAGTTGTTAGGTTTATGTCCAGGGGGTAACCATTGTCCATAATCGTCGGAAATCGTGTTAGGATTAGTGTATGCGACCATAAACATTGAGTGGCGAGTGAGTGTTTGGTCTTCAATTTTTTTAGGGAAATTTTTCAAAATCTTTTTTTGCGCACTCTGGGCACCCTAATAAACCGTAATCTGGTCACCCTAATCCATCGCAATCAAAGAAAATGGGTAATCGAAGTGTCACAAATTTTTTGTTGGTTTCTATTCTTCTTTAATATTATGTAGGACAAAATTATTAATTAAACTAAGTGACCTTATTAAGTAAGACAGCATGATAGTCAAATGACATTAGAAGGACATAAACATATGATACCGGCCTGTAGACCGGTCGCGGTGGTCATATAATAATAAATATATACTTTCGCGATGAAAGACCAAAATTTAACTTAAAATTACTGTAAAGTCCGCAAAAAACATTAAATTTATCGAAATTTATAATGACATAGATCAGTGTGTGTAACAATTCATCAAGATGTATGAAACTCGACCGTGACATGTCAAAAGTTTGGTTCGAAAAAACAAAAACAACTGGATAAAAATCGGTATGTAAGAATTTAAAAAGAAATCATTTTTAAGAAAATCAAATACTTTTTGTTAATTTTCATGCAATGCAAAAAAAAGTGCGGGGAAGTGACACTTTCTGAATCAAAATGTGTGAGGGTAAAATCGCACGGTCGCAGAAAAAACTATCTATCGTGACGCTACTGAACTTTCTCGTTTTTTAGGAAAAACTATCTGTCAAGACGACTTACCCATGAAATGTTGTTTTTTTATGGATTTTTTTTCTTCTTTTGCACAAAAAACAATTTTGGACCATGTTTAAACTCAAATAGTTACTTCTAAACTTGTTCTTAGACGTTTTAAGATTTCTTTTTGTAATATTCCCGCACAAAATTCAAAAAAAATCATTTCCTTACTTAGACAACATTGTCTATCAGTTATCCCTGTATACACGGACTAACAGGTAGAATCACTCAAAATACGGCAGGTGGATTAAAGGTAGCCAGCTGCTTTTCTGTCGCACTTATGCCGTCAGTGTGAAAGAGATAAAAGTACCCTTATATTATCTAGGGTATTATTAGCATGCAAAATCACCCTATCTTTGTCCGTTTCACATGTTCAATAATGTCTATCTCTGTTTTTATTGTAAAAGAAATACCCGACCATAGGAACCAAATTGGATAGGGTCAATAAAAAATGCCTTGTCTTTCCGTCTCTAACGCCCTTTTAGGGCGTTATACAACTCAATGGTGAAATTCCTGTGTGATTGTTGCAATCCAGCTTGTTTCCTTTTTTATGTATTAAGGATGTCCATTTATGCATTGATTGATAATATGTGAAATTTTCTAGTAGTTCAGCGTATATTCCCCCAGGTCCGCTAGCTTTTCCGGATTTAAGCTTTTTAATACTATTCTTTGATATATGTTTTTCGATGATTACTTCCTCTCCATGTACTTCTTTTTCTCTCCTCGGAGAGGTTGACAGATATTCGGGTGTCGTTTCCTGCAGCAGTGCCTTGTAGTGTTCTGTCCATTGTTCTGGGTTGATGATCTGTATGTTTACTTTTTCTTTCGTTGGATTTTTTACTATAGAAATGAATTTCCATACTTCAGAATTCTTCCTATAGTTTTTGCAAAGTCAGTTGAACAAAGATAAAAGCCGAGCATCGGCATATCCTTTAAAGAAAGTGACATGGGCGGCGGTAGTATAATTATGAAAATTATCATTTAATTATGGCGTAAACTAAAGAAATAAAAATAGATAATAAAACTTTCTATTCATACACCTACAGAAATGACACTGATTTATTTTCTAACTCTGCATACTGCGGACTAAAGGCGTCCCAAAAAGAACACTTGAAAGCAATTAAAAGTGTATCTCAAAAAAATCTGCCAATCAGGTGCCGTCCATCCACCTGGGCTCGGTCGGTCGGAAAACAAATACTTTGTGGTCGGACCGCAAAGAGCCGCGCCTTTTCTCTATCGGTAGGGTTGAAATTATACCAGGAAGATTTTATATGAATTTGGATAACTTTTGAAGGGCAGAATGAAGCAAAATTTTATGAAATCGATAGAACCCCGTATTAGGAGTTATTCAAGTGACTTTGCAAAAACTATACCTCCTATGGTAACGTTACTGGCGTAAATAAGATATACCTAGGCCAATAGACGATGTAGTAACTTGCCTTTGGCACAGCCCCCTTAAATTATAATTTAAGGGGGCTGTGCCTGGGTATGATGGATTTCTTTCAGTGTGGTTAACATTTTGGCTATCTCACCTAGAAATACAGTTAGCTTACGCAATTTACCGCAGTGGCGTATATAGAAAAATGTTTCGGGGGGGGGGGAACCTCATGAGGCCGTATTTTATGCTATTTTATGTTTGTATTCATAAAATATGTGGAAAATCTCTAAAAAAATCTTAGCTTCGGGGGGGGCCGAGCCCCCCAGGCCCCCCTTTATATACGCCACTGATTTACCGCAATAGGTAAAATCTTCGGCTTAATCTGTACATATACCTACATAAACAGGCTTTTGCCAATTTTTTGAGATTGTTATTGACATTCTTAGTTGGAAATGAAAACACTTTCGCTTGATCTTTGTTTATGTCATTAATAACCAAATTTTTTTAATGGTAAATTGACTGCAGGACATGCCTTCAAAACTGCCATATGGCAAATAGCCGCGAGTTTAAGCCATTTCATTTTAAAAGTACTTTTGCTGCACAATAATAGAAATGTGTAAAATGACACAACGATTTGATATTCGAATTTGATAAAACTACTCAAACCAGCGCTGAAAGAAAACAGGTGCACTGATCAATCCTTATGTAATACCATAAAACAGTTGCAATTGTTTATATTTGGTCAGAAATTTTCATAGATTTCCATAAAGTAATAAAGTACTTTTTTAAAACGTCGAAAATATCACTCACTCACACATGTATATCTCATCAAAATTCAACTGTACTTCCAGACATGCTACAAAGCTGAAATTTGGCAAACTGATCGAAATTATGACCTAACCCTTGAAAAAAATCAATAAATCCCAAAATTTTTATTTAATACCCCCCCCCCCCTATATATGTAAAGTTATGTAAAAGTAACATTGCCCACTTCCAGAAGCGCTAGAGAGCTGAGCTTTGGCGTACTGATAGGAATGATGATAAAACTATAGGAAAAAATTCAAAAACCCCAAAATTTTAATTTACTTCCTTGCCCAATAAATGTAAAGGTATGTAAAAGTACCATTGCTCACTTCCAGAAACGCTAAAGAGCTGAGCTTTGGCAGACTAATAGGAACTATGATAAAACTACGGGAAAAAATTAAAAAACCACAAAATTGTCATTTGCTTTCCTTTCCTCTAAATGTAAAGTTCTGTAAAAGTAACATTGCCCACTTCCAGGTGTTAAAATTGATAAAACCATAGAAAAAATTAAAAAACTTTAAAATTTTAAATATGGCATTGCAAAAGTTTTGAACAATATTCCGCATATTTTACTACTTTAAAACTTAAATATTATCCAAATCATTTAAAAAAGGAGTGAAATCATAACAAAAACATTTCATATGAAAAAACGCCAAGTACGCGAAAATGGTATTCCGTAATAAGAATTGAGATAAACGTATAGCCAAGTTCTCCAATACAAATTTCAAAATAAAATGTTCTTACTCGTTTGGAAATGTTTTTCTAAACTTAAACATTACGGCTGCAAATGACTCTCAGGTACAGTGCTAAATTGAACATAAAGAGTTTTGGCTGTAATAGCAAAGCTTAAAAAAAACATTTCCAAACTAGTACGCCCCTATCATTTTGAAATTTGTATTGGAGAACTTGGCTTTACATTTATCTCAATTCTTTTTACGGAATACGATTTTCGCGTACTTGGCTTTATTTTACATGAAATGTTTTTGTTATGGTTTAATTTTTTTCCGAAATAAGATAATCAGTGCGGAAAGATAAATTTACCGCACTCTTATTTTTGTGCTAACACGTGGGAAAAGGCTACACGGCCTTTAGCGGATTTTAACGTCGCGTGGGGTAAAGGTATGAAAGTACCATTTTCCGTACTTGTTAGGTAAATCAATATTACAAATTACAAGCTTCCTATTTCTCTATCTGTATTTAAAACGGTAATAATGCAGTGCTTTAACTTTTGCGTTAATATGAAACTTAACAGAGATACTTAAATATAATCATCCAAATTATAGCTATAAAGCAGGTTCATTATTGCAGGATACCATACGATATTTTAGGAAGTAATTTTTTTTCACTTTCTTTCCATAAGTATCACACAAACATATTGTTTTTTACCAAAGGTATAATTTTGAGTATAGTTCATTTATTTCTTAAATATAGCTATATATTATTGTTGGGTAATAATAATACTACCTAAGTACCCATATAAAGTATATGTTTTTCGATTGTTCTTTAAAAATTCGATAATAATTAGTCAAACATAGAAATCTTAGTGGCCATAGTTGAGAAAAAATAGGATTACTAATAATAGGGTGTTTTTGGAGCCACTTTAAACGTTAATTTTATTATAATTGTGGTTATCTTTGTGGTTCCTTACGATAAATATTGGTCGAAAAAGAGAAGAACTGTCATTTCATCTTGAGCTAAAGCCCATCACATACAAAAATGCAGAGCCCATAGAAGTTCAACCTTATGGACTTTTCTTATGCAAAACGAATATGGCTGCTGCTATTCGGTCGCTGATTGGTTAAAAGCCCCATGCTACGCGGTATGCGGACTATGCAAGTTTGGGTGTGATGGGCTTAAAGTCAACATATTGTTGTTTTGGCACGAGGTCTTTATACTTTGACACAGGTAACCTACAGAATTTGAAAGGTCATTGAACCTGACTGGCCAACTGTAACTAGATTAAAAAATATACGTCACCGGGTTGCCCTAAACCATTTGTTTTATGGAAACCCGATGATGCAGATACAGTCGTCCAGTTAAGTTCACATGACTGGTCAAATTCTGTAGGCAAAATGGGTAAAAGTATAAAGACCTTGGTTTTGCCACAACTGTAGAAAATCATTTTACAAAAATAATTTTAGGTTTTATCATTCAAATAAACTAATTAAAATAGTGTTTAGTTAAGCGAAAAATTAAATCCTGCTACATAGTCCATTGTTTGGCTTCTATTTCTGCCTTCCTTGAAGAAAAGGGGATACATATTTTAATTTTCCCTCCACGAGATAAAGAAAAATAGTAAACAGGATCAAATAGCAAAACCTAGACGTAATATTAATTTTTTTATTGAAATTACACCAAATGATAAAAAACTATTTGCATTGCTGTCAATATCATTCAACTAAACAACCATTAGCCTCTTTGCTATTCATAATACGTCTCATTAGCTAAAAAAATAACATGTTATTACGATTTTTTTCTACTTTCTGCACATAAGGATGACGAAGACAATAAAACTACTTTGATTAAAACACTTTTTATTATTCGGGAAAATTTCACAAAAAAAGAAGCATCGCGTTTTCGGAAGCGACTTTTTTTATGCTCATTTTTAAGTTTATTGGTTTCAGTTACCGTGTTGGTTCGACACGCGAACCTACAAAAGTGTGTGATTTTTTAGACCTGCCGATACACATATCAAGGTATTGAAAGCATTAAGTCGTACCAGATTGAGAGAAGTTGATTTTGAGGATTTTAAGGGTAGAGGACAGGCACAAAAAAAACTAAGAATATAATGGATAATAGTGGCGGAATATTGGTAGAAAACAATTTGTAAAAAAAATATTCTCCAAGAATTTAGGTGGAAAAATAATTGGTATAAAAAAGTTTCATACAAAATAAATTTGGTAGAAAATACATTAGAAAAACATTTGATGGATAAACAATACATTTGGCAGAAAAACATTGGGTAGAAAACAGTTTTGGCAAAAAATACATTTGGTAGAAAACATATTTGATAGTTAATTTATTTGGCAGAAAATACTTTCGCTATCAAAACAGTCAATTGCTTAATCTAACTTGACCTGGTCTAACTTAAGTTAACCTGATAAAACCTAACTTAAGCAAACCTGATAAAACCTGACTCAACCTTACCTTATATTAAAATTAAGAATAATTAATATTTTGTTGTATAAAAAAATGTTAATATAAAAACTGATTTTTGTATTTCTTTTGATTTAGTCTTGACAAATAATATTATAATAATATTACATGGAATCCTATTTAAACCTAACTATATTGCATTTTATGTCTTTTTGTTTGTGTTGACTGTACTTCACTAAAATCAATATGTTAATCTCGAAAAAAAAAGCGATTTAAAATATTTTATGTTGTTAAAAGCTTGTGTTGTCCGAATATAGGATCAAGAAAGTTTTTTGTTTAATTTAAGAATGTTTTTTCTTCAAGTTATTTAATATATTCTGGAAAAATATCTTCTATTCTCTATTTAAATCTCAAGATCGAGAAAAGTAAAATAAAAGCAGGCGTTAGAAGTCAAATCAACTTGCTTAAAAGCAGAGAACATTATCTCGAAAATAAGTTTTCTAGATTTGAGTATTTTTTTCTGTGTAGTACGGTACGAAAAAAAAGAGGGGTGTCAGAAGAGTGAAACCTTTGCATGTATGTCGGTCTTTGTTTTTTATTTCTAGGTGAACTATTAATTGGCGCCAGGGCCGTAACCTGGAAAAAATGTCGGGGGGATTAGAAGTTTAAAATATAATTTTAGAAAATTTTCGTTTTGTGTTTGGAATTGCACAAAACGGTAAAGTCTAGATTTTTAGCCTGTTTGTTAATTTTTGAACCTTTAAAAAACGCTATAAAATTTTGTATCAATTTTGCACCTTGTCACTTGTGTCCCTTTATCAATATTAATATTAATCCAAGATTAAAATACATAAAAGATATTGAAATTGATGAAGTAGTCTATGTTGGGTGAAAAATATTGCTTTAAAATTTAATTTTGTTTTTCTTTTTATAATCGCAAGAACCAAAGTTCTGACTGAATTTTGTATTTATTTTATCCACGCCAATGTTGTATAATTTTTTTTTGCTTCTAATCTGCCCTAAAATAGATTTTTATGATCTGTATTTGGCTAAATAAAAAAAATGGCGTCAGCAGGCGCATACCTCCATTCATAAGACTTCGTTGTTCTGGGTGTTAAGGAATCTTTATTTTTGTTAAATATGAAGTATATAAAGTTTTCAATCAATGTGTGATTACTACGTTACTTTAATTAATTTAAAAAAAATGATGCCCCGGTTTTCTTAAATGCTAAAGATTTTTAGAATCTAATTTTAAGTGCAAAACTATTGACTAGGTAGGTTCACTGAATACCAACATAACTTAAAAAACTAATTAAAAAAAAATAGTTTTTGAGGTTTTGAAAACTTAAATTGTAAATTTTGTTTTTTTTATAAAAAGGTTGAAAATAAAATTAAGTAAAAATTTGTATTAAACTAGCAAACATATTATTCCTAAACATATTAGGTAATATTAAAAAAAACTAAGAACAAATTCCTCTTAAACTATTTTTTTAATAAGTGTTCTCAAAATGGGAACATTGGCAGTTAAATGGCTAAAATATATTTACTAATTTTAGAGTTATCGTGCACCAGACAGACGCCATTAAAAATTTTGGTGCTAAGGTCTTAAAACTTATTTTGAGTGAAATTAAAAAAACGTTTTTTTTACCATATCAATAACTTTCCTACCTGTGGATGTAAGGTCACTCATCGTCAAGCAAAAGCTTGCCTTTACGATGGGTGTCCTTATGTGGATGACTAATAAATAAGTCAACCAAACATACTTTTTTAATCAAATTTATATTTGTCAAGCAAAGATTATTATTGCTTGGGCAAAAATCAAGTTCAAAAACACGACAAAAAAAATTAAACTATCTTTCAGCAGCTCCTCAAATCTTGGATTAATTTGGCAGTCAAGTCATGTAATATTATTTAAAGCACTACTGTTTTTATCGAACAATATAGGGTTTTTAGAAATTGAAAGGATATATGGGGGACAAGTTAAATTTAGAGGACAAAAATATTTTTTCCATTCTACATGCAGTTTTTTAAGAAAGTAGAATGCTTAACCAAACTTTAGTTTGAGCACGTTTTCCGCTGGTATAAGCAAAAATCTAAAAAATCAGGGTCAATTTTGCCTAAGAAAATGCGAATTGCCCATATCTCTAATACTACTTCTCACTCACTACCAAATATTTTTTATTCTTGACTCCTTAAAATTTCGGGGGAGGGATTGATCCCGCTTGATCCCTCCCCCCTAGGTACGGCCCTGTTGCTTGGCAGAGTTCTTGAATCTCGGCATATCTAAATAAAACTATCTACTAACTGCTGCAGTCAGTTGAATTAAATACCTTGCTAAAATATCTTTACTATTTTTTTAGACCCCACTTATACAACACATAATAAGGAAAACTTATAAATTTGATACGGCTGAAAGCAGGGAGATTTCTTGTAATTTTTCATTAGTTCACTTGTGTTGCACTGTGAGTCTGGATTTTTGAAAATGGTTTCTATTAAGGTACGTAAATTTTTTTATTTTTTTGAATTAATTTATTTTAAATATATTTATTAATTATATCGAATTGTTTTTATTTTACTTTTTCAAAAGTTGTTTAAATTTGATTAATTTTTTAAGACATTTAGGTACATGGTGTTTCACCATAGATGTTACCCCCACTTTTACTTTGTTCTGTTGTTAGTAATATAAAAGTTGAAAACATTTTGGCAATATTTAAATATTCATTTACCATTTATGTTGTCAAACGTTACGTTAAATGTCAAATTTTAAGCCATCTTTAAATATGTATATCGTTCAATTTTTATTTTAAAAATTTTATTTAATACGACGATTACTTTAGTTTCTTAATTAATAAAAAATTAATAGGAAATAAAGACGCAAAACAATAAAATATAAATAAAAATTAAATATAGTGTATCTACACTAAATAGATTATATTAATAACATTTAATTGGATAGCTTCCTCATACGCCTTAATTTTACGCAAAATGTTGTTTTCCAAAGTATCTTCCTTTTCTTTCCCTCTCAACTTTAGTTTGAATGGAAAAATAGATCAACTTCAAATAAAAAGCCACTGTTCGTAACGAAACCAGTTGCCTGGTAACTCGGATGTCATGGCGGTTGTTACGTCAGTGCTACGTCACAGTTAGCCAAGGAATCAGCAGTTGCATTGTATTTCAAAGCGGATTTAGACATTTTACGACAATTTTTTTACATTGTGGTTTTATTTTGGCTTTGAAATTGTTTTAATAACAGTTCTGGGGTTGCTATACATTTATTGAAGACTATAACTATCATGTGTACTCTATTTTTACTCGTCTTTCTTTTAAACTACAACTAAAAGTAAACAATTATTGCTCCAAGACATTTTTTGGTTAAAAGTTGATCGAATAATCTAAGTTGGGTATTTAATCAACACTTAAAGTTATTCATAATTTCATAGAGGTGTTTCTATCTCTCCTTGCTAAACTTGGAGAAAGAAGATAATCAGTAAGCATTTAAAATTGTGCGTGAAAAATTATACAATATGGCAACGTTTTTACGCAATATTTTTAATTATTTGCGTCATACCTAATATAAAATAATAAATTTTACAAAATGAAATCCTACTATACATATTGGCGACTTTAGGGAACGCTGGCGTTAAAGGGTTAATATTGTTTGTTAACTGTTGGTAAACCCTTTTCCAAGGGTCCGACCAAAAATTTTTTGTTGACATATATGTTTTTACTTATTTTTAAAAAGCCAATTATTAATCCGCTAGAAGCAGCGTTTTAAAGTCGCCACCCGTATATACGCTGCTTAACACTCAAACGCTGATTTTTTTTTTATATCATTTATTTAGATAGAAAATTTTTTATTAAGTGTTATGAAGCGCCCCGGGGTTTATTATTTTTAATTTTTTTTTATTTAATGTGTAAACCAAAATTTTGTACGGGCTTTAGATATGTTAAAACTTGTTTCTGATTATAGGTTGATAGAGCGCATGTATATAGCAAACTGACATGTAGATAAAAGCTAAAAAGGTGTACGTCATAAGTCATTTATTTTCAATATCTTTTTCTTTAATTCTTTTTCTTTTTTTTAAGCATAAATTTTATTTTTTACCTATAATAAACACAGAAATACATTTTTTGTCAATAGAAATGAAGGGCTGCTAAAGAGTGCGGTCAAAAAAGTTTAATTATTTTGAAGAAGAGAGTCTATTTAAGTTAGGAAAAGTATTTATATAGTGTCCTTAATTTAATATTTATATAATTATTCTAATTTACATCATATTCTAAATTATTTAATTTTTTAATCATTTTTTTTATTTTTCCGACTTGTTGTCTATCTTTATTAATCGCGGAGGAGGCTAACTGCCGCGTCATACGCGGCCGAGTTCTGATTAGCCGGGAATTACGAGACAACCGTTTCTTTACGAACCGTGATAAAAAGCGTGTGTTAACACTTTTACTACTTCGCAGGTTATTTTTACAATAAAATATTAGTTTTTGGGAACATCTTTGTTGAAACACCGGAATGATATATCCAACGCTTTACATAAAATAGAAAAACAAATTATAAGATAAAAACTAAACCATACTATTTCTTTTTATTTTTGTTGACATTTTTTACCATTTACATACAACAACAAAAAAAATGGTACATAAATAATTTGTATTTTTTTTAGATATTTCTCATATGGGTAGTATCAATTATTGTCTCCATAGATTGCTTTCCAGACTACTCACATCAGTAAGTACATAGCAATAAAAACGTCTACTGATCGGCCTGTGTATGAATTCTTAAAATAAGTCAGAACGAGTAGGTATTTCCTTAAAATCAAGGGGAAGTCGTACTCAGAGGTGCGTTCGAAAACTGTCACCCTAGGGTAAAGGTTACACCTGGGCTAGCCCAAAAACGTTCGAAAATGATCACGGTCGAAACGATGACGTCATACTCCCGCGTTCGAGAATCAGGTTATAACCCGGGGTGCGCCTGAGTCACCGCGGCCAGAAACACCCGCGATTGTGCACCAGCGCTGAACTTAAGATATTAACTGCTTTGTTTGTATTTTGTGTTATATTTCACACACGATTACGTTAACAAATCTGTAACTACTTAGAAAATTAAAAATATTTCTTAAAAAAGTTAAAATTCTAAAACGGAGGAAGCGATGACAGCATACCTTAGGATAAGGGAAGCGGGCGTGTGGAGAAGGAGCGCTGGACAAAAAGGACTTTTGGAGATCGCGACTGATGGAAAAGGAGATTCCTCTATCGACGTACAGGCTAGCGATGCCAGAGAAGCAGTTCAGGGAGAAAAGGAGCTCCGTGTAACCATTCCACCAAGAGATTTAGGAAAAAGAACGGGGTTGAATTCCTTAGCGATGCCACGGTCTGCTATGCAGACGGATAAAGGCTAACATACCGAAATTCGACAGGTGCAGTAGTGTACATGGAAAGCAAGGGTATTTGAAAAAGCTACTCGCTGGGAGCCAATGCAACAATTATCCAGGCGGAGGTTTACGCTATACTGGCGGTAACATGGGAGCAAGAAATTGGGAACGAAACATAAAAGCGCCTCTGCATAATCTGTGCAGACAGTCAAGCTGCGCTTAAAGCACTGTGCAAACCGACCATTAGCGTGGGTTTGGTGCAGGAGTGCACGTATGTACTTCAAGAGTTGGCCGACGTACGAGAGGTGTACCTCGTATGAGTCCCAGGCCACATGGTAGTCCCAGGAAACGAGAAAGCGGACGAACTCGACAGGGGTGTATCCCGGCAGAAATGCGTCGGACCAGACCCTTTCTTGGTGCTCACAAGAAGGCAAATGAAGTCGGCCCTAACAGAGTGGATCCAGAAAGAGATACAGAAGGAATGGACCAACACAGGAAACGCCAGGCAGGCGAAGGAGTATGTGACAGGATACAGCAAGTCCCATAGGGACTGGCTCCTCCGTAGAACACGAAGAAAGGTGGGAGCCATAGTGGGAGATAAAATTTTTAATTTGTAATAATTTTTATTTTAGTGTACATCATAGAATCCACGTTCCACAAAAAATTAAAACCATTTATCACACAAAAATCATAAAAGTTCCACAACACCATCATCACTATCATGAAAAGGAAAAGACTATAGTTGTAGAAAAACCAAAACCAGTTTATATTGAAAAGGAAAAACCAATCTATATTGAGAAAGAAAAGCCAATCTATATTGAGAAAGAAAAGCCGGTTTTTATTGGTAAGAGAAAAAACTTAATTTTTAAATTAGAGGAGAGTTCAAATAAGCCGACTTTGTTTCAAGAATTTTTTACGTCACTGGTGGTCCAGCTGATTTTTGTAAACAAAGTTAGATATGATATAAACAACTAATATTTTTTTTAAACTAAGGCAATTTTCCTACTGTTTTTTAGTATATTCTTATAAAATAATATTTTTAAGACATACCAGTCGTTATTTTTTTTAGCCCGCTTCATTTTTCTTTACACAAAAATTAAAATTCGAAGAAAATGTGTTCGTTTCAGCTTCAAAAGTAATCCGCGTACCTATACCTTTGTTTACTTTCGAAGTCCTCGGTTTACCTTTGATACTAAACGATCACATTCAGTTTGACTTGTATTTTAAGTTTTGTGTAATAAAAAATAAAGCGAGCTAAAAAAAAATAACGATAATAGGTCATAAAAATTCATCAATGTTCTGTGAAGTGTGTAAAAAAAAATAAAAAATACATAGTAAACACAGACCTAATCCTATATTTTCCTGGAAGTTTTTCACTGGTTCGGTTCGGTTTTCTTTCAGCTTTTCCCTAGTTGTTTTCGGAACTTTTGACAGCTGTAATTTAATGTCGCATTCTACAGGATAAAGTTAGCTAAAGGAGGGCGTGCGAAAGGTCCCTATTATCTACTTGATGTAATATATGCAGTATTGAAATAAAATTTCGGACTTCCATTGTCTTTATTTATTTTAAAACACGACGTTTCGGTTAGTACGACAAAAAGATCCAAGAAGTTCTGGAGAAAGGAGATTACAAGCAACTACCCAAAGACCCAACCACCACCATAGAAGGACGCATTTACAGGACTTTGAAGAAGTATGCTGAAAATATCCCGGACGCTGCTAGATCCCGCCTGACGCCACACCACAGTAAGGCACCACATTTTTATGGATTACCAAAGATCCATGAGAAGGATATACCACTGCGACCAATTACTAGCTCCAGGGACTCACCGACCAGCACTTTGTCGAGGTTTTTGTTGGACATAATTCAACCACTACAGGGTAAGTCCGAATCTTTTGTCAAAAACTCGGAACATTTTGTGGAGGTTTTAAAAGGTATCGAATTAGATCCCGGCGATAGATTTGTAAGTTTTGATGTAGAAAGTCTCTACACCAATGTGCCAATAAATGAGTCACTCAGTATCATTAAAAACAAATTACAAACTGATAATACACTTCACGAGAGAACAACGCTATCGGTGGAGGGGGTGATGGATCTTTTGGAGCTCTGTCTCCGTAACTCTTACTTTCAAGTGAAAGATAAGTTTTACGCGCAAAATGATGGACTCCCAATGGGTTCATCTCTTTCGCCAGTGGTAGCAAACATCTACATGGAGTGGTTCGAGGGCCATGCGATCAACACAGCAAGAGTCAAACCAAAACTATGGCTACGATACATGGATGACACATTTATTATATGGCCGGAAAATGATGACGAACTACAAAATTTTCTACACCATTTAAACGGTATTCGACCAACAATCAAGTGCACCATGGAAATTGAAAAAGATTCGGCCTTACCTTTTTTGGATGTTCTTGTCAAACGATTAGACAGAAACATTCAAACCACTGTATATAGGAAACCTACACACACGGGACAGTACCTAAATTTTAAGTCTAATCATTCTATTGCAACAAAACAAGGAGTTATAAGAAGTTTGTATTTAAGAGCCGTAAATATTTGTAGTAATAATGAAGAATTAACCACAGAAATTAACAACATTAAAAAGGACTTACAACAGAATGGTTATTCCGAGAAATTAATAAACTCAACGATATTTAAAATTAAAAACAAACAAAATGTACCAAATTCTCAAAATAATAATCCGTTAGGTGTTATTAACATTCCATATGTTCAAGGGATTTCAGAAAACATAAGGCGAATAGCTAAACATTATAATATAAAAACAGTATTTTCTTCGGGAAGTACGATAAGAAGTTTTGTAACTAAAACAAAACCAGACAATCCCTCAAATAATAAGGAATGTATTTACCAAATCCCGTGTGAGTGTGGTAAATCATATGTAGGTGAAACGAAACGCCCTCTCAGGTTAGAGTAAATGAACATCTAAAAAGTACCCAATTAGGGGATATTGAAAAATCCGGTTTAGCAGATCATGCATGGTCAAATGATCACAGATTCAGTGGTCAGAAGCTAAAGTTTTACATAAGGAGTCGCATTGGCGAAAACGAAAGTTTATTGAAGCTGCGTATATAATGCAGAAAAAAGAAGTTTTCAGTCAACCAAGCACGGACATACCAAACATATGGAAACCACTCCTTAAGGAAAACAGGCGTCTTAGGATTAAAAAAGGGGGCGGGCCGTCACACCTGACTGCACACCAAGTAGTATAAGTAGTAGCCTAGAGACTAGATTGTTTAGTTTACACTTGATAACGGTTAGAGATACTTACTAACCGAAACGTCGTGTTTTAAAATAAATAAAGACAATGGAAGTTCGAAATTTTATTGCTACACAATCATTGTCTACGAGTTTCAAACAAAAATGCAGTATTGTAGTGCTCTTTTATTATTGCTTTTTGTTCATAAAATTGTAAAAAATGTTTTAAACGAAAGAAAATAAGTGTGCTATTATTTAGCAAAATAAAAAATAATACAATAACTAATTAATAACGATTAAAAAAGAGAAATTAATTTACGGTTCTGCTTTTATAACACCTATGGCTTAATTGTTCTCCAAATGAAAATTAACCAAAATTTTAATAACTGCAATTCTTATGGTGCAGGTTCTTTAATTAAAATGTTATTCTGATCATTTCTTAATTTCTTACTTTCACTTCTCATAAAATAAAAATTTTTCGAGATCTTTTGGCGAGTCCTTTAAAAACAGATAAAAATGTCTGATGAACTTGCAAATTAATTATGTATTTAACTTACGAATATTATTTTATTGACCAATTATATAAGTAATAAAATAGAATCGAAATTATGTTTTTCTGCAACTACTTCTGAAATTAAAGTTTTTCAGTCGCTAGACAACCTCCGAAAATGGCGTTTCGGACGCAACTTCGGATGCTACTGATTATTTATTTCACAGCCCCTTTAAATTAAGGTCCCTACTTTACATTTCCAAGCCTAATCCTACTGTGAATCGCAACAGGCTAACTTAATATAACATAACATGAAACTTTTGAAAGTAATTTTCGCAGTATTCTCACATGTCCGGCCAGAATAAAATGAGGTGCAAAAGAGATGGCAGAACTCAATCTATCTCCCTCTGTTTACAGCACTTTGGTCTTACTGAGTGGTCTTTATTTTTTGCAAATTTACCATGAATAAAATTTGAATATTTCAAGCAAACACGGTACTCGTCTGGTACTTTTAATGAAATCGACTCCAACCCTTTTATTGGACTTCTATTGTTATCGCTGGGCTCAAACAGGCTGACTAGGCACGTTTCATACATATTCTATCTTTACCCAAAAAAAAGAAACAGAGGTGTATTATTTACTCTTTTTAAATTTTTTTATAAAACTGTGTGGAGTGCCAATTTTGAAGATGTAACGAATGTTTTGAAATTTTGAAATTTAAAAAAAAGTCAATTGGTATTTTTTTAGGTTTCTAGATTCGTACGCACCTACCTAATGAAATAGGTAGGTACCTACATAATATAATAAGCATAAAAGTTCTGAAAAAATATTTATTTTTAAGAAAAATAAAGTATGGTGTTTTCCAGCAAAAAAAAAAGCTTAGGAAGAGTAAAATATAAAATTAATACCTTATAATGATGAACTAAAAAATTATAGCACGCCACTGGAGAGAAAGATAGCGCTAATTGAAGCCATCATTTTATTCTGGTCGGACATTATATTATCAATCAATGCCTAAACGGACATCTAGTGCCTGATGATTGGAAAATAGCATTTATTTCCTAAATACATAAAAAAGGAAACAAGCTGGATTGCAACAAATACCGAGGAATTTCAGTAAACAGAACTCTAAGTAGATTGTACGGTAGGATTCTTAGAGATTTAATAGAGAATAATTTTCATGAGCAAGAAAAAGAAGAGCAAAGTGGGTTCCGTGCAGGCAGATCTTGTAGCAATAATGTTTTTTGTCTTAAACAAGTAATTAAGAAAAGAAGTGCCAGAAATATAGAGGCTCATGTTACCTTTGTGGACCTACAAAAATGATATAATACCGTTCGATTATAAAAATTATGGACAGTTTTAGAACAAACTAATATCAATCATACATACATAAAAGCGATAATAGAACTATACGAAGGGTCAAAATCTAAAATTAAATTAGAAATCAAAGTTCAAAAGAATTCCTAGTAACGAAAGGCTTAAGACAGGGATGTTGTATCTCTTCAACTCTTTTTAAAATATATATCGCAGTAGCTCTAAAAAACTGGAAACGTAAAGTACACGGCATGAGAATATAACTTAACGACCGATATAACATATACACACTACAGTTTGCTGACGACCAAGTAATTGCAGGTGATGATATAACGGACATGTAGTATATGAAGAGAAAGTTAACCGAAAAATATAAATTAATATTTAAATAGTTGTGAAACACCCTGTAGACTGTAGATATACCAAATTGCGAAAATTTAAGAAAAATAAAGTACTTTTTGGAAAAAAAAACGTCAAAGAAGAAAATTTTTGGTAAAAACCAAAAAAAACTTATTTTTTCTGGAAAAATGGTACCAAATGCAAAAGCTATTTAGTTAGTTTCAAACATATGAGCGCCGCCTGTTAGTCAGTTCGCCCGTGATAAATTATTCTCATTACGTTTGGCGCCCACGCTCCCTACATCTAGGTACGGTGCTGACCTGTTTAAAAATTTTCCTGTTGTACTCCTTTATTGTGACACGCTTTTCTTAGAAAATCCATTTTTATTTTCTCGACCGCGTGCATTTAGTTTAGCATCATGAACACTTTTTGTTTTTTTGGGACTTCCATTGTCTTTATTTATTTTAAACACGACGTTTCGGTTAGTAAGTATCTCTAACCGTTTTCAAGTGTAAACTCCCAGGTAGCAAGGTCACGTTTTTTAAACATCAAAAACAGGTCATTTTTAATGACCATTGACGTCTCTAACCTGACGTGTAAATGACCTTTAAATGACGTTTAAAAGCACCCAAAATGACGTCATTTTTAGACGTTTTATAGACGTCAGCAATATGACGTATTTGGGACCAAATCAGAACTCGTCCGAAAATATCAAATATTTCCTGCAGTTGAGAACACTGAATGAAACTTAGACACACAGAAGGTGACTCTTCTGTGACTTAGACCTGGAAGTACTGGAACAGGTACAGCGGTGAATTGTTGAATTCTTCTCCTTTAACAAAGGTACAGCGGTGTTCTGTGAGGTACAGATCAAAATAGACCTAAACCTAGACTTACACATCTCCACTTTGAAGCGAAAGAAACCTCGAAGTTTGTCTTGATTTAATATTTAATTTATTTTACATACGTACCCCCACATTCCGTATAAATCCGGTCAAGTACTGACTGGGGCACCATCTATGTAAGTATGAGTGTATGTCCCTTGGACAAAGTGTGCAGTGTGGGTAGTGACCAATATATGACGTTTTTCAGACGTCAAAAACTACACTACGAAAAGACGTCAAATAACTGATGCCTTAAAGACAACATTTTTTGGTAGTTGACCTGCTGGTCATCCAAATGACCACTTTTCGACGAAAAAAAGACGTCATTTGATGACCCCTTGCTACCTGGGCTATTTACACTTGAAAACGGTTAGAGATACTTACTAGCCGAAACGTCGTGTTTAAAATAAATAAAGACAATGGAAGTCCGAAATTTTATTTCTACCATGAACACTGATTTAAAGAACTTCTATCTATATCTTTTATTTTTTTCAGAAAAACCCCATCAAGAGCATCATCCCTTACCTTTGGAGGGTGAAGACTGGGCTGGAGGTTATGGAGGAGGAGAGGCTAGCAGCCACAACATT
Source organism: Aspidapion aeneum (assembly GCA_963576565.1). Taxonomy (NCBI): domain Eukaryota; kingdom Metazoa; phylum Arthropoda; class Insecta; order Coleoptera; family Brentidae; genus Aspidapion; species Aspidapion aeneum. Next base: position 22,560,069 of record OY755043.1, read on the forward strand.
TTTAAGAAACATATAAGTGATGGCGTGACCAGTATGCCTGCGAAAAAGAAAAGGAAATCACATTAAAAAATCATATAAAACATTTTAAACATTACTAAAGAAGTTTCTAGTCTAGTGCCAATAGAATTAAATTATAAATTTAAAAAATACAATAGGGACTTCTTGCAATAAAGCCAGACAGTAATTGTGCCGGGCACTATTCTGACAGTTTCACATTATAGGAACAGCTGTCTTCTTTCAAAATTAGGCCTTTGTGTTTTATAAGAACCGGAATTAATAGTGTCGCCACTATTAATAGAAAATAAACGACTTGATTCATAAATTCGACTTTGGTATGTCAATTTTGAAAGATCAACTGTCAGTTTTCATTGGAAAACTGTCAGAATAGTGGCCAGCACTATTCTTGCCTGGCTTTATTGAAATAAGTCCCTAATAGCATAACCTACGTATCATTAGGCTACTCAATCAATTTCAGCATTGACCCGACATTTTAGGAAAAAATGGCGGCTTAGCAATTCCTTAAACTATAGTTTACAAGGCCGTTCATTTTGACACTTCAAAAATGTGAATATGTTAGGACGTAATTAAAAAGAATACATTTGCCTTGAGGGTACTATTCCCTACTCGGACTGAGGGAGTGAGAGACGAGTTTCTTATAAAAATGTTGAAAATAACAAGTTTGAAAAGAAACACACGTCCTTAAGCTTAAACTTTTCCAGCAAACACCGGTTACTCGGTGTGGTTACTCGTGGCGTCATGATTAGTCCTTGTCATAGGCAGTTACACTGTTGTGACATTTCCAACCCCTTTATTTATCATATGCATATTGAAAGCAACAAAAAAAATTTGAAAAATGGCATGTCTTTGAGTTGTTTTCTCTGTGCATTTTTTTTTTGTCAACCTACAGTCTGCATCTTTTTATTGGAACAAAACCTGACCTTTTTTTTTTTAATCGGCAGTTTTGTCACAGATTTCAATATAGAAAGCAGCGGCCTTTATTAGTACCTGTTTTTATTAAATGAAAGTTTATTTTTAAATTTGACTTTGGTATGTCCATTTTGAGATGTCAGCAGTCAGTTTTCTTTGTAAACCTGTCAGAATAAAGCGGAGTCCAAAATAAAGTCAGGTTTTATTTTAAAGTCCCTAATGACAATTTTACCTTTAATTTTATACCAACACATGCGGTTTTTTTGTTTGCATTTTTTACAATTTAATTTACAGATACACATTATTCAGATACAGAAATGAAAAAAAAATGCGTACGGCGTGCCAGAAACATTTTTTGCGCACGCGCGCCCAGCGACATTTTATTCCAAGTAAGAGTACACCAAACTGATTCGCGAACGCGCCGTATGTGTGCCGCTCGCGCGCAAACACGCATTCGTTATGTTTTTTTTTTCAAGTAGCGCACGCGCCGCTTGCAAGCCGTTTGCCGAAAATCAGCTTTTTTCGGCTCCTCTTTGTATGTTTGCAGATCCTTTGGGACGGCATCGGCAGTTTGTTGTCGAGTTTTCATTTCAATGCGTGTTTGCTATTTTTCAGTGGATCGTAGAAAGTTCGTTGAAACGAATTCGGCGAGCGACGCACACGCGGCGCATTTGCGGAACAGTTTGGTGTGTACGCACTTTAAGGTTAATTCCAGATTAGATATATTTATAGTTCACCATTTCCAGTATTATAATTAAAATAGTTTTATATAAGGTTCTTAAAGTAATATCTGGGAGTATGATCTTTATTAGCCAAACAAAAATGCTATAAAGATTTTGTGCGCGTCATAGAAAAGTAGATGAGATATTGGGTGCGAGGTCAATAGCGCATAAAGTCAATAGAGTATTACCTCGGCTGAAAATTGTTTAATAAATCATTTTCAATAATTTTTCACTTTTCTTTTTAAACTTTAAACGAGTATAAATACCAAATCAGAAAAAAAAAGAATTTGGAAAGTGTTATTAACACCCACTACTTTTAATTAGTAATGGCATCTCCATTGGCCTATTATCCCGGCCCGTATCTCTTCTTCTAATTTCTCTGTCTGTCTGCACTCTCTGCTAGATCTTACTTTGGGAACCCAAACTAGGTACATAAAACTTGTGCATTCAATTCTTGTAAAATAAACTATTTTTGTTAAGTACTCTTGTTTTTAATTTTCAGCTTCATTTAAGTGATTTTAAAATAGATAAATTTTAAAAAAATAAATATATCGAAAAACATAATAACAGCATGAAAACAATAATTAGAAAGGGAAGGAAATCGATTCGAGTCATCAGGGTGAAGTATAGTAAATTTTAGTTAGAAATAATAATCAGCGACCTGAAACACCCCAAAGTTCCAAATTTGATGCATATTGGTTAACAAATGGGAAATTCCGCCATTTTTAATCCGACATTTTGATTTTTTGTAGTTTAAGATAAAAATAATAATTAGCGACCTGAAAAATAGCAAAGTTCCGAAATTAATGCATATCGGTTGATAAATAAGAAAATCCGCCATTTTATTTATTTTTCTAATTTAAAAAAAATGAATTGTATACTAGCCACTAAATACCTAGTTGGAAAAGTTTGAAAAAAGTTATGATCAAACAAATAAACAAATAAGTCAAGCTAAATAAAACCAATGATCTCTATATACAGGGTGTCCCAGAACTAATGGTACATAGTTAAACTGCAGATTCCCTGGGTCAAAATATTACGATTAAGCCATACTTACCTTTGTCCAAATGTTCGTACTAACCGAGATACAGGGTGTTAAACTTTATTTTTTCAATTCGATTTTCTTTAATAACTTTTTTACTAATTAATATTTTTGCAAAAGATAACAAACGTGTAAGTTTTTTTGAAATTGGGAAGACGATTCCGTTGAAAATTGTGTTGTACAATGTATAGGGTGTTCCTTGGACAACTACCCTTGCATTTAAATCAGTGTATAATTTTTGTGCATTGGTGTATACCAGTTTTTATGTAAAATAATGGTTTTCCCATCCTTTTTATGTAAAAAAGTTATGCTGCTTTAAAGTCGCTCAGAGCAGCAGTTTTTGAGATTTTTGCATTTAAAGTTTTTATTGCATGTGAATGATATGCCTAATTTATTTATGATCCTTCCTTCAATTCTTTCTACTAATTAATATTTTTGCACAAACTAACCAGCATGTAGGTCTTCCTGAAATTTGCATGACGATTCCGTTGAAAAATTTGATTTAAAATGTACAGGGTGTTCTTTGGACCACTACCATTGCATTAAAATCATTAGTGTATTTTTTTTGTGCCTCGGTGTATATTTAAGCAGGTTTTTAAACAGAATATTATTTTAATTTTTAAATAATTATTAATAACAAGCCTACTATAATAAACAATTTTCAGTTTGATTTACTATTTGTGAAATTTTTTAGTTACTGAGAGCGCCATGCTTAAGATATTTGATATTTTTTTAATAAATTATAAAATATTAATTTCTTTAATAATTAAAATTTTCTTTTAAAACAATAAAAAAAATACTTGCATTAATAAAGTATACGTACTTACCATTTTAAAAAAAACTAATACGAAGAGGTTTTTGTTCCTCATTAAAAGCATAGCCCTACAGAGTTGCAATAACAGACAATAACTTAGAATTATTTTAACAAACTTATGATAATTCAAGAACCACCCTGTATATTTTTTCACTTAATATATTTTAAGAAAACTTTAAATCTTAAATGCTATAAAAAAATTATTGATATGTATGAAGTAGGTAAGAATTTAATAAAAAATCTTTTACGCATACAATAAAAACTTCTAATTTAAATATCTTGAAAACCGTTTCTCTCAGCGACATCTAAACGCTATAGCTTTTTTACTTAAAAAGAATTAAAAAATTAATGTTTTTAATAGAATCTTGTATACACCGAGGAACAAAAAAGTTAGACCTATTTTAATGTAACGGTACCGACCCAGAGAACACCCTGTATAATATTTTTTTTTACCAAAATTAAATTGTCCATTCCTTAAACCACTAAACTCAATTTTTTGTGCAAAATTATTTATTAGTAGAAAGAATTGAAGAAAGTCTCTTAAATAAATTAGGAATATCACTCACATGCAATAAAAACTTTAAATGCAAAAATCTCAAAAACCGTTGCTCTGAGCGACTTTAAAACAGTATAACTTTTTTTACATAAAAAGGATGGGAAAACCATTATTTTACACAAAAACTGGAATACGCCGAGGCACAAGAAAAATATACTGATTTTTATGCAATGGTAGTGGTCTAAGGAACACTCTGTACATTTGACATCAAATTTCTCTGCGGAATCGTCTTGCCAATTTTAAAAAAAACTCACACGCTGGTTACTTTTTGCAAAAATATTAATTAGTAAAAAAGTTATTAAAGAAAATCAAATGTACCATTAGTTCTGGGACACCCTGTATAATCGGCCAACCGCGTATTTTTCCCGCGGCGAATCGATTCGCGGCGAATCTGCCGCGGCGAATTGTCCCCTATCCCTAAAATAAGTATGAAAAAAAAGCTGTATTTTTTTTACATAAACTTGCCTAAAAATAGGGAAAAATATGAAAAGCTCTGCAGAAATATTTATTTCAGGGTGTTCAATTTCATTAACATTATTTTAACGTTAAATTCCTTCAGTGATTTCAAAACAAAAAGTTCATATATACACACGATTAGTTTTCGAGATACAGGGTGTTAAAATTTTTCTCTTTTATGGCTGCTGCAGTTTTTGAAGATGTAAAAAATTTGCAGGAAATAAAAAGTTTGCAAATATTACCAGAATTTTATTTCTTGTTTTAAAATCTACCAGCGCTAACAACTTAAAAAAATCCGGGAAAAAAAAAGAGTTCCACCCTGTAGGTTTTTACTAATATTTGGTGTGTCTAATAGTGAAGTAAGTGCCTTTAACTTAATAAACGTGTCAAATTTGAGCTAAATATCTCAAAAACTGCACCAACTATAAACAAAAAATTAAAAAAAAATTAATTAAATTTTAATACCTTGTATGTCGAAAACAAGGCGTTTGAAGACCTATGCTTATATAAAAAATTTGTCTTGAAATCACTTAAGGAATTCAACACTAAAATTATGTTATTAAAACTAAAACACCCTGTATATAACGGAAGAGGGCTCTTTTTCGTTAACGCTAATTTCAGTAAGGACTTAACCGAGTTCGACTTAATTTGAAATACATGTTCTACGAGCTATTCTGCCTGATTAAAGGCCGCTTGGCATGGAGCATTTTACTTGCAGTTGCAAGCAAGAATAATGTTCCTGAATGCCGGATTTGTTTGTTCGTTTAACAGATGTTATGTCAGTGATCCTAATCTTGCATGCAACTGCAAGTTTATTGCTTTATGTCACCTTAAAGGCCGCTTGACATACAGCAATAGACTTGCAGTTGCATGCAAGATTAGGGTGCCTGATATGACATTTATTGTATAAACCAAGGCCGACAAAAAAATTCAGGCCACGACACTAAAAAAATCAGCTGTTCTCCGGGGGCTGACTTTTACATTGGGTCTTATGGGAGGTCAGACGTTTTTTTATGATATTTTCAAAATGACACTACAGATTTCCCCGAAATTTCAGTGAAATATTCTCAGACACCATCCTCATATTCCACCAAACTTTTGTAAGGATGCAAGTTGACTAAAAGTTTAAAATCTTCAAAATTTAGCATTCCTTATTTTGAATTCAAATTACCCGCCATGTACCGCATTTTTGTTTTGGCCTTGGCCAACTATTATATTTGTCATCTGTATTTGTCACATTTGCTTCTGTTTTAAATTTAATTTTAGTGTGAGCTAATGTCTGTCTGTCTGTCTGTATGTCTGTAACGACCAACGCGCATAACTCAAAAACCGCTTGGCCGATTTTAATGAAATTTGGTACTTAGGCTGGGTCTTGGGTCGAGATGGTCCCATTCAAAAATGAACAAAATCCATTGAACACAAACCAAATAAAAGGGTGGGGGTAGATTTCAAAAATTAGAGTTTATGTGAAAATATGGCGTGTGTGATATCAAACGAAAGGTAATTGAGTCTGGAATTAAACAAAATACATTTTAATTTATTTTAAAAAAAAGGGTGGGGGTATATTTCAAAAATTAGAGTTTAAGTGAAAATATGGCCTGTGTGATATCAAACGAAAGGTAATTGAGTCCGGAGTTTAACAAAATACATTTTAGTTTTTGTTTTTATTTAAGGGAAAGGGTAGATTTCAAAAATTTGAGATTAAGGCAAAACATGGCTTGTGGTATCAAACAAAAGGTAATTTAGTCTGGAGTTGAATAAAATATATTTCAGTTTTTAGTTATATTAGCTCACACGTACACTATAACTATAGTAGCTAGTGTAAGCTTAGGGGCCCATATATTGGCAGAGTATTTTATATAAAGTCGGTTTTGAGATTGTTTTTACTATATTCTTGCAGAACATTTTTTTTTAATGTAAAGTAATCCTTAATTTTTCAGAGCCGCTTCATTAGCTCACATAAAAATTAAATTTAAAACAGAAGCGAATGTGACAAACACAGATGAAAAATACCTGTCAAATATAACAGTTGGCATGCGGTGTATGGCGGGTAATTTGAATTCAAAATAAAAAATGCTAAATCTTGAAGATTTTAACCTTTTAATCATCTTGCATCCTTACAAAAGTTTGGTAGAATATCGGGATGGTGTCTGAGAATATTTCACTGAAATTTCGCGGAAATCTGTAGTGCCATTTTGAAAATATCCTAAAAAATCGTCTGACCTCCCATAAGACCTAATGTAAAAGTCAGCCCCCGGAGAACAGCTGATTTTTTTAGGGTCGTGGCCTGTATTTTTTTGTCGGCCTTGAACAAACAAATATGTCATTCTGGGACACTAATCTTGCATGCAACTGAAAGTGTATTGCTCCATGTCAAGCAGCCTTAAAGGCAATTTTTTTTTAGGCAACGACCGACGCTTGCAAGTCGGGCTAATCGGCGAGGGCGACTATTATTAATCACATTTCTTCACAATTTTAGAAAAAACTTTTTTCATGTAACACGCTACGACATTGCTGTTTTGCAAAAAGAAAATTTTTAATAAGCAATTTTAAATTCAGAGTGTGTTTTGTATCATTTGTCGAATTTTTGTAATAAGTCAATTATTTAAATCGAATTTAAAAACACTTTGAATCCAAAGCGAATAACCAATCAATTATGCTAAAACATTTAGTGTGAATACAAATTGCATAAGCGTTGGTTTCCAAATTTTTATGTTTTTTAACTTGAGTTTTTTTTTTAATTTGGACTAAAACAAATCCTAGAGCGTTAATATAGTTACTAAATATAAGATGAGCCAAAAAACCATAATTTTGTTTTCAGCTGTAGTTTTTTTTGTCAAAATTAACATTTCTAAGTATAAAATCTAAAATGACGTATGATCATTTTTCAGACCCCCCATCAAATTTTTTTTGTGCGTTACTGTACTCGATTTTAAACATTAACCAAAAAGCTGTCTTTGCCGTGAATAAAAAGGTATCAACTGAAAAAGTTGGGTAAGAATTATTAAAGTTTTACCTTATTGAATTAAGGCCTATTCCTAAATTACGTAGCGCTCAAGGGGGGGTTTGGCCTTGCGTTACACTCAATGTTTCTTTAATGTGTTTTTTCTTGAAAATAAGTTACGGGAGGGAGAGGGGGTTTCAAAAATCCTGAATTTTTGCGTTACGTAATTTAAGGACGAGGTGCTGATTTAAGCCTTTGTGTAATGTAGGTCAAATTAAATGTTGTTTTTATTCTAGTGTGGGCCTTGTACTACATATGGTGTATCTTAAATTTGTAGTTTTGACAAAATCCAAGAAGGCGCATACTGTCAAAAGCCAATGACATGGCGTTAAATAGTGTGAAGAAAAACTACGTCTTTGCCGTTTGGAACGACATATCCAGTAGCGTGTTTAGAAAAAACGTTTTTTGGAGGGGGTCGAGACACTTTTGGGAGAGGGCCCTAGACCCATTCAAGCCGTTTTTTATGCTTTTTTATGTTTGTATTCATGAAATATGTGGAAAATGCAAATGCAGTTGTAAAAATTACGAATGCTCAACAAACTTAATAACAGCAGTGGACAGATGGCTCTGCCATGATTGAAACTACATGAATATACGGCAGAGCCATCTGTCCGCTGCTGTTATTAAGTTTGTTGGGTTGTATATCTAGGGGTTGTGTAACTATTGATAGTAACTACTAAATAATAAAAAAAATATGCTTAGTATTCTAGGGTTTATCGTGTATTATTCTATTATGCAATTCAATATAATATAATAAGAAATAATACTTTATGCAAGTGCATGGTGTGCAAAAAAATCAGGTTTTTTCTTGACTTTTCTCACAATTTTCAGCCTACTTATTTTAAATTATTGCGTTTTGTACCTGTTGACTGCCTGATTCACTTCAAAGATTGGTTCAACAATTGATGCAATTTTCATTTTTACGGAAGCACATTGCATAAAAAATATACAGATATTAAGCAGGAATATTTAACAATATACAATGATATGCAGTATTAATTTTGAATGTTTTTGGAAGTTGCTAAGAATGTACATTTTTATTAGAAATTTATAAGAAAATGGATCAAAAAGAAATATATTTTACTAAATATAGTGAAAAAAGGACACAATGTGCGACACTATCCTATAGAAAACTTGCACAATTTTATTTTTGTTATGTTTAAGCATTTTCTATGACTTTTTCTTTAATTCTTATAAAAAAATTATTGTGGACACAGGAAGCAAAAAAACAGGGGTGTTTTTAAAAATGTTTATTAATTTTTGGTTCCAAAAAAAAATTACTAATAAAGAACAGTTTGATTTAATGTTATAACTAAAACTTACTGCCATTAACTTTCAAACATATTTTTTAAACTACAGGAAATAAATTGCTGGGTACTAATTCTTTAACGTTACTTTTTCATCATACCTATTTCTTTTCTGTTACTTGTGATGTGTTTAAAAGTAAATGCGCATTCTGTTAGGAATCACTTTCAAGAATTTTCTCAAAGGAAAATCCGCTAAGCTATGTACGAGAATTCAGCCTGTTAGTCATCCGGTGTACTGTGGACTATTTGCCTTAGATGCCATTTAATCTTTCAACAACTTGCCATTTCTAAAGCTTTACATAGGTTATTTCTGGCAAAATTGATGACATTGCAATGTGAAGGTGTCAAAATTGTGCCTGGCACTATTATAGCCTGGCTTTATTTCAATAATTCTCTAATATCATAAGAACGCGCTTTAGATTTCATTTTCATGGACGAAGAAAACTACGTAATTGTTATAAATGTGTAACTTACGAAATTCTTGTGTATTGGTTTAATTCATTAAAAAAAATAAAAATATACTTACTTACTTGTTTTTCACTAATTATAGACTATAAGTAACTAAAATTTTTGTTAATAAGACTTAATAAATACCTACCTACATCAACTATGAAGAAATGTATAGTTGCAATGCTTACTGATTTCGATGCAATCCAATGGATCGTTCATACTCGTCTTTTGTCTTGGTTTAGTCATATGTCTTGTCATAAGAAAGTTAAAACCACTGTTTCTTATGGGAGTGTTCATACAATGCTTTTGCTTTTGTTTTTGATTAGTCTTTGTCTTAAGAGTTGCCAACTTTCAATCCTTAGGACAACGACTAAGACGAGTGACAGACATCAGCTGATATTTGTTGTTTTTTTTTACAGGCCGTCCGAAAAGCGCAAGCGCGCGGCCTAAATTTTGAATTTACCGCCATTAATCATGTTTTTAACAGAAAATCTCAACATAACCTCAAAATTTTATTTGTTTTTTTTTCTTTTTCGCTTTTGTTCTTTCATGTCTGTGTTTCGTGCACAGATTAGGTTAAATAAGATTGTTTTGTGTAGAAAATGACTTTTGAAAAGGGGCCTTTTTATTGAAATTGAATTTTTTTTTCAGTGGGTTATGACTAAGACTAATCAAAAACAAAAGACGAGTATGAACAGCCGATTTTATTTAAGACAGCTAAGACTAATCAAAGGACAAAGACTAATCAAAAACAAAAGACTAAGACGAGTATGAACAATACTTAAGTTAAAAACTTAAAATAAAAATATGTAAAATTTAAGAAAATATATTCTGATTTAGTAAAAATTGTCAACAATGAGAAAAATGTTATGATATAGTGAATTTTAAAAACAAATCTTGACAACACTGCTTACAACAAAATACTGCCTACTGGCCAGGCCTAGGGCATATACTCCTTTGTATTACACTTAATTTTTTGAGGTTTTATATGAATTGACTTTTTATACAGTGTCCGGGATGCAATTCGGTTGTAAAATCTATTGAAACATTTTAGAAAAAATTAAGGCGGATTTAGGCGGGTAAGTAATTACGCAATCAAACATGATTTGACAGAAAACACTTTGTGCAAATGTCATTATTATCCACTTAAGTGTCAAGGTTTCTCTGTCATAACTTGCTTGCTTGTTTAATCAGGTTTAATTGCTGAAATTAATTTTATGTTTAACTGACATCTGATCCAAATAACATTAATAGCGATTTCGGCTTCACTGCTCTGAAATCACTCGCGGGTAGAGCGATAACGTCACGAATCTCTCTCCGAGCACCCCGGGATTGATCTAAGATCGAGCGGGATTGCTCGCCTTCGGAGCAAGGGCGAACATGATTTTTCAAACACTTGATCGAAATTTCGTGGGTTTTGTAACCTGAATAAATAAAACATATTCTTGGTTTATAATTTTTTTATTTAAATTTTTTTGTTGCATTGTAGTATATGTATGTAAATTTTTTAAATGCAAAACACGGAAAACACTTATAAAACACACATATATCAAAGGTAGAAACAAATTAATCATATCTAAAAAGTGGGGTTATGTTTTTGTTTTGATCTGAAACGTTGCTCCGTCAAAAGAGATGGAGCAATTCAGAGCACCCGCTCGGAGATTTGCGGGCAATAGTCGAGCACGCAAATCTTTTTTAGGGCACTGCTCTTTTTTAAGTCGAACGCGTGCATCCGTTTCAGAGCAATTTTCGAGCACTCCAGGGCAGTTTTCGAGCAAAAGCCGAAATCGCTATAATTTTCTATTCCACAAATATCAGCAGAATCCACCGAATCACCTAAAAATGCTTATTCTCTTTCTCAATTTTAATAATTCATACACTGGTGTGCCACTAGTGAAATTTTCCAATTCTTTTGGGAAAACAAGTAAAACTTTTTGAATTAGTTTAAGCAACTGAAAAGTCTAGTACTGCAATAAAAGTAAATTTTTTTTGGTTATATTCCACGGCCTTTCCGAGCTCATACACCGGTGCACTGGTGCACTGTTGTATTCGATTGCAACTGCACCGACCGCGACAATATTTTCATAGAACCAAAACAGTGTAAAGCCTGCTATTCATGAAGCGTATTATCCGCGCGGATTTTTTTTTCCAGGGTTTTATTGGCTAACATTTTTAAATCAAACACTCAGAGCCCAATAAAAGATAAATCCGCGCGGCTAATACGCTTCATAAACACCCAGCCTCAGTCTTTCTCAAACGAATTCGCTTTATATTAGCAATGAGGAAGTGCACGACATGGTTTAAGATATTTTTAAAGAAGAATCATTGGCCACCCATGAGATGTTGTGGCAATAACGTTAACCCGACATATGGTTGCTCTGAAAAAGGTTAATTAAATCAAATGGAAAAGAAAGGAATAATTTGATGTAACATCTCATACATATAAATGGGAAATTACTTCACAATATAGAGGGTCGCCAAACAAATATCAAAAAACAACATACTTACTCAATCGATAAAAAATATCAAAGGCAAAAATATCGAATCAGTGGCGGCTCGCCCGATGACGCGACGCAGGTAAATCTTTTTTCCAAACTGAATCTGTTTCTGGATATTATTATATTATACGAAAGTGGATCAAATATAAACAAGCCTTTGTTTATAAACTAGTTATTTAGAAACATGACACCAAAAAGAATTTTTTTCTACTTTTCTACACATCCCCCTTCTCTGTTAATACACTTTTCCCAACGGTTTGACAGTTTCTTATTCCCGTTTTCATAAAAGGAAGCTGGACGGGTATCTGACCAGTTGCGCACGAATGCCTCCACCTCTTCATTGGTCTCCTCCCAGTGAATCTTTGAGTGGGCCAAACATATAAAAATTGCAAGGTGACAAATCTGGACTGTATGAAGGGTATTCCAGCACAGTCAGCTGCCGTATCAGGTCTAACGTTGTCATGCAGGAGCAACACGTCTTGGATGGGGTGTGCTCTCCTCTTTTGGCGATAATTAAGCTTTACCTGGTCGAGTAACTTGCAGTAGTAAGCCGCGTTTATTGTTATTCGCTCGTGCAAAAAATCGACCAACAAAACTTCTATCCAGTCCCAGAAAACGGTCGCTAAAACTTTGCCTGCAGAAATGATGGTACGCGGACGACGTGGGTGACTCACATTGTCGACACGCTCACGGCCGTCGTTAATATCTTTGCACCAAGTTTTTACAGGTACCCACGAAAGCGTCTTATTTCCGAACTGTGCTCGCAATCTGCATCGAATTTCAGCAGGTTTCACGTTTTCGCGTGTAGGAAATTTAATGATTATTCTTTGCGCAACACTGCTGTGTACCTTCTTCTCGCGATTGCTCCTGGCCAAATGAGCATCGCGGCACTACCAGCGGCCTACATGCTGCTGAATATCCCTACTCCAAAATTAAAACGGCCACGTTCATCTTGAATGACTTTTCTATTAGTAAGTGTAAAAGGCTTGTTTATATTTGATCCACCCTCGTATTTTAGCTCACACTACTACTATACTATACTATAGTAGTGTGAGCTATGGTGATCCTAATTTTATCGAGAAAAAAAAATTGCTCCGATTTCAAAAATTTTTATATATCTTTGCGTTTCAGATGATTTTAAAACTTTTTTGTTGTGTTGTCTGTCTGTGTGTCTGTATGTCTGTAATGACCAACGCGCATAACTCAAAAACCGCTAGCCCGATTTTAATTAAATTTGGTACCTAGGCTGGGTTTTCGCTCGAGATGGGCCCATTTAAAAATGAACAAAATCCACCAAACTCAAGCCAAATAAAAAGGTGGGGGTAGATTTCAAAAATTAAGTTTATGTAAAAATATGGCGTGTGTGATATCAAACGAAAGGTAATTGAGCCTGGAGTTAAACAAAATAAATTTTAGTTTATTTAACAAAAAAGGGTGGGCGTAAATTAAAAAAATTAGAGTTTATGTGAAAATATGGCGTGTGTGATATCAAACGAAAGGTAATTGAGTCTGGAGTTAAACAAAATAAATTTTAGTTTTTTTTTAAATGGTGGGGGTAGATTTAAAAAATTTGAGTTTAAGTCAAAACATGGCTTGTGTGGTATCAAACGATATGGTAATTGAGTCTAGAGTTGAATAAAATATATTTCAGTTTTTAGTTATATTAGCTCACACGTACACTATAACTATAGTACCTAGTGTGAGCTTAAGTGCCCATAAATTGGCAGAGTAATTTTTTTCATGTTTTTTGCGTTTTATGGAGAAACTGCTGATTTTACAAAAAAATCACAAGAGACAAAAAAGATGTGTATACAAGTTGTACCCACAATGGGTTTCACTTTTATCATAACCTTTGCGAGTTATGCTCAAAAAATGACGAACTTAACCTAAAATTTTTTTCATGAAAGTTTTAGAAGCGACTAGGTAGTATATATGATGTGATGAAGTTTTTTAGATTTTTGACGAAAGCTAGAATTTTTAGAGAAAAATAGTTTAATTGTTTTTTGTAGAACTTTAAATTACCTTCCCTAGAGGTTGGGATAGTCGGGAAAACATTGGTGCAAAATCATATTTGATAGAATATTTACTACAAAAAATTAAGACTTAGATTACTTTATTTATATTAGTAGATAGAGCCTTTTAATTTTTGCAGTATTTTTCCACTTCTGAAACTTTCATGAAAAATTTTGGTGTCTGGGGATACCCTCAGATCAATTTCGCAGTTTTCTGAGATTAACTCGAAAAGTTTTTATCATAAAAGTGAAACCCATTGTAGATACAACTTGTCAATGCACATCTTCTTTGTGTCCCGTAATTTTATTGTCAAATCAGCAGTTTCTCTATAAAACGCAAAAAATACGAAAAAAAAAGGATGAGGTTGAAGAATATATTTTTTTTGAGACACAAAAAATATTAAAACTGCAAGTGAATAATAGTTTTTGTAAAAGTACACTATAATGTAAATAAAATAAAATTAGTTTTAAAAAAATCGGTTAAGAAATAAAAAAGTTGTAAATTTTCCAAAATCTTCTGTTTTTCATGTTTGAGCGGCCATATTGTATTTGGCATGAGTCTGACAGATATCCAATTAGTGTAATTGTGTCGTCAAAGGTACGAGCTTTCAACCCCCGGGGGTTTATTCTTTGAATGCTCCCTAGGATGTAAATGTTCTCTTAAATTCACGGTTAACATTGGTCAATATCAGTTATATGACATAAATTTGATAGCATTGACATTTTTGTTGAATATTTTCAATAATAAATCTCACTTTTTTTTTCTCATTTGATAACCGTGACTCTTTCGCCGACACTAAAGGCCGCCATTTCGGAACGCCTAATAATTGGACGGGTCATCGGCCATCTTTGGAACCAAGCGCGGATTTGAGGGGGTAACGTGGTAATTACCTCCCTAGAACAAAAAATATGCACTTTTTGTTATTGATTAAGGGGAAAATAACCGAATTACCCCTCCTAGAAAAAAAATATATTACAAATAATTTTTTCGTCGACCATTACCCCCCCTCCCCCTAGATTTTTCACCCTGATCCGCGCTTGTTTGGAACCACCCCAGAGCGGTTATTTTTTTTATCCCTTAGAACGGCCTACCGACTGAAGGACTGTGTAACAAAGTCCGCCTTCACGAGATATCCGACCTCATCCGGCCTGGTTACCGGCGTAAAGTTCTCCTATTGCAAAGCAGGAGAGCAAGTTATGTCAAAATGTTCTCTGGAAAATGATCCCTTCCGGGTTAGTTTAAACTATAGGCTATATACTTTGTGTTTAAAGTCATACACTATAAACTGACCAATGGTAACGTTGAATTGAAAAGAAAATTTACTCTCAGGGGAGCAATTATTTTAAGAAGTGCATGAAGGCCTCTAAGCGAATAAAGTAATATTTCTAATTTCAAATGATTAAGATTGAACTTTACCAATCAACAATGTGCAAAAAATTTCGTTTTCATTAATTCCTTACCCAGACGTGTAACTCACGCTATATTCGATCTGATTTGAATTTTGGGTTTTTATGTAATAATTTGAAATTTTATACCTGTAGAACTAAACCAGACTTTTCTATAAGAGAAACTTTTTTACCCGGTATTTTATTAAACATATTTTGATGAAAATAATATAAATATTTTAATAACAAAATAATTCGATCTAAGAACATTATTTGAGGAATTATTATTATTATCTTATTCTAACTGCCAGTGCCTTAACTAGGGGGGTGCGAGCCGTAAAAAATACATGGATTTCCAAAGAATTGAAATAAAGCATTTAATTTTTTCGAATATCGCGGATTGTTGATGTATCCATCATACTCCAGAGCTAATGCTTTTCCAGTAACGCTATCACTTTTTAGTGCATCAGAAATCTTCTCTTTTGTGGTTAAAGTTTTATGTTTCCTTTTGATTGGACCCATTCTAGACACGACTGTGTCCTATAACCATGGATCACCTTAGGTGATCCGTGCTGTAACCTTGCCCTTGCCCGAAAAGCTAGTTGAGAACTTCTGAATGCGGCCTTTGACATCACACGCCGCATCAAATCAACCAAATAACATGCTAAAACCTGCATTATTATGTGACATATAAAGCATATTCTGGAAAAAACGCGAGTCCGGATTATTGAGTCAAGTACAATCCGGATTACTAATTACCTCTATGGAATTCTGAGGCTATCCAGACTACCGAAGTATCCGGAATATCGCGTGTACGGATTATCGAGTCACCACTGTATATTAAATAGTATTGTACTATATTTCGGATCTGCTTACTATAAAGTATATGGTCTATATTTTGCAAGGCAGAGACTAAAATCAGACAAATTCCTTAATTTGAACGTTCCGTATGCCTATATCTGAACGCGCCTTTTAACACAAAAAATCTCTTAAGCCGGGCTCAAACGACTCGTGTACTGGGCAAATACACAATTATTTGCGTACTTGGCAAGTATACGCAAGTAACAATTATTCGCCAAGTACTCGAGTCGTTTGATCCCGTCTATAGACAAGTATTGTATTGGCAACTGTACGAATAATCGTGAGCCCTTTGACTCGGTTCATTTTTACCGACCACAAATGGAAAATCAACCAATTATTTGCTTACTTGGCAAGTATACGCAAGTAACAATTATTCGCCAAGTACTCGAGTCGTTTGATCCCGTCTATAGACAAGTATTGTATTGGCTGAACAAGTTTCCCAACTTGTTTTTATTTTTGTAAATAATTATATTCTCTAATTTTCACTTAAAATTAGAGAAGCTATCTCTCTTAGTTTTTAAATATTTTTGGGTTACATTTTCTACGCTTACAGGCGTTTTTTAGAATATTATTTTGATTTACTTTTCGCTATATCTTTCCATATTTTAAATTTAAACTTCGCGCGCTTCTTCCAGCAATGAAGGATTTGAAATAAGCGGCTAAATTCGGCCTAGCAGACGAAAACGCCGATGGTCTGCGCGAACACTCAACCACGCGCCACGTGCAAGGAAAGTCACCGCACCGCTATTATTTTATATTAAAATTGTGGAAACTATTAATTTTACGCTTTAGTTTATTAGATATTAGTGTTTGGAACATTTTGAACTATAGAACAATGGAGAGTCTGGTACTTCTCGTATAATCGGGCTGGCCAGCCAAGTAGCTACAAAAGACATCTAATGGTAAGTCGTTTCTTGATAATTTTTCATTGCTGCGCTATTTTTAGTATTTAAGTTTTTAGGCTCTTTTTTCCCTGTTGGAGCCCTGTGGAAAGATACAGTCCCTCTTAACTCCCCCACGTTTTTCTCGAGCTATCTCGAGTGGTCCTTCGGTATATTATTTTCTACAGAAGGCCTAACCTCACCATTGGCAACTGTACGAATAATCGTGAGCCCTTTGACTCGGTTCATTTTTACCGACCACAAACGGAAAACCAACCAATTATTTGCGTACTTGGCAAGTATATGCAAGTAACAATTATTCGCCAAGTACTCGAGTCGTTTGATCCCGTCTATAGACAAGTATTGTATTGGCAACTGTACGAATAATCGTGAGCCCTTTGACTCGGTTCATTTTTACCGACCACAAATGGAAAATCAACCAATTATTTGCTTACTTGGCAAGTATACGCAAGTAACAATTATTCGCCAAGTACTCGAGTCGTTTGATCCCGGCTATAGGCAGTATTGTATTGGCAAGTGTAGGAATAATCGTGAGCCCTTTGACTCGGTTCATTTCTACCCACCACAAATGGAAAACCAACTAGTGACAAATAATTGTACAAGTAACCCACTCACACGACATGGCAAGTATGCGCAAGTAACAATTATTCGCCAAGTACACGAGTCGTTTGATCCCGGCTTTAGATGTGGAATATTATGTCAACCTTAAAGTCAGTGCTACAACAGCGCAAAAAAGACTTCTTTGGTTATGAAACAAGAAAAACGTTGCAATCCTTAGAAGCAAAATCCGCCATAGACAATAACAAAATTAAGAAGAATTTTTTACTGTTAATTAAAAAATGTCTGGAATATCTTATAAAGTGGTTTAATTTTATTGAAAGCAATTGGTTATTTAAAATTTAAAAATTAAACTTAAAACAAGAGGTTTTATTTGACAAATTTTACGTTGAAATAACAGTGTTATACGAAATCTATGCGAAAACGAAAGATTGCAGTGAATTCATCAACAAAAATGAAGGTCAAAAATGACTTCATTCCTGCGCTCTATTTCTGCAACATCGGCGTTTACAGAATGAATTTTTTCCGACCGAAATAAGACGATTCAGTTTATTTATATATTTCATGTTGTAGATTCCGTTTTATCCGGGTATTTAATGATGCAACACAAAGTTTAAGTAGCCAAGAGGGCAAAAAAGCTTGATAATTAATTCAAAATTTACTTTAGTTTTTTTTTTAAGTTGGTGAGGCACCGCCTCACTTGCCTCATCTGACGAGCCCCCCCCCCCAAGTAACAATTATTCGCCATGTACTCAAGTCGTTTGATCGCGGCTATAGACAAGTATTGTACTGGCAAGTGTACGAATAATCGTGAGCCCTTTGACTCGGTCAATTTTTACCGACCACACATGGAAAACCAACGAGTGACAAATAATTGTACAAGTAAGCCACTCACACGACATGACAAGTATGTGCAAGTAACAATTATTCGCCAAGTACACGAGTCGTTTGATCCCGGCTTTAGATGTGAAATATTATGTTAACCTTAAAGTCAGTGCTACAAAAAATACTTCTTTGGTTATGAAACAAGAAAAACGTTGCAATCCTTAGAAGTAAAATCCGCCATAGACAATAACAAAATTAAGAAGAATTTTTTACAGTTCATTGAAAAATCTGGAATATCTTATAAAGTGGTTTAATTTTGATGAAAGCAATTGGTTATTTAAAATTAAAAAATTAAACTTAAAACAAGAGGTTTCATTTGACAAACTTTACAAACGAAAGATTCCAGTGAATTCATCAACAAAAATGTAAGTCAAGAATGACTTAATTCCTGCTCTTTATTCCTGCAACATCGGCGTTTATAGAAAGAATTTTTTCAATTATGAGTTTAAAGTGGCGGGAGGAAAGAAATAGAGTAAGTATTTCATTTATAAAAAATGCGCTTTTGGCCTACGCTAATTTAAATGTAACATGTGATATAGCATATGATACTTTTCTGTCAAAGAAAAAACCGTTAAAAAATGGAAGAAGTGTAAAAAAATATAGTTTTTGTAAAATAAATAAGTAGAAATTATGGCTTGCCTTTTTTTCCCATATTTTTTAGGTGTAATATAGATTTTTTTGTTTTATATTAAAAAAAACTATATTTTTCCTAAGTTGGCAACCCTAGCCCTCAGGCGCCTTCTGCATCAATTTTTGTAGAGGGGTGGGATCGACGGGTGGCTCGGTATTTCCTTTTGGTTTACAGGTTAGGGGAACTACCAGGAAGTACTGGGAAATATACTAGGAAATACCGGGAAGTGCTTGGGAAATACTAGGAAATACCATTGAAACTTGAAAAATAATATCGTTAGCAGAAAAATCCGCTTTTCTTTTCTAAGTTCTTGGGTTGCGTTTTGCTCAAAATTGATGATGATCAGTAAAAAGCTCTTACTTTCTGTCAAGTGCAGAAATTTACAGGGTGTATCGCAGGCGAGACCTGTAAATCTGAGGAGACCTTTAAAATCAGTTTTCGGTCATGTATCGTTCGTATTTTTTTTAAACCACTATAACTCATGGGCGCACCCAGGGGGCGGCCGGGCCCGGGCCCCCCCAAGCCTTAGATTTTGTTACATATTTTCGACATATAGCTTAAAATTCGACATCATGAGGTTCGGCCCCCCCCAAGATGCCTCCCCCCCCCAAGACATATTCCTGAGTGCGCCACTGCTGACGCATATTATTATAAATTTCTTAAGCCGACATACAACACCAGAAACATGCCCTACATTCTCAAAAGCTGGCATTTTATTATTATAAGAAAACCAATATTTTACGTTATAATTTATATTCTCTAAGATGAAGTTAATTTTTAATATCTGTACGTTTTATTTTTATAATATGACTGTCAACATAATCACTTTCTCAAGTTCATCTTAAACATATCTGTACTGGGAATAAGGCTCCAAAAATAACTGCTACAATCGTGCCGGCTTGTTGAATTTTAAATGAACCCTACCGTATGGCCTGGACAAATTCAGGCTACTGATAATGCGCCATCTTTTTCTGAGCTTAAAAACACCCATTATCAGTTATCTTAGGATAAATAACTTTTAATTTGTTTTAGAAAAACCAAGAAAGGCTTAAGATAATGGCTTTGTCTTCCAAAAGTTCCGAAATCCAAAGAACTTTCTTAAATATTTGATATAAAGTTAAAGACCAATTTTTACAAAATTTAGTATAGTTCAACAGTGTTCGTAGGAAAAATAGCGTACACAACTCAATGCAACGTAACTTTCTTACACTCGCCTAGTGTGTCGTTCACAACATTCAAATAAAGAAACTTTTTGGAAATGCACGGTTCATTGGAAAGGGCAGAAAAACTGCGTAAACCACAGACTTAAAAAAAACCCGCACTTTTGTTGTGGGAAAACCATACACGTAGAATATTACGTATATGGGAAAAACATGCTTCCAAAATTGTTTTTGGAATACCTACACACCTATTGAGCTTAAGCACCCCTGATTTCAAAAATAATTAGGAAACTTTACGTAAATGCACCGTTGATTAGAAAATATGAAAAAACTGCTTTAATGTATAAAGTATTACTTTCGCTACAACTGAATTTATTTTTATTTTTTTGAAATGACCTTATTTAGGTGTTCTAATTTTAGACATTTTAGGTATCAGTCGATTGAAGAAGAAAATCAACCCCTTTACCATCACAATACATTTTCTTTCAGGTCGGATCAACGTTCGTTTTACCAGGATGAATTGGCTCTCAACAATTAGCAGGTTTCCATTATATTTTGAACATGGTTGCAAAGTTTTGACTTTTGAGCAACGGAGAAAAAGAGAAACAAAACTCTTTTTAGCCGACAAGTCCAGAATTCTTTTTTATTTTTTATTCACGTGTAATTAAATTTACGTTTGTTATTTTAATCTTTTGAGCCGATGAGATCTGTCGTATGTATAACAAGGTTTACAATAATCTTTTTAAAATATATCTACTTCAATAAATAATTGTTAAATTGATTGTGGATCTATATTTATAGTTTCCTTATATTTTTGTTATTTTCTTTATTTTTACTTCACGGGTTTTTAAATGTTTTTGTTACTTTTGTATTTGTGTTTGTTTGGTTGTCTTTTTTAAAATTATTGATAAGGTATTATTGCTTTTTCTGTAATTATAAGTTCATAAAATGCTTTATCTGAGGGCATGGTAGTGCCCGGCCAAGTTCGCGGCGTAAACTGCTGTACCATCTTTTCTTGAAACATTTCAGCCCATATTTGACCTATCTAAAACTCTAAATCAGAATGAGCTACAAAACTCAAACTTTCCACAGTCGTAGGTCTTTATGGAGTTAACAACCCCTCCAAGTTTCATGGACTTCCATAGAGTAAATACGAAATTTTAAAAAACAGATCATCAAAATTCTACTGTACTTCCAGACATGATACATAGCTGAAATTTGGCAGACTAATAAAAATTATGACCAAACCTTTAGAAAAAATAATAAAAAACCCAAAATGCTAATTTACTCCCCTATTGCCCACTACGCAGAAGCGCTAGAGAGCTGAGCTTTGATAAACTGATAGGAAATGTGATAAAACCATGGACATTTTTTTTTAAAACCCCAATATTTTAATTAACTTCCCTCCCCTAAAAATGTCAAATTATGTAAAAGTAACAGTGCCCACATCCAGAAACGCTAGACAGCTGAACTTTGGAAGATCGATAGGAATTATGATAAAACTATAGAAAAAAATAAAAAACCACAATATTTTAATTAACTTCCTTCCCCTATAAATGTAAAGTTATGTAAAAGTAACATTGCCCACTTCCAGAAACGCCAGAGAGCTGAGCTTTGGAAGGCTAATAGGAACTATGATAAAACCATGGGAAAAAATTTTAAAAACCTGAACAGTTTTAATAAGGCATTACAAAAGTCTTAAACAATATCTCAAATATTTTACTACTTTAAAACTTAAATATTATCCAAATCCTTTAAAAAAGGAGTGAAATTATAACAAAAACATTTCATGTAAAAGAAAGCCAAGTATGCGAAAATGGTATTCCGTAAAAAGAATTGAGATAAAAGTATAGTTAAGTTCTCTAATACAAATTTGATGAAAGGTTTGGAAATGTTTTTTCTAAACTTTTCTATTACGGCTGCAAATGAAGCTTAGGCACAGTGCTAAATTGAACATAAAGAAGTTTTGGTAAAGTAGCAAAGTTTAAAAAAACATTTCCAAACTAGTAAGAACCTTTCATCAAATTTGTATTAAAGAACTTGGCTTTACTTTTACCTCAATTCTTTTTACGCAATTCCATTTTTGGGTACTTGGCTTTTTTTTACATGAAATGTTTTTGTTATGATATTTATTTTTACTATTTATTAAAATTTCATACCTACCATATGTTAAATAGTAGTGCTTTTTCAAAAGATTTTGGTGTGATTACAAAATTAATAATGTTTATTTGTGAATGTCCATTATAACCTGGTATCTGATGGCCAATGTTACCTAGGTACTTTTCCGTAATTAAAAATGTCGTTTTCTTGTAAACTTATTTTTATATAATTGGCTGGAATTTTCATAATTTCTCTATTTAAATATATATTAGATACAATGCATTAGGAGCTAACGAAGGTCGTAATACTCTTCTTTTTCATTTAGTGCAGGCGCCAGCTCATGTCGCGTATGCCCAAATATGTGGGCTCACTTTTATAGCGTGGCTGTGTTAACCACTTAAAGGAGTTTAACAAATATTTGGTCACGTGGTCCAAATCATTGCCGTTTGGTCACCATCTTTAAAAATAACCGCGAAATTGCTAGATTTTTTGTTTAAGTGTATCTCCCCACATAGCACAATCACGTGTTTAACACGTAAAAAAGGCGTGACAAAAAAAAACGTTGATTTTAAAAGCTGCTAGAAAAAAACGTTTATTTATAAAAAATAACGTTGCTAAAAACTAAGTTGTAATAACGTTATTATAAAATTAAAACGGCAATGTTTTTCAGGTGATTTTTACGTTAAAATCATATTTGCATGGCTTTTCTACTGAATATTTTTGAGATTTTACTAGCAGCAGCGCCACCTATTGTCGGGATTTTTCACTTTGACGAAATCTATCAGGCAGTGCTTTGGCCTCTAAATTCCAAGAACCTTTTAAGGAACTGATCCCTGATCCTTCACGATCACGACGCATCTGTTATTAACCTGATAAAGACACATTAATATTCTGTGAAAGTGTTTACTGTTAAAAAATCTTGTTTAGCTTTTAAAAAAAACATAATGTATATAGATAGATATATAGATATTTTGTCTTGCCTTGAGCGCCATCTTTAAAATTGTCTTGAAGTGTAGTCTTAAACTAGTAAACTTTTATAACTTCCTTTCGCGTCTCTTTTAAGTTAAAAAAATGTTATTAAAAAAACGTGACCAAAAAAGACGCAGAAAGTTAGTAGGTTTAAGAAGTCTTAATGTAGTGGCGTTTTAGAACATGTTGTGGAGGACTTTTCAAGTGTGAATTTGGTACATGAAAATAACGAGGGTAAAAAATACGTTATATACACAGCACCAGAAACTTCAGCAAAAAGTACATTTTTATAGCTTGATTTCTCCTTGTTTTTAAGTTATCTTTAAGCATGTAGATTTAACAAAATAAATATTACATGTTGTTTTACTCCTTTTTTTAAAGGCAAATACACTTTATATTTACCCAAATGCAGCACGGCGAAAGGAAGGGTAATGTTTTTTGATTGGGATATGTATGTATGTAAGTATGTATGTTTGTGTCGAGCTAGAAGCTAAACGACTTAACCGATTTTGACAAAAAAGGTGTCGTTGACTTGCTAAACTAAGGTTTTCTTTAACATTCTTTTCCCATTAACCATGTTTGGATAATTGTGGTCCACAATGGAGGGCCAAGTTCTTTTTGTATAAAAACTTAAATATTCTCAATAACCCTAAGGATGCAAACATAAGTTTGCGAAACATGTTGGGTGCTTAAAAAAAATCCAAGCAATAAATTCAATAAAAATTAGTGAAGAAAGACCCTAGAGTTTCATTGGACTGAATAAAAAAAACACACAACTGCAAAATCTACTTGTACGTACTAGTCGCAGTTGGGTACAAAATTACCCAATAACCTGATTCATGAAAATACAAAACTGTATAATTTTAATAATTTCAAACACCAGAATTTCCAGAACAATTTAGGAAATTTTTAGGGATGACATTAAAAAAGTGGGGACCATACCTCTAAAGACTGTCTTAAAGGGGATGGTTCCTAAAAATGTTTGCCTTTTATTACTCTGGTTTATGTCAAAACTATTTGATTTAACGAAAAATGTGTAAATACAAAATTTGATTTTCTTTAAAAATGGAGTAAAATGAGCTTTAAAAGTCTGAAATGGAATCATTGGGTAACGATATACCTTAAAGGAAAAATCTAGCAATTCGGAGGCCAATTTAAAAGATGTCGGCAGAACGACTACAATTTGGACCACGTGACCAAATATTTTTTAGACTCCTAGGGAACATTCTTAAATAACGTAACGCAAAAATTCAGGATTTTGACCACTTTCGTAAAGCATTTTAAAGAAAAACACATTAAAAAGTATTAAGGGTAACGCAACACTAACCACCCTCCCCACTTCAGCGTTACTTAGTTTGAAGATTTTTTTAAAAACTTAGATTGCGAAGAAATAGGCGTCAAAGTAAATGGACAATTCTTGAACCACCTAAATTATATATTATATTACTAACTGATAAGAATGCTGGAAGAACTGGATACAGCAGCTAAAAGAATAGGCTTGAGTATGAACTACACTAAAACTAAAATAATAACAAACACAGGTGAAGATAATATCACGATCAGAATAAACCAAGAGAAAATTGAACAAGTAGAGGAATATATTATATTCCTGGAAGAGAATATTAAATTAAAAAAAGAAAACTAAAAAGCTGAAATCAAGAGATAAAAAAATATCCTCATTACCTCACAACGTATATAACCATGCTGATGATATTGCCTTAAAAACAGATACGAAAGAAGAACTGATAAAAATACTGGAAGAACTGGATACAGCATAATATCCTACAATAAAACTAAAATTATAACAAACACAGATGAAGATATCACGATCAGAATAACAGAACAAGTAGAGAAATAGCAAAATTAAAATTGAAATTTGCTGGTCATAATAGGAGACAGAAAGACGATCGATGGAACAAATGTGTTGTAAACTAGAGACCTTGGGAGATTAAAAGAAGTAGGAGAATACCCCAAATGAGATGAGCGGATGATTTGAAGAAACAGGAAGACAGGGAAAAGTGGAAGATATTGGGGGAGGCTTATGTCTAAAGATGGATCGAAGAAGGCTAAATAGATATATAGATTGACTCATGGGTGCTTATTTAACAAGGCCCCGCAACAAAACTGAGCGCTCCTATAAGACACACGTGACATGAGCTAGCACCTAGACTAATTTATTTTATTTTAATGATAATTTGTTTGAGCTACAAAAAATTTTAACTTAAGGAGTATTGTCAAATTTAATTGTTTTATAATATATTATATAGTAACGAAAACCTTTCCAATGTTTGCATCAGTTGTATCCCATTCATTTGCCTCGTATAATTATTTGATAGTAATATCCAAGTCTCAAAATACGAGTATAAATAGGCCAAATATTTTTATTTACCCATAAACAGTAATTTTATTTTACCGTGTTTCTAGGTTTTTATACCGCATATGTGCAATACACGTTCGCAAGAATTTATCGTATTGGCTTGATAAAGTAGGGGTTATTTTACAAATTTGTCCATTCTATAAAAGCCTACTACCAAAACAAAAGTCGTAATCATTTTGTGGGTTGATTTTTAAGTGGAATAGTGCCATCATTTTTTTGGGATTAATCATGATTTCCCTAAAAGTCGTAAGTATGCTAGTCTATACAATAATAACAATTAGTTTTTTATTCTATTTAGTTTCTGACTGAAAATAATAATAATAATTATTACCAAGCTTTTAAATTTAAAATTTTTGTTTGGAATACCCTTAAAGTCCCCTACTTCAGTAATATTAAGGAAACTTTGCGAAAATGCAGCGTGTTTAATATTAGTCGCAAAAGTTTCTTAAGCCACAAAAGCTCTAGTTGTGGACTTTTGGTTTAAAAAACCAGTTCTTATTTTTTTATAGATCGTTCATAAAATTAGGGAATTTAAAAAATAGAAAAATTATGGAGAAATGCATCTTTTTAAAGAAAAGCAGGGAAACCTGCTTGAATCGATAAAGCTCTAGGAGTACACTACGGGTTTTTTAAATATTTAGAGAGAAAAAAACTGCTTCAACTTGTTAAGGCTCCTTAATTTTAGAAATACTACGGAAATTTTTCGGAAATGCCCTGTTTTCAAAAAGAGTCGGAAAAACACCGAAAAAACTATGGGAAAAACTTCTAAGCATTTTTTTTGTAATACCTTTGCTAAGCGAGAATTTTAAGAAAAGTTAGCGATAATTGTTTTTAGTAAATTCGGAAACATTCCCTTTTCCAGAAAAAAATAATAATACAGTCGAACCTCTCTAACTCGAACCTTTATAACTCGAACCTCTCTATAACTCAAACCTTTTAAGTGGTCCCTGTACTTTTTAAATGTATTTTAACCTCTTTAACTCGAATTTTTATAACTCGAACATTCCATAACTTGAACTGTTTTGGTTGTCCATTTAAGTTTGAGTTTTAGAAGTTCGACTGTATAGGAAAATATCTGTTTATTCAGGATCCCCAATTGTAAAAATTTAAAGGAAGTTTTTCGAAAATTCGCTATGTTAAACCCCCATTCAAACCTAACAAAACCTTACCTAGTCTAACCTGAACTAGCCTTAACTCACGGTGGATAGAATAGACCGGTGTTCGGATCTTATATATATATGTCGAATTTTCCACGTCACTTGGGGTCCAGCTGATTTTTGTAAACAAAAGTTAGATCTGTTATGAACAACGGAACAAATAATATTTTTTAAATTTTTTGAAAACTAAGGCTATTTTTCTACTGCTTTCTAGTACATCCTTATAAAATGTAATTTTCTAGATGTATTGTCGTTATTTTTTTTTAGCCCGTTTTATTTTTTATTACACAAAACTTAAACTACAAGTCAAAATGAATGTAATCGTTTAATATCAAAGATGAAGCGAGGACTATTGGGTAGTAAACAAAGAAGTATGTCAGCGGATAATTTTTGAAACTGAAACGAACACATTCATTTCTTCGAATTTTAGTGTTTGTGTAAAGAGAAATGAAGCGGGCTAAAAAAAATAACGACTGATATGTCTAAAAAATATTATTTTATAAGAATATACTAAGAAATAGTACAAAAATTGCCTTAGTTTTCAAAAACATCAAAAAATATTAGTTGTTCATATCATATCTAACTATCGTTTCTAAAAATCAACTGGACCACCAGTGACGTGAAAATTCGACATATAAATAAGATCCGAACACCGGTATATTCTATCGACCGTGGCCTTAACTGACCTGACCTAACCTTACATTTTATAATCAACATTACGCAAACCAATCCAATCTAATCTAATAACGCAACCCAACCCAATATATCTGTTCCTAGCCTAGCCTGACCTTAATCTCACTTCAGCTGACCCAAATTGAGCCTAGATTTTAGTCAGGTCAAGTAAGGTCAGGCCGGGCTAGGTGGGGTGTAAAGTAAAAAAACACACATAAGTGTGAAACCTTTTTCGAGAATTTTTTTTAGCAGATATAACCAAAAATTGGTTTTGTTTATAACGCTGCATTTTCGCAAAGTTTTTTTAACACTTCTGAAATCAAGCCGTCGCAATATAAGTATGCCAAACAAAAATTAAAAACAGGCTTTCCCACAACTAAAGTTTTTTTCAATCAGTTTTTCCTACTTTTCAAGATTTTTGCAAAGCTTCTTTAACATTTATAAAATCAGGGGGACTAAACAAGAGTACCTATAAGTTAAACAATTTTTTTTAAAGAGTGATAACCTTTATTGTTTTTCTAATAAACTTTTGGTGAAAACTTTTTTTTGTAAATTCTTAATGTAAAAGTAATATTTTTTTGAATTTTTTGTCATAATCTTTTTAAAATTAATCTTCTATTAACGTAATTAACTAATTTATTATTTTATAGGTGCTGTGCTTAGCTGTTTTGGTCGGTGTGGCTCTCTCAGCTCCATCATGGGGACATTCTCATCAGTAAGTTTATCAAAGAGATATTTTTAAAATTACGTAGGCATGCCAAATGTTTGGCCTTATTTAGGTTTGGATTGCACATTTTCACAGCTGCTCCAAATTGTCAACCTTAATTGAAAACTCGAAAAATGGTTTGATCACTATAAAAGCTGTCTAAATGATTCATGTTTTAATGTTCAACTTTCACTTGTGAGGGTTGCTTTAAAGTTTTGCATATACAGATGAAATAAAACAGTAGATAACACTTTATTGTTTCTCGAAGTATTCTTTAGGAAAATTAATGCACTTTTGCATCCGCTCAAACCAGTTGTCAAAGGTGTAAATCCAGTCGATTATTGGTACTACCAAAATTGCATTCTTGAGGGCGTCGACTATATGGAGGATCGTCCAACAATTCGACATTTTGTTGGGTTAAAACTTCAATGGTTTTGTGTGATTTGTGCGCACTTGTATTGTCTTGGTGGAGAAGTTCATCTTTCAAAGTTCAGCGATGACTTTTGGCAAACAAATAGTGATGTACCCATTGGCAGTAACAGCACTTTGATTTTCCAGAGAACTTATTGCTACATGACCTGCTTTTGAGACAAAAGTCGCGACCATCTTTTCTGATACACTTCGAGAACGGATGGCTTTTGCTGGCTTTTCTTCATCTTGGAGCACCCAAACGATTCATCACCGTTTCGAGTAACTTGCCTCAAAGCGGTCTAGAGTTTTCTGACACCAATTGACCCTAGCTTCTTTTTGTTCTTCGTTTAACAGATACGGTATCCAGCGGGTAACTAATTTTTTTACCCCTAATTTTTCATGCAAATTTTTTTGAATTGAGGTCTTTGAAATCCTCAATGAAGCGTCTATGTCTGCCTATGTCATGTGTCGATCTTCCATGATGAGCATGCACATAAAATGCTGTTTGTTTCAGTATAATTGATGTTATAGTTCGAAAGTTATAATAAAAAACATTTTGTCCAGTTTTTTTTGGCATACCCGGTTTAATATAAGAAGTTTTGTGGGTTGAACCAGACAGATAAAACTGGAGTCAGATAGTGCTGAATTCGAGGATAGATTGAGTTTACCTTAAAAAAGTTGGCGGGGAACCCCCCCCCCCCGGGCTCTCTCGTAGATCCGCCCCTGGGTATACGACTGTACCTCACAGTGAGGTGTCGTATAGGGGCCAGGGGGGGGGCGAACGCCCTCCCGCCCGACTGCGCTTGGTGCCCCTGGCGTCCTTTGAGAAAAAAATAGAAAAAATAAATTTAACGCAAAAACAAATGGTGCCCTTAGCTCTTTAAGATAAGTCTCAGGTTCTATCATCGTCATCTGGCGACATTATCAATATATCTGTTATTTCTCTAACATTGATTCGGAGTAAATAACATAATCATTACAGTATATCACAAAAAATATATTAGTAGATGAATATGCTCAACGACAACGATCCCCCCGCCCTTTTATCCACGACATGCTACTGGTTCCTCATTATGCCTCGGTAAAGTTGCAAAAGAAGACGATCTGTTCTCTGGACAATATACTCTTTTTTGTCTTTGGAAAAAAAGCCAAAATTTGTCGAATACGTTCTTTTGCCTCCTTATGATCCCAAAAAATGTGCTTACTATACCTTAAAACAAACTTTCATTTTCTTCAGCATTTGGAAAGATGAAAAAAGCAAAAAACATATATTTCTGCAGAAGAAAATGCAGAATCTAAAAATTTTAAAAACCCATTTTTGTCATTTGGTCGCATGAATGCATCTTTGCCTTTATTGAGTTTTTAAATTAAAATAGCCCAAATCGGTCGATTTGATTCACATTGATCCCATTTCCTATTAATCATATTACTCTATTTGATAAGTTAACTATCATTTTTTTTTGTTGATTATAGAGGAAAAAGAAAATTAAAATAATAAAGAGAAACTCAGATTTAAAGACGAACTTCGCTTAAGCAATACACTAGTTAATAATGTCACAAAAAGTGCTATTAATTCAAAAAATGTTTGACCTACTTTGAAAATTCAATTATAGGTACTTGACTATTCATTTTAATTCGATACCTACCTGATATGGAAAATCAGGAAATGTCTAGGAGTTCTTTATATTGTTGTTTATATTTGTCTGCGAGGTTTAAGAACAAACCAGTTCTAAAATTACCCATTGAAAGAATTTTGTGGAAAATTTTCTTGTCTGTTACAAATAAAATGTTAAATTTTTGACTTCTTACATAATTTATTGCAATTTATTCGTTTTCTCTCTTTGAATGGTTGCAAACATTTTTTTAGCACAACTTCTATTTTTAAATATAATCTTTTGTAAAATCTAGCACTATTACATTAACACATTGTCTTGTTACTAATTTTAATGATAAATAGGGGCGAGCGGGGTTAGTGGAGCCACTCTTTACTTTTACAGGGCTATCAAAACGGACGAGCCACGATCCTCTACTTTGTTGACGTCACATCGGGGGCTGATTTTTTTTATGGTCACGTCACGACACAGCTGATTGTCTTTAAAATATTGAAGTTGGAATGACGGTTTATGAATATTTGATTTTTTTTTATAAAGCATTTTGGAGATTGTTATTACTATATTCTTGCAGAACAATTTGTTTTAAATGTATAGTAATCCTTAATTTTTCACAGCCGCTTTATTAGCTCATACAAAAATTAAATTTAAAGCAGAAGCAAATGTGTTCGTTTCTGAGTGGAAAGTAATCGAATTACACACATCTATTTGTTTATATTCGGTACTCGGCAGACGTTTTAAACTTAATATAGTTATTTACATGTGTTTATAAAAATTACAGCATCAAAAAATTATTTTTTTTTGTAAGTGCTATTTTGTTTTAAAAAGATTAACGCTGGTATTTTTGAATTCTAAATGAATTTTATTGTAAAAAATCATAAAAAAATTGAAAAAATTTTATAGTACAAACATTTAAACAAATGCCATGACAAACACAGATGATAAAGTCAAATATAACAGTTGGCATTGGTACAGTCAGGATCGCACTTGAAAATAAAAAATATTCCTATTTTAAATTAGGAAACCCAGTTTGAACCAAACCAAAAAAATAGTAAACTTTACCTCTATCTTTATACATACATATTATAAAAAAAAATTCCAATATCTTTACAATATAACTTTTGACAGAACAAAATACAATGGCAATTTAAAAAATTAAATTGACTGTACATGGCGGGTAATTTGAGTTCAAAATAAGGAATGCCAAATCTTGAAGATTTTAACCTTTTCATCTTGCATCCTTACAAAAGTTTGGTGGAATATCGGAATCGTGTCTGAGAATATTTCACTGAAATTTCGCGGAAATCTGTAGTGCCATTTTGAAAATATCATAAAAAAACGTCTGACCTCCTGTAGGACCCAATGTAAAAATCAGCCCCCCAAGGACAGCTGATTTTTTCAGGGTCGTGGCCTGTATTTTTTTCTTGACCTTGGTACATATAACATTGTACAGGGTTACCAAAATTTGATGTTGGGCTACTTCAGGTGTTTCTAGGGCACACAGAAAAAGCTTAAACCCACTTGATAGCCTCGATTTTCAAAAGATGTGCACTAAGAAAGATAAAACCCAAGTTGTCTTCTGGACCGGACCAGATACCTGCGTTTTTTGTGCGCGATTGTTATCCTGTTTTCGTTAAACCCCTGCTAGCAATGTTTAACTTATGTTTGAAGCATAAAGTATTTCCGGATGCTTGGAAAATATCTAGAGTCTGTCCAATATTTAAAAAAGATCAGAGGTCGGATGTGAAGAATTATAGACCTGTGTCTATAATGAACAATTTTGCTAAGGTTTTCGAGATCTCGTTGTATAATCATATTTACCCCCAGGTTGTTGGCCAAATAATTCCCAATCAACATGGATTTATCAAAAACCGCTCCACAATTTCCAATCTTTTAGTTATAACACAAAATATTGCTGAGGTCCTTGATAACCAGGGGCAGATAGACGTTGTGTATACTGATTTTACAAAAGCCTTTGATCGGCTTGACCACGCGATTTTACTACAGAAATTTGCTCATTTCGGTTTCAATCCCGCTAGCCTTCAATTTTTTGAATCCTACTTAAAAGACCTTAAACAGTTTGTTGAGTCGCGTGGACACAGATCGACGACTTGTGCTGTTACCTCAGGAGTGCCTCAGGGATCTGTCCTTGGACCTCTTTTCTTTGATTTGTTTGTGAATGACATTGGACATACTGTGGATGTTGCATTTTTGGTGTATTGTGATGATTTTAAGGCATGGCGAGTGATCAAAACAATAGATGATTGTGTCAAAATGCAACAAAACTTGCAAAAACTTCATCAATGGTGTCTAAATAATCGTTTGGAGTTAAATATTAGTAAGTGCCAAATTATGACTTATACGAATAAAACAAAAAATGTTATAAAATTTGATTATCATATAAACAGCTTAACTTTAACAAGGCCTAGTACTTTTAAAGATTTAGGGGTGACATTTGACAGCAAATTAACTTTTGTGGATCATATGGAATCTATAATTGCTAGAGCTTCCAGAATGTATGGCTTTCTCGTGAGGTGTACACAAGATTTTCAAAATATAATGGCAATTAAGATCCTCTTTTGTGCGCTCATTAGATCACAACTTGAGTATGCTGCGGCGATTTGGTCACCAATCTACAATGTGCATAAGGACAATCTTGAAAATGTTCAACGAAAATTTTTGAAGTATTTACACTTAAAATCGGAAGGATTTTACCCTTTTCAGGGTTTTCCTCATACGGAGCTCTTGAGAAAATTTAATATTAGTTCTCTAGAGATAAGACGAAGCAACTCTGCTCAAGTCTTATTGCATAATCTTTTACATAATAAAATTGACTGTTCCGAACTATTAGATAGATTGTCTTTTGTGGTACCTAGAGAGTCATCACGGTCGGCTCTGACGTTTTATCTTCCTAATGCACGAACCAATATCATGAAATCGTCCCCGCTTTTTAAAATGTGTGATATGAGTAATAAATTAAATCTCGATTATTTTTATTTATCAGTAAAGGACATAAAAAAGCTACTTCCAAAATAATAATAACAGAATATCTTTTTTTCTTCTGTTGTTTTTGTTTGTTTCAATTTAGGATTTTATTCATGATGTATGTTGTTTCTGTGTGTGTGTGTGTGTGTGCCTGATGAATGTGGTTGTGTGTATGTTTAGGGTTTTTAATCTTAATTGTAATCTTAAGAATATTAAACTAGATTTTTCTTGTAACTTATTATGTATTATTTAGATATAACTATTTTCTGTACATTTCTATACTGTAATTGGGCTTATGCCTGTTGTATAGATTCCAAAATAAAAAAAAATAATAAAAAAAAAATAAAAAGATAGTTAAAGGTAAATGTGACCATAATTTTTTCGAAAAAAATTGGAACGCACTGCTGGTTAAGCGCAGATTTGAATCCAAACCTAGGTAAGGGGTTAATGATTGACAAAAAAATTTGGCCAGTACCTCGTCTTGGTCGGCACTGGTAAATTCCAAATAAATAAAATTTCTTTCTTATTTCTTAAAAAAATTAAATGTGACCAAATAAAATAATATTCTAGTACCGCGGTCAAAAATTTATGGGTAAGTTTTGCAAAATTGCGTAAATTTCGCCCTTACAAAAGATGTACAGCGTGTCCCATTTTCGATGGGATTAAATGGAAAACTCGGTTGTTATTAAAGCTATCGATTCCTCCAACCGAACCACCTTACCGTGCTCTTTGAGCCCTTAAAAAGGGTGTAGTCAGATTTTTGCTATACCCCGTTGTTTCGCTAATACAGGTACTTTATTTTGCAAGATATTTTTATTCTGCAAAAACCTTTGCAAAACAAATGCCAAAAATGTCCTACACATAATGCTAATCCGTTTGAAGTTATTATTTTTGGTAATTCGCTATTTCTTTGTCGCGTCAAATAAATCTTTAAATTAACGTAAAACCATTTTAATTTGACAAGTATCAAAAATCGTTTAACTAACAATTTTTAATTTATATTTACGTTGGAAATTTTCAGGTTCGGACTAATTTTTTTTTATTAAATATTTTTTTTTACCCCAAAACAAAAAAATATTATATTTTTATTATTTTGTGATAATAATTGCATAAAACGAATCAAAATAGTAATAAAAAAATCCAGGTCCGTATTTAATTTTTTTATGATAAATACCATATTTCAAAAACTAAACAAAATTACAACCTCATTATTCTAAAAACGTTGCTATGAAAAGGTTTTTACAGACTAAAAATATCTTACAAAATAAGCGAGATATAAGAGATTATTAAAAATGCAATTTTCTCAAAAACGCAATTTTCTCAAAAACTCCCTGTATTAGCGAAACTACAGAGTATAGCAAAAATTAGACTACAACAATTTTAAGGGCCCAAAAAAAGAGTACGGTAAGGTGCCAAAAATAAATATTTAATAATAGCCGAGTTACGCTGTAGTTCGACATCCATACTAGTGTTTGGTTCGTTGTTCAGCTCATTGCTGTGTTCGTTGTTCGCCAAAATATGAAAGACTGTACGAAGTTTAAGCTTTTATTTTTTCTGGGGACTTTTTGAAAAACTATGTTTTAATGAAATTTGTATTTTTAGTAAACATGTTAAAATCATCGTTCCCGAATACCATCATACCGTTCACCATCACCACGTCGAGAAAGTTCACGTGCCTGTTCATATATATAAGAAGATTCATGTTCCGGTACCAGTGGTGAAGAAAATCTACGTCCACGATCATCATGATCATCATGACGACTGGCATGGTAGCAGTGGCTGGTGGTAGATTCCACTAATAGTCATACCCGCAAATTGTACAAAATACAGTAGCTGTAAATATAATTAAGAGGTAAATATCATCATTTCTATTCACAAATTTCGGGTTCCTATGAAGAAATGAAAAATAGGCGGTCCTGGATGGGTAGATAAAGTAATTTTTTTTCGCACTAATTGTGCCGGGCACTATTTTGACAGTTTTGCATTATAAGAACAGCTGTCTTCTTATGTAATGTAAAATTAGGCCTTTGTGTATTATATGAGCCGGAATTAATACTGCCGCCACTATTAATAGAAAATAACTGGATTTATAAATTCGACTTTGGTATGTCAATTTTGAAAGATCAACTGTCAGTTTTCAATGGAAAACTGTCAGAATCGTGCCCAGCACAATTAGTGCCTGGCTTTATTGCAATAAGTCTCTAATAAGTAAACATTTTTATTTTTTATTTTCACGTTCCGAGAACTCATACCATTAGGGTAATGGCTATACTGACCATGAAGATTCTGCTTAAAAAAAAACTAATTTAGCAGGTGTTTATAAAAATAGAAACATAAGGGTCTAATCCGATCTCAGCAAAGATGACGGTCCGTGAACTAAAATTTAAAGAAGGGAAGCCACACCAGAAGACAAATTATAGGCAGGTAGACAAGAGCTGACTAGAAATATCAGGACAGATCCAACGAGGTCGCGTTACGGGATTGAGATTGTCTTTTGTTTTAAATCTGCGAAGCGAAAAGGTGGTAAAAATTTCGTCATGCCGGCATTAAATTTTACTATCTAAGTAAAGATTCAAATTTTAAAATGGTATCTTGCAGGAAACTCCACTTGTGATGTAATAAACTTGTTTATTGCTAAGTATGAGGACCGTGATGTTCCTTTCCAAACTACCATTTTGAATATAATTGACCATTTTGATAAATTTAGATGAGTTAAGCTCTGCAGAAAATGTAGCGACAATGAAGAGGTAGATGAGGGTCCAAGACTTTCATGTCGGAAGAAAAGCAACAGCAAGGAACTACCGTTTGTGCTGCGGATGAAGTACTCCCTTCTTGTTCAACTTCAGCCTTTGCTAAAGAGATACCTGATGATATTCCTCACAGAACCTTTTAAAACATTTTAAAAAATATATAGATACAAAGCGTACAAGTTAAAAAAATTTCAGGAACTGTTTACTAAGGACATATTTTAAGGATGGAACAGCAGTGTAAAAATTTTTATTTTATTCGTCAGATATGACACCCTAATTTAACACAATGTTTAGAGACAATAATCAGAGGAAATAAATCATAGACCATACCCAAACTAGGCAATAAAATATCTTTATCCCTACCAAAAACAATGCAATAAAATTCATTCGACGTGGCTTATGGAAGGCGGCGCATAACTCGCGAAGGATGAAGAGGGGAAGTTGTCTCTATTTTTATCTAAACACCTGCTAAATTAGAATCTTCGTGGTCAGTATAGCTTTTACTTCAATGATACATAGCCAGTTTTTAGGCTCCCACATAGCACAATCACACGTAAAAAAGGTGTGAGAAAAAAAAACGTTGATTTTAAAAGCTGCTAGAAAAAAACGTGTATTTCATATATGAAAACAAGCTTAAAGGTCATTTATTAACGTTATAAAAAATAACGTTGCTAAAAACTGCGTTATAAGAACGCCTTTATCAAATTAAAACAGCAATGTTTTTACGTTAGTGATTTTTATCAACGTTAAAATCACATTAGATTCACTCCTTTTCTACACGAATTTTAAAATGCGACTTTCATGGCTTTTCTACCGAATATTTTTGAGATTTTACTAGCAGCATCGCCACCTATAGTCGGAATTTTTCACTTTGACGAAATCTATCAGCCTCTTAACTCCAAAAACCTGTTAAGGGACTGATCCCTGATCCACGATCACGACGCATCTCTTATTAACCTGATAAAGACACATTAATATTCTGTGAAAGTGTTTACTGTTCAAAAACTTTGTTCAGCTTTAAAAAAAAACATAATATATATATACATAGATACATAGATATTTTGTCTTGCCTTGAGCGCCATCTTTAAAATTGCCTTAAAGTGTTGTAGTCTTAAACTAGTGAACTTTTATAACTTCCTTTCGCGTCTGTTTTAAGGTAAAAAAATGCTATTAAAGAAACGTGACCAAAAAAGACGCAGAAAGTTAGTAGGTTTGAAAAATCTTAATCTAGTGGCGTTTTAGAACATGTTGTGGAGGACTTTTCAAGTGTGAATTTGGTACATGAAAATAACGAGGGTAAAAAATACGTTATATACACAGCACCAGAAACTTCAGCAAAAAGTACATTTTTATAGCTTGATTTCTCCTTGTTTTTAAGTTATCTTTAAGCATGTAGATTTAACAAAATAAATATTACATGGTATGAGGTTGTTTTCAAGTAAAAAAATACTTTGTTATTTTTGTTCACGTGAATTTAACGTTGATGTGATTTTTGTGCTATGTGGGCTTATATACCCGTATGTGTACATGCCTAACACACAATAAACGTGAATCCACAGATCAAACCTGGATTAGGCTTTGGTTAAACATACATTTATTGCACAGCTTACTCTAGGTTTCTGAAAAATGTTTATTTATATATTTTTTTTTGTTACAGGTCTACATACCACACCTGACCATACCACAACTTTATGGATGATAGGGAAAGTTCAAATTTCAATAAGATTTCACTGAAATAGTTTTTGAGATTTGTAGTTCCAGTTTCAGCCTAAGTCATATTTTTTAGCCAAAAATCTAATGTTTATAAATTTTTGGTTTTAGTATGTTATAAATTGATAAGCTATACTCATTTCGTAAATGAAGTCTTTCAGCGAGGCTTTTTCGGATATTTCTTGATAGAATTTGGAAAAACCCGTACAGGTCGATTTTGTTTGCGCGCCCCCTTCGAGGGGTATATTTACCTCTATATTTTGAACCTTGTTTTGAAGGTTTCTTGAATGTCTTTACAATATAATATAAAGATTTCGAAAATAAATTGATTTGTATATGAGATATTTGCTTCTAAATTTTCAAACATAATTTATTATTTTTATTAGTTTAGTTTTTTCGCTCCATGGTAAATTTGAACATTTTGAGGCAAATATCCTAAAAAAGAATCGATAGATTTTGAAAATATTTACACGGTTGTGAAGACAACTAAAAACACCTTCAAATCAATAATAGTGTTACCTTCGCAAACAAAATTGACGTTTTTTCCAAATTCCATAAAAAAAAATACCCGAAAAGGCCTACGTTAAGTTTTCGTTGACAAAGTAGCATTACATTTTTAATAGTATAATACTCTTTTATTATTATTTTTAATTTTGTTATTAGTAGGTATATTACTTTTCTTCCGTGGCCTAGTTGTTGATAAATATATTTTAAAGTTGACCACCTATAAATCGAATGGAAATATGTATTTAATGGAAAATTCCCTAAGTCCTATACGCTGGAACTTTTTAACTCCTGTGCGACTCTTTAGGTCTTTTATACCCAGTTTCCAACAAGGCATGATACATTGCTACACTAAAAATAACTGGGTTAAATCAACCAGAATACGTATATGATTTGGGGTAAACCAAACCAAATGGTTATAACAACCATAAAAAAAAATTGGTAAAGTTAAAATAAACACAAACTGAATGTCCATGGCTTGATTGAACCAACTGTTTGACAATACAGCAAATTTACGTTTAGAATTACAATTTAAAAAATAATAAGCAACAAAATAGTAGTCAGATTCACCCACAAATCGCTGCTTTGCTTTGATAATGGCACAACTAAAAAAAAATGCGTTTTTGCGTTTTTTGTAAAAACTAACTTCTCATCGTATTGTCCTTTATTTTTACCACAAAATGTTGATTGATTGATTGATTTAATTAAAGCAAAAAAAATATATAAATATTGGCCTTTGCCATTATTTTTAAAAAGCGTTTCCTGAAAATTATCATATTTAAGTTATGCCACTATCAGAGCAAGGCAGCGACATGTGATGATTAAAGTTAGTTTGGGTTGTTCTATTATAATACAATTGTTCAACAACTAGTATAATTTTTTTTATTAAAACAATAAGTTTCTAGCCAAATTAACTATTTTCGGCAAATTGTTGATGAACAATAGCTACCTACTTGTCAAATCGCCATCAAAAGCTTAGGTAAGATTAGTTTATGTAGAAAAGTTTGTATAAAAGTATACATTAACCAAAATGTTATTCACCTAGGTACTTATTTTTAATTTTTTTTTGGTTTACTTTTGTATTGTTTTTTATAAAATATACACGTTATAAAATTACTAGTTTTATTTTCTCCCTAACCTTTATGTGTTTTTTAGTATTTAAATTTTATTTGGTTTTTAGGTGATTTAACTATAAGAATAAATGCTAACAAGTTAGTGCTATATGATTTAGAAAGTGTTATAAAAATGTAAGTAGTACTATTTTCGCCAAAATCAAATATATGATTTTAAAGATTTTTTTATTTTTTTTTATTTGTCAAACACACTGTGTTTATTGTATTACAATCTAGTCAGTAAGACTAATTAGCAATTTTGTTTTAACTTAATTTACTAGAAAAGTCAGATTTAAACTTAGGGTTCACTCAACAGTTCTCCCCGCTTTGTTTAGTCTGTAACTCACAATTGTGTTGTGTTTATAGCATTATTTTGTTTTATGTGTAATTCACTTAGTTTACTAGCTCAAACGGCTTCACTCTTTTTAGTCTTCGAACTAGCATAGTATTGTCTAGAAGCTGAATTGCTTCCACATTCACATGCCGATGGAGTCTATCTTCATGGCTTTTTGCTTACTTTTTTATAGTCTCTGCTACAGTTTCGATTTTTAGATCTCGATGAAGGTCACTATTTCGAACGTTTCACACTATTTCACAATGTTTCTAATACTTTATTTTGAAATCTCTGTACAACTAGAATGTTACTCTCTTTAGCACAACCCCATAGTTGAATACCATATGTCCATACTGGTTTCAGTATTTGTCTATAAAGCAGTAACTTATTATGAATTGTTAAATTGGACTTCCTTCCAATTAGCCAGTTCATTTTTCTATACCTTATCTCAAGTTCTTCTTTTTTTTTCTTAACATGTGCTTTCCAGCGCAATTTGGCATCAAGTGTCATACCTAGATATTTTGCCTGATTTGAATATGGTACGGGAATGTTGTTAATTGTAATTTGTATGTGATTTATATTTTTGTTTGTAAAATCAACATGAATTGATTTGGTTTCATTTAATTTTATTCGCCACTTTGTGGCCCAACTGTGAACTTGGGTGACTGCATCCTGAAGTTTTTCTATGCATTTTTCAATAGATTTTTCTACCGTCAATAAACCAGTATCATCGGCAAATGTTGCTAAGTGGCAATTTTCTGGCTTTGGGATATCACAAGTGAATAATAAGTATAGATATGGGCCTAGTACGCTACCCTGAGGCACGCCGGCTTGAATTTCTCTTAAATTTGAGTATGAGTCTTCCTGTTTTACTCTAAAATGTCTATCAGATATGTATGATTCCAAAATATCCGAATATTGTTTTGGCAGAAACCGTTTTAATTTAAAATTAAGGCCTTCATGCCACACTTTGTCAAATGCTTGTGCTACATCTAGAAAAACTGCAGAACAAACTTTTCCCTCTTCTAGTCCTTTTTCTATTATATTAGTAATTCTGTGTACTTGATCTATCGTGGAATGCTTGTCTCGAAAACCAAATTGATGAGACGGAATAATTTCTTGTCTTTCTATAATGGGTTTTATTCTTTTAAGCAATAATTTTTCATACAGCTTGGATATAATTGGCAGCAAAGATATTGGCCTGTAAGATGACACGTCATGGAGTGGTTTTCCCGGTTTTGGAATCATGATAACTTCTGCAACTTTCCACAGTTTAGGTACATATCTAAGCCTAAAGGACGCATTAATTAGGTTGCATAGTTTTACGATAGCTTTTCTGGGGAGTTGTTTTATGACTACCCCGTTAATAAGATCATACCCTGGGGCTTTTTTCGAATTAATATTTTTGATTTCTGTTAATATGGTCTTCGATTTGATGGGGTTCATTTAAATGAAAGTGTTCATCTGGTGCTTCGTGGGGCTGAAATGTTTTTTCTAAATGACTTGCAAACATATCTGCTTTTTCTTCGTTGCTCCTTGCCCACTGGTTGTTAGATTTTCGTATGGGTGGAATTTGGATAATTGATCTTTTAAAATCTTTGGTTGCTTTCCAAAGGGCATAGTCGGTATTTTTATCATCTGTAATTCATTAAGAAAATGGTTAATAGATTCATTTTTTATTACTAGAATTTCTCGCCTAATGTGCTGCGTCATGTTGTTGAGATTTGTTTTGTCCCGAGGATCACGGCTTTGCTGCCACTTTTTTCTTAGTTTCCTTTTTTCCAATATAAGGTCTCTAATTTCCTTTGGATAGTTTTTTCCCTTAAAAATTCTCTTTGGTTTTGGACTGTTTTCCCAAGCTGCTTGTTGAATATTTGTAACAAAATATTCAACTTCTTTATCGATTTGTTCTGGCGTTTGCAATGGTACTGATAGGTTTATTTTTTCTGACAGACTTTGTTTAAAACTAATCCAGTCAGTCAGTTTGCTTCTTTCTTTATTATGTTTTTACTAAGAGTTAGAATAATAGGTGAATGATCTGAGTGTAAATCAAAACTTTCTTCTATATCTACAAAACTTAAAGATATATTTTTTACCATAAAAAATCAATTAGATCTGGAATTTTTCCTGGATCTGTTGGATAGTATGTGGGCTTACCAGTTGATATCAGCTCACATTGATATTCACTAATAGCTTGCAAAAGTTCTTTTCCTTTAGAATTCGTCAGTCTACATCCCCAGTAGGTATTTTTTGCATTAAAGTCACCTCCAATTATACAACGGTTTCCTAATTTTCTGAGAAAATTAAGATATTGATTTTTCTTTAGTAAGTGCCTTGGTGGTATATAGACAACACTTATGACTAATGTATATGTTTTGGTTTTTACACTTACTAATGTAGCTTGAATCTCTATGGTTTTAGATCCCATCTCATAGTGTGATATATTTTCTTTAATTATTACAGCACTTCCCCCATATGCAGTATTGCTAGTGTGAGTGGTATGATACACTTTATAACCTTTAAATTTAATGTGAGACTGGTTAGTGAAATGCGTTTCTGACACATGACAGACGACAATTTTTTCTATGTCTAGAATAACTTGCAAGTCTTGCTGATGTTGCAAGAGACCATTGGCATTCCA
This sequence comes from Aspidapion aeneum, assembly GCA_963576565.1. Classification (NCBI taxonomy): domain Eukaryota; kingdom Metazoa; phylum Arthropoda; class Insecta; order Coleoptera; family Brentidae; genus Aspidapion; species Aspidapion aeneum. The sequence continues at coordinate 22,602,278 of OY755043.1, forward strand.
AGCTAGGATTCTAAGATTACTGACCATTTTGAGGCATATTGGTAGCTCCGTTATTGCTACTTTCTAGTTTAGTTAGTCGCTCATCAAGTTTGTTCAATTTCTCCAAAATTAATTGTAGTGTTTGTTCCATAGTATTTTTACTACTGATATTAATATCAGGTATAGTAGCTGTTGCTGCTACTTGGCTGTATGTCCTTGTCACAGAGTTTTGTGTGACTGTGTTTGTTGTCTGTTGGTTTTGTCTATTTGTACTCACGTTTGGTATGAGATTCGGTTTCTTAGGTTTCTTAGGTTTATTTTTCAATTTTTGTATTTCTTTAGCAACAAGGCATCCTCTGTAGTTAGCACGATGCTTGCCTCCACAGTGGATGCATTTTGGCTCAGATTCTTTTGGTTTGGGGCATTCTACTGTAAGATGTTTCCCCGTGCATTTTACGCAACGTGGTTCTTTAGCGCAATATTTTTGCGTGTGTCCATAAGATTGACATCTTTTGCATTGAGGGACTAATTTTGAGGTTTTAAGTGCTTTTATTTCCACTTCAATCCCAAGGATACTGGAAATTTCAAAAATTTTGTTGATATCTTCATCGTGGCTAAATGTGAGCATACACATGTTAAGAGGTTGTCTTGTTCTCCATTTAAGTTTGTTGCTGGCCTCCAGTGCCTTAAAACCTTGCTTTTGTAGATCAGCTACAATTTTTTGTGGGTCACATGAGAAGTGTAGCCTATTCGCTATTACTCTAATTGGCCTTATTTGTTTGTTTTCGTATGAGTGCCATTGATGCTTTATTTCATTAAGCATTTTAGTAACCAGCCGATAGCTGTCTGCGTCTTGTACATTTATTTTAATATTTTCGTTATTTAAAACTTTTATTTTAACTCCTTGTATGATATTTAATTTTTCATAAATATCATTAAAATTATTTACGCCATTTACCATAATCGGTGGAGATAATGGAGCTTTTTTAAACTTAGTAGGGGGTTCTTCATTTTGTGTTTTATTGGAGGGCTCTCTAGTGCCCGAGCTTTGTTGTGATGGTGAGAGTTTTTTCCAACCTTTTCCTTTTTGTCTGATCCACTCAGTTTCTCTTGCCAGATCGTCCTCATTAGTAATGTAGTCCATGTCAGACTCATCTTTTTTAGTGACTTTTGTCTCTAAATCTGCAAATTTTCTTTGCATACTTTCCAGTTGACTTCGGAGATAATCCACTTGTACACTAAGTGAATTTTTTTCGTTTTGAGATTTTTTCCATTCGCTATATAAAACTTCTTCATTTTGTGTTCTAGCATGGCTATCCTGAAATAATTCGGCATTATCCATTTTTTCTTGATTTTGTTTGGGCTTTTCGCTAATTTTTAAAACCAGCTTCACAGGTGATGGTACACTTTTTTTGCTTTTAAACATGATATATTATTTATAATATGGTTTTAAAGATATCGCGATTTTTGAGTGTTTTTGATTCGTTTTCTCTCAAACTTAAAAACGACTAAACCTAAAAAATTCAAACTCTTTTTAAACAATATTTTGAGTTTTAAGTTGAGTTAAAGGGCAATTTTTTTTACGATCGAGTATTTTTTACTTTTACACAGTTTTTGTAAAATCCTCAAAACTAAGAAATTTAAAACGAAACACGAAAACGAACCATATAGTTGCCAAGCACCTATAAAGGGTTGATAAATATGCAAAATTTTATTTAAATCAGTTAGTTAGTCTTGGGGTGATGACCCGATCATTTTAAAAAAAGGAAAAAAAAACAAGCAAAATGGACCTGTTTTACCGTATAGTAGAAAACACCAAAAGAGGCCACTTGTCTTTTTCCGGTCTGGCGAAAAATAACAGGTTTCTTAATCACAGATGGGAGTATATTTTTGCAAAATGTCAAGTTCATAGGATAATTACCTGAAAACTAAGGGTTAACTAACGGAAGTACATAAAAAGGCAGTTTTTGACGTTTTTTTCCATTTTTCCCTACCTACTCAATATTTTCCAGTTGCTTGCTTCGATTTAGAATGTACCGCCGCGAGCAGTTGTTGTAAGCTGATGATAGGTGTGGCGGAGACAGATCCGCGCTTGGTGGGGCCATAGTGATGCGAAAAAACCACACCCTGAGTTAAAATTCCGAAAAACGTCATTCAAGGAAAGCCTATAATAATACCAAAATGACAAAATTTTGAAAATTTATAGTTCAAAAAATATAGTTTAACAACAAAAGCACCGAGTTGCAATATAATGGGGCCATAGAGATGTGAAAAACCACACTTGAAGTAAAGATTCGGAAAAACGTCATTTAGCGATTTTTAGGGAAGACCAAAATGGCGAAATTTTGAAAAATAATATTTCAAAAACTATATAGTTTAACAACAAAAGCACCAAGTTACAGTATGGTAGGGCCATATAAACTCTATATCATAATTTTTGAGATAACTTTTTGACAGTTATCAGCTGCTTACCATAATAAATACCATAGGCAAACGAAAAAAAGTTGTAAAAAGTTGTGTCAAAAATAATGATATGAACTGTAGATGCAAAAAAACCATGCTTTAAGTTAAGATTCGGAAAAAAAAATATTTAGCGATTTTTAGGGTAGGGATGATCCCATAAGACCAAAATGGCGAAATTTTGTAAGTACATATTTTAAAAACTATACAGTTTATCAACAAAAGCACCGAGTTGCAGTATAATGGGGCCATAGACATGTAAACAGACCAAACTTTTAGTTAAGATTTTTAGGGAAGACCAAAATGGCGAAATTTTGAAAACTAATATTTCCAAAACTATATAGTTTAACAACAAAAGCACCGAGTTGCAGTATGTTAGGGCCACATAGATGCGAAAAAACCATTCTTTAAGTTAAGATTCGGAAAAACGTCATAAGACCAAAATGGCGAAATTTTGAAAATTCATATTTTATAAACCATACAGTTTATCAACAAAAGCACCGAGTTGCAGTATGGTGGGGCCATAGAGATGCGAAAAAATCACACTCTAAGTTAAGATTCGAAAAAACGTCATTTAGCGAATTTAAGGTAGGGAATCCCATAAGACCAAAACGGCGAAATTTTGAAAATTCATATTTTAAAAATTATACAGTTTATCAACAAAAGCACCGAGTTGCAGTATGGTGGGGTCATAGAGATGCGAAAAAACCACACACTGAGTTAAGATTCGAAAAAATGTCATTTAGCTAATTTTAGGGTAGCGAATCTCATAAGACCAAAATGGCGAAATTTTGAAAATTCATATTTTAAAAATTATACAGTTTATCAACAAAAGCACCGAGTTGCAGTATAGTGGGGCCATAGAGATGCGAAAAAACCACACACTGAGTAAAGATTCGAAAAAACGTGGGGCCATAGACATGCGAAAAAATCACACTCTGAGTTAAGATTCGAAAAAACGTCATTTAGCGAATTTAGGGTAGGGAATCCCATAAGACCAAAACGGCGAAATTTTGGAAATTCATATTTTAAAACTTATACAGTTTATCAACAAAAGCACCGAGTTGCAGTATATTGGAGCCGTAGAGATGCGAAAAAACCACACACTAAGTAAAGATTCGAAAAAACGTCACTTAGCGAATTTTAGGGTAGGGAATCCGATAAGACCCAAACGGCGAAATTTTGAAAATTCATATTTTAAAAACTATACAGTTTATCAACAAAAGTACCGAGTTGCAGTATGGTGGGGCCATAGAGATGCGAAAAAATCGCACTCTAAGTTAAGATTCGAAAAAACGTCATTTAGCGAATTTAGGGTAGGGAATCCCATAATACCAAAACGGCGAAATTTTGAAAATTCATATTTTAAAAATTATACAGTTTATCAACAAAAGCACCGAGTTGCAGTATGGTGGGGTCATAGAGATGCGAAAAAACCACACACTGAGTTAAGATTCGAAAAAATGTCATTTAGCCAATTTTAGGGTAGCGAATCTCATAAGACCAAAATGGCGAAATTTTGAAAATTCATATTTTAAAAATTATACAGTTTATCAACAAAAGCACCGAGTTGCAGTATGGTGGGGCCATAGAGATGCGAAAAAACCACACACTGAGTAAAGATTCGAAAGAACGTCATTTAGCGAATTTTAGGGAAGGGAATCCCATAAGACCAAAACGGCGAAATTTTGAAAATTCATATTTTAAAACATACAGTTTATCAACAAAAGCACCGAGTTGCAGTATATTGGAGCCGTAGAGATGCGAAAAAACCACACACTGAGTAAAGATTCGAAAAAACGTCACTTAGCGAATTTTAGGGTAGGGAATCCGATAAGACCAAAACGGCGAAATTTTTAAAATTCATATTTTAAAAACTATACAGTTTATCAACAAAAGCACCGAGTTGCAGTATGGTGGGGCCATAGAGATGCGAAAAAATCGCACTCTAAGTTAAGATTCGAAAAAACGTAATTTAGCGAATTTAGGCTAGGGAATCCGATAAAACCAAAACGACGAAATTTGAAAATTTATATTTTAAAAACTATACAGTTTATCAACAAAAGCACCGAGTTGTAGTATAGTGGGGCCGCAGAGATGCGAAAAAACCACACACTCTGAGTTAAGATTCGAAAAAACGTCATTTAGCGAATTTTAGAGCGAATATCATAGGACGAAAATGGCGAAATTTAAAAAAAATTCATATTTTAAAAACTATACAGTTTATCAACAAAAGCACCGAGTTGCAGTATGGTGGGGCCATAGAGATGCAAAAAAACCACACTCTGAGTAAAGTTTCGAAAAAACGGCGAAATTTTGAAAATTCATATTTTAAAAACTATACAGTTTATCAACAAAAGCACCGAGTTGCAGTATGCTGGGGCCATAGAGATGTGAAAAAACCACACACTGAGTTAAGATTCGAAAAAATATCATTTAGCTAATTTTAGGGTAGCGAATCTCATAAGACCAAAATGGCGAAATTTTGAAAATTCATATTTTAAGAACTATACAGTTTATCAAAAAAAGCACCGAGTTGCAGTATGGTGGGGCCATAGAGATGCAAAAAAACCACATACTGAGTAAAGATTCGAAAAAACGTCATTTAGCGAATTTTAGGATAGGGAATCCCATAAGACCAAAACGGCGGAATTTTGAAAATTCATATTTTAAAAATTATACAGTTTATCAACAAAAGCACCGAGTTGCAGTATAGTGGATTCCAAAAAACGTCATCTAGCGAACTTTAGGGTAGCAAATCCCAAAAGACCCAAATGGCCAAACTTTTAAATTTTATATTTTAAAAACTTTACAGTTTATCAACAAAAGCACCGAGTTGCAGCATAATGAGGCCAAAGAGATGCGAAAAAACCACTAGGCCAGTTATTAGAGCGACTAAAAGAACTTGCAAACAGCGGCGTAGCGTGGGGGGCGCGCGGGGGGTTCGTCGCCCCCCCCCCCCCCCGCCCCGAGGGTAGTGGTGCCCCATTGGTGGCCGAAGCGCCCTCAGCTTTATTAAGTCCTTAAGTAACATTAAAAGTTAGTAACGGCCAATTGAGTCGGCGCCAAAGGAAATTAACGACATGAAGACCTTTTTTTTGTTTTTTTTTGGTCGCAAGGTTTGTGAGAGGCGCCCTTGTGACCTGTCGGCCGCCCCCCCCCACATGATGACCTTTTTTTTTTGTTTTTGTTTTTTTTTTTGGTCGCAAGATTTTCAGTTTTCAGAGGCGCCCTTTTTAGCTGTCGCCCCCCCCCCCCCCCCCCCGCCGCCCTTTCGGGCACGCTACGCCGCTGCTTGCAAAAGGTGGTGTAGTCGCGATTTTGACATATTATTATGTTTCACATTGGACTCGACTTCTGGAGTAGGCCGGCTCATCCCTCCGGCTTGGATTTAGTGTGCACAAAAAGGTTTTTTTTGTTAATTACTTAGTCCCTGTACATTTTAGAAAAAAAAATTTTAGACAAAAGTTGAAAACAATAAAGTTTCCTACAAAAACGCTGTTTTAAAAAATCACATACATTTTCCTTATTCCCCCATTTTCCCCTATATAAAATAAATGGTTTCCGTCTGTACCAACATAGCACAAAAATCACATCAACGTTAAATTAACGTGAACAAAAATAACAAAGTTTTCTTTTACTTGAAAACAACCTCATACCATGTAATATTTATTATGTTAAATCTACATGCTTAAAGATAACTTAAAAACAAGGAGAAATCAAGCTATAAAAATGTACTTTTTGCTGAAGTTTCTGGTGCTGTGTATATAGCGAGTTTTTTACCCTCGTTATTTTCATGTACCAAATTCACACTTGAAAAGTCCTCCACAACATGTTCTAAAACGCCACTAGATTAAGACTTCTCAAATCTACTAACTTTCTGCGTCTTTTTTGGTCACGTTTTTTTAATAACATTTTTTTAACACAAAATAGACGCGAAAGGAAGTTATAAAAGTTCACTAGTTTAAGACTACAACACTTCAAGACAATTTTAAAGATGGCGCTCAAGGGAAGACAAAATATCTATATATCTATCTATATACATATTTTTTTTTCAAATGCTAAACAAGATTTCTTAACAATACATTCACAGCATAGGAATGTGTCTTTATTAGGTTAATAACAGATGCGTCGTGATTGTGAAAGATCAGGGATCAGTTCCTTAACAGATTTTTGGAGTTTAGAGGCCTAAGCACTGCCTGATTTCGTCAAAGTGAAAAATGCCATTAATAGGTGGCGCTGCTGCTAGTAAAATCTCATAAATATTCGGTGGAAAAGCCATGCAAGTCACGTTTTAAAATTCGTGTAGAAAAGGCGTGAATCTAATGTGATTTTAACGTTGATAAAAATCACTTGAAACTAACGTAGAAACATAGCTGTTTTAATTTAATAATGGCGTTATTACAACGCAGTTTTTAGCAACGTTATTTCTTATAACGTTAATGAATGACCTATTAAGCTTGTTTTCATATATGAAATAAACGTTTTTTCTAACAGCTTTTAAAATCAACGTTTTTTTTCTCACGCCTTTTTTACGTGTTAAACACGTGATTGTGCTATATGGGTACTTAACGTTGGTAGTTATTTGACAGTTTAACAATTAAAAATATGCTAATTGCTTAATGGAGCATCGCATCAAGATGCGGCTTTCGGAACAAAGTAGAACACGTTTTTATCAATAATTTATGTTATAACAAAAAACTTCGAGTGAGCTTCCGTTTTTGAGATATTTACAAAAACTGTTTTCAATAAGGCTGATATAGCGTGGATTTCACTAGGAGTCTGCTAATAGGTAGAAAGGTATCAGATCCATCAGTGATCCATTTATTTTGAAATGATAGGAACTAAAATTTTTAACTTATTAAACTGAAAAAGGAAAACCAAACAGCTGAAATCAAGAGACGAGTGAGATTGGCCTAGGCAGCATTCGGTAAATTAACCTACAAATTAAGAAATAAAAAATATCCTCAGTACCTCAAAATGAAAGTGTATAACCAATGTATCCTTCCTGTACTTCCCTATGTATCCCAGACCTGGACACTTGCAAAATCAAACATGGATAAGGTAACACAAGCTCAAAGATCAATGGAAAGACAAATGTTACATGTAAAGCTGACAGATAGAAAAAGGAATAAATGGATAACAAATAAAACAAAAGTAAGGGAAGTCAGCGGAGAGATAGCAAAATTAAAATGGAAATTTGCCGGTTATAATATCAGACAGAAAGACGATCGATGGAACAAATGTATTGTAAACTGGAGACCTTGGGAAAATAAAAGAAGTAGAGGAAGACCCCAAATAAGATGGGCGGACGATTTAAAGAAACACGCGGGAACTAGATGGACGAACACGGCGACAGACAGAGAAGAGTGGAAGATATTGGGGGAAGCCTATGTACAAAGATGGATTAAAGAAGGCTAAATAGATAGATAGAATAGATAGGAACCAAAATGTAAAAAAATATGTTGAAAGAAAAACGTTATTGACATACTTGGTAACAGGGATTTCTTGAATATCTATGACCAAAGTTTTTTTAATTACTTTTTAATTTCTCCTTCTTAATTTACCTTTCGTTTTTGAATTAATCGAGTTTCAAAAACTAATTAGCTTGTATATAAAAGAGCGTTTATTAAAGTCCTATTCATCACATTTAATTTGAAGTTCTTACTGAAACAACATCAACTCCTACAAAATGAAATTCTTAGTTTTTGTTGCTATCTTCGTTATGGCTATTAGCGCCATTTTGGCAGGTAAGAAATATTTTTAAATTATTTTCATTTAGCTGTTAACTTGTAGGATGTTTCAAGAAAAAGTTGCAAATAGGGTATATTTCTTAATTTTTTCCGCCGCCATCTTTCAAAAGTAAATGAATTATATTTTTTTTGTACATACATTTAAAACTAATTTAAAATAATATAAATCTACATTTTTTGGTATAAAACTTTACCAAACCCAAAAAATACTGTTGTTTTTATATTTTGAACGCAGCTATCTTGGATTATAAAGTCATTTATTATGGAATTTCTAAAATCATCATTATTTAGTCAAAATTAATATACTACACGGTAAGTCTAGATCTGTCAAACAAGAATGAAAAAATAACTTTTTTTATCTGTACTTCGGAAGAAATTTTGAATGTTGCATGTCAAATTGTAACTATTTATAAATACCTACAAACGTTGGCTTACTCTTGACAAAATCTAGAATTCTTTTTTGTAAAAATAAAATTTGGTCTATAAGTTATGAAGGTCTCTTTTATTTTTTACATGTTAAGCGCCATCTTTGTGTCGCTTTTTAAGTAAGTTTAAAGAGCTTGTCAACAGCTTTAATAAAAGAGATTAAAAATAAATATCGCCCAAAAATTAAAGGAAATATGAAAGAAAAACGAATTTTTCGAAATATATCCGCAATTTCGTTTTGAAACCTATTTTTTTTTTTTAATTTTTAAATTAAGTAAGTCCCGCTTCAAGTAAACCAAGTTAGTTTCTCCAAAAACAGGAAATGAATTTTTTTCTTAACTTTGGCAGCCGCCATCTTGGATTCTGATGCCGGAAAATCAGGGATCCTCAAATGAAGATTGAGCTTTGGGTGAAAGGTACTACCATGGCAAATATAAAAAATATACCCTTTTTACAAATTTACTCTACTAAGTAAGGTTTTCTTTGGCGTTGACTGTGTGTGTGTGTGAAAAAATTTACCCCGCATTTAACGTAAAAATAATTAAATTTTTTATTTTATTTTTTAAATTGTTTTATGTGTTTTTTATATTTTTTTCTGCCTGCACTATTTATGCCATTCAGAAAAAGAAAACTACTAAACCTATAAAAATTATTTATCAAATATAAGCTAAAAAAACGATATTTTTTAACACGTTCGCAATTTGTGATAACAAAAATAAGAGCAAAAATAGGAACTGGCAAGGGCGCACCCAGGGGGGCGAGGCCCGGGCCCCCCCCCCAAGCCTATGATTTTTGTATATATTTTCCACATATTTCATGAATAAACACAAAAAATAGCATGAAATACGACATTATGAAGCCTCGCCCCCCCCCCCCCCCCAAGACATATTCCTGGGTGCGTTACTGGAACTGGCAAAAAGAATTACCCGGTTCCGACGCCACGCCTTTTTTAGCCAAATCTGAAATCCATGTTTAGCTCGGTCCTATAAACCGCATGGGCACGGGTGTTCCAATTGCTTCTCGGCCTTATATACCATGGCGGCGAATTACTAAAAGACCAAGATGGCACCTAACGTGCTTTAAAATTTTTTTGTGTGTATTATATTTTATTTTAAAAGACTTTTTATTATTTTTTTAGCTCCTCAACCTCAGCTTGGATTTTCGGGGTAAGTTTTTTAATTTTAAAGGATTTCTAGAAATTCCTACCATATGTAAAGTTTACTTCATTAATCTAAAATGAACTAATGTAACTTGTAGGAATAGGGGACTCACAAAAAATGTTTATCACATAAGTAAACGCTGAATATATTATATACCAAGGGATAAAAGTGACACTTTTTAGGCCAAAAGTTTCTTAAGAGAAAAAAATTCATTTTTATCACGACGTTTTATACGCTATTTTTCGCACTTTTTCACTTTTCTTCTAGGTTTCTAATATATATTTTTTTTGAAGCTTTTATGATTTTACGTTTTTATTAAGATTTTTACTTTTGCGCACTTTAGGCATGTTTTTAATTTTTTTTCCGATTTTGACCACATTTTTAAGGATAAAAGTGTCACTTTTTATTTCCGGGATGAAAAGTGTTGATAAATAAACCAAGAATCGGGATGAAAAGTGACATGGCGGAGATAAAACGTAAAAATCAGGATAAAAAGTGAGTGGTCAGTATTCAGTAAACCAAAAAAAAATTGGAAACTTAAAAACACCAAAAGTATAAAAAAATCTAAGAAAATAAACTAAAAAGTGCGAAAAATAGTGTGTAAACTTTGTGATAAAGTGTCTTTTTATCCGGTGATGAATTGTACAAAATTTTCACCTTGGGATAAAAAGTTACACTTTATATACCCCATAATATACTATTTCTCTGTTTATGTGTCACTTTTTATCCTGATTGGTTTAATTTTTATCTCTTGTCGGTCACTTTGATCTAAGGAGTTACATCTGTGACTTCTGACATAGTCCAAAAGATAATATGGAAAAATTAATGCAAGTTCTGCATTTAAAGGTTTTTTCTATAACCTACATTATCCCCTGAAAATTGCCACGCGAATATAATCAGACCCTGTGCATACAGAAAAATATTTTTAAAAATATATTTTGTCTTACAATACGGTCGCACGGTTTTAATCAATGTTCTCAGTGTGTAAAACCACGCCTATCTACTCAAGTTCATAATTCGACAAAGGCAGAATTATTTTTTTAAATATAAATATGTTTCTTTTGTTTTAGTGCTAGTGCAAATGCAGGAGCTGGTTCAGTTAGCGGTCCATTTGGAGGTAATTATATTTTAATTTATTTAAAATGAAAGTAAGAGCGAATGAGAAATTAAAATTATTTAAATAAACAAGAATTTTATAAAATTAGACACCGCAGAGCTAGAAAAAGAAATCACAAATTTTCAACAATTTCTGCTCCCACTCTTCCAGTGAATTTGTATAATAATTCAATGTAGGGAACACCCATTACCGTTTTGAAAATATTATTTTTATAATTCTAATCCTTTTAATTTATTATTTCATATTTTATTATTTTTATTTTCTTTTAGGAGGATCATTTGCAAGTGCCAACGCCAATGCCGGATCAGGCTTCCTTGGTTAAAAATGTATTGTAGTTTTTTGTAACGTTATAATATTAATTTTCGTTATAACAACAAAAACTGATTGAGGTCACGAACATCAAGGATCAAATAAATATATTTTTGAAGTATATAAATTTTTGTTTTCTCTCCCTACATAAAAAGATTTTTATACATTTTTCAATTCAAAAAAAGGAAGGGGGGCGGGCGTGTGTTATTTAGAGGACGTGGACAGTCAGGATTTTAGTTTTTTAGAAAATAGAATCATCAAATTTTAGACTTATATTTTACGCTGCTAAAAAAAATAGTGAATACAGCTATATTTTTAAGAAAAAATGGATACCGTTCCTAAAAATATTGAAGTAAAATGATTATATGTACATGTAGGTGTTTTAAAAAATTTGGAGAGATTTTTTCGGTCTATAAGTATATTATCATTTAACACAAAAACGTTAAAAGATTCTTAATACCAATTTACAAATACAAAAACAAAACTAATAGGTACAGGGTGTTTCCTTATATTTCAACCAAGGTCTACTATACTTATACCACTACCTTGACGGTTTGCCCGAACACCGCTTCGCAACGCTTGATCAACTGCCGTCTCGTGTGGCAAAGTACTTATCACTTTCGGCACTAGTTGGTAAATAACTGTTTCCACTCAAAGTTATTACTTTGCGCACGGACCTTTGTTGCGCCCCCCCCCCACTCATTTTTGATTTGTGTTATTACCGTTACAATTTTTCATGTCTTGATGGTTACTGTATTAAATAGTGTTTTAAAAGAGAAGTTCTGCATGTTCCCACGGATCACCTAACAAAGGTGATCCGTGATGTTCCTTTGTTGTGTTTTACTGAATTTTAGCTTAATTTAGTGATTAGTAAATATCCCGTATCTATAATTTTTTCGAACATTATTTTCCAAATTCAGAAAAGCGTTCACAAGGTGTCGGAAATATTCGAAAAAAAAAGTTTAATTATTTATTTATTTCTACATTTTTAAGACACTAGTATAAGTATTGTTCCTAAGACTAACCTATATGCTTGACTGGTTTTATTTGTAGGAAAGTGTTACTTTGCGCACTTGTTACGAAAATACCTCAATTGAAAAAAAAATAGTATGAACGTAGGATGAAAGCTAAAACCGTCTAATTAACTTTGCAAGGGTGTCACATTGACCAGGCAATGTTCTAAGGTGTCCCATAAAGACGAAACAGTTATCAGAGACCGGACCCCTGTGAGGATAAGCTTTCGAGCTACCCACGGAGAAATACGAGAGAAACAAAACTTGTTTTACCCGCTTAGCCAAGTTTGATTTAATTATTACTTTTTTAATGAAAGCTCACTAGAATGTTAATGGAAAAATTTTTAACTTAAGTAACACATCGGTAAAAGTACAGCAGGAGATCACTAAGATATCAGTGGACATTTTTATGAGTATTCAATATTGTAGTTTCCAATAGCCAACTTCGTCAGATTTTGGGTATTTCTACTATAGACAACTTTGCATAAAACTTGGTTTTATATCACAAAAACCGTATACTGCACGCTATAGGTACATTATAAAAACTACAGTCGCCGTCGTGGTGTAGTGGTAGCATTGTTTGCTTCCCACACCGGCGGTCCGGGTTCGATTCCTGGCTAGGTACTTGTTTGTGTTTGTTTAAAAATGCTTTAACCTTGCCCGAACTTTGCGAAACTAGGCGATTGATCCTGATTGGATGGAAAGTCCCAGTATAAATAAAAAAAAGGTACAAAGCTATTTTTTTGAAATCAGAAAAATAAGCCTAATTAAAATTCTATAAATTACTATACATTGTGTGTGTTTTGTTTAACTGAAGAAGTTGCTGTTAAAATTTGACATTTGAAATAACAGTTGGCATACTTGATTCAAACTGAAACGTATAAAAAACGTCCACTTTGGACGTTTTTAAAACATTCTTTTTACGTCTATTTAGGTCCACAACATTCCCGTACCTAAAAAAAACATTTTTAAAATGTCCCAAAATAGACGTTATAAAAACTTGTTTTTAAAATATACTTTTGAGGTCCCTCAGGGGTCTAACTTTTGCGCACCTAAAAAGTACGTTTTTAAAACATTCCAAAAAGGACATTTTAAAGACGTGCTAGTCAGGACGTTTTTAAAAGATACTTTTTAGGTCTTAAAGGGCCCTAACTTTTCCGTACATAAAAAGTACATTTTTAAAACGTCCCGAAAACGACGTTTTAAAAACGCGCTAGGCAGGACGTTTTTAAAATGTACTTTTAAGGTCCCTCACATTTCTCTTACCAGCATCATAATCTTTATCTACACTGTTGGACAAAAGTGGAGAAACTTTTAAAAATTTTTAATAATGTTATTATTTTTATTTTTTCGCTTGCTTAGTCTAGATATACTTTTGGTGCTCACCGTACAAAACAAATTGGTAAACAAATTTTTTATCTCTAAATTGTTTTGGCCGTTTAGTAAAAAAAGAATGATTTTTTGCTGGACAAAAGTGGAGAAACAAAAAAGTTTATAAATATTTTTCACTAATTTCTGTATTTGATTTTGATCAGTCTATTTGTTTTATGTTGCTGTATCAGAACTAAAATGCCGCGCGGTATAAATTTGTCGGAACAATTAAAACAAAAAATTTTAGATTTTTATAAAAGTGGTGTCAAATATTGCAAAGCGTCTTCTGGTTCACAAATCAGTTGTTTCAAAGACAATATCAAACTACAAAATTTGCGGTACCCTGAAATCCCTTAAAAAATTAGGAAGACCCAGAAAAACTGATAAAAAGTTAGACCAACGTATTAAATGGATTGCACAAAAAGATCCCAAAAAATCTGCGGCATCAATTTTAAAGGAACTAGGCGATGTGGCAATATGTTCTAAGACGGTTCAGAGAAGATTGATAGATGAAGGTTTATTTAGTAGAAGATCTGCCAAAAAGCCAATGATTTCCAATAAAAACCGGAAGGCCCGATTGATATTTGCCAAAAAATATTTACACTGGACTGTAGAAAATTGGAAAAAAGTGCTGTGTTCTGACGAAAGCAAATTTAATTTATTTGGTTCTGACGGAATGCGTTGGGTTCACCGTCCTGTTGGCAAAAGATATGATCCCAAGTACACCAGATCCACGGTGAAGCACGGAGGCGGGTCGGTCATGGTTTGGGGTTGTGTTTCAGGGTATGGTACGGGACCACTGTTTGTTATTGATGGAATTTTGGATCGGTTTGGATACTTGGATATCTTGAAGAATCAAATGTTGCCATATGCAGAAGAAAATCTACCGGTTAATTGGGTTTTTCAACAAGACAATGACCCAAAACACAATTCTAGAGTGGTAAGGGATTGGTTTCAAGAGGAACCTTTGGGAGCACTTGGATCGTGAAGTTAGAAAACATCCATTACACAATAAGCAAGATTTAGTAAGAATTTTGAACGAAACTTGGAAAAATATTTCTCCAGATTTTGTGAATAAATTATTAGAGTCAATACCAAAAAGACTTCAGGAAGTTATTAAGAATAAGGGGTTTTCCACGCATTATTAATTTGGTAAAAATGTATCATTTCTTTGTAGCAAAAAAAATTATTTTTATTAAGTTTCTCCATTTTTGTCCAATAATTTTTAAGAATATATATATATTTTTATTTTTCAATGCAATATTTTTTTAAAATTTTGATTGTATTAGATTCTATGTTTTATTGCTATTCACCTTATGTTATAACAAGTATATTCAAATACGTTAAACAAAACTATAATATTAAAAAAAAGTTTCTCCACTTTTGTCCAACAGTGTATATAGGCTGATTAGAAAAACATACAAACATTTCTACCATACTCAAATTGAAGTGAAGTCAAGTTTTAAGTGTCCCAACATGAAAGGGCCCCCCAATACATAAGAGCCTAACTGTAACAGCCCATACCAAGGGGCCAGAGGCCTAGACTTTGTGTAGGGCCTCTGGAACATTTTTAAAACGTCTCTGGAACGTTTTTAACACAACCCTGGAACGTTTTTAACACGTCCCTGGAACGTTTTTAAAACGTCCCTGGAACGTTTTTAAAACGTCCCTGGAACGTTTTTAAAACGTCCCTGGAACGTTTTTAAAACGTCCCTGGAACGTTTTTAAAACGTCCCTGGAACGTTTTTAAAACGTCCCTGGAACGTTTTTAAAACGTCCCTGGAACGTTTTTAAAACGTCCCTGGAACGTTTTTAGAACGTCCCTGAAACGTTTTTTGGGTGACCCCTAAAACGTTTTCTAAACGTCCCCTGAACATTTTTACGCCTCCTGAACGTTTTTTAAACCTCCTCTGAAATGTTTTTTGAACGTCCCCTTAAACTTTTTTTGGACGTCCTCGAAACACGTCACTGAAAAGTTTATTAAATTTTGCAGAAGATTTAAAAAATTAAATTTGACAGACGTGCTAAAAACGTTTATAAAACGTTTTAAAAACTTTCTGTGGGGACGTTTCAAAAACGTAAAAAAGACCCACAAAAACGTTCCAGGGACTTTCCAGGGACCTCTACCGGATCTAGAGGGACCTAGGCGTAGGTTTTTAAAAACGTCCCCTAGGTCCGGAATGGACGTTTTAAAAACTAGGGTGGATAAATACCAGAAAGGTTCGCCCTTTCTCTAGTCTGGAAGTTTTTGTTGAAATGTCTTGTATGTACGGTCGCCCAAAAGAAATCCCGAATTCTGATTTGCAAAATTATTGTAGATACATTCAAAATCTACATTATTTACATTATTCACATTGAAATAGCAAATTTTCTCTGAACAAAATGTTACCCAAAACTTCTAAAGAAACTTCTTTATAAAATCCTGATAGGTAAGAAGGTTATAAAATTTGAATTTATATAGAGAAAATCCGACTTTGATAAATAATAAAAGGCAATTATTTACCTTTATCTGTCATTATCCATATTTATTTTGCAATTCCCACATTGAATTAACCTTCAACTTTTCACGATTGAAGAAATCAACAGCGTTAAAAAAAAACAAAATATAATTTAAATTAAGTTACCAGACTATGAAATAGATTTGACATAGAATTTGACGATCTAGGTGAATATTTAATCAAAAGTTATGCATATCGAGTTGTTCGTTTATGCATGCATGAATACTTTCGAAAGAATTTCATTTATTTACATTATTTAGGAGGTTATTTAATATATATTATGAGAATTTTTTTTGCATGCAATACTTATAGAAGGTTGAAATTTGTTAGAATTTATTTTCTTTGACAGCAAACATTAATAGAATTGTTCAGTGAGCAATTCTAAGAAAAAATTTGTATATAAACCCTTCCTATTTTCCGATGGATCTAGTCGAACTCGCAAAATGCAAAAAAGTTATGAATTAGAGGAACTTCTTTTTTTAATAATGCATATATGTTTATTAGTGAAAGCTATACTTACGCTAAGTATAAAAAATAGTATTACTTATCTCTAAATATGGGAAATATCTCTGGAAAAATTCTCAAAAATTGAATATTTAATTTTTTGAAAATTTTGCCAGAAATATTATTTGCTGTACTTAAAGATTAGTCATACTATTTTTTATACTTAGCTTAAGTGTAGCCAAGGCCAACACAAAAATAGAGGCCACGACCCTGAAAAAATCAGCTGTTCTCCCGGGGCTGAATTTTACATTGGGTCTTATGGGAGGTCAGACGTTTTTTTATGATATTTTCAAAATGGCACTACAGATTTCCGCAAAATTTCAGTCAAATATTCTCAGACACCATCCCGATATTCCACCAAAGGTTTGTAAGGAAGCAACATGATTAAAAGGTT
Source organism: Aspidapion aeneum (assembly GCA_963576565.1). Lineage (NCBI taxonomy): Eukaryota > Metazoa > Arthropoda > Insecta > Coleoptera > Brentidae > Aspidapion > Aspidapion aeneum. Next base: position 22,619,262 of record OY755043.1, read on the forward strand.
AAAATCTTCAAGATTTAGCATTCCTTATTTTGAATTCAAATTACCCGCCATGTACCTCATGCCAACTGTTATATTTGACATGTATTTGACTTTGTCATATGTGATTGTCACATTCGCTTCTGCTTTAAACTTAATTTTTGTGTGAGCTAATGAAGCGGCTATGAAAAATTAGGGCTTACAATACATTTAAAAAAAAGTGTTCTGCCAGAATAAAGTAAAAACAATCTCAAAAACGGCTTCATTAAAAAAAATCAAATATTTATGAAACGTCATTCCAACTTCAATATTTTAAAGACAATCAGCTGTGTCGTAATGTGACCATCAAAAAAAAAAATCAGCCCCGGATGTGACGTCAACAAAGTGGAGGATCGTGGCCCGTCCATTTTGATAGCCCTGGTGTAGCTTTCACCAAGGCCAACAAAAAAATACAGGCCACGACCCTGAAAAAATCAGCTGTTCTCTGGGGGCTGATTTTTACATTGGGTCTTATGGGAGGTCAGACGTTTTTTTTTATGATAGTTTCAAAATGGCACTACAGATTTCGGCGAAATTTCAGTGAAATATTTTCAAACACCTTCCCCATATTCCACCAAACTTTTGTAAGGATGCAAGATGATTAAAAGGTTAAAATCTTCAAGATTTAGCATTCCTTATTTTGAATTCAAATTACCCGCCATGTACCGCATACCAACTGTTATATTTGACATGTATTTGACTGTGTCATCTGTGTTTGTCACATTCGCTTCTGTTTTAAATTTAATTTTAGTGTGAGCTAATGAAGCGGCTCTGACAAATGAAGGATAACTTTACATATAAAAAAAATTGTTCTGCAAGAATATAGTAAAAACAATCTTAAAACCGGCTTTATTTGTAAAAAAATCAAATATTCATGAACCGTCATTCCAACTTTAATATTTTAAAGACAATCAGCTGTTTTGTGACGCAACCATCAAAAAAAAATCAGCCCCGGATGTCACGTCAACAAAGTGGAGGATCGTGGCCCATCTGTTTTGATAGCCCTGCATTTACTAATAAACATAATAATAACTTTTTTTTGCATTTTGAGCCTAAACGCATCATATAAAAAATTTTGCTTAGAATTGACCAATGAACAGTGTTATCGATGTTTGCTGACAAATAAAATAAGTTCCCAAAATCTTCACGGACTCCCCTACAATTAATATAAAAATGATATCAGTAGGCAGGCCCGGACTAGACTGAAATGTTTCAAGAAAAGGTGCTACAGCGGCTTACGCGAACTTGGCGGGGCACTGCTGTGCCCCCATATGCCCCATATCGTTTTTTTCTACGGAAACGGTCAGGTAATCCAATCGATGTCCAGGAAGATCGTTGGCTCTTAGTAGCGCACCCAGGATTTCCTGGGGGGAAAGGCGAAAGTGACAGCAAACAAAAACAAACAATTATTTTTATGGTTTTTCATAGGTCCGAGCTATGAAATTTAGCGCCAAAAAGTTGTTAAAATGCGCCGTTTTAAAACTTAAGTAGATCTTGTTAACAAATTTAAATAAGTGATGCGGCGAAAAAATATTCTTTGTCTGAAAAGAGGGGTTCTCTGGCGCCCCCTGGATCCGCCGCTGTTGGACCTTCCTGTTCTATTAACAAAGTCCAGTATTTCAACCCATTTGAGGAGTGCAGATATTCCTAGCTCAGGGGATGTCCCGAGTGCCTGTTGTCTCATCCTTGCGTAGTCCACACATTATTTCATGAAGTGACTTGATATCTCTTCTTCCTGTCCAGGCTGGGCAAATAGGGGCTTCTCAACTGCGATACATGTCATGTGCTCCGGTTTTGTCGAGTTAGAATACCTATTAGCAGTCCGAGGTCTTTTCGTGTCCTTCCCAGCAACCATCTAAGTCTGATCGGTTTTGGTCAGTCTACGAATTCTCTGGTCTGTCTGATACCCATTCCTGTTTCCAAGGAGCAGTGTACAAATACTAAGGCAACTCCGTTTTATGAACAGAATCCTGATAAAAACCTAAGTCGCAAGGATTTAGTGGCGAAATTTAGATAAAACCGGAAGTGTGTTAAATAAAAAATATTATCGTGAATACCTATCCAGTGGTTCAAAAGGTTATTGCTGTTGAAATTCTCGGACAGATTGCAGTCAGTCCTCGAGTTAGTATGAGACTTGTTGGTGGGTTATCTGGTCTAAGTCTTAGGAGGGTTTGCAGAATATTCAAACAACAGAAATTTTATCCAAAGTCATACAGGAGCTAAATAAATTTGATTTTGACAAAAGATAAGAGTTCTGCGAACAAATGAGCCATGGACGCAAAATCCAGATTTAATATATATTTTTTTTTCGGGGCTGCAAATAAGCAATTAGCAGGTACTGGTCCGATGAAAACCGAAGAGAATGTGCAGAAATGCATACCAAATATCCACAAAAACAAAAAACAAAATGTGTGTGCTGTTATTTAAAAAAAAATGACTGGAGAGAGCTACTTAGGAAGGATAAGTTGGAGAGACGACCACTCGAAGTGATAGGGTGTGGGGGTGAGGTTGGCAAGCGGATAGGGATTTTTATCCAATCTTTTGGAAGGGGATCTTTATCCGCGGGCACTCTCTTGTGTTGTTGTAAGCTACTTAAATTTACTATAAATTGGTTTGCTATAAAAAAAGCAATATTGCCTCAAATTATTGAAATAATTGAAAACGATCCAGCTCATCAGGATCAGTTACTACAATTCCAATAGGATGGTGCTCTTCCGTAATAGGTATGCTCATCAAGTTCGTGATTTTTTAAACAACGGACGTAGAGAATCAGTCAATTGGCCTGCGCGTTCTCCAGATTTGACGCCATTTGAATTTTTTCTGTGGTCCCACCCATATACGACGTGTACGTCAAAGGTTCATTCCACACAACCAGAAAACCTAGAAGAATTATTGCGCCAAAAATTATAATAACGCCTGAAATATTAGCTTATATTAGAGCAAAATTTGAACAGAACTTCTATTTTTGTATGGCAAAGGGAGAATGTACTTTTAGCATTTGTTATAACATAAAGAACTTAAGGATTAATTGTTTTTGAAACATGCATAAAAGAAAAATTTCAAAACCCTATTGACCAATTTTTACCTTCCTAGCCCGCACAGCAATGGCTAAAGAAGGTATTATTTTCGAAAATGTGTTATTTGGATGTATTTTGACCTATCTTAGCAATATCATTGTGATGTCTGTCTGTGTGTATGTCTGTCCGTAACATCATAATTGACATGTTCATTGTTCAACACCTGTATTAAGTATAAAAGAACAAATAAAGTATATTCTATACTAGCTGTTTTAGGGGTAAATATTCATGGCTTTGAGGGAGAAAATTGTTCAGTAGCGTATATAGAAAAAAGTTTCGGGGTGGGCCGAGACAGTTTTGGGGGGGGGGGGGGGGGGCGAGACCTCATGAGGGTGTATTTTATGCTATTTTATGTTTGTATTCATGAAATATGTGGAAAATATCCAAAAATATCTTAGCTTCGGACTGGACCCACTTTCCCTATTTAAATTTAAGGGTTTATCTTCTCCCTGGTTAGGAGGCGTGTCCTTCAGAATCGTCCAGATGCTTAAAGAGTGTATCCCTTCAATAGAAAGTCGACGTTTTCAAAGTTTTTCCCGAAGTCGCACTATAAATACCCAAAAAAGGCTTCTTTTTCGAATTTCGTGAAACACCCTGTATGTCAAAAACTACAAATTATTTCAATCTTCTTGTTCTTCTAAAAGAGTTGCAGCAAACATTCACGAGAAAAAATAATGATAAATCAGGGAAAAAATAATAGAATTAATTTTACATCTAAGTAATTAAATTTGACGACTATAATAAAAAACATGTTAGGTAGACATAACTGTTTAAACATTTCAATTTCTTAACCAAATTTTTGGAATATAAACATTTATAGCTTCACTAATGTATTTAAAATCAATTAATTAACACTATTGGAAGATTTGTGTTCTTGTGGTTTGGCGCCACTAATTATTTTTGTACCTGTAGCCCAGCATAACTTTTACTCTCAAAATAGTTCACGGCCATAGCACGGATCACCTAACAAAGCGTCTTTAGTGGAATTTTTGATGAAGATTTTACAACACCTGTTTTAATCGATAAGCGATGATCCCATCAACACTGCCCGACCTGTTAACAGACCCAAAATTGTCTCACTCAAAAAGTAAGTTTAGGGTGTCAAATATTTTAGCTCACACATATACTATACTATAGTAGTGTGAGCTATGGTGATCCTAATTTTTTCGAGAAAAAAAAAGTTGCTCCGATTTCAAAAATTTTTATATATCTTTACGTTTCAGATGATTTTGAAACTTTTTTGTTGCGCCGTCTGTCTGTCTGTCTGTCTGTCTGTATGTCTGTATGTCTGTCTGTCTGTCTGTCTGTCTGTCTGTATGTCTGTCTGTAACGACCAACGCGCATAACTCAAAAACCGCTTGGCCGATTTCAATGAAATTTGGTACCTAGGCTGGGTCTTCAGTCTAGATGGTCCCATTTAAAAATGAACAAAATCCACCGAACACAAACCAAATAAAAGGGTGGGGATAGATTTCAAAAATTAGAGTTTATGTGAAAATATGGCGTGTGTGATATCAAACGAAAGGTATTTGAGTCTGGAGTTAAACAAAATACATTTTAATTTATTTTAAAAATAGGGTGGGGGTATATTTCAAAAATTAGGGTTTAAGTGAAAATATGGCGTGTGTGATATCAAACGAAAGGTAATTAAGTCCGGAGTTCAACAAAATACATTTTAGTTTTTGTTTTTTTAAAGGTGGGGGTGGATTTCAGAAATTTGAGTTTAAGTCAAAACATGGCTTGTGTGGTATCAAACAAAAGGTAATTTAGTGTGGAGTTGAATAAAATATATTTCAGTTTTTTGTTAGCTCACACGTACACTATAACTATAGTACCTAGTGTGAGCTTAGGGGCCCATATATTGGCAGAGTATTTCAATTCTGAACGGTTTAGGCTAGAGTAATAAAACTTAGCACGCACAGCGGCCTTTACATACTTATTCCTTGGCTGTCAAAAAATATATATATTTTGCCGCTAGGGGTGCAAGGATGTAAAATGTGCTTTTAGATTATGCCTTATATCTTCTAAACTATTGCACCTGTACAACTATATCTTACCAAATTGGTAGCTCATATAAAACAGGTCTGCTATATAGAAAAAAATCGAAGCTGTTAACACCGGCCCCCAAATTTTTTTGTAATTTAAAACAAAAAAAGCTTAATTGACTAAAACTCTGCCCTATGTTAGCAAATTTCCACAAACCGGTTGCGGTTGATCACTTCCTAATTTTATATACTTTATACTTTGCCCCCGGTAATAGGGGCTATAAAGGACCAACATTTTATTTTGACCCCACCGCAAAATCAAAAAATCAGCCATATTTTATTTGGTCGGTCACATATCATAAAATTTATTGTACATAACAAAATTAATAGTATGTAATACAGTAGACTCACGCTAGTGTGAACACGAAAAAAATCTGCACGTTCATACCATGGAGACCGTTCACACTATGGAAGTCTATTCTAAAACCGAAATATTATTGGTAAGATATTATAAATCCGTCATATATATCCACAATACACAAAAAAGGAAGGAAAGATATATGTGACAATTATAGAGGTATATCTGTAATTAGTACGCTAAGCAGAATATATGGCAAAATAATAAGAAATAAAGTGGAGAGCGAATATAAAGATATGAAGGCAGAACAACAAGCCGGTTTCAGGGCGGGTAGATCGACTTCAGATCATCTCTTTTGTATAACCCAAGTTATTGAAAAGAAAATGGCATACGGACAAGAGCTGCATCTGCTTTACGTAGATTTGCAGAAGGCATATGATAGTATACCACTAAATCTACTTTGGAAAGCGTTGGAAAAGACAAACATAAGCGTACAACTAATTAAGGCCATCAAAGAGTTATACCGCAATAGTAAGGCAAAAGTTAAAATAAAAGCAAAACTAACCAAAGGCTTTCAAGTAAATAAAGGTCTTAAACAAGGTTGCTGTATCTCGCCTACGCTCTTCAAGATATATTTGGAACAGGTCCTTAAGGTCTGGAAGAGAAAATGCCAAAACATGGGAATTCCGTTGGATAAAACCACCTTGTATACTTTATGTAGTGGTGGCTCACGATTATGACGACCTCGAATATATGACACGAAAACTAATAGAATAGTTCAATAAGTGGGGACTAGAGGTTAATATCAATAAGACAGAGTATATGTGTATGGGTGGAACGAAACAGGATCTAATCTTAAATACTGGGCAGCGAATTCAGTCCTGTGATGAGTATAAATACTTAGGTCTAAAAATTACAGCTGACGCAACACTAGACAAAGATATAAAAGATAGAAACGTACAAGGAAGAAAAGCAATAACTTTATTAAATGGAATAATTTGGGACCAAAGTATATCAAAACATAACAAAAAGCTTATATATAAAGAAGTATGGCCAATCAAGGATAGAATAGAAAAAATGCTTTCCGGTACGGAGATGGACTATTGAATAAGAGCAGCAGGGAAATCAAAAAGAATAAGAGAAATTATGACAGTGGGTGAACGTACTTTAGTGGATGATATAAGAACAAAACAACTGGTGTGGTACGGACATGTACAAAGAATGGATGATGGATGTTACTTATCGGTCGTAACAGTATAATAATTTCAAATTCCAAAATATCGGTTTTTTATCTGACTTTTTATTATTATCAAATTCTGTCAACTGACATAAAAAAACAAATTTTTTAAATAATAAACAACAAAATCATAGACCACTGAGTTCACTAGTTGACATTCTTTCTCCCCATTAAAACATTTAATCAGCGTCGAATTCCAAATCTAGTCGGCAAATTTGTGTTACAGGTCTTCTATAAGTAGTGGTGGCAGTTTTCACATCTACAACTCGGGTTCTTCCATCTGGACCAGGATAGATGTTTGTAATCAAACCTAACTTCCAGGCATATCTTGGCACATTTTGATCAACTACGATGACAACTTCATTTTGCTTAATTGGTTTTTGGTCTCGATTCCATTTATTTCGTTTTGTTAAGGATGGAAGATATTCTTTCACCCAACGTTGCCAAAAACTATTAATTAATGCTTGCGATTTTTTCCATTCACTTCTGAATGTGTCAACGTCTGAATCAATTGGTGCTTGTATTGTCTCTCCATTAGACGAACCGAGCAAAAAGTGGTTTGGCGTCAAAGCGGTTAAATCTTGGGGGTCTGAGGAAACTTTAGTAATCGGTCGAGAGTTAACTATATTCTCTGCTTCTAAAAGAATGGTATGGAGTGTTTCTTCTCGAAGCGACTTTTCATACAAAGTTTTTCCAACAATCTTCTTCACTGATCTAATTAATCGCTCCCAGGCTCCACCCATATGAGGAGATACAGGTGGATTAAATACAAATTCTATTCCAATGATGGCTAAATCCTTTTGAATGTCTGATTTTTGAAGATCTTTAACACTTTCTTTAATTATTCTGTCTGCTGCTTTAAAATTGCTGCCGTTATCACAAAAAATTTTCCTAGGCTTTCCCCGTCTGGAAATAAATCGTCGGATAGCTAGCAAGCATGAGTCACTATTTAATGTGTTTGCTATTTCTAAGTGAATAGCTCTTACTGACATGCAGGTAAATATCACACCCCATCTTTTCTCAGTTCTTCTCCCAATTCTAACATTTATCGGTCCAAAATAGTCCATTCCAGTATACACAAACGGTCTTGTTGTTCTTGACAATCTCGCTTCAGGAAGTTGGCCCATCAGAGGCGGTATTGGCATTGACTTTTCTTTTTGACATTTCAAACATTGTGAGAACGCTTTTCTTACTGCACTTCGACCATTAATTATCCAAAACCTTTGACGTAGCTCATTCAAAACTGTCTCGACGCCTTGATGGTTAAATTTTTCGTGATAGTGTTTTATAAGTAGTTTTGTAAAGTCATGTTTAGGGTCCAATATTACAGGACTTTTGGTGTCATCTTCAAGGCAGACAGCTAGGTTTGTTCGACCATTCAACACAATTAGTCCATTTCTTTCTACTGGGCACAATGAAAAGAGTCTACTATTCTTATTAACTGGATTTTTATTTTTTAAGTTTTCTATTTCATCACTAAAGCATTCCATTTGTGTTTGTTTAACCCATGCATTCTCAGCTTTTTCCAATTCTTCTACACTTAATTCTGAAGTCCAAGTTTTACTTAGTTTTCTTTTGGTACTTAACATTTTTTCTGTGAATCTAGATACCCAAGCGGTAGTACGAATTAATCTGCTAAATTTTGAAAACTTTTTAATGTCTGGCAGAATATCTTTTTGTTCAACCATAGTAAATAAACATTCGTGTCTGAAGTTTTCCATTTTTAGTTCTGCATCTGCATCTACTTCTAAATCATTTTCTATCATTTCTACTGGCCAAAGATCTATCTTGTCTTTTAAGAATTTGGGACCAAAAATCCACTGGTTAGAAATTATAGCACTTTCTTGTTTAATTCCAGATCTTGTTGCTTCGTCAGCGACGTTAATTTCTCCAGGTATCCATCTCCACTCAGCGACATCAGTCAATTCTTGTATCTCGCCTACTCTGTATGCTACAAACTGCTTGTATCTTTTTCCGTCGCCTCTTATCCATTTTAGGACACATTTGGAGTCAGTCCAAAAATATTTTTTATCAATTTTAATCTGTAATTCTCTAGATATTGAATCACTTAATCTGCTAGCCATTACAGCAGTTTGCAGTTCTAGCCTCGGTATGGAAAGTGGTTTTAGTGGACTCACTCTGCTTTTTCCTGCAACAATAATTGTGTCAATTTCTTCATCTTTTTCCACTCTTAAATATGACACTGCGGAAAAGGCTTCTTCACTACTATCGCAAAAACTATGAAGTTGAATTTCTTTGGCATTCGGTATTTTATTTGAATAGCATCGAGGAAATTTAAATTTGGTTATCTCAGTAACACTCTTACACCATATCTGCCAATCATGTTTAAATTTTTCAGGTAAAGCTTCATCCCATCCAACTCCTTCTCTCCAAATCTTCTGCATTAAAATTTTTCCTTTAATTGTAAAACAAGAAATAATTCCCAATGGATCAAAAAGTGACATTACATTTTTCAAAATATATCTCTTTGTTATAGTTTCGGCCTTAGGTACTTCACGTATTTTAAATAATAGCTCGTCATTTTGGGAGTCCCACCACATACCCAGCACACGATGTTCGTCATCATTGTCAAAACTTTTTGACGAGGCCAGCAAATCAGAATCAAGATTTTTTCTGATATACGGTGAGTTAGTTACCCAATTTACTACTTCAAAGCCACCTTCTTTCATGACTTTTATAACCTTCAAAATTTTATCTAGCCCTTCATTTTCATTATCAAGTGAATCAAGGTAATCATCTACATAAAAATGTTCTGTTATGGCCATCTTGATTTGTTCATTTGGAGATCTTTCATCGGCATTCAAATTTTTTACAAACTGTGCGCTGACTGGCGAACACGTTGCGCCAAAGGTCATTACTGTCATTTCATAGGTATTTGGCTCTTTGTTGCATTCTAAATTTCTCCATAGAAATCTTTGGGCGCATCTATCTGTTTCTCGAATTTTAACTTGGTGAAACATCTCTCTCACATCTCCTGAAAAAGCTATCTGGTACTGTCTAAATTTCCACAGAATACCTACTAACGGTCTAAGCAAGTCCGGCCCTGGAAGTAAACAGTCGTTTAAACTTACACCTTTATATTTTGCTGCAGCATCCCAAACGATCCTTATTTTATCTGGTTTATTAGGGTTCACAACTGAAAAATGTGGTAAATACCATGTGTGGCTTGTTGTAACCTTCTCTTCTTCTAGTGATAGTTTTCTTATATAGTTTTTCTCTTCATACTGTCTAATTTTTTCAGAGTATTTCTCTCCTAGATTTGGATCGCGTAAACATTTTCTCTCAGTGCATTTTAATCTTTGTAAGGCTGCTTCCTTATTGTTTGGCAAAATTACATTGTCTTTTTTCCACAACAAACCTATTTCAAAGCGATCTCCGACTCTTAAAGCAGTCTGTTTCATTATTTCTAGTGCTCGTTTATCGTCTTTATCGTTAATTTTCTTTGGCTCGGCGATCACTCCAAAAGCTTCGGTAGAATATGTCTGTTTCAACAAATCGAGAATTTCCAAATCTGCTGATGTCTTTTCTATAAATTCGCATATATGTAAGGTATGAACATGAGCAGAGTCATTATTTGCTTCTGTTGGTCCATGCAAGCTCCAACCTAACTTGCATTTACTGGCTATTGGAAGAAAAGATGACCTAAATCTTGTTTGTTGAGGTATAATTAGTCCAATATTATCCTGTCCAATTAGCATTGTGGGTCTTTCCCGAAAATAATCTTTTATCGGTAAGTTTTTAAGATATTCAAATTTTTCCCACTCTTGCATTTTGATAGTCTGTTCAGGTAAGCCTAAATTAGTTACTGTCCTTGCATTTATGTTGTAAACTTTACTACTATCATTAGTTTTTGAAATGTTTGCATTTATTCTTTGAGACTCTGACTGTTTGGACGTTATTTCGTTTGTCCATTGCAGACATAATGGCTCATCTTTACCTTTTAGCCCCAATTTTAATGCAACATTCATATCTAGCAAAGTCACTGTTGAACCTTCATCACACATAGCTAAAATATCCAAGTGGCCATTTGGTCCATACATTCGAACAGGAATCATTCTCAAAAGAATTTTACTTTTACATCTATTAACTACCGTCAGAGTTTCAACCTCAGATTTCTCTTCATTCACTGACTCAATATCTCTTTCATTTTTCTTAAAATCATTATGTAGTAAGGGGTGATGAAAACATTTACATTCATTCACACCACAAGGTTTCCTAATTCTACAGTTCGTTTTTAAATGAGTACTTTGAAAACATCTAAAACATAACTTTTTTTCTGTTACTTTTTTCCAACGAATATCAACACTGTCTTTTTTAATATCTGGACACGTATCTTTATGATTTTCGTTGCAGTAAGCGCACTTAATTATATCAGTTGTTGGGCCAAAAGTTTTTTCAGTTTTAGGCCACTTAGAGTTATAATGTGGCGCCTGTACTTTTTTTGTAGATGTCACATAACAAGAAGCTTTTGCGTTTTCTTCTAACCACTCTGAAAAATCTAATAAACTGATATTTCCTTCTTTTCCGTAGACTACTTTTCCCCAGTCTAATTTTAAAAATTCCGGCAGTTTGTTACATAAATCTCTGAGTACGTGCGGGTTATAAATATGACCGGTATATTTTAAAGTTTTCATCGTTATTACTAAATTTTTGACTTCACAAGAAAATTTTATTAACTGATCAAAATTTGAGTCTCTTATAGGCGGTAAACTTTTAATTTTTTCAAGAACTGATTCCACAATTAAATCGGGTCTACCAAAACGCATTTCCAAAGTTTTAATAATACTTTCTACGTCTCCACCCGCTAACAACATTCCTGCAACAGCATTTTTAGCTTCTCCTTTCAGACAGTTTTGTAGCTTTACTAAAATTTCCTCATTAGAATAATTACAAAGTGTTTTAATTTGCGTAAAACGCTTATAAAATAATGGCCAGTCTTCTGAACTGCCGTTGAAAATCGGAAAGTCTTTTGATACTACTTGTCTCGCTAAAAAACTTTGCGTCTGATCAGAATTTCTTGCAGTTGTTGGAGAGACATTTTTAAAAACGTTGGTTATAGCCTCGCATAAAACTTTAATAGCTGAATCATTCTTACCAGTATTTTCAGGATTGTTTTCATATCTTTTGTCATCGTATACATCGTAAGTTACTTCCGATAATATGTTACCTCTCTTTTCCATATACGTGGCAGCATCTTGTATCTTTGCTTGGAATGTATCTTCATCATTCAGTTTGTTTATGTCTGTAGAAAAAGGGCGCGATTTTTGTTGCACTGTCCCATTTCCTGCATCATTTTCTAAAAATATATTAGCATTGATCTCATTATAATCATAAAAAAACCCTGTATCATTTTTTGTAGTAGAATCAACCCAGTTACTTACTCTCTGCATTTCAAAAGAACTACTTGAATGACTTGGACAATCAAAATGACTTTCTACTATTACCTGGGGAAATAAATTCCTTCTGGAGCACCTTGAAGTGATGCTTTGTCTACTTTTATTACCTGCATGTCAGTAAGAGCTATTCACTTAGAAATAGCAAACACATTAAATAGTGACTCATGCTTGCTAGCTATCCGACGATTTATTTCCAGACGGGGAAAGCCTAGGAAAATTTTTTGTGATAACGGCAGCAATTTTAAAGCAGCAGACAGAATAATTAAAGAAAGTGTTAAAGATCTTCAAAAATCAGACATTCAAAAGGATTTAGCCATCATTGGAATAGAATTTGTATTTAATCCACCTGTATCTCCTCATATGGGTGGAGCCTGGGAGCGATTAATTAGATCAGTGAAGAAGATTGTTGGAAAAACTTTGTATGAAAAGTCGCTTCGAGAAGAAACACTCCATACCATTCTTTTAGAAGCAGAGAATATAGTTAACTCTCGACCGATTACTAAATAAGAGAAATTATGACAGTGGGTGAACGTACTTTAGTGGATGATATAAGAACAAAACAACTGGTGTGGTACGGACATGTACAAAGAATGGATGATGGAAGACTACCTAAACAAATATTACAATGGAAACCAACTGGCCGAAGAAAACGAGGAAGGCCGAGGAGAAGCTGGAGAGAAGGAATAGACAGTGGAAAAAAAATAAGAGGCCTAGATGATGAATTATGGGCAAACAGAAACGAGTGGAGATTGGGTATGGGAAGACGTAGAATGTTGTGAAACCGATAAATATATATATATATATATATATATATATATATATATATATATATATATATATATATATATATATATAGACATATATATATATATATAGACATATATATATATATATATATATATATATATATATAATAAATCCATACGCATCAACTTTTAAATGTAGCTATTCTTATAATTTAGAGCAAATCTATAAGTTTCTGCTGAAAATGACAATTTAAAGTATCGACAAATACTACAAATAATTATGCATTTTTATAGACTTCAAAATGTACATATCCTTAGGTAAAATACGATGTTATTTTAGTCCGAAATTATCCAGCTGACCAATAAGTGGCTACTGCTCGGTCTCAATATTTCTTAGGCTCTAACATCTATGTTGTTTGTTTCTGACTATACTGTAACCACTTTAAGTGATTCCAAAACATACTTTACTGTAACTTTTTTAGGTGTCTTAATTTTGTTCTCAGATTCGCCTTCCAAACTTACCTCTGGGAGCAAGAATTAAAGACTTCTTGGTTTTTACCACTTTACAAAGCAAACATAAAATGGTACTAGCATTTACCACAAAAAACGAATTAATGCTCGGTAATTCCCTTAAACTTTACCATTTGATTAACACCTCTTTTCCGTTTTTAGACGATCGAGACTCATAACTCTTTATACTACTATAATACATTGATCTTCACTGTTCATACTAGTGGGAGGTTCACACAAGCGTGTGTTCACACCAGCGCGAGTTTACTGTACTCTAATTTATTGAGACCTAGTTGTGCAGGTGCAGTAGCGTGAAAGATAAATGGCATAGCCTGAAAACAAATTTTTACCTTTAAGATCCCCTAGAGGCCATAAATATAATTTTATTTTTTGTCACTAGTATCACCGACAGAGAAGAGGCGCGGCTCTTTGGGGTCCGATCACAAAGTATTTGTTTTCCGACCGACCGAGCCTAGGTGGATGGACGGTGGATTGGCAGATTTCTTTGAGATGCGCTTTTAATTGCTTTCGGGGGTGCTTTTCGGGACCCCTTTAGTCGCAGTATGCAGAGTTAGAAAATAAATCAGTGTCGTTCCTGTAGGTGTAGGAATAGAAAGTTTTATTATCTATTTTTATTTCTTTAGTTTACGCCATAATTAAATAAAATAATTTTCATGAGTATAAAGGATATGCCGATGGTCGGCTTTTATCTTTGTTCACCTCACTTTGCAAAAACTATACTGGCCTTCATCTGCATCATCATATCGCTCGCTGAATGTTTCTTACAGTTAGTCGACTCGAGCCGATTTCACCCGAATGGGCGTTACATAGCCGAGCCTGACGGCTCAGTTGAATTCACTACCCACAAAAACTGCTAAACGCGCCTAAAGAAGTTTACACTTCAAAAATTGTCCCTACCTAGCGGGCCTCGTTAACATCTTTGAATTTTTGTTATATGGCAGGCCTGCGTGAACAACGAAGGTGAATAGGGGGGAGGCACCATGCCTGTTTTCAAAACGGTTTCACTTCCGCCATATTTGTACTAGCTATACGCCCAGTCAGCTGTTCGAGTTTTGCGTGCGGTTTTTGTTGGGTTTTAGTAATTTAGTTGCTTATTTTGGATATTTTTGCTGAAAATTGTGAAATTTAAGAATACCTTTCTATGCAGTGCTTAGCTGTAGAAGTTGAGAGGGCGTCGATAAGAAAATAATTAGTGCCACACCACTGTTCCATTTTAGAATGTGTATGAAACGTGCCTAGTCATCCTATTTGAGCCCAGCGATAATAATAGAAGCCCAATAAAAGGGTGTGAATTGTGAACGGGCCGGAGTCTAATTGAACCAGAGGTAACAATAGAAACCCAATAAAGATTGAGAATTATCAACGGGCTGGAGTCGGTTTCGTTAAACAAACCAGACGAGTCCCGTGTTTTCTTTTAATATAAAAATTTTGTTCATTGTTAATTTGCTAAAAATTTAGACCACCCAATAAGACAAAAGTGCTGTAAACAGAGGGAGATAGATTGAGTTGAGCCATCTCTTTTGCCCCTCTGTTTATTCTGGCCAAAAGGTAATACTGAACTGAATATATCTTATTCAAATTAATAATACATAACAAATGACATTAAGACCCGCATTTAATTAGATTTGTCTTAGGAAGTGTTTAAATGCAAATTTTTCTATTAGACTTTAGATAAAGGTGTATTGTTATGGAATCTTGGACAGTGCTTTATACATACGTATGATCATAAATTAAATTATATAAGCATTTAACTTAAATTTTGCAGACAAACTTAATAGGCACGGGTCAGATATGAAATGAAGATGAATATTAAAATTTTTTGCAGATATGTATTTGCACAATTTTTTCTCATTAAAATAAATTTTTGCACTAACTCAAAAAGGTTAACAAGTGCATTTTTTATACCTTATTTTAGAGATAAAAGTGTATCCTTTCATCCCGGGGAGGAAAAGAGCGTAAACAAGAATGAAAAGTGGCAGATCAGGGAAGAAAGTAAAAATCAAGGATGAAAAGTGACAGATCATAAAAAGTAAAAAACCTTAAAAAGCAGCGAAAAAACAGAAGCATTCTTCATGTTTTTTAGGAAAATCCATATTTGTAGAGTTATTTCTTCAAACTGGCGGCCACTCGGCAAACACTTTTCCTTATAATTTTCCTGGATAATCTGAAAATGGGCAGAAGATCTCTCGAGGGCTTTTAAGAACATTTCCCGGATTATTTGAGTTAAATTTTATTGACAGACAAACAGACGGACAGATGGACAGACGGGCAGATGGACATTACACTTTTGCACTAACACAATACTTCAATACGAAGGTAAAGTTTTTGCAAAGTCAGTTGAACAAAGGTTAAAGCCGACCATCGGCATATCCTTTAAAGAAAGTGACATGGGCGGCGGTAGATAAACTAAAGAAATAAAAATAGATAATAAAACTTTCTATTCCTACACCTACAGAAACGACACTGATTTATTTTCTAACTCTGCATACTGCCGACTAAAGGGGTCCCGAAACGAACACCTGAAAGCAATTAAAAGCGTATCTCAAAAAAATCTGCCAATCAGGTGCCGTCTACCCACCTGTGCTGGGTCGGTCAAAAAACAAATACTTTGTGCTCGGACCGCCAAGAGCCGCGCCTTTTCTCTGTCGGTAGGGTTGGAATTGTGCCGTCTATCCACCTGTGCTGGGTCGGTCAGAAAACAAGTACTTTGTGCTCGGACCGCCAAGAGCCGCGCCTTTTCTCTGTCGGTAGGGTTGAAACTATACCAGGAAGATTTTATATGAATTTGGATAACTTTTGAAGGGCAGATTGAAGCAAAATTTCATGAAATCGATAGAACCCCGTATTAGGAGCATTTCAGGTGAATTTGCAAAAACTATAGTTAAAATTACCAGATGCTTTTTCTTTAACGATTTGCTTTAAACAAGATACCTATCAAGTAAAAAAAAGTTCTGTTTTATTAACAAAAGAATTCTTTAATAAGGTTGAAAATTAAAACTAATAAACTGAAATTGTGATCCAAAAAAAAACGGAGACAAAGAAATTATTTTTAATTTATAATTATTTACTTTTAATGCCAAGTTTGCCAAATTTGTTTAAATACTTGGGTACAAAAAGCAAAAAGAATACACCTACCGTATATTTACATCATTTTTAATTGAGTTTGAAATTTTTTGTCATCAAAATCAAGATAGTTCTGACAACATTTTGTTCTATTTACCAATCAGCCGATCTGATCTGATAGGTCAGTGTTTTCACTTCTTAATATACTTACTAGATATATTCATTTAAACTTAATGAACTACTTATTATACATATTAGTAAATTGACATTTAAGACATTTAATTGAAAGGCGATAAAATCTTTTAATAATAATACTTAGGTAAGCTGTTGCCCAAACAAAACAAGTAAATCTAGTAGGTACCTGCCTCCGGGAACAAGGCCGCGGATTGCTGAAATTTCGGACCGAGACTTGTCGCAATTGGTTGGTGGACGTTTGGTTCGGTTTCGGTATTACAACAAATATTTTGGTACCCTCCGGTTTTTTCTAAAAATATATATTTTTTAAGAAATTGAAACGTAATGTTAAACATGAAAGGTGTTTTGGATCAGAAATTATCTCTAGATGTTTTGTATTCGTAATTTTTCTAGTTCTCCAGATTGCCATAATTTCTAAAAGTTTCCTTAAATCAAGACCATCCTTAAATTTTCGAGGCTAAGCGGGTAAGAAAGGTTTTGTTTCCCTCGACCAAGCAGTTTTCTGAGAAGTCCAATAAGGATAAAATAGTTAACTGTATTTTTCATTAGAATAGTTTTCCAGTGAAACTCCCTGGGTAGCTATTTTGAGTCTTGAACGATGTGGTAAATCCCATCACAAACTTTGGCCAATAGCAACCTTTAAATTAGCTTCGAGCCGTCACTAGCTATGCGAAAAGAGCTCCATTGCGCAAGCTTCTCCTACGATCCGACCGAAAAACGTTCAGTCGGCACGGGGCAGGAAAACAGATTTTACTTCAAACGTGTAAAATTCACTAACTCTAAAGAGCGGGAAACTATGCTATTGGTCGAGACAAGTAATTTCGCACAACAAAGCGTGTGATGTGGATGGTCACATGGTTGAAGACCCAGAATAGCTACCCTGGGCGGATATTCTATAAAAGGGGATCGACCATACCGAAAAAAGTGATCTTTGGCCAATAGCAAGCTTTATGTCATCTCCGAGCCTTCAGGTGTTATGCGAAATATCTTCTCTGGAGCAATAGCAAGGTGTTTATAGATAGTGAACTTTACGGGTTTGCAGCGAAATCTTTAAAAATAAATAGAGGTCTATTCGCATCACGGTCCTTAAATAAACCAGTTGTCTGGTAACTCGGTGTCATGACGGCCGTGACATCAGAGCTACGTCACAGTTTTCTTAGCAATCAGAAGTCAAACGCTGTTTATAGCGTAATTTCGTCTTTTGCCAGGAAACTTTGTACATTTTGGGTCTTGTCGTCTTGTACGTAGTGTTTATACCTATTCCGTGCTTGCTATAAATGTATTATACCCTGTTTCCATCAATGCATGCCCACCCCGATTCAAAAAACGCACGTGATGGGCCATGGATTTGCACCGGTTTTAAATGCAGCGTCACCTAATGCGTTTTTAAATCGAAGTGGGCATGCATTGGTGGAAACAGGCTATTTAAGACTTACTAAAAGAAATTTTAGAAAAAGATGGTTTAGTTTATAATGCAGGATTTTAGCACGAAAGCATCACAATGAGTTCCCTGAACTTAGTTGCTATACATATGAAAATGAACAAATCAACATGCATTAGAATAGAATAGAATAGAATATTTATTAATCTTTTCGGCTACAAAATTGTAGATAAGACAAGTCAAAAAATTTTACAAAAATATTGCTTATGGTTTCAAGAAACAACAATTTTTTTCTTATAAATAATAAAAAATTATCTAAAATTACATATAAAGTAAAAAGAAATATACAAACGTTCATACTGTGATTGTAAAAAAACTAACACAAAATGCACTTTTGCACACATTTATGACTAACGCTGAGACACAAAACAAAGTTAATTATTTTTTTAAAATTAAATATTTAGCCTAGCCGAAATTCATATGCCATGCCATCTTGGGTGCAAAGCCTTTCTTTTGGAGGCTTAACTGAGCCTTCATTATCATGGAAAGAAGATGTTAACAAAATGGACAAATGGTTCATAAAATTGCATAATGCCAATTTTAAATTTATTAAAACAAATATTGTGAAGCAGTGGCGTATATAGAAAAAAGTTTCGAGGTGGGCCCGAGGCAGTTTGGGGGGGGTGCCGAGACCCCATGAGGCCGTATTTTATGCTATTTTATGTTTGTATTCAGGAAATTTGTGGAAAATATCTAAAAAAATCTTAGCTTCGTGGGGGGGGCACCCCCCAGCCCCCCCTATATACGCCACTGTTGTGAAGCGATCCACTAAATTTATATTTGAAAAAGTTTCTATTCCATATAAATTGGTAAATTTATTTGTATTAAGTATAAGAATCAAATTTATAAATACCAAAAAGCAAAATGAATCCACAATGAAACGAAAGCTTGATGATACAGGGACTGATAAGAGTCGAAGAACAGTAAAAAAGTTAAAGAAACTTATTTTGTAACTATTCTATAATTAGATAGGTTTAGTTTTTTGTTACTTGCAATATGATTTAAAAACAAAACTGATGAGGACCATTCTTAAATTATATACTGAGTGTTTCAAGTTAAAATTCCACCGTGTTCCAAGTTAAATTCCACCATATTGCTAACTTTGTTATTATTAAAAATAGAAAAAAAATAAATTGGCAAACTGGTAGAATTTTTTAAAATTATATTTTTGTTTTTTGAAAAAACTCGAAAACTCAATGTTCGATTTTTTATTTGAGCATCTTAAAGAGCATCAAAAATTCTACTAGTTTGCCAATTTAAACTTTTTTCTATCTTTAAGGAATATTAGCGTTACAGTCAATGTATTTTTATTATAATTTTTCTTGAAATGCGTTAAAAATGGGGGACCAAAAATCTTTGTTTTATGTAATTTATGAATGTTCCCCTACTGCCATTGACTTAAAGTCATTTCAATTTCCTTTCTTTTAATTTATTTGATAAAATTTCTCAAAAAAAAACTCATTTTAATTACCTCCTATCCACAAAAAAAATCAATATTACAGTGTTCGGCGAAAAAAATTAAATTAATATGATCAAGAGTGTCGAATTAACTTAGGAAAAGTTATAAGTGTGTTATACTCGTGTGCTGAATCTGATATTTATAAAACTGTTGGAATTTTTATCATAAATTTTTAAATTATTTGATTTTTTAATAAATTTAGTATATAACGTATAGGTCTCTCTTTATTGATCGTGGAGCAGGCATATTGCCGCGTCATAGGCTTCCGAGTTCTTCTTGGCTGGGAGTTACCAGACAACCGGTTTATTTACGGACCGTGTATTCGCATAACATATGACGACAGAAATACGATTCAAAGCTAACTATTGGCAAAGTCCTTCTGATCGCATGATTCGATTTAGTCTATTACCTTTTAGTTGTAGTTTAGCTCCAAAATTGAAATTTTGAATGCATAAAATTAATAATAATAAGATATTTGAATAAACCCTGACCTTATTTTAAAATCGGCAGTATTGTGACAGATTTATACAGTGGCGGTTTCTCCATAAGTACACATGTGCACGTGTACTCCCAAATTTTATTTAAAAATATATTAAACTTTGACCATTCCTTAATTTAATTCATAATTACCCCAAAAGGAATTCACTAAAGACTGGAATATTATCTTGAAATTAATACCTGGTATGTATGTGTTTGTATTCGTGTTCAAACAAGCCTGTGGGGAATGGCGGATGCGCTATAGAGTTAGTTCGAATCTAATTCTTTACTTTTATCGTTGAACTCTTTATCAAACAACGCTTTTATTTACTGGAACCAAATTCTATGCACCGTGGATGTTATGTCGCATGCTAATTACGAAACATAGAAAGAGAGGACGACATGTCTTAATAGAATTTTAGAGTACATAGAATCTGAACCTTCCTTCGGCACAGCGCGTATACAAAAACTAGCCTCGATGCCGCCCGCACCCCCGTGATGCCCCCTGCGGCTACGGTTCGCATTGCATGTTAGAGCAGCTCACGGGCACTTTGAAATCGTGCGCTTATTAGTTAATTATGTGCAATGATTACTTTTCCAAGTATCGAGTAGATACTGATACTTCCTATTCGAGTATCAGATATTTTGTATTCGGTACTAAGTAATCATTATATTATCGGTAAATCCAATAAATACTGAGTAGAGTTGAAATTTTAAGTACTAAGTATGTAAAAAATAAAAATATTGATGTTTTACATGTTTGTAGCTTTTTTATTACGAAAATGTAGATATACTCGTACTAATCTGGGGAATTTTGTTCAAAATCTGGCATCTTTTCAAATACATTCTTGGGAAAATACATTTCTGAGACTGGCAACACTGCGCCAGATAAGCCGCCCCGCTAGACATAACAAATCAACAGCTATTGAATCAAATAACCAAATATTTAAGTAAATAAATATCGGTCCAAATGATTACAAGTGCTCCAAACTCGTTACTCATAGGGCCGATGCCGATACGATTGATACGAAAGTAACACTTCGGCTTCGGTCCCATTCGGGATTCGAGTAACGGGTATTTGGCGTCGTAGGATTCGATTACTTCCAATCCGTCCATGTATCAGATATTAAATATTTAAAGACAATTAAATTTTCATCTTTGCCATTAGAAGAGAAAATGAACTAGGTGTGATACATTTATTATTTATTTATAAAAACAATAAAAATAGGTAGATAACTAATATCTAACTAAATATCTCATTTTTTATTTATTTGCTCGAAGGCCCAAAAAATTTTCACTTGCGCCGCACTTTTTTTTTTGGTGTGCACCCCCAAAGCTTTTTATTACGCGCCGCTACTGGATTTATATAATATAAAAAGCAGCTGCTTTCTTTCAAAATTCGGCCTTTGTGTATTTAAGAATAGGATTTAATAGATACTGCCTGTTTTTATCAAATGAAAGTTAGCGACTTTATTTTTAAATTTGACTTTGGTATGTCAATTTTGAGAGGTCAGCTTTTCTTTGTAAATCTGTCAGAATAAAGCCGACTCTGAAATAAAGTTAGGTTTTACTCCACTAAGTCCCTAACAAGACCCAACTTTAGTTAGACAACTTAGTCGCTTTGTTGTATGACCCACATATTTTTGGGTGAAGTGTTATAAGACTATCTTAGGTTTTCTACAATATATAGAAATTTTTTATTAAAATTGCATCTAAGTTATTATAAATAAATTCTCGAGATGATGAATTTCTGATATGGTTATTGTGTCATTTATCGCACCATGATACCAGCTCCGCATGATACCTATGTATCTTGTCACTTAATCTTGTTTTTACTCTTGTATTTTAAGTATGGCGGGCAAAAAGAAAACAAAATGATTTATTTTGGGCTTTAGTATGCATAACAAGCAGATTGTCACAATAAGCGCAATGATAAAGTTTGATACTTCATTCAACTGAGCTTTCTTCGATTTATCTTTGCATAAGCCTCCCCCAATATCTTAAACTCTTCTCTGTCTGTCGCTGTTTTCATCCATCTCTCTTGACTTTCTTCAAATCGTCCGCTATTTTCACAAGCTCTCCGTTTACAATACATCGATCGTCTTTTTTTTCTGATATTTTGACCGGTAAATTTCAATTTTAATTGTACTACCTCTCCTCAGACATCGTTTACTTTTGTGTGATTTCTTATCCATTCATTATTTTTTCTATCTGTTCGCTTTACATGTAACATTTCTCTTTCCATTGATCTTTGGGCTTTTGTTACCTTATCCATGTTTGATTTTGAAAGTATCCAGGTCTCGGATCCATAGATGAGTACAGGAAGGTACGGGTCGCGGAAATTTCTTCGAAAAACTTTCTTCGAATTTTTGTGTTTGAACGGAAAATTGTTCGAAAACATTTTCTTTGAAAGTCATTTAGTTCGAACGGAAATTTGTTCGAAAACATTTTGTTTAAACGGAAATTTGTTCGAAAACACTTTGTTCGAACGAAAATTTATTCGAAAACATTTTGTTTGAACGAACATTTGTTCGAAAGGACATTTGTTTAAACGAAAATTTGTTCGAAAACTTTTTTTTCAAACGGAAATTCGTTCGCAAAAATTTTGTGCATTAAAAACAGCAACTCTTTGACTAAGAGGTCTCTTTCTAACATATTTTTTCAAAAAAAAAAACTTTCCTGACTTCTTTCGCGGGATCCTAGGGGGTGTGAAACGAAACTGAACTGAACCGAACTGAACCGAATCGAAGTATCGGTTTAGTTCGGTTTGGTTTCACAACCTCTAGGATGCCGGTTCGGTTCGGTTCGGTTTGGTTTCACACCCTCTAGGATCCCGCGAAAGAAGTCAGGAAAGTTTTTTTAAATATGTCAGAAAGAGACCCCTTAGTCAAACAGTTGCTGTTTTTAATGAACAAAATGTTTTCGAACGAATTCCCGTTCGAAGAAAACGTTTTCGAACAAATTTCCGTTTAAACAATTTTTTTTTCAAACAAATTTCCGTTCGAACAAAATTTTTTCGAACAAATGTCCTTTCGAACAAATTTTCGTTCGAACAAAATGTTTTTGAACAAATTTTCGTTCGAACAAAATGTTTTCGAACAAATTTCCGTTCGAACGAATGTCCTTTCGAACAAATTTTCGTTCGAAGAAAATGTTTTCGAACAAATTTCCGTTCGAAGAAACTGTTTTCGAACAAATTTCCATTCGAAGAAAATGTTTTCGAACTATTGCTTTCAAAAAAATGGTTTTCGAACAACGTGTGTTCGAACAAAGTTCCGCGACCCGTAGGATACATCGGTGATACACTTTCGTTTTGAGGTGAGAATATTTTTTATTTTTTATGTAGCTTAATTTACTGACCAATCTTACTCTTGATTTCAGCAGTTTGTTTGTTTTTAGTTTAATAATTTGTCACAGATGTATATACATATACCTACTTTACTTGTTCCATTTTTTCTCGGTTTATTCTGATCGTTACACCTTCAGCTGTTTTTGTTGTGATTTCAGCTTCTTCAAATTTCATTAGGTATAAATATCAAAAATGGTTACAAATATTAGGTACAGAGTTACTTAGTATATTTTATTATTTAAACAAACAGTGTTTTATGTAACTTTATTTTGTTTATAATTTTATTATTTTGTTTATTATCTGCCTGACCACAAATCATCCGATTTCGTAATTTTTTTAAAAAGCGAAATAACCACGTATCGTTATCTTAGATCAAAATCTTTTTACGCATATCATTTTTTACTAATTATGCAATGTGAATTCAAGCTGTCAAAATCAGAGAAATTAATATGTCCTTAATTAAAATTAATGTGGCGGAACAATGACACAATAAACAAGTAAAGTGAGATGATTCTACCACGTATCACCAAGATCTGTGATTATACTTCTTTTCTTTCTGATTCTCTAGCGTAAGTGCAAGGAGGCTAATAAATTATCGAGCTTACTATTGTAACGAGTTATACCCTGTTTCCACCAATGCATGCCCACCCCGATTCAAAAAACGCATCTCGTGATGGCCCATGGATTTGCACCGGTTTTAAATGCAGCGTCACCTGATGCGTTTTTTGAATCGGGGTGGGCATGCATTGGTGGAAACAGGGTATTATACAGGGTTTAATTTAAATGATGCATCAAATTTTACGGGATGGTGGGAACAGTCAAAACAAGACAAAAAGTTGAAATAACATTTGGAAAAAGTTTTTGAAGTGTAAACTTCTTTAGGCGCGTTTAGCAGTTTTTGTGGGTAGTGAATTGAACTGAGCCGTCAGGCTCGGCTATGTAACGCTCATATGGGTGAAATCGGCTCGGGTCGTCTAACTATGAGAAACATTCAGCGAGCGATATGATGATGCAGATGAAGGCCAGTACACAGAAGAGTTTGGTTCGGTCCGCTTTGCAGAATATGTTATGGGCCTGTATTATTAATTTTCCCTTGTTGAAGTTTACACTTCTGCCGTGTGGTCTTAAGCACACAGCAGCGAAGCTATGATAATCAGCTTTGAAAAGTTCTTTTAAACATCTCAGAATCTAAAGCTCCTACGAAGTTTTTGATTAAAACACATATTATTGAGCCAACCGTAGTCTACTAGATTCCGAAAACCTCATATTGATGCGATGCTCCGTTAAAAAGTTTGCATTTTTAAAATTTTTTAATGGTCAAAAACCTGTCATTAACATTAATGGATTTTGACCAAAATATAACAAGCTGGTTAGAGTGTCGAACACTATTTTTCCTGAAAATTTTATGAAAATCGGTGCAGCGGTTTAGAAGCTATCGTGTTACGGACAGAAAAAAAAACACACACACAGACAGACATCACGACGATATTGCTAGAATAGGTCAAAATACATCCAAATAACACATTTTCGGCGTTATCTAAAAAAGAAATTCGTCGAAAACAATACCTTCTCTAGCCATTGCTGTGCTGGCTAGCAAGGTAAAAATTACAAATTTGATAAAGTCAAAAAATTTTCTGATTCATTGTGATGATAAAGTGTAGCCAAATAACCATTGGAATAGATACAAATTTGTAAATTTTTTTAAGAAGTAATTTTTTTTTAGCTATTGAATTTACAAAAAAATATTGAGATTTGTATAGATATCTACATAGCTATCTGAAAAAGGCCCCTTAATTACCACGGTGGATAGAATAGACCGGTGTTCGGATCTTATATATGTCGAATTTTCACGTCACTGGTGGTCCAGCTGATTTTTGTAAACAAAAGTTAGATATGATATGAACAACGGAACAACTAATATTTTTTGAATATTTTGAAAACTAAGGCAATTTTTCTACAGTTTTCTGGTACATCCTTATAAAATATAATTTTCTAGACTTATTGTCGTTATTTTTTTTAAGCTCGCTTTATTTTTTATTACACAAAACTTAAACTGCAAGTCAAACTGAATGTGATCGTTTAGTATCAAAGGTGAACCGAGGACTTGGGAAGTAAACAAAGATGTAGGTCAGCGGATTATTTTTGAAGCTGAAACGAACACATTATTTTCTTCGAATTTTAATTTTTGTGTACAGAGAAATGAAGCCGGCTAAAAAAAATAACGACTGGTATGTCTAAAAAATATTATTTTATAAGAATATACTAAAAAATAGTAGGAAAATTGCCATAGTTTTTAAAAAATTCAGAAAATATTAGTTGTTCATATCAGATCTAATTTTTGTTTACAAAAATCAGCTGGACCACCAGTGTCGTGAAAATTCGACATATATTTATAAGATCCGAACACCGGTCTATTCTATCCACCGTGGTATAAACCCATGGCGGGACACAAGAGTTTGGTCTGAATACGGGACAGTCCCGTGAAAAGCAAGACGGTTGGCAAGCCTGGTCGGTAGGTAAAATCTGGGAGCTCAGAATTGCTGCTTCAATTTTTGTTCGCCCATACATTACGCTGTCAGATTGTCCGGCCAGAATAAAATGAGGCGGAAAAGAGATGGCTTCAATTAGCGCTTTCTTGTGGCGTGCCATAATTTTTTAATTCATCATTATTAGGTATTAATTTTATATTTTACTCCTCCTAAGCCTTTTTTTTTGCAAAACTACCTACTTACCTTAAATTTTTAAAAATAAATATGTTTTCAAAACTTTTATACTTATTATATTATATAGGTACCTACCTATTTCATTAGGTAGGTTCTTACGAATCTAAAAACCTAAAAAGATACCAATTGACTTTCTAAAAATTGCAAGAATCCAAAACCATTCGTTATACCTTCAAAATTAGAACTCCACACAGTTTTATTAAAAAATAAAAGTGTAAATGATACGCAACTGTTTCTTTTTGAATTTTAGAATGTGTAGAAACGTGCCTAGTCATCCTGTTTGACCGCAGCGATAACAATAGAAGCCCAATAAAAGGGTGTGAATTGTGAACGGGCCGGAGTCTAATTGAGCCAGCGTCAGCAGTAACAATAGAAACGCAGTAAAAGGGTGTGAATTATGAACGGGCTGGAGTCGATTTCGTTCAACATACCAGAGGAGTACCGTATTTTCTTGTAATATTAAAATTTTGATCATGGTAAATTTGCTAAAACTGAAGACCACCCAGTAAGATAAAAGTGCTGTAAACAGAGGTAGATAGATTAAGTTGAGCCATCTCTTTTGCGCTACATTTTATTCTGGCCAGACATTATCTCAAGAGATGTTTGCGTGTCTAGCGTAGGTCGCTTTATACGAATAAACCAGCTCATCTGCAATCTCCAATAATAATCATTGTAATTTGTTATAAGAGCACCTTACAGATATCAACTCTCACTTTCCTTTTCTATATTACTATATACATTTCATCATTACCGCGGTCATTATTATAAGCGGTAATGTTTTGGACTCATGGTATAAAATGGCCAATTATTATTTCTGGGACACGTGTATGACACAAAATGAAGGTAAGGATCTTATCAGTTGGTTTCATCTACTTTATAAACAATTTTTTTCTGAATTTTAATTTTACAAAATAAAACACGAAAAAACAAACACAAAAAAAATCAACCTAAACATTTACCCCAGGGTTTTCTATGATCAAAAGCAGTG
Organism: Aspidapion aeneum; assembly: GCA_963576565.1. Taxonomy (NCBI): domain Eukaryota; kingdom Metazoa; phylum Arthropoda; class Insecta; order Coleoptera; family Brentidae; genus Aspidapion; species Aspidapion aeneum. The sequence continues at coordinate 22,646,323 of OY755043.1, forward strand.
GCGGCTGCAACAGTGAGGGCAACGGGGAAGTGCCCTCCCAAAACTAGAAACCAACCAGTATTTGAATTGATTTATTTAAAAAAAGTTAAATCTTTCCTTACAACATGTCTAGTTCTTTTTTTTAGTCTGTGGTTAACTGGGCAAACTTTTAAGCGTAAATAATTACAAGCCGGCAGCACCGCGCGGCACAAGATTTTAATTTCACCCGTTTTTCAAATGGGTGGCTGTTCTCGTACGGGGGCGGGAGGAATGTTTGTTTTAGTTGATGTCGGCCATATTCATCGTGCCAAACCGTTCGTTGCCCTTCCTACGTGTTGCTGGATCTATCCTTAGTGAAGACGTATGTATGAGTTTGTTTTGACTTGGGGCACGTCAGGGTCAGTAGTTAAAAGCCTTGCCGGTCGAGTGTCCATTGTTTGTTTTTAAAATGGAAATAAATACAGTCGATTATATAATTAATTTTAATTTAAATACGTTGACATATTAACTTCGATTACAAATTAAATCTTTAGGGCCACATAGATCGGACTTAAAATCCTTCAATAAATTGTTTTACTTTAAAACAATTTGTTTTGAATTAAAATATTTCTTTTTAGTTTAACTCAGCGTTAATTCTTAAAATGAGACTTTATTTTTCTTCTTTAATTGTTTTGATTCAGTATACTGCATTTTGTAACAAAGAAAATTATCTTCATATAAGTAATATTTTGCTTTCAGAGAAAACGGTGCCTTAGATTAATTCAGTTCCAATTTATAATAAAACAACTTCTGTTTCACATTAGAATAAAAGGCAAGACATTTTTTGTGCTATATCAAGAAAATATTCTCTTGGTGAATAGGAAAGCACAAATTATTTTACTTCTAAGCAATTTGCTTTGATCTAAGACAATTTTTTTTACCGTGTAGGTGGACCACTCGGTAATCACCTACCAAGAAATTTTTTTTTAAATTTTTAAGTAGTATCATGTAATACTACAAGTTATGAATTCCCAGTTTTTATATTGAAAACAATAAGTTTGACTGATTTACAAAATTATTTGCAAAAGAAAACTATTTTTCTTTCTTCCATATCAATGCGTAAAATGACAGGCTGACTCTCAAAATACACGATTAAAAAAAATGAGAAAATCAAATAGACCCAATGAAATGATTAAAATTTGTGGAATCCTAAATTTCAATGTCCCCAAAACAAAATTTGCGCAAGAAATAACCTAACGAAGACCAATTTATAAAACAATTATTGGAGAAATATTTATAGGTACGAACTCATAAGAACCAAGAACCGCTGTAAGAAAACCAAAACTAAATAAATTTTTGATTTACTTCACTCACGAAATAAAAATTCAAAAATGCTTAATGCCTTTTAAATGGACTGCGAAACTACCTAATTATTTTGCAAGATATATTGCTGAAAAAATGCTCATGTGAAGTTCTGCAGAAGAATAATTGCAAGCCCGCACATTGAGCATCACATTCACACAGTTTCTTATAGATTTTGGAAGAAAAATTATATGGACCACAAAGTACGATAAAGAAGTATGAACGATTTATTTTTTACAATTGAAGACCTTGATGCAAAAACCGGCCAAGTCCTAAAATTCAAATTTGTGGGAAATCAAAAAAAACTTCCTGAATTTGAAAATAAATTTGCAACTGTCCCAAATGTTTGTTATATGGCTCAGTATAAAACTATTCAACCAAAATATACAAACATGCAAAACCAATATTAATTTATGAAATATAATCATACAAGTTTTCGTGGCAAATCGGGTAAAATGAAGTTTTTGTTTCTCTCATATTTTTCAGTGGGTAGCTCAAAAGTTTAACCTTCCCACTAAACATAAAAACATTTTAATAATGTCAAAATAATGTTTAATTTAAAAACATAACGTTAGGTTGGATGTTAGTTCTAACGTCATATTCATAGTGAACAAGAAGCTTAATAACCCGTTTTCTGACGTTAGAAAAATTATCTTATGTTTTTATAACGTTTTTTTCGAACGTTAAAAAAATATTGATTTTTAACAGTAGAAAAGAAATGTTTTTCTAACATTGAAAAATAAATGTTTTTTTAACAATGAAAATTATATATTTTTTAAATCTCTCTAAAGATAAAGTAACATAAATAACGTAAATAAAATTTTTCTATTGTGGAAACGCAGGGCAGCAACAGTCTGTTGAGGTTTTCGTAAACTCGACACTCAGTAAAGGAAATTCGGATCCGTAGCTTCTGAAAATAAAATTGAAAATTCTATGTAAACAATAATTTTGTAGTAAGTGCCTCGCTACGAGGCCAAACAATTCATGCTCAAGTGAATACAAGGCAAACAATTTCAAGGCGCGTATTCACTTTAGCATGAATGCAAACGAAAACGTTTGGTCCCACTGCGAGGCTTGCGAATTCTGCCTCAAATGAATACGCGGCTTAAGGTCCGGCGGCTAATCGTCCGCGGTGAATTATCGCATTCCCTCTCTGATTACCTATAACGTTAGGTATGCGATATTCCATACAGAACAATTTTTTTACTTTTGTTTACTTTTCTTACCTAATTTTGTGATGCTTCATTTAAATCACTGCATACAAATTTGTTGTTCTTTAACTATACCATCTTTTCCACACAACTGGTGTATATTCCTATCCAAATAGTATCCCTATCATTATTAATAACTGCGTATCTGCTACCTAACTGACTCGTATGAACTCGCAGCAAAACGCAACTAAAATGGCGATGGCCCGTTCTGGTAGTGGAACTATGCGGCAGCGCCCTCTATAGTATCTTTTTTTTAATGTTTAAAAAACAAAACATTTATTAGCTTCATATATCTTAAATTCAACGTTAGAAATGAGATCTAGGAAAAAAATTATAAAAATAACCATATATTAATGGTATTATTTTTAATGTCAATAAAATTATGTTTTTTTTAAATATTGGTTTCTTAACATTATTAAGAAATATATTTTTGGTAATGCTTTTATATGAAATTTTCGTTAAGATTTTCTACATGTTTTTTTTAATGTCAAAAATTGACTTAATTTTAATATAAATTTGTGCTGGAAAAAAAACATTTTTTTTTAACATTTATTTAACGTTTCTTACGATTTTGTGCTTAGTGGGTTACGGGGATTCAAGATCCAATGGACACCTAATAAGTGTCGACAGTTAACTGTTTGGTCCTTATGGGACTTCTCAGAACACTGCTTGGTCAATGTGACACCCTTGCGAAGTTAATGAGACCGTTTTGTATGGTTAATGCATATTGCATTTTTTCCGCCTTCGCAACGTTTTATGTCGAGTCAGCGGACTAATATCGTAAGATGAGATTCATATACCGTCTATGTAGCTTTACAAAAGTGTCACATTGACCATGCAGTGTTCTGCAGAGTCCCTTAAGGACGAAACAGTTAACTGTCAACATTTAATAGGTGTCCATTAGATCTTGGACCCCCGTGTGTATGCAGCTTTCGAGCTGCCTATGGAAAAATACAAAAGAAACAAAATCTTTCTATGCCCGCTAAGCCATGAAAAATTGTTATTATAAAAATTGTGTTTCCATATTATTTAGTTTTCCAAGACATGAATTAAATAAATGCGCGTTATATAAAGTCAAGAGCATTTCTCTCGTATGCAAATTTTTTTGTGTAAAACAGAAAACTGAAAGTAAAGATATTTGGATTATGCAATTTTCGGCAAGAAGTGTAACTTAAGCGGTTAAACAAATATATGTAGATATTTAGTTTTCCGCAAGAAATGGTAGTGCAAATCAGGTTCAAAACTGTGCACTGTTCAATATATAAGTGGGTGGGCCAAGATCCAAATTAATAAAAAAAAATTCTAACACCAGTATTTACTAAAGGTTCTACAGTGCTACGTGCTACAATCCTAGGTTTAAAAGTCTACATTTTGGTTGAAGGCTTAACTTATTTTTCCCGTGAATGCAATAGTTTTTAATACTTATATAAATTGTTCATAAATACCTTGCGATATGGGTCATCTTTTCTCGTTGTAGAAAAGACGTTATAAGTAAATAAAAATAATAAAATATTTTGGTTTAAAAATGGTAGCCATATTTAAACCTCCAAACGTCACTAGGAAATGTCGAATAAAAACGGTGTAAGTCAGTTTCATCTGTCCGCTTTATTTTACATGTTAATATTTTAGACAAGTTAGCGACGATTAAACCGATGGTCGATTGTTTTGGTGAATGTGTAATTGAAAAGGGATTCTAATATATCTTGTGCTTTTTACAGTATTTAAATATTGATAAAATTTAATACGGTAATGCATCTACAGATATAGTTTTAAGTTGTTTATGTATTATTTAGCTTTGAATATTTTTGTATATAGTTTTTTTGTCAATCATGGATTATTTCTATTGTTTTTCGAACTTTAAACCACCCCTCAGAGGTGGTACTACAATTTGAGACTATTTTTAACGGGAATCCTACGACTGCACGAACCAAATTTCCAAAAAATGACATTTCGTTTTTATGTGGTTTTACTTTATTTCTAAAGTTAATTGGAATTTATAAGAGATGAAACTCACTGAGAAATGCTTACTATCATATTCCACATTAGGGTGAACCAAATCTTTGCAGTTATTTGGCCTGTATTAAAAAAATACACTTAAGCCGGTCGGTATCAAGTCTGACTTGATACTTGTATGTAGTAGTGGCATAATTTTTTTTCCACCCAGTCCATGAAAAAACTCTGCAGATTACAACAATAAATGATTTAGGCTTAACACTTTGGCTCAAAGATATACCACTAAGGCCTCTGCATTATTAGCCATGACTTGATACTTAAACCAGGTCTACAATGCTGTATTAAGGTCTTAGTAAATACTGGTATTTCTTCCTCTAAACCCCGGTTCACACATACGACTTTCTCGTGCATGCCCACGCACGTGTCACATGACTGTCATAACATTTCATATTGAGATCATTTGACGCGTGAGTGGGCACCCACGAGAAAGTCGTAGGTCAGAACCGGGCTTAATGTGTTAAATTAAGATATTTTATAGCTATAAAAAATGGTCCAGGGCCGTCGCTAGACGAATGCCCACCTCGAGCAAGACGGGAAATATGGCGCCCTCCCCCCGCTTTTTTCCTCATCACTGAAAATTTGTGTCATTTCCTTACGTAAAGAAAGTAATATTGTAAAAAGATTGATGTCAGCATAGAAAAACAACTTTTTTTAAATCAAATTTTTAGGGTAAATTAATGTACTTTTTATATATAAAAAACAAAAATTAAATTTAAATCGGTTTAGTAGCTTTTCAGATATTAGCGTTTAGCTTTGAAACTTTGAATGACAATATTTCAGAAAATTTTTAATTTTTAAATCAAACAAGTTTCGTGGCTAATCGGGCAAAAAGGAGTTTGTTTCTCCAAGATCTCATGGACACCTAATAAGTGTTGACAGTTAACTGTTTCGTCCTTATGGGACTCCTCAGAACACTGCTAGGTCGATGTGACAATTCCTGCGAAGTTAATTAGACGGTTTTGTCTCTATAAGTAAATAGTGAGAAAACTATCGCAAGAAGCGCCATCTACCGAGATACGAGAGAAACAAAAAACAAAAGCAGGCGAAAAACTGCTATTACATATCCGATGTGACCGAACCGATTAGCCACGAAACTTGTTTGATTTTTAAATTCACGGGTACGAAATTCTACGTTTGTTTTTAATTTTTCTTGTCGGTTAAGTTACTTGACAAAGTTGGTTTAAATCAAATACGTTATAGCAGTACTGCGTTATAGCATAAATACATGTTCAAAGAATCGAAAAGTGAAGCTCACATAGCTGGCTTTGGAAACAATGGCAACTTTAAAGTCGCGGACGCTAATTTTTAACTGCGCACGCGTGTGTTTTGTCATGTAGACACATAGCTGGCCATCTTTGTTGCTTATTTTACATTTTGCGGTGTTTTGCGTTTGTCGCGTAAAATTATGTTTTTTTTCTGCGAAAAATGGGAAATAATTCACGTAAAACATATGCGGTTTGTGGAAAAATTTTAATGTATGGGAGCCATTTCATATGTAACTACTTGTATTTTTCTTCATAATTTATTAATCAAGTTAAGAGTGGTTTATAAATGCCATTAAACACTCTTCATGGTGTCCACAATAAATCTGCACAATTAGTTTTAGAAAAACTAAAACTTTAATCCACAATTTGATAAATTTTCACCCAATCAACTCTTTATGATATCCACAATAAATCTGCACAATTAGTTTTAGAAAAACTAAAATTTTAATCCAGAATTTAATAAATTTTCACCCAATCAACTAGTTTTTAGAAAAATATAATAGACATAACCCTAAACTTTTGACAATTATTGTCAAATAATGTAGTGACGTATCGGAGTATGTTCCAAAACCATGAAAACTAACGCATGCGCATGAACCGAAATCCTGTCAACACAATAAAGGAACATTAAGAATTAAATAAGGATCCTGGCTTCAACTATCGCGTGTGAGAATGCATGGGTATGACCTATATTTATGCTCTAACGTATTCTGTTCAAAATCATTTCTTTTGAAAAAACCAAAAATTGTTATTCCCCATCTCACACAAATATTGCAACACCAACCTTATATTTTTAGAAACGGCATTATTTAAATTTTCAGTTTTTGCTCTATATCCTGAAATAGAGATATAAGAGAGCAAAAATTATTAAATTTAAAAGAATAAATGTAAATAAAATAATTATTTTTTGAGTTTTTGACGCCACTGGCGCTGGTTGCGACACATCAAAGTGAGCCAAAGCTGTTTTTTAAGTCACTTACTTTCACAAAAATCCATTTATTGGATCACAGACACAACATCAATAAACATCCGCAAAAATAAGATAAAATTTAACTAAAGAACACCACGCGCATGATAATTTACTTGCTTGTCACATTACCATATCGGAGGACCGATTAAAGATTTTTTAGTTTTTTTTGGCAGATTGCGAAACATATTGTACTGTAGAATTTTGTTGCATAACCAGGTGAGCTGGTTGCCCAAGTCATGTCAAAACATCTATTTTTTTCCTTAAAAAAATGTTAAAGGATATGTCATAAACTGAAACAAATAACCCAAGAAATCGTTATTATTTATAGACAAGAAATTTGTAAAAATTCTTTTAGGAAAAACTTTCTAATGTTTTCTCTCCTTATAAGTCTTCAAACTCGTTTCATATAAACGCAAAGGGAGGAGACAATTTGTGCTAAGGCTGACATTGTATTCTACTTTGAGGTTCTCGATTGCGGAGGGCATTTTAAGACAACATAGCTTGTAAAACAGTATTAATATTGACCTTAAAAACTTTTGAAAGTTAATAACTTTTTTGGTTTGCTACGTAGTAGTAGTGATGGGGAGACCAACCTCGATTTATCGAGCACCTCTTTATCGAGGGCAGGGATCTTTATACTGACGTCCCAGCAGAACTTGATTATAGACGATAGACTTATTTCCATTTTAGGGCAACAGTCGTGGTTGTCGTGAGTTGACTGTAGGAGATTTATACTGGCGCTATCCTGGTACCGACTATATAGCACTTATAGCAGGCTTCTAGGTTATTATTCCTGGTACCTGGGCAACTTATATTTTTCTTGCATCGCATTTATAGGTTGAAAATTATTATTTTTACCTAACTGCAGCACGGCGAAAGGAAGGGTAATATTTTCGCTTGGGATATTTTAACAAATAAGTACGATCTAAAACGCATCGTTCAACTATATTCAACTATAGGAAAATCTTTAATTTTATTTAACGATATGGAAACTTTGGCGTTGCTTAGGTTGAAACTTGCACTTTATTTTGTCTAAATTAAGAAACCTAAAACACAGCACCGCTAGGGAGTACTGGTAGGGACTATGCTGTGAAGGAGTGTTGGCATGATCTTACATTTTGTATAGTTGACGTTGGTTAGTTTCGCTATATCACTATCACTTTCAGATGACACACAACACCGCGGCTATTTTAGCTAGAAGACAACCAAATCTTGAACCAATGTCGATATTTTTAAAATTAATTTCAGGCTCGGATCTACAGAAAAAGAAAAAAGGGAATTTCCACCTTCCCCCCCCCCTAAATCTCAAAATATAGTTAGTTTTGACACACAGAATACACCTCGTGGTCACTGTGCAAAATAGCTTTATGCAATATCTTTTATGATATTTACCCCCCCCCCCCCCCCCCAAACTTTTTGTGTTTATTTTTTCACCAAAACATTGTGGATTCTAGGTTAAAAATAGAAATAAATGTGTTTGTTGTTAAAATAAAAATAAATTTTGGCTACGACATTAGATATTGCGCGTTTGTGTGCGAAAATGTATAAACTGAGAAAAATCGGTCAAATAGATTGTCAACCTGAGTTTTGTCTGCTTGGAAATAATGTAAAATTTAACTGTTTTAAATATTTGCATAATTTGTTAAAAGTTTTTTCGTCCACCTATATTTTGTGACTAATTTCGACAAGCCCTAGCAATAGTCTAAGATATCATCACGTAGCTGCTGCAAAACCTGGATTTGTGGTAATTTTTTTAATAAAAAGTCAATAATTGTGTTTTTTTGCATACATCTTATATTTTGAAAGTCCTTTCTGAACTAACTCTAAACAACGGGCGTATTTATTTATTTCTTGCAACGATTTCATTGCAAAGTTTGTTTTTGTTTCTGTCTGTCTGTCCGAACGACGCGGAGCGGAGTTCGGTCAAGCCGTCAAGGGTGGTAAAGACACTTTCCGCATGTGTTAGGTACAATATTTTACCAATGAGTACTTTTTCTTTCAAAAACTTGAATGTAGTTTATAAATAAACATGTCAAATTAGATGGAATTGAAATGTAAACAAATATGAAGCTGTCTTATTGATGCGTGGTAAGGTTTCTATTATTGAAGCTGTCTTATTGATGCGTTGCTAAGGTTTCTTTAATCTTCTTTAATTTAATAAAGTGGTGCGCGTGCGGTAAAGTAATTACTTTACCGTACGCAAGTAGGTAATAGGTATCAGTTGCCCGAACGACGCTTTGCGGAGTTCGGGCACGCCGTCAAGGGCGGAAAAGGCACTTTCCGCAAGAGTTAGGTACAAAATATTTCCTAGTTGCATAAAAAGCTTGGTTTTACATTTTAATATATTTGGTATTTTTTACATTAAAACAGCAAAAAACAAATTCTGTTTTCATTTTTAATTTAATCGAGTTTATAAATGGGTCAATAAGTCTAATTAGGCCTAAAACTCAATTTGAAATTTAGCGTGCGTAAAAGTATTTTTTCTATAAGCGTGCGGAAAAGTCCACTTTTCCGCACGCATTTTAGTGCGGGGAAAAGTAAATTTGTTACGATTTTGAGGTGTTCTATAACATTTAGACCGTTCAAAATACATTTGTATCTTTCCTAGCACACGAAATATCCTAAAAATATTCAAATTGACTAAAATTTGGCTATATTTTCAATATTTTCGATAAAATAAAGTTTTCAGTAAAATAGGTTCAAATTATAAGTTTTAAACCTCCCCGGTATAAATATAGTCATTGTCAATGTCAAACAACAATGATCACTAGTGGTTTTAGATTTGGCATCTTAAATCACCATAGCAACAAAGTACAAACAAACTGTCAAAACAAAGCCAATTTTGCAGATACAAGCGTCTTTTGAATTTTTCAAACAAAAAAATCAGATTTTCAATGGATTCTTCGGACGAAGATCTACCCCAGTCAGTTCTAGAAGCCGCTAGAATGTGAATAATAATAATTGATTTGATTAAAACGTTTTGAATATAAATAATTTTCTGATTAATTTTTAGTTTTTTCCTCACGCTTATAGAAAAAATAGTGTACCTAACTCGTGCGTAAAGTGTCTTTTCCGCACTTGATTGCTGGCAAAACTCCGCTATCGCGTCGTTTGGCCATCTGCAATCGCGTGCGGAAAAGAGGCACTTTCCGCACTAGTTAGGTAAACTACTATTTCACGCACGACGGCGTGCGTAAAAGTAATAACTTTTACGCACGCTAATTTATATTTAAAGTTTTATATAAATTGCAGTCACTCCATATATTGCTTTTATGCCACTTGATATACTAGATGACACTGACAAGTTTATTTGATATTTACCGTCGCGTCAGTTCTTTAGTTTGATTTGTCTTGGCGACGTCACAAATGGATTTTGGAATTTGTGCTGAAATTGAAGATTTTTAACTGCTAACGTTAATATTTGTTATTTTTGCTAAATAAAATTATAATTATATACTGTTATAAAACCAAAAAATTTGGCTCGAATTTATACCGATTATAAAAATGTAATATTTTATTGTTATTATAATTTCTATTTGGTCCAAATAGTATCATTTTTTACAAAAAAACAGCGTGCGGAAAAAATTTTTTCGCGCACGTTAAATCAGTTTTTTACGCACGCCGTGCGTGAAAATTTTTTTTTACGCACGGCATGCGGGAAGTTAAACTTTCCACAAGAAAATTGGTGCGGAAAAACGCGTTTTACGCTCGCAAGTTGAAAAATATTTTAACGGCGTTTGTAACTAATACCACGGACTAATAGGCAAACAAAAGCAAAAGTTTTTCTAAATATCCTTTAGTAGAAACCACGGTCATTATTTTCATAATTATTTGACAACCAAATATGACGATATAAGAAACATAATTCAATTTGATTTTTCTTTTTTTTAATTTTTGAACTATCTTTTCAAATTGCGCTATATAGAAAACCAAGACGTACTATATAAAACATTTACTACACATACGTTACCTTAATTACGGAACTTCACCACTGCACCACAAACTGTTTATAAAGATTTATTAATGTGAAATGGCAAAACAGTAAAAGTATCTTTATTCAAAAACAAAAAAAAACAATAAATATTTTTTTCGGAATTAGTTTATTTTTTCATAGATCCAAATTTTTTTTATGACAAGTTAGTATTTCATCATTAAGGTGCAGTATTAATTAATAACACATGGCTTCAATGTATGCCGGTAAATTTCAAAATGTGTTCTATTTTACATATATTTTGGAGTTTAGCTAAGTGTGTATCAGATACTAAGATAATTTGGGTTTTTCTAGGTATATCCGGCTTTCGAACTTTACCAGGCGGTACTTGGCATATTTTCTTCATAGTTCAAATTATAACTGTTGATTTTTTATCAGTGATTTATTAACGCCCAGTTATTTGACGATTATGGCACGCATGTTATGCGTAAATATATAAATAACTACATTAGATATATCACTCGATGGTACTTTCACTATTTCACTGTGGGTACTAGCTGTATTATAATTTAAAATATAGTTATAGAGCTATATAAATTTTCGGGACTTATTGGAATAAAGCCATGCAATAATAGTGTTAGGCTGTAGTTTGACAGTTTTGCATTGGAATATGACAGGTAGTCTGATTGACTGTTGCCATTCCAGTTTAGGAGGCCCTCTTTCTCTGCGCCCTATTGGTTGCCATTCTAGGACCTGCTTTAGTAATCTCTCTGCTCCATAATATACTGTTAAGGGAACCATTAGCCTTTTTTGCTTTAACTATTCTTTTTTCGAGGTCTTTACACTCTGTTCCTGTCTTCATCAAATATGACACCCAATTATTCATACTCATTGCATGGAGATATTGTTTGTCCATTGTCTAGCTCTAACTCACTTAATTCGTTTCCAATACATAAGTACTGTGTTTTGTCCACGTTCACTATTAACCTCAACTTTTGGTATTCTTCCGTTAACTTTCTCATTATATAGTCCATGTTTTCTTTATCATTAGCTACAATTACTTGGTCGTCAGCAAACTGTAGTGTGTATAAGGTAAATCGGTCGTTAAGTTGTATTCCCATACCGTGTACTTTACGTTTCCAGTTTTTTAGAGCTACCGCGATTTTGACCCTTTTTATAGTTCTTTTACCGCTTTTATGTACGTATGATTGATATTAGTTTGCTCTAACACCGTCCACAATTTTTTATTCTACAAGTTCTAAAGATTATAAGCTTTATGTCAAGGGTCCTCAGAGTGCAGTTTCAAATAAATACGCCAGTGTGCAACACGATCAGGCAGACCCACCCCATGCGTATCAATTTCTTCGTTATAAGTAGCCCATGCATCAACCGAGCAATGTATTTTAACTATGTGTAATTTTCAATGGTCAAACCATGGCCAAACAATTTCTACGTTTTTAAATAAAAAATAATAACCTTTGCAATAGTTTATTTAAAAACTAAATAAAAGGTCATTAGTCATTTGGGAATTTTAGTTGAGCAATATTTTTTTTAGGTCAAGTGACAGGTTCTTCTTGAATTACAATGTTAAAAATAAAAATTGCTAAAAATATTTTTTTGACACTAATATTTGCATAATTTGTAAATATTGACAATGGTAATTTAATATCTTTAAACAAAACTACCACAATGGAATTTCTGCATCTATTTCGAAGATGGCAAAATAATATTACCTACACATAGGCCACATAAAATGATTTAACGTAAAAATGATATTGTCGTTTCTTGTTGTTTGTCCAAGTTTTCCAAAATGCCTCCACAAATTTCCGAATTTAATAAAGCCCGAATTTTGGTCAAATTAGATGCAGGCGCGCCGAGTAGACGCTCACTATGGAAGAAACACGTCAACGATTGTGTGAATCAAAAGAACAGCAAGGTAATGGCTTGACCATAATCAGCACGCTCAACCGGGACAATTGCTATTTATTTTTTTAGCCACAGAAAGAAATTAGCCGGTAACTTATTCCTTACTCAAATTCCAAATTGCAAATAATGCAAGGACCTAAAACTATAAACAACAAGTGAAATTAAAGAAAGAAAAATAAGAAAAAAGTTTTCTGTCTTCGGCCGGGACTCGAACCCGGAATCTCCTGCTCTGTACGCAAACGCTGTTTACATTAATCCACCGAAGATAAATTTTCGGAAAACTTCTATCTATGCATATGTGGGGTCTTAATACAAGAACGAGAAACTCTCAGGGTATTAACTCGACCAAGCCATTCAACTGATCTCTATAAGTCTTTCTTCCCACTTATAGAGATCAGTTGGATTCAACTGATCTCTATAATTATTTCTTCCACTTATAGAGATTAGTTGGATGGCTTGGTCGAGTTAATACCCTGAGAGTTTCTCGTTCTTGCATTGAGACACCACACACATGCATAGATGGAAGTTTTCCGAAAATGTATGTATGGTCTTCGGTGGCTTCATGTAAAGAGCGTTTGCGTACAGAGCAAGAGATTCCGGGTTCGAGTCCCGGCCGAAGACATAAAACTTTTTTCTTATTTTTCTTTTTTTAATTTCATTTGTTGTTTATAATTCCTTACTGTTACATTTTTCATATAGTTGTTTTGTCATTCTGCGCACTCTGTAAGAAATCACGTTCAAGAGTTTTCGCTGAGGATGAACATTATTCGTTTCTTTCGCTTTTTAATTATCAACTGTTTGCAAGAAATTTTATAAAAAGTACTACAATAATAATTTAAAAAAATTACGGACATTTTCTAAGCAATATGTTGATTAACTAACACAGACATATGAATTTAATTGGCTATCGACTAATTTGTATATACCTTCAAATCTTCAGTCTCATCAAGCGCATGCCAAATATTAGATAATTTATGTGGTCATCTTCAGGTAGACATTAATAAGTGCCTACTCATCGAAATTTGTTTACAAAATATAAAAAAGAACAAGTGCGACGATTGATTTAAATACAAATGCATCATAGAAGAAATATCAAGCAACACAATATGAACAGCAAGAAATATGATACAAAAAAATATGCGTAATGAAAAATAATAAAAGACAATAAACGAAAACAGAGATAAAATGACATTTTATGGACAACACTAATCTCATAGTTTTTCCAGAGCCAATCACTTTGAAGGAAAATCCCTCTCTCTACTTGATGTATCCCCACGCTTAACCATTAAAAGTCCCACTCTTCACTTTTTAGTAGTTTTTCACGCATCAACCACCTGCTATGTAGGTAGGCGGCAACCAACTATGTACCAATGTAGGGGGGGCGGAACCACTTTCTTATCTCTGCAAAACCATGTTTTGCGCTTTTCATTTTTCTAAGCTGGTTTCGTACATTGGCACAATCTGACATAACAAGCTATGGGATTCATAAACTGCCTGCTGTGCTTAATGTGTGCAACAAAGAAGTAAAAGAGAGAAAAATATATTTTGGACGATGTCTTGAACTATTTTTTACTGTTTTAGACCCGTATTCGGGTTGGCAGTGGAAAAGTAGGGGAATACATCGTGATCTCTCGTCTTCACAAAGTTTTTCGTGATTCCTTCGGGTGCAGCGAAATTGCGTATTACTAAACGTTCAGAAAATAGTACAGATGGTTCAATGGTATTTTGAGGGAAATAGCTGTCAAGATGTAGCATATGTTATTTGTTTTGTTTGAGGAAATTGATAAAGCTGTAGCAAGGTCTATGAAATAGTGGACCATTTCTAACAACCAGGATGTATAAATTTTTGCTACAAATGCAGTGGTGGAGAGGCACCTCCTGTTCGTGAAATGGCAGAGGAAAGGGACGGCGCGAAACTATGCTTTGCCTCCCTGTTCTAGTAACGCAATCGGGTGTTTGACAGTAGTAAAAAATAAATATATATTTATTTTTAGATATCTCTTTAGGTCTTGGGAATGCTAAAAACAAACTTTTTTGTTTAATTTTTTCTCTAATTCATAGTTCTTTTAATTAAATAAATTCATTGAATTAAAACAATTAGCCCCGTGATTCAAAACAGGCGGTCTACCAATCAGCTGCGAGTGACGTCACAAAACAGTAAACGCCTCGAACGAACTTATTTTCTGTATTATTTTCTTATGGATGGTAATGTTTGCTTTGGTTTAAAGTGATGATTATCGTCCTAAATTAGATTTTATTTTGTGTTTTGCTTATAAAAAACATTTTCAATGGAAAACGGATTTTCCAAAGCCGATAGCTCCAACTTGCCAATGCTGAATTCCTTTATGGTGGCAGGCTTCTTTGCCAACAACAGTGATTTTTGTTCTGCGGAATTTAGAAACGTTAAAATGTTGATGTATTCGATGAGTTGTCTTGTATATAACTGAAAGTTTTTTTACGATATTCTTAGGCTACTTTTACTCATTTAGATTTTGAGGTTAGGTTATATGTTTTGCTTTTTTGTTTAATATGCCACTTACAATAGATTCAATTAAATACCCAATCATTATTATTTTAAGCATTAAGAAACAATCAAAAATTGCTTTTTTTAAACAAAATTTTCTAAATACATTACAATACTTCTCAGTCCTACATTTAGCCTGCATGTGCACTGCCTAATCCTGCATTTAGAGGTACTCCCTAGTCCTGCCTAATAACTGCCTAGCACCGCCTAAAAATTTGTACACCTTTCTGCCTATTATAGTTGTTTACCCTTGTAATAAACATAACCTCAAAAATATCATCGTCATTTACGAAATAGTTATATATATATATATATATATATATATATATATATATATATATATATATTATAGCCAACATGAGAAAAATTAATAGAAACAATTTAGTTATACTCACATCAAAGTGATCTTCACAAATGTAAAGTGAAGATGTATTAGATAAGGCCCTTGGGTCTTTTCGAGCAAGTTTTAGCCACTTTTTCCGTTCTTTTACTGCTGTAGGCTGAATAAATAGTATTTCAGGGGTTTTTATGCTAGTATTCGAACACTGAGGCACTACACACCACTTATAGGACATTTTTTATATAAAAAACAGTGAAAACACAGACCAAAAACAAATAAATACTTGAATGACATGTATCTGTCCGCGAGTTTACTGCGCTGTGACGCTCGCTGTGACGTCATTGCAACGCCATGCTAGATATGAGCGTTTTAGCGGCAAATTCAAATAGAAAATTAGAAAACTTGATTTTAAATGTAGTTATGATAAAATATACTATTTTAATCATTTTGCGTAGCAAATTAGGGATCTATGTATCATTTTAAACTCTTTTCTAAAATTTGTCAAATACCCTATTGCGAATGATATGGGCGATAATATTTCACCCTTAACCATCCGAAACATTTTAAAATGACATGGGTCCCGGCAGTGGCGTATTTAGAAAAATTTTTGGAAGGGGGGATGACCCCATGAGGAGGTATTTTATGTTATTTTATGTTTGCATTCATGAAATATGTGAAAAATATCCTAGTTTCGGGGGGGAGACCGCCCCCCCTTTATATACGCTACTGAGTGTCGGAGTTTTAAATTAAATAAAACGCAAGAATTTTTTACAGATGATCAGTTTCGAAGAATAGAGTTTTGTGAAACCATGATAAATCGTAAAAATCAAATTGTTTTTGCACTTAACTCGACTTATAATTCTTAACATTTTCATGGTCTAACCTGTACCTAAGGTAAACTGGATATTCATTCTTCTTAAGTACCTACTTTTTTTAAACAAAGTGTAATCTTAAAGAAATTACACCAAGAGCATTATGCAACCTAGTGTAGCATACATCAATAGATCTTCGACGGTCCGATTGACGAATGGCTTCTAGGAAAGTCATTAGAATCTAGGTTAGGAATTTAATCGCACTGTGCCACAGGCGAATGAACGCAACGTGATGAAGATTCTATCATGTAGGTTTCTATAAGCAACAAAGCAATAATTTGTTTGTGTTACCTAAATAAAAAATGTATAAAACCAATACTGTTTTGGAATATAAAAAACACTGTCCAGAGAATTAATAAAATGCTTATTTATTTTCATGTAGAATCATTTTGAGCCCAGATTAAAGGGTGGGGACCAATGGCGAATCCAGGATGTTCGTGGGGGGGGGGGGGGGCTAGAAAGCAGCAAAACGCAACAAAATTTATTTTGCCACGCAGGCGAAGTAGTATAGAAAATAAAGTAATTTTAAGTACTTAGAAGACAGAATAGCTTATAGAACATACATGCCAAATTTTATTAAAATCGGTTAAGTAGCTTTTTAGATTACCGGTAACAAAAATATCCCTCTTCCTTTATGGATACCCTATAGGAAAATGTTATACTGGCCATGGGGAGCCTGAGACAAAAACTAATTTAGCAGGTTCATTGTCATAAGTCAGGTAACCAAAACGATGTCGGAAACTATAGACCAATAAGTGTGATTTCTAATCTAGCGAAAATTTTTGAAAAGTGCTTGAAGGCCAGACTTGTTGATTATCTTAACATTAATAAAATATTGGCCGAGAACCAGTTTGGATTTATTGAAGGGTCAAATACATCTACTGCCATCCATGAATTGGCAGATTGATCGCTGTGTTTTTGGATTTGCCGAAGGCGTTTGACACGGTCTCCCATTCTATGCGGCTTATGGTGCTTGGGCGGTATGGGGTGCGGGGGGCTGTGTTGGACGTCTTTGTCCAATATTTACGTGATCGTCCCCAACACAACACAACCATAACATGGCATTTTCACTAACAGAGGCAAATAGACCAGACTTTAATAATATATATCTAGAAAACTTTCCTAAACCTCTTACTCAGTGTGACAAGATTAAATACCTTGGAGTCTTTGTGGACAAGCATTTGAAATGGAAAGAACACATATTATATTGTACTAAAAAAATCAGATGCTTAATACATAAGTTCTACATGCTTAGAGAAATTTTAAATAAAAAACTTTTGATAGCACTTTACAAAGCTCTAGTGGAGCCTTTGATAGGATATGGAATTCTAGTCTGGGGGGCGGCCTACAATGTTCATTTAGAACAATTAAAACGAATACAAAATTACATTGTTAAAATTACTCTGCGAAAACCACGATTGTACCCAACTCATTTATTGTATTCCGAAATTTTAGATCTAAAAAGTCTTTATGTTTTGACTGTATGTAATTTTATTCACTTAAACATTAAGTACCAAGATAAATATATATTACATCCATATCAAACCAGAGGTAATGTTAATAGACTTTTTAATATGACTCTCTCCAAAAACAACATGGGACAGCATTTTGTTACCTACCTAGGCCTAAAAATATATAACAAGATTCCTATGGATATAAGGTTAATAAAAAAGAAAAAACATTTTTCTCAAAAAATCCGCATACAATCCTTAATGTATACTAATCCCACTTATAACTTTTATTCGTCATGGTCGTTAATTTTTTGTATTTTAAAATTTACAATTTTTTTCTTAGATTTTTAGGTTTTTTTTTAATTATGATTTTACCTTATTGATCTGAAAAATAGGTATTGATGAATAAATATTTATGTAGGCGCGCAACAAGCACATACAGGTATTCCATACCTAGGTGCTTGCTCAAAAGAACCATATAGTGACAACATTTGTATTTTAGCTACTAGAAACATATTGTAAATTTATAAAAAAAATTTGAATAAAATTGAATTGAAATTGAATTGAGGTATTAGATATCAATAGTAGCAAATTTTTATCTTTACCCCCTCCAGACTCCGGCTCCACCTGCCATACTGAGCCAAATGAAGCAAACTCGATTGTTCTTCCACCAAACTTGTACAATTTTTCTTCAGGTGTTTTCCCTCTTCTTTTAACTTTTAGTTCATGGGCCGCCAGTATGGACATGGACATGGAAGTAAATATGGCGGCAACAACATAACTAAGGAGTCAAACAAGTTTCATGGCTAATCGGGTAAAAAGAAGTTTTTTGTTTCTCTCATCTTTTTCCGTGGGTAGCCGGAAAGCTTAACCTCACGGGGGTCCAAGATCTAATGGACACCTAATAAGTGTTGACAGTTAACTGTTTCGTCCTTATGGGACTCCTCAGAACACTGCTGGTCAATGTGACAAATCTTGAGAAGTTAATTAGACGGTTTTGTCTTAACTTCGCAAGACTTTATTGACACAGGTAGCACAATTTTCGATAAAAGTTCTTTTATTGATCTCCAGTAAGAGAAATGAAGAGAAACATATCCAATCAGAAATAATGTCATTAGTATCAACGGAGTGTGTAAAAAAGATTGCCTGAATATCTTGTAAAACATGCATGCCAAATTTCATTGAAATTGGCTTCTGAGATTAGCATTAACAAAAAATTTCTGTTCCTTTATACAAATTCTTAACCATCAACTAATGTATTTTCTGCTGCCTTTCGTAGATTTGTGGGATGAAGAGTCGATGCACTGCAATCTACAATGACCAGGGGACTAATTTTTGTGGGGCTGACAATCTCCTTTATTGTTATTGTATTGTCGTAATCTTCCTTGTAAGCGACAGAGAAGTAGACATTTAACCCAGCTTTGGTGGTCCACACGATCCAATACAACTCCAATGACGATGCATAAATATCTATTCTTCAAACAAGAAAAAAAGGGAAATTTTCCGCGAAAACACGACGCAGTAAATTTTCGATAAAATTTTTTTTATTGGTCCCTGTAAGGGATATGAAAACAAATATTTCCAATCAAAAATGATGCCATTACAATCAAGGGAGTGAAATAAAATGCATAGACAAATCAGATGCGTTTATTTTAGGGAGAGTTCTTGTTTTTTCCTCCTTAGAAGAATAACGTTACTGGTGACTAAAAACGTGGGTACACTTTTTGTCAAACCCGTGTTGGAATCAATGCAAAGAATCGTTACCATTTCTAAATATCTCTATTGTTCAGTAAAAGTAGGTATATAATTAATGTAAGAAGATAAATATTGAAGATGTTTTGATTTTTTATCTGGTTATTGTGTACTTTCCCTTTATTTTAGACAACAAAAGCAAGTCCAAAAGCCGTTACAACAAAGTTTTGCTGATATCTCGTGTTCTCATCAGAAAGAGGCAATTATAGGAAGTAAATCTCAAGGCTTCAAGTTAAAGATATTGCAAATAAAGTTTATATTTATATGGGTATTATTTAACCTCTTCTGGTTAAATATATATGATTTATATTGCAAGTTATAATGAGATATATGTGGTCTATTTAATTTATTTTAGAATTATGTTAAAGCCTTGGCAAAGTGAAAAGTAAAGTCATTGCGAATTCTTTTAAGAAAAAATGCAACACTGCTTGCGCATCTAGTGCAATTTGCATATTCTTTTGTTACAAAAAAACTTTTTTTGATTTTGACATTAAAGAATTTTTGATAATTTCGCCCAGTCGCATTATAATTACCCTAGGCGTATTATAATATGACGGATATTGCTATCATAGCCTGTAACATGTAGACGACTAAGTGCTTGCAATATCTCTACTCAAATGCAGTTTATAATGACGACGCTTATGTCATGAGATGAAATTTACTTTCAATGGTTGAGATATTTTCGAGGTTTCTTTTGGGTAGGTACCCAAAAGTACAAATACCCCAAGTTTCACTTAGGTAAATCCTTCTTGTTCAATTTTCCAAGGATAAATTCTAGTATTACAAAATATGATCTTGATAGTCCCTTGTAAAAATTTAATTTTTTATAATTTTAAACTTTTACAGGAAATAACTGGATACGGGTCCATGACCCGAAAACCAAGTGAAATTTTAGAAGTCGTTTAAATGGTCCGCGATAGAATTATTTAGAGTAACAGCAGCAAAAATTAGAATCAACATGACGATTACCAACGCTAATCGTGGAAGAAGGGACGCTATTTGAAGATCATGGAGAAGATTCTAATATTTTGTTTCTTTCTTCACAACTATGTTTGTTATATCAAAGATCGAAGAGTCAATAACATACATTGTGTTATTATTTTTATCAACCAGTACTACTTATACCTTAAACCTATCAAGTTTGCAAAATTCCAGTATATCCTGGTTTTACATTTTCCACCATGTAAAGAATAAAACAAAAATTTTTTCGTGGCTAAGCGGCTATAAAAATATTTTTTTTGTATATATTTCCATGGGCAGCCCGAAAGCTGTACATCCACTGGGGTCCAAGATTTAATGGACACCTATTAGGTGTTACCATTTAACTGTTTCGTCCTTAAGAGACTCTGTAGAATACTGCATGGTCAATGTGACACCCTTGTCAAGTTAGAAGACGGTATATAAATCTCATCTTACGATATTGGTAAGAGAAATGAATAATAATGCCTGCGTGACCGTACGCTACTACCAAAGTAAAAACAAAAAGCATGCAGATGAAACAAAAAACACCCATGACCGTGACATAATTTGTCCCTCAGGTCGGGTCAATGCATATTGCATTTTTGCCACCTTCGCGACGTTTTATGTCGAGTCAGCGGAGTGAAGGCCAAAAATACCACAAACGTTAAGTTTAGAGTGTCAGAAGAGATATATGACACTGGGATAGCATCAATGTTATGCTAAAACGCTGCCCTAATAGGCTAAAAAGGAAACATGTGCAGAATCGATCCGGACTTCCAATACCCTACGTGTAACGTATACTTATAGCTGCGGCAATCGTAGGCTGTTGCTGGCAGGGCCTGCTCACTCGAGCTTCACACTCCCATCGACCGCGGTGCCACCATTGATCCCCGCTCTTCCTTACCCAACCCGCTACGACCATTTATTTTTTGTGGAATCAGCTGAGCGTTCTTGAACTTTCTGCAATTAATTTTATTCGTTCTTTAATTACAATTTTTAAGGATTTTACCAACAGTTTTAGTTTTATGTTTACCAAATTTGACGAACCAGGCAAAAATTGAACAATTTGTCACTAATCTCAAGTAAGTATAGAATAAACAGAACCTATAAAATAAATCAACATGGTTTATTTAAAAAAGGCCCAATTCCATCGGCGTAGCCAGCGTAAATTTTTAGGGGGGGCTGTGGCATAGGTCTATGCTTTGTGTGATATACATATATTTTATCCATGTGCTCCATGCACAGCGTGGTTCACTCCATCTTGGCAAACAATAATAAAACCCCTAATAGCTAAGGTAACTGATGATGAGTGCTGCGCTCATTATCAGTCATTATCACTATCAGTTAGAGTCTTTGCAAAGTCAATTGAAATACCTCCTAATACGGGGTTCTATCGATTTCATGGAATTTTTCTTGATTCTGCCCTTCAAAAGTTATCAAAATGCATATAAAATGATCCTCGTATAATTTCAACCCTACCGACAGAGAAGAGCCGCGGCTCTTCTTGGTCCGAACACAAAGTATTTGTTTTCCGACCGACCGAGCCCAGGTGGAGGGACGGCATCTGATTGGCAGCTTTTTTGAGATGCGCTTTTAATTGCTTTCGGGTGTGCCTTTCGGGACCTCTTTAGTCGGCAGTATGCAGAGTTAGAAAATAAATCAGTGTCGTTCATATAGGTGTAGGAATAGTAAGTTTTATTATCTATTTTTGTTTCTTTAGTTTGCGCCACAATGAAATAATTTTAATGAGTATATCTACCACCGCCCATGTCACTTTCTATAAAGGATATGCCGATGGTCGGTTTTTTTCTTTGTTCAATTGACTTTGCAATCACCATACCTTACTAGTAGCAGCTGACTTTAACCCTTTCAGGACAAGACCTGTCAGCTATTTATTTACCACCTGGACGGCAGTTTTTGTAGTGCCAGCGGGACGGGTGTCAAACAGTTATGATATTTTGTATTTTATCACACCAAAACTGTCGGCCGTCTGAAAAGCAAACTTTCTTTAAGAACAGGGGGCATGTGTATTTAGTATTGGCTTTACGACTTTTCGTACTTTCGATGGTACAAGTTCTTGGTTCTTTTGGTGCCGTACCATCATTACCGCAGATAACATTAAGATAATTGGCCGCCGCTCAGACTATCAATTTGGTTTTTTATTATTATTCGGCATTTAATTGCATAAATTTGACTTATCCGAAATTTAACTGCCCGACCAACCAGCAACATCAGTCGTTTAACTTTTGGCAATGTTGTCTTGCGACATGGAATGAGTTGCACAAATATTATTACGCACTTGTTGTAAACAATTGTGTAATTTGCTGTAGATTCACATTTTTTGTCTTCTGATTTTATCTGCGTTTCATGTCCAGGCCTCTATAATAACATAAAGCAGAGTGGTAAAGCGAACCTTGAGAAAGAAGAAAAAAGGATATCGTTGAAATACACAGAAATAAATAAAATTATAATAAAAATGATAAAAGAAAATAAAAGAAAGGGCCAATAAATAAAAGTTGAGAAAGTTATAGAAAATAATAACAGGGTGTCCCGAAAAGTCTTTACTCACTTCTACCACAGATTCCTTGGACCAAAATAAGTTGATTTGACTCAACTTGTCTTAGTGCAAAGTTAAGTAGTTTGGGCGCTAAAGGGCTTTAGAGTTTTAATTTTAAGTTAGTTTTTTTTTAAATAAATCTAAAACAGTTGATACGATTTTGCTAAAATTTAGTAAGTTGACATAGTTTTAGAGGACAAACAAAGCCATGTCCAAATTATGGTTGACACTAAACCATAGGCGTAGGTATTGGGATTTTAAGATTTTACTAAAATGAGTTCAGGTATGAAATTTAGATTGGACAGTATTTAATACAAAAAATGTACTCTTAGCAAAATTTAATAGCTCTTATGATTTTCGAGAATTTTGTATTTTAATAATTCTAAGTATAATTTAACAAAAATATCAAATTAACTTTAAAACAGCGAGTGCGATTTTGCTAAAATTTGGTACGTTGGCATAGTTTTAATTGGCAAATAAACTCGGGTGGCGGAATAAATATCGAAGGACAAAAGATCGAAAGACAAAAGATCGAATACAAATGATCGAAAAACAAAAGATTGAAAAGGCAGAAGATCGAAAATACAAAAGATCGAAAATACAGAAGATCAAAAGTACAAAAGATCGAAAGACAAAACATCGAAAAGCAAAAGATCGAAAAACAAAATATTAGAACTAAATAAGATCGAAATATACAAAATGACGCGTATCATGTTTGCGTAGGTATATTCATATAAACAGTTTAGGCAAGGAAAATTACCAAACCGTTAAATAAACCAATTGCTGCCATACACACAATTAATTAACACAAATCATATAGTTCGATAAAAAGGTCTCTTTTTCAATCACATTTTTTCAAAAAAAAACCTTCCTGATTTCTTTCCCGGCATCCTAGAGGACGTGTAATCGGTTCGGTTTAGGTAAACACCCTCTAGGATCCCGGAAAAGAAATCAGGAAAGTTTTATTTTGAAAAAACTATCTAACAGCGATATTTTGAAACGCGCTTTCTTCTTTACTTTCGATGTTTTGTCTTTCGATCGGTCTCTTTTTCAATCATATTCTTAAAAAAAAAACTTTCCCGGGATCCTAGAGGGTGTGTAACCGAACCAAACCGAACCGGTTTGGTTCGGTTTGGCTTTACATCCTGAGGATCCCGGGAAACATGTCAGGAAAGTTTTTTTTTAATATGTTAGAAAGAGACCCTATAGTCGAACCGGTTCGGTTTGTGCCGGTTTAGTTACACACCCTCTAGGATCCCGGAAAAGAAATCAGGAAAGATTTTTGTTTGAAAAAACTATGTAATAGCGATTTTGATACGCGCTATTTTGATCTTTTGTACTTTCGATCTTCTGCACTTTCGATATTTTGTCTTTTGATCTTTTGTTTTTCAATCTTTTGTATTTTCGATCTTTTGCATTTTCGATCTTTTGTTTTTCGACCTTTTGTTTTTCGATCTTTTGTAGTTTCGATCTTTTGTTTTTCGATCTTTTGTGATTTCGATCTTTTGTCTTTTCGACCTTTTGTATTTCGATCTTTTGTCTTTCGATGTGTTCCGCCACCCAATAAACTCATATCAAATTATGATTGACAACAATCCATAGGTGTAGAACTTCAGTTTTTTTTATAATTTGATATTTCGGATTTCTACGCCAATGCAATAAGTTGAGTTTGGTGCCTATGGATGATGTCTACCATAATTTTGACATTGCTCTATTGCTCTTATTAAACTGTGCCAGCAGACCAAATTTTAGCAAAATCGCACTCGCATAGTAAACAAGCTGCCCAATATAAATTTCATACTTAAACTCAGTTTGCTCCATTGCCGTAGAAATCCAAAATAAACAAAATATTAAAACTCAATATCTACGCCTATGGATTTGTGTCAACCCTAGTTTTGAGTTGGCTGTTTGTCCTATAATGCTATGCCAACTTACTAAATTTCAGCAAGTGCACCGTTTTAGATTTATTACAAAAATACGATTTCAAAATTATAACTTTAAAGCCCTTTAGCGCCCAAACTAATAAACAAATTTGCACCAAGATAAGTTGACTTAAATCAACTTATTTTGATCTAAGGAATCTGTGGTAGAAGTGTGTAAAGATCAAACATTTTTTCGTGGACAAGCCGGTATAGGAAGAATTTGTTCCTCTTGTATTTTTCCATGGGCAGCTTGAAAGCTGTAGGGGGTCCAAGATCTAATAGACACCTATTAAGTGTTGACAGTTAACTGTTTCATCCTTAAGGGACTCTTCAGAACAGTGCATGGTCAATATGACACCTTTGTAAAGCTAGAAAGACGGCATATACATCTAATCTTACAATATTGATAAGAGAAATAATAAACATTACCTGCGATACTATGTGCTTTTCAAAGAAGCATCGACATCTACCGAATACAAAAAAAACTATCAGAGTAAAAACAAAAGGCAGGCAGATGAAACTAAAAACAGTACCCATGATCGTGACATACTTTGTCCCTCAGGTCGGGTCAATGCATATTGCATTTTTACCGCCTTTGCAACGTTTTATGTCGAGTCAGTGGAGAATAAGCTATAAATACTACAAACGTTGAGTACCCGTGAATAAAAACAAACACTTTTTTGTGGCTAAGACTTTTTCGGTTCCCTATAATATTTTATTATACGACCGAATAGTTACCCAACATTGTGTTTTTTCTGAAATGCATCAAACTAAAAACTGATCACTCATTACCATTTGCCGCCACTGGGGTCAGGTGTTTGTTATTCATGTCTGCCGGTTGCATTTTAGTCGTAGTAAAAAAACAATAGAGCATGAATACTCAAACATTAAAACAAATCGTTAATGTAAAGATAAAAAGATCTCTCTATCTTCTTGTTTGTCAGGATACTATAAACTTCTTCAATAAAAGATCGTTGCTTAGTTGCGTAACGCCATCAAATGAAGAACATAATCGCTTTAATAGAAACTTGGCGGAAGTCCTAAATTTCTTACTTTGGTCTTCAAGAGGAGAATCTTACGCCAACATTTCACAAATATGGAAAATGCATTTGCTTATGAGTTCAAATACAGTACTATATAATATGGTTTTTAAATTAATTTTTTTTATCCGTAAAATTAAATAAAATTTACATTTATTTTTATCAGGTTTAAAACGGCGATTCATTTCAATTTCAAATTTTGTCATCATACAAAGGTAGAGTGGTAATCTTTCTCTATATTTCAACTACACAATTCGCACTCTTTTATTGAGCTTCTATTGTTATCGCTGGCGCATTCTTTTTTTTTTGGTTTAGAATGTGTATGAAACGAGCCTAGTCATCCTGTTTGAGCGCAGCGCGTAACGTTTACTCTTTTCTTTTATTTTTTTAATAAAACTGTGTGGAGTTTCAATTTTAAAGATATGACGAAGTTATAATATAATAAGGTAGAAATTACTTGAAACCGTTTTTTGTGAAAAACGCACAAAAGCTAAAAACTGAAACTTTGAACCCCTGTATCTTCCGCTGCTTGAGATTTTCCGATATTAAATTTTTCGGTGACTTTCGTGCTCATAGATGTTTCTTGTCCGAAACGTTAACAACTTCCATTTTGTCACATAAACTAAGAAGTTTTTTACTAGGCGCCATTTCAAAGAGATCTATTACTACCCAACTGAACAATAAAAATTAAACATACAGTCCCGCCGAAGAAAATAATGTTGTAAATACGACAGAAGTATTTAGTCTCCGCATTAAAATGGAAAGAGGTAATTCCCCGGCTACAGAGTGCATTGTTGCCAATATACTACATAATATTTATGCCCATGTCATGCAGCGCTCGGTCCCGTTGTCGGAGGTTCGCGTACGGTTAAGGAATGTTTCCGAATTTTTTTACCAAAAAAAATTGTCCGCGTCCGGTTATTAGAGTGTCCGGTTATGGGAGTGAAAGTTACATGAAAAGAAATAGGCAAAAGCTTGGTACCAACAAATTTGTCCGCCAAAAGGGAGTGTCCGCTTAATAGAGGTGTCCGCAAGGAGAGGTTTCACTGTAATTCATACTTATATGGGAAAACGGTAGCCATAGCCAGCACCTAAACATTCGCATAATCTTGACTTTATTGTTTTGTCTTGTCTTTTTATGAAGTCATGAAATGCATAACTGCACACTGACTAACAGCACAGCAGCAAACGTTAGAATGTACTTTTTATTAGAAAACCTTTTTTCTGTAGTTTATACCTATGAGATTTTATTTGCTTTGAAGTAAAAACACGGGTACCTAAAACCTAAAATTAAGAAGTTAATATTCTATAGCATATTAGATTATTTTTTGTAAACAAATTATTGATCTGATTGAAGAAAATACAATTTTAGTAAAAGGATGCTGGAGACTGAAGGAAAAGTTTTTAAAAAATTTTGTGGGAAAATGATATTTTTCCTTGCAATATTTATTTTTAAAAAAATGCTTTTGTTTTATTTTTTTTTAAAGTGCTTATAAATCTAAAGTTAATAGAAAAAGACTTTTACAAAAACAGAATTTCCATACTCCTTCTATTTTCCCAAGGTCTTCAGTTTAAAATACATTTGTTCCATCGATCGTCTTCCTGTCTAATATTATGACCGAAAAATTTCCATTTTAATTTTTTAACTTCTCCGATATCCCTTAGTTTTATTTTATTTCTTATCCATTCATTCCTTTTTCTACCTGTTAGCTTTACATGTCACATTTGTCTTTCCAATGAATTTGGGCTTTTCTTACCTTATCCATGTTTGATTTTGTGTCCAGGTCTGAGATCTATAGGTAAGTACAGGAAGGATAAATTGACTATACACTTTCGTTTTGAGGTACTGAGAATATGTAGCTTAATTTACCAAATGCTGCCCAGGCCAATCTTACTCTTCTCTTGATTTCAGCTGTTTGGTATTCTTTTTTTAGTTAAATAATAATTTGTTCCAGGTATATATATTCCTCTACTTTTTCTATTTTTTCTTGATTATTTTAATAATAATAATATAATAAAATAATAATTTGTCCCAGCTATAAATTACTATATTCCTCTACTTGTTCTATTTTCTTTTGGTTTATTCTGATCGTTATATAGTTCATACTCAAGCCTATATTTTTAGCTCCTGTATCCAGTTCTTTCAGCATTTTTATCAGTTCTTCTGTCTTGTCTGTTATAAAGGCGATCCCATCAACATATCTTAGCTGGTTCAAGGATTGTGTTGCTGCCTATTTCTTCTCAAACAAAATTTTTTAAAACATCTTCTAGGGCCTGGTTAAATAGGATGGAATATTGTATCATCCTTTTTTACACCTCTTCTTATGCGTATTGGCTTGGTTCCTTTGTGGATTTTGATTGATGTTGGTGCTTCACTAATTCTGTTAATCTTTACCAATGCCAAAAGCTAATGTTATGCCTCTAAAAAAGAAAATACTTTCGTATCTAGAGACGAAAATAATAAAAGTTGATTTTAGCAAAAATAACAAGGAAATTCAAGTTAATATCTTGTAGAGGCAGGAAAAATAGCCTACACAATTCGTTTAAAGTTACCACTTTCCTTATTCAACATCAAAGGGTGAGACGCGTCCACCTCGCAACGAAAATAGACTTGTCTCCGCATTTTTTAAAATTGTCAGTAGTTCTCGAGAAATCCCGGGTACGTCTTGAGAAATCCCGTTTAAAATGGGACACCATTTAGGTGTGACGGGTAGATTGTTACTATAAAGTAAGATTCGATGGGCCCCTTTAGTTTTGCCAGGCTTTGAATGAAGTTACAATGTATAGGATATTAAACCAAGAATTTTATCTATTAATTTTCAACAAAATGTTTAGTTCGTCACAAACTTCCTTGTCGTTTCCATATTAAAAACCTTTCTTTTTACCTGATATAAAATGGTTATAAACCTTAAAATATTTGTCAACATTTTTTAGCTAGATTCCGACATTTGACAATTTTTTAAAATATATTAGTATGTTTCCTTGTTTTGGCATTTTTATTTGGTTTCTTGGAGAAAAGCAAAAACAGGTCGACTAAGTTTTTTTACGAGCTTTCTTTCTACCGCAAACTTCTTTTGGTCAGACCCCCGAAAAGAGGTCTACTCACATCCAACCTTTTTTTACCGATGGGATAAAGCCACTAGTGGTACCTCTTTCAAAAGCTTATTAAAAAGAAAAACAACAAAATATTTTTTTTGCTATACGGCAAACCAAATCAAAAAATGATTTTTCCAATTTTTCACTCATGGTACCTTATTCGAAAGCTTATAGAAAAAGAAAAACAATGGTATAATGTTTTTCGACATACGTCAATTAAAATGCCAAAAAATATTATTTTTGATTTAAAAAAAAACAAAAAAAATTTTGATGTGTTTTTGTTTTTTTCAACGATTTAAATATTAACTCGCTGGTTGCAGTATTCCATTTAAAGTCACCACCCTGTATAAATTTGCTGCAAAAATATCAGACACTTGTGTAGGAGTGTTATTTTTTATTGACGATCTTACACAAGTCAATGTAGGACATTGATTAGGCGTATTTTTTATTGTAAAGACGTTCCTTTTGTTATTAATCCTTATGTAACAATCAAAAAACGCCTTAAGAATTAATTTGTAACAAACGTCAGTGAAATAAAATGCGTATGTTTGGCATTTATATTTTGTATTATGAGATTTTTTACGACATACGATAAATAACTTTGCAACGTGCAAATACCATCTTGCAAATAAATAGATCCGACAATAAGTCCCGAGCATGCGCTTTCTAAACCGAAAAAAATTATTTAAAAAAATCTTGGAAACTACAGAATTCTATCCATATTTTGGTGACATTTTTTTTTCAAAACCATATGTTAATATAATCAAAAAGTTTTCCTTTTCGTTGAATCAACTATGCCTTCGGATGGCATATCACGCTGGAAACCTATCCAGATGGGAAATTAATCTCACAACAATTTAGACAGGTCCATCTAGCCTTTACCTGTGAGATCTGGAAATCTCTGGCTGGCAAGGGACCGCCGATCAGCAACAGCTACTTTCCGAGGAGGGGGTATTGTTTCGGGTCCGCGCAGGCAAGGATTTAAAGTCCTGGATTATCTGCAGCATAAAAAGGTGGATATGGCCACTTTCTATAGAATCATCAAAAAACGAAACACCGATGTGGCCCTCATTCTCAGACCTTGCATATTTGTGAACAACATCTTTATTTTAGGGATCGGGCGGCCAAAAAGCTGAAATTACATATGGAAGGTATACTGACTAAGGCTGTTCTTGCTTCGACTAAACTACCTTATGACTTCATCCAACCACTCCCTGATAATAAACTCTATTTGCTGAAGCAATACTACAGGCGACCAAATCTACAACTGATGATTGTAGGAATGAATGCCAATTCGCAACACACCGTATGGGGTAGCAGCAACATAAATTAGAGTCCATTTAAGTTTGTCATTTCTAAGAATTTGGAAATATTTAATAATTTAAAGTAATTCAATTGCAACCAATTAACGACAATCCTTGTCAGGTCACAGGCACATCCAGTTAGAAATCGGAGAGATAGAGGAAATGTAGAACAGTGTCGGGCTTTGAGAAGGAGGAGCTGGCAGTGGTACGGGGAAAGTCTAGATATAAACTGCTAGGACATAATCAAAAATTTTAGAGACAAGACTTAGAACTAGAGGCTATTCATCTATCGGATGTAATAATTCCTTACTTTTCATAAACACTTCCTTACAAGAAAGAAACTTCTTGGTGGAATAAAGATTGTTAGAGTTAAAAGAAAAACGCGCAAACTGTTTGACAGGGCGAAAAAATCCAGAAACTTTGAGGAAGACCACGCCACTTAAAAGAGATTAGACAGGAAGGAAAACTAGAAAACTGCAAAGGAGAACTTTGCATAGCTTCAGTGCCAGATTAAATGATGTTCGCGCTATTTCAGCAAGGGAAAAACTATAATTTCTCAGTTTTGTAAACTATTACACATCACTGTAATCACACGCTAGGGCTTTAGACCAATAACCCTCTCACCTTACATAGTAAAAACCAATGAGGAACTGATAAATAGACATGGGAGGAAAACTTTTTTAAAAGAAAAGCATTTTTACGAAAATCTTGCGAATCTGCTTTTCATCAACTGGTTACAAAGGTAAAACGAGCAAACAGTAAAACATAGGTCGCCCTCATAGCTTTTTTTGTCATAGAAGAGGCATTTGACCGATACTCTTTTGAATCTATGAAAACTGCCTTGTCAAGACACGACAGCATATAATACTATCGGGTGTTCGGTAGACAAAATGATATGTGGAAGACAGTACAAGCCACTTTAAGCAGAGACACAGTGGAAGTCACGGTAACCAAAATTGCTTACCGTAAGGAGTGTTGATGACTCCTTGAACTCCTGACCGAACTTAATAACAAGGGCATTTACCCAGGGTTATGGCTATTATATTGTCGCTAATGGCTGTCACAAGAATAGTAGGGAAACCTTGAAAACTCGCACCACCCATAGTTCACGAGTTATACAAGATGGTCAAGATGATGGTGAAACCAAAAAGACCTATTGACCGACGGTATGGTGGCCAGAAATCAAACAAATCAAAACAAAACTGGAGCTTTCTAAACTCTAGAGACTTGCATGCCTTTGTATACCTGAAGAAAAGGGCACCGCTTGGTTCTAACCGCTGCCATAAAACCATACTTAACCCTCCTTCCTCTTGACATCAAAGCGGATGGCAAAATGAGAGCAAACGTCCTAAGATGCTACGACAACTGGTATGCAAAATCTCAATCGGGATATACCAAGATTAGGAGCATTGGCAACAACTTGATGTTCTAAATACCAATAAGTCGTTTAAAACCTAGTTACTTTGGGAAAACAAGACGAAAATCTTACTAGTAAAGTCCGAAAAGTTGGCTTGGTACACCGATGGATCCAAAACAGATTGTGAATAAGGAGCAGGAGTATATGGACTAGCCCCTAGAACAAAGAGGTTTTCATCTCCGGGGAAAAACAACACTATGCCAAAATACATGCCAGGAAACCCGAGAAGATATTTTCTTTTCTAAGGGTAACATATATTCTCAGATTGCAAAGCAGCAATCAAAGCATACCAACAAATCAACACAACAAGGTTGCACATGCGTGCAATGAAGCAATAAACATGCATAGTTTAAAGTTTACTGAATATTGTTTGATTCACTGGTTTTTACTTCTTTGCCACCGTTTGACTTATCATTAACAGCACACCTAGATATTTACACTTTAAAACAACCTAGTTATTTAAACTTTAAAATAATCTAGACATTTAAACATTAAAACATGTTTTAAAAATTCTTCTTTTAAATACAGACCATACTTTTACCTCTGTTGGTTGTTTCATCAATAAATGCAGATTACCTAAATTATTTTTATATCTTCTATTTACGGCATTATACACCTTGGCTAAAACAGAAGGATAAAGGTTAAAAATATGGAGATATCTATGACGTAGACGATAAGAGAATACGACTAAGAATGAAATATCGCACTGCTAGCTTCTTTTGCATAAAACGCATATATTTTGCATACACACAACATGTGCATTATGTACTCTTTACTTTCCAAAATAAATTTTATTAATATTGCTTTTTATAATGGTTGCAAATTAAGGCCAGATCTTTCGCACCCAGCTGATTTTTTAACGAGATTCAGACATAATTAACGCTTATGTGGGATTTTATTTCACGAATGCATCTTAAATAACAATAAATACCACTAAAGTTAACAAACAAATATTAGTAAAAAAGTTCTCCTTTTGGAATAGAGTTGGCAAGTACTGGTCAAGTTCCGAGTACCAGTTTATTCTGGAATTGCGGCCTTTAAATTGCCCCGTTTTCAAATTCCGGCAAGCATAATATGCTAGTAGTAGTAGCGATGGGGAGACCATTTTTGGTCTAGCGACTAGGCATACGGCGCGCCCTTTTCGCAAACTCCGATTTGTCCGTATACCATATATCAAACTGATGCACGTGCTCCTTATGGTGCAAGTTTTCTTTCTCCAGGAGGACCTAATTTTGCCTGGCATCTCTTTGTCGAGGGCAGGGATCTTTATACAGCGTAGTATGTCTACACAGTGGACCCACGCTTTTACAACTCTTCCGAACGGTGATCCTGCTACATGTTAGACTTGCATCTGTCTAACATCGCTATCGTCCCAGCAGAATTTGGTTATAGACGATAGACTTCGTTCGTTTTCAGCGGAACAGTCGTGGTCGTAGTGACTTAACTGTAAGGGATTTATGCTGGCGCCATCCTGGTACGGACTATATAGCACTTATAGCAGGATTCTGGGTTATTATTTCTGGTTCCTCGGCTGGCTGCGTGTCGGCTTCTGGACTACAATTGCATATATTCTCGATGTTTGAGGCAACTTATATTTGCGTGCATCGCTGAAAAGGAAGTGAGGAAGCATAATGGGCTAATTTATTTAGTTAAAACTATTTTCATCAAAGCATTATTCCGATATTTGAACATCAAACGTATCGGACAGATATTTCATAACAAAACAAGAAGAGACCTATTCCAGTTTAAAATAAATTGAGGCAGGAGTAGTGTGCTGGGCCATTTCTTATATATGTTGTATATACGAGCAACATTCCGACAACAGAAAATTATCACAGAGCTACCTTTACAGATGATACAGGCGTGATGACAGTGGGAAAGTCTAACGAAAAATTTACAGAGATACACAATATACTATCACCCAGATCCATACGTGGATGAAAAGGTGGTGCATCATACTCAATACAACAAAATCATTTCATGTTTGCTTTACCTAATAATTATATTCGTGTAACAATAAACAACTATTTCATATAATACTCCAATAAGACTAATGAACCTTGATACAAAAGTACGCTGGAATGTACACGTTAAAAAGAAGAAAAAGAACCTGAAATACAGAAAAATTTTGTGGTTGAGAGGAAAGTTTTCAAAATAGGTCATACATAATAACATTTTGTGATCAAACTAAGAAGCATGGTAAATGCTCCTTAGTAGATAAGGAATAGTAACTTTAACCGAGAATTAAAAACAATCAAAAGGCTTAAAAAAGTCCCAAGAAAGCAAACTCGCATATAAAAATCAGCTGATAACATACTTAAACGGAAACCATTTAAACTAATAGGTTAGGCACGTTCGTGAAAATTCACTAAAACAAATCAGAATACAAACAGTAGTTGTTACATTAACATATTAAAATTTGGATTTCTTAATAGAAAAAAAATTAGAGTTTAGTTGGGTTGTTATTTCTTAGTGCATTTGACAATCTTTAATAATTTAAGATAAAACAAAATTGCTTATTAGTCTACTGTGACTAGATTTTAATTAAGGTAACCCAGTGTGCTGTGTGTTCTAATAAAAAATTACACATACTATAGAGAGCGTGTATTAAAATATTCTGAATTTGATTTTGTTAGCGTTCTGTAGAGCAAGAGTGTTAGTTAATTTTTTTCTATTAGTATTTGGACCAAGATTCAGTACTATTAGATCTTGGACTACTGTTTGATTGATTGATTGATGGTACTTAGATGGGTGTTTATTTAGTTTAGTGATCTGGGTCATCACTTTTCACAGAAAGGAGATCACCTCACATAAAAAGATGACCGCTTATTACATGATGAAATTCACACAGGCAAGGACGTTAATTGTTTGTGTGTAAAATGACTTGCCAAAATTGAGAACGTTAAAATTGATACTTGAGTTCGTTATGCAACAATTTTTTTTTGCATTTTGTAAATGGGAACATAGACCGTCTTTCAAAGATGTTTTTCTATTATGAAATACGAATTGAAATACATAAGTGTTAGCAAAAATCTTTGAAATTGTAATGGTATTAAAATTATTATCAAAGGAATTTTTTGGGGTGTGATCAAAGATCAAATAAATGAGTTTTGAACCGAACCGTCCTCAGAACGTGGACTGATATTGAATTTAGCTCTTTCCATTGTGATGTTGGATTTTTGCCTCTCGCTACCCCAGCTGATACCGCGAACTGCCAGTTGGTTTTCTAAAGTAGGTATCCACATTTCATTTTTTCTTTTTAGCTTTCATCACCTTCGTTTTATTGCCTTTCAATCCATTTTGGTTGAACCGAACCGAACCGTTCTGAGGACGAGCCCCAAAATGCATTTATTTAATCTTTGAAATTGTTTGAAATAAAATTTATATAGGTGCAGGGTGTGTCATAAAGGGTACCTGTTGCCAATGGCGTATCGCAGAAATGGTTCAATATATTATTCATTTGTATAACCTTGTTTATTCTTCGGTTCTTCGGTTATTTAGGGAGACCAACTGGTCCGTTAGTTGCCCTGATAATAGAACGACCCAATTCCACGTATACTCCCGCTCATAGGACTTGCCTCGCTAATAGTTTCACCAGTGTAGCAAACTTTAAACTGTTTTTTCGCTTCTCTATCTGCAATGTTTCTATTGTACCTATTCTCAAGCCTCCGAGAGGAGCCGACAGACCTGCTAACCGTCACTGACGCAATAATAATTTCTCTAGTTGTTAGCTTTTCTATGGCTGGATGCCCAGTTGGCTCCCCACCTCCTCTCCATTGAACTGTGTCCCTTAGGCATATGTAGGTTGCCATCGCCTCATTCTTGATCCTTGTTGGTAGCGATGGCAGTCCCAGTTATGTCTCAGGGGCCAGATCAATGTAGTTCTCATTGTTGCGGTTATCACTCTACTCATCAGCTCCTGCATACTTTTAAGGTTTAGAAATGTTGTCGTTTAATGTACTGCGGGTCACCAGACTATGGATCCATTATTAGATACTCGGTCAAAGGATTGCTATATCCTGACGATCTTAGCACTAAGTGCCACATGTAACTTTACAGATATT
Organism: Aspidapion aeneum; assembly: GCA_963576565.1. Taxonomy (NCBI): domain Eukaryota; kingdom Metazoa; phylum Arthropoda; class Insecta; order Coleoptera; family Brentidae; genus Aspidapion; species Aspidapion aeneum. Next base: position 22,682,258 of record OY755043.1, read on the forward strand.
AATTGGAGATATGGCCTATTTTTCACAATACTAGGAAGAATATACGTTTTGAAATTAAACTGAAGCTTTCTGTAAGGGTCTCTGTATCCAAACGGGAAGTCTGGAAGTGGATAATGGAATTGTGTACTTTGCTCTCAGAATGGAGTCGTCAGGTATACTAACGCCTGGAAAATTAAGGATAGGTCTGGCCCAGGTCTGCAGAATTACGGAAGCGAGGTATTATTTTGCCCTGGGTAGGCATGCCAAGGTTTTTTTAGCATAATTATATGTTATTTTGATGTAGTTATAAAAACTCCACGTCACGAAAATACATCTACATTTCATCAGACAGCAAAGCTGCACTATCATAAAATCGACCTGCTCTGATTTTATAGCTGAGAGAAGGGAGGACCGAAAACCTTGGCAGAACACAACAAATTTGATCTCCTCTGGATTCCAGCACATGAGGGCATTCTTGGAAATGAGGAGGCTAAGTAATTAGGATCATTAGCTATTACAATGATGTCCGAACCCATGACTTGATCAGGTGCTTTGGGAAGATATGGAAGGAATGCGGCAAGCCAACTCCCTCATCGAGAAGGTAAGCATTTTGAATGAGTAAACATTTTTTCAAAAATATATTTTTTTTAAAGTAGTTTTTAAGTAATTTTTGAAAAAGGCATTACTTACTTTTTTTTAAAATACTTCTTTTTAAAAAAGCATTATTTTAACTATTTTTTTTTGTAGAGACATTTCGTTTGGAAAATTGTGGTGACCGGAGAGGTTAAGATATGTTTGGGATAAATTGACGAAAGTAAGACCGATAACGATTTTGATTTTCGAAAAGGACAGAGGAGCTATACTTTAAGAAAAAATAAGTTTAAAAGTTAGGAGGCCTCAATTGGCGAATTAGGTCGATGGCAAGTTGGCCCGGCATAAGTTGGATCGACGGTGAATTAGCCGCGGCGAATAGTCTTACTGTCCGATCAGAATAAAAAGAGGAGCAAAAGATATAACTCAACTCAATCTATCTCCCTCTGTTTACAGCACTTTGGTCTTACTCGGTCTTCATTTTTAGCAAATTTACCATCAACAAAATTTTAGTATTACAAGAAAGACCGTACTCGTCTGGTACGTTTAACGAAATCGACTCCAGCCCGTTCATTATTCACACCCTTTTATTGGGTTTCTCTTGTTACAGGTGGGCCAGTTGACAATTCACACCATTTTATTGGGTTTCTATTGGTGTCGTACACATCCTACACCAATAACAAGAAACAGTGGCGTATCATTTACTCTTTTTGAATTTTGTAATATAACTGTGTGGAGTTCCAATTTTAAAGATATAACGAATGGTTTTGGATTTTTGCAATTTTTAGAAAGTTAATTGGTATTTTTTTAGGTTTCTAGATTCGTACGCACCTACCTAATGTAATAGGTAGGTACAGTTGGGGACTTAATAAATGGCCGCTGCCGTTTTCAGAAGAGTTTGGATGAGAATCACAATACCGGGCGAGGTTATTGACCGAATTTCGTGGCGCGTCATTCAACACATATAATTTATTCGCATTACTGGGTTAAATTCAACTATGAAAAATTTCGCATCGTTCTGTATTTCGTTTGAATGTTCGGCTAAAAAAATACACTTAATTTAAATTTTTTGCCTGCAAACAACTATTATTTTTTAGGAGCTATTGTTTTATGGACAGACATATACACACACAGACAGACATCACGACGATATTGCTAGAATAGGTCACAATATCGGCGCTATCTCAAAAAAAAAAAAAAATTCATCAAAAACAATACCTTCTCTAGCCATTGCTGCGCGGGCTAGGAAGGTAAAAAATGAGGGATGATCCTTTGGCTTTGGGGTTGAAAATATTACAATGATTTCTGGGTAAAAATTTGCCCCCCTTTATGTTAAACAATTAAAAAATCAGGTATTAAATAAAAATATCCCTACAAGGTTTGATTAGTCTTTAAATAAAAAGTCTGTACAATCCTTTGTAAGCATAAAAAATGCAACAAAACATTTGTAAATAAATTATTAATCCCGCCAGAATACACTCATCCTATGCTAATACACAAGTAATCAGCTAAAGAAAGAAATATGTGTATCCAAAAAACGTGTATGGCTCCGCTCGTTTATCGGCCAATATTCCGAATAGTTACGATGAATTTCAATAACAAAAATTGCATTGCACAAAAGTGCACAGCGACAGCCGATCGACGTGGAGCTGAGGGAATGAAAGCGCGCGATATGATGTTCAATAATTCATTCATTCATAAACCTCGCCTGGTATTGAGATTCTCATCCAAGCTCTTCTGAAAACGGCAGCGGCCATTTATTAAGTCCCCGACTGTACCTATTATACCTTAGTATAAAAGTTTTGAACAAATATTTATTTTTAAGAAAAATAAAGTATGAAGTTTCCAGCAAAAAAAAGCTTAGGAGGAAAAAATATAAAATTAATACCTAATAATGATGAATTAAATAATTATAGCACGCCACTGGACAAAGAAAGATAGCGCTAATAGAAGTCATCTCTTTTGTGCCTCATTTTATTCTGGCCGGACATTGGACCCCTAATAAGATCTTATTCAAACCTAATCCCACGGATCACCTGTAACCTGCTCTAATTAAGGTAACTGATGATGAGTGCTGTGCTCCTCATGAAGACCACTCATTATCAGTTACCTTAGTGCTAATACTCTTGCCTAAACAAAGGACTAAAGCTACATTTACAATCAATTTCGAACAAATGTAATTTTATTTAAAATTGACGTTTCTGTGCGGACCCATTTACAATGGCCAATTTTTTAGGTTATGGTAGGCCCATTTTTATTTTTTTTAAAGCGTATGGAGAAAGTATTAATTTTGTAAGAAGGGTAGATTTTTTTGGTATCTTTACCAAAATAGACAGGCTGGTGCACAATTATTTTATCCAAAGCGACTGAAAACCAAAAAAATATTTTCTCTAACCTTCAAATTCCAAACCAAATTGCACCGAAGCTTGCAACTGCCAAGGTGCTTGATCGAATTCCAATCCCGCTTTGGCTTAAGCAAACGTCAAATTGGCAATGTAAATGAACCTGAACAAACCCATATGTCAAGCCAAGGCCAACACAAAAATAGAGGCCACGACCCTGAAAAAATCAGCTGTTCTCCCGGGGCTGAATTTTACATTGGGTCTTATGGGAGGTCAGACGTTTTTTTATGATATTTTCAAAATGGCACTACAGATTTCCGCAAAATTTCAGTGAAATATTCTCAGACACCATCCCGATATTCCACCAAAGGTTTGTAAGGAAGCAGCATGATTAAAAGGTTTAAATCTTCAAGATTTAGCATTCCTTATTTTGAATTCAAATTACCCGCCATGTACCACATGCCAACTGTTATATTTGATATGTATTTGACTTTGTCATATGTGATTGTCACATTCGCTTCTACTTTAAACTTAATTCTTGTGTGAGCTAATGAAGCGGCTATGAAAAATTAGGGCTTACTATACATTTAAAAAAAATTGTTCTGCGAGAATATAGTAAAAACAATCTTAAAAACGGCTTTATTTAAAAAAAAATCAAATATCCATGAACTGTCATTCCAACTTCAATATGTTAAAGACAATCAGCTGTGTCGTAACGTGACCATCAAAAAAAAATCAGCCCCGGATGTGACGTCAACAAAGTGGAGGATCGTGGCCCGTCCATTTTGATAGCCCTGGTCAAGCTTACAATAAGCAGGTATAAAATTGATTGTAAATGTAGCTTAACGAGTTTTTAGTAAACAGTAACAGACACATATAAAAAAGTGTGACACACTACAAATTAAGTGTAATATATTATTTTCTAGGAAATTAAATTTATTAGAGCAAAACTAACCATGAAGGTGGATAAGCAATTACAGATACAAGATGATGCTTTTAGATAGAAATATGTAATTTTGGTTTCAGTTAGGTAAGTATGGCCATCTACATCACAATCAACAATGCAGTTGCAGCAAAGACGCTTATTATGTTTTTGATTAATCACTACTGTTTTATTTAACAAAACAAAAGAATTATTTACTTCCTATTTAGGTACCCATGTTATAAGCGTAATCACTTTATAGTTTTTTAGGTACAACTGGCAACGCCGGCTTATCCTATAGGCACTCTAGGCACCAACCTAGGGCCCGCAATCTCAAGATGGCAGGGCTGTGGTCCAACAACTTAATCTGGGGGTTCGGCAGTGCCCCGCCAAATTCGCTTAAACTGCTGTGCCATCTTTTCTTGAAACATTTTAGCCCATATTTGACTTATCTAAAACCCTACTTCGGAATGAGCTACGAAACTCACACATTGCACAGACGGAGACCTACATAAGGTTAACAATTCCCCTAAGTTTCATGGACTTTCATGAAGTAGTAAAGTGTAATTACGAAATTTCGAAAACCGTAGAATTTGCCACTCACTCACTCATGTATAGATCATGAAAATTCTACTGTGCTTTGGAAGACGGATAGGAACTATATATGATAAAACTATAGGAAAAAATTTAAAAACACCAAAATTTAAATTTCCTTCCCTCTCCTATAAATGCAAAGTGTCATAGAAAAATAGATTAAACCAAACAAAGTAATTTTGAAACTACAGTTATATACAACTAATACACATATAAACAAATAAAGGTAGCTAGGTATGCATTGATTCAATAAAGGACAATGTGAATAGGTCAGGTTTTCTAACAAATCTGTTACATCCAAGAAATAATAAATATTTTTTTATCGATACTATTTGACACTAATCGGCAATTTTAATTAATTTTGTGTTAATTTTATGCTAAAAGCCCATTCAATTAAATGAAAAATTGTAGTTGTAAATAACATTATTTGCATATAGGTAGCAATATTTTTTATTTAAATTTTAAACAAAAATGATGGTTAACCTATTTCCTTTTTTCGCACAACTCCCAGTCAGTTTGATTAATTTTGCATTTTAAATGCAGTCACTTCGATAACTCGAACAACCAGGTGTCACATAAAAATTTCGACTTATCGAGACTTCGACTTATCAAATAAAAAACAAAAATTTTTGCGGCATTTTCGTATTTTTTGTGAATCAAAAGTGGTTTGAATTCCTTAGGCTTTGTAATTTAATGGTTAGTTTTTAGATGTACCAAGATAAGGATGCTCCACGGTGGATAGAATAGACCGGTGTTCGGAGCTTATAGGCATATACGTAAATATGCTTATAGGTATATCGAATTTTTCACGTTACTGGTGGTCCAGCTGATTTTTGTAAACAAAAGTTAGATATGATATGAACAGCGGCGTAGCGTGCCCGAAAGGGCGGGGGGGGGGGGGCGACAGCTAAAAAGGGCGCCTCTGAAAACTGATGAAAAATCTTATGGCAGAAAAAAAAACCAAAAGGTCAAAAAGGCGCCTCTCACAAATCTTGCGACCAAAAAAAAAAAAAAAAGGTCATCATATGTCAGGGGGCGGCCGATACGTCACGAGGGCGCCTCTCCCACCTATGGGGCGCCATTACCCTCGGGGCGGGGGGGGGGGGGCGACGAACCCACCGCGCCCCCCCCACGCTACGCCGCTGGATATGAACAACGGAACAACTAATATTTTTTGAATTTTTTGAAAACCAAGGCAATTTTCCTACTGTTTTCTCTAGTACATCCTTATAAAATATAATTTTCTAGACGTATTGTCGTTATTTCGTTTTAGCCCGCTTTATTTTTTATTACACAAAACTTAAACTATCAAAGGTGCACCGAGGACTTGGGAAGTATACCAAGATGTAGGTCTGCGGATTATTTTTGAAGCTGAAAAAAACACATTATTCTCTTTGAATTTTAATTTAAAGAGAAATGAAGCGAGCTAAAAAAAATAATAAAAAATAACGACTGGTATGTCTGAAAAATATTATTTTATAAGAATATACTAAAAATAGTAGGAAAATTGCCCTAGTTTTCAAAAAATACAAAAAAATTTAGTTGTTCATATCATGTTTACAAGTCAGCTGGACCACTAGTGACGTGAAAATTCGACATATATATAAGATCCGAACACCATACTAGGCACCGTGAAGATGCTCTTACCCAATGGCGTGTTGAGGTGGGTGTTTCGAATTCCAATTTCGCGCAGTTAACAAACTTCGGAAGCGGAATGTAAATACGTAACCTCAAACATTTTCTCTTTCTTCCTTTTGCTATCATACATTGTAGAAAAGCAAAAGTGAAAATTTCATTCCAAAAAATGGAAATAACCATTTAAAAACAATTTTTATTTTAAATAAAATAAAATGCCTTTAGTTAATGGTTGATTAGTGCCTTCAACCAACAAGAAATGTGGTAAGATATATTTGATTACTCTGAAAAGACAAATAAAAATAATTAAAATTCTTTTAATCTTTAACACAATTCTATCTCTTTTGAATTACAGAATTCTCCACTTCCCACTCCTGCTCAGGAAACTTTTTCGCTGAATTTTCAACTAGTATTAGGAACTGTTTAAACCCTCGCATTAGCTTGCTGGGGGTATGAGTGTCTTTTGAAGTTTTTTGAAAGGTACGTTATATTTTAGGGGTGTTTTATGAATAATGCAGTTTGGGTTATTGGTTAAAAATGATGGAGGTGGAATAGTCAGTTTCAGAATACGTTATTAAACCTGAAAGTGATTATTTGATTCCTTTCAATATATTCTTATTATTTCCGTTTGAATCTGTATACTAGGCACTGAAAATTGCTTGGGATGTAGTTACACTTCTTTGTTTACCTTGTTTCAGCTGTTGATGGGTCTCTTTAGACTCGAAGCATGTCCTTTAGTGGAGAAGACGATGAGTTTTTTCCTTGTAATAACAAATAGTATAAAAAATTTAAGGAATATTAAGAAATGAACGGGTCATTTCATAAAGAAATCACATCTTTATGTAAAATCTCAAAAACTAAAAGTGACAGATGAAATTTCATTGGTAAGAGTTGGATTCTTTATAACAAAAACCTTTTGAAAAACTCTGATAAAAAATGTACACCAATTTTTTTTTCATAAACAAAAATGTGAATAGGCTATCTGCCAAAATGCAGACGTTTTAAAATCTTCGTGTAGCTTGAAAAATATGCAATTTTCACATGCAATCTTCTCTTGAAAGTCGGTGACCGAAACAATAAAGACTTTAGTGGAGAAGACGATGAGTTTTTTCCTTTTAATAACAAATAGTATAAAAAATTTAAGGAATATTTATAAAGAAATGAATGGGTTATTTCATAAAGAAGTCACATCTTTATGTGAAATCTCAAAAACTAAACGTGACAGATGAAATTTCATTGGTAAGAGTTGGATTCTTTATAACAAAAACCTTTTGAAAAACTCTGATAAAAAATTTACACCAATTTTTTTTCATAAACAAAAAGGTGAATAGGCTATCTGCCAAAATGCAGACGTTTTAAAATCTTCGTCTAGCTTGAAAAATATGCAATTTTCACATGCAATCTTCACTTGAAAATCAAGGTGACTCAGTGATTTTCTATCTCACCTAGAAACACCTAAAAACCCCCAAATGTCGAAACTAGGACACTCTGTTCTAACATAATATTATAACATTAATAAACTGTATAACATTTAATATGGTTTATGCAAATTTTGTGTCAGTTAATCTTGTCATACTTAAAACAATTTTTGAATTTTTAATATACAGTGAAACCTCTCCTTGCGGACACCTCTATTAAGCGGACACTCCCTTTAGGCGGACAAATTTGTTGGAATCAAGCTTTTGCCTATTTCTCTACATGTAAAATTCACTCCTATGCCGGACACTCTAATATCCAGCGGACAATTTTTTTTGGTAAAAAAATTCTGACACCTCTCTTGGACCTCTTTAATATTTTGTAGTATGTTGAAAAAGTACCTCTTTCCGTTTTAATGCGGAGAGTAAATACTTCTGTCTGTGTCTGTGTGTTTTATTTTTATTGTTCAGTTGGGTAGTAGTAGCTGACCTATATTTTTTGTTGTAATAGAAACTTCTCAGTTTACGTGAAAAATGCAAGTTGTTAACGTTTCGGAGAAAGAACATCTATCAGCAGGAAAGATCTCTGAAAAATTTAATATCGGAAAAACTCAAGCAGCGGTAATTGTTAACAAAATAATATGATGGGATGAAAAATTTCCGGCCTAGCCTATAGCAGGCCCGATTTGCTTTGTTGTTCCAACGTGTTTGTGAAGCCTTGCTTGTGATCAGTATACGCTCGAAGTTTAAAGTGAGTGCGTCAAGTAGTTTGTGTCCTGCTTATTTTGAAAGTTTACACAGTGTGTCAATTTTAAAAAATGGAAAAGAACGAGATAAGAGCCGTGGTGAAATATTTTCATATCAAAAGGATTATCGCCGACGGAAATAAAAGCTGAACTAGATGCTACACTAGGGGAATCTGCTCCTTCCTATACCACTGTTAAAACCTGGGTATCGGACTTTAAACGTGTTTGTACTAGCACTGATGATGCTCCGCGTTCTGGCAGGCCAGAAACGGCAACTTCTGAAGAAATGCTGCAAACTATTCACAAACTAATTCTAAAAGATCGCAGATTAAGACTGGAGGAGGTAACCTGAGGCTGTGCGCATATCAAAAGAGCGAGTTTACCATCTTTTATGTAAAGTTCTGTATGAGAAAGCTATCCGCCCGAAGGTGCCGCGTTTGCTCACGCCAGATCAAAAGATCGTGCTTTTAACCATTTCAGAGGAGAATTTGGCACTGTTTAGACATGATTCAGTGGACTTTTTGCGTAGATTTATTACGGTTGATGAAACATGGGTTCATCATTATACCCCTGAAACTAAGCAACAGTCCAAACAATGGACGGCAAAGGATGAACCAGTTCCAAAGGCAAAGGCAGTACCGTCTGCTGGAAAGGTCATGGCAATGGTCTTTTGGGACGCTAAAGGTATACTCCTCATAGATTATCTCGAAAAAGGAAGAACAATAAATTCATATTACTACAGCGACTTACTGGACCAGCTCAAGCACAATATAAGCGAAAAGCACCCTGGTTTGGCAAAAAAGAAAATTCTGTTTCATCAGGACAATGCACCTTGCCACAAGTACGCTCTTGTAATGGCTAAAATCCATCAGCTAGGCTTTGAGCTGTTAAACCATCTACCTTATTCGCCAGACCTAGCCCCGTCACACTTTTATTTGTTTCCAAACCTACAAAAATTTTTTGTTGGAAAAAATTTTCCTCAGATTTAGAAGTCATTGTAACTACAAACACCTATTTTGACAAGTTTGATAAATCAGACTTCAGTGATGGCATTAAATCAGTTGAACATCGTTGGGCCAAATGTATTACCTTACAAGGGGACTATGTAGAAAAATAAATTAATATTTAATTAATAACACTATGGTGTTGCGTTCTATGTTAGGCCGGAAACTTTTCATCCCGTCCTCGTATATTAGAATTTCACAGTTCTCTTTCTTAAGCAGACACCTCCAAAAAGCGAACAAAATCAACGACACCGTGAGTGTCCGCTTATAGGAGGTTTCACTGTACTATAATTATTTTGGTAGTGTCTGTCTGCTGGTTGCATAATAAGTAAGTGTTACAGTTTCTGACATTTTCGGCTTTCTTCCCCTTTCGCCAAATTCAGGTCTTCTTAATTGAATATCATTTAAATTAATTAATACAGCGACGAGCTCAGAAATATGGATAGGAGGTTCCGATCACTCTTGCGTTGCGTAGCGAAACAAAAGATAAAAAGATAAAAGATTGATTAGAAAATATCTAAAATTACAACAGATCGAAAAGACAAGAGATCGAATAAAATGATCGAAAGCACAATAGAAGGAAAAAAAAAGATAAAAAAGATAAAAGATCGAAAAAGATTCAAAATCAAGAAATTAAAAATTATAAACGTCGTCGTTGCACAATGGGCAATCATGTAGTAAAAAATGATATTCGCGGGTACGCTTTTTAGGATTTTGTGAACGGCAATGTGATAAGAAATGTCTAAACAATAAAAAGTTTAACATTTTTTATTTGAGTTTATTTTGTATCGGAATTGTTGCGAAGCAATTTGTTTGTTTACCTCTCTTCAGTATAACAGTTGAGTTTCGTAGCGATTTTCATTAAGTATAAATCCAAGGAGTTTTTTCAGCAAACGTTCAAAAATAATTGTTCTAACTATTATGGAGGAGCAAAATATAAGTAACCACTTTACATTCATAAAAATAAATTATATTAACATCTTAAACATTTATTGGGGTCTAATTTCTTTGTGCGCTATTTAATAAAGATTTTTAAAAAAGTACCCAAAAGTACTTTTTTAATTTTTTTTATATAATACTGTCTAAGCATTTTACTTTATAAAAATATGGACTAGATGCATCGCAGATGATCGCGAGTATTAAAAAAATATATTTTTTAGGTGATCCGTAGATGCTTAAAAACATTTTTAATTACTCCGTTACAAAACAACGTTTTATTTGGAGGAGAGCCCAAGCAATCTGGAAGAAGAAATTTAATAGCGGCAGTAGCAGATCTAGAGAGATGGCAGGGGGGTTTACCCCCCTCCTTGACATAGAGTTTAAATTTTTTAGTTCTAGTTAAAAAAAAGCTAGAAAACCGCACTTCCTTATAAAATTATAATTTTTTTAATTTTCTCAAAAATGACTTTATTTTCCGAAAATTTTTACCTTAGACGCATTTTATTTTCCTGCATTACTTAAAGTTCACATTTATAAAAAACGGCAAAAAAAATTGTTTTGGTTTTTGCGGACTTGCAGTTTGCAGGGTATGATTTTTGCCAATTTTGAACATTATGGGGCATGATTTTTGATAGAGGGCTGGGTTTTTAAGATAATCGGGTAAAACATGTGACAAACATGTGGTTTTTTTAGTTTTTTTTTTCATTTTCTCAATAAACGGACGCCGCTGGAAAGTTTGGTATCAGTCGGACGGCACTAACTTATACATTTTTAAAAAGGGAATTTAGTTTTCTACAATAAATTGTAAATTTTTTTTTTCCCAAAAAGCTTAGTTTTTGAGAAAATTGGACAAAACTTGTAAAAATATTGATAGGTATAATGATTTTTCAAAATTGATATAATATACGGACAATCCTAAATTGTTATAAATAAAAATAATCTTACCTTGTTATAATAGATCTTTTTAAAGAAAATTTTATTGTATATAGTCGGCTATAGAACGTAATTTTTGATAAAGAACTTATTTTTCAAGAAAATCGGGTAAATTATATAATAAACATGTTTCTTTTTTTAATTTTTTTACATCACCACAATAAACGGACGCCGCTGAAGAGTTACATATTGGTTGTACCCCACTGACTAATATATCGTTGAAAAAAAAATCTTATTGTCTATAATAAAGGCAATTACATATTTTTCCCTAAGAAGCTTAGTTATTGAGAAAATTTGAAGAAAACCTCAAAATCTCAGGTTTTGGAGGGTGTGTGGGGTATCGGGGGTTTTTGCAGCTAAAACTTAACAAACTAATACGATTTTATTTTTGGGTTGGATTTTACTTAATTTTCATTCATTCTGGCTAAGGCGTCAACTTAGTTAAATTTTCAGAAATTCGAACAAGACTATAATAAAAGGAGGGATAAAAAAAATTGGACCAAAACCTGGCTTGGCAACATCCAGATCGGTAATCTGTGACCTTTTATCAGTGCTTCGTCCCGGCGTTTAGTTTTAAGATATAAAATTTAGAGACATTTATCTAAATTAGAATGCTTTTTATTTTCTTTTTTTTTTGCTAGAGTTATGCTCAAACTTTATACTTAAAGTTACTTTTATTTCTTGGTTTAACCTAATTTAGTTACTAAGATATGCCTTGCCTACAAAAAGGGTAAAAATTTGAATTTGCGCGGTGAATTATATGCTCAAGAATGCATTGACTTTACTTTATTATTCCTTGAGTATATCCATTTTCCATCCTTTTTTAATTTAAGTTTTCCCTAATTTTATACATACCTTTTTACTGCTGTATTGCTCATATATAGCAGTGCTCCAACGTCCGTCTTGCTATACGGAGCTTCATGCGAATATTTGGGGTACTCTCCATACCAGTGATATATATTGATCGCCAAGTGAAATCACATGCGTGCTTTTTTAAGACAGCGGTCGTGTATAAACATTTATGGATTGCTTTGAAGTGCTACTGCTACTACTTTGATTGGAATTATTTGGATTCGACTGTGCAGTTGTCCATGTACCAAGTTCCTTTCATCCAAGGGTAAGTCAAAGTGTTTTTGAGCTGCGTTTCTTTACAGTTTTTACTTATTCCCTATGCTACTATTCCTAACTAAGAACACAAAAGTGTAACCTAAGAGTGGGAACTATTGGACTGGAGATCCCTATTGCTACAGTTCGGTTGGTTTGTTGACTTTTTCATGCGAAAGACGTCTCGACCGACCATTTTTTGGTCCTTCGAACCGGATTTCCCGTTCTGCGTAATAGGTGCTCTCAGAGTTGCATAATTGTGTTTGAAGTTAGGACTTTACTTTGCGTCTTTTTGAGACAAGGCATATCTTAGGTTTTACATTTTATCTACGGTGTGTCTATTGTACGTTGCACGTACCAACTTGCATTGCATTTTTTATTTGTGAAATATACAAATTGCATACAAATTTTGAAAAATTTATTTTTTTTCAAAATTAAAAATTATTGCGCTGTCGATGTATGTAAGGCTTGCGTTTCCTTGCGTACCTACACAAATTCAGAAACTCTTATCAGTTGCTAAATTTTTTGTGCATATTTATTAGCATTTATACTTTTTGCTAAAAACTTGCTGTTCTTTATTCAATATTTGCTAAAAGCCGCTGGCCTTTTAATATTGCTTTGAATCTTGGTTTACGAGGGAATTTAAAAAGTACTACGATATATTTTTTAAATTTGCTTCCCTTATTAACTATTGCTTTATTTTACACTTTAACCTTTTAAAATGGTAAGCGATACCGAAAAAAAGGTAAGCTCGGCTAAGGCCTTGCGTCAGACTGCAATCAATCAGTTGAGTGTGCTTGAACACTATGCCAATCAGGCGAAAACAAATCCAGCTGCTCACACAAGGTTTAAAGTTAACTTTAAAAAACTTTCTTCTTGTTGTAAGAGCTTTGAAAAGCATCATAATGCTTTACTGATCTTGATTTCAGACGATTCTGAAGCTCTGGAAGCTCAGAATAAAATACAAAAAGATTTTTTGGATAGATGCGTAGAGGTTGAGGCTTTGCACTATGATTTATTTGAGGTGGAGGCTGAAGAAATAAATCGAAGCCACAACGAGGTAAATAATCAAACAATTATTTTTCCGGAACCAGAATTTTCTCTTCCCAAGTTAAATGTCCCTCCTTTTTCGGGCAATGTTGAGGAGTTTCCAAGCTTTATTGAGATTTACAATGCGATTGTACATACGCGTAAGAGCTCGGACATTGAGAAGTTTAAATATTTACGTACGATTTTAAGAGGCCCTGCTTTAAATTTAATTAAAAATATACCTCTTGAAGGAAATAATTATTTACTTTGCTACGATACGCTGATTTCCAGATATGACAATAAGCGCTTGCGTGCGGTTTCTTACTGGAAATCTATCAAAAACTCACCTCGGCTATCCAAGGATGACGTTTTAGAATTGCGAAAAATGCTAGATACGTTCAAGGAAAACCTTGATTGCTTAAAAAATATGGGATATGCGACCCATAGTTGGTGCTTTATTACTGCGAACATGCTTTTGGATCGATTAGATCTCGGAACGCGTAAGTTATTTGAACTAAATCACGCTTCTAATTTAATGCCAAAATACGAAGATATTTACAAATTTTTAGAGCAACATTGCACGTCTCTTGAATCTTTATCTTTGTCTATGAAACAAGATAATGTTCAAAACTCACGACCAGGGAACTTCTCGAGATCCCCCCGTAATCCACGAAATAAAACAGTTTTACTTGCAAACAGACAGTCACAAAAAACTCCAAATTCCAAACAAAACACGTGTTTCTACTGCAAAGCAAAAAATACACATCTGATTTTTAGCTGTGAATCTTTTTTAGTGAAACCAATTCAAGAACGCATTGATTTTATTAGAAATAATAAGGGATGCACCAACTGCATGGCTAGTTTTCATCAAGTAAACTCGTGCACTTCACAAAAAAGATGTAGATTTTGTTTTTTAAATCACCACAGTCTTTTATGCCTAAAAAATAACTCCCCAGCTTCGGTGATTGCTTCTTCTTCTGTGACGTCTAGTGGATCACAAACTAACCCCGTAGAAAATCAGATTACTGAAAATAAATCTATTCACGCGGGTACTGTGCTTGGCGACTATGACACGTTGCTTTGCACTGCTTTGCTGCACATCCGTGATGCATACGGAAATTGGCACGAAGTACGCGCCATCTTGGATAATGGCGCCATGTGCTCCTTTATAACGAAAAAATGTGCGAATGCACTCGGACTTCCTAAATCCAACATTTCGCTTAATGTAAACGGTTTAGGAGATATGTCAACTACGGCGCGCCATGCGGTGCATTGTAAAATTGCTGCTATCGATAATAAATCAAAAATTTTTAGTCTAGAACCTGTATTAATAGACCAAGTTTGCGATAAAATGCCAAGTGTATCTTTTAACCAAAATTCTTTGCACTACTTAACTGGTCTAAAATTAGCTGATCCCAGTTGGTATAATCAAGCTGGAATTCAGCTTCTTATTGGCGCGGACCTTTATGGATCACTTTTAGAAGAAGGTAGACTTTATTTCGGTCCAGACACCCCCTCTTGTATTAATACAGTCTTCGGATGGACTTTGCTCGGAAAAATGCCTCTGCAAAATGCTGCTTTTGCATCAAAAAATATTTCTACTTTTATGGCAACTATTTCCACTCCTGATTTAAATAATACTTTGCAAAAATTCTGGGAGTTGGAAGAGGTTCCTACGGTGGAGAAAAATTCACCTTCAGATATTTTTTGCGAAAAATATTTTGAAAAAACTACTATACGCGATGTGGACGGTAGATACACCGTTTCGTTGCCCTTTAAAATGAATCCCGTTGATTTCGGCGATACCCGAACCCTTGCTTTGCGTCGGTTGTACTCGCTTGAAAAACGTTTGCTAAATGATAAAAAATTATTTACTTCTTACTCACAAGTAATGCAAGAATACTTGGATATGGGTCACATGCGTGCAGTTTCACCCCCTAATAACTCAGAAATTCATGAATATTTTTATATAGCTCACCATGCGGTTATAAAAGAAAGCTCGAGTAGCACGCCTGTTCGTCCTGTCTTTGACGCATCGAGTCATTCTTTAAATAAGTCTAGCCTAAATCAAGCCCTTCACACGGGTCCTAAATTACAAGGAGATTTAGTTAAAATTTTGCTTAATTTTCGGCTACATAAATATTGTTTTGTTAGCGATATTTCTAAAATGTACAGAATGATAAATGTGGAGGAAAATCAACATAAATACCAACGAATTTTATGGCGTTTTAATTCTGAAGAATCGGTGCAAGATTACGAATTAAAAACTTTGACTTTCGGGGTAAACTGTTCTCCATATTTAGCAATTCGAACCTTGCTTAAATTAGCCGATGATTATCAAGACTTACCGTTGGCTTCTGCGATTTTAAAGGACAGCGTCTATATAGACGACTGCGTAGTAAGTTGCAATGATTTTGATCAAATCATGCTTATGAAAAATCAATTAATTGAGTTATTAGGGCGAGGTGGATTTGAACTGAAAAAATGGGCATCAAACGAACCCAAATTGCTTGCAGACTTGCCTGCAACCCACATACAAACCAAAGACTTTTCTTTGGATCGAGAGGATGCAAACTCTCTAAAAATTTTAGGCTTGAGGTGGAACCCTCAAAGTGATAACTTTTTTTATTCTTTTAATTATAATACAAAAATTTGCACTAAGCGTAATTTGCTTAGTACCCTTGCGAAATGCTTTGACCCTTTAGGTTTTCTTACACCGGTTACGTTTTTTGCAAAAAATTTAATCCAGTACTTATGGTTTATAAAGTTAGATTGGGATCAGTTAGCACCCCCGGAAATAATTTCCAAGTGGAAAAAATTCGAGGAAGAACTCAAATTATTTTCTGATTTTTATATCCCAAGAATGATTGATCTCTCTAATTTTAAATTTTGTCAAATTGTTGGATTTAGCGATGCATCCGAGCGCGGTATGTGTGCGGCGGTTTATTTTCGTATTGTTTATCAAAACGGAGATATTAAAAGGTATTTTGTGTGCGCAAAATCGAAAGTCGCTCCCATAAAAAGAATCAGTATTCCCCGTTTGGAGCTCTGTGCGGCAGTTTTGCTAGCTAAACTCATTCAATTTATTCAAAATACTTTTGCTAATAAAATTGCTTTTCAAAATACTATTGCTTTTACGGATAGTATGGTAGCGCTCTCTTGGATCAAAGGATCACCACATGCGTGGCGCACTTTTGTATCCAACCGAGTCACATACATACAAGAAAAAATTCAGCCTTGCGATTGGAACCATGTTCCTTCTGAATTAAATGCCGCGGACCCCGGGTCACGTGGTCTATTGCCTGCAGATTTAATTAATTGTTCCCTTTGGTGGCAAGGACCCGAGTTCCTTTGTAAGCCACAAGAGACATGGGATTTTACTAAAAATAATATTACTACACCCAAAGAAGCTCTCGAAGAGGAGCGAAAATTGGTGTTTGCTGCAACAATTGAACCAAATTTTTTGGATTGTCTGCTTAACAAATTTTCAAATTTTTTGCGTTTAATTAGACTTGTTGCTTTTATACTACGTTTTATTCACAATCTTCGCGCGCGTAAATTTAATAATGAGAAAATTATTATTAATTCTACGTGGTTAATACAATATGAGTTACAAAATGCTATATTTGTGCTTATAAAACACGTGCAAAATAAATATTTTCAAAACGAGATTTCTTTACTTGTCGATAATAAACCGTTGCCAAAGGTTTTTAGAAAATTAAATCCGTTTTTGGATCAAAATGATATTTTACGCATTGGCGGAAGATTATGCAATTCGGAATTAGATTATGACAAAAAATTTCCTATACTTTTACCCGGTGATTCTCAATTTACAAAGTTATTGATTGCGCATACTCACGAGAAACATATGCATACCGGCATAAACACGACTTTATTTTTACTTTTTCAAAATTATTGGATTTTTGCAGCTAAAAGGCATATAAGAAAAATAATTTCGCGTTGTTCTACATGCTGGCGCACGCGCCCCAGTAATTATCAACCCCCTGTTGGTAATTTGCCAAAATTTCGCGTTTCACAAGCAAAAGCTTTTCAACACGTTGGCGTTGATCTTACGGGAAGTTTTGCTATTACAATGAGCCGCATGCGCGGTGCAAAACGACTTAAGGCTTATGTCGTTCTATTTATTTGCGGTTGTACGAAGGCGGTACACTTAGAAATTGTGTCAGACTTATCGGCAGACGCTTTTATGGCAGCATTCCGACGTTTTATGGCCAGAAGAGGACGCGTGGAAGTAGTCTACTCGGATAACGCGTCAAATTTTACGCTTTCTGCTAAAATGCTTAACCAGATGTTTGCTGAAGTTGCTAATCGCGAATCAATTCGTTGGCACTTCAACCCTCCATCCGCACCCCACATGGGCGGTTTGTGGGAAAGTAACATCAAAAGTGCAAAGTCTCATTTACTACGAGTAATTGGAGAACAGGTGCTTACTTTTGAGGAGCTTTATACTGTGGTTACTCAAGTAGAAGCTATCCTCAACTCTAGGCCTTTGTGTCCAGTCAGCACAGATCCAAATGATTTGACTGCACTGACGCCCGGTCATTTCCTTAGCCTGGAACCACTTACGACTGTTCCAGACCTCGATTTTGACCAAGTACCTTTAAATAGGCTTTCTCGGTGGCAGTTGCTGCAAAAACTGCATCGCGATTTTTGGCGTAGAGAGAGATTACTGACATACATTGCAACAGCATGCTAAAGTGAATCAAGACAAAATTGATCCCATTGCGATTGATACGATGGTTTTGATCAAAGATGATCAAACCACTCCCTTAAATTGGGTATTGGGACGAGTAGTAGGATTGCACCCTGGTACTGATAATGTAGTAAGAGTTGCTACAGTTAAAACCTCCAAAGGTTTATTCAAGAGACCTTTGGTGAAATTGTGCCCTCTCCCTAATGCTTAGTTCAGAAAATACCATACCCTGGGTATTTTCAGGGGGGCCGGAATGCTTCGTCCCGGCGTTTAGTTTTAAGATATAAAATTTAGAGACATTTATCTAAATTAGAATGCTTTTTATTTTCTTTTTTTTTTGCTAGAGTTATGGTCAAACTTTATACTTAAAGTTACTTTTATTTCTTGGTTTAACCTAATTTAGTTACTAAGATATGCCTTGCCTACAAAAAGGGTAAAAATTTGAATTTGCGCGGTGAATTATATGCTCAAGAATGCATTGACTTTACTTTATTATTCCTTGAGTATATCCATTTTCCATCCTTTTTTAATTTAAGTTTTCCCTAATTTTATACATACCTTTTTACTGCTGTATTGCTCATATATAGCAGTGCTCCAACGTCCGTCTTGCTATACGGAGCTTCATGCGAATATTTGGGGTACTCTCCATACCAGTGATATATATTGATCGCCAAGTGAAATCACATGCGTGCTTTTTTAAGACAGCGGTCGTGTATAAACATTTATGGATTGCTTTGAAGTGCTACTGCTACTACTTTGATTGGAATTATTTGGATTCGACTGTGCAGTTGTCCATGTACCAAGTTCCTTTCATCCAAGGGTAAGTCAAAGTGTTTTTGAGCTGCGTTTCTTTACAGTTTTTACTTATTCCCTATGCTACTATTCCTAACTAAGAACACAAAAGTGTAACCTAAGAGTGGGAACTATTGGACTGGAGATCCCTATTGCTACAGTTCGGTTGGTTTGTTGACTTTTTCATGCGAAAGACGTCTCGACCGACCAATCAGCTAGAATCCATTGTTAAACTGCGGTCCTTATATTTTGCATACTCAACCACCTACAGCGCCTGCACTAATATGTACAAGTATGAAAATTGGCGTCCTAGTTAAGAACAATATCTTATTGGCTTTTTTCTAATTTGTCAGCAAAATATTTTACACATGTTTTATATTTACATATAATATTTTAAAAAGACAATTTTTTTTATTTTTGAACATTAATTGGCCGACATATTACTCACTAGATCAAACGGATCCCAACAGTAGAGTTTTTGAGCTACCAAAATCAGCAATACAATTTTCTTTACCTATAGGTATAGTTTTTGCAAAGTCAATTGAACGAAGATAAAAGCCGACCATCGGCATATCCTTTATAGAAAGTGGCATGGGCGGCGCTAGATATACTCATGAAAATTATTTCATTTAATTATGGCGTAAACTAAAGAAATCAAAATAGATAATAAAACTTTCTATTCCTACACCTACAGGAACGACACTGATTTATTTTCTAACTCTGCATACTGCCGACTAAAGGGGTGCCGAAAAGCCCACCCGAAAGCAATTAAAAGGGCATCTCATAAAAATCTGCCAATCAGGTGCCGTCCATCCATCAGGGCTCGGTCGGTCGGAAAACAAATACTTTGTGGCCGGACCGCAAAGAGCTGCGCCTCTTCTCTGTCGGTAAGGTTGAAATTATACCAGGAAGATTTTATATGAATTTGGATAACTTTTGAGGGCAGAATGAAGCAAAATTTCATGAAATCGATAGAACCCCGTATTAGGAGTTATTCAAGCGACTTTGCAAGAACTATACCGCGAATTCTTGAAAATCTTATTAAGTAGCGATAATAGCGGATTGGAGCAGAATCGAAATATAACAAAAACTCAAAAGAAGTTTTGATTTTATTAAGAAAAAAAAAGGATTTTTTGCAACAAATAAATATAGTGTTGACAGACCTTTACTTTTTTTTAGATATTTTTAAAAAACGTAAAATTTAATTACTTACCTATAAAAAATGCAATATGCAGTTACGTACATTTTAAATCCATTAGGCTCAGTTTATTATCAATTGTTTTTCAATTATTATTAGTTTTTTGACCGGTAATTTTTATTAAACTTTTTACAAAACGTTTTCCTGTTAAAATTACACCACACGACAATTCCCTATTTCAATGGTTGGATTTACTTTTGTCGCATTCAGTTTTAAGGCCAGGCTTGTCCGGCCAGAATAAAATGAGTAGCAAAAGAGGTGGCTTCAATTAGCGCTATCTTTCTCTGTCCAGTGGCGTGCTATAATTTTTTAATTCATCATTATTAGGTATTAATTTTATATTTTACTCCTCCTAAGCCTTTTCTTGTTGGAAAACTGATACTAATATATATTTTTTCAAAACTTTAATACTAATTATATTATATAGGTACCTACTTCATTAAGCAGGTGCGTACGAATCTGGAAATATAAAAAAATACCAATTGACACTTGCAAAAATCCAAAACCATTCGTTATATCTTTAAAATTGGAACTCCACACAGTTTTATTAAAAAATTAAAACAGAATTGAGGATACGCCACTGCTTCTTTTGGTTGGTTTAGAATGTGTATGAAACGTGCCTAGTCATCCTGTTTGAGCCAAGCGATAACAATAGAAGCCCAACACAAATATGTGAATTGTGAACGGGCCGGATTCGAGTTGAGCCAGCGGTAACAATAAAAACCCATTAAAGGGTGTGAATTATGAACAGGCTGGAGTCGATTTCGTTAAACGTTCCAGACGAGTACCGTTTTTTCTTGTAATATAAAAATTTTGTTGATGGTTAATTTGCTAAAAATAAAGACAACCCAGTAAGATCAAAGTGTTGTAAACAGAGGGAGAGTTTTAGGTGAGTTTTAAGTGAGCCATCTCTTTTCCGCCTCATTTTATTCTGGCCGGACCAGTAGCTAACTTATAGAATGTATCCATTTAAAAATGATACTAGGCAGCGCGCGCTTTTACCAAACACCTCAAGTAATACAGGGTGTTGCTTAACAGCTGCCTCAACATTGGGGTATAAAATATAGCCAGCAATATAGCTTTTGCTGTCTGTGGCCTCAATATTCTTTTTTAAAACATTGGGCCATTTAAAAGTGTATGTTTTTAAAGCATCAGTGCAAGTGATTTTAAACAAAAAATAGCTTTTGTCCAAAAAACCATTAAAGGGCAACTTTTTTGTTTCAAAATGTCTTTTTCTGACTAATTAGAAATAGAATGGTAATAAACCTGCTAGCAAGCATGACTTTTAAAAATTAATGTACATTAGAATATACTTATAGGCCTATTGTATAAGTCAGATTTTGGCAAACTTTTTCCATGAAATTTAGATGCGACATTAGACATGTTTACTGATAAAACATGGCTTAATACCTTATAAAACGCCACGCGCCTTAAAAATTTTGAGCTGTTCACGTTTTTTTTCAAACATTTTTAGGATATTTTTTTTAGACGCACTCTTGGGACCTAGACTTTGTTGTGACCTTATTCAAATGGACTGCTTTTTTTCTCAGGGCATTTACCGACAAATTTCATATTTTGTTTACCTTTTTTTACAACATGGCCGATCCATCGCCAATATGATTGCTAAAAAACAACTTTTACAGCAAAAAATACCGAAAAGAAACAGCGATTATCGTATTTACCTGAGGTTAATGGAAGTAGCCATGTTGATTGCCTGCAAAAACGGTGTAGCTATAACGTTTTTATAGCACACATTTTGGTGTAAAAACTAAATTGCATATCCTGTGTTACTGGGTCTCGTTGACCAACCCCTCACTCAACATTTAGTAGGCTATTGTTTTTTGCACGCATGGATGACTTAGATATGCTAATAATAATACTTATTTTATGCCATTAGTCCAAGCTAAATAATGACTGGTTTGAATAAATTAACGTCTTAAATAAATGACTATAACAAAATTGACTTGATTTAAATGTCGACATATGCATGTTCCAAAAAATTCTGTTGCAAAATATGATCAGAAAATATTTTAGTAAAAATTATTTGGATGTTAAGTTATTCATAAAGGCAATATTTTTATAATCATATAAGGCCGCTTGACATGGTGCATGACGCGCTGCAAATATTTGCAAGCAAAAAATTTCGGTCAAATTTTTGCCTGCAAAAAATCTTCTTTTCGTTTGACATTGTGCATGGCCATGCATGGATTCCCCAGAATCTAGGTAAAAATTCCCCAGTTTGCATGCAAGTACAGTTTGCATGCAAAAAAATGGCACCGGACCGATAAAAATGGATTGCCTGCAACAATCAGCTGGATTTGTACTGCGCATGGACCTGGGCAAAATTTCATACATTTGCCTGCAAATTTTATTGTCATGCACCATATCAAGCGGCCTTTAGTAAAAAGAGAGAATTGCATCTCTATACAAAGAGTTGTATGCAACAATTATTGTGACCAGAAATGTGCGCCCAAAAAAATTGCGCACAGGAAATATGTGACCACGGAAAAAAGTGCACATAGGAAACAAAACTTATCTGCAATTTAATATTGTTGTTTTTGCAATTATTAGAATGTTGATAAGAAATATGAGCAATATATTCATTTATTATTGACAGGTTGGTTAGTTGTTTACTTAATTAAAAAATAGGGAAGTATACACTAAGGTTAGGTTACATGATCACCTCAACTTTGCCCACAAAAGTTTGTCTGCATATTATGTACAGATCATGTTATTTGATTACCTTAACTTTGAGAATTGTACATATAAAAATTAGCCTTACATATATACAAAAAATAAAATAATCAAATTTTTTTATTTTTGAAATTTTGAATAATTTTTGAAATATTTCAATTAGGTAACACACTTAAATTTTTTGAAATATTTGAATTTTGAAAAAAATTTAAAGCTTTTTTTTAGAATTTTTAGATTTTTTAAATTTAAATATAAATAAATTTTATTGTTTGGTGCTCTGTTGCATGGGTCCTTATTTCACGCACGCGCATTTTTTGGTGTGCCGTTTTTTTCTGCGCGAAGAGTTTCGGAATTTCTTATCTTGAGTCATTTGCCAACAAATATTTTTATTGGTATGACTAAAAAAAATACTCTGCCAATCTATGGGACCTAAGCTCACACTAGGTACTATAATTATAGTGTACGTGTGAGTTAATATATAACTAAAAATTAAAATATATTTTATTGAACTCCAGACTCAATTACCTTTCGTTTGATACCACACAAGCCATGTTTTGACTTAAACTTTAATTTTTCAAATCTACCCTCACCTTTTTTTTTAAACTAAAATGTATTTTGTTTAACTCCAGACTCAATTACCTTTCGTTTGATATCACACACGCCATAATTCCACACACACACTAATTTTTTAAATTTACCTCTACCCTTTTTTTAAAAGTAAAATGTATTTTATTTAACTCCAGACGCAATTACCTTTCCTTTGATATCACACACGCCATATTTTTACATAAACTCTAATTTTTGATATATACACCCACCCTTTTATTTGGCTTGTGTTATGGACCATCTCGACCCAAAACCCAGCGTAGGTACCAATCTCATTAAAATCGGGCTAGCGGTTTTTGAGTTATGCGTGTTGGTCGTTACAGACAGACAGACAGACAGACAGACAGACAGACAGACAGACAGACAGACAGACAGACAGACAGACAGACAGACAGACAGACAGACAGACAGACAGACAGACAGACAGACAGACAGACAGACAGACAGACAGACAGACAGACAGACAGACAGACAGACAGACAGACAGACAGACAGACAGACAGACAGACAGACAGACAGACAGACAGACAGACAGACAGACAGACAGACAGACAGACAGACAGACAGACAGACAGACAGACAGACAGACAGACAGACAGACAGACAGACAGACAGACAGACAGACAGACAGACAGACAGACAGACAGACAGACAGACAGACAGACAGACAGACAGACAGACAGACAGACAGACAGACAGACAGACAGACAGACAGACAGACAGACAGACAGACAGACAGACAGACAGACAGACAGACAGACAGACAGACAGACAGACAGACAGACAGACAGACAGACAGACAGACAGACAGACAGACAGACAGACAGACAGACAGACAGACAGACAGACAGACAGACAGACAGACAGACAGACAGACAGACAGACAGACAGACAGACAGACAGACAGACAGACAGACAGACAGACAGACAGACAGACAGACAGACAGACAGACAGACAGACAGACAGACAGACAGACAGACAGACAGACAGACAGACAGACAGACAGACAGACAGACAGACAGACAGACAGACAGACAGACAGACAGACAGACAGACAGACAGACAGACAGACAGACAGACAGACAGACAGACAGACAGACAGACAGACAGACAGACAGACAGACAGACAGACAGACAGACAGACAGACAGACAGACAGACAGACAGACAGACAGACAGACAGACAGACAGACAGACAGACAGACAGACAGACAGACAGACAGACAGACAGACAGACAGACAGACAGACAGACAGACAGACAGACAGACAGACAGACAGACAGACAGACAGACAGACAGACAGACAGACAGACAGACAGACAGACAGACAGACAGACAGACAGACAGACAGACAGACAGACAGACAGACAGACAGACAGACAGACAGACAGACAGACAGACAGACAGACAGACAGACAGACAGACAGACAGACAGACAGACAGACAGACAGACAGACAGACAGACAGACAGACAGACAGACAGACAGACAGACAGACAGACAGACAGACAGACAGACAGACAGACAGACAGACAGACAGACAGACAGACAGACAGACAGACAGACAGACAGACAGACAGACAGACAGACAGACAGACAGACAGACAGACAGACAGACAGACAGACAGACAGACAGACAGACAGACAGACAGACAGACAGACAGACAGACAGACAGACAGACAGACAGACAGACAGACAGACAGACAGACAGACAGACAGACAGACAGACAGACAGACAGACAGACAGACAGACAGACAGACAGACAGACAGACAGACAGACAGACAGACAGACAGACAGACAGACAGACAGACAGACAGACAGACAGACAGACAGACAGACAGACAGACAGACAGACAGACAGACAGACAGACAGACAGACAGACAGACAGACAGACAGACAGCCAGGCAGGCAGGCAGGCAGGCAGGCAGGCAGGCAGGCAGGCAGACAGACAGACAGACAGACAGACAGACAGACAGACAGACAGACAGACAGACAGACAGACAGACAGACAGACAGACAGACAGACAGACAGACAGACAGACAGACAGACAGACAGACAGACAGACAGACAGACAGACAGACAGACAGACAGACAGACAGACAGACAGACAGACAGACAGACAGACAGACAGACAGACAGACAGACAGACAGACAGACAGACAGACAGACAGACAGACAGACAGACAGACAGACAGACAGACAGACAGACAGACAGACAGACAGACAGACAGACAGACAGACAGACAGACAGACAGACAGACAGACAGACAGACAGACAGACAGACAGACAGACAGACAGACAGACAGACAGACAGACAGACAGACAGACAGACAGACAGACAGACAGACAGACAGACAGACAGACAGACAGACAGACAGACAGACAGACAGACAGACAGACAGACAGACAGACAGACAGACAGACAGACAGACAGACAGACAGACAGACAGACAGACAGACAGACAGACAGACAGACAGACAGACAGACAGACAGACAGACAGACAGACAGACAGACAGACAGACAGACAGACAGACAGACAGACGGCGCTACAAAAAAGTTTCCAAATCATCTGAAACGCAAAGATATATAAAAAATTTTGAAATCGGAGCAACTTTTTTTTTCTCAAAAAAATTAGGATCACTATAGCTCACACTACTATAGTGTAGTGTGAGCTAATTATCAGCCCTCTAGCAGTAATAACCTAGGTATTGCATACCACCTGCCTCCAGGGACTTCTAAAAGATTCTCTACTTTACCCTTGCAAAATTAGAGTATAAAAGGGATCATTTTATGGCCTGTTATTTCTGGACTACATTTGTTTAATCCGCCCAACTTCTTTAAATCATATTTAAACAGGAGTTCTAAAGCGACATAGGTATGCCTTGTTTGCTCGCAATATAATTTTCAAATGAAGCCACTGTACCATTATTAAATGATTAAATAAGGTAAATTCAGCTATTACCGCCCTATGCAAAATCTTGGATTAATTCCGCCCTACAAGGCTACCATTGGCTTTAGAGTTAATTTTCTTGTGAAATATTACGCACTAAAATCGCAGGGTTGTCTTTTTCTAAAGACATGTGGTTCGGCAAGCAAAGAAACGCAGGAGTGGGTGGATCGAACGTACAGGCTAGAAAAAAAGGGTTTATGTGTTTACGTATCGCAAAAAGATGTTGAGTGAAGTGAAAACCTAATTATTTTGCTAAGAATTTGAATCTGCTAGGTTAAGAGACTTCTTAAAAATAATATTCAAATTAACTTTAAAGGTGGAGTTTGTTTATATTAGATGTTAGAGAAGGCCTTCCAAGCAATAAGAATATCAACCTTTTTTTAATAAAAACTAAAAGCAAATAACAAAAAAAATTATAATAAAAAATAGGGCGGTAATGACAAGACCGCTGTATTTTTTAGGTTAAATTTTTCAAAATATATTTTATATTATAAAGTAGAACAAATCATATTACGCCCATGGCTTTTCATCCAGAAATATTCACATTTTACTGATCTTGGTGAAACTCATTATTAAACTAAAATAACAAATTTTTAATATATATTTACTTTAAATAACAGCCACAAATACAAAATTCTAAAAACATCGTTTAAAACAAAACAAAGAAAATCCTAAAAGTCCCTATATTTATCTTAATATTTGAGTTTAAACACAAAGGTATCGAAAATAGGGCGTAATAGCTGAATTGACCTTATCCTTCACAAAAAAATCCGTTAAAAAAATGTAGAAATGACGTCGCCAATAAAATTGGTTATTGTTCGCATTTAAAAGTTAATTTCCAGGTTGGGTTTCTTAATTTAGGGAATTAGGATATTACAAGAAACAAGTTTACATTTCTTGTACCAAAAAATAAAATAAAGAAAGTCAATAAACATTAGACAAGGCAATAAATTTTAATAGTGAACTAGTTGCTTGCGAAATAGGTTTCCTTCTTTCGTCTAGTCTATCTCGTTTATGTTTTAAAATAGAATCCACAAATCCAAGATATTACATTTTTGTATATAAATTGTTTAATTATCAATTTTAAAGAAAGCTTATACAGTGTGTTTCAACAAAAAGATTGTGGCATTTTTGGATATTTTTATAGGTTTATGAAAAAACCTTCGGACTTATCGATTTTGTTTGCGCGGGGGACACTTTTGACAAATATCTCAAAAACGAATCGATAGATTTTTAAAAATTTTACATGCTTATAAAGTCTTTTCAGAACAAGGTTCCACCCGACCCACTTTCCCTATTCAAAATATTGGGGAAAGTTTAACCATGGAAGGGAGTATGTGCTACAAAAACTTTTAGATGTTTAAAAAGTGTCCGCTCGCAAACAAAATAGGCTATGAACCAAGCGTTTTTCGATTAATCCATAAAAATACCAAAAAAAGCCTGTGCTATATTTTAGTTGACACACCCTGTTTATAACTTGAAATAAAAATCAAGTAAAATAAAATAACGATTTTTGTAGCTTTCTCGATTTTCGTTAGTTTTTTATTTACTTGGCGCCCAGAGTCCAAATAACCACATTATTGCAACTGTGCTTGTAAATTTTAACAAATGGGCAAACTCAAACGCCAAATAACCACAAATATTGTTATTTAGCGGTGATTCTGTTTGTTCAGATATGTTTCTATATTTAGATAAGTGTAGCAGGCGAGCAAAGCTTAGATTGGGAAGAAATAGGCATCAAAGTAAACGGATAATTCTTGAACCACGTAAGATATGCTGATGATATCGCCTTAATAACAGACAAGAAAGAAGAACTGATAAAAATGCTGGAAGAACTGGATACAGCAGCTAAAAATATAGGCTTAAGTATGAACTACACTAAAACTAAAATCATAACAAACAGATAAATATATTACGGTCAGAGTAAACCAAAAGAAAATAGAACAAGTAGCGGAATATATACCTGGGACAAATTATTAAACTGAAAAAAGAAAACCAAACAGCTGAAATCAAGAGACGAGTAAGATTGGCCTGGGCAGCATTCGGTAAATAAAAAAATCCTCAGTACCTCAAAAAGAAAGTGTATAACCAATGTATCCTTCCTGTATACTTACCTATGGATCCCAGACCTGGACACTTCCAGACCTGGACACTTACAAAATCAAACATGGATAAGGTAACAAAAGCCCAAAGATCAATGGAAAGACAAATGTTACCTGTAAAGCTAACAGATAGAAGAAGGAATGAATGGATAAGAAATAAAACAAAAGTAAGGGATGTCAGAGGAGAAGTAGCAAAATTAAAATGGAAAGATGCCGGTCATATTATCAGACAAAAAGACGATCGATGGAACAAATGTATTGTAAACTGGAGACCTTGGGAAAGTAAAAGAAGTAGGGGAAGACCCCAAATAAGATGGGCGGACAATTTGAAAAAACACACGGCGACAGACAGAGAAGAGTGGAAGATATTGGGGGAGGCCCATGTCCAAAGATGAATTAAAGAATGCTAAATAGATAGATGGATACATAGATAGCAGGCGAGCGCTTTGACAGTGGTACTATCAAATCGAATAGCCAAGGCTTGAATGTTGCAAGCAACCAATTTCTGCAACAACTTAAATGACTGATCAAAGGATTAAACGTTATCAAATTTACTATTTATTAAAATCTCGAAAGGAAATTTGGCGGTTCTTGGAGGAACTACTACTATAAGTGCTTTTCTCAATTATATAACCAATGTAGAATAATTATAGATACCTATTCAATGTTCGTCTTTCAAACACATTTTCGTTTCTATATGTATATTTAGTGTTGCACTTTTTGCTCTTTCTCTAATATTTAAACTCTTTGAACTTTTGGGTTTTAGGGACCTTTTATATGTTTGTTGCAACTTTTTAAACGTTGATTGAATAAAACTATTTAATAAACTGTTTAATTTACTTAATATTACTGTTTAGGTTTGGGATATTATGACAATTTAAAATGCTAATTTTAGGGCAACAAAAGGTTTAAACTAACATTAGTTTAAAGATTATAAAAAAAAGCAATATTTTAAAGCACTGGGAACAACATTAATAAAAAGCTTTAAAATTAAAATCAACTTTAAAATTAAGGATCAAAATAGTTATTAGTAACTTAAAGAATAATTTTATATCAAGTTAAAATAAATGACAAGAGTTAAGATTTCCTCAGTTGAAAAAAAGCCCCCTTAGATCAAGCGAAGTGAAGAGTTCAAAAAACCACGCAATAATGCTGTAATTTTTAACTTCTAACGGCTTTCTCGTCTCGGTGAAAACTACACTGCTTTGTACTTATTGGCCTGAACCTCAAGCTTGAGAGAAAAAGACGAAAGCTATGTTTTAACCGTTCCAGACAAAGACACAAGACACCACCGTAAGCTAGAAATGCCCCACCCTCGAAACCCAGTTACAAAACAAGGACAGATTAGCACATAACAACTATTATAAAAATAGAACAATCCTGAAAATCATGTCTAAAAACAAGTCGCTGGTTGCCATACATTTTATTTGTTCTTAACATAGTCTTGCATGTAATTAATGCTTGTTGATGGAGAAAACAATATTTAATTAAAAATATATACAAACTTATAAATGGCAAAGATATCATTTAACTTTAAATCCCGTTTTGTTGCATAATCAGATATTATTCTTTTATTATTACCAAATAAAAACGCGGTGCTTTTAAAATCTTTAATTTTTTCATTTCATTCTAGTTTTTTTTTTTAATTGAAGCTTTTGAATTGAGCATGTTTTCACCTGTTATAAGCAAAAAGTTTGGGCATTAACGAAATAGGTAAAGTTGATGTTCAATACAAGGCTGGGGTTCGGAAGTCACGTTAAGCCGGTGATCCCGTGTTAAGAGCGTAGATGGCGCTAGCACGATAAAGACCCCTGTGTTCTACAAATAGCATCAGGCAAATCTAAACCCTCCTTGAGTCCCGGGTACCAAGTGACTTTGAGTCAGATTATCTTGGTGTCTACCGAATTGAGCTGGCAAATGTTCTGCAATAAGCGGACAGAGCCAATAAGTAAAAACGAAAACAAACGAAAAACGGCAGGAAAAAAGTATTATTGCTGTGGGCCACAAAGGTCCTACAAGGGTCTACTAGCGATTGTTGTGCTTATAAATACAATTTTTTCTATGTTGTGTAAAATAAAGTTTTTTTTTGCATGTATTAAAAGCAATTGTCAAAACAGCAGCATAATTACTTAGTATTCCAAACCGATGTCTTATTAAATTGCCAGTAGTGTGCTTCTCATTTTAAAATTGTATCACTTTCTTTGTGTAATAGGCGGTTCGCCTTTATCTATTCTTGCCAAATTAGTTCAAGGCTTAATAAAAATTCTAACCACAGAATAAGACAAGTTAGGGTAAAGAAACAATTTAAAATAGGGGCAGGGGTGTGCGGTCCATGTAAGCAATGGAAGCATTGCTTCCTTTAAGAAATCAGACATAATAAAAATAAATTGTAAATAGTTCACTATTAAAACTTGGTGTAATTAGTGCCGGTCCTGTAGGAGTGGTAAGACTGTATGTATCAGAAGCAATATATTTTGCGCGTACCTATGTACTAGAAAAGCGGCAACTTGATTTGACCTGAGAGCAGCATCGCTGTCGCAACAACCGCCGGCTCTTTGCGCTCTACTCGGCAGATACAATTGCTTCTCTCGTTATGTAAAGCATAGTGGTGGGTCAATGCATGCAAGCCCAATGCGAGAATTCAGTTCGCGCCCTTTAGCCTGGAAATAAGCAGTTTGTTCGATTACGTACGTTTCACAATGGCTTCGGTTTCGTTAAAGGATATTGCAACGGCCGTTAAAGCTATACAGTTGTGTGATTATATAATGTGTTTTTTGATTAACAAAAAATTTTCTCTCCAAAGTTTTATTGATAAATAGGTATCATCAGGCCTGAGCCCCCAGAAGCAAATTTTTTTTGGATATTTTCCCCATATTCCATGAATACAAATATAAATCAGCATAACATACGGCCTCATGGGATTCCCCCCCCACAAAACTTTGTTTACTATGTTATGTGCATTTTCATGTTTGGGCAAAAGTTACCCCCAGTTTAATATTTTAAAATACTAATTACAAGCTACTAATGACGGATGACAAATACGGAAAGTTTTGTTTTTTGTAGCTTTTAATTACTATCCGGCTAATAAAAACCCACCTGATTTTCTACCTTTGTTCTTATAAATCGTTTAGTGGTGTGAGTCTAGCAGCCCTCATCCCAAGTAAAAGCAACATTTTCGACTTCCTACTATAAAAACATATATTTTAAATGTTTACACTTTAAAAATCACTAAAATAATAAGTACCACTTTATATTGGGTATATACCTTAGAGTAATAATAATATAAAGAGAAAAAGTAAACCGCGGCCCCGTGTAAATTTTCCCTATTCGTGGCGGTCATTCCTGAAAACTTAGAATTTGCAGAATCCCCGGCGATGGCAACATAGCTGCGTCACTGGAATCATCTCGAAAAAACCACACTGGGCTGAATTTTCACAGTATTTTCAGAAACATAGCACTTCTTTTTTATTTTTACGTCCAACTAAGTTCTTTTTTACAAAAATAAAACTCAGCACAGAAAAAAAACACCAAAAATTCAAGATACCGAGTCCGACGGCCAAGACAACACTGCATTTAATACAAACACATGTTACTGTCAGTGTCGACCTTAGAGCTTAGGAATATCTGGGCTAACCGTTCACGACTTGAGGACCCACCTAATTAAACTTGTGCCATTATGTAAGTGACAAAATAATCTTTTGTTTGAAACTCGTAGACAATGATTGGGTAGAAATAAAACTTTGGACTTCCATTGTCTTTATCTGAGGGCACGGCAGTGCCTCGCCAAGTTCGCGCTGCCGTACCATATTTTCTTGAAACTTTTCAGCCCATATTTGACCTATCTAAAACTCTACTTCGGAAGAGCTACGAATCTCATACTTTGCACAGTCGTAGACCTTCATAGAGTTAACAACCCCCCCAAAGTAGTAAAGTAGTTATGAAGTTTCAAAAAACGTCGAAATTGCCACTCACTCACTGACTCACTCACTCATGTATAGATCACCAAAATTCTACTGTACTTCCAGACCTACTATAAAGCTGAAATTTGGCGGACTGATAGAAATTATGACCAAAGCCCTGGAAAAAATCAAAGAGCCCCAAAATTCTAATTTACTCCCCTCCCCTATATATGTAAAATTATTTAAAAGTAAAATTACCCACTTCTAGCAATGCTAGAGAGCTGAGCTTTGGCAGCCTGATAGGAACTATAATAAAACTATAGGAAAAAATTATACCGAACCGAACCGAACACCCCAAAATTCTAATTTACTTCCCTCCCATAAAAATGTAAAGTTATGTAAATGTAACACTGCCCACTTCCAGAAACGCTAGAGAGCTGTGCTTTTTAAGACTGAAAGACACTATGATAAAACTAGGAAAAAATTTCAAAACACCAATATTTTAATTTACTTCCCTTTCCTATAAATGTAAATTTACATAAATTTAGCATTGCCCACTTCCAGAAACGCTAGAGAGCTGAGCTTTGGAAGGCTGATAGAAACTATGATAAAACTATAGGAAAAAATTTAAAAACACGAAAATTTTAATTTACTTCCCTCCCCTATACATGTAAAGTTATGCAAAAGTAACATTGTCCACTTTCAGAAACGCTAGAGAGCTGAGCTTTGGAAGGCTGATGGCAGCTATGATAAAACCATGGGAAAAAATTAAAAGACCTCAAAATTTTCAGTAAGGCATTGCAAAAGTTTTGAACAATATTCCGCATATTTTACTATTTTAAAAATTAAGTATTATCCAATTCCTTTAAAAAAGAAGTGAAATCATAACAAAAACATTTCATGTAAAAATAACCAAGTACGCGGCATTCCGTAAAAAGAATTGAGATAAAAGTAAAGTCAAGTTCTCCAATACAAATTTCAAAATGAAAGTAAGAAACTAGTTTGGAAATGTTTTTCTAAACTTGGCTATTACGGCTGTAAATGACTCAGGCACAGTGCTTAATTGAACATAAAGAAGATTGACTGTAATAGCAAAGTTTAGAAAAACATTTCCAACTAGTAAAAATCTTTCATTATGAAATTTGTATTGGAGAACATGGCCTTACTTTTATCTTAATTCTTTTTACGGAATGCCATTTTCGCGTACTTGGCTCTTTTTTACATGAAATGTTCTTGTGTTGGTTTATTTTAAACAGGACGTTTCAGTAAGTAAGTATATCTAACCGTTCTCAAGTGTAAACTAAACAATCCAGTCTAAAGGCTACTACTTATACTACTTGTTGTGCAGTCGGCCCGCCCCTTTTTTACCTTCCTAGCCCGCACAGCAACGGCTACAGAAGGTATTGTTTTCGACAAAAAATTTTTTTTGAGATAACACCGAAAATGTGTTATTTGGGTGTATTTTGACCTACCCTAGCAATATCGTCGTGATGTCTGTCTGTGTTGTGTGTGTATGTATATCTGTCCGTAACGCGATAGCTCCTAAACCGCTTAACCGATATACATGAAATTTTCAGGTAAAATAGTACTCGATACTGCAACGAGCTGATTAGATTTTAGTCAAAATTCGTGAATGCTAATGACAGTTTTTTGAAAGTTAAAAAGTTTAAAAAATGCTAACTTTTTAATGGAACGTCGCATCAATATGCGGTTTTCGGAAAATAGGAGCGCGGGGATATAGTCCAAGTAGCTCAAAACGAAACCCGGCCCTGCTAACAGGAGATCCGTAATATGATGTCACACACCTGTTGCCACGTCCTGAAAACATTGTGGGAAAAGGGGCCGTTCATAAATTATGTTGTCTAAATGTGTTTTTATCGCAGATTGTAATAAGAAATACACAGCATAAAACGACGCGACGCGGGCTAATAAGCGCATGACAAATTATCGCACGGTTTAAATAGCCTAACCAACTCAAAGCACTAAAAATTTGGTAAGGTAAGAAGTTGAACCTTACTTATTATTTATAAAATTTTACAGAGGCAGAGGGGCCGGCAACAGCGGAAAAGCTACATTGTTTACCAACAAATGAATGAATGACCGCCGAAACCGGGGTTACTACTTCTCTTTATATGTTATTACTCTGAGGTATATACCTATTATCACTTTTTCTTCCGTAAAATAAAATTTAGATTAATAACAGTGGGTCAACAGGTAGGTACATACATCCTACTTTTTCTCGGTAATGTGATGAACTTTTTTACATTAAGCAATCGGGGTTGCCAAAGAGTAATTTAACAATGTAATATTCCCCTTTGCTCTACCACTAGCCGATAGACAAGTATTAATACTTAAGTTGGCTGGGTAGAGATAAGAAAAATGTATAAAGTACCTATGTAGAAAATAAGAATTCTATTCGAAACACTATTTATTTCTTAGGGCATATTTTTAAATTACTGAACGCAGAAATTCAGGATTTTACCACCGCCCTCCTCCCCCTTCGTAAGTTTTTAGTTATAACACAAATTATTTAGGAAAATGCGTTCTTCTATATTCCGAAAACCTCATATTAATGCGATACTCCGTTAAAAAGTTTATATAGCATATTTTTAATTTTTAACCTGTCAAAAAAAACCTATAATTGATTTTCACCAAAATCTAATCAGTTCGTTACAGTATCGAACACTTTTTTTTACGAAAATCTCATGAAAATGGGTTCAGCGGTTTAGGAGTTATCGTGTTACGGACAGAGATACACAAACAAACACAGACAGACATCACAACTATATTGCTAAGATAGGTCAAAATAAACCCAAATAACACATTTTCAAAATAATACCTTCGCTAGTCCTTGCTGTTGGGGCTGGGAATGTAAAAACTAGCGGAAGGCTCGCAAAATTTTTCACTTTCATAGCCTGCACACCAATGGCTAGAGAAGGTATTATTTTCAACGAATTTTTTTTTTCAGTGTATGTCTGTCCGTATCACGAGTCCTCCTAAGCCGCTAAACCAATTTTCATGAGAAAAAGTGTTCGACATTGTTACAAGCTGATTAGATTTTTGTCAAAATTCATTGACAGTTTTTTGACAGTTTAAAAATTTTAAATATGTTAAATTATGGAGCATTGCATTAATATTGCGGTTTTCGGAATATCGTATAACATATTTTGCTCAATACTTTGTGTTACAACCAGAAACTCTCTGAGATATTTACAAAAACTGTTTTGAAGGCTGATATGTGCTGTCCAGTGGCGTGCCATAATTTTTTAATTCATCATTATTTATTAATTTTATATTTTACTAAGGCTTTTTTTGTTGGAAAACTTCATACAGGAAATATGTTTTCAAAACTTTTATACTTATTATATTATATAGGTACCTACCTATCTATTTTATTAGGTAGTTGCGTACGAATCTAGAAACCTAAAAAAATACCAATTGACTTTCTGAAAAATTGCAAAAATCAAAAACCATTTGGTATATTATCTTCAAAATTGGAACTCCACACAGTTTAATTAAAAAATTAAAAAAGTGTAAATGATACGCCACTGTTGCTTTTTGAATTTTATCATGTGTATGAAACGTGCCTAGTCATCCTGTTTGAGCCCAGCGATAACAATAGAAGCCCAATAAAAGGGTGTGAATTATGAACGGGCCGGGGTCTAATTGAGCCAGCGCACAGTGAAACGTTTGACTAATCTAGGTGGACATGGTTAAGTACTATAAATTAACATTTCAGCTACCTACAATTGCATTGAAAGTTGCATCTTAAAAATTTTCTGCTTAGACATTTTAATCTTATGTATGAGCAATGCTTTAAAACAATATTGTTTTTTCCCGCGTAGTAGGCGCTGGAGTAAAACAAGTGCCAGGCATTTTTAGAGTGACATGTCTTTAAGACTAGGGAAGCATTTTGACTGTCATTGTTGCAGTGTTTTACTTGCTATGATTTTATGAAAATTTTATTTTTATATAGTTTTTGTTGGACTGAAACTTGAGTTTGTTAGAATTTGTTGATGTTAGTTTTATTATTATCTAATTAAACGAAATCTCTACTTTCTGACGCAGTATTGAAATTTTGTCCTTTTTTTGCGGTAAACTTGTACTTAATTATTTTGTTCGCCTGCAACTCTAAAAATAGAAAACGTATTATTTGTGTTTAATGACATTTTCTTTTTGATACCTTCACAAATGTGCCCTTGGGGGATGTTCTAACCTAAATTAGTCAATCTTCGTGCATTTTTCTATATCACGATGAGTCAATGTGTCTGTTTGTCTACAGGGTGTCCAGATAAAAGTAAGTACATAGGGCTTTGTGGGATTTTCAGAAACGGTAACACTTACGATATTCGTTCAAAAGGAAAAAAGTGGCGCTATTGCGAGCTTAATCGGATGCAGTATCAAAGTTAAAAATATCTACAGGGGGTTTCAAAATAATGCTTAAAAACTTAAATTGTGTTATTCGAAAAATTAAAATATTGTCGCCTTCTTTTAAACAAATTGAATAAAACTATATAAATATGACTAGGCCAATAAAATGACGTTAACAATTTTGTTAGGACTTAATCTTTTTCAAAGAGTCACAATTTTTAGTTTTTGCCTTCCTAGCCCGCACCCCATTGGTATTATTAATAGGTATTATTTTCGACGAAAAAAATTTTTTTTAGATAACGCCGAAAATGTGTTATTTGGGTGTATTTTGACCTATCCTAGCAATATCGTCGTGATGTCTGTCTGTGTGTCTGTGTATGTGTGTATATTATTTCTGTCCGTAACACGATAGCTCCTAAACCGCTAAACCGATTTTCATAAAATTTTCAGGTAAAATAGTGTTCGACACTCTTACGAGCTGATTAATTAGATTTCAAAATCTACTAATGCTAATGACAGTTTTTTGACAATTAAAATTTAAAAAAAATCTATCTTTTTAACGGAGCATCGTATCAATATACAGTTTTCGTAATATAGTAGACTATATTTTGCTCAATAATTCGTGTTATAACTAAAAACTTCGTAAGAGCTTCAGTTTCTCAGATATATGCAAAAAACTTTTCAAAGCTGATATATTTTCATGGCTTCACTTGAAGTGTGCTAATAGGCTAGCTAGGAAGGTTCTTTATTTCTCCATATTTTGAAAACGCATTAAATGTTTTCGTTGATACAGCTCGGAATAGCGCCACTTTATTACCAAAATTGGTATGTGTTACCGTCTCCTAAGTCCTTATAAACCCCCTTGTAGTTACTTTTATCTGAGACACCCTATCCCATGTACCTATTAGTATAAGCCGATTCCTAAAGTACGTAACGCTCAATGGGGTAAGGGGGGTTATTAACCTTAAAATCAAAAAAATTAAGTTTTAAACAGTGCGAGTCATTATTATGCGGTTTTAAAAATATGATAATATATTTTTCTTGTCTTTTTTGTGTATGATTGAGAAATTATTTAACACAGTTTAGTTTGCAAGATAATAATAAAATGGACTGTTAGTGTTAGTTAATTATTCTATTATTTGTTATGTTAAGTAATGATATTTTTCAAATAAAAATGGAATTTTCCAATTTAATAAATATTTTTTAAAACTTTCTTAGTTATATAAAATTAAAATCCAAATATCTCTTAAATTTTCTCACATTAAACCCCTTTAAAGATAATGCCATCCGATGAACATTTCCCATTATAATTTTAGGGCTTGGTTTCACCCCGGGCAAGGGGTGAGAGGTTTAAAACTTTTAATGCATTTATTTTTCATATAGTGACAGATGAGAGCGGAATTTTTTTCTTGATCGTCCCTTACCGCCTAAAACGTCTTTAATTAAATTTTTCTGAAACACCTTGTATATTGCAAAACTGTTTTATTTAAATTCCTTTTTGCAAAAACTAAAAAAAATATATACTGTTACTTCATTGTTATAAAATTTGTTGAAACAATTTTTGTTAAAAACATACAGTATGACTACAAATCTTAAAATCGTTAAAATCTGAATCACCCTATATAAAAGGTAGGTAATATTGCAAATACTAAATGCTTTTTAATATTTTATGTTATTTTAAAGCTAAGAAAATCAAGCATTAAAGAGTGTTAATGTTGCTCAGGGGTTGTCCACCTAGATCTTCAAAACGTTCCACTGTGCAGCGGTAACAATAGAAATCCCATAAACAAGTTTGAATTATGAACGGGCTGGAGTCGATTTCGTTAAACGTACCAGACGGGTACCGTGTTCTCTTGTAATATTAAAATTTTGTTCATGGTAAATTTACTAAAAATTAAGACCAACCAGTGAGACAAAAGTGCTGTAAACAGAGAGAGATAGATTGACTTGAGCCATCTCTTTTGCGCCTCATTTTATTCTGGCCGGACAGTACCTACTATTAAAATATTATATAAAATGTCTCGTACAGGGTCTCTATAGAAGGTCAACGTTTCAAGTATAAATATCAATGCTATAATATTTTTAATAATTTAGGAACTATGAAGTTACAACAGGCGAAGAGACAGACGAAAACAATAAGAATTAAACAAGTTTTCGTGGCTAATTCGGTAAAAAGAAGTCTTTGTATCTCTCATATTTTTACTTGGGTAACTTGAAAGCTTAACCTCACGGGGCTCCAAGATCTAATGTACACCTAATAAGTGCTGAAAATTAACTGTTTCGTCCTTATGGGACTCCTCAGAACGCTTGGTGATGGTTAATTAGACGGTTTTGTTTTTAATCTTACGTATATAGTGAGAAAACCCTCGCAAGAAGCGCGATCTACCGAGATACGAGAGAAACTAGAACAAGAGCAGGCGAAAATAAACTGCTCTACATATCGATCAATGAAAAGACCGACTGCAAAGAAACAGAAACAGGGTTTTCTCACTATATACATAAGATTAGAGACAAAACCGTCTAATTAACTTCGCAAGGGTGTCACATTGACCAAGCAGTTCATTCATGAGGAGTCCCATAAGGACGAAACAGTTGACTGTCAACACTTATTAGGTGTTCATTAGATCTTGGACCCCCGTGAGTTTAACCTGTCAAGCCACCCACCCACGGAAAAATATGAGAGAAACAAAAACTTCTTTTTTATCCGATTAGCCACGAAAACTTGTTTACTTTTTAAATTCACGGGTACTAAATTTCACGTTTGAAAACAATAAGGTTTCATTAGATTATAAGAACGTGAGTATCATGAATTCCAAGCACAATCCATCATAACATAACAGTAGGCAATGGAAATAGAACCACCTTGAAAGAAAGTAAAACTCTTTCGCACACACACAAGACGGAGCTTTTCGTAGATACAACTTACTCTTTTAATGATGTTTGTGCCGGTACCGTGCTTACCTAATCAACTTTATTTGATTAAGCATCGACAATAAAATCACAAAATTAATTCGTAAAAAAATAACTACGGATTTATTTCGTTGTAAATAACCACGGACGCCTATTATAACAAATCGCTGCACCATTATCATATCATTATGATTCTCTATATTTCTGGCACTCCTTTTCTTATTTACTTGTTTAAGACAAAAACATTATCACTACAAGATCTGCCTGCACGAAATCCACTTTGCACTTCTTCTTGTTCATAAAAATCATTCTCTATTAAATCTTTAAGAATCCTACCGTACAATCTACTTAGAGTACTAATTAGGTACTGAAATTCCTCTGTAATTGTTGCAGTCCAGCTTGTTTCCTCTTTTATGTATGAGATTATGAATCTCCAATCATCAGGTACTGTATTTCCGTTTATGCATTGATTGATAATATATGTGAGATTTTCTAATAGTTTCTCTGATCCATTATTGAACATTTCAGCCTATATTTCCCTAAGCCCGCTAGCTTTTCGGGGTTTAAGCTTTTTAATACTCTTCATTATCATTTCTTTTTCGATGATTACCTCCTCTCTATGTACTTCTATGTCTCTCCTCCGGAGGCTGACAGATACTCTGATCTCGTTTCCTGCAGCAGTCCTTTGTAGGGTTCTATCTATTGTTCTGGTTTGATGATCTGAATGTTTACTTTTTCTTTTGTTGGGTTTTTTACCACAAAAATGAATTTCCATACTTCAGAACTTAGCCTACCTCCTACATGTGTATTTATATCGTGGCATTTGCCCTTAAACATTTAATTTTTTTCCGTGCGTATCAAATTTCTTAGCTGTCTTCTATTTTTTCTGTTGTTTTCTAGGTCTCTTTGCTCTTTAGTGCTGAGCCATTTCAAGTATGTGCATTTTTTCTTTTTGCCCATTTCCTGTATTTCCTCCGTCCACCACATCTTATTGCTATTTCTATGATCTTGGTATTCAAAAGCTTCTTTGCTGGCTTCCTTCAAGCTTTTTACTATATTTTTATATATCTCTTCAAATGAGAGTTCTGTGTTTATTAATTTTTCATCTGATCCTTTCTGATGACAATTTTTGTGTACTTTCAATTTCTAGACTTCGAAAGTTGTATTTTTGATTTTCTTCGCTGGAATCACAGAAGTGGAGAACAAGGTAATTTTCGGTCGTAGTAGTAGTAGCACGGATCACCATCCGTGGTAGTAGTAAGTAGACCATTTTTACAAGCTTTTATTTAGCTTCAGATGTTCTGTCTAACTATCTAACTAACTATCTAACTAACTATCTAACTAACTATCTAACTAACTATCTAACTAACTATCTAACTAACTATCTAACTAACTATCTAACTAACTATCTAACTAACTATCTAACTAACTATCTAACTAACTATCTAACTAACTATCTAACTAACTATCTAACTAACTATCTAACTAACTATCTAACTAACTATCTAACTAACTATCTAACTAACTATCTAACTAACTATCTAACTAACTATCTAACTAACTATCTAACTAACTATCTAACTAACTATCTAACTAACTATCTAACTAACTATCTAACTAACTATCTAACTATTTATCTAACTATCTAACTAACTATCTAACTAACTATCTAACTAACTATCTAACTAACTATCTAACTAACTATCTAACTAACTATCTAACTAACTATCTAACTAACTATCTAACTAACTATCTAACTAACTATCTAACTAACTATCTAACTAACTATCTAACTAACTATCTAACTAACTATCTAACTAACTATCTAACTAACTATCTAACTAACTATCTAACTAACTATCTAACTAACTATCTAACTAACTATCTAACTAACTATCTAACTAACTATCTAACTATCTAACTATCTAACTAACTATCTAACTAACTATCTATCAAATCTTGTGAAGCGTTTTTGACACACTTCCCATTATTCGATTTGGATGAAATTTGGTACACACATAGCGGTCCCAAGACAACATTAAGAAAAAAATCCTCCACCTACTCCCATCTATAGAAAAATGCGTTTTTGACACACTTCCCATTATCCGATTTGGATGAAATTTGGTATACATATAGAGGTCCGATGACAATACAACAATAATGAAAAAATGTCCTCCCACCCTACCCCCCACCCCCTTCCATAAAAAATGCGTTTTTGACACACTTCATTTCAAATGACTTTTATAAAAAATTTTATATGCATAAAGGTCCGATGGCAATACAGCCCAAACAAAAAATATATTTCTACCTCTACCCCCACCCTCTCCTTCCTCCATTAAAAAAATTAGTTTCCAAACAACTCACGATCAGCGATTTCATTATAATCTCGAATAAACTCTTCTGTTCTGTTATTGAACAAATATTTTCATTTAATAGAGTAGATAGCTGAGACTAAAAAGTAGAAAATAAATTGGTAAAAAAAATTTATATATATATATATATATATATTTAAAGCTTTTATAAAATGCACTAAAAATAAAAAATTATAATAATAAAAGCGATGGCCGCAAATCAAAGCATAAGTTAATCTAAATTTGTGATCTAAACACTTAAAGAATATTCAACATAGCAGGTCATCAAAAATATGTTTGATGTGCCGCAATGTTATGCCATTGCCATACCTATGGCAGAGAAATGCTGCGGTATCTTGGGTCGGGTTGGGTGGGTTTGGTACCTCTGCATTTTTCTGCTAGATTGACTCTTGCAAATAGTGATATTTAATTGATACGGATATCTTATCGTGCTAACATCGTCAAAATTTCCATCAGTCGGCCATCGCTTTTATTATTATGATATTAGGATGTTAGAAAATTATTTTTTAATTTTTAGTGCATTTTATAAAAGCTTGTGACTTAAAATTTTTTTTAACCAATTTATTAGTTTAGCGACTAGGCAAACCCCG
This sequence comes from Aspidapion aeneum, assembly GCA_963576565.1. Taxonomy (NCBI): domain Eukaryota; kingdom Metazoa; phylum Arthropoda; class Insecta; order Coleoptera; family Brentidae; genus Aspidapion; species Aspidapion aeneum. Next base: position 22,724,696 of record OY755043.1, read on the forward strand.
ATTTGTTCGTACACCATATACCAAACTGACGCACGTTAGAATCATATATGTGGAATATTATGTATATGGTTAGACTGCACGTTTTCTTTCCCCAAGAGGATTTAATTTTGCCTGAAAAGTCTTTCTCAAGCGCAAGGATCTTTATACTTCGAAGCAAGTATACACAGTGGACCCATGCTCTTACACCACTTTCGAAAGGAGGTCCTACATATTAGACTTTCATCTATTTAACACCGCTATCGTCCCAGAAAGGATTTTATAATAAAATGTCAAAAATTTATTTTACAAGTATATTATACAATAATATCTTTAGGTAGGTAATTAATTTATCTTAAGATGTATTTATATTTTCTATTTTTCTACTTTTAAATTGTAAAAACACTATGTGTACTATTCATCAATAAAAAAACTAAACTAAACTAAACTAAACCATCAGAATTTGGTTATAGACGATTTTTTTCTGCCAATTGTTTTTTACCAAAAGTCTTGTAGATATAATAATACTTTTTCCAAATGCCGTTTTACTAATATTCTACTATATATTAATAATTTTAAAAACATTAGTTTAAATTATTGTTTTTTAACTCTTCACAAAATTAGCTACCTAGTGAATACACATTTTTATAAGTAGTTATATTGTATATATTAATGCGCAGATATTGCATTGCCGTTACTTTAAAGATCGCAGTAACTAAATAAAAAGAAGTACTACTCTACAGGGGGGAAAGTAGTACCAAAAGCGGGTACAACCCGTTGAAGAAGTACCAAATATCATCGCCCGCTATAAAACTGGTGCTATCTGATAAAATCCACTAGTAAATAAACAGCGTTTACGCGCCATATACCCCCACCCCACATCTTTTCCAAAAAAGGGGTGCCAAAATGTTGTGGATTTCAATTTTGGTTAGTTTTTCTTTTATTTATCTTTTGTGATTTTTTCAGTTTTGGTGGCATATTTTTATCATTATTTTTAGTGAAAAGTTTTGTGATTTTAGCGTCGGTGAAGTAGTGCCCAATTACAAAAGGATTATTGGTGATGATAATGTTTTTAAAAACAAATGTTTTTGGTTTTCTTAAAATAACCATAACTTCAGCAATTTTTGAAAATAACTCTGATTTCATTATATTTTTTCATTAAATTAAAAGATTTTTGTACCTTAACCAAATTCAACTCAAATTTTTTGCATTCTTAACCTTTGTTTTTGTTGCTTTTGTGCAATTAAAAGTGCAGAAAAAATTTTTAAAAAAATAAGCCTAGACAAAAGTTAAGAATTTCTAATAATTCTAGTCTTAGCCATTTTGATTGATTAAATTATTATACATGGTGACAACTTTAAATACAAGGCTGTCACTAATATGTTTAAAAAAACTCAAAACCACGCCTATTAAAATTTTTTATTTGTTTTTAATTTAACGTTTTCTAGAAAAGTGGTCCAGTAGAAATTTTAATCCGTGCTAAAAAGCTTTATATTTGGTAGGTATTACTTAAAAAAATATATTTTACCAAATTTTTAATATAAAAAATGTAATTTTTCAGAAACATTTATGCAAAATTATTTGTTTTGGGGTGCTTTTCAAAAAAGAAAACGAGAAAATATTATTTTCTTGTACCTTAATTTTATTATATTAAAATTACAAGAACCAAAGTAACAAATCGGATTTTATTAAGCAATCGGTCTGAAAAATAATTTCTTCATAAATTTTTGTTTAATAGATAAATGTTTTTTGGCGCGTATAGTTAAGAACAACACTTCAAAGAAACATTTATTTTTAAACAAATAAAAAGTGGTTGTTTTTTGCCCTTATTTTTTTATACTAAAATTGAATAAATGTTTTCAAATGAGATAATGTCATTAACACCTCATTTAAGAAGTCACAAAAAGTTAAGCACCTGTTTTTAATGTTTTTAAATAATTTATTAAATATTAACTAGCCTTTAGTTAGCCGACTTTGTCAATTAGCCCGACCTGCACGCGTCGGCGTCGTAGCGCAAAAAAAAATTCCTTAACTAGATAGAATATTTGAAATGAATCTTAAGGAAAAATAAATAGAATAGATAGAATAGCTCATAGAACATGTGTGCCAAATTTCATTGAAATATTTTTTTTAACAATTTTTTTTGTGGGGACAATTTGTTTGCAAAATGTTGGTGTCTGAACAGGTTAAAATATTTTTGCGATCAATTGCGCAAGGTCAGGTTTAACACAGATTTTGATCTCCTAATAAGAGGACATGGGAGCTATGATTTAAGAAAAATTAAGTCAGGTTATACACATTAAAATTAAAATTAAACAAAAATTCGGCCGCGGCGAATTGTCACCACCCGTTTTATTAATGGATTTTTTTTTCGAAAATTGAATTGAATTAATTATTCTTTATGAAAATGTATTATAACAAAATCATTTCATGTAAAAAAAAGCCAAGTACGCGAAAATGGTATTCCGTAAAAAGAATTGAGATAAAAGTAAAGCCAAGTTCTCCAGTACAAATTTCAAAATGAAAAGTTATTACTAGTTGGGAAATGTTTTTTTAAACTTTGCTATTACAGTGAAACATCTCCTTACGGACACCTCTATTAAGCGGACACTCCCTTTAACCGGACAAATTTGTTGGAACCAAACTTTTGCCCATTTCTTTACCCGGAAAATTCACTCCTATAACCGGACACTCTAATAAACGGACGCGGACATTTTTTTTTTGGTTAAAAAATTCTGAAACCTCCCTTAACCGGACAACAGGCCGGAGCGCTGCAAGACATGGGCATAAATGTTATGTAGTATGTTGGCAACAACGCACTCTGCAGCCGGAGAATTACCTCTTTCCGTTTTAATGCGGATACTTCTGTATCGTATTTAAAACATATTTTATTCCGCGGGACTGCTGTGTTTTATTTTTATTGCTCAGTTGGGTAGTAATAGATCTCTTTGAAATGACGCCTGGTAAAAAACCCTAAGTTTACCTGATTTTTTACCGATTTTCTATTAAGAAGTGTTGTTTAGTTTTCCGTGAACCATGTACGTTTAATAATAAAAATATATTTAAATTTCGTAGTTCCCTCTCTTAAGCGGACACCTCCAATAAGCGGACAAAATCTACGGAGCCGTGAGTGTCCACTTATAGGAGGTTTCACTGTACAGCCAAATGTTTCTGTTAAATTTAGCACTGTGCCTAAGAGTCAATTTCCAGCCGTAATAGCCAAATTTAGAAAAAACATTTCCAAACTAGTAAGAACCTTTCTTTTTGAATGTTGTATTGGAGAACTTGGCCTTACTTTTATCTCAATTCTTTTTAACGGAATACCTTTTTCACGTCCTTGAATTTTTTTTACATGAAATGTTTTTGTTATGATTTCACTCTTTCTTTAAAGGATTTGGATTATATTTAAGTTTTAAAGTAGTAAAATATGCGGAATATTGTTCAAAACATTTGCGATGTCTTATTTAAAAAATTTTAAATTTTTAGTATTTAAATTTTTTCCTATAGTTTTATCATAGTTCCTATCAGTCTACCAAAGCTCAGAGCTCTCTAGCGTTCCTGGAAGTTGGCAAAGTTACTTTTACATAACTTACATGTATAGTAAATTAAAATTTTCGCTTTTTTTGATTTTTTCCAAGGGTTTCGTCATAATTTTTATCAGTCTGCCAAATTTTAGCTTTGTAGCATGTCTGGAAGTACAGTAGAACTTTGAAGATCTATACATGAGTGAGTGAGTCAGTGAGTGGCAATTTCGACGTTTTTTAAAATTTCATAACGCCTTTACTTTATGGAAATCCATAAAACTTGAAGGGATTTTTAACTCTATACAGATCTACGACTGTGTTTGAGTGTCGCAGCTCATTCCAAAGTAGAGTTTTAAGAAAGTCATGATACAGCAGTTTGCGTGAACTTGGCCATTAAAATGCGTTACGAAGGGTATAATGGGGTAAAATATGTAATTAACTAATGTTCACTAACATAATAAATCATTTTTTATTTTAAACGTTGCCTGTTGTTCACACTAATCACCTTACTATTTAGTAACTAAATCACTGTATGCCTGAATTCTCTAATGGTGCCCACCTACTAAGATCAATGATTACCCAATCAATTAAAAGGCGCCAAATCATCCGTGGTCAAGTTTACATGACTCATGAATTTTTATATGAATTTCATTTAAAAACAACAATTTTAACATCTCTTTTAAAACCCAATAAATTTTACATAAGAATGCTAATAGTTGGGTCAATATGCAACACACACATACCTAAATAAACCTATGGTATTTGACTATTTAAGAAAGTAAATAATAGCGTTTTAGGTTTGTGGCAATCTATTGTTTTGGTGCTAATTGTACTTTAACACGTAAAAAACGCTTGAGAAAAAAAAACGTTGATTTTGCAAACGTTTATTTCATATATGAAAACAAGCTTAATAGGTCGTTATAAAAAATAACTTTGCTCAAAACGGCGTTGAACTAACGCCATTATCAAATCAAAACAGCAATGTTTTTACGTTATTTTCAAGTGAATTGTAAGTAGATTTTTATTAACGTCAAAATCACATTAGGTTCGCGCCTTTTCTACACGAATTATCAAAACGCGACTTGCATGGCTTTTCTACCAAATATTTTTGAGATTTTACTAGAAGCAGCGCCACCTATTGACGACATTTTTCACTTCGAATAAATCTATTCTGGAGTGCTTTGGCCTCTAAACTCCAAAAACCAGTTAATGAACTGATCCCTGATCCTTCACTATCACGACGCATCAGTTATTAACCTGAAAGTGTTTTTTCTGTTGGAAAATCTTGTTTGGCGTTTAAAGAAAACATAATATATGTATAGAGATTTTGTCTTGCCATCTTTTAAAATTGTCTTAAAGTATTGTAGTCTTAAACTAGTGAACTTTAGAACTTCCTTTCGGGTCTTTTAAGTTAAAAAAAGTTATTTAAAAAAACGTGACAAAAAAAGACGCAGAAAGTTTGAGCAGTCTTAATCTAGTGGCGTTTTAGAACATGTTGTGGAGGACTTTTTAAGTGTGAATTTGGCACATGAAAATAACGGGGGTAAAAATGACGTTATATAAAAATTACATTTTTATAGCTTGATTCCTTCTTGTTTTTAAGTTCTTTAAGCATGTAGATTTAACAAAACAAGTATTACATGGTATGAGGTTGTTTTCTAGTAAAAAATAACTTTATTTTTCTTCACGTTAATTTAACGTTGATGTAATTTTTTATGCTACGTATGTATGTGATGTGAATATTGAAATTAGTTTTTTATTTATTTTGGTTTTCTATGGCTGTTAGTTTTATTGAAATTTTTATTACTTAACTGCTACCTTATTTTAAATGCTAAACTCTTGGCAATATTAAAATGGCAATATAAATTTTATTTACATACAGGGTGAAAAAAACTGTCCACCAAAGATTTCTCGAGAACTGTTAAGAAAAAAAAGAATCCCCGGGAAATTATTTTTGTACAATAGTAAGTACAGGATGGTCCGAATTGGACACTTTTGCTAGAAAAGAACTAAATTAATGTTATGAACCCGATTTTCGTAAAAAAATTAATGCCGAAAACCGCGCATCTATATATCTTAAACTGCTTACAATATATTAGCTGATTTTCAGTTTGGCGCATTTTCAAACCACCCCCGTAACTTATTAATGAATATTTCTGTAGAAACATTCTTAAGACACTTTCTTAAGGGGAATTCAACCGTCAAAATAAATTTTGAGAAATAAAAAAGTTTTAGGCCCGAATCCAAACTTCGGACTTTTCCAAAAGCCCCCGTAGCGAAAAAACGTGTTGAAATATCAAAATGCGGTTTTTACCAAAAATCTTGTCTTGAAATTTGAGGCTCGTGAAGGAGGGTTAGTTTTCCTCTATCTCCCCTAGAAGTACCAACCCCACTTAAACGTGCCCAATTTGAATCACCCTGTACATACCTATAGATATCACCCCTAGAATTTGAATAAAGAAAGTAGGTTGAATGATACCTTGTTTTAAAGGTTCTTTGCAACCGTGTAAAAGTTAAAAAACCACCGATTCATTTTTGGAATGTTCGCTTCTACAGGTACCAAATATTAAAAATGAAAAAATTATAAAAATGAAAATAAGAAACAAGTTTCGAGACTTTTTAAAAATATTTCTGAGAAATTTACATTTTTATTGCACATGTTCCAGACCTTTACAACATCGTATCACTTGACCCACTTTCCTAATTTAAATTATAGAGGTGCTATTTACAAAAATTTTAATCTTACCAAAAAATTTTATTTTGCTAAATTTTAAATATAGAACTTATAAATATAACAATAATTAAAGAAAAAAACATATTGTGTGTGCTTAAGACCACACGGCAGAAGTGTAAACTTCAACAAGGCGAAATTAATAATACTGGCCCATAACATATTCTGCAAAGCGGACCGAACCGAACTCTTCTGTGTAATGGCCTTCATCTGCATCATCATATCGCTCGCTGAATGTTTCTCACAGTTAGTCGACTCGAGCCGATTTCACCCGAATGAGCGTTACATAGCCGAGCCTGACGGCTCAGTTTAATTCACTACCCACAAAAACTGCTAAACGCGCCTAAAGAAGTTTACACTTCAAAAACTAAAATAGATGAAATAAAATAAAATATTATCCAACGATATCTTCCAGACCAAACCCATCCGATGGATCTTTGGTACCCAAGACCGCAGCAGCATTCCGAATCGCAAGGCTGATCCTTTGGGTGAAGAAGCAATGAATAAATGTGTTTTTCACAAACTACATTGCCTTCCACGTCCCTAAAATTTTTAACAGTTTTTGAGAAATCTAGATAGGACAGTTTTGAAGGGACCACCCTGTATAATAAATGAAGACACCTAGTCATGTAGGTTTCCTTTAGCCATTTTATAAAAAGTACTCGTTTGCGGTCATAAAACAAAACATTTTTAATTGAACAATTTCAAGCCCATTATTTTTTATGTTTGCGGCGTTAATGAAGGAAATAGGACAAGGTGTCCAGCTAAACTGCTAATTATAGCAAGAATAGTGTATCACTAAACTTTAATGGGGTTTAAATAAAATAAATGTAACCTAAGGGTGGTTTTTTAAAGGTTTAAAATTACAATTTATGAGTACATAAAGTTTTACCGAATAGTCGTTGTATCATTTTTTTTTCCAAATATATATGTATACTAAAAGCTTTAGTTTCTAAAATATCTAGGAAAAATAATTTATCTATGTACATCTAGCCTGGTTGTTGACAGCCTTGACGCAAAATCTTGACATAAAAAACTGAAAATGAACCAAGCCTTAGATTTTTTACAAATTTTCGACATATTTCAGAAAAAAACACAAAAAATAGCTTAATATTCGACATCATGAGGCTTCGGCCCCCCCCCCCCCCCAAGACATTCCTGGGTGCGCGACTGAAAATGACTTTATTACCTGTTAAGCTGGAATTTTAAATAAAATAAAATTGTGCGCATTTGCACGTATTTTAACACTGTTTCTAACAGGCGCGTGTCAAACGGCCCCGCAGAAAAAGTAATACTTACCTAAAAATTCGCTGGGTTTTTTAATTATTAGATAATGACATTGTGTATAAATATTTACTATAATGGGTTATTTTTGGAAAATATAATAGTGCCTCAAAAAAAAAGTTCGCGGGGGGCCCCTAAAAAAATTTGACACGCTACTGGTTTCTAACCAGGAACTTTTTTATGTCGCAGAATTCCTAATTGTATAAAAATATAATTTTCGGAATTCCAATGGTGGTCCGGCTAGTATTAACTACTTTCCTAACCTTTACTTAAAGTAATTTAACTTTAAAAAAACAAAACTAAATATTAGTAAATGGTGTCCGATACAAGTGGAGTTCAAGCTTAATAATATAAAGTATTAACATTTTAAAACAAGTTACCTACAGCGTGAGAAAAAAATTAAACAAAAAAAAATTGTGTGTACTTAAGACCACACGGCAGAAGTGCAAACTTCAACAAGGCGAAATTAATAATACTGGCCCATAACATATTCTGCAAAGCGAACCGAACCGAACTCTTCTGTGTTCTGGCCTTCATCTGCATCATCATATCGCTCGTTGAATGTTTCTCACAGTTAGTGGACTCGAGCCGATTTCACCCGAATGAGCGTTACATAGCCGAGCCTGACGGCTCAGTTCAATTCACTACCCACAAAAACTGCTAAACGCGCCGAAAGAAGTTTACACTTCATAAAATCATTTCTTTTAATGTATTTTTTAAAATGTTAGGTTAGGTTTTTTCCGAGGTTTTTTCTTAAGTTCGTAGTATAGACCGAATGATTTTGCGTATTTTTTCACTCTTGACTCTTTTGAAGAAGTTATTAGTTTTCGAGAAAATCACAAAAAACTGATTTTTGGAACATTTGGAGCCTTATATCTAGCGAAACTCAAGGAGGATTTTGGCGGAGAATATGTTGGGATGTGTCCTGGATGCTAAGGAATAATTATACAAAAATCTAGCTTGCACCTATTTTTTTCTAGGTGAATTTCTAATATAATATGACTGTTGTCATAGGTAAGACGTGCACTGATGGAGCAATTTTTTTGTAAATCCTAGATATTAAGTAAAGCGAAAAGTCTTGGCAAGGTAATACCTACGATTTTGAGATGCAAAGTTCAGCCAGGGGTATCAAGAAGTGTTGGAGTGAAAGTGTTTTATTATACTCTCATAGAGAAAAATTATTGTAGGAAGATGAGCATTCAAGTAAATCTTGCAACAGTATACCGGGTGGAAAAATGAAGCTTGCACTATAGCGCATTTGTTTAGAACTTAAATTATTTTAGCCTATTCGGTCAAACATCGGATAAAAAATTTGGTTCTCGCCATCCTGTTTTTTAAGGTGGCGACATATTTTTCCTGATATCTGGTTTTAAGAGAAGATACAGTGTTTGGGAACATTTATAAACTACGTGACCTCAGGATTTTGTATAGCATTTCAAGAAAAAAACACAATAAAAGAACATCTATACAAGCTAATAAACTAAATCCCCCTTCCCCCTTAAGCGTTACGTAATTTAAGAGTAGTCCATAGAAAAAAATTCAAATTGAATGTTTGAGTTGCCTTTTTGAATATGAAGAGCTCTCGGGAAAAAAGATGAAAGTCCAAAAACTGAAAATGTTTTTTAGATTTAAAATTACTTTTTTGAAATATTCATGGTTATTTGGGACAAAACATAATATACTTTATTTAGCTCAAAGACTCCGAGTTATAGTTCTATTAACTATTTGTAGAGTCCTAGAACTGTTTGGTAATTATGGCTTCCTGTTCTGTCGAATGACGACAGTTCCCGGGAAAAAAGATGATAATCCACGACAGGATCAATCTTAAAATTGTTCGGAAAAAGCTAGACGTCTGTTTTTTGATAATATATTACTAGAAAATAACTTTTATTCGTAAAAAATGTATGAAATATTTTTCAAAAAAAATATTAATGAAAAATTCAATCAATAATAATATCGCAAAAAAAATTGAAATAAAAATAAAATTTTTGATAAATAAAATGAATTTTCACTTCTTCCATCTTAACTTCTTTGAAACATCACTCTTCCATAGGATTTTCTTTTTTTTGATTTATTATCCATTTTAGCGCATCCAAAGTACACTAACTAAAACTCTTTACTTTTAATAAAATGAAGTAGCTAAAACCGCTGACTACTACTGACTACCTACCTTAATTTTTAGAATTTTTTGCTGTCTTGATAAGACATTTATTTTAATCTTATCTTTCTATAAAAAAACTGACCATATACACGTTATCATAAAATGGACTTTGATCTTTTTTTCCGAGAACTTTGCAAAGCTCTCTGCCGTGCAAAGTAGAAACGTAGTAAGTCAAAAACTAGTGTTTTGGGAAATAGAGTTTGAAGTTTATTTAACTACATACTAACTATAGTTTATTTAACTACATACTAACTACATAACTTCCTTGTTTTTCTAAATAGCCACATTCTAGCTGGCGCCGTTTTTTACGGCGATTTCAATGATATAATAATGATAACAAAATCTCATTTTCGAGTAAGTCGAGTTACTAGGTTTTTGCCGTGCTGTGGACTATCATCTTTTTACCCCCCAGAGATTAAATTGTTTTTTAATTTTTTTAATTTGAAAAAGAGTTCTATTTTAAGATTTTTCATTCGTTATAAACGAAAAAAATATCAAAGAATACAAATTCGTCAAAATCTAAAATTTGAAAAAAATGGACTTTCATCCTTATTCCCGAGAGCTCTATATATTGTTTTAACTGAAAAAAAAAACGAATCTTAAAATTATAAAAAACTACGTTAAAGAAATATTAATTTTTATTGTTCCTATAAACGAATAACATACGTAATAAGTATATTAGGAAGCCTGTAGTAATTTAACGTTAAAAATTGCACTTTTGCATGCGCTCAAATCACTTGTCAAAGCTGTAATTCCACTCGTTTGTTGGCACTGTCAAAATTGCATTCTTGAAGGCGTCGACTGGTTCCTCTGGCGACTGAAATCTTTGACCACGCAGTCCATTCTTGATTTTCGGAAAAGTATAGAAATCGTTGGGACTTAGGTTAAAAATTCAATGGTTTTTGTGTTTGTGAAAACTTGCATTGTCTTGGTGAAGGATGATTCGTCATTCGGGATTCGTTTTTCGAAGCTCAGCGATGACTTTCGGCAAATAAATGTTGATGTACCAATCAGCAGTAACAGTCTTTTGATCTTCCAGAGGAATCGTTACTGCATGACATGCTTTTGAGACAAATGTCACGACACGTCGATACATTTCGAGAACGAATGACTTTTGTTGGCTTTTCTTCATCTTAAAACACCCCAACAGACGACTGACCTTTATTTTCGGATTCATATGAGTACATTCATCATTTATGACCACTGACATTGTTGTACACGTTTTTCGAGTTTTCTGCCTCAAAGCGGTCTAAAGTTTTCTGACACCAATAATTGACCCTAGCCTCTTTCTGTTCTTCGGATAACAGATGCGGTATCCAACGGGAAACTAATTTTCTTGCTTAATTCTCCATTCAAAATTCTTTGAATTGAGGTCTTTGAAATCCACAATGAAGCCACTATCTCGCGATATGTCACATCGATTTTCCTTGGTGAGCATGAGCACAGCATCGATGTTTTCCTGGGTGACAGTCGTTTTTGGTGCACCTGGCCTTGGATCGTCACTATGGCTAATCCGTCCTCGCTTAAATTCTCTATACCATTTACTGTAGCTACAAAACTACATGTATCGCACTGACGTTTTGATTTGGTTAGGTCTTTACCTTTTTGAGGTTCAGTTTTAGAGGGAAGTTCGATTAGTGTCGCCCTCTATGTTCGTATATGCACAATACAAAAGATAGCCCTTGTAAATAGGATTACATTCAAAATTAAAATAATTTTAAAATGGTTTTTTTGAAAGGAGAATCAAAAATATTTTTGTGCTAGCAATTTTATTTTTTAGAAACAAGCGAATATAATTTTCTTGGAATTAAATAAATGTACATTATCCTGAGACATGGTTTGCCCTCACTAATGCAATATTCATAGAAAAATATTATCTTATTTTTTTTAATAAGTTTTAAATAAATCATTTCAATTAATGTTACACCCGGTATGTTAGGATATAACATTTATAAAGTTTTTCGATAATAGCGAGAAGATAGTGAAAGGAAGAGAGGTAAAAGGTCACCAAGATCACAGATGCGAAAAAGGAAATTCGTGATATTCTTCTTTGTCCTACACAGTTTAATCTTCCTATTGTAATTATTTAGTTATACGTATGGGAAGAGATTCCACTAAAAACAATGATGTAATATGTCCGCTATACAGGGTGAAAAAGTTTAAATTATTTAGGCGTGTTTCAGAATCCAGAAATCGCAACTAAAACAACGATATTAGTGAAACTTTAAGCTAGATATTTTTTTACTGAATTAGTTGCCTTTTTAAAAGTAAATGCCAATTAACCTAGGTATATAAAGGTACAAGAAAAACAGACTAGCACAATGATAAAACATATCTTCAAATTTTAAAAATGAATTATTGCTCATAGATGGCCTTTTTTAAAATAAAAATAGCTAAATATTGATTTAAGCCAGTAAATATCAACATTGAAAACAGTTTTTTGTAGATATCTTGGAAACCAAAGCAGCTACGAAGTTCTCAGTAATAACGTTAATTATTGAGAAACACGTGTTCTACTACCTATATTTCAAAAACATATTGAGCGATGCTCCGTTAAAAAGTTAGCTTTATTTAAAAAAAAGTTGCCTTTGCTACAACAAAATGAAACCTACTTTTGCCGGGCTCCGGAACGAAAAAGCGATGTACAAGATAGCGATAACCAAAATAGCGACAATCAAAATAGCGATGTTTCGAAATAGCGATATGTCAAAATAGCGATGTATCAAAATAGCGGTAAATCAAAATAGTGGTATTCAAAATGCAAATTTGAACCAGATATTATTTGGCAGTTGTATAAAATCGCGCAAGTCAAATTCGCGTAGGCCATAATAGCGCAGGCCAATATAGCGTATGGACAAAATAGCGCATGGCCATTAAAGCACAGGCCAAAATAGTGCATAGTCAAAATAACACATGCGAAAATAACGCTAGGCCAAAATAGCGCAAGAATAAATAGTGCAGGCCAAAACAGCGTAGGCCAAAAAAGCGCATGCCCAAAATAGCGCATGACTTCCTTCCCGGGATTCTAGAGGGTGTGAATCTGAACCAAACCGAACCAGCATATTAAAAAAAAATATATTGGCCTGACATCTTTCCCGGGATCCTAGATAGTGTAAATCCGAACCGAAACGAAGTGAACCGAACCGAATTCGGTTCGGTTCAGTTTGGATTCACACCTTCTAGTATCCGGATAAAAAGTCAGGAAAGTTTTTTTTCTGAAAAAATATGCTGTGTCGCTATTTTGTTACATCGCTATTTTGATAGTCGCTATTTTGATAGTCGCTATTTGGTTACATCGCTATTTTGAAAGTCACTATTTTGTTACATTGCTATTTCGATAGTCGCTCTTTCATTACATCGCTATTTTAATTGTCGATATTTCTATACCGCTATTTTGTACATCGCTATACAACGGCTGCGGTCGGAAAACATTTTTATTACAAAAAGATGTTCTTGCTACAATAATTTAACAATTTTCTTGGTTGGTAGATACTCTCTGCAAAAATGTAGGTACTGATTTTTGCTTACCTCAAGACACGGGTAAAACAGGTTAAACATTTTAAAAGAGTATATTAATTATAAAAAAAGTAAGTTGCTAATAAGTCTCAAAACAAATGTGCAAATTTTAGCTTATAATAAAAAAAACATTTTTTACACACCTTGCCACACCTATAACACAAAATTTTCAGTCTAGGATATGACATACTTTTTATGAAGACTTACATTTTTTTCGTGATTAATAGGGACTTATTGGAATAAAGCTGTAGAAGCTAATAGCTAATCATTCAAAACTGACTTACCAAAGTCGAATTTAAAACTTAGTTGTTTATTTATCTATAATTAAACTCGTCAGTATTGATTTCGGTTCGTATAGTAAACAAAAATATTGAAAATTGAAAGATTAGCTGTCATATTCCAATGCAAAACTATCAAAATATAGCCTGACACTATTACTGCATGACTTTATTACAAGTCCCTTATATCAAAAAAGTTTTCCATATGGTGCCATTCAAAAAAGACACACACACTGTATATATAAAAGTTTTGTCACCCCGTATACCACATGGGTAATTTATTGAAGCAATTAAAAAAACCATTAACCTTTGTACAGAAATTTCTTATTTTGCATTTGCTTTATTGAAGCACTAGTTGAGAGGTCGTCGAAACTGAAATGAATGTTTGTCTTATTTCTTTGCTGGTACTTCCTTGAAACCATTACATAAAATTGTTGATAGCTCGGAAACATCGTAAGAAATTTAAGTAAACTTTGCAATTATTAGCTACGATCGTTGTTTTGATAGAATTAAACAATTAGTCCAAAACTGTTTTTCAATTAAAATTTGACGCCCTTATTTCTTTTTTCTAGTAATTAATTCGGCACTCTTTTTAATTATTTGGCACTGTTTTTAATTAGTTTGGCTACACAATTTTAAAGCATACTACTACTGTCGCATGTCGGTTTAGAACGTTTTTCTACGTTGTCCGACGCCTATTCTCCACCTCCTTCGATCCTAACAATCATCTTCCGTCAGGTTTTTTTGACTCATTGATCTTTGGATTGACTGTTGCCATTCCAGTTTAGGACGCTCTCTTTTTCTGCGCCCTATTGGTTGCCATTCTAGGACCTGCTCTGGTAATCTTTCGTTGTTGATCCGTTCTACATGGCCGTACCATATCAGTCTTTTAGTGATGTCATCCGTTATGCTTCCCTCGATTCGCATTCTTTCTTTTCTGGTCTCATTTCTTATATGATCTGTTTTAGATATTCTCATTGATCTTGTTATTGCATCCATTTCGACACTTCCATTCGTGTTTTGTATTTTTCTGTGACGCGACAAGTCTTTATTCCATACAACAGCATGCTTTTCACCATTGTTTTATATATGTTACATTTTACATTCTTTTTTATCTCTCTGATCCATAAAATACTGTTAAACAATAACCTTCTTTGCTTTTACTATTCTTTTATCCAATTCTTTACAGTCTATTCCTGTCTTATAAAATGTTACACCGAAGTATACATACTCATAGCATGGAGATATTGTTTGTCATCGTTCGCTAATCTCAGAAACTACATAACCGATTAGAATGAAATTTGGAATACATGTTCTATGAGCAATTCGGCCTGCTTAAAGCAATTTTTTTATGCTACGACGCGACGGGCAAAGTCTGTTATTCAATTCAATTCAATTCAAAAAGTACTTTATTGTCATTAAATTTGTTGACAAAGATACTAACTGATTAAAAAAAACAAATTAAAGTTAAGGTTAAAAAAATCATATTTGAGAATTTTTTTCAGTATTAGTTAGGAATGCTTAAACAGCTAAAAAGTCATATAGTCAAATAAAAAAATAAAAATACATTTACACATTTTACAAGTTATACAAAAAATAAACAAATGATTCTCATTATTTTAATGGTTAAATAACAAATCTCGGAAAATTGATTTTTTTAAAGAATTTGGTCAGCGAACATTTAGGTTTGTTGACCAGTGCTGTCTTTAGTTTTTTTCTAAAAACTTTAGTGGAGGCAGCCTGTCGAATAGCTAATGGCAGGTGATTAAAAATCTTTAACCTCTGTATATAAGCGATCTCTGAATCAGAGCACACGGTAAAATTTTTTATCTACAATGAAAAGACGTACTTTTCTTGAATAAATTATTTTTCCCCTAAACAATTTGTTTTGAATTAAAATATTTCTTTTTAGTTCAACGCAGCGTTTAATCTTGAAATGAGACCTTATTTTTATTCTTTAATTGTTTGGTTTCAGTATACTCTATTTTGTAACAAAGCACATTGTCTTCATATAAATAATATTTTGTTTCCATAGAAAACGGTGCCTTAGATTAATTCAGTTCCAATTTATAATAAAACAATTTCTGTTTCACATCAAAATAAGAGGCAATACATTTATTGTGCTATATCAAGAAAATATTCTCTTGGTGAATGGGAAGGCAAAAATTATTTTACTTGAAAGCAATTTGCTTTGATCTAAGACAATTCTTTTTACCGTGCACTGTTTGGGATTGGTAAGAGTAATAGGATATTTTGTCTCGTCAGCCTCATGACGTGATACAATTATAGTACTGATATTTTTAAATACCAAGGTGTAGGTCTCTAATATGAAAAGAGATACTAACGTCATAATCTTATATTTGATAAAATAAGATCTGCAAGATTCCCTTTGATTTATATTATCAATTCTTCTGTAAGACCAGAACCATCTTAAGTAAATGGTATTCCAAACCTTCTTATGCTAGTTACAGCCTACTATTAACTGATTTTTTTGTGCAAAAATCAAAAGCCGTATAATTACGTTAATTTTAAAATTAATTTTGTTTCAGGCACTAGGATGCTTTTTGGCTGCCCCTATTCAATCCAGCCCCGTAGAGGCAGCTCTTTTAAGGACAAAAAGGTAGGTTTCCTAGCCAGGAGTGACTAGTTTTCACATTGCATTTCGCCATTTTCAGGTTTTTAAATTTGAGTCACAAATTGTATTGTGTTACCTTAAGCGCCGCGATGTTTCAAGTTTAAGGCATTGTGGAACGCCATTTTGATTTTTTAAAAGTTTAAAAGTTAGAAATCATAATCAGCGACCTAAAACACTCCATAATTCCGAATTTGATGCAAATCGGTTCACAAATGGGAAAATCCGCCATTTTGGATACGCCATTTTATTTATTTTTTTAATAAAAAAATTTTGAATTGTATACTAACCACCAAATACATAGTTGAAAAAGTTTAAAAAAAGTTATAACCAAACAAATAAACAAATATATTATATGAAGTCAAGCCAAATAAAACTGTTTAAACAATTTCATATACATATAATACAATATAATAAAACAAAAAATCTCGCGGTGAATTTTCCCCGCGGCGAATTGGCCGGTGGCAAATTGTCCCCGCGACGAATCGGCCCGCGACGAATCGGCCGCGGCAAATTGTCCCATCATCTTAGTACAGATATGTTTTTAAACTAAATAGTGTGGAAAATATTTTCTTAAACAATTTCAACTAAAATACCTAACCTCAACATAAAAAACAATGTCGCCTAACCTCAAAACAAGCTAGAGCAATAGAAAAGCGGATGCAAGGTTGAAATTACACGCTCCTTTTTAGCCCATCTACAGAGAAAATGTATAGACTGATTTTAAAAAATTTGGTAAGAAAGCAGAGGAAGCTACTCATAGAAATAAACTATGAGACGAGCAGCGGCCAAATCCAAGTATTAGAGAAGACGAACATTTGTGGGAGACAAGAGACATATGGTATGGTGACAGCAAAAAAAATTAAATATTTAAAATGGTAATGTAAAACGGACATGTTTAAAGAATGACTCGAGAAAGACCTAAAAAATCCTTAAATGACCTCCACTGGGCAAATGAAAAAGTCGATCAGAAAAAACTAGAGAGAATTGATTAAAGGAGAGAAAAGATAAATATCGAAATGAAGAACAGAGGCCTAATAGAAGGCCAGTGGAACGATAGATCCTAATGGCGACTGGATATTGGAGGTGTCGGAGAACGGTCCATAACCGATCTATAGTCTTTTTAATACAGACCTGTAATAACGTAATATATTTAAATTTTGCCAACTATGTGGTAAGCTTCTACGAAGCATCCTAGAAACCACACCGACTAACAACAAACAGGACAAAGACATTCTGGCAAGTAAGAAGGGTGGTAGAAAGATAGTGGGGACTCAGCCCAAGGGCACGTCATAACATCATAAGACCGAGGATCTATTACGGCATGCAGAGGCTGGCGACCTTGAGCATCGCCGAAGCTTTAAGGTCTACTCCTTACATAGCCCCGAATACTATCCTACCACTAACCGAACCAACCTTTTCCGCGGGTTTGGTGTAGAAGTGCGACGATGCACTTCAGGGGTTGGCCGGAGTAAGATAGGTGGAGTATGGGTCCCAGGCCATATGTGAGTCCCCGGAAACGAAAAAGCGGACGAACTCGCCAGTGGTGGATCCCGACAGAAATTCGTCGGACCAGAGCCTTTCCTGGGGCTCACAAGAGGGAAATGAAGTCGGCCCTAACAGAGTAAACCCAGAAAGAGATACAAAAGGAATGGACCAGCCCAGGAAACGCCAGACAGGCGAAGGAGTATGTGACAGGATACAGCAAGTCCTTTTGGGACTGGCTCCTCTGTAGAACATGAAGAGAGGTGGGAGCCATAGTGGGAGTCCTAACCGGACAACGCGTCCTACAGGGTCACTTGGCAAAGATGAGAGTAAATGAGACCTTGGCACATTTCCTCTAATAATGTAAATCATACGAGGAGGCAAGAAGAGACGTATTCGAAGAGAAAGCCTTTGAGACGGTGGTCCTTCTGAATCTGTGGTGGCTCGATATTCTGGCCTTTGTACAGAAGACGAGCAGATTCCTTAGCGAAGGAAGCATGCAGTAGGGGGAATGCCCGGTAGTTGGGGAAAAGGGCGCTTCATGTGCCTAGTCGCCAGGCCCAGCGGGTAGCGTGGGGGGGGGGGGTTCGTCCCCCCCCCCGCCCCGAGGGTACTGGCGCCCCATGGGTGGCCGAAGCGCCCCATGGGTGGCCGAAGCGCCCTATGCTGTATGAAGTTATGAAGTAGCAGGGCTGCCAACGGCAAATTGAGAGGGCGGCAAAGGACACGAAAGATATGATGACCTTGTTTAGCTCACACATATACTATACTATAGTAGTGTGAGCTATGGTGATCCTAATTTTTTCGAGAAAAAAAAAGTTGCTCCGATTTCAAAAATTTTTATATATCTTTGCGTTTCAGATGATTTTGAAACTTTTTTGTTGCGCCGTCTGTCTGTCTGTCTGTCTGTCTGTCTGTATGTCTGTCTGTCTGTCTGTCTGTGTGTCTGTATGTCTGTCTGTAACGACCAACGCTCATAACTCAAAAACCGCTTGGGCGATTTTAATGAAATTTGGTACCTGGGCTGGGTCTTGGGTCGAGATGGTCCCATTTTAAAATGAACAAAATCCACCGAACAGAAACCAAATAAAAGGGTGGGGGTAGATTTCAAAAATTATAGTTTATGTGAAAATATGGCGTGTGTGATATTAAACGAAAGGTAATTGAGTCTGCAGTTAAACAAAATACATTTTAATTTATTTAAAAAAAAAGGGTGGGGGTATATTTTAAAAATTAGAGTTTAAGTGAAAATATGGCTTGTGTGATATCAAACGAAAGGTAATTGAGTCCGGACTTTAACAAAGTACATTTTAGTTTTTGTTTTTGTGTAAGGGTGGGGGTAGATTTCAAAAATTTGAGTTTAAGTCAAAACATGGCTTGTGTGGTATCAAACAAAAGGTAATTTAGTCTGGAGTTGAATAAAATATATTTCAGTTTTTAGTTATATTAGCTCACACGTACACTATAACTATAGTACCTAGTGTGAGCTTAGGGACCTATATATTGGCAGAGTATTTTTTTTTGGTCGCAAGATTTTTGAGGGGCGCTCTTTTTGCTGTCGGCCCCCCCGCCCCTTGAGGCACGCTACGCTGCTGGCCAGGCCTAGAGCCTACCCCACACTAGTAGTAGTAGCAGGTGTAGTAGTAGTAGTAGTGGGGGGGTTGACCCGCAGGTCTGACAAGTAGGCCCTTTTTGCCATGCCCCAAGTCTGTCCCTTAACCCACTTTCTGCACTTCCCTTTGATGGTCGGGTAACTCATTGGGCCTTCCTGTTCTCTTTACAAAGTCCAGTAAGTCTGCCCATTTGAGCATGTGCAGTTCTTCCTCGCTCAGAGTTGGCGCTCCGAGTGCCTGTTGTCTCATCCTTGCGTAGGCCTCGCATTCTGCCACGAGGTGTCTTGATGTCTCTTCTTCCTGTCCACAGGCTGGGCAGGTAGGGTCATTCTCGACTCCTATACGTGTCATGTGCCTCCTCATCCGGTTATGTCCGGTTAGAGTACCTATCAGCAGTTCGAGGTCTTTTCGTGTTCTTTCCAGCATCCATCTAATTCTGGTCGCTTTTGGACGGTTCGGTTCAGTTCGGTTCAGTACCCCTGTACCCCACACTACTACTAACATATTTTTTTAATTTTAAAATTAGATCTTTCCACCACGAACCAGAAGGCTATTGGAGTAAAAAGCTTACCTGGAAGACAGAATGGGTAAAAGTGTGGAAACACGAAAAAAAGCTCATCTGGAAGCCAGATTGGAAGAAAATCCAGGTTCCAATCTGGAAAGAAAGGCAGGTTCCAGTGTGGAAAGAAATTCAAGTCCCTGATTGGAAGACAATCAACAAGCCTGTTTGGATTGAGAAAAAGGTATGAGTTATTTAAAGACCTTTCCAAAACTTCCTATAAAAAAACGCTTTTCTATAGTAGAAAATAAAATGAAGTATAAATGGAACCCTGAAAATAATTTTTGAAAAGGACAACATTAATAACAGTATGAAAATTTGGTATTTATATTTAGGTGCCAGCATGGAAAGAAATCCAAGTGCCAGACTGGGTGGAAAAACAAGTGCCAGCCTGGAAAGAAATCCAAGTTCCTGACTGGAAGGAAATTCAAGTTCCAGATTGGAAGGAAATTCAAGTACCAGACTGGAAAGAAATCCAAGTACCCGCGTGGAAACAGATTTGGAAGCCAGTTTGGGTTAGCATTTAAATTATTATAATCTCAAACTAATAATTTTTTATGGAACAATCTATTGGTTAAAACCTAATTTTAAATTTCTGTTAGTTCGTTTTGTAAAATTTATTAATTTATATTAAAAAAAAGTATTATGTCATATTGTTAAAAAAACTTGACAAAAGTCCAATTATTGACGTGAAGTAAGGTCACATACTTCAATTTACTTCCATGAATTGGTAGATATATGTCTGCTAATTTGTGCAAATCAACAGGGAACATTAGAAGAACTGGAACAATATATTAACCTCTTTAATTTGTTTTAGGTTGAAGTCCAAGTCCCAGCCTGGAAAGAAATTCAAGTACCAGAATGGAAGAAAAACTTTGTACCTGAATGGGTAAAGGAAGGTATCCCCGGGGAACATTACCTAGGCAAAGACCACCACGGTGCCGAGTATACTGCGCATGATTTATGGAAGAAAAAGCTTATTTGGAAACCTGTAAGTGACCTAGCACAATCGAAAAATCTAAAATCTTAACAGGCTTTCAACCAATTTAAAATATGAAGCTGTGGTATATAGAAAATTATTTTGTTTTATGCAGATGTAATTTTTTTATTTTAGGTATGGAATAAAGTTTGGCGTACCGAGAAAAAGCAAATTTGGGTTCCACAGAAGAAGATGGAATGGAAATCGGAATGGGTTAAGGTGTGGAAGACCGAGAAGAAACAAATTTGGAGAACGGAAAAGAAGCAGATTTGGAGAACAGAGAAGAAGCAGATTTGGAGAACAGAGAAAAAACAAATCTGGGTAATAATTCACTTTAACTTAAATTAATATCTCCACATGCACAGTTATAGTAAAAGCCGGTGACTTCATTAAATAATACAACTATTTCGCTAGAGGATTACAACGTTCTATTAGCATGCGCTTTAAATTTAAAGATAGATCCTTAAAGAAAGAATTTTCAGGCAGCCATTTATACGAGGATGGGATGAAAAGTTTCCGGCCTAGCCTATAGCAGGCCTGATTTGCTTGCTATTCCAACGTGTTTGTGTAGCCTTGCGTGTGATCAGTATACGCTCGAAGTTTAAAGTGAGTGCGTCAAGTAGTTTGTGTCCTGCTTATTTTGAAAGTTTATACAGTGTGTCAATTTTAAATGATGGAAAAAAACGAGATAAGAGTCGTGATAAAATATTTTCATATTAAAGGGTTATCGCGGATGGAAATAAAAGCTGAACTAGATGCTATACCAGGGGAATCTGCTCCTTCCTATACCAAACATGGTCGTACTAGCACTGATGATGCTCCGCGTTCTGGAAGGCCAAAAACCAAACCATTCACAAAATAATTCTAAAAGATCGCAGATTAAGACAGGAAGAGGTAACTGAGGCTGTGGGCATATCAAAATAGCGAGTTTACCATATCTTATGTGAAGTTTTAGGTATAAGAAAGCTTGTGCGTCTAACCATTTCAGAGGAGAATTTGGCACTGTTTAGAGTTGATTCAGGAGACTTCTTGCGTAGATTTATTACGGTTGATGAAACATGGGTTCATCATTATACCCCTGAAACTAAGCAACAGTCCAAACAATGGACGGCAAAGGACGAACCAGTTCCAAAGAAGGCAAAGGCAGTATCGTCTGCAGGAAAGGTCATGGCAACGATCTTTTGAGACGCTAAAGGGATACTTCTTATAGATTATCTCGAAAAAGGAAGAATACATTCAGAGTACTACAGCGACTTATTGGACCAGCTCAAGCAGAATATAGGCGAAAAACGCCCTGGTTAGGCAAAGAAGAAAATTCTGTTTCATCAGGACAATGCACCTTGCCACAAATCCATCAGCTAGGCTTTGAACTGTTATTTGTTTCCAAACCTAAAAAAATTTCTTGCTGGGATAAAAATTTCCTCAGATTTAGAAGTCATTGCAGCTACAAACACCTATTTTGACATGTTGGATAAATCAGACTTCACTATGGTGTTGCGTTCAATGTTAGGCCGGTAACTTTTCATCCCATCCTCGTAAATTGTTTGCGTAACCTCCTAGTTTTCTGCGTTTGGCACCCATGGTTTAAGTTTCTTTCTAGTACACCACTTACCAGCTTTGTAAGTTTTGACGGAATTCTCATCATCATCAATTTATTGGGATACTATTCCCAATAAATTGATTCTACTTGGTGAATTAAACGCCATTCTTATAGCAATTTTTGAAGATTCATCTGAGCGAGGTTCAAGACCATCAATGGGTAGTGGGACTATGGTTTTCTCGTTTTATTGTCAGTATTTTAACAGATCGGGACATAGTTTTGGTTTCTGAATAACAATTGGGTACAATAAAAATAAAGTAACAGAAAAATATGTAAACGGTAATAATCATTGCGCGAGTCTAAGTAACTTAATTAGTAACCTATTTTACAGGTACCACATAAAGTACAAATTTGGAGAACAGAAAAGAAACAAATCTGGGTTCCGAAGAAGGAACTTATTTGGAAGCAAGAAAAAGTGCAAATATGGAGGACAGAAAAAATACAAAAATGGGTAAGTAACCTTGCATATTACTTTAACCCTTTCACTCCGTATGTCCCAAAAGTTATCCGTAAAGTTTTTAAAATGGATCCTTATATTTAGTCTTAGAGTAATAATGTTATTACTCTAAGTATTTAGTACACATTTATCCCACCAGAAAACCTATTAAGGCATTAATATCCCACAGTATTCCCCGTTTACCTTTGGGGACCTACAAAAAGCATATGATTCCGTTCCAGTAGAAAAATTATGAACAGTGTTAGAGCAAACTAATAGCAATCATAAATACATAAAAGCGATAAAAGAACTACAAAGAGTTAACTCTTTGTAGTTCCAATCCAAGAACACTTTTTAAAATATATATCGCAGTAGCTCCAAAAAACTGGAAACGTAAAGTACACGGTATGAGAATACAACTTAACGACCGATTTACCATATACACACTACAGTTTACAGAAGACCAAGTATTTGTAACTAATGATAAAGAAGACATGGAATATATGATAAGAAAGTGGGGGTTAACAGTGAACGTGGACAAGATACAGCACTCATGTATTAGAAACGAATTAAGCGAGAACTAGACAATTCACAAACAGTAACTCCTTGCAATGAATATGTATACTTGGGTGGTCACATTGGATAAAACAGGAACAGACGTAAAGAACTGCAAAAAAAAATAGTAAAAGCAAAAAAGGTTCAGATTTGATGTCTTAACAGTAGTTTACGGAGCAGAGAGATGAAAACGAATGTAAATATTAACATATATAAAACAATGGTGAAGAGCACGCTGTTATATGGAATAGAGCCTTGTCGCGTAACAGAAAAATACGAAACAAAAATACAAAGAAATGGATGCAATAAGAAAATCAATGAGAGTATCTAAAACAGATGATATAAGAAATGCGAACATTAAAGAAAGAATGGGAATCAAGGGAAACATAATGGACGACATTACTAAAAGATAACTGATATGGTACGGACATGTACAACGGGTGAACGACAAAAGATTACCAAGGCAGGTCCTAGAATGGCAACCAATAGAGCGCAGAAAAAAAGGCATCCTAAACTGGAATGGCAACAGTCAATCCAAAGATCAATGAGTCAAAAAAAACCTGATAGAAGATTATTGTCAGGATCGAAGGAGGTGGAGGATAGGCGTCGGACAACGTAGGAAAACGTTCTAAGCCTACATAGTAGTATTATTTCCTGTTTGAAGCAAAAAAAAACTACGAATCTATATTTTGTTATTTGTGATATTATGTTGTTAGTTTGTAAAAGTCGAATAATTAAAAAAAATATATAATTTTTTGCAGGTGACAGAAAAGAAACAAGTCTGGAAAGACGAATGGAAACAAATTTGGGTACCAGTATGGAAAACCATTGAAGTTCCAGCGTGGAAAAAAGTGTCCACACCAGTTTGGGAAAAAGTTTGGGTTAAGGTCCACAAACATCACGGATGGGATTGAAAATATCTCTAGTAAAAATTACGCGATGCTTTAAAGCAGTTTTGCAGGGTCGGATTAATGATGGAATATCATATGAAGTAAAGGCACAAAAGATTTCTTTTTAGACTGACTGGCAATAGCAATTGACATTTCACAATTTACCCTACAGTTAGAAATGTTGGTGTATTATTATAGGGTGACGTAATATTGGTGAAAAACAGTTATTAAAAAAACTATTTGGTAAGAAAACAATTGGTAGAAAATATAGTGAAGAAACAACTGATAGGAAATACATTTGGCGGTAGAAAATCATTTACTTACGTTTGATAAAAACAAGATGCAGAAAAACAATTGATAATAAAGAAAATAGATTTATTTGGAAAACGATTGGTAGAACATTCATTTTGCATAAAACCTTTTGAGAGAAGACTTATACTATCAAAGATCTTTTACATTTACTGTCATTTTTTTTTAAATTTTTGTTATAAAATGTGACAGTGTGGTTTATTTTTATGTAATACTTCTTTCCTTTTCGAAAAGATAGGCTATTACACTACTAAATATTTTATAAAACCTTTATGAATATCATAGCCTAATTATTGTATTACATAACAAATATTTTAGTAAAAACTAGGTATTTTTTAAATCCTTTGAAAATATAATAGCCCATATTTTATACAAGAATATAAATGTTTTAGAAAATATCAGGCATTAGACTGTCAATTATTTTAAAACAGATATTAAAAGATAATACCTAGTTGTCAAAGATCTTGTGTGAATCACTGAATGTCAAATAAAGTATAACCATGTGTGTTTTGACACATAAACAAACCTACAAATCTCTTCATATCTTTGTTTCCTTTACTAAAATTGGAACTTTTTAGGTGTTATGTGTATCTTGTATATTTTTGGCTAAGTTTGAACATTTTAGTAATATTCATCATCAAAAAAAAAAACAACATATTAATGGATTTGTAAATTCTTCTAGTCTAGAAAACTCGCATTGTTGGACTTCTTCGAAAATATCTTCACATTTCTCGCTTTTAACGTGCTGCATAAATCTCAAACAAATACTTTAGAGCATAAATATGAGGCATATCCATGCATTTACACACGCGAAGCTTGAACTCAGGACCCCCACTTATTTCTTAATGTTCCTTTATTGGGTAGACAGGTTTTCGGTTACTGCGCATGCGTCAGTTTTGGTGGTTTTGGAACATACTCCGTTACGTCACTACATTATTTGACAATTGTCAAAAGTTTAGGGTTATGTCTATTATTTTTTTCTAAAAACTAGTTGTTGGGGTGAAAATGTATCAAATTGGGGATTAAAATTATAGTTTTTCTAAAACCATTTGTACAGATTTATTGTGGACACCATAAAGAGTGTTTAATGGCATCTATAAACCACTCTCAACTTTATTAACAAATTATAAAGAAAAATACAAGTACTTACTTAGGGAATGGTACTCCCTTGCTTTTCCCGGACATTTTTCCACAAATCGCAATTGTTTTACGTGAATTATTTCCCAGTTTTGAGAGAAAAAAAAACATAACTTTACACGACAAACGCAAAACACCGCAAAATGTAAATAAACAACAAATATGGCGTCTACCCACACAACAGCTATGTACCTACGTGACAAAATACAAGCATGCGCACTTGAAAATCGCGTCTGCGACTTGCCATTGTTTTCAAATTTCGATGTATCTATGCTCTAATGTATTTGCCTCAGCCCTCCAACTGCTCCAAAACCAAGGGTGAAACACATTTAAAAAAGGTTTCCTGTGCATCCACTGGGACTCGAACCCTAAAGCTTTGGCTTTGTACGGCAACGCCCTACCAAGTGTGCCACGGAAACATGATTATAAATTTTTAAAACTTTCCATAATGACACAGTATAGAAACGCTAGTTCTCAGGGTATTAACTCGCCATAAAATTCAACTGATCTTATAATACTTCGTTGTCACTGTCGTTGGGTTGCTTGGCAATATAAACGTAAAGAATACCGCACCCGTTTACACAGCCCTTATGGGAAATTTTTGGCTCAGTGGAATTAGCTATAATTTTAGTATGTTATAGTAGGATACGTAACTAAAAAAAATATAAGTAAATTTAAGTTTATCTATGTAGAGTTTTTAAGATATAAACGGTCAAATTTCGTTAAATGCTCGTTTTTGTGAATGTTCTAATACTAATAACTTTTACATCTTGACCGAAAAAAATTAATTGGCCATAAAAATTACTTAGTAAATGTCTAAGTACAAAGATGATTTCATTCTTGTCAACTTAATAAATAATATACGGGGAATAGTCAAATTTTTTTTTTATATCTGCACTTAATTACTTGTTACCATTATTAGTACACCCTGTATATATTTTATATTTTTACTGTTTTTGCTCTTATTGGTTTAGAGTTTCGGTACATACAGTAAAAATTGGACGTTAAATACCTTTTTTTTGTCGCCGTCCTTTGAATATAAGAATAGTTAGAGGTACAAAAATTAATATCTTTAAAACTAGACATAGAAAAGAAATACATTTTTTTTCCTAGTACGACTGTAAATTACAAAAATAAGCAGGTAAAGTTTAATTAAAATTAACCGAGCCGTTTGCCAAAAATAACTTAAAAATTATTTAAGACAAATTTTTTTTTTTTTAAAGACCCTTTGAATCAACCAAAAGCTATAGTATTTTTTTATATAATAAAAATATTCTTTAAGCTGTATTTTGTATTTGAGTTCAAAATATTTTACAAATGAATTTTGTCATACGGAAAATAGCTTAAAACAGCTAAAGTCAATTTTATTTAGTAAGAAAAGATACCTGCAATAAAAAAAATTAAAATTAATCTATAAAGGTGGGGGCAATCAAAAAACAAAAATATTTTTTTTTTAGATATTATATAAACTATTATTCTGTGCCAAAATAAAAAGTGCTTGTTATATTTTTGACAATCCCCCGTATTTATTTAATAAATTGACAAGAATGACATCATAAGTGACTTTGTCCTTAGACTTTTACTAAGTCATTTTTATGGTCAATTAATTTTTTTCGGTTAAATGTAAGAGTTATTATTATTAACTGTGATCGTTTATATCTCAAAAACTGTACATAGAAAAACTTAACTTTACTACCATTTTTGTGCAAGTACATATCCTACTATAACATACTAAAATTATAGCCAATTCCACCCAACCAAAAATTTCCCATAAGGCCTGTGTAAACGGGTGCTGTGTTTAAATTTAAGGGTAAAAGTAATCAAAAGTATTTTCTGCAATGGATTTTCTACTAAATATTTTTCTATTATTATCTTGTATCAAATATATTTTCAACCAATTGTATTTTTTACGAAGTTGATTTTTTAATCACTTGTTTTTCCAAGTATATAATATAATATCCCTTTGCTGCTAAAAAAATACAACATTTAGCAAATTTAGGGTTTGTGATTTCAACGGTGCAAGTAAAGGAGTTACCAAAGTTTACTTCAGTGTTAAGTACCTTTTTACCTTATCAAACGTTAAGCCCGTTTGACACGAAGCAATACTTCTTGATTACAAAATGTAATTCTGGATATAAATGTGTGGTTGTCAAAGCCTTGCTAGGAATTTTTGTATTGATTAAAATTAATTTTTCCAGTTTTATTAAAGTTTCTTACTCTCCAGAATTTTTAAACAAGGCTTGACACTGAGTAGGATTCTTTCAATTGAAACATGTTTGCCAACCTTTAAAAGAAAACCTATAGATAGCCCTGCTATATCATAAACAATTTTTTTTTTAAAACTATTAATGTTTTGTTTAACAAATTCAGGGGCGCAATTAGGGGGGCTAGAGTGAGCTTAGCCCCCCTACGGTCAAAATTAACCGCTTTAAATGAAATAAGCATAATTTCTCAGCGACGAACAAACCAAGACCATAAAAATTTTTGATACGGTGCTTATCTTTTTGAGACAAAATTTTTGTAAATAATAATATGCTTTGTTTTACCAAATTTAAACAAATATCTTTTTTGTAATAAGTAAAACCGATAAATAAACAATTTACGTAAAGATAACAAATTAGGCCGTCCTTTTTCTTTAAAATATCTTATTTTTCTGATATTTTCGCTTGAGGCACAATTGTTTTTTTTCCGATTTCATAAAAAAATGTGTACTATAGGGCCATTTTTTCAGAAAGGCACTTATATTTCATAAAAATTTTGCCTGCGGTGCCTTTTTTTCATTTTATATACGAGGCGCGACTTTTCACAAAGGGACGTAATCACCAGTATTTATTAAGACCTTAAAACTTAGCGTTTTAGACCGGGTTTAAGTATCAAGTCTATAGACTTGATACCGACCGGTATAAGTGTATTTTTTTAATACATACAGGGCAAATAGCTGCAAAGATTTAGTTCACCCTATTATGCAATATGATAGTAAGCATTTCTCAGCACGTTTCATCTCACTTAAATTCAAATTTAATTTAGAAATACAGAAAAACCGCATAAATTTTTTTTTACAAAATGTAATTTTTTGAAAATTTAGTCTGTGCAGTTATAGGATTCCCGTTAAAAATAGTCTCAAATTCTAGTACCACCCCTGAAGGGTGGTTTAAAGTTCGAAAAACAATAGAAATAATCCATGATTGACAAAAAAACTTAAAAATATTCAAAGTTAAATAATACATAAATAACTTAAAACTATATCTGTAGATTTCCAATTATACATTCACCAAAACAATCGAACATCGGTTTAATCGTCGCTAACTTGTCTAAAAAATTAATATGTAATATATAGCGGACAGCTGACACTGACTTACACCGTTTTTATTCGGCATTTCCTAGTGATGTTTGGAGGTTTAAATATGGCTACCATTTTTAAACCAAAATATTTTATTATTTTTATTTATTTATAACCTTGGTGTGGAAATAATGCCTTTGTTACAACAAAAAAAAGATTACCCATATCGCAAGGTATTTATAAGCAATTTATATAAATAATAAAATCTATTGCATTCGCGGGAAAAATAAGTTAACCTTTAACCAAAATCTGGACTTGTAGAGCTAAGATTGTAGCACTTAGCACTGTAGATCCTGTAGAGAGAAAGAAATACTGGTGAATTTGTTAAAATTTTTGCCTCCAACCAATTTTCCAGAATTTTTTTATGCAAATATTTTTTACGAAAAATACTAAATTTTGTAAAAATTTTGATCTATATACTATTGTTTTTCATGCCTTGCACTACTAAAAGGTTTTTTAGAGCAGTTCTTTTCTTAGTTTAGTAGTAGGTTTTTTACATAACAATTTTTTTCTTCATCTTGAGGTAAGTTCAGTCATTAGTCATTATCCCCCCCCCCTCCCGTCTCCTGTAGTATATTTTTTTTAATTTTCTTTTTATTAGCCCTGGGGCTTAAGCCCCCTTAAAAAAGCCCGCTAGTTGCGTTCCTGCAAAAATCTCTGGAGAGTAAAAAACTTTAACAAAACAAGTCTAAAAAACATAACCAGGGGTTGGGAATTGCACGTTTATTACAAGAAGTGTATCTTGCAAGCAAGAGTTATTGCTGCATGCCAAGCGTATTATGTATGTAGAGTTTCCCAGAAAACTGTTTTAAACATCGCTCTGTAACCATGACTGTGTAAAGTACCTAGTTGTTAAATGTTTCTTATTTCTGTAAATATTTTACTTTTATGACCTTAATCTTTACTTAATACTCGGCTAGTTTAGAAGAAAGTTTGTACTGAGATTTTCCGTTTTGGACACTCTAGGGCTCAAAGTGCAATAGTTTTTTGGTACCAAGTAAATTAAAAAAATTGCTGTTTATCAATGTATTAATCATGTTTTAGGTAAAAGCTTAATTTGGTGATTATCATAACTTCTTAAATTATTTTTTTTAAATGCGATTTTGTTTTAAACAACTTGGCATTTTAAAATCTTAAAATGTTAAAGTCTATATTAGGGACTTATTGGAATAAAGTCTTGCAACAATAGTGTCAGACCGTATTTTGACAGTTTTGCATTGGAATATGACAGCTAATCTTTCAACATAAAGATTTTGTTTACTATACGAACCGAAACAAATACTGTTGACTTTAATTATATATAAATAAATGACTTAGTACTAAATTCGACCTTGGTATGTCAATTTTGAAAGATCAACTGTCAGCCTGCAACGTAAATCCTTCAAAATACGGCAATAATAGTGTTATTCCAATAAGTCCCTATTATTGAAACTACCCAATTCTAAAAGGGGATTTTGCGTCTTATTCTTAAAACTCCTTAACTATTTGCCATTTCAAAAATCAGTTTTTTTTTTTAATTTTCCTAACAGTTTAATCTTTTTGTTAAGCAACAAAGTTTGATTTATTATTATTTAAAAGAAAGTAATAACGTAATTGGTGCAAATTTTTTTTGACCCACCCGGTCGAAAAATGTTATGGACAAATACAAAAAAATACAAATCGTATTTTTCTTTGCCAAAACATTTATGCGTCAATTTTTTTAAAGTTTAGAAAAATAATAAAAATTATAATTGACAGTATACTTAATATAATAATAATTAGTAGCCCTAAAATAAATTTGGCAAACAATTTGTCCGGAGTGTCCATTATAAGACATTAGATATGTACATAAAAAATTATATTCAATTATCAAATATTAGGTGGAACATAGTAAAGCATGTAGGCTGGTTTTATATAGTAAAAAAAATAAGCGAAAATGACATGGCACAAAAAACATGGGTGTTGGACTTCGGTGGAATGCTTTAAGACTTACGTATGTTATTGACGAGATCCTCCCGAACAACGTTTAAATGGGACAAATCGTCCGATGGGCATCAGGAACTTTGGAATAACCATCCAAAGGTTTGCAATTTGACACTGTTTTCATAAAAGAATAAACAAATACGTCAAGACATTTCAGCGTTTTTTTATTAAGCAATTTGCGGAAATAGAATTAGTTACCTTAACACTGGATATAATAAGATGTCAAATGAAAATAAATTGTTGAAATGTAATGGTTACATATATATTAAAGGTCACACTTTCACACACATTTGAAAAATGCTTTCCTATTATTATAGCAACCTTTAATCATTGAATTATATACGAAGTAACTATATATAGAGATCACTGCCTTTAATGTAGACCTTTATACAGTGAGTCGAAACGATTTGACATATTGGCTTGTTTTTAATATCACAACATTGTCAAATTGCAAACTTTAGATGGAAATTCAATAGTTCCTGGAGTTCATCGGAAGATTTTTACTATTAAATTGTAGTATGGGAGGATCTCTTTTATAACATATAAGTAAGTCTAAAAGCTTTTCACCGAAGCCCAACCCATGTAATTTGTGCGACGTCTTTCATTACCAGATAATATATCATCTGTTTTTTGGAAAGCACGCGTGGGTTGAGACATCTTAAATTTCAATAATAAAATAAGGTCTATCTGTTTAGGGGATGTATTTTAAAAGTATTTTCCAAGAAATTTCTTTTACTATACTATTTCTCTTACGAAATCCAAAAAATACCAATCAAAGCGTTAAATAGTGCCATTGTTTTAGTTTTGGCATCAATTTTTTCTGGAATGTGGAAAAAGTGACCATTTTCCCTAAAATGCGGGATATAAATAAACTTTATATGCCAAAAGTTTTAACAAATCCTCTAGGTTTATCCAAAAAAGGTATCTAACATAAAAATAAAAAATCAATACAATACTCACTCAAATTAATACAACAATTAAGCGATGCTTGCGTTATCAAATAAATTAAATCTTTGGCTATAAGTTTTGCGTAAAAAAACTTATTTGTTTTAATAATGAGTTATTGTATATTGTAGTTTTTTTTTCAATATCTTGAAAACCAAACCTTTGGCATTATTTTAAGTGTATTTGAAAAATTTGTAGTAAAAAAAAACAGTTTTACAAATAACCACCAAAAATTAAATATTTTTTGTGGTTATTTGATGCATATGTATAAAAAAAATATGTTGTTTTTTAAGGTAAATATATAAAAGAAGTTTTATTCAGTTCATTTGAAAAGGTAATATACAAGTGTTTGTTTTAAAAAATCTTACAAAAATGCCATTCTTTCTTTTAAAAAGCGTTAAAAATTCTACATTTGGATCAGCCTGCGTTGTCAAATAAATTATTATATAATTTTAAAGAGGTGTGGTTAAAATTCCACAAACCCAGGATTATCCTTACTTTATTTCCTGTATAAATCCAGCTTTATAGTTTAGTGAAAATGAAAGCAAATTCGCTTATAAGTTTTTTAAGATTAATTTGTGATTGATGTTTACCTTTTTATGCCAGTGATGATTTTTTATTATCTTAAAAATTTTACACGCTCTAATTGTACAATTTAATTGTTATGATTTTTATTTGTTTTTAGGTTTTAATGTATATTGTACGTACAATAAACATTTTTGTATAAAATAGTTTTATTAGATTTATTTCACACAAAATCCACTATAAATCCACACACAAATACCATATCTTTATGTTGGCAAAACCAGCCATGATAAAATCAAATTTAAAAATAGAAAATAATACTTTTTTATTTTGGACTTTTTCCGGAAGAACCAAAAAGCTATTTTTGATGCAAAAATCACTAAATAGACTTAATAGATTTTGCCTAAATGTATTAGTTTGACTGTTACTTGCTGTCCGTTTTTTCAAAAACAAAATGGACAAAACCGCTCGTAGTGGTTTTTGCAAGTGGGTATGCCAACAATAACATGTATACAAGCAAAACTAATCAAGTCATCTTTTTCAAGCAAATTACAGTTAAGTGTACTGGCTTAGAAAAATGTGTAAAAAATTTTAAGAAAAATTTTAAAAAAATTAACTTTTTTTATATGTTTACGTTCTTTAATATCCAGTACTTCAATCATGTCAAATTCAGCAGATTCTAAATTATTTTTAATTTTTAAAATTCGATTTTCTCAAAACTAACTTTTTTTACTTGTATGGATTTTGCCAGTATACCGAAGATATTTCAACCCATTTTTTTAAGTTTAAATAATACTTTGTTTAAACGTGTAGGCACAATTAAAATTAGAGCCTACTAAATACTGGTAACAAAATTCCACTCTAAAACAAATGCCGTAACTAATAATAAAAATACTAAATACAAGTTACTGATGATCAATGACAAATAAGGACAGTTTTCGTATGTTATTGCTCTTGTAGTTTGTATCTGACTAGTGGGAGCCCAACTCTTTTGACATTTCTATACCATCAGGGTAATAGCTATAGTGACCACGAAGATTCTGCTTAAAATGATTCGAATGGTTCTGGGGGAATATCATCAGTTATCTCTTTAGCAATGGCTGAACTTGAACAAGGTTCGGTTAGGTTCGGTTCGGTTCGGCGGCTGAAGTACTCCCTGTATTTCAGCCGCAGCCCAAACGGCAGTTTCTCGCTGTTGCCTTTGTTCCGACATGGGTCTTGGACCATCATCCACCTCTTTAATTTCGCTACATTTTCTGCAGAGCTTAACGCATCCAAATTTATTAAAATGGTTAATTATATTCAAAATGATAGTTTTTCAAGGAATATCACGGTCCTCATTCTTGTCAATAAACAAATTTATCCCAAATCCCTCCTTCGGCGAATCCAGTCGGCGACGACACAAGTTGGCCCGGAGCAAATTAGCCGCCGTGGGTAGGCGGCGGCGAATTGTCGCATTCTCCTCGTCACTATGTGGAACGCGAAAATCACAACCCCCCCCCTCCGAAATGAAATTCCTAGATCCGCCACTGGCTGTTTTCAGTGAAAATACTCATTTGGAATAAAATGACTTGAGTTAATTGAATTTCCTTACCACTTGCCCGATTTTAATGAAGTTTGGTACCTAGAGGTTTCGTTTTGGCTCTAGATGGTCACATTTAAAAATGAATAAAATCCACCGAGCATTAGCCGATTTCAAAAATTAGAGTTCTGGTAAAAATATTATTTGTGTGGTACTGTATGTATTAAAGGTAACTATCTGTCATTCGTCTTTGGTAACTATGCATTAAAAAGTACAGGGTTTTCCCGTATATTTTTACACCATATCTAAAATGTTTATTTGAATAGATATAAAAATATGATAAATACAAAAGTTTCATATTTTTTTACGAAGTTTAAGAATTTTTAAATCGGAATGTCAAAAAAATTGTAAATGTCAAAATTTGACAGGTCGATGGTTTTTTAAAAGGAACACCCTGTATATTATTTTAGATATTTATAGATCTTGTATCCCTGATTTTAAAAATATATATTATTGTATTATTTTATTCATTAGTTTTGGAGATATATGCGCTTAAATGTTTAAAATACTTAAATTGATCTCCTAAAACATTAAGGCAGCCATGAAAAAGATAATCGCATTTACACAAAAAGTGATGCTGTTGCTTTTGTAAGGTATATAATTAATTAATATTTACTATCCGGGGTGATTCTGCGCAGTAATGTGTGGCGCCGCAAGCCAGTAAAAACAAAAAATTATGCAATTTTTGTGAAAGAACAAAGTATTTATTACTTCATTTTTAAATTTCTACATAGCCTCCTTGATTATTAATACAATTTTGAATAATTCTTACAAATTTTCTGTGGATAGCTTGAAAGATAGAGTTCGCAATATTTTCTGTTGTAAAATTTGAAATGTTTGCGGCCTGTTATAATGAACCTTATTTTTTAAGTAGCTACACAAAAAAAAATCAAGGGGAGACAAATCGGTGCTATTTGCTGGCCATAATAATGTGCCGTATCTTCCTATCCAATATATTAATCTATTATTTAAAAAATTGGTTACTGGCTGGATGTGATGTGGGGGGCTCCGTCCTGTTGCCATATTAAATTTCTATAGTTATTAACAGGGAGTTCTTCTAAAAGCTCTTCTATTACATTTCGCAACAAATCATGGTATTTTTCTCCAGTTAAGTTACCATTTAAAAATATAGGCCCAATAACTCTGTTATCTGTTATTCAGGAGACCGTACCAAACATGTAGGGATCTGCGTCCTTGAATTTTGACAGCTTGTAAAGCATGCGGGTTTTCTCTTGACCAAATATGCTTATTTTTTCTATTGAACATTCCCGCCGTGGTGAATGCTGCCTCATCAGTAAAAATTATATTTGACAAATTTATTTGATTTGCCGCTATTTCTCGTTGTATTTCCTGACAAAAATGTAATCTGTTTATTTTGTTTTCGTTGCCTAAATTTTGCAGGAGTAAAAATTTATAAGCCTTGTATTTGTGATATTTTAAAACAGAGTGAATTTTATGCCATGATTTGTTAAAAAAAAGTTGCTGTATCCGGAATAGACCATTCAGGATTCTCTAAAATAACAAGGGAATCATTTTTTTAAATATGATAAACTAACTTATAAAGAAAAACTAACCTTGAAAATATAACAAAATATTTAAGTCCTCTTCAGCGTTTCTTTCGACTGTTCTAGTTTTTCTTTTAATTGTTTTTCTTTGATTAAATGATTTTACTATATTAACTATAGTTTGGCGGGTTGGTTGTCTTCTGTCTGGAAACTGATTAAAATACTGGTTGCGAGCTACAGATGCATTCTCATTATTTGTAAAATAATTTAATAATATCCAGTTTTTCTTCCTCGGTAAAAATCATCCTTAACCGCTCTTAAAACTAAATTTGACAAGGTGACAAAGCAATAGTAGTCTATGGACAAATCGGCCTAAAAGGGGGTTTCGTGTGCAAGTCGTGCCAACTTTTTGCCGATAAGCCAAGTTTGTTAAGGGCACTCCATAGATCACGTTTTGACTTGTTGTCATTCTGGTAAATGCGTTTTTTTTTTAAGATATGGCCCCCACCACTTTTTTTTGCACGATACTTTTTAAAACGATGTATCTTTCTTAAAAATAGTCGTAGAGGGTTGCAAAATATGGCAAATAAATCAGTAAACACCCGCAATAAAATATATATATATATATATATATATATATTTATCGGTTTCACAACGTTCTACGTCTTCCGATACCCAATCTCCACTCGTTTCTGTTTGCCCATAATTCATCATCTAGGCCTCTTATTCTTATTTCACTATCTATTCCTTCTCTCCAGCTTCTCCTTGGTCTTCCTCGTTTTTTTCGGCCAGTTGGTTTCCATTGTAATATTTGTTTAGGTAGTCTTCCATCATCCATTCTTTGTACATGTCCGTACCACACCAGTTGTTTTGTTCTTATATCATCCACTAGAGTACGTTCACCCACTGTCATAATTTCTCTTATTCTTTGATTGGTAACTCTTTCTCTTTTTGATTTCCCTGCTGCTCTTCTCCAATAGTCCATCTCCGTAGCGGAAAGCATTTTTTCTGTTCTATCTTTGATTGGCCATACTTCTGAGCCGTATGTAATAATACTTTTTACAATGGTGTTATATATAAGCTTTTTGTTATGTTTTGATATACTTTGGTCCCAAATTATTCCATTTAATAAAGTTATTGCTTTTCTTCCTTGTACGTTTCTATCTTTTATAGCTTTGTCTAGTGTTCCGTCAGCTGTAATTTTTAGACCCAAGTATTTATACTCATCACAGGACTGAATTCGCTGCCCAGTATTTAAGATTAGATCCTGTTTCGTTCCACCAATACACATATACTCTGTCTTATTGATATTAACCTCTAGTCCCCACTTATTGTACTCGTCTATTAGTTTTCGTGTCATATATTCGAGGTCGTCATAATCCTGAGCCACCACTATCTGATCATCGGCGAAACATAAAGTATACAAGGTGGTTTCATTCAACGGAATTCCCATGTTTTGGCATTTTCTCTTCCAGACTTTAAGGACCTGTTCCAAATATATCTTGAAGAGCGTAGGCGAGATACAGCAACCTTGTTTAAGACCTTTATTTACTTGAAAGCCTTTGGTTAGTTTTGCTTTTATTTTAACTTTTGCCTTACTATTGCGGTATAACTCTTTGATGGCCTTAATTAGTTGTACGCTTATGTTTGTCTTTTCCAACGCTTTCCAAAGTAGATTTAGTGGTATACTATCATATGCCTTCTGCAAATCTACGTAAAGCAGATGGAGCTCTTGTCCGTATGCCATTTTCTTTTCAATAACTTGGGTTATACAAAAGAGATGATCTGAAGTCGATCTACCCGCCCTGAAACCAGCTTGTTCTTCTGCCTCCATATCTTTATATTCGCTCTCCACTTTATTTCTTATTATTTTGCCATATATTCTGCTTAGCGTACTAGTTACAGATATACCTCTATAATTGTCACATATATCTTTCCTTCCTTTTTTGTGTATTGTGGATATATATGACGTTTTCCACTCAGTTGGTACTACAGCTCCATTTAAATATCTTTGGAAAAGATTCCGTAATCTACAAAACAATTCTTCAGTGCCATATTTAATAAGTTCAGCTGGGATATTTCCGGGTCCGGCAGATTTACCGCTTTTTAAGGTTTTGCACACGTTTTTGACCTCAGATATTGTGAGTGGTACTGGAGATCCCATCGTTCTAATAATATTGTCTCTTTCGTCTTCCTTGAATTCTGCTCTATCTTCAGTTAAAAGTTTTTTAAAATGCTCATCCCATTCTTTGTCTGGTATTGGTGAAATAATATCTCTGCATGTTTCTTTTTTGATCGATCTTATAGTTTTCCAGCTTTCGGTACTTCTCCTACCTCCTAAGTAAGAATCTATTTTCTGGCACTTTTGCATCCATGATTGATTCTTCTTATCACTGATCATTCTTCTCACCTTTGATTGCGCGATTTTGTATTCTTCTCTGCTTCTATCTGTCTTTTGGGATAAGTACGTGTGATATAATTTCCTTTTTTCCTCTATTTCACTTTCAATCTCAGCATCCCACCAGTATGGTTTTGTTCTTTTAGGAGTTTCTTCCACTAATCCTAGTGCTTCTTTTGCAGCTTGATGGATGCTTAATGTGATACATTCGTATTCCTCATCTGGGGTTTCACCTGAACTTGAATTAAGTTTTTCGTTCAGTCTCTTTTTGTATAAGTTTTTTACGCTGTCATGTTCTAGGCTTAGTAGATTATATTGACAGTGATCAATTTCCTCATTCACTGTATCATCAAGATTTTCTTGATAGAGGCTTCGGCCTTGATAAGGAAAGAGAATTTTGGTCTCCAGAAAATAGTGATCACTTCCGCATGTTGATCCACGCTTTGTTCTGACATCTTGAATTTTTAGTTTTGTCTTTTGTTTAGTGATAAGATAATCAATGACGGATTTCAGGTTTTGTGAGGGTTTGGTCCAGGTATATTTGTGTATTTTCTTATGTTGGAAAAAACCGTTTTGCAATAAAATAACTTTCTATTATATTTTTCAAAATTTTGCCCTGGTTTTTTTAGAAAAAATAAAATAACTGAATTTTTCCTTTTTCTTGTAAAGCTAGTAAAGTTTAACCTACATTTTTAATAACACCAAAGCAAAATTAAAAAAAAAAGTTTAAAGAAAAGTAATAGAATGAACATTTTTCTTTAGTTTGGTGTATATAAGTCTTATATAGATGTATATTTTATATTTGTTTTAATAAAAAAACAATTTGTTGTCACCAAAACGACTACCGAAAGTGTATTACCGTACGCGGACGCCTCTAAGGCGGCGCGCGGCTTTATGCAACTGAGGCGTCTAGTAAAACAGGTGATTTCTATTATTATTGTTATCGTTATTTGATGGACATTATCAAACAACGTTGTTATTGTTATTTTTGAAAGTGAATATCAATCGACGAAAGTTTTTACAATATAGTGCACGTGCTAGAGGTAGTTGAGTATGCAAAATATGAGGACCGCAGTTGGACAATGGATCCTAGCTGAGAATAGGTCACAGACTAACGATTTGGATGTTGCCGTGCAAGTTTTTGGTCCAATTTTTTTTATCCCCCCCTTCTTATATAGTCGTGTTAGAATTTCTAAGAATGTCACTAAGTTGACGCCCCAAATACACAATGGCATAGAAATGGATCAAAAATGTGTAAAATCTAATTTAAAAATAAAATTATCTTAGTTTTTTAAATTTTAGCTGCAAAATCCCCCAAAAACCCCCAAACTCCCCAAATCCTAAAATTTGTAGATTTTTTCAAATTTTCTTAAAAACTAAGCTTACGGAAAAATATGTAGTAATCTTTATTGTAGACCATAAAATTTCCTTTTCAACAACGTATAAGTCAGTGGGGTACGACTAATGACAAACTCCAGCTGCGTCCGTTTATTGAGGTAGTGTAAAAAAACCGAGCTCTATATCAAAAAATATAATACACACTTTGTTAAAGACAATAAAATTGCTTTTTAAATGATGTATAATAAGGCAATGGTAGTTTTATATATAGCAATTTAAATAAAATCAATTTTGAAAAATCATTAAATTTATCAATTTTTTACAAGTTTTATCCAATTTTCTCAAAAGTTAAGCTATTTGGAAAAAAATATTTTGCCGTTTATTGTAGAAAATAAAATTTTCTTTTTAACAATGTATTAGTCAGTGGGGTCAGGCTAATAACAAACTCTCCAGCGGCGTCCGTTTATTAAGAAAATATAAAAAAATTAAAGAAACCACATAGATAGAAAATTAAAGAAACCACATAGATTTTTGTGACCCGATTATCTTAAAAACCAAGCTCTCTATCAAAAATTGTGACCTATAGTCGATTGTAGACAATAAAATGTCCTTTTAAACGTGTGTAACAGTGTAAGATTTATCTTCAGATTAAAACTTCACAGGCCTGTGGAACTTAAATCAATTTTTACAAATCACCAAACAAATTAATTCTGTTACAAGTTTTTTCCAATTTTCTCAGAAACTAAGCTTAATTGACAAAAATGTGTTTTATACTTTTTTGTAGGAAATAAAATTTTCTTTTTAACAATGTGTAAGTCAGTGGGGTTTAATTAATGACAAACCCTTCAGCGACGTCCGTATATGGGGGGTCAATTAAAAAATAAAATAAATAAAATCATTTTTTTAAAATATTTTTTTAATACATTTCAAATCAAGTAATTTAAACTTTGTTGTATTAAGATCGGATAAAAAATAAAAAAGATACAATTTGACTTTAAATATGCTTTTCCGCCATATTGAATCCGTCATATTTAAAAAAAGGCGCGATTATCGCAATGACAATAAGTCAAAACCTGATCTGCTAGGTATGTTAAACAAATTTAAGTTACTTTCAAAAAGTTCTTATGGTTTTCATTAAAAGCATAATTTTTAAATAAACCCCAAAGACCCCTATTTTTTTCCAGTTATTTGGAAATAACTTAAAAACTAATTAACGCATTGAAACACTTGAACCATATTTGAATAAAGAATCAAATCAGCTATCTTTTTATATAACCTTTTTTTTCTAGCTCCAATAGTTTTATAAATAAAATTAAAAAAATAAAAAAAAATTACCTTTTTTTTTAATTTTTTTGGCAAACACAAAAAAATACAATACATATTTTCTGACCAATACATTTTTAAAAACATTACAAAGCAAGTATTTTAAACTTTCTTCCATGAAAATCGGATAAGAAATAAAAAAGTTACAATTTTTTTAAAGATACGCCTTTCCGCCATTTTGAATCCGCCATATCTTTCAAAAAAGCATTTACCAGAATGACAACAAGTCAAAACCTGATATATGGGATGCCCTTAACAAAGTTAGCTTATCGGCAGAAAGTTGGCACGACTTGCACACGAAACTTGATTTGTCCATAGACTATAGCATCACTTTTATGTCAATGCGATTGTTTTTTCATGGCTCTATTGATGTTTTAAAAAGTACCAATTTAAGTTTTTTATACTTTTAAACGCATATATCTCCCAAACTATTAAACGAAATAATCCCAACATATATATTTTTGAAATCAGGAAGAAAGAATCTCTAAAAATCTGAAATAATATATAGGGTGTTTCCTTTAAAAAAACCATCGATCTGTCAAATTTTGACATTTACAATTTTTTTTTGACATTCTGACACAAAGATTCTTAAAACTCGTAAAAAATTATGAAACTTTTGTATTTATCATATTTTGATATCTATTCAAATAAATGTTTTAGATATGGTGTAAAAATAAACGGGAAAACCCTGTACATTATAGTTTATTTTGTTCAGTGGTGTTTCACTGGGGAGGCGGAGGTGGAATCTCCAATCAGACGCGTCCTCGGGTGGCAGATAGGGAGTTATCTTCGCGCACAAAAATGGATAAAAATTACATTCATTAATCGTATGAGCTTAGGTGCCCATAAATTGGCAGAGTATTTCCAATTCTGAAAGGCTTGCTGAAACTTGACCAGATATCGGCCTTCAATGACGTACGAGGTGTGACAATAAAATTATAAGACTGTTGTAAAAAATCTACTTTATTTAAAATACTAATACAACTTAATGATGTTCCCCATCAATGTTGTCCCTTTCTCTATCGACGCAGCGTTGCATGCGTTTTTTTCCAATGTTGGAAGCAATTTCAGAAATCATCAGAAGAGAGGCTGTTAAGAAGTCTTGTCGTTTTTTCTTGACGTGTTCTAATATTTAAAAACGGGTTCCTTTTAACGATTTTTTCACTTTCGAAAACGGGTTGAGGTCGCAAGGGGCCAAGTCTGTTGAATATGGTGGGTGGTTAACGACGGGGATCTTCTTATTAGCGATAAACTGCTTAATGGATAGGGCATTGTGGGCCGGTGCATTGTCTTGGTAGAGCAGCCACGCGTTGTTCTTCCACAAATATGGATGTTTTTTCCTTACACGTTGCCTTAGCTACATAAATACTTCCAAATATAAATGTTTGTTCACTGTTTGACCCTGACCCGATTATAACACCCCTAATATCGAAAAAAAAAAACAATGAGCATCGCTGTTATGGATGTGCTGTTTGCGCCCTTCTCGTTCATCATCTTTAACTTCTTTACGACTTTCGAAAAAGCTTTTATGCGATATTAAAATCACTGCACGAGACATACACTGCTTTCCATACACATCTTTTAGCATTTAAAAGTATTCAGTAGCCGTTTTTTTGAGTTTTACTTTAAATTAGTACGTTGCTCCATTTTTTCGTT
Organism: Aspidapion aeneum; assembly: GCA_963576565.1. Classification (NCBI taxonomy): domain Eukaryota; kingdom Metazoa; phylum Arthropoda; class Insecta; order Coleoptera; family Brentidae; genus Aspidapion; species Aspidapion aeneum. The sequence continues at coordinate 22,766,935 of OY755043.1, forward strand.
TTTCATAATTCCGCCAAATGAGGTATGCACGATCCGCTTCAAACCACTGCGTAAGCCAAACTAGTAGAGGAAAGGCGACAAGATTGCGCGCGGTATTAGAACGCACATCAAGATGAATAACTCCAACCGCCCGAGGCGTGGAGATTTAAAACTTGTTAGTACGGGGGCCAGTCTTAAAATTTAATTGTCACCCCCCGTATAAGGGGGCAAAATGTGTTTTTATGTTATTCAAAATGATATCTTCTACACACTCATGTCGCACCTTCAACAAAATATCCGAAAAACGCTTATGATCTTTGGCTTTATTTAATAACTAACAAAATGAATGGCGTGTGATCCTTTCGATTCAAACGATTGAAGGATCTTTTGCTTTCTTTAAAATAAATCTAGCATAAACTATGTCATATACATATTATTCCAATACCCACGGTAATTACCAAGGTATGATGCGTAAGTCCTCGCGGTCATTAAGAAAAAAATGTCCTGATTGATTTCTTTCAAACACTATTCATATTATTTCCATATACCTAGTATCTATGCATATACTCATTGATAGTATGTATTATTCCATAAAAGGTAGAGTCCCTGAATGTTGACATATTTGGATATAAATATGTCAACATACAGGGATTCTAACTCAAGGTATCTTACGATGTATGATGCAAACATATTTGAAATAGCAATATCAATGGACAAAAGTCTATCCTTTTTGCGGTGCTTAGGATAAAATGTCTTGATTGTTTATACTTTTACCTACTCGCGTGCGGTAAAGTAATTACTTAAATGAACCGCACTTGTGCGGTAAAGTTACTTTACCGCACGCGCACCACTTAGAAACCTTAGCAATTCGTCAATAAGAGAGCCTCAATATTTGTTTACATTTCAAATTCATCTAATTTGACATGTTTTTTTAAAAATTTCATTCAATTTTTTCAAAAAAAAAAGTACTCATAGATAAAATATTAACACATGTGGAAAGTATCTTTACCACCCTCGACGGCTTGACCGAACTCCGCTCCGCGTCGTTTGGCCAACCGCCGTCGCGTGCGGTAAAGTATTACTTTCCGCACTTGTTAGGTAAATAACTATTACCTACTCGCGGTAAATAAGACAGCTTCAATATTTGTTTACATTTCAATTCCATCTAATTTGACATGTTTATTTATAAATTACATTCAATTTAAAAAAAGGTACTCAAAGGTAAAATATTGTACCTAACACATGCGGAAAGTGTCTTTACCACCGCTCCGCGTCGTTCGGCCAACTGCTGTCGCGTGCGGTAAAGTATTACTTTCCGCAGTTGTTAGGTAAATAACTATTACCTACTTACTTTACCGCACGCGCATCGTTTAGAACTCTTAGCAACGCGTCAATAAGACAGCTTCAATATTTGCTTACATTTCAAATTCATCTAATTTGACATGTTTATTTAAAAATTTCAATTAATTTTTTGAAACAAAAAGGTTCTAATAGATAAAATATTGTACCTAACACATGCGGAAAGTATCTTTACCACCCTTGACGGTTTGAATAACTATTACCTATGAATATTATTTTATTCATGTATTTGTCACGTCAAATCATCGGCTCACAGTTTGACAATATTAATGTGTCTTTGTCAGGTTAATCACTGTGCGACGTGATCGTGAAGAATCAGGAATCAGTTCATTAACTGATTTTTGGAGTTAAGAGGCCAAAGCACTCCGGGATAGATTTCGTCAAAGTGAAAAATGTCGCCAATAGGTGGCACTGCTTCTAGTAAAATCTCAGAAATATTTAGTTGCAAAGCCATGGAGTTGCGTTTTAAAATTCGTGCAGAAAAGATTTTGACGTTGATAAAAATCTATTTAGAATTCACTTAAAAATAACGTAAAAACATTGCTGTTTTGATTTGATAATGGCGTTATTACAACGTCGTTTTTAGCAACGTTATTTTTTATAACGTTAATAAATTAATCTTGTTTTAATAATAATATATGAAGTAAACGTTTTTTTCTTGTAGCTTTTAATTTCAACGTGTTTTTTTTCTTACGCGTTTTTTACGTGTTATACACGTGATTGTGCTATGTGGCTATAATTTGTTGTGCCTGATCTCATTAACTTTTTTTCTAATTCTAAAAATTGTTTTCTTTTCTTAACTCTGTCGTCCAAAATTCCTTAACTTTTTTTTTATGCTAAAATTAATACATTTGTTTTATCCGAATTTGTATAAAACATCACTTAAGGTATATCTACATAGATACTTATTTTCAAGGAGTTTCCAAGTATCAGGCACTATTTTTTTATGATTTTAATCAGTGTTTTTAAACCTTCATGTATTTGTGCAAAAGCTAAAAAATATTTTTTACGCTTGTAGTGAGCTAGGGCAATGCATACATTATTTACGGTTTTTCTATTGAGTGTTAGTTCAGTTTCGTTTTTAGAAACTACCGAAATAAGTCAGACGTATCCATATCGACAAAAAATTAAAAACCTTAAAAACTCTAGTGATTTTGGATTGTATGACGGTATCCTCACTGTTGTTCTTGATTATTGTTGAAAACACAAAACGTTTTATTTGTGTCTCCAACCCAGTGGAGGTGCATGGTTGGTGCTGGACAATGATAACAAAATTCCTAAAAGATCCGGGATAAGGACCTTTGCTGAGACCTACAAAGCAGGGTGCATATGCCCAGGATCGGTTGCTGGTCATACTAAGCGAGTAGGCGAAGCGTAGCTCTGTGTATGTGGGTATCTTGGCATCTAGAGGGTTCATGCCATGGATCACTATGCTTAGTGATCCGTTTTTATATAATCCCTGTTTACCCCTTTAAATCGTAGCTTCTGGGGTGGATTTCTAAATCCCACAGGTAGGGTATTCCAAATTTTTAGGATACTGTATTTGACACTTTTTAAGGTTTTGTTTATTCCTTGTACTTATGATTTAGTTTTGAGTTTTCAAATAGATCTTCGTTGTTAAGAATAAATAATTTACTTTCTGAGGTGTAAAGATTGTGCATAGTTTTTATATTATTATTATTAAAGTACATATTCCTTAAAACTATCCCTGTTCTGTAGGTTTAATATGACTCTTAGGTATTTTCTTGGAGTAATAAAAAATATACTCCTATGGTATTTCATTTATAGTTTTCCCCCAAAATTATAATTTACTTCCCTCCCCTATAAATGTTAATTTATGTAAAAGCAGTGGCGCACCCAGGAATGTGTCTTGGCGGCCAAAAAAAAATGCACCAACCAACACCCACCCAACCGAACCGAACCGCGCCGTAGAATTTTGAACCGCACCGTCTCCACAAAAAAAAAAAAAAAAAACAAAAAAAGGTCGTCATGTCTTTTCGCAACTACACCACAGCTTGGGCTTGGGAGGGGCCCGAAGCCTCCTGATGTCCAATTTTAAGGTATTTTTCATGTTTTATCATCAAATATGTGGAAAATATATTAAAAATCTAAGGCTTGGGGGGGGGCCCCCCCTGCGTGCGCCCTTGGTAAAAGTAACATTACCCACTTCCTGAAACGCTAAAGAGTTGAGCTTTGGAATGTCGATAGGAACTATGAAATAACTATAGCAAAAAATTAAAAAACCCCAAAACTTTAAATTACTTCCCTCCCCTATAAATGTGAATGTATGTAAAAATAACATTGTCAACTTCCAGAAACGCTAGAGAGCTGGGCTTTGGAAGGCTGATAGGAACTATGATAAAATCATGGGAAAAAATTAAAAAACCTCAAAATTTTAAATAAGGCGATGCGAAAGTTTTAAACAATATTTCGCATATTTTAATATTTTTAAAAAAGAAGTGAAATCATAACAATAACAAACACCTTTCATGTAAAAAAGCCAAGTACGCCAAAAAGGTTTTCCGTAAAAAGAATTAAGATCAAAGTAAAGCCAAGTTCTCCAATACAAATTTCAAAATGGTATACTTATCTCAATTTTTTTTACGGAATACCAATTTGGCGTACTTGGCTTTTTTCTACATAAAATGATTTTGTTATGTTTGCATTCATTTAAAGACAATTTGCTTTTAGACTACAACTTAATATGACACTGGATATAGCTTTTAAGCTTAGCCTGGATCCAATACAAATAAGCAACTTTTCACTTGCTTTCATGCCTAACAGAATAAGTGTAAGTATCACTTTCAGTGTCGTAACTATGGGTAGGGGGCCGTCCATCGGCCCTAAACGTCTTCATTAGCGACATTTCTGGGGAAAATTATTCTTTTCCTTTGAACAGCGGATCTCATTGGCCCCTAAGCTAATTTCTCTCGTTGTTAGAAACAAATTTCGGACATCCATTTTCTTTATTTACTTTAAACACAACGTTTCGGTTGGTAAGTATTTCTAACCGTTTTTAAGTGTAAACAATCCAGTCTACAGGCTACTACTTATACTAGTTGGTGTGCAATCAGATGTGATGTGCCCCCTTTTTTAATCCTAAGACGCCTGTTAACCTTAAGGAGTGGTTTCCATATGTTTGGTATGTCCGTGCTTGGTTGACGGGAAACTCTTTTATTCTGCATTATAAACGCAGCTTCAGTAAAGTTTTGTTTTCGTCAATGTGACTCCTTATACAAAACTTTAGCTTCAGAGCATTAAATCCTTTTGTCATTTGACCATTCATGATCCACTAATCCAGATTTTATCAATATCCCCTAAATGGATATTTATTTACCCTAACCTGAAAAGGGCGTTTCGATTCACAAACATACATATGATTTTCCACATTCACACGGGATTTGGTAAATACATTCCTTATTATTTGAGGGATTTTTTGGTTTCATTTTAGTTACAAAACTCCGTATCGTATTTCCCGATGAAAACCTGTTTTTATATTATAGTATTTGGCTATTCGTGTTATGTTTTCTGAAATCTCTTGAACATATGGAATGTTAATAACACCCAACGGATTATTATTTTGAGAATTTGCTACATTTGGTTTGTTTTTAATTTTAGAAATCGTTGAGTTTATTAATTTCTTGGAATAACCATTCTGTTTTAAGTTCTTTTTAATGTTGTAGATTTATGGGGTTAATTCTTTATTATTACTATAAATATTTACGGCTTTTAAATACAAACTTCTTAGAACTAATTGTTTTTAGGTGCACTAACTGTTTAATAAAATATTAATCGCACTAATGACGTAATGAGCTCATTACGTCATTAGTGCGATTAATATTTTAACATCACTAGGGATGATATGAATTTGAACACTAGTCTACTTCCGAAATTTTTCTCTGGGTACGACCCTGAGTCTCAGAAGTCTTCTGTGCCTGAGTCATTCTATGTCTTTTTTAATATCAGGCAATATGTGTTCTTAAAGAACCATTTTCAAAAAATAAAAAAAGCACATATTATACTTAGTTTAAGTACTCTATTAAAAGTAAAATGACCACTACATGGATAATGGATATGCATCTCTGATATGTTAGTTTTTCTCTCGATTTTAACTTTTTATCCCTGATCCTTACATTTCATCTCGGGGATGAAAAGTACACGTTTTATTCCCAACGTGAAAAAAACTTATTTTATTAAATTTGTTTGTTAAATATTTTTGGTAATGTCTATAATTTAATTTAATACCGGCCCAAGGCGCCAAGGATTAAATTGTTTTTTATTTTAGTCATCCATTGAAGGCTTCTGTGACAGTCCAGATCTAAGTCAGAAAATTAGCAATTTTGTAAACCGCGATATTTTAGAGCTAATAAAGGGAAACTCGAACAATCTTAACAATCTGTTAAGTAGTTTCATTGAGAAGATAATCAATGACATTTTAAAAAGCATTTTTAAAGATATTAAATTTTTGATTGCAAGTTTTTTAAAATCTTTAGAAAATTAAAATAAATAAAATTAAATGAATCCACACAGCAGTTATTTGTAAATATCTCAGAAACAATAGCTTTGGTTATAACACAAATTATTAAATATATTTGTTTTACAGGCCAAAGTTCGTTTTCAATTCATGGCCGTTACTGGTCAGTCCACGCGCGGATCAGGGTCAAAATTTAGAGGGGGGGAAGGGGGGTGGTAATAGTTGACGAAAATTTATTTGTAATAAAAAAAATTTCTAGGGGGGTATTTCTCCTGTGTTCCCTTCTTCTAGTGGGGGGGTAATTACCACGTTACCCCCCCTTTAAATCCGCGCTTGCTGGTCACGAAAAAATAATATAGTAACCCTCAAATGTAAGCACATAAGCGCGATTATGGGTTTAATCGCGATTAAGTCGTTTTTGCTCACATACAAAACAAGAAAGAGGGAGAATGGATTAGCTAAGCCTTGATACGGTGCAACCCCTCAGTTTCATGGACTTCCATAAAGTAGTTACGAAATTTCAAAAAACGTCGAAATTGCCACTCATCAAAATTCTACTCTACTTCCAGACAAGCTACAAAGCTGAAATTTGGCAGGCTGATAGAAATTATAACCAAACCCCTGGAAAAAATCAAAAAATCCCAAAATTCTAATTTACTCCCCTCCCGTATAGAGTGAAACCTCTCCTTGCGGGCACCTCTAATAAGCGGACACTCCCTTTAGCATGACAAATTTGTTAGAACCAAGTTTTTCCTTATTTCTTTACATCTAAAATTCACTCCTATAACCGGACACTCTAATAACAATTTTTTTTGGCTAAAAAATTCTGAAACCTCCTTTAACTCGACGGAAACCTCTCACAACAGGACGGAACTCTGTACGACATGGGCATTAATATTATGTAGTATGTTGGCAACAACGCACTTTGGAGCTGGGGAATTATCTTTTTCCTTTTTTTTTTAATGCGGAGACTAAATACTTCTCTTGTATTGACAATATATTTTATTCGGCGGAGCTGCTGTGTTTTATTTTTACTGTTTAGTTGGGTGTTAATAGATCTCTTTGAAATTGCGCCGAGTAAAATACTTCTTAGTTTACGTGAAAAATGGATGTTGTCAACATTTCGGAGAAGGAACATCTATCAGCAAGAACGATCACTGAAAAATTTAATATCGGAAAAACTCAAGCATTGTTAATAAATATATATTAAAATTTCGCAGTTCCCTCTCATAAGCGGACAAAATCGACCAAACCGTAAGTGTCCGCGTATAGGAGGTTTCACTGTAAATGTAAAAAAAGTTATGTAAAAGTAACATTCCTCACTTTCAAAGCTGAGCTGTGATAAAACTATAAGAAAAAATTAAAAAACACCAAAATTTTAAATTACTGCCTTCCCCCATAAATGCAAAATTACTGAAAAGTAACATTGTCCACTTCCAGGAACGATAGAGAGCTGAGCTTCGAAAGGGTGATACGAACTATGATAAAACCATAGGAAAAAATTAAAAAACCTCAAAATTGTATAATTTCAAATAACAAAAACATTTCATGTAAAAAAAAAGCCAAGTACCTACCTACGTGAAAATGGAATTCCGTAAAAAGAATTGAGATAAAGGTAAAGCCAAGTTCTCTGGTACAAAATTCAAAATAAAAGGTTCTTACTAGTTTGGAAATGTTTTTCTAAACTTGGCTATTTCTGCTGCCAATGACTCTTAGGCACAGTGCTAAATTGAACATAAAGAAGTTTGGCTGTAATAGCAAAGTTTAAAGAAACATTTCCAAACTAGTAAGAACCTTTCATTTTAAAATTTGTATTAGAGAACTTGGCTTTACTTTTATCTCAATTCTTTTTACGGAATACCATTTCCGCGTATTTGGCTTTTTACCTTCCTAGCTCGCACAGCATTGGCTAGAGAAAGTATTGTTTTTGACAATTTTTTTTTTAAATAACGCTAAAAATGTTTTATTTGGGTGTATTTTGACCTACCCTAGCAGTATCGTCGTGATGTCTGCCTCTGTGTGTGTGTGTGTGTGTGTGTGTATGTTCTGTCCGTAACGCGATAGCTCCTAAACCGCCCCAACGATTAATAATCGTTGAAACCGCCAATTTTCATAAAATTTTTAGGTTAAATAGTATTCGATACTGTAACAAGCTGATTAGAATTTGGTTGAAATTCATTAATGCTAATGACAGTTTCTTGGCAGTTAAAAAGTTTAAAAAATGCTAACTTTTTAACGGAGCCGCTCATCAATATGCGGTTTTCGGAATATAGTAGCGCAGATTTTTTAAAAAATTTGTGTTATAACCAAAGACTTGGTTGGAGCTTTCGTTTTGGAGATATTTACAAAAAACTGTTTTTAAGGTTGATATAGCATGGAGTTTACTTGGTGTGTGCTAATGGGTTAGGAACGTATCAGATCCATCATGGATCCATTTATTTTTACATGAAATGTTTTTGTTATGATATTATATTAATGTAATATTCTGGACCTGAGGATGACGCGAAAGGCGTCGAAACGTTGCCTTTTGTTGAATTACTAATAAAATAAAAATGAAAGGGTTTAATTGATCTCGTTCTAAAATAAACACAGAATGACGAAATAAAATAAATAATAAAGGAAAGTGATTTCAAGTCTTATTGATATTTCAACTACTACCTAATCCATTTGAGTGTAAGAATTTTAATAGTAAACAAGTCCATAGATCGCTAATTATTTTCACTAGTATTCGTAAATAATAATCATTATGTATAGGTACCGAACATGACAGAATTGAGAATATTTTTTTTTTAATTGGAACTTTTACTTTTTTAAATATTAATTATTATTAATGGCACGAAGCTACAACAATTGAAAGAACATGCCGGTCCTTATCACGGTCCCTAGAATATACCGGTCTATGGATCTTATACATGTATGTCAAACTTTTACGTCCAGGTGCTGTATTCTAGTAGTAGCTTCTCACTTACTTTAACCCAGGTGATTGTGGGAGGGAATAGCTGCACTCACCTTGTACTCGACTCACGGACTTTCAAGAATACGGCCTCAGGTGATTTTTGTAAACCAAGTTTAGATAGAATATCTCTATAATGAACAACTAATATTTTAATTTTTTTTTTAAAAACCATGCCATTTTTCCTATTGTGTTTTAGTATATTCTTATAAAATAATATTTTTAAGACTTACAGTCATTATTTTTTTAGCACTCTTCATTTTTCTTTGCACAAAAATTAAAATTCGAAGAAAATAATGTATTCGTTTTAGCTTCAAAAATAATCCGCTAACCTACACCTTTGTTTACTTCCCAAATCCTCGGTTTACCTTTGATATTAAACGATCAAATTCAGGTTGACTTGTATTTTAAGTTTTCTTTAATGAAAATAAAGCGGCTAAAAAAATAACAACAATACGTCTAAAAAATATTATTTTTTAAGGATGTACTAAAGACAGTACAAAAATATTAGTTGTTTATTAAAGAGATATCCAATCTAACTTTTGTTTACAAAAATCAGCTGGACCACCAGTGACGTGACGAAGGAAAACGTAGAAAAACGTTCTGAACCTAAATAGTAAAAAAACTTTTATTTTATGGCCTCATTAATTTTGTTTCGTACACAATTTTTTAAAATTAATTAGGATTATCAGAGTACCTTTTTAATTTGAGTTCTTTAAAATGCAGATAAAATTATAGTAATTTAATTGATATTCACAAACTATAAACTACTTTAGACTTCCTAATATACTTAAACATACCAAAAACTAAAACTAACTTGCATTAGAACTTATTTTTATTATCAATTAAGTTAAGACCTGATACATATTATTTTACTAGAAATGTAAGTGGAGCTTAAAGTGATTAAAAGCTAAAAACTAAATACTTACATGCATTTGATATATACAACATGCCGCAGTACCCTAGCAATTTTGCAAAAATTTTTTTTGGATCGTCAAATGATTCGTGCCCATGGGTGTTCTACTAAAAACAAAAAAAAATAAAGGCACGGTAAGTAATTATCTTGTAAGGTTTTAAAACTATGTAATGATGATTGTAGTTGAGAAAAGGGGAGAACGTAAATTAAAAAGAGTGAAAAAATAGGTGAAACCTATTTTATATTCAACGAGTGAAATGACAGCGAACCAAGGAAACTAAGTCCATGTCGGGACGAAAACGTCCACCGGTTTATAAGAAAGAAAGGCATTTCGTCAGAGTTGAACCAGACCATGCTATCACCGTCTCCACGACGTCGCGTCGGTTCAGAACAGAAAACAATGAGTTAACAAAGTATAAAAGGCTACTTCAAAGGGGTACAGTCAACCACGGACACCGGTGTTTCGGAAAAAGGCATTCCCATCCTCAGCGTGGCTTACCTGACTACAGTGTTTAAACTAACTCCAAGATACAAGGTAAATCAAAAACAATGAAAAATAAGTTTTACCTACTTTTTCATTCTTTTTGATTTACCTTGTATCTTGTAGTCAGTTTGATTACTGTAGTGGGATAAGGAGGTTTAAAATTTATGATGAGACACCCTGTACTTGTTGTACATTTAATTTTATTTATAATTATTTTGTCTTTGGCATGTCTTGCGCTATATCCCAAAGCGATAATTTTTCATTATGTCACTTTATTGGTTCACTTTCTTCGGTCCAATCGCTTTCTGTAATCAGCATATTTGCACAAATTATTATCGGAACTACCGAATGTTTTATTGCATTTTCTTTTTATTTAGAACTAATGTTTGTGTACCTGTCGTTTATTTATTGGCTCTTTCTACTATTGTATACTTCAAGACAAGTTGCTTTTTTTTTCAAACAGTGCGTGTGCAAAAATGGCGCCCAATAAAACCTGTCATTGGAAAAAATGGCGCAAATGCTAAATTGCGATTTGACAGGAAATACAGAAATTATTTTCATCTTCGCCGGAAAACTTTTTAGTTGATTACCGAACCTCCCCCACTCTCTGATATAAAGCCTCCTTTAGTACTAATCAAAAAATAACGAGTGCATAAACCGCCATTTCTTACAAAAATTAATTTACATAAACGTTTGTTTATTTGATCACAGACAGTGGCGTGTCGTATAGGGGGCCAGGGGGGCCTCTTAACCCCTCTGCGCTTGGCGCCCCTGGCGTCCTTTGAGAAAAAAATAGAAAAACTAAATTTAACGCAAAAACAAATCCAGTACAGCAAGAAGAAGGCTATATACTTAGTGTAATTTATAATTTACTTTAATTATAGAATTTGAAATGTCAATCACATTTTTATGAAATTCTTCTATTCGCGTTAATAAGGAGAAATTGGGAAGTGCCAAGGTGGAAGTAAACACCAGTACCATATCATGTAACTGCTTTTATGTCAATGATATATGGAACCATGTTTTAATTGAATCACTTTACGCGGTACGTTGAATTTCTTCTATCAGCAAATTCTTTTGAGAAAGTTTGTGCGCCACTTGTGATCTACTAACACTGTTTTAATGCTGTCAAAAAATTATATGAACCTTCGAACATTAAACCCTGTAGAAGCAGCTTGCTTTCATATTGATTGAGTCTAATATTTACAAAAGGGCCAGGGGGGAAAAGAACCCAAATTGCCACGTCTACATAAGGTGATAAGATAACTAACAGGCATAATTAAATAAACGGTATTTTCTTTAAAAATAACATTATTTCCATTCAAAATAAAATGTAAAAGCCTTGAAATGTTCGAAAAAATTAACAGCGCGGCAACCTTGTCAACAACGGCGTGGTCGATGACGTACTGTCACTTTTTGTTGATGGCCGTCATTGTATTTTGAATCGTTGTGCTGCCACATTGTTTTAAATGTATTATACCTGCACGATTTTGTATTATTACTATTGAGATTCAAAAAATAATATACTTGCTACAATAGAATGGTAAATCATTTTTAATATAAAAAAGTATTCTCTGGTTTAATGCTGTATTATGGTTTTGTACTATATTTTTGAGATATACAAAGAAATATTTGTATCATTAAAGGTTTAGGAATGTTTTCAAATTGACTTGACAACAATGTCTGAAGATCATTTACTCAAACAAACCTGCCTATGGTTTGAGGTTATGCTGCTTATAGTATTTCAATGTTCTAAGATATAAACTGAGTACAACCCTGCTTTTGTACAAAAAATGCACCAGTTTTTACAAAATAATACAAAAATTGCACTAGGTGGCTGCTGCAATTTTCCCCATATGATCTTAAGACTAAGTTCTTAGAACGGAGTCCAAGTACTAAATCTATAGATTTACTCCCGACGGTTTAAGTATACAGGGTGTCTCTAAAAGGTCTGTAGAAAATCTTAGCACATATTCCTGAGGTCAAAATAAGTCGATTTAAAGCAACTTACCTTAGTCCGAAATTGCTCCGTTTCAGAGATACAGGGTGTTTTTTATTTTAATTGAACCAAGTGAAACTATTTTCCCAGAAATTGACTGATACCTACCAAAAATGATTAAACGACAAAAAAAATTAATAACTCATTTACTGACTAAATTTAATCCTTAAAGGTAGCAGCAAAAACTTTTGATCCAAAATAATTGCACTATTCCGCTGCGGCATCGAACACTAAAAACGGAAATATCTCGAAAACGGCTCACCCTAGCAGATTTTATCAAAAGTACCCTTTTTGCTTAAAAAAGTTCAGGAAATTATTCTATCAACAAAAAAGTTGAAAAAAACACTAAGAAAAAAATTATGGTCATTTTAAACCATAAGATGAGCATTGTGAAGCGCCCTCTGACGGCCACAGTGAAAAAGTGTCCATATTTAGGTTTCGCATCCCAAAAAACCCTCGAGTACCAATTTTTAAAGTAATGCGTTGAGAAGTGTTCATAAATTTTAATAAAATCGATTTTTAAATTCACATCTCAGAAACGGAGCAATTTTGGACTAAGGTAATTTGCATCAAATCGACTTATTTTGACCTGAGGAACATGTGCTAAGATTTTGTACAGACCTTTTAGAGACACCCTGTATTTCTGAAATAAGAAACTGTAAAGATTTGGATTACGCTAATGAGCAATTCCTTATTGTTTGTTTAAAAATGCTTTAACCTTGCTTAAACTTTGCGAAACTGGGCGATTGATCCTGATTGAATGGAAAGCCCCAGTATAAATTTAAAAAAAATGGCTTAATAACGATTTCCCAGTTTGTCTTCCAAAAATTTAATTTAACTTTAAAAATAAAGAAAAACCAAATAAAAATTTGGTAACAATATGTTATTTAGACTTAGATTTTGCTAATGAACTGGCTATTTATATGAATATCGCCACCTATTTATTTATTTTTGAAAAATGGTTTTGTATATTTATGAGTTTCAAAATAAAACCACTTATTTATTTATTATTTTAAATCTTTAATTCGTTTTTCTTAGTTTCTTGAGATAGGTAGTGCAAAGATTTGTAAAACTATTTACAGTGAAACCTCCTATAAGCGGACACTCACGATTTCGTCGATTTTGTCCGTTTATTGGAGGTGTCCGCTTATGAGAGGGAACTGCGAAATTTTAATATATATTTATCAACCATATCCGCTGCTTGAGTTTTTCCGATATCAAATTTTTCAGCGATCTTTCGTGCTGATGGATGTTCCTTCTGCGAAACGTTAACAACTTCTATTTTTTCACGTAAACTAGTACTAGGCGCCATTTCAAAGAGACCTGTTACTACCCAACTGAAAAATAAAAATAAAACAGAGCAGTTCCGACGAATAAAATATGTTGTAAATACAACAGAAATATTAAGTCTCCGCATTAAAACGGAAAGAGGTAATTCGTTAGCTGCAGAGTGCGTTGTTGCCAACATATTACATAATATTTATGCCCATGTCGTGCAGCGCTCCGTCCCGTTGTCAGAGGTTCGCGTCCGGTTAAGGAAGGTTTCAGAACTTTTTAACCAACAAAAATTATCCGCGTCCGGTTATTAGAGTGTCCGGTTATAGGAGTGAATTTTACATGTAAAGAAATAGGAAAAAGCTTGATTTCAACAAATTTGTCTGCCTAAAGGGAGTGTCCGCGTAATAGAGGTTTCTGCAAGGAGAGGTTTCACTGTATTTTATTTTGCTTGCAAAGTATAAACTGTAAGATGCTATAATAGCAACTTGCAGTTATGGCATCTTACAGTTTTCACTTTCGTATTTGTTAGTTATTTTTAAAGTTATGGCCAATTCTTTGCCTTCTCAGCCTGCTTTGCCATTTTCGGTTTGGCGTGGTCAAGATACAAGGTAAAAGACATGAGTTAGATAAGATCATTTGTGCGGATAATCATTGGCGTATCATTCTGTGCTTTTAAAATTCATAAAATACAAATTAAAATATACAGGATATCCCATTAAGGGTGGCATCAATATTAAACCCAGAAACTACTTACTACAGCTACGAAATTCACCTAAAATATTTTCGTTTTTGTAGCTCCCTTGCAGTAATTAAGTCTGCCGACTAGAAAAATTGCATTTCGATTACGAAACTTATCCCCAGCAGTCATCAGATCCAATACAATTTCTTTTTGCCCACCTGGTATGTGGGTAATGAAATTTTGTGCCCAAATTGACTTAAAATACAAATTTTAGTTTGCCTCTAGTGGAGCCGTAACTAGAAAAACTTTTCGGGAGGTTTAGGTTTCGGGGGTAAAAACTTTTAAATAAAATTATGAAAAAAATGCATATTGTGCAATTTTGTTACTGATTTTTGTCTTCCTGGGAAATCTTTTTGAACACACCTTATCGATTAATACAAGGAAGGATTGATCCCCCTAGGTACTGCCTTCAGAAAAGGTTCCAGTCCAGTTGATCACTTATTAACCATGAAAATCCTAATACAACGAGCCAACGAATACAACATTCCACTAAATATTGCTTTTATGGACTTTGATAAGGCTTTTGATAGCATTGAGCACTTAGCAGTAAAACCATCTTTAATTAATAGCCGAATAGATCACAGATATACAGATTTAATGGCCAATATTTATAGCGAAGCAACAACATCAATCAAAATCCACGAAGGAACCAAGCCAATCACACACCGTATCTCCCAAACTATTTAACACGGCCCTAGTAGATGTTTTTAAAACCCTAAGATATGCTGATGATATCGCCTTAATAACAACTGATAAAAATGCTGGAAGCACTGGATACAGCAGCTAAACATATAGGCTTGAGTATGAACTACACTAAAACTAAAATCATAACAAACCTCAGAGTAATTATATTATTATTACTCTAAGCAGTGGCGTATATAAGGGGAGGGCCTGGGGGCCCGGGTCCCCCCCGAAGGTAAGATTTTTTTAGATATTTTTCACATATTTCATGAACACAAACATCAAATAGCATAAAAAACAGCCTCATAGGGTCTCACCCCCCCCCCCCCCCCGAAACTTTTTTCTATATACGCCACTGAATCTAAGTAACAAACAGATGAAGATATCACGAACAGAATAAACCAAAATAACAGAACAAGTCGAGGAATATATATACCTGGGACATATTATAGACTAAAAAAGAAAACCAAACAGCTGAAATCAAGAGCCGAGTAAGATTGACCTGGGCAGCATTCGGTAAGTTAAGCTACATATTAAAAAATAAGAAATATCCTCAGTACCTCGAAACGAAAGTGTATAACCAATGCATCCTTCCTGTACTTACCTATGGATCCCAGACCTGGACACTTACAAAATCCAACATGGATAAGGTAACAAAAGTTCAAAGATCAATGAAAAGACAAATGTTACATGTAAAAAGATAGAAAAAAAAATGAATTGATAAGAAATAAAACAAAAGTAAGGAATTTCAAAGAAGTAGCAAAATTTAAATGGAAATTTGCCGGTCATAATATCAGACAGAAAGACGATCGAAGGAACAAATATATTGTAAACTGGAGACCTTGGGAAAATAAAAGAAGTAGGGGAAGACCCCAAGTGAGATGGGCGGACGATTTGAAGGAACACGCGGGAACTAGATGGATGAACACGGCGACAAAGAGAGAAGAGTGTAAGATATTGAGGAAGGCCTATTTTCAAAGATGGATTGAAGAAGGCTAAATAGATATATAGATAGATATATAGATAAATACGGCATACGGCGTTGGGTTTAGATTTGTGAATTTTTACTACACCACTGAATAAAAGAGTTAAATAAACATGTTAAATCTCTTGGGTTTGACGTTGGAATGTCGTACATTTAATTTTTAAAATAGCACCCGCCAACCGCCTGCTTTATAAGGGTGGTCCGACTTTCTCTATTGACAATTGTATACAAGGTTTCCAATTAATTTTTCAGAAATTTAAACCAAGGCTATCAAAACGGACGGACCACGATCTATAAGTTTGTTGACGTCGCAGCGAAGGCTGAATTTCTTTTTGATGGTCACGTCACGCCACAGCTGATTGTCTTTAAAATATTGAATGAGGTTGATAAATATTTGATTTTCTTTTTAAATAAAGCCGGTTTTGAGATTGTTTTTACTATATTTTTGTAAAACAGTTTTCTTTAAATGTAGAGTAATCCTTAATTTCTCAGAGCTGCTTCATTAGCTCTCACAAAAATTAAATTTAAAGCACAAGCGAATGTGTTCGTTTTTGCGTGGAAAGTAATCGGCTCGCCTACACCTACAGTTCATATCATTATTTTTGAGACAACTTTTTACAACTTTTTTTCGTTGGCCTATGCTATTTGTTATGGTAAACAGCTGATAACTGTCAAAAATTTATCTCAAAAGTTATGGTATAGAGTTTAGGCATTCAGCAACTTTTAAAACTTATTTAGATGTGTTTACAAAAATTACAACATCAAAAAATGATTTTTTTGTAGTGTAATTTTGTTTAAAAAAATTAACACTGGTATTTTTGGATGTTAAATAAACTTTATTGTAAAAAATCATTGAAAAATCGAACAAGTTTTACAAAACAACAAATAAACAAATGACATAACAAACACAGATGACAAAGTCAAATCCATGTCAAATATAACAGTTGGCGTGCGGTGCATGGCGGGCAATTTGAATTCAAAATAAGGAATGCTAAATTTTGAAAATTTTAAACTTTTAATCATCTTTCATCCTTACAAAAGTTTGTTGGAATATCGGGATAGTGTCTGGGAATATTTCACTGAAATTTCGCAAAAATCTGTGGTGCCAATTTGAAAATATCACAAATAAACCTCTATTCGCCCATAAGACCTAATGTAAAATTCAGCCTACAAAAACAGCTGATTTTTTCAGGGTCGGAAGCCAAATATTAAAAAAAAAAAAAATATATATATATATATATATATATATAATATTTGGCTTTAAACTCCGTTGAATGACGCGATGCCGACGTCTTGATAGCGGAACAAACGCAATTAGCGTTGACCTGATCTAGAAAGGCAATGTGTGTCTTTCTTTCAATCGATACTTTCATCGATCGATGATATTGCAGTTTTACTCGCCTGCTGCTGTTTTGGTTTCTCTCGTATTTCGGTAGATGGTGCTTCTTGTTGGGTACATGACTTTGCTTTCTCACTAACAATGTAAGGTGAGAGATAAAGCCGTATACTTAATTTATGAAGGGTGTCACATCGACCAGCAGTGTTCTGAGGAGTCCCATAAGGACGAAACAGTTAACTGTCAACACTTATTAGAAGTCCATTAGATCTTGGACCCCCGTGATGTTTAGCTTTAGAGCTACCCACGGAAAAGTATTAGAGAAACAAAAAACCCTTAATTTTTCTTTTTACCCGATTAGCCACGAAAACTTGTTTGAATTTTAATTTACGGGTTTCTAAATTTTACATTTTTTAATATTTGGCTTGACCTTTATATTATTTATAAGCGCAACAATCTATTGAGACAATCGATTCGCCGCGGCCGATTTTCCGCGGCCAATTAGTCGCCGTAGATATTCCGCGGCCAATACGCCGCAGGCCAATTCTTCGCGATAATTTTTTAAGTTTTCATTTTGTGTAGTAAACATATTTTTGGAAAAATATTTAAAAAAAAACTAAAAAGATCGAACTAATTCGCTTTCTTGTGCTTTGCGCATGCAGAATTCCCAACCTCTCGAAAAAATAATTCTAATAGGATGTTAAACATTATTTTATTGGAAATTCCAGTCAAAAAATTACTTTCACTCCTGAGGAAATGTATATAAAGCACAAAAGGAACCAAAGCAAACCGAACCGAGCCTTCGAGAGCTTCTTTAAATGATTTTTTACACACTGTAGAATAACATCATTTACACAATTTTGTGTAATGTGTAACTAATATTATCTGTGGCTCAAGGCTCAACTATGACAATATTCTTAATAAATACTTCAAAATACGGCATCACAGCTATATTCTTTGTAATGGCACCTACTACTAACACCCTGATGATCAAATTAAAAAAAATGCTTGTCATCGGCAAAATATTACATAAGCACTTTCTCAACTTACTAATCCTGGTTGGTAAGTATTGCGATCTTATAAAAATTTCTTTCGCCAAAATTATCGAATAAAATTCGTAATAATAATAAAAACAAACACCTACTCAATCTTCAAAATTGGTCAATTAGGTCAAACGAAAGAATTAAATCGTAATAGATTGTTTACCAAATATAATTACATTAGAGTGAAATGGGAAATGGTCGTTATATAACTTTTGGAAATTAAAGGTGACCAGTTCCTTAAAGCTAACAAGCCTCGTCCAAACCAAAAAACATTGTTGCACACACAACACAAGGGTATAGTTTTTGCAAAGTCACTTGAATAACTCCTAATACGGGGTTACATATAAAATCTTCCTGGTATAATTTCAACCCTACCGACAGAGAAAATGAGCGGCTCTTTGCGGTCCGAACACAAAGTATTTTGTTTTACGACCGACCGAGGCCAGGTGGATGGCACCTGATTGGCAGATTTTTTTGAGATGCGCTTTTAATTTCTTTCAGGTGTTTGTTTCGGGACCCCTTTAGTCGGCAGTATGCAGAGTTAGAAAATAAATCATTGTCGTTTCTGTAGGTGTAGGAATAGAAAGTTTTATTATCTATTTTTATTTCTTTAGTTTACGCCATAATTAAATGAAATAATTTTCATGAGTATATCTACCGCCGCCCGATGGTCTTTGTTCAACTGACTTTGCAAAAACTATAACACGAACTTCATTTGGTATTGCTCTATACCAATGGCATGCTGCTGACGTCACAAAATAAACTTCAAAAGGGTTCTTAAACGGTCAGTCATGCTTAAATTGATTGATCAGAGCTTTTAAAAAACACAAAATGAAAAAGGAGTTACGTGGTAATACAGGACTGTAAAGGATACCAATTTAATAAGCAAGTAAAGTACTTCAAATACACTAAATTATACTGGAAGTACTTCAAGTACCTTATAAGTACTTCAAGTACATTCGAAGTACGTCAAGTACATTAAAAGTACTGCAAGGACAATTAAATATTCTTCCTTTAAGTACCATGTAGATAGGTTAGGTATAACTTAAATGCGCCGAATTCTTCCCTTAAGTACAATGTAGATAGGTTAGATATAACTTTAATGCGCCGAAGACAAGTGGTAATTTCAGGGTTGCCCTGTCCCGTTTTTTATCAATTTATTGGCCCCAAAAGTCTGAGTGCACCCAAATATCTTCTGAACTATTGAAGATAACTAAACCATATTTGGCAGTGATCAATAACATTAAGATATCTATTTTTTAAAACGGCGGATGTGACACCTCTACATTAGGGGACGGCATAGGGGCGGTCAACTTCAAATTTTCAATTTGTAACTCCTATCGAGTGATACCTCGTTATAAAGATCTTTGAAAAACTAACATTTTGACATAATTGTAAATTGTCTACGTCAAATCTGTCAAAAGCTATAGCTTGTCAACCCTAATTTTTTCAGTCTTCGTTAAAATTCTCAAGTTTCTTGCTTTAAACAAAAATCCTATTGAGTGATATCTTGTTTGAAAGGTCTTTGAATAGGCAATATTTTGACGTAATTGCTCCTTGCCTATGTAAAACATGTAAAAATCTATCGACTGTCAAACTTATTGTTTTACTATTTTTGACGAAATTCAAAAGTTTGGTCTAACTATAGCTTCGAAAGGTCTTTCAAAAACTGACAAGTTGACGTAGCTGTCACTTGCTTACGTCAAACATTTTCTCTACATTTTTTTGACTTCAGTTTGAAATATTTAAAATGCCACGATCAAGTGAAGTTAAAATTGAAATAATTTTTTATGGGCGAACAAGATATAGGAAAACTAAACGGCTTTTCAACAATATATCCAAGACAGACCTATGCCTCATAAAAAAATAATTTCAACTTTATCTTCATTTGATCGTGGCATCTTATAATACAAATTTGTCAAAAAGTTTAGAAAATATGTTTGACGTAAATAAGTGACAGCTACGTCAACATGTTAGTGTTTGAAAGTCCTTTCAAATATGCTGTGGTTACACAAATTTGTCAAAAATGGTAAAGGAATAAGTTTGGCAGTCGACAGATTTTGACACGTTTCACACAGGCAAGGGGCAGCTACGCCAAAATGTTTGTTTTTTAAAGGCCTTTTAAATAAGTTATCATTCAATAGGGTTTTTGTTTAAAACAACAAACTTGTTAATTAAAAGAAAACTGAAAAAATTAGGTTTGGCAGTCCATAGCTTTTGACAGATTTGACGTAGACAATTCACAGTTATGTCAAAATGTTAGTTTTTCCATGTCCTTAAAAATGAGCTATCACTCGAGAGGAGTTTCAATTTAAAAATTTTAAGTTGACGGCCCCTATGCCGCCCCCTAAAGTAGGGACGACACATCCGACCTTTCAAAAAATAGATATCTTAATATTATTTATCACTCCCAAATATAGTTCAGTTATCTTCAATAGTTCAGAAGATATTTGGGTGGACTCGGACTTTTGGGACACCCTGTATATTGGCCTTGTATTTCTTAAAATATTATCAGGAATGTAAATTAGCCTTTACTGTACCACTGTACGAAACCAGCTTGGAAAAACGAAAAGCGCAAAACATAGTTTTGCAGAGATAAGAAAGTGGTACCCTTCCACAATAATAGCCGTCTAGGTGCCACCTAACACACAGCAGTGGTTGATGCGTGAAAAACTACTGAAAAAATTAGTAATGGTTAAGCATGGGGATACATCACTTATAGACAGGGTTTTCCCTTTAAAGTGATTGGTTATGGAAAAACTGTAAGATAAGAAAATGTCTATAAAATGTAATTTTATCACTGTTTTCGTTTAGGTTTCCTTGTTTAGCTCATTAGCTGGAATGTAAGGTAAACTTTAGGATTGTCAGCAACGCTACTGGTTCCTTTAAGCTCTTCAAAAAGGGCTAATTGATTACTTAGGTCTAACCTACCGTTAATAAAAACCCAAACTTTAAGGAGACAAGTCGGTAGTCGCATTCTAAGTTTTGTTTAACTTAAACTAAAACCTCTAAATTAACTTTTAGTAAAGAAACCTAAGATTTTTCTATTTGAGGAATATTTTGCAGTTTGTTATTTTTATAGGTTATAAGAAAAGTCTTGTAACAATTTGTAAATTACAACAGAGTTATATTTTTGTATTCATTAAAGTTGTAACGTTTTTAAATCTGTTTTATACACACTTTTATATTTATTTTATACACACAAGAGATCTACTACGGTAGCCTTGTTTAAGGGTTCGATTTAAAACAAAATCGTACCCGACAATAACTTGAATTCAGGGAATACCAGTGTATCTTTTTACGCAAGAAGTACAAGAACTGTTCGATTAATCAACTCTAGTAGAATCTCATACAGGAGTTAGATGTATATTCATTTAGTCACCTTTGTTTTGATTCGTGGTCCAAAACGGATCCATAAAAATGGTAATTGGTAGGCACTTGCTAGAATTTGATGGTAATGTTGCTTACAAAATAAACCAATTGTGCGTGTTTGGTATTTCAGTTTAGCGCCACAATCTAGATGCATAATAACTTCCAAATTGCATAATCAGTTTGTTGTAGACAAAAGATGGTAAAACGGCCATTTCGGACCTAGGGGACGTTTTAAAAACATACGCCTAGGTCCCTCTCGGTCCGTTAGAAATCCCTGGAAGGTCGCTGGGACGTTTTTGTGGCTTTTTGACGTTTTTAAAACATTCCCACAGAATGTTTTTAAAACGTTTTTCGGACGTTTGTCAAATTAAATTTTTTATACCTTCTGGAAACGTTTCAAAGCGTTTTAAAAACGTCAGGCGAGGTTTAAAAAACGGTCAGGGGACGTTTAAAAAACGTTCAGAGAGCGTTTAAAAAACGTTTCAGGGGACGCTCATAAAACCTTTCAGGGAACGTTTTAGGGGACGTTTAAAAAACGTTTTAGGCGACGTTTAAAAAACCTTTCAGGGACGTTTTAAAAACGTTCCAGTAGCCCTACACAAAGTCTAAGCCTCGGACCTCTTGGTATGGGCCCTTACGTATTTTGTCCTTTTATATTGGGCTCTCTTAAAATTTGACTCCACTCCAATCTGAGTATGATAGAAATGTTTTAAATCTATGTTTTTCTGATCAGCCTATGTACTAGTAGATAAAGATGATGCTGGTAAAAAAATGTAAGACCTTAAGTACATTTTAAAAACGTACTTTTCGGGACGTTTTAAAAGTATATTTTATATACGTCCTGACTAGCGCGATTTTAAAACGTCCTTTTTTTTCAGGTACGCAAAAGCTAGGCCCCTAAAGAACCTAAAAAGTACATTTTAAAAACGTCGAGATTTTTCGGACGTTAAATATACTTTTTAGCTACGGGAATATTGTGGAGCTAATGAGACCTAAAAAGTATGTTTTAAAAACGTCCAAAGTGGACGTTTTTTATACGTTGAATTTTGAACGTTTTAAAAAAGTACTTTTTAGGTACGGGGACGTTTGGACCTAAAAAGTACGTCCCTGTGTCGTCCGGTGTTACTAGGGACAATACACTCGAAGAAGAAAACAAGTGATAGTCAAGATAGGCTTGTTGTTTTAAAACATACAAAAATAGAAAACCGATAACTACCAGCAATAACCGAGAAGGAATGTTGATTACCACAAACAAGAGAAAAACCATACATACATACCTACCTAAAACATTTATTTATTTCTACTTCTTCTTGTTCGAACACCAAGTACCTACTTCCTCAGGAAAAAAATACAATATTCTAGAAACAATGAGGATGCGCAACAACCATCAATTTGCACCAGACGTTTTAACGTGGCGAGGTGAGATGCCCACAAAATATTCATTTACCTCATGGTTACTATGGTACTAAAATTCACGTTTGTTAGTATTATTTGGCTTAAAAATTCCGCTGATTGTGGGTAAAAACGCTAATCAGCGTTGCTCTGGCCTGAAAGACATGGTGGGTCACGGATGGTATCTTTTTCTTTGCAATCGATCTTTTCATCGATCGA
This sequence comes from Aspidapion aeneum, assembly GCA_963576565.1. NCBI lineage: Eukaryota > Metazoa > Arthropoda > Insecta > Coleoptera > Brentidae > Aspidapion > Aspidapion aeneum. Next base: position 22,790,144 of record OY755043.1, read on the forward strand.
TATATATAGCAGTTTATACTCGCCTGCTTGTTCTAGTTTCTCTCGTATCTCGGTAGATGGCGCTTCTTGTGGGGGGGTTTTCTCACTATATACATAGGATTAGAGACAAAACCGTCTAATTAACTTCGCAAGGGTGTCACATTGACCAAGCAGTGTTTTGAGGATTCCCATAAGGACAAAACAGTTAACTGTCAACACTTATTAGGTGTCCATTAGATCTTGGATCCTCGTGAGGTTAAGCTCTCGAGCTACCCACGACAAAATATGAGAGAAACAAATACTTCTTTTTACCCGATTAGCCACGAAAACTTGTTTGATTTTTAAATTCACGGATACTAAAATTCACGTTAGTTGTTACAATCTTAATTTTCTGGCAACGATCCACAGTGTCCAAATAGTATAAAACATAACAAAAGAAGAATGTGACAAATTTCACACGAGCGTGAATGTTGTGAACGAGGCGCTAGCCGAGTGAAACAAGACGCAAGTGTAAAAAAGTTTCTTTCTATCGAGTTGTGTACGCTATTTTTCCTATGAACACTATTGAACTATACTAATCCTCATAAAAATTGTTTTTTTTTGCGCAAAATAAATGTAACTGCTTCTTCGCACATTTATGGAAAAGTACTTTGCAACACATGTACGGAAAAGAATGGTGACCGTTAACGTCATCGTACACTTTTCCATACATGTGCGGAAAAGTACTTTTCCACCTATGTGCGGAAAAATTTCTGCTCCCGGGTACCATGATAAAAGACGTTATTACACAGTGGCTCACCCAGTGTGCTTTGAAGGGGGTCCGAGGCCTCTTGGGGGACCCGAAGCCTCATGATGTCGTATTTTACGCTATTTTATCTTCTTATTCATGAAATATGTGGAAAATATTGTTACGGGTTCACTGCTACAAATAAAACTCGCAAATGTCAAAATCGATATGTCAATTTATTTCGACAATTATGTAAAAAAAACACGCACGTATTCTTACTAATAACTCACTACTTAAATCGGCCTATTAGCTTCGTGTTAATATCTCGCGATTATTACAGTTCGTTATCTCTGACTGACTCTCAATGCGCGATGTCCGGCCCTATATATAGGGTCGTCGATCTCTCGCGAACTATCCATTCTTTTTCGATACACGATTATACTAGTTTCTGCTAGAAGGTTCGCGTCCGAGTACGAGTGTGAGTCATAGATAACGCAACTAAAACCTAGACTAAGAATACAACCATAAGATACGTCAACCTAATACTACACTAAACCTAAATAAATTCTAACTATAAAATTTAAATAACTTAAATTTGTAGCAATATGTAAAAATCTTAGGCTTGGAGGGGGCCCGGTCCTCAAGGCCTCCCCCCATCTGCGCCCATGTTAAACAGAACTTTTAAAGAGTCACGTTTATGATAATGTCCGGTTATTAATAATTTCATTTTTAACGTAGGACTGTTATGCCATTTTCCTTTATGATTTTAGACGATTTTTTATTTATCCTTTATGATAACCCACATAGCACAAAAATCACATCAACATTAAATTAACGTGAAGAAAAATAACAAAGTTTTTTTTTACTTGAAAACAACCTCAGACCATGTAATATTTATTTTGTTAAATCCACATGCTTAAAGATAACTTAAAAACAAGGATAAATCAAGCTATAAAAATCCACTTTTTGGTGAAGTTTCTGGTGCTGTGTATATAACGTGTTTTTTACCCTCGTTATTTTCATGTACCAAATTCACACTTGAAAAGTCCTCCACAACATTTTCTAAAACGCCACTAGATTAAGACTTCTAAAACCTACTAACTTTCTGCGTCTTTTTTGGTCACGTTTTTTTAATAATATTTTTTTAACTTAAAAGAGACGCGAAATGAAGTTATAAAAGTTCACTAGTTTAAGACTACAACGCTTCAAGACAATTTTAAAGATGGCGCTCAAGGCAAGACAAAATATCTATATATCTATCTATATACATTATGTTTTTTTTTAAAGCTAAACAAGATTTTTTAACAGTAAACACTTTCACAGAGTATTAATGTGTCTTTATCAGGTTAAATGACTGATGCGTCGTGATCGTAAAGGATCAGGGATCAGTTTCTTAACAGGTTTTTGGAGTTTAGATGACAAAGCACTGCCTGATAGATTTCGTCAAAGTGAAAAATGCCGACAATAGGTGCCGCTGCTGCTAGTAAAAATCTCAAAATTATTTGGTAAAAAAGCTATGCAAGTCGCGTTTTAAAATTCGTGTAGAAAAGGCGTGAATCTAATGTGATTTTAACGTTGATAAAAATCACTTGAAACTAACGTAAAAACATTGCTGTTTTAATTTGATAAAGGCGTTATTAAAACGCAGTTTTTAGCAACGTTATTTTTTATAACGTTAATGAATGACCTATTAAGCTTGTTTTCATATATGAAATAAACGTTTTTTTCTAGCAGCTTTTAAAATCGTTAAACACGTGATTGTGCTATGTGGGGTGTGCTATGTGGGGTTATGCCATTTTCGTTGATGATTTTAGACGTTTTTTTATTTGTCCTTTATCATAAACTGTGGGGGCCTTTTAGGAATCACTGCTTTAACTAGAACTACTAAAGCAAATTCAAACTATGTCGTTGTTGTACTTCTTGTGTCTTAACTCTTACCCACCTAGCAAAGTAAAGCAATAAGCAGAAGAAAGCAACATAAAGGTAAAATCGTCGATCGTGAAAAGTCCATGGGTAAAATAAAGTCAGGGTTCTATAGCCTTAAAATTGCTTGTGCTTGAACGTGCCAGCACTTTCTTTTTAGCCATGAAAACCATTGAGTAAAAATCCATTGAAAAGCAAAAGCCTTGGAATTCGTTCATAGTTCATAACAAAAACATTTCATGTAACAAAAGGCCAATTACGCCAAAATGGTATTCCGTAAAAAGAATTGAGATAAAAGTAAAGCCAAGTTCTCCAATACAAATTTCAAAATGAAAGGTTCTATGGAAATGCTTTTTTTAAACATTGCAAGCAAAAATACTTAAGTTTTTAGGTTTGATAATTTTTAAAAATTTCCTTTTTTGAAAAAGTACAAATTTAGACAAAAAGTCAACAAGATTTGGATTTTTTAGGCTTGTCTTAATAGGTCAAATAAATAATAAGTGCATGTATAGTTACCATTATGGAGTAATTAATTTTTTTATAAAAAATTACATTTTTATTGCTTCTCGGTGGGGAAGTGACATAAAGGTACAGTCGGGGACTTTTTAAATTGCCGCCCTCGAAAATAAAAAATACTTTGATTTGAAATTCGGTAAAGTAGTTTGAACCAAAACCTTACCTCTGTCTGTATACATAGATATTTAAAAAATATATATTTCTTTAAATGATTAACTTTGACAGAAAAAAACACAAAGACAATTTAAAAACTCCCTGACTGTACATACGAGGGGCCTGAATTACTTACAATTTTTCAAGGAATATGAATATGGAATAAAATCATAGCGTTTTATCCAAAAATGCAATTTTTCTGTTCGCGAGATGTGATTACTGCCCTCTAGAAGGGAGTTACAGAAGAAAATATATTTTAGGTGACTGCAAGACCCGATTATGTTATAACAGTTGTTTCCCGAAGTCATAGCGCTAGTACTTACTGAGATAAATCCGGTGGTCAGCCTTATTGGACCACCCTGTATTTAACTGTATAGGCCTTTACATTTATGCAAAGTGACGCAAAAATATTGGATATTTTTTGTAGAGAGAGCATAGGAGCATAGGAGGTGCTACCTTTCCTTTTTTACTTCTACTCTCCGATGATATTCTGTGCTTTTAAAAGTTCTTGGACGTTGGATTTTTAATCTATAACTGGATTTTTACTGCGATTAGGGAAGGTCCTTAAATTACTTAACGCGAAAATTCAGGATGTTTACAAAAACATAGATTTTCCCTAAAGTCACAACAAAAATTTTTTATGGGCAGTTTCAATCTCTACAAGATTGGCTCAACAAGTTTTTTAGGAAAACTTCAGTTTTTGAGACAAAATTTTTTAATTAAAAAAATTAATTTACTTTTATGAAACTACCCCTAATTTGACACCCTGTAGGGGTGTTTATCTTGGGAGATATAGATAAAATTAAAGCCATAATCCTGTACTTTTAAATACGTCTACTAAATTTTATTAGCATCCATTTCTAGACCTAATTTGGGGTTGCTTACCCCCCCCCCCCCCCCCTATGGAGAGTAGGTGGTTAAATTATGTTCAAAAATGCTGAAAATTGTACCAAAATGAAACTAAGCCGGGTTTTCAGTTTTTGAAAAAACGACTCCCTCCGAGGGGTGCAGGCACCATATTCCAGATCTTCACCATTGAAATTCGTATTGTACGGTTTTTTCTGAAAAAAATTATATCACAAATAGGCAAACAACAAATAATTTCAGAACTATAATACTTTCCTGATTATTTCAATTCAATACCCGTTGTTTTCAACCAGGCAAATTGTTGATTAATTATTCTTAACTGGTGTGATATGAATTACATCATACATACCACAGGCGCATGTGTAAATATTTTATTCACGTACCTCAGGCGGAGGTAGGAACAATTAGCTATTAATTAAAAAATTTCGTAATTACTTAACAAGTACAATTTTGGTATTGAATTCTGATAAGATGAAATAATTTTATTATTCCAAAGTGTACCTTAAATTGGTGTGTGTTTAATATTCTACAAAATCCAAAAATTTTAAATAGCAAACATCTTATCTTAATTTTAATCATGACAAAAACATTTCATGTCAAAAAAGCCAAGTACGCCAAAATGATATTCCGTAACAAGAATTGAGATAAAAGTAAAGCCAAGTTAAGTTAAGTAGTTCCGGAGATAATATGCATGCATATTAAAGGAATTACAACACATGTTATAATTGCGTGGAACTAATTAACTATCATTTGTTTGAAACTCGTAGACAATGATTGAGTAGAAATAAAGTTTTGGACTTCCATTGTCTTTATTTATTTTAAACACGACGTTTCGGTTAGTAAGTATCTCTAACCGTATTCAAGTGTAAACAGTTTACATTTGAATACTTACTAGCCGAAACGTCGTTTTTAAAATAAATAAAGTCAATAGAAGTCCAAAATTTGATTTCTAATTAACTATCCATCCGCTTATGGTGAAATTTGGTGTTTAGACGTGGTTTCCCACATAGCAAAATCACGTGTTTAACACGTAAAAAACGCGTGAGAAAAAAAACATTGATTTTAAAAAATGCAAGAAAAAACGTTTATTTCATATATGAAAACAAGCTTAATAGGTCATTCATTAACGTTATAAAAAATAACGTTGCTAAAAACAGCGTTGTAATAACGCCATTATCAAATAAAAACACCAATGTTTTTACGTTATTTTTAAGAGAATTCTAAGTAGATTTTTATCAACGTCAAAATCACATTAAGTTTGCGACTTTTCTACACGAATTTTTAAACGACTTGCAAGGCTTTTTTACCAAATATTTTTGAGGTTTTACTATACTAGACTATTGGCGACATTTTTCACTTCGATGAAATCTATCCGGGAGTGCTTTGGCCTCTAAACTCCAAATACCAGTTAATAAACTGATCCCTGATCCTTCACGTTCACGACGCATCAGTTATTAACCCGATAAAGACACATTGATATTCTGTGAAAGTGTTTACTGTTGAAAAATCTTGTTCAGCTTTTAAAGAAAACATAATGTATGTATAGAGATTTTGCCATCAGCGCCATCTTTTAAAATTGTCTTAATAGTGTTCTAGTCTTAAACTGGTGAACTTCTAGAACTTTGTATCGCGTCACTTTTAATTAAAAAAAATATATTAAAAAAGTGACAAAAAAAGACGCAGAAAGTTATTACTTTTAACAAGTTTTTAACTAGAGCTTTCGCGCCTTTTTTTGATTAAAACACATATAGAGGAAAATCGTGACAAAATAATACGCAAAAAGTTAGTATAGGTTTGAAACGTTTTAATCTAGTGGCGTTTTAGAACATGCTGTGGAGGACTTTTCAAGTGTGAATTTGACACATGAAAATAACGAGGGTAAAAAGACGTTATATAGATAGCACCAGAAAGTTCAGCGAAAATGACATTTTTTATAGCTTGATTCCTCCTTGTTTTAAAGTTATCTTAAAGCATGTAGATTTAACAAAACAAATACTACATGGTTTGAGGTTGTTTTCTAGTAAAAAATAACCTTATTATTATTGTTCACGTTAATTTAACGTTGATGTGATTTTTGTGCTATGTGGGTTATAATTCGGTAAAATCTTTTAATGAGAAAAATTTTTAGACCTCTATCGCTTTTCGCTTAAGAGATATAGAAAAGTGTTTGTGTAGCTCTGGTGATATTAGAAATATTAATAAATTAAATATCTCTAACTTTAGTTGATACCTCGGTATTTCCGCATCTATGTATGTATGTTAATAAATTAATATTAGATAATAATATATGTTGAATAATTAGTAGTCGACTTAGTTTTATCAATTAGCCTATAAATATTAAAACTACTAGGTGAAATTTGATATAAATAAATACGATTTATGGTACAAAACTTGCTCTGCACCTATCTGGCAGGACACGCAATGTTCTGCGTGGTACTGACTTTCTTTTGATATAATAATTTAATTAATAGGTACTTATTTCATATTACGAATAAAAAAAACTAAATGTCAATATTTAAAATTTAAATACCTATAATTAAATTGTTAATATAGGGTAGGTCAAAAGAATAACAAAACTACAAGTACCTTTTTGTAAAAATCAGGGTAAAAACTTTTTTGTTTCCGCAAAAAAAATTGAGAATTTAAAAATGACAAACTTGATATTCTAGGATGTTTTAGCTTACACCTATACTATTAACTATAGTAGTTTCTGTTCGGTTCGGTAGTGGTTCGGATCGGTTGTGGTTCGGTTCGGGTGTAGTTTGGTTCGGTTGTGGTTCGATTCGGTTTAGGTCGGTTCGGTTCGGTTAAGCGGTTGGTCTTTTTCGACATTTTTCAACTATTTGACAACGTGACTTTTGTATGTTACTTAATTACCACTAGAAAGTTAAGCTTCATTAAAGTCGCAAACAAGTGTCGCGACAACTACATTATAACTTTAATTTTTACCACAAAAGTTTATGTCATCATGGTAACATCTGATGTAATAATGTAGAGAAAATAACTTTTTGTAACAACTTGAAAGCCGTAAATACTTTTTTTAGTGTCGATCTTGTAAAGTAGACACTACGTCCTGTTTCTACTTTGGAGACGTAGCTTTTTGCAGTCGCATCTTGGTCGCGCTCATTCTTAACCCTACTTTTGTGGCTACGTTTATAAATAAGAAGTGGTTTTTCATGGATTTCAAACCGATTTAGAGACGTTCAACCTCTACTTTTTTTAGTTTTAGTAAAAAATATTAAAAATCAGGATTAAAAGAAAGAAAACATAGAAGAAAGTGTTCAAATCGGTCGTTTTGTTCCCACAGCATTTATTTTCAGGTAGTCCATTTTCGCAATGAAGCATCATCAGTACCATATACCACTTCTGTATTTTCTTTCGTTTTATCCTAATTGAAATACAACTTCACAAGGAGAAAATACAACAAACAATAACAAAATACAACTTAACAAAGTGCAATAATGCAAGGTTTTACTCAAAACTGTAAATAACAGTTCCAAACCAGAGGTGAAAATGGTGAAACTAAAGAACGAAAAATCATAAAAACAAAAGTTTTCTGTGCCTCCGCCGTGACTCGAACCAGGAACCTTTGGATATGTACGCCAATTGATAGAACGTTGGCGTACACAGCCAAAGGTCCCGGGTTCGAGTCCCGGCCAAGACACTTAATTTTGTTAAATAATTTTTCGTTCTTTAATTTCACCCCTGGCTTGTAACAACATACTATTTACTTAAATTTATAAAAAAAAATAAATTGATTTTATGTAGACTACGTTCGATAACAGTCTAGTATAGGGACCTTGCTTGATCAGTTTCTAGTAAAATACATCACAATATTTATTTTGGTTTGTAATACAATACTTGTATAAGTTTTCGTAATACAATACTTGCATGGTTTTTTGTAAAGTATTCCCCCCGGTAAGTGGCGTTCCCGCAAGGGCGGATTCAGAGGTGCTTCTCGGGGGGGGGGGGGCACTTCAGGTGACATTCTCTGTTGGTAAAAAACGGCTACAAATTCAGGATAATTTAAAAGTGATTGTAATTTCGATGATAATAACACTAGACACTTTCAGGCGCCGCAAGCAAAAATTTTGAATTTTTATTAGCAAAGACCTTACTTTTTACTCATTTTTTGTATATTCAAAAAATTCTCGGGGGGGGGGGCAAGTGCCCCTAGTGCCCCCCCCTGGATCCGCCACTGCGCTCCCGCAAGTACAAAATGTAAACTAAAATGTGTAAACAAACCTGTAATAAGAGGCCATAATACAGATTCATAGTTTACAAATAGGAGACGCATTTTCACCATTCACATCAACAAAAACTGACAAATTCACGAAACCACGATCCTACAGAACACAGAATACCGCATCAAAAACTCCAATAACTTAAGGGTAGTGAGATTGCTTATCGCGTGGTCTCTACTACTGTAAAGGTGTTTTTATAGTGGCGAAAGCAAGGGACTAATACGTTGCCGCGACGGAACAGTAGAAATTCGAGTGTGCTATCTAAAACTAAAAAGGATCACTGCCATAAAAGTGGTTCGTATTAAGTAGCCGCAACTTAGGCTCACTCTCAAGTTATTTCTTCGACTATTAGGGAATATTGTTTGGGACGACATGTTCTTTTTTGTAAGTAGAAAATTTAATATTTTTATTTTTGTTTTTTGAGCATATATTAAGGAGATATACTATTTTATAAACAAATTACTTGAAGGTTAATAAATGCACATATTAAACACCATCTGTTGGAGTTAACTGCCGATTGGGCAAACACAACCTCAAAAACCACACCAAAAAAAATTCCATCACCAGAAAACGATTCAATTTTACAGGCGCGTCTGTTTTTTGCAATAAATATAATGCATGTTTCATATAAAAATTGCGGTTACTTCTAAGAAATTCTTACTGGTGAGGGTTTCGTGGCGAAAACTTTAAATGTTAGCTTAAGGGGCAGCTTAGATGTCATGTTGCATTTTATACAATACCTTACCCCATTAATCGCAATGATATGACCCCTTCTAATGATAAAGCTTACTAAGTCCATTTTATAATTTGACCTTCTTTAACCTTGCTATATGATGGCCTTGTCGGGTAGTCGAGCCGTACCGAAGTTCTTTTATTTTTCATTACTTCATACCAATTAGATTATGAAACTCTTTCACCAACCAACGATCATAGTGATCATAGGTGCTGGCAACTGGTTGAGATGACAGTAACATACTATGAGGTAAATCAATAACAAACTGACAAGAATGTGGGATTGGCATCAATAATAAAATAAAGAACAGTATTTTCTACTTAGCCCCGCAAAATGTTGATGATTGTTAAAAACCGAATACACAGCCCCACAAAAAAAAAGTTCATACTCTAGGCTCGGACATATGTATTCCCATGTATTCTTCGACGCTGAATCCGATTCCGAGCTCAGAAATAGCCCATCTGGAATTGGTCCCAGAGGCCAAAAATGGCCTCTCTATGGCCTGAGAGGTGGATTCCGGGATGAGGCGTGGTTAAAGGTGCATTCTAAAGCCAAAGTCGAGTTTGTGGTCGAAAATTTCCGGTTTGGGACCGGGAAAATGGCCCCTCAGGGGGGCGTCGGGATGGCATCAGTGATATTTTTGTGTACTTTTGAATACTGGAATGAATACCGTGCTTGAAAAGTTTAGGGGCCATTTTCCCGGTCCCAAACGGGAAATTTCAGTTAGCCGTGAACTTGACTTTGACTTTAGAATGCACCTCCAACCACGCCTCATCCCGGAATCCACCTCTCAGACCATATAGAGGCCATTTTTGGCCCCTGGGGCCAATTCCAGACGGGCCATTTCTGAACTCCGGATCGGGTTCAGCGTCGAAAAATACATGGGAATACATATAGCCGACCCTCAAATATGAACTTATTTTTGTGGAGCTATTTTTTTAACAGTAAAGGAAAGCACACCTTCTGCACGCACTCCTTTAGCTAATTTTATCCTTTATTAATGTGACATTAAACGACAGATGTACGTGATATTTAAAAGTCGAATTTTTACCTTTTGCTGGCACAATTTTTAATTGCGTTATTTTTGTTATCCTTTATTTATCTGTCAAAAGCCTGTAAGGAAATTCTCTGCATAAGCACACAACATGTTGAGATCCAAATATATATCACCATCTGCCAAACGTAAAAAGACTGCGGATAGCACATTTGGAGAAATGGGACTGTTTCCATATACATATGTGAAGTATGCAGTCGTGAAACATCCAACCCACAGTTTCGCAAATTTTATGGTCAATTTAATATGCTGCAGTAATATTGTTCGTAAGTTCTTAAATTTAAATGCTTGTACCGTGTAAGAAGATTATAAACATAAGTACTAAATCAATTTTTATAAACCATACAAGTATATAACTAAGTAAGTAACTTTCTTAAGCTATTTAAATACTGTAGACGCGCCTTTTAAATGTAAATCAACCATTCTAATTGCCCACATAGCACAATCACCCCTGTTTAACACGTAAAAAACGCGTGAGAAAAAAAAACGTTGATTTTAACGCTGCTAGAAAAGAACGTTTATTTCATATCTGAAAACAAGCTTAATAATACCGTTGCTCAAAATAGCGTTGTAACAACGCCATTATCAAATCAAACCAGTAACGTTTTTACGTTATTTTCAAGTGAGTTCTAAGTAGATTTTTATTAACGTCAAAATCACATTAGGTTCGTGCCTTTTCTACACAAATTCTAAAACACGACTTGCATGGCTTTTCTAATAAATATTTGAGATTTTACTAGAAGCAGCGCCACCTATTGGCGACATTTTTCACTTCGACGATATATGTCCGGGAGGCATATTCATATCTATTGTTCCGAGCTCAGTTCTGTCGTCCTTAGTAAGACCCACCTATCTACGTTTCACTTATTTCGAGAAAAGCCAGTTTAAAATTTAAATGTTTGCTTAAGAGTTACATAGTAATATACTTTTCGTTGGTAAATGTTTATGGGTTTCTAATAGCAATATCTAAGTAATAAAACAAAAAAAAGTTACAAATTATTACCTATTTAAAGCCATTTTCGGTCCTAACTCATGTTTGATTTTTTTGCAGATAGGTGGGTCTTACTTAGGACGGCAGAGTTCTTATCCATCACATGTTATATTTATATCTATCACTTGGTATCGCGCATCTAGCGAGCTCGAGCGCAGCTCTTATCCATCACATGTTATCAACGCGTCTTCATAACCAGCATGTGCAATCGCGTTATTTTGGTACATTGAATAATTTTTAAATACCTACTTAGATATCAAAAATGCAATTTTCACAATTTTTGTGTGTGTCTGTCATCACGCAAATATTGCCAAGCTGATTTTGATGAGGTGGTTAAAATAATACGAACCGAACCGAAGCGAACCGAATCATTGTTCCGAACCGAACCGAACCGAACCGAACCCTAAACAGTGAATACAACTTACCTCCGTTTCTTCTGCCGTTGATAAGTTCACTCTGAATGAACAATCATCAATGTGATGGTAACTATATGTTGAGGGTAAAAATAAACTCATCTTTTTTGCAAAATAAGGCAAAAGCACATGGCTCGCTACACAACTGAAGGTGAACTAACATCTTATTTTCGTGATTGCGTGTGCTAGTTATGAAGGCGCGTTGCTTAATAAGTGATAGATAAGAGCCTAGGTCCGGCATACGTTCGGGCTGACCCGATTCGCTATTCCAGGTGATAGGTATGAATATGCGTCCGGGAGTGCTTTGGCCTTCAAACTACTGTGTAGTACTCCTAAACTAGTGAACTTTTAGCACTTCCTTTCGCGTCACTTTTAAGTTACAAAAATGTTATTAAAAAAAACGTGACAAAAAAAGACGCAGAAAGTTATTAATTTTAACAATTCTATCTAAAGGGCTTTTAGAACAAGCTTTCGCGCATTTGTTTGATTAAAAAACATATAGAGTTAGTAGGTTTAAGAAGTCTTAATCTAGTGGCGTTTTAGAACGTGTTGTGCAGGACTTTTCAAGTGTGAATTTGGCTCATAAAAATAACGAGGGTAAAAAATACGTTATATACACAGCACCAGAAACTTCAGCAAAAATTACATTTTTATAGCTTGATTCCTCCTTGTTTTTAAGTTACTTTTAAGCACGTAGGCTTAACAAAACAAATATTACATGATATAAAGTTATTTTCTAGTAAAAAATAACTTCATTATTTTTGTTCACGTTAATTTTACGTTGATGCGATTTCTGTGCTATGTGGGCTATCTAATGTCTCGCTAAACTGCGTGCACGCTGAAGATTAGAAGTGATGCGTGCCGCCACCGTCCGCGTTGCGGAACCACCACATGTCTGCACCATCAACGCCACGCACCTCCACAAAACCCAAATGGCGAACCTATAAAACTAGGAGCTATCGTGAGGGCGCGTGACAAAGCGTATCCGAGTGTGTTGTGAGTGCATCACCACTTTTTTGTGAGTGCCAGCCGACACGAGGAGGTGCGACATGTGGGTCCACCGGTACATAGTGGTCAGTGCTTTTTGGTTTATTATTTGTTAAATTATTTTTTAATAAAATTATGCGCTTTGTGAATAAAACGTTTAAAACGCAACGCAGGATTATACTTAGTGAAAGTGGTTTCCAGTGAGATGTGGGGATCGGAATGGGACAACTGGGCGCATTAAGTCGAGTGTTGAAATTTGGTAGGTGTAGGTGTTCTGCTAACCTGGTCACAATACAATTTAAGTTTTTTATTACAAGAATGGCAGATTTCTTTTTTTTTAACCGATTTGTCTTAAACTTGAAAGTTTGCAGTGTATTAAGTGATCTCAAATACAGTTTTATCCTCAAACTTAAAAACATTAAAATGGCGGATCCAAAATGGCGGGTTTTCTTATTAATGCACCGATATGTATTAAGTATAGAACTTGGCGGTGTTTCAAGTCGCTGATTATGATTTTTAACTCAAACTCATAAAAAATTCAAAATGGCGGACCAAAATGGTGGACTTCCTTATTTATGAACCGATGTGTATCAAATATAGAATTGGCGATGTTTCAAGTCGCTATTTATCATTTCTGACTTAAACTTACAAAAAATTCAAAATGGCAAATCCAAAATGTTTGTTTTTCTCTTAAGCTTAACATTTTAGATTGCTTTTTTAAGTTTGAGTCATAAATTGAATTAACCTATAAGTATGACTCACAAATCACAAACAGCGGCTTTAGACACCGCCAAGTTTTAAATTTGACAAATATCGATTCATAAATGGGAATGTCTGCCATTTTGCATCCGCCATTTTGATTTTTTTATGAGTTTGAGTTAAAAATCACAATCAGCGAAATGAAACACCACACAGCCAAGTTCCATATTTGTTACATATCCATGCACAAATAAGAAAGGTCGCCATTTTGGATCCACCATTTTAATTTTTTTAAGTTTACAAACTTTCAAGTTTGAGACAAATCGGTTTAAAAATAAAGAAATCCGCCATTTTGGATCCGCCATTCTTTTAATAAAAAACGCAAATTTTATGTTACTACACTTACTAAATTTCAACACTCAACTTAATGGATTTAACTCTACTTAACATAACCAATTTCAAAAAAAATTACGTATAGGATTTTTCATAAATAATAATATATCTATTTTGTCTTTTATCTGCACAATTTATCGAGTTGGCCCGGCGCCCAGTTGGCGGCGCAGGGTTGAGACGGCGCCCAGTTGACGGCGCCCAGTTGACGACGCCCAGTTGGCCGCGCCCAGTTTTCCTAGATCGCTGTGGATAGAGCCAGAAATAGAAAATAAACTGCGCTTAGTCGTCTTATCTTTAATATGGACTGAAGAACCCAATGATGGATGTACTGGGTGATTGAACATATTTTACTCAATAGTTATTACTAATCTAAAAGTAACGTTAAAATTTGAAGGATTTTTCCCAATCATCAGAATCTGTCTAAAAAATCATATTTTTGGCATATGGCTAATTTTTTTAAATGAAACACCCTGTATTTTTAATCGATAGGGGTTTTTTGCTGATTTTACGAATGCCCAGCCGTTTTAAAAATATTTACATTTTAAAAACCTGAATAAAGAATAAGGATGTTGCTACCCGTCGTTAATTTTCTACAAGTGGTATTTCAAAATCAGGGCTAAATCTATAGAACGAATATTTATTTTTAAAAATATTTGTGCGCCAGCCGGGACTCGAACCTGGAACCTTCGGCTTTGCACGCCAACGCCCTACCCATTGGCTCCGTTACGAAATGACGTGGATCAAAATAGCGGCGACAAAATAGCTCTGCGACAAAACAGCGCTGCGTCAAATTAGCGCGGAACTGTGTTGGTACAAAATAGCGTCGGTACAAAATAGCGCTGGTACAAAATGCCATTTTATCGAATATTTGGTTTGATTCGGTTTCGGCATATACTTCTACTAAGGGGTTTCCTTTTAATATATTAAAAAAACTTCCCTGATTTGTTTCCCGGGATCCTAGAAGGTGTAAATCCGATCCACACCCTCTAGGATCCCGGGAAAGAAGTTTTGAAAAAATATGCCGGTATAGCTAAAATAGCGCATGGCTAAAACAGCGCTAACCATTATAGCGCATTTCGGTTCGGTTTGGATTGGTTTGTAATTACCAGCCAAGTCAGCTAGGTCAAACTTTTTTTTTTAATTTGTTGCGCTATTTTGTACCGACGCTATTTTGTACCGGTTATATTTTGTACCGGAAATATTTGGTACCGGCGCTATTTTGTCCCGCGCCATTTTGTCTCACGCTATTTCGTCCAGCGCTGTTTAGTCGCAGCGCTATTTTGTCTCAACGCTATTTTGTAGCAGCGCTATTTTGTAGCGGCGCAATTTTGTCCTGCGCCATTTTGTCTGCCGCTATTTTGTTCGACGCTATTTTGTACAACGCTGTTTTGTACAGGAGCCCTACCAATTGTGCCACTGAAACCATGATTTAATTTTTTTTTTAAACTTCATATCACGGTCAGTGTTACAACACACTTTAACAGTGGGAACGAAACATTATCAAATTAGCTGAATGGCTTGGTCAATTTAATACCCTGAGATCTACCGTTCCTATACTGTGACACTGATATGTTGTTAATAAGTCATGGTTTCAGTGGCCCACTTTATTTTTAAGCTGTCAGTTTTCATTTCAGCCCATATTTGACCTATCTAAAACTCTACTTCGGAATGAGCTACGAATCTCAAACTTTGCACAGTTGTACATCTTCATAAAGTTAACCCCCTCCAAGTTTCATGGACTTCCATAAAGTAGTAAAGTAGTTACGTTATAGATCATCAAAATTCTATTGTACTTCCAGACATGCTACAAAGCTGAAATTTGGCAGGCTGATAGAAATTATGACCAAACCCCAGGAAAAATTCAAAAAACCCCAAAATTCTAATTTACTCCCTTCCCCTATTTGTGTAGAATTATGTAAAAGTAACATTGCCCACTTCCAGAGGCGCTAGAGTGCTGAACTTTGGCAGACTTATAGGAAATATGAAAAACTATAAAATACCCAAAATTTTAATTTGCTTCGTTCCCCTATAAATGTAAAGTTATGTAAAAGTAACATTGCCCACTTCCAGAAATGCTAGAGAGCTGAGCTTTGGAAGACCGATAGGAACTATGATAAAACTATTAAAGAAAATGAAAAAACTCCAAATTTTAATTAACTTCCCTCCCCTATAAATATAAAGTTAGGTAAAATTAACATTCTCCACTTCCAGAAACACTAGATAGCTGAGCTTTCGAAGACTGATAGGAACTATGATAAAACTATTAAAGAAAATGAAAAAACTCCAAATTTTAATTAACTTCCCTCCCCTATAAATGTAAAGTTATGTAAAATTAACATTGCCTACTTCCAGAAACACTAGAGAGCTGAGCTTTCAAAGGCTGATAGGAACTATGATAAAACCATAGGAAAATAAAAAAACTTTAACATTTTTAATAAGGCATTGCATAAGTTTTGAACCATATTCCGCAAATTTTACTACTTTAAAACTTAAATATTATCCAAATCCTTCAAAAAAGGAGTGAAATCATATCAAAAACATTTGATGTAAAAAAAAGTCAAGTACGCGATAGTGGTATTCCGTAAAAAGAATTGAGATAAAAGTAAAGCCAAGTTCTCCAATACAAATTTCAAAATAAAAGGTTCTTACTAGTTTGGAAATGTTTTTCTAAACTTGACGATTACGGCTGCAAGTGCCTCTTAGGCACAGTGCTAAATTGAACATAAAGAAGTTTGGCTGGAATAGCAAAGTTTAAAAAAACTAGTAAGAACCTTTCATTTTGAAATTTGTAATGGAGAAGTTGGCTTTACTTTTAGTTCTTTTTACGGAATACCACTTTCGCGTACTTTGCTTTTTTTACATAAAATGTTTTTGTTATGATAACTTTTTTTTGAAAACTTTTTTTGAAAATGCGGTACCAAGGGGCAAGGAAAACAAAAATCCTGAATTTTTGCGTTAGGTAATGTAAGAATGTGTCCTAAGTAAAGAAGTGAAAATTTGTTTTGAAAATATCAAGTTATTTTTTTTCTTTTACCTACTTATTTTTACAAAACTTGCATAACAAAAAGTAAAAATGCAATGCTATACCAATGACTACTTCAAATAATAAATAATAAGAGAATAATACACAATTATTAGCCATTAGTCGTAACATGAAGGTGTTAATTTAAAGAAAGTTTATGTTGATAAGATTTATTTCTTATTCTAAACAAAACAAACACTTTTTAAAACAAAAAAAATAACGAAAGTTGAATAATTTATTGGAGATCAAATACAGTCGAATCTCTTTAACTCGAACCTCTATAACTCGAACCTCTCTATAACTCGAACTATTTTGGTTGTCCCTTTAAGTTCTAGAGGTTCGACTGTACTTATTATGACAAGTTTAGTTTTAATAAATAAAATCTCTTGGTTTCGCTTCACAACCTCTGTACCCTACACACTACTTCTCCGACATAGCACAAAAATCACATCAACGTTAAATTAACGTTAACAAAAATAATAAAGTTATTTTTTGCTAGAAAACAACCTCATACCATGTAATATTTATATTTGTTAAATCCACATGCTTAAAGATAACTTAAAAACAAGGAGGAATCAAGCTATAAAATTGTAATTTTTGTTGAAGTTTCTGGTGCTGTGTATATAAAGTCTTTCTTACCCTCGTTATTTTTATGTGTCAAATTCACACTTAAAAAGTCCTTCACAAAATGTTCTAAAACACCACTAGATTAAGTCTTTCTGTATCCTTTTTGGTCACGTTTTTTTAAATAATTTTTTTCTTACTTAAAAGGGACGCGAAAGGAAGTTCTAAAAGATCACTAGCTTAAGACTACAACACTTCAAGACAATTTTAAAAAATAGGGCTCAAGGCGAGACAAAATCTCTATACATACATTATGTTTTCTTTAAAAGCTAAACAATATTTTTCAACAGTAAATACTTTCACACAGTATTATTCTGTCTTTATCAGGTTAATAACTGATGCGTCGTGATCGTGAAGGATTAGGGATCAGTTCATTAACTGGTTTTTGGGGTTTGGAGGCCAAAGCACTTGCGAATAGATTTCGTCTAGTTTGCTTCTAGTAAAATCTCAAAATTATAGAAAAGCCATGCAAGTCGCGTTTAAAAATGTGTGTAGAAAAGGCGCGAACCTAATGTGATTTTGATCTTGATAAAAATCTACTTAAAACTCAATTGAATATAATGTAAGAACATTGCTGTTTTGATTTGATAATGACGTTATTACAACGACGTTTTTAGCAACGTTAACGACCTATTAAGTTTGTTTTCATATAGGAAATAAACGTTTTTTCTAGCAGCTTTTAAAATCAACGTTTTTTTTTCTCACGCGTTTTGTATGTTAAAAACTTTTTTGGTTTGCTACGTAAGTTAGAGTTACTTAGTTTTGACCTAGATTAATTCTTTCAAGGCAGAGCCGTTTTTGGTTAAGTAACAGGTTGAAAATTATTATTTTTAACAAATAAGTACGACCTAAAACGCATCGTTCAACTATATAAGAAAATCTTCAATTTTATTTAACCATATGCACTTTATTTTGTCCTAATAAAAAAATACATATTATTGGTTGAAAACAAGCAACCTAAAACACAGCCCTGGGGAGTAGTAGTGGTAGACTATGCTGTGTAAAAGTGTTGACATATCATAACATTTTGTGGAGCTAACGTTGGTTAGTTTTGCTACTTTTTCGCAGATCACTTTCAGATGTTATTTTGTGTTATGTGATCCGTGGTTATTTTAGCTACAGGACAACCAAACCTTGAACCAATATAAATATTTTTAAGATTGTTTCGTGTTTTTCGTTGTTTTTGTGTTTATTTTTTACCAAAAACTAAAAAAGCACTTAAAACAAAACTACCAAAATGTTAACCACTAATTATTTTTAAATATTCAGTTAATTTTGTAGTATAATATTGATTATCGAGTGGCTAAAAATATTATTTTGTTTCGATTTAAATTTGCCGCCAAACTTCCATGATGCCCATTTGTATGAGAGGAAAAGAGGGAAATAGTTGAATAAAAGAGAGAGTGGCACACGCGCAGCTGAAAAAATGGGATTCTAATTTGCTCTTTAAGACACTAGCACGAGCATGAACATTTGTGATAAACGTAACCTACATTGTACAACATTGTCGATTCTAGGGGAAAGATAAGAATAAATGTGTTTATTGTTCAAATTAGAAGAAATTTTGGCTACGAAATTAGACATTTATTGTTTGTTGATGAAAATAATGATAAAAGCAACCTCTACGACAATGTTCGCGGAAGAGGAGAGACGACAAGTTTCCTATTCTTTTTGATAATTGTTTATCTTGTTTTTTTAAATTTTACTAAGTAATTTCTATAATCTTCCGTAAAACGATGTAACTGAATTTCTTTTACGACTAAACATCAACATTTGGCCAAAATTTTAAAAAAGTACTTTTTTTTTAAATATAAAAACACATGGTTAGAAGGGCGTGTAAATTTTTTTGAATTAAAAGTCATGGATTCTACGAAAATATTTCCGGAGCTCGTTTTTTCATCTCTACATGTATATAAAATATTTCTATAACCCCTATAAATATAATTACAATAGTTGATAAAATTCATCACCATTTTTGTGTTTAAACACCCACCAACCATTATTGTTGTGTTTCTCTTTTTTTTATTTAAAAGTGTTTACATTTCTTTCTATCTGACAGAGATATAACCGAACGGCTAATAAGAATGAATATAACAATAAAAGGAATGAGACTTACGATTTTTGGAATCTATGCGTATAATGACGATGCAAATGTAGCCGTGAAAGACAATTTTTTTGAAGAAATCCACAATGAAATATCAGCAGTAAGTACATCTAGAGAAATTGTAATATTGGGAGATTTAAATAGTAGAACAGGTAACAGAGTAAATGATCTGACAGTTGGCCAATATGGAGAAGATGTTGTTAATGACAATGGAAACCGGCTTATCACAGTATGTGAGCAATTAGACCTAAAAATCCAAAACGGTTTTTTCCAACATAAGAAAATACACAAATATACCTGGACCAAACCCTCACAAAACCTGAAATCCGTCATTGATTATCTTATCACTAAACAAAAGACAAAACTAAAAATTCAAGACGTCAGAACAAAGCGTGGATCAACATGCGGAAGTGATCACTATTTTCTGGAGACCAAAATTCTCTTTCCTTATCAAGGCCGAAGCCTCCATCAACAAAATCTTGATGATACAGTGAATGAGGAAATTGATCACTGTCAATATAATCTACTAAGCCTAGAACATGACAGCGTAAAAAACTTATACAAAAAGAGACTGAACGAAAAACTTAATTCAAGTTCAGGTGAAACCCCAGATGAGGAATACGAATGTATCACATTAAGCATCCATCAAGCTGCAAAAGAAGCACTAGGATTAGTGGAAGAAACTCCTAAAAGAACAAAACCATACTGGTGGGATGCTGAGATTGAAAGTGAAATAGAGGAAAAAAGGAAATTATATCACACGTACTTATCCCAAAAGACAGATAGAAGCAGAGAAGAATACAAAATCGCGCAATCAAAGGTGAGAAGAATGATCAGTGATAAGAAGAATCAATCATGGATGCAAAAGTGCCAGAAAATAGATTCTTACTTAGGAGGTAGGAGAAGTACTGAAAGCTGGAAAACTATAAGATCGATCAAAAAAGAAACATGCAGAGATATTATTTCACCAATACCAGACAAAGAATGGGATGAGCATTTTAAAAAACTTTTAACTGAAGATAGAGCAGAATTCAAGGAAGACGAAAGAGACAATATCATTAGAACGATGGGATCTCCAGTACCCCTCACAATATCTGAGGTCAAAAACGTGTGCAAAACCTTAAAAAGCGGTAAATCTGCCGGACCCGGAAATATCCCAGCTGAACTTATTAAATATGGCACTGAAGAATTGTTTTGTAGATTACGGAATCTTTTCCAAAGATATTTAAATGGAGCTGTAGTACCAACTGAGTGGAAAACGTCATATATATCCACAATACACAAAAAAGGAAGGAAAGATATATGTGACAATTATAGAGGTATATCTGTAACTAGTACGCTAAGCAGAATATATGGCAAAATAATAAGAAATAAAGTGGAGAGCGAATATAAAGATATGGAGGCAGAAGAACAGGCTGGTTTCAGGGCGGGTAGATCGACTTCAGCTGTTGGAGATTGGGTATCGGAAGACGTAGAACGTTGTGAAACCGGTAAATATATATATAGATATTGAGGGAGCCACAAAATAGGGACCCCAGAAGGCATTTTGAGTTATTTTGAACCATATAGGCCAAAAAGAAGTTAAAACTTGTCTAAACATAGACATATTGACCAAACCGTGGGTCCTATTTACTACCTATTTTCTCCTTCCAAATTACCTTGGGTTTTGTAACCACTTTGGGAAAATTTCTTTTTCATCCATTAATTTTCTATAGGGAAAAATTGTTTTCTTATTTTAAGTAAAGTTTAACCAATTTTAAACAAATATGTTACTTGGAATTTGGGTTCTTTTTTATATTCTTGACGTTTTTTGAAAACATCTAATGCAACTTCAACTAAGACGCATTTACGTATGCATAAAAAAGAGAAACTAGTTTTTTTTTGCTATTGGACTACTTGATGTCAACAATAAAAGAAAGGACTTTCTGTATCAACGAATCCATTTAAAACCTGTTTAACATAAATTAATCATTAATTTACCATATTTACATTATTACTTTTGTTTACTAAATTCTCTAAGAGTCCAGACAAAATAAGAATTAAATAAAATAAATGGATCCATGGCGAATCTGATACCTTACTAGCTAACTAACTCCATGGGAGATCAGCCTTGAAGCCAGTTTTTTGTTAATAACTCAGAAACGAATTATAACACGAATTATTAAGAAGAATATGATTTACTATATTCCGAAAACCGCATATTGATTTTGACCAAAATTGGTAATCTGCACAGTGTGCGGTAAAATAATTACTTTACCGCATGCGAGTAGGTAAATTGTATTACCTGATATTTTACGCAAAACTTATTACCTATTAAACAATAAGGTCGTTTTTCGTTTTAAACTAATTTCTTTAAAATACATCTGTATCGAGAAAGCTTTGACAAAGTCGTATTGATGGTCACCTCTTTACTGTACATTAACGAAGTTTCTTTGCAAATAAAGGCTACTTTAACAGAATCATAAATTAAAAATATAAATTTCCAAAAAGCACAAGGTTTTAACCTTTTCACAGGGAAGGCAATATAACAAGCACCAAAAGCTAGAGAAAGAAAGGTAAGTTTTTATGCTATGGTCATGATTACAAAAAAGTTACAAAACCAGTTTCCATTCCTTAAAAAAAAAATAAACTTCACAGCCAGCGTGAAAATATTTAAAAATAGGGTGTTTGACAGCAGTAAAAAATAAATATATATTTATTTTTAGTTATCTCTTTAGGTCTTGGGAATGCTAAAAACAAATCTTTTTGTTAAATTTTTTCTCAAATTCATGGTTCTTTTAATTAAATAAATTCATTGAATTAAAACAATTAGCCACGTGATTCAAAACAGGCGGTCTACCAATCAGCTGCGAGTGACGTCACAAAACAGTAAACGCCTCGAACGAACCTATTTTCTGTGTTATTAGCTCACACATATACTATAGTATAGTAGTGTGAGCTATGGTGATCCTAATTTTTTCGAGAAAAAAAAAAGTTGCTCCGATTTCAAAATTTTTTATATATCTTTGCGTTTCAGATGATTTTGAAACTTTTTTGTTGCGCCGTCTGTCTGTCTGTCTGTCTGTATGTCTGTCTGTGTGTCTGTATGTCTGGCTGTAACGACCAACGCGCATAACTCAAAAACCGCTTGGCCGATTTTAATGAAATTTGGTACATAGGCTGGGTCTTGGGTCGAGATGGTCCCATTTAAAAATGAAAAAAATCCACCGAACGCAAACCAAATAAAAGGGTGGGGGTAGATTTCAAAAATTAGAGTTTATGTGAAAATATGGCGTGTGTGATATTAAACGAAAGGTAATTGAGTCTGCAGTTAAACAAAATACATTTTAATTTATTTAAAAAAAAAGGATGGGGGTATATTTTAAAAATTAGAGTTTAAGTGAAAATATGGCGTGTGTGATATCAAACGAAAGGTAATTGAGTCCGGACTTTAACAAAATACATTTTAGTTTTTGTTTTTTTTGTAAGGGTGGGGGTAGATTTCAAAAATTTGAGTTTAAGTCGAAACATGGCTTGTGTGGTATCAAACAAAAGGTAATTTAGTCTGGAGTTGAATAAAATATATTTCAGTTTTTAGTTATATTAGCTCACACGTACACTATAACTATAGTACCTAGTGTGAGCTTAGGGGCCCATATATTGGCAGAGTTTTTTCTTATGGATGGTAATGTTTGCTTTGGTTTAAAGTGCGAATTATCGTCCTAAATTAGATTTTATTTTGTGTTTTGCTTATAAAAAATATTTTCAATGGAAAACGGATTCTCCAAAGCCGATAGCTCTAACTTGCCAATGCTGCATTCCTTTATGGCGGCAGGCTTCTTTGACAACAACAGTGATTTTTGTGATTTGTGATTCGATGAGTTGTTTTGTATATAACTGAAAGTTCTTTTATGATATTCTTTGCCTACTTTTACTCATTTAGATTTTGAGGTTAGGTTATTTATATGTTTTGCTTTTTTGTTTCATATGCCACTTACAATAGATTCAATTAAATTCCCAATCATTATTACTTTAAGCATTAAGAAACAATCAAAAATTGCAGGACAGGGAGGCAAAAATATACAACGACCAGCAATACTTGAAGTAGGTTACACTGCATAGTCCTGCGTAGGTAATGCCTAGTCCTGCCTATGCACTGCCTAGTCTTGCTTATGCACTGCTCAGTCCTACATTTAGCCTGCATGTGCACTGCCTAATCCTGCATTTAGAGGTACTCCCTAGTCCTGCCTAATAACTGCCTAGCACCGCCTAAAAGTTTGTACACCTTTCTGCCTATTATAGTTGTTTACCCCTTGTAATAAACATAACCTCAAAAATTTCATCGTCATTTACGAAATAGTTATATATATTATAGACAACGTGAGAAAAATTAATAGAAACAATTTAGTTATACTCACATCAAAATGATCTTCACAAATGTAAAGTGAAGATGTATTAGATAAGGCCCTTGTGTCTCTTCGAGCAAGTTCTAGCCACTTTTTTCGTTCTTTTACTGCTATTGGCACATGAATAAATAGTTTTTCAGATGTTTTTATGCTAGTATTCGAACACTAAGGCACTACGCACCACTTATAGGACATTTTTTTACGTAAAAAACAGTAAAAACACAGACCAAAACACTTGAATCCCGTGTATCTGTCCGCGAGTTTACTGCGCTGTGACATCATTGCAACGCCATGCTAGAAATGAGCGTTTTAGCGGCAAATTCAAATCGGAAATTAGAAAACTTGATTTTAATTGATAGCAAATTAGGGACCTATGTATCATTCTAAACACTTTTCTAAAATTTGTCAAATACCCTATTGCTTTATATGATTAGATTAAATGCTACACTACCATGTAAAACTAACATTAAACCATGGAATGAAAAACTATAAAATTTTATCGGTTGCAGACATTTTCCAACTTTATGAGTTATTTTGCATTTGCGAGTGTGTGGTCGAACTGAAAAATAAATTTCCTAGAAGTAAGATGTAGGGAATATATATTTTTTAAAAACCGCCCTATTGTGTTTAGAACAATACAATCCAGTTAGTAAGAGGTATGAAGAATTTTTTTAACTTAATTTTTAATTTCAAGTTCACTCCACAGTTTTTCCTGTTTTGCTTTAACCGTAATATCACCTTTTGTTTTATGGCATTTTTTGGTCCAGTTATTAACTCAGTTGACTACATCTTACACTTTTTCTATGTTTGTAGCCCAACCTAACCTAAACTAAGGCAACAAAACTTTAACTGTATTTATCTCTCTATTTTTTATCTGGGGGCAAAGCAGTGCCCAGCCAAGTTCGCACAACTGCTGTACCATCTTTTCTTGAAACATTTCAGCCCATATTTGACCTATTTAAAACTGTACTTCGGAACGAGCAACGAAACTCAAACTTTGCACAGTCGTAAATCTTCATTAACAACACCTCCAAGTTTCATGGACTTCCATAAAGTAGTAAAGAAGTTACTAAATTTCAAGAAACGTCGGAGTTGCCACTCACTCACTCATTCACTCACTCATGTATAGATCATCAAAATTCTACTGGAATTCCAGAAATGCTACAATTCGGTAGATTGATGGAAATTAAAAATTAAAACCCCAAAATTCCAATTTACTCCCCTCCTCTATAAATGTAAAGTTACGTAAAAGTAACATTTCCCAATTCCAGAAACGCTGGAGACCTGAGCTTTGGCAGACTGATGGGAACTATGACAAAACTATAGAAAAAAATTTAAAAACCTCAAAGTTTTAATTTACATTCCTCCCCTAAAATGTAAAGTTATGTAAAATTAATATTGCCCACTTCCAGAAACGCTGGAGACCTAAGCTTCGGAATACTGATAGGAACTATAACAAAACTATAGGAAAAAATTAAAAAACCCAAAACTTTAATTATATTGGTTCCCCTATAAATGTAAAATTATGTAAAATTATCACTGCCCACTTTCAGAAACGCTAGAGAGCTGAAATTTGGAAGACTGTTAGGAACTATGATAAAACTATAGAAAAAATTTTAAAATACCAAAATTTTAATTTACTTACCTTTCCTATAAATGTAGTTATGTAAAAGTAACATTGCCCACTTCCAGAAACTAGAGTGCTAAGCTTTGGAAGGCTGATAGGAACTATGACAAAATCATGGTAAAAAAGTCAAAAACCTCAAAGTTTAAATAAGGCATTGCAAAATTTTAAACAATATTCCGCATATTTTATTACTTTAAAACCTAAATAATATTCAAATCCTTTAAAAAAGGAGTGAAATCATAGCAAAAACATTTCATGTAAAAAAAGCCAAGTACGCGAAAATGGTATTCCGTAAAAAGGATTGAGATAAAAGTAAACCCAAGTTCTCCAATACAAATTTCAAAATAAAAGGTTCTTACTAGTTTAGAAATGTTTTTCTAAACTTGGCTATTACGGCTGCAAATGACTCTTAGGCATAGTGCTAAATTGAACATAAAGAAATTTGACTGTAATATAGCAATGTTAAAAAAACATTTCCAAACTAGGAAGTTGGAAATGTTTTGCTAAACTTGACTATTACGGCTGCAAATGACTCTTAGGCATAGTGCTAAATTGAACATAAAGAAATTTGACTGTAATATATAATGTTAAAAAAACATTTCCAAACTAGTAACCTTTCATTTTGAAGTTTGTATTGAAAAACTTGGCTTAACTTTTATCTCAATCCTTTTTACGGAATACCATTTTAGCGTACTTGGCTTTTTTTACATGAAATGTTTTTGTTATGATACTATTTTCGCATTTTTAACACTGCATACATGTCAATTATGTGATAATATATTTTTATTTTATACTAGATATGTTTAGTACACAGTGAAACCTCTCCTTGCGGACACCTCTATTAAGCGGACACTCCCTTTAGGCGGACAAATTTGTTGGAACCAAGCTTTTCCTTATTTCTTTACATGTAAAATTGATTCCTATAATCGGACACTCCAATAACCGGACGCGGACAATTTCTTTTTGGTTAAAAGATTCTGAAACCTCCCTTAACCGGACGCGAAACTCTGACAACGTGACGGCGCTGCACGACATGGGCATAAATAATTTGTAGTATGTTGACAACAACTCACTTTGCAGCCGGGGAATTCATAATTTTCGTTTTAATGCAGAGACTAAATACTTCTGTCGTATTTATAACATATTTTATTCGGCGGGACTCCTGTGGTTTATTTTTATTGTTAGTTGGGTAGTAGTAGATCTCTTTGAAATGGCGCCTAGTAAAAAACTTCTTAGTGTACGTGAAAAAATGGAAGTTGTTAACGTTTTGGATAAGGAACATCTATCAGCACAAAAGATCACTGAAAAATTTAATATCGGAAAAGCTCAAACTGCGGAAATTGTTAATAAATATATATAAAAATTTCGCAGTTCTCTCTTATAAGCGGACACCTCCAATAAGCGGACAAAATGGATGAAACCGTAAGTGTCCGCTTATAGGAGGTTTCACTGTATTCCGAAATAGGCAATAAAAAGAAAAGTTAATGACCTTATCTAGTTAGCATGTTTTTTTGCAAATTACGACATTGGTAATGAGATCACATATGGGAGAACACGATATTTCCTTATTGGATAAATGTTTAATTAGTTCGGTAAAACACGCCGCGAAGTGTAAGTGAAAGTGTATGTCTGCACTAAATATAAACATACAATTATAACTTTAGCTTCCATTTATGGTGGATGAATTGATTTCCGCACCTTGCCAGCGATGCTTCCGTAATTATAAAGTTGATACGGGTTCATTACCTATTTGTTTTACACAAAGGGAGAGTTCTTAATCTCATCGATGAGCTAATCGATGCAAACAAACGGGTTCTTGAAAAGTTCTGATGCGATCCACATGCCATCAACATTTCCGATGTAATCGATTGTTGGCCACGAAACTTGTTTGATTTTTAAATTCACGGGTACTAAATTTCACGTTTGTTAGTATTATTTGGCTTAAAAATTCCGCTGATTGACGTTCACGTGTCTGTTGGCGGGTAAAAACGCTAATTAGCGTTGATCTGGCCTGAAAGACAGAAGAGCTGTCGTAGGTCACGGATGGTTTGTTGCTTTTTATTTGCAATCGATCTTTTCATTGATTGATATGTATAGTAGTTTATTTTCGCCTGCTTTTGTTCTAATTTCTCCCGTATCTCGGTAGATCGCGCTGCTTGCGAGAGTTTTCTCACTATTTACATAGAATTAGAGACAAAACCGTCTAATTAACTTCGCAAGGGTGCCCCAATGACCAAGCAGTGTTCTGAGCAGTCCCATAAGGACGAAAGAGTTAACTGTCAACACTTATTAGGTGTCCATTAGATCTTGGACCCCCGTGAGGTTAAGCTTTCAAGCTACCCGCGGAAAAATATGATAGAAACAAAAACTCCTTTTTACCCGATTAGCCAATAAACTTGTTTGATTTTTAAATTCACGGATACTAAATTTCACGTTTGTTGGGAATAATAGCCATCGGTTCGGTTCGGCCGTGGAGTCGATGCTTGTTGATGAATGGATTTATATCATAACCTCAAATTTCAAGTTTATAAAATTGCATAAATCTTTTTGAGAAATGTTGCCTATAAACAGCTTTGCGGCGAAATTGGACACAAATTTATTGAGGCATGATAATAATGATTCATCCAGTTCATTAGATTCGGAGGAGCGAAAAGTTCGGTTATCGATAACTTGTGCTGTTGTTCTTTTTCTTCTCTAATTTGCGATCACGTTTAGATAGAAAAATGTTTCTTGAACTTTACAGAATACTGAGATGGCTAATAGTGAGATAGTTTTAAAAACTGAGTAATATCTTGCAAGAATGTGAGCGTTTTTTTGGCATAGTGTTGTTTGGAGCGGATAATAATATAATAGCAACACTACGATAATGTTTTATTTTTATTTTATAGGTTTCCATTTTGGTAACACTACAAGTGACATGGACGGACAGTAAAGCAGTGGTATCTAAGGATACAAAACAGTAAGTGTCAATCCGGAACTTAAATATAAAACTTTCTGAAGTTATTTTTTAGTAAACATAATGTGTTTGTTATAAAATTTTTGTGTTCCATCCATCCCTGTCTTAAGCCTTTCGTTACCAGAAATTCTGTTGACAGTCGACTTTCAATTTTAATTTTAGATTTTGACCCTTTGTAGAGTTCATTTATAGTTTTTATGTATGTATGATTGATATTAGTTTGCTCTAACACTGTCCATAATTTTTCTACTGGAACTAATGTCCACAACATTAACTCTATACTTCTGGCACTCCTTTTGTCAATTACTTGTTTAAGATAAAAAACATTATCACTACAAGATCTGCCTGCACGAAACGCACTTTGCTCTTCTTCTTGTACATGAAAATCATTCTCTATTAAATCTCTAAGAATCCTACCGTGCATCTACTTAGAGTATTAGTTTCTGAAATTTCTCTGTAATTGTTGCAGTCTAGCTCATTTCCTTTTTTATGTATTGATGATATGAATGCAATTTTCTAATCATTAGGCACTGGATGTCCGTTTATGTATTGAGTGATGATATAAATGAAATTTTTTAGTAGTTTCTCTGATCCATATTTGAGCATTTCAGCGTATATTCCCTCAATTTCACTAGCTTTTCCGGATTTAAGCTCTTTAGTTATATTCTTTGTCATTTCTTTTTTGATGATTACTTCGTCTCCATGTACGTTTATGTCTCTCCTCGGAGAGGCTGACAGATATTCTGGTCTCGTTTCCTGCAGCAGTAACTTGTGGTGTTATGTCCATTGTTCTGGTTTGGTGATCTGAATGTTTATTTTTTATTTTGTTGGTTTTTTACCGTAGAAATGATGCATGAGTGATGATATATATGAAATTTTTTAGTAGTTTCTCTGATCCATATTTGAGCATTTCAGCGTATATTCCCTCAATTTCACTAGCTTTTCCGGATTTAAGCTCTTTTGTAATATTCTTTGTCATTTCTTTTTTGATGATTACTTCGTCTCCATGTACTTTTATGTCTCTCCTCGGAGAGGCTGACAGATATTCTGGTCTCGTTTCCTGCAGCAGTAACTTGTGGTGTTATGTCCATTGTTCTGGTTTGGTGATCTGAATGTTTACTTTTTATTTTGTTGGTTTTTTACCGTAGAAATGAATTTCCATACTTCCAAACTTGGCTACCTCCTATCAATGTATAAAGTTTCTTAGCTGTCTTCTGGTTTCCCTGTAGATTTCTAGGTCCCTTTGCTCTTTTTATACTGAGCCCTTTCAAGTATACGCGTTTTTTCTCCTTAACCATTTCCTTTATTTCCTCCATCCACCACATCTTAATGCTATTTCTATTATTTTGGTATCCAACAGCTTCTTTGTTTGTTTTCTTCAAGTTTTTTAATGTATATTAATTTTTAATCTAATCGTTTCTGATACAATATTTGCGTACTTTCGATTGTGGACATCTAAAGTTGTCATTTCTTCGATGCATTCTTGATGTTCATGTTCTCTTTATCACAAAACAAATATGTCATGCATTTAGGGACTCTAGGGTTTGCAGTTAAAATTAACTATAGTCAAATGGAACTAAAATGAGAAGCATGCCCTCTAAAGATGAAAGAAAACTCCTGAAAACCCTTTACATTTTCAAGTATCTAGCAACGGGCGGAATAGTAAAATTGAATGAATCAGTTACCCATCCATGTAATTTCTTCACCGGCTGATGCTTAGCTTAGCGAAGGTGTAACCACTATGCTATACTCGATAAGTTAATCGTTAAGTTTTGCTTAGCAATAGCAGCGCAACATACCAGCAATGCTTTAAAAGATAATACACAGTTAAAGAATGGAAGTCTTGTTTATTAACCTTCAAGTAAAAAATTGAACTTAACATGCGAAAATGAAATTATAGATGAAATACATGATACGCTAACAAGAGCTATCACCAACATACGAAAAGATATCGCACAAAAAGATAAAAAGAGAGAAAATTGTATATTAGAAGAAATCAAGAGACTGATTAAAAAAAGACGGAACCTCGAGAAAGAAGGAAAAAGAGCATCTATAGAATACATAGAAATAAATAAAACTATAAGAAAAATATTAAAAGAAAATAAAAGAAAGAGCCATGAAATAAAAGTTAAGAGAGTTATAGAAAATAGCAGAAATATGAAACGTCTAAGGCCGACTCTAGGTAGATATGAAATAATTAAAATAAATAATATGAACGGCATAGAAACTTACGCTAAATAGGATATTATAAATATCACACAACTATTCTATACAGAATTATACCAAACAAAAAGGGAACCTTCGCGAGAAACGATGAAGATCCTCTAAACAAAAATAAAGAACATAAACTGAGAACTACAACCTGAAATCAGCAAAGCAGAAATAAAGAGAGCATTAAAGAAAATGAAACAAACAAATCTTCTGGAAAAAACGGAATAATGGCAGAACTGCTCAAATACGGTGGTAAAGCTTTAGTTAATACACTCCATATTCTTCTGAATAAAATACTAAAAGACACAGGGTGACACAATATCTCCTAAACTATATAACCAGGCCCTAGAAGATGTTTTTAAAAGCTTAGATTGGAAAGAAATAGGCATCAAAGTAAGCGGACAATACTTGAACCACCTAAGATATGCTGATAAAAATACTGGAAGAACTGGATACAGCAGCTAAAAATATAGGCTTAAGTATGAACCCTACTAAAACTAAAATCATAACAAACACAGATGAAGGTATTACGATCAGAATAAACCAAAAGAAAATAGAACAAGTAGAGGAATATATATACCTGGGACAAATTATTAAACTAAAAAAACAAAACCCAAGAGCTGAAATCAAGAGACGAATTAGATTGGCCTGGGCAGCATTCGGTAAATTAAGCTACATATTAAAAAATCAAAAATATCCTCAGTACCTCAAAACGAAAGTGTATTACCAATGTACCCTTCCTGTACATACCTATGGATCCCAGTAAACAAAACTAAGGGATGTCAGAGGAGAAGTAGCAAAACTAAAATGGAAATTTCTCGGTCATAATATCAGACAGGAAGTCGATCGATGGAACAAATGTATTGTAAACTGGAGACCTTGGGAAAATAAAAGAAGTGGGAAGACCCGAGATGAGCGGACGATTTGAAGAAACACACGGGAACTAGATGGATGAACACGGCATCACAGAGAAGAGTAGAAGATATTGGAAGAGGCTTATGTCTAAAGATGGACTAAAGAAGGCTAACTAGATAGATAGAGAAAAAATCAATCAGATTAGATATATGGTTGGTACTAAAATTTATACTCCATGCATAATAACTAGCCTATTTATTTCAGGTTAACATCATCTAAAGCCCAACGGCGCGATGGAGGTTACGACTACGCAGCCCCCGCAGTGGGTTTTGACGACGCAGGCGCCGGAGGGGGCGGAACAGGTGGATGGGACCAATCGCAGGGCAATCTTGGAGGTGGTGATGCAGGTTGGGACCAATCAGGTGGCGGCGGTTCTGGCTGGGACCAATCAGGTGGCGGCGGCGCCGGCTGGGATCAATCTGGAGGTGGTGGTGGAGTCGACCTGGGCGGCCATGGAGATTTTGGTGGAGGTGGTGGTGGAGTTGACCTGGGCGGTCATGGAGATTTTGGTGGAGGTGCTGCTGCATACGGTAAGTTGTCAAAGTCATTCTCCGGATTTTTCCTTCGTTACGTATTTGGTTGCACACTATTCAGTTTGAGTTAAAAGGACAATATCAAAAGCGAGGCCATAGCTGTCATGGATAACTGAATCCCATATAGGTGAAAAAATCCTGTCGTAGCTTAGATTTTTCGCGTTTCTTTAACACAAAATAATATATCTTATTTGGTAACATGGAATCACAAGCCATAGCGTTTATCTGATTATTACGTTCTCAAAAAAAAATATTCTGGAGAAAAAAATTCCGCTGCCTAATTTTTTTTCTGCAAAACCGCCACTAGTTGATAGGTTCATTCACCTTAAACCTATCAAAATTTTAGGTGGGGGTGCCTCAGTCGACATCCAACATGTAGGCGATATAGAGCATCACTATGAAAAAGGAGGCGATGATGATCACCACCACATCGACGATCACCACCACATTGAAGATCATCATCATCACGATGATCATCATCACGATCACCATGATGGATATTGGAAGAAAAAAGTAAACTCAGTTATTTGTTCTTTTTTACCTAAAATCCTATTTTAGTTATAGATTATCATCCCT
Organism: Aspidapion aeneum; assembly: GCA_963576565.1. Classification (NCBI taxonomy): domain Eukaryota; kingdom Metazoa; phylum Arthropoda; class Insecta; order Coleoptera; family Brentidae; genus Aspidapion; species Aspidapion aeneum. The sequence continues at coordinate 22,822,776 of OY755043.1, forward strand.
ACCCAACCCCTACCGAAAACTGCTTTATCAATAAACTTTAGTTGGAATTGGGTTTTGTGGACATGAAATATTACTTCTAGCACTAAGATTTCTTTGCTAGGTTTGTTATACCATTAAGGATCATAAAAAAATCTAAAATTGATTTAAAAAACCCTGGGAATTTCTGGAAATATTCCAAAGTCAGGAAATGCAAAAAATACAAAGAAACCAGCATATCCTAAAAAGATCTATAAGAGTTGGGATGATTTTGATGTAACAGTGCATTTTTTCGTTATAGGTAACATGGAAAAAAGGATGGAAAAAAACATGGAAGAAGGCAAAAAAACAAATCTGGAAACCAGATTGGAAAAAGTACCATAAGCCCATCTGGGTACCAACGCAGAAACCTGCTTGGAAAGAAATTAAGGTATGTTAATGTTTGGTACCATTCGATCATCCCAAATTTCGAGTAGTACCTACATTATGTATAACATAAAATAGGTTTGAACTCCATTAATTAGGAATATTATTGATTTAAATCGATTCTAAGATATATTTTCCTAATTATTTTTCCTAACCTTTAGGTGCCAGATTGGAAAAAGATATGGAAACCAGTATGGAAACATATTCAAGTTCCTGCATGGAAAGAAATCCAGGTGCCCGATTGGAAAAAAATTCATAAGCCAGGTATAAAAAGTGGAGAATATGTAAAAGAGAGAGGGATCACGAAATTAAGAAGGAACATCGTGATAAAGTGACCGTAGGTTTATGACGTCTAGACAAAAAAGTTTCGAATTACGAAAACAAAATGCGTAAATTCACGATACACTATGACAAAATTAATAAAGATCATGTTACAGATCACACAAAACTTGAAGCATTTTTTGAGAGGTATTTCCATTTTCTGCATACTTTTGTTCAGTAATGAGGTCACCAGGAGTTGGAGTAACTCTGATCGAATGTCTCCTGTCGTTTTTTTATGTCTTAGTATATGGACAATCATGGTTGAAATTTTCAAGCTTATAGGCGGAAGTGAAATATTTTGGTGGCATTTGTCAGTAAATCGACGGACCAAAACGGGAGCGAAATATGAAAATACATGTAAAGCAAAAACACAATATTTTTCTTGATTTGTAACAAAGATATTTCGAAAAATCGTGAAAAAAGTTACTATACACTTCTGTAATAACAAATCAATAGAGACGCCTTGCCTTTTTCGATTATAAAAATATTTCAAGGCTGTACTTGTACAAAAAAAGTTCTAAGCGAAAATTCACATTTTTGTTGTAGTTTGGAAACCAATTCAAGTACCTGCCTGGAAAGAAATTCAAGTGCCCGATTGGAAAAAGATCTGGAAGCCAGTTTGGAAAGAGATAGAAGTTCCTGCATGGAAGGACATTCAGGTGCCGGCCTGGAAAAAATATTGGTATCCCGTTAAAGTCAAAGAAGCTGTTCATGGGGACCACTATTTGGGAAAAGATCATGAAGGTACAAGATAAAAATCACTTTGTAGTACATCATTTTATCTCTATTCAAAAGGCATTCTAAAGGCCTTTTAACTATCGTGACTGTAACTATAGTTCTTGAGATATCGAAATTTCTTGCTGTATAGATAGGTTCGAACAAAATTCACAGTTTTTTAAAAATCACCAAAATCGGTAACTAAAGGGATCTGTCCAACCTTTGGTTCATATATTATAGTTATATTAATAATTTTAAGGGTTTTACTTTTATAGGAAACGAATATACTGCTCATGACATATGGAAAAAGAAAATTATCTGGAAAGCCGCATGGAAAAAATACTGGAAGCCTGCCAAAAAACAAGTTTGGGTGAAGGACAAGAAATTAGAGTGGAAGGCTGCATGGAAACAAATTTGGAGAACCGAAAAAAAGCAAATTTGGGTTTCCGACAAGAAATTGGTTTGGAAGGAGGCATGGAAACAAATCTGGAGAACAGAGAAAAAACAAATCTGGGTAAGAATAAAATTCCGAAGTTAACTAATCTCAAAATATTTGACAAATTGACTAAGAGCTAGGCTATTGGGGTTCTAAAAAGACTCCTTTTGCTGATTTAAACTTTTATAATTGTTGAGAGAGTTGTAGCATTAGTTGCTTGTCTTACAGACTTAAAACACCCACCAGAATCGAAATAGTGTTTATCGATCGAAATAAAAGCATTCTTCTTTTTGAAAAGAACCATCGCCCTTCATTGGAATTGAAAAATTTTATATTTATTTATTTTGTTCATTATTGTGTCTTTTTTTAATCAAATCTTTTCCGCACACCAAAAGTCTAAATAAATCTGTAGACATTTTAATTATTGATACATTTGTAGGTATCCGATAAAAAACTCGAATGGAAGGAAGCGTGGAAACAAATATGGAGGACTGAAAAGAAACAAATCTGGATCCCAGACAAAAAGTTGGAATGGAAAGAGGCTTGGAAGCAAATTTGGGTTCCTGATTGGAAAACCATTTGGGTCCCAGCATGGAAGGAGATCTGGAAACCAGTCATAATTCAGGTAAATAAATTTTACTATAAAAAATCTCATACACTAAAGATAAGAAACGTAACCTGTTACTTAAATCCAAATTTTGAGGCTCGTTTATAAGCATTTCATATTTGTAAAAAACCAAAAAAAATAACTGGCTTTCTTGGATCTATCATAAATATATCCAACAAATTTGGTACTTACTCGCACAAAGAAATATTTCATATTATAAAAACTGTTCATATTGTAAATATTTTTTAACGCCCTATATAATTTATATAGGAATGGTTTCCGAATCCTGATCACCACGACCATCACCACGAAGAGCATCACGAAGATCATCACGACCATCATCATGGTTGGGATCGATCCGCTGATTGGTCGAAAAAAGAAGATCCCTCTGAAACTAACAGCATCGCGAAGAGGCACACTCAAGAAGGTACTGCTAGTACTAATCAAACTGTAGTAAGTAACGCAGATAAGAAAGCAGTTACAAGTTAGTACTAAGAAAAATATTAGTAAATGGGTCAGTAAAGCCATGTCTTGCGTGATGAAACGCCAAGATATGATGTTAAAAGACAAAAACAAAAGATTATACAAAACGCTTATACCTATAGTAGGTTTACAACGACAATGACATACCACGAAAATATTTCAGTTGCTGTCAATACGGTATATTTTAAATATGTTTCTGCCGAATTATTATTGAACTTCCTACTGTCTGGATAGGTTAAGAAGAGATGCAAATATCCTTAAAAATATTATATCAAAAATGAATATTGGAATTTTTTTAGCGATGAATGCCTGTTTTTTTTACTAAATGCTACTGATACCAGATTTTTTAATTTTTCTTAGTTTTTTATTGAAATCCTATTTATTTTTACTTATGACTTTGTATGATGTATGATGATCTTGGTGGTCAAAGTTATGTTGCGTCTAAATAAAGGATGTACTACTGAAAACAAGACACACGGTTTGAAAATTAAAATAATTGTTATTTAAAGAAGCAAACAGCTAATCACTTTTATTAATCAATCAATTTTATTTTAAAGTTAGACTTTTTTGTACTTTGGCACAATTTAAATTTCTATACCTCGGGGAATCTTATCAATAAAATAATAAATTGATTGACAAAGGTTTTTTATTTGGTTTAATATTATTTTACAAATTCATTGATTTTGTTTGTAAGATATTTTATATGCAAATATATTTATTTTTTCAAATATAGACTATTTAGCAAACTTTTAAATCTAGCTTGTATTGCAAAATATTTTTATTCTGTATATATATAACAATTCTATTAAGTTAAAAAAAATATTGCCCAATTTGTTGTCTAATAATGTGAAAATGCAATTTTAAAAATTGTGAGTTTAAGGTTTCCAGGAATATTTTTATTTTTAAATAACCGATGTCCAAAACGAAACATTAATTTTTTTTTTAAATAAAACTGTATTTACAGAGTTGAAATATTTTGTAAAATAATTAGGTAATGTTAAAATTAAATTAATTTAAAACATAATACCAAAATTAACCAGCACATCTTTCTTATAACGTACCCAAGATATATTTTATTAAAAAGTTTTTAACAATATGGATATTATTTAAAATAATATTGCCGCATCTCAAGGTAGTTTAAAAAAAAAATGTTTTACTAGAAACTACGGTTTTGTTTTCAGTAGCCCACCATATGCTAAAACTACGCAACTAAAGATTTTGTTGTACTATAGTGTACCTTTAAAAAGTTTTTGTACATAAAATAAGTAAGAAAATAGCTGTTAAGATTTATAATAATTGACCAATATTTTTCTAGTCTTAGACTGATTCGGAGATTGTAAGAATGTGCGCATTGAATGTGGTATGTAACTTCTCATCTAGTCCTAACGTTACTTTCTATAGCTTTCTAAAACCGGAATTTTGTTATATGTGTTACCAATAGAAAATTAAATTTGCTTACTAGACCCTTAAAAGGCCCTGCACCCCACTTATAGAAAAATAAAATTTTTGCGAATTTAATCAAGTTCAACGTTTTGTCAATGTATAAATATATAGAGCGAATTTATGGAAGAAGTTTTTTTTCCATAAAATGGCGAAGTAATGTTTGTAATGCCAATTTAAGTCTATTTTTTATAAGCGGTGTGCGATGTCTTCTTTAACATAAATATTTTTTATTTCATTAAAAATCAAATAATTCCACTTGTTTTTAAGCCATTAATTTAAGTTAGCTATTGTAATTAATATTATTTATACAATTACCAGTGATTTATTAATTTTATTTTTGTAATCGCTTTTTTACGTTTTTTCTTAATTAAGTACTTGTATTTGTTGAATTTTGTTATATTTTTGTAAATATATTATTTAAATAAAAACTTGTTTTTATAATTTATTTTTTAGAATAAAAATGATGGCTTCACTTTCAGCAGCACCTAGTAAATATATCTTTATTTTAGATCAAAATACTGGCTATATGTGTGACCCTAAAACAATGTATTTCGAAGTTTTATCAATAATAAGCCAAGTTTTGTAAGTATTTATAAAAAGTTGGAACACTTGCAAAAGTTGACTTACTCTTGATAAAATCCAGAATTTTTTTCGGAATAATTAATTTTAATCTTTAGGGATAGGGTCACTGCATCACGAAGACGTAGTGGGGACCCTATTTAGGGACCTTGTTAGGCGACATCTTTGTGTCGGCTGGAGAACTTTTTTTTTAGTATGTTTAATGAGCTGGTCAATAGCTTTAACAGGAGGCGGTAAAAATAAATATCGCACAAAAACTAAAGGATATATCGAGGAATTAGTTATTTACCTAACAAGTGCGGAAAGTGGTACTTTCCTGCACGCGACGGCAGTTGCTCGAACAACGCGGAGCGGAGTTCGGGCAAGCGTCAAGGATGGAAAAGATAGGTTCCGCAAGTGTTAGGTACAATGTTTTTCCTACGAGTGTTTTTGTCCATCTTCTTTATCAAAAAGACATGTTTTAATTCGCATTTTTACAATAACGCTAGAAAATGATACATAAGATAGAATAGTTACATAACTCATTTAATTAGTCCTAAAAATCTACTTTTTAACAAAACAGAAATCGTTGCGGAAAAGTAACTTTTCAGCACTAGTGCGGAAAAGTTACTTTTCCGCACGATTTCTCTAATTTTCCACACCAATTTTTTATACACGGAAAAATAATAAAACAGGATTTTTAAATAACAAAAACGAAAAAGTTAACGATGGTAAATATTGAAATTCAAAGTGCACTTTGTGTTTGTTGCATGCTACAATATAGCAGATGCCGCAACATCTTGAAGAACGTAATTTCTTATTTGAATTTGTTTGGTTGGTGTTTGGCCCACTACAGAAATGCCTTGATCAGTTTGCTGCTGAGAATTACCAGTGTAGTGAATGCAGGAAGGTATATTGGCCTGTACAGGCTGTAACACATTACAGGATTCTTCCTTCGGTGCTTCTGGTAGCATCGGTACAGCAGCACTTCTTGAAAATGAAACTTGTGTGTAGGAGGATGGGTTTTTATTTGAAAACGATTATGAACAGGAGGATTCTTGCATTTTGGACGTGCGGAAAAAAATCGTGCGGAAAAGTAAAAATGGTGCGGAAAAGTAAATCTTTCCAAACGAAAAAAATTGAGTGTGCTTAAGACCACACGGCAGAAGTGTAAACTTCAACAAAGCAAAATTAATATTACTGGCCTTCATCTGCATCATCATATAGCCGAGCTCAGTTCAATTCAGTACCCACAAAAACTGCTAAAAGCGCCTAAAGAAGTTTACACTTCAAAAATCGTTCGGAAAAGTTACTAGTTGCTCGCGGCTTAACCAAAACACTATTGGATGGAATGTCATTATTAAGCTTTCTTGAAGATGCTTCTATTCTCAAATAAAGTTTCCATTAATCTTTGGGGTTCCATGTTGGTTGCTTCAGACAGTTGGCTGAACACTAATTGAACCCTAAGTTGAAACAACGTTTTAACCGCCATTAAGTGTAAATGCGATGTTTCCGTGGAATGCGATCAAGTCTGCAATACCTATTATATAATTAGTTTATTTTGGGTAGTCATATTAGTTATATAATAACTTGACCAACAAAATAATATTTGGCGTTTACAACGTTGTTTCATTCTAGGGTTCAATTATTATTGAACAAGGCACCCAAAAAGGTTTAATCAAATAGTGGCTCGCATTCTGTGTACTGAAGAATTAAATAGCGATATGTTTTGTTGCCTGCTAATTGCAAAATATAGAAAGAGAGGACGATATGTCGCTATATACAATTCGACAGTACAGAATACGGATTTTTATCGGTTAATAGGTAATAATGTGACTCGTTCGGATTTGCTGACGTGACTATGATCTCTTAGATTATTATATTTAAACTGGAAAAAAGAGTGAAGCAGCGCTTCACTTGCGTCATTTGGCCACTGCTTTTAACAGTCACTTTTAAAGCAACACACGTTGAACACGACCGTTGCACGGTAAGCGTGTTAACTGAGGATACCAAGTGTGGACGGTAAACGCAATTATTTGGCTTATTTGGCTTCTTTGATATTGATCAAAAACCAAAAAGTCCACGGAAACGAGTTTGCTCTTGCGCTATTTTTACCCAACTGCAGCACGGCGAAAGGAAGGGTAATTTATTTCGATTGTTGTAGGTATGTTAGTAAATATGTATGTTTGTGTCACGCTAGAGGCTAAACGGCTGAACCGATTTTGATAAAAAAAAGGTGTCGTTGAATTGTTACTGATTCCGAAGCTGCTATAGGCTATATTTTTTTAAACAGGAATCAACATAGCATTTTGTCACTTGATGTAGGCTTTAAGGCATACAGATTATCTAAATTTCAGGTGATTTTATTGAAATTCCTTTGATTACCCATTGCAAATGTTCTTTAATTTGCTGTAGTTACTTTGTAGTCTTCCCTACTTCCACTCATCTCCCCTCCCGCATACGCTTTCTGATTTTTTTTTTCAACACCATTTTACTATTCCCCCCCCGCATCTCCCTCTCTACTCCCCTACATCCTTATTAGTAATAGTTATAGCTATAACTTTCACAAATATAAAGCGATTTTAAAAGTTCTTTCTGCACACGTTTTAAGACTTTTTTTCCAACATCATTTTACTAATTTACCCCTTCCTCTCCCTCTCTTCTCTCCACACTCCCTATTAGTAAAAGTTTTGGCGATACCTTTCACAAATTTAGAGCGAGTTCAAAAATTCTTTCGGCACACGCTTTAAGATTTTTTTCGGCACCATTTTACTAGTTCCCTCCTCCCTGTCTCCTCCCCCACCTTCACTCAATGGAAGTTGACACTGTTCGCGTCCGTAGAAAATCTACACGTAATTTTTGGATAAAGCTAAATGAATTGTAAATGCATAGTGCTTTTTAGAAGGCTGAACAAGAATTAAACCTAAAAGTTGGAAATAAAAAAAATAAAAAAAAAACGCCCAACTGCTAAATTTACTTGTAACTACTAGTCGCAGTTGGGTACAAAATTAGCCAATAACCTGATTCATGAAAATACAAAACTGTATAATTTAGTAATTGCGCTTTGGGCATCAAAACTAAAAGTTGAAGCATGTCGTACATTATAGATGTACCTATCAATTTTGTACTCAACTGCGACTAGTCATACTTACAAGTAAATTTAGCAGTTGGGTTTTTGTTTATTAATTTTTTTTTAATTACATTGCCGTTTTTGGGCAAATTAAGCGTGCGAATACGCTAGTTCAGGCAAGATTCGGGAAAATCCACTTTCTAGAAGCATTTTATATTACGTTTTGGCAAATGGGCAATTCCCCCTATTTTGACCCCGCTGAATCCGAATATCCCTGTTGCCAACTCGAAATATTGACAGGGGCTGAGATATTCAAGATGGCGGCCAAAATGGCCGCGGAATTTTAAATTACCGCTGGAAAGCCCAGATTGTCACAGGTGTACATTCAAAATATATATTTGTATAATTAAAAAATAATAACATATTATTTTTTTAAATGGCTGCAAAAACCTCCCAAAACCCCCCCAGACCCCCAAAATCTGAAAGTTTGAGGTTTTTTCAAATTTTCTTAAAAACTAAGCTTCTAAGAGAAAAATGTATAATATACTTTATTGTAGACAATAAAATTCCCTTTTCAACATGGTATAACTTAATAAAGTTAGAGTAATAACAAGCTCTCCAGCGGCGTCCGTTAATTGAAGTAATTAAAAAAAGTTGAAAAATTACCTATGTTTTTTCCAAGATTTATTTAATTTTTTTAAAAACTAATATATACAGAAAATCATGTATTACATTCTGGTATACTCAATAAAATTTTCTTTAAAATGACGTATAACATGATTAAATCGGTTTTATAAGTAAAACTTCAGGGGCATTAAATTAATTTTGAAAAAACAGAAAATAAACCATTTTTGTTACAGGTTTTATCTAATTTTCTCCAAAACTAAGCTTAACATAAAAAAACTTGTTCTATACTTTTTTATAGACAGGGAAATTCCCTTTTTAAAAATGTAAAATTCGGTGGGGTTTGACTTATAGCAAACTCTCCAGCGACGTCCGTCAATGGGGGTGATTTCAACAAATCAATAAAAAATACATGTTTTTCATACGTTTTATTCAATTTTCTTAAATACCAAGCACTTGTGTGTTCTATACTTCGTCATAGCCAATAAAATTTCCTTTCAAACGATGTATAACGAAGTGGAAGGTTTTTTATATTTACCGCTCCAGTGGTGTTCTTAATTTAAAGAAATTATTTAAGATCAATCCAAACTAATCAATTTTGTGTCTTATTAGCTTTTCGGTGGATAATAAAGAGCGGAGGATAAAAGGTCGAAAGTACAAAAGGTCGAAAATACAAAACGTCGAAAAAATAAGGTTGAAAGTACAAAAGGTCGAAAATACAAAAGGTCGAAAGTACAAAAGTTCGAAAGTACAAAAGATCAAAAAACAAAAGGTCGAAAGTTCAAAAGGTCGAAAGTATGAGTACCTAATTATGATTATGCCCCCCCCCCCCCCCCAAACCGTGGCATAAGATTCACCACTTTATTTTTAGTTCCATATGCTTCAAAAAATAACCACAAACACCTGTGTCAAAGTTACTACTGTTACTTTCTGCACAAAAATATTGCTTAGGGGGGGGGGGGGGCATGGCCCCTATGCCCCCTCCCCTTATAACCACCGGTGTTTTTTTGCTTTAAAGAACTTATTTAGATGAATCAAAATATCTAATCTAATCAAAAAACAGTTTATTTTAATTTGGAAACATTTTATTTTAGTAGGTATAAATTACGAAACTTTTTAAAGTATTTATCATAACATTAACCTCACTTTGTAATATATCATTTAAAAAGAAATTGTCTTATCCTCAATAAAGAATAAAGGCACATTTTTTTCTGAAAATCTTAGTTAGGTAACATATTGAAATATGCAAGAGAAACTGATTATTTCAGTTATTTTTGAAAATAAGTTTATATTAGTACGCCCTGAAGCCTTAAATATGGCAACAACCCGACATTTTAATTAAGTTTTTAAAAGAAAATGTTATGTTCTACAATAAAGTATACTACATATTTTTTCCTAAAAAGTGTAGTTTTTGAGAAAATTTTGAAAAACCTATAATAAACATGTTTTTTCTAAATAATCCCAATTTACGTACGCCACTGAAGATCTACTTGTTTTTCCTCACTTTATTGACCAATACATCGTTGGAAAGGGAATTTTATTCTCCACAAAAAACTGTTCCTTGCAACTTTTGATTAAAAGGGTAATTTTCGAGAAAATTGCATAAAACTTTTAATAACAGGTTTTTGAGGGTTTGGGGGGGATTCTCTCCGTCCTTGTCGATTTTTCGAGTTGGCAACAGAGATATTCAGATTCAGCGGGGTCAAATTAGGGGGAAATGGTCTGTTGCCAAAAAGTAATATGATTTGCTTCTAGACCGAAAACGGAAAGCCTTTTGAAATAATATGCTCTGACTAATAAGATAAACAAGCATTTAGTAAATTATCTTGCCAGTGTTCATTTATTATGCTATATACTGAGCACGTACATCCCAGCAATTTATTTCACTCTCAATTTTTCCATCACTTTCGATAACTTTCCTTAAAAAAAATTATTTTTGTATTCTACAAATGTTTTATTCGGCTTCTTGTAAATTAACATTTTCGGTCGGTCTATTAAATATTTATTTATATATAAAGATGCGGGAGATTTCGTTTTCAGTCATTTTGTTGTTAGATATCTACCGAACCTGACATTGCCGATTAAGGTAAATAACATATCGTCGGGGAGATGGAAGAGCTAAGGTCACTCATTGTAAGCCTTTACGATGAGTGTCCTTAACTTGACCCAATTAACTTTTCATTTATATTTATCAACCTGTGACATTTATACTAAAAGTGCGAAACGTATCTACAATTCATATCATTATTTTTGAGACAACTTTTCACAGCTTCTTTCGTTGGCCCATGGTATTTGTTATGGTAAACAGCTGATAACTGTCAGATTAAAAAAGTAGGTACCAGTAGCGGCTGCTACAGGGAGGGCAACGGGACAGTCAGTGGCGTATATAGAAAAAAGTTTTGGGTGGGGCACAAGACAGTTTCGGGGGGGGAGGGGGGCGAGACCTCATGAGGCCGTATTTTATGCTATTTTATGTTTGTATTCATGAAATATGTGGAAAATATCTAAAAAAATCTAAGCTTCGGGGGGGGCCGGCCCCCCAGGCTCCCCCTTATATACGCCACTGGGGACAGTGCCCTCCCAAAACTAGACAACAACCAGTATTTTTAATTGATTTATTTAAAAAAGTTAAATCTTTTAGGATAGGAATGTTTGTTTTAGTTGACGTCGGCCATATTCATCGTGCCAAACCGTTCGTTGCCCTTTCTAAGTGTTGCCGGTTCTATCCTTAGTGAAGACGTATGAGTTTGTTTTGATTTGGAGTACACCTTGGTCAGTAGTTAAAAGCCTTGCCGGTCGCCTGTCCATTGTTTGTTTCAAAAAGAAGAATATTTGTTCGTTTTTAAAATGGAAATAAATTCCGTCGATTATATAATTAACGGTGCAAATTCAAATACGTTGACATATGAACTTTGATTGACAAATAAAATCTTTAGGGCCACATAGACCGGACCTAAAAATTCTAAAAATTAACCAACATTTTAGTGCAAGTAATAAAAAATTATACGATGCTGAAAACTGGTTGTGCGGTTGTGAAAAACGTAATGCTTTTTTTTGCTTTATTTGTCTTATTATAAACAATCCACGAAGTGATCCTGCGTGGGTGGCAAATGGAATGTGTGATATTAAGGACTTTAGTGAAAATTTAAAGACACAAATTAAGTGCTACTTATTTAAATCACCAAATAGAATTTTCTATGCGAGGCAAGACTGATATTAGGTGCCAATTGAATAGTGCCTATAGGCAAAACAATATCGAACATAATGAAATTGTGGCAGAAAATAGACACTTAGTAGGGCCATGATTAGTCTGAAACTGGTGCTAATCCGAGCACTTTGCGCATGTAAAAGAAGGGCGAATAGACTTTATCTATAAACAAATAAACTAAAACCTCCACCAAGTAGCTGCTTGTTTGTAAAATGCTAAAATAAAATTGTTAGTTAAGTTTTTTTTTCTCCTTTTCCATGCAATATAAAATTCTGCCCCCTCCCCCCCCCCCCCAAAATTCGGGCTTTCTTATTAGCTGGCCATACACACAGAGGTTGATCCGCCGGTTTGGAACGGCGCGGTTCAAACTGGCGGATTTGTCTTTCAATTAGTGGACATTCCACGCGCCAGTTATAGCCGGTACAGATTTATCTGTGAGTTCAGACCGGCGGGCGATATTTTAACGATATTTTAACCGGCGCAGACTTGTCTGTCGGTTTACACTGTGCCAGTGATAACAGACCGTTTTCCTCCAAAGTTTTAACTGCGATAAGGTGGTTCATTGAACGCTCAAATTTGTCTAAAGACAATAGCTGGCCATACACACAGAGGTTGATCCGTCGGTTTGGAACGGCACAGATAAGTCTGACCGTTTTGTCCCCAACGGTTTAAAACTATTGCAGTCCACAAACACAAAAAAAAATCTTTCGAATCGATCCTTCATATCGGTCTGTGGCGGACATAACTGCGCGTTAGTCGGCGATTTATCTGCCGGTTAAACCAAAACTGTGGAATTTCGTCAAGTCGAAAGTTTTATGCAGTACGGTATTTTAAGCATAGTGTATGTAAAATGTTTCGTGCTAAATAGAAGCAGGCTCTGTGTATGGGAATGATTATTAATATGGAAATAATGCATAGTGGTGTAAAAAAGAGACGTTCCAAGCGGGTTAAAAGTTATTTGCTTAAGAGGAAACTATTTAGCCATGACCTTCTATTAAAAGACTTAAGAGAAAATGATCCAGATGATTTTAAAAATTATTTAAGAATGAATATTAACACGTATGACCTTTTATTAAATTTAGTAAGAGAGGATCTTACGAAACAAGATACCCAAATGAGAGAAGCCATTGGTCCAGAACAGCGATTAAATGCTGCCCTTTGTTTTCTTGCCACGGGAAGATCATAATATGAAGATCTGTAATTTTCATTGGGAATTTCTGCACTTGGTTATATCATTCCGGAAACATGTGCCATAATATTCAATAAATTAAAGAGAGACTATATGAACGGTCTGTTATCCCTGGCACAGTGTAAACCGACAGACAAGTCTGCGCCGGTTAAAATATCGAGCGCGGAACCCACAAGTTTCGCCCGCCGGTCTGAACTCACAGATAAATCTATACCGGATATAACTGGCGCCTGGAATGTCCACTAATTGAAAGACAAATCCGCCAGTTTGAACCGCGCCGTTCCAAACCGGCGGATCAACCTCTGTGTGTATGGCCAGCTATTCTCTCTTCGGAGATGGGACAAGTCGCCGCGGGCCGATTACCGCGGGAACAATTCGCATTTGAGCAAACTCTTCCACTCTCAGAGTTGGTGCCTGAAAGTTCTACAGTTGCCTTGGGTGCCAGAAAATCGCAATAAAGCTGATAACTTACATCTTTTCTCTTTTAGTTAGATAATTTTTATTGCAAATTGCATTAAATGTTTGTAATTTATGATTTATTATACAACATAACATGTAGGCGAGAATTATTATTAAATAGAAAAATTAATTCACAAATTAAATAACAGCCAATTAAATCTAACTAAGCACTATGTAATAGCTAATAAAAAGGTAGTTTTATATTAAAAAAAAGTGAACGTTTATTTTCCCTTAAGTAGATTCTTATTTTCTTAGATTTCGCAATTCAGTCAGTCAGTCGTTTTAGTGTAAAGTTATTATGGTTCAAGTTGCTTAGAAAAATATTAATTGTTTTCGTGTTTGTTTATTGAGCTTCTCGAGCTTTTGGTCTTATTGAAAATCATTCTTTATAACAGGTAGGTGGTAAAAATTATCATTTATTTTAAGTATTTATTCTTAATTATGTGTGTGCATTTTAAATTGTTGAAAATTTCCTGCATCAGGAGCCGGGTCATTTTGGGTTGGAAGAAATGCGCCGCTAGAGAAGATTTTTGAAAGTTAAGTTCTTTTTTAAATAAATTACTCGTCAGAAAAAAAAAATACTGGTAAAATATAAAGATTAGACAAATTAGGTAGGTATACTTTTCTGAAAATATAACACCGTCGAAATTTTTTTTAAAATAATTATCAATAAATAATTGTCTGCAAAAATTTTCGGAAAAAAAATGGAGCGAAAATTTTACAAAAATTAGATAGGTTTATTCCTACATAGGTATCTACTTATAAATGGTAAAAAAAACTACGCAATAGTCAATTAAAAGCTTAAAAACTGATGATGATGAAGTTTTTGTTTTTTCCACAAGACCTAAAGTAAAAAAAAATACTCTGCCAATCTATGGGCACCTAAGCTCACACTAGGTACTATAGTTATAGTGTGAGCTAATATAATCAAAAACTGAAATATATTTTATTCAACTCCAGACACCCTTTTAAAAAAACTAAAATGTATTTTGTTTAACTCCAGACTCAATTACCTTTCGTTTGATATCACACACGCCATATTTTCACTTAAACTCTAATTTTTGACATCTACCCCCACCCTTTTTTTTTTAAATAAACCAAAATTCATTTTGTTTAACTCCAGACTTAATTACCTTTCGTTTGATATCACACACGCCATATTTTCACATAAACTCTAATTTTTGGAATCTACCCCCACCATTTTATTTGGCTTGCGTTCGGTGGATTTTGTTCGTTTTTAAATGGGACCAAATTTCATTAAAATCGGACAAGCGGTTTTTGAGTTATGCGGGTTGGTCGTTACAGACAGACATACAGACAGACAGACAGCAAAACAAAAAAGTTTCAAAATCATCTGAAACGCAAAGATATATAAAAAATTTTGAAATCGGAGCAACTTTTTTTTTCTCGAAAAAATTAGGATCACCATAGCTCACACTACTTATATAGTAGTAGTGTGAGCTAACACTACTTATATAGTAGTAGTGTGAGCTAATAATAATTAGTTTAAACATTTTTTATCATTTGAAAACAAATCAGGAATTGCCCTGCTGGCTGTTCGAAATAGGCATTTTCGTTTGCGAAAATCTTCACCAAAGAAAAGACAATACTCGAAAAGAAAACTTAGAAAATACAATTATCTTAGTGTTGTTTAAATATACAGCTGGAATTAAACAGTAGATAACTTTTAAATACTTTATTGTTTCTCAAAGTATTCCCCCACAAAAACTAATGCAGTTTTGCATGCGATCAAACCAGTTGTCAAAGCTTCTGCATTCTTGAAGGCGTCGACTGCTTCTTCTGGCGACTGAAATCTTTGACCTCGCAGTCCATTCTTGATTTTCGGAAAAGTATAGAAATCATTGGGACTTAGGTTGGGACTGTGTGAAGGATGCTGTTGTCTTGGTGGAGGATGTTTCGTCGTTCGGGGTTCGTTTTTCGAAGCTCAGCGATGACTTTCGGTAAACAAATGGTGATGTACCAATCGGCAGTAACAGTTGTTGGATCTTCCAGAGGAATTGTTGCTATATGACCTGCTTTCAAGACAAATGTCGCGACCATCTGTTTGGATACATTTCGAGAACGGATGACTTTTATTGGCTTTATCTTGGAACACCCAAACATACGACTGACGTTTATTTTCGGGTTGAAATGATTAATTCCACGATTCATCATCACTGACAATGCTGTACACGTTTTGCGAGTTTCCTGCCTCAAAGTGGTCTAGAGTTTCCAGACACCAATTGACCGTAGCTTCTTTCTACTCTTCAGTTAACAGATTTTCTTACCCCTAAGTCTTCATGCAAAATTTTTTGAATTGAGGTCCTTGAAATCCCCGATAAAGCCTCAATATCGCGATATGTCAGATGTCCACCTTCCGTGATGAGCATGCACACAGCATTGATGTTTTCCTGCTGCTGTATTCTTGAATCCCGTGCCCGAAGTAAAGTAGCTTTTCACTTACTTTAACCCAGGTGATTGTAAGAGGATACCCACATAGCACAAAAATCACATCAACGTTAAATTAACGTGAACAAAAATAACAAAGTTTTTTTTACTTGAAAACAACCGCATACCATGTAATATTTATTTTGTTAAATCTACATGCTTAAAGATAACTTAAAAACAAGGAGAAATCAAGCTATAAAAATGTACGTTTTAGTGAAGTTTCTGGTGCTGTGTATATAACGTGCTTTTAACCCTCGTTAATTTCATGTACCAAATTCACACTTGAAAAGTTTTTTAACTTAAAAGAGACGCGAAAGGAAGTTATAAAAGTTCAATAGTTTAAGACTACAACACTTCAAGACAATTTTAAAGATGGCGCTCAAGGCAAGACAAAATATCTATCTATATACATTATGTTTTTTTTTAAAGCTAAACAAGATTTTTTAACAGTAAACACTTTCACAGAAAATTAATGTGTCTTTATCAGGTTAATAACAGATGCGTCGAGATCGTGGATCAGGGATCACTTCCTTAACAGATTTTTGAAGTTAAGAGGCCAAAGCACTGCCTGACAGATTTTGTAAAAGTAAAAAATCCCGACAATAGGTGGCGCTGCTGCTAGTAAAATCTCAAAAATATTCGGTAATAAAGCAATGCAAGTCGCGTTTCAAAATTCGTGAGAAAAGGCGTGAATCTAATGTGATTTTAACGTTGATAAAAATCACGCGAAACTAACGTAAAAACATTGCTGTTTTAATTTGATAATGGCGTTATTAAAACGCAGTTTTAAGCAACGTTATTTTTATAACGTTAATTAATGACCTATTAAGCTTGTTTTTATATATGAAATAAACGTTTCTTTCTAGCAGGTTTTAAAAGGAACGTTTTTTTTTCTCACGCCTTTTTTATGTGTTAAACACGTCATTGTGCTATGTGGGTAGCTGCACTCACCCTGGACTCGACTCACGGACCGTCAAGAATACGGCCTCTGGTGATAGCAGGTGATTTTGGTGCACCTGGCCTGGATCGCCGCTAAGGCTAATCCGCCCACGCTTGAATTCTCCATACGAACGAGAAACTGTCGGCTGATGTGGTGCTGCATTATCCAAAACAGAAATCACTTCGGCAAGGCATTCTTGTTCAGATAATTTCCTTGGAAAGTTAAAAAAATTATGGCCCAAAAATGTTCACGGTTTAATTCAATTTTTCGACTGATTTGTTAACTTAAAAAAATAACTATAGCTATATTTACCGCACTGACATGACGTTTTGAATTTAGGTCAAGGTCTATAGAGGATAGGTTATATGGTAACTTACTGACCAATCAGAGCTAGTTGTTGAGGCGCGGGAAAGACGTCACCCGGAGTGCCCATTTAAATAAAAAGCATTTAATATAGAAATCTTCAAGTTTCTTGTGTTCCTTTATTGATTTAAATGTAAATATGTTTTGTTATTTTTCTTAAAGTGTCTCTAATAACACTATTCATAAAATATGTCAACTAAATTGGCATAAACCATAATGAAAAATGCTAGAACTTTATTTAGTACCTTTTTTAAATGGTTTTTGCACATTGAGTTGTATAACGCCCTAAAAGGGCGTTAGAGACGGAAAGACAAGGCATTTTTTATTGACCCTATCCAATTTGGTTCCTATGGTCGGGTATTTCTTTTACAATAAAAACAGAGATAGACATTATTGAACATGTGAAACGGACAAAGATAGGGTGATTTTGCATGCTAATAATACCCTAGATAATATAAGGGTACTTTTATCTCTTTCACACTGACGGCATAAGTGCGACAGAAAAGCAGCTGGCTACCTTTAATCCACCTGCCGTATTTTGAGTGATTCTACCTGTTAGTCCGTGTATACAGGGAAAACTGATAGACAATGTTGTCTAAGTACGGAAATGATTTTTTTTGAATTTTGTGCGGGAATATTACAAAAAGAAATCTTAAAACGTTTAAAAACAAGTTTAGAAGTAACTATTTGAGTTTAAACATGGTCCAAAATTGTTTTTTGTGCAAAAGAAGAAAAAAAATCCATAAAAAAACAACATTTCATGGGTAAGTCGTCTTGACAGATAGTTTTTCCTAAAACACGAGAAAGTTCAGTAGCGTCACGATAGATAGTTTTTTCTGCGACCGTGCGATTTTACCCTCACACATTTTGATTCAGAAAGTGTCACTTCCCCGCACTTTTTTTTGCATTGCATGAAAATTAACAAAAAGTATTTGATTTTCTTAAAAATGATTTCTTTTTAAATTCTTACATACCGATTTTTATCCAGTTGTTTTGGTTTTTTCGAACCAAACTTTTGACATGTCACGGTCGAGTTTCATACATCTTGATGAATTGTTACACACACTGATCTATGTTTTTATAAATTTCGATAAATTGAATGTTTTTTGCGGACTTTACAGTAATTTTAAGTTAAATTTTGGTCTTTCATCGCGAAAGTATATATTTATTATTATATGACCACCGCGACCGGTCTACAGGCCGGTATCATATGTTTATGTCCTTCTAATGTCATTTGACTATCATGCTGTCTTACTTAATAAGGTCACTTAGTTTAATTAATAATTTTGTCCTACATAATATAAAAGAAGAATAGAAACCAACAAAAAATTTGTGACACTTCGATTACCCATTTTCTTTGATTGCGATGGATTAGGGTGACCAGATTACGGTTTATTAGGGTGCCCAGAGTGCGCAAAAAAAGATGTTGAAAAATTTCCCTAAAAAAATTGAAGACCAAACACTCACTCGCCACTCAATGTTTATGGTCGCATACACTAATCTTAACTCGATTTCCGACGATTATGGACAATGGTTACCCCCTGGACATAAACCTAACAACTTTTACTATATTTATTAAGAATAGGTAGGTTAGGTTTGGTTAGGTTGGGTTAGGTTGGGTTAGGTTGGGTTAGGTTGGGTTAGGTTGGGCTGGGTTGGGTTAGGTTGGGTTAGGTTGGGTTAGGTTGGGTTAGGTTGGGTTAGGTTGGGTTAGGTTGGGTTAGGTTGGGTTAGGTTGGGTTAGGTTGGGTTAGGTTGGGTTAGGTTGGGTTAGGTTGGGTTAGGTTGGGTTAGGTTGGGTTAGGTTGGGTTAGGTTGGGTTAGGTTGGGTTAGGTTGGGTTAGGTTGGGTTAGGTTGGGTTAGGTTGGGTTAGGTTGGGTTAGGTTGGGTTAGGTTGGGTTAGGTTGGGTTAGGTTGGGTTAGGTTGGGTTAGGTTGGGGTAGGTTGGGGTAGGTTGGGGTAGGTTGGGGTAGGTTGGGTTAGGTTATGTTAGGTTGGGTTAGGTTGGGTTAGGTTGGGTTAGGTTCGGTTAGGTTGGGTTAGGTTGGGTTAGGTTGGGTTAGGTTGGGTTAGGTTGGGTTAGGTTGGGTTAGGTTGGGTTAGGTTGGGTTAGGTTGGGTTAGGTTGGGTTAGGTTGGGTTAGGTTGGGTTAGGTTGGGTTAGGTTGGGTTAGGTTGGGTTAGGTTGGGTTAGGTTGGGTTAGGTTGGGTTAGGTTGGGTTAGGTTGGGTTAGGTTGGGTTAGGTTGGGTTAGGTTGGGTTAGGTTGGGTTAGGTTGGGTTAGGTTGGGTTAGGTTGGGTTAGGTTGGGTTAGGTTGGGTTAGGTTGGGTTAGGTTGGGTTAGGTTGGGTTAGGTTGGGTTAGGTTGGGTTAGGTTGGGTTAGGTTGGGTTAGGTTGGGTTAGGTTGGGTTAGGTTGGTTCAGTTTGAGTATGTTCGGTTAGGTTCCGCTAGGATTGTTTAGGTTAGGTTTAGCTATATTCGGTTAGGTTCGGTTCAGTTTAAGCAAATCGAACCGAACCAAACCGAACCGTTAGATTCGGTTTGATTTGGTTCATTTCGATACGGATGGGTTCAGTTTGCTTTTGTTCAGTTAGACCTTCGATAAATTTTAAAAAAGTAAATAATTATTAATTTTTAGTGTTTTAAGGAATAAAAATTGATATAATGTGCAATTAAACTAATTTTTATTTGTAAAAATGTAGGAATCATAATTTTCTTGATTTTGTTTTGAATTTCATGCTTTTTTAAAAATTGTGCATTTTCATAAAAGGACCAAAAAAACTGACCCGATTTGGATCAGTGACCTTAGTTATTTCAGGTTTTTGTTGACAGCTGATAGACGTCAGGGACCGTTTTGTTTCAGTTTGAAATGAGAAAATGCTTCTTTTGTAGCAATTTGTATGGGTTTTAATGGGGTTTTAAGAATGTTTCAATTTCAATTTTTTTAACAAAATCAACGATAGTCCGCAATTTTTTTTTTAGAAATCACTATAAAATGGTCTAAAATTATCATTTTTCAAAAAACTTCGTAGTTTTAAGAAAGGTAGTAAAACGTACCAGACCCCTGAAATGTGTTGCAGTCTAGGACAACTGGGCGCAGCCAACTCGGCGCCACCAACTGGGCGGCAGGCCAACTGGGCGCCGGGCCAACTTGACGCCGAGCCAACTGGGCGCCGGACTAAAATATTTTTTCTTGATAAAATGTGCAGATGAAAAACAACCTTAAAAAAATTAAAGTGGCGGATCCAAAATGGCGGACTTTCTTATTTATGCATCGATATGTATCGAATATGGAACTTGGCGGTGTTTCAAGTCGCAGAACACTACACCTACCAAATTTCAACACTCGACTTAATAGATGTTGAAAGTTTTGTATAAATAACATATTTATTTTGTTTTTATCTGCACATTTTATCGAAAAAAAAATAGTCCGGCGCTGAGTTGGGCCGGCGCCCATTAGGCCCGGCGTGGCGCCCTGTTGGCGGCGCCGAGTTGGCCCGGCGCCCGGTTGTCCCATTTCGAATTGAAATTTTTAGTTCCGAAATTTCATCTGACTCGAGCATAACTTGTAGTCCACCCAAGAAAAGAAGAGTTGAAGAAGACCCTTGTTCAAAGAAAGAAAATATTTTACCTGAAAGGTACAACATTTGTAAAGTTCTAAGATGAAAACAATAATTTTAATACATCCACTGCACTTAGCATGCTTAGAAATTCTTTTTACTCTTTTTTTTTACTGAAGAGAATTTTGTAAACACACACAAGTAAGTATTCATGAATTATTTATTATTCAAACAGAAAATTGTTGATAAAAAAATTCTAGTGGAATTCAAAATTTTTATTTTGCGCCGCCACTGCCCTTTTTTATCCAAGACAAGCAAATAGAATATTTTTGCGATGTTGCATGTTTCCGGACTCACCAAACCGAAATTCTATTTTCATCCCTATTTTGCTCATTAAATTCTTACTTGTATTTGGTCAATTGCGATAAAAGCTTGATATAATGGCAATTTTGGCCCATGCCGGGTCTACCCGTAGGGTATAGAAGTCAATGTTTTTGCAGGTGGCCACACTGCACACAGTCCCTCCAGACCGGAGGGGACAACTGGGCGCGGTCAACTCGGCGCCGCCAACTGGGCGCCGGCGCCGGGCCAGCTCGGCACCGGACAAATTATTTTTTCCAAAAAATCTGCAGATAAAGAACAAAAAAAACATATTTAAAAAATCCTTTACGCAATTTTCTCGAAATTTGGTTTTCATAAGTACAGTTTAATCTATAGCAAAGTCGAGTGTTTAAATTTGGTAGGTGTAGTGGTCTGGTAACCTGGCAACAATACAATTTACGTTTTTTATTACCAAAATGGCTGATTTCTTTATTTTTAAACCGATTTGTCTCAAACTTGAAAGTTTGCAGTGCTTAAGATCACGTAATAAAGTTTTATCTCAAACTTAAAAAAACTATAATGGTGGATCCAAAATGGCGGATTTTCTTATTTATGCACTGATATGTATCAAATATGGAATTTGACGGTGTGATCCGCCATTTTAATTTTTTCAAGTTTAGAGGATAAACCTTTATTAAGTAAGGGAACTCAAACACTGCAAACTTTCAAGTTTAAGACAAATTTTATGTTACCAGGTTACCAGAACTCTACACCTACCAAATTTCCACACTTCACTTCCATGGATTTAACCCTACTTTACAAAACCAAATTTCAAGAAAATTACGTAAAGGATTTTTTAAAGATGTTTTTGCATAAAAATTAATATAATATCTATTTTGTTTTTTATCTGCATATAAGTCCGGCGCCGAGTTGGCCCGGCGCCCAGTTGGCCGAGACCGCTCCTGGCGTCTCCTGGCGTATTTAACACCTAAAGCAACGAATTCATTAAAATAAATAAAAAGTACTAACTCCAATATAAAACGTATTTTATACCAAATATCCCAAAGAAGCAATGTCTTGGGAAGCTTTTAGCTTCTTAAGTCCGTTAAAATAACTACAAGTAGAAAGTATAAGTAAAATAAAACAAGTATTTAGAGTTTTTATATAAATATAGTCCGAAAAAACACCACAAATGTAAAAAATAAACCATCGTAGATTAAAAATACTTAAAAACACATGTAAACAATGCGCTCTAATCAAATTGTGTGGCACTCCAAATGACGCGCTGTCACCTCTCACCCCGCTTCGACTATAGAGTTACCAGGCAACCTGTCCTCTACAGACCTTGAATTTAGGTTAGGTAAATATTGAGGTTAAGTTTTCGTAACGACATTTGATTAGTGTCGGCCTCTATGTTTCAATATGCAAAATATAAAAGACAGTCCCCTATATATTTTTATTCACCTTTATTTATATTTTTAGATTTATATTGAGCCAAAAAGTATGGATTCCAGACAGTTTAACGGAAGAACAGGCTTTTTTCCTGATTACGAGTACAAAACAAATGGTTCAATCGTTAAGGATCAAAACAACAACGAAATATACCAATACGCTCCTCTGAACTCCAGCTCCTCCCTTTTAGGAAGTATGACAGTTTACAACTATACTTTATTGTCACTGTTGCATATTTTGGATAAAACTAAAAAGCAGAAAAAATAGTTATGATGTATCTATTCCTAGAATAATAAATTTACAGGCAGGGGTAAACTGGTAACATATCTCCATTTTCCAACCATATCAGGTAAAAGAGATTTCTGGTTTTTGTACCATTTTATTAGTCATATACTGTGGCCCTACAAAAGCATAAATATGGCATTTTAGAATTTTTATGTGTCATAAGATGGTACCTAATAACTATATTTTTCTGAAATTTAATCTATACGTTATTTTCACTGTTGCATATTTAGGATAAAACCAAAAATCAGAAAAAATAATTTTGATGTATCTATTCCTATAATAATTAGTTTACAGGCAGGGCTAAACTGGTAAATCTTCATTCTTCAACCACATCGTGTAACTGACATTAGTGGTTTTTGTACCTTTTTGCATATACGTATATGCCTTTTTGTCAGTCATAGACAGTGACTCTAAAAAAGCTAAATATGCCATTTTAGAATTTTTATAGCTCAAAAGATGGTTCGAAATAACTGTCTGTATTTTTTTCTGAAAATTGATGACGTCACCAATAGCTTTTTTTGTCAAAAGAAACAAAAGAATTACAAATCTTATTTTTTATAGGCATCAATGCTCTTGATTGGATGGATTTTTATCCAAGGCCAACACAAAAATAGAGGCCACGACCCTGAAAAAATCAGCTGTTCTCCCGGGGCTGAATTTTACATTGGGTCTTATGGGAGGTCAGACGTTTTTTTATGATATTTTTATAATGGCACTACAGATTTCCGCAAAATTTCAGTGAAATATTCTCAGACACCATCCCGATATTCCACCAAAGGTTTGTAAGGAAGCAACTTGATTAAAAGGTTAAAATCTTCAAGATTTAGCCTTCCTTATTTTGAATTCAAATTACCCGCCATGTACCACATCCCAACTGTTATATTTGACATGTATTTGACTTTGTCATCTGTGATTGTCACATTCGCTTCTGCTTTAAACTTAATTTTTGTGTGAGCTAATGAAGCGGCTATGAAAAATTAGGGATTACTATACATTTAAAAAAAATTGCCCTGCCAGAATAAAGTAAAAACAATCTCAAAAACGGCTTTATTTAAAAAAAAATCAAATATTCATGAACCGTCATTCCAACTTCAATATTTTAAAGACAATCAGCTGTGTCGTTACGTGACCATCAAAAAAAAATCAGCCCCGGATGTGACGTCAACAAAGTGGAGGATCGTGGCCCGTTCATTTTGATAGCCCTGTTTTATCTTACAGTTTAACTCTTTTAAATATAGAGAAGTTATTCTTTTTATTGTGATATATTTTACCAATGTTATTATAATAAGTTAGGCAAGTAGACATGTTTTCCTATTATTGTTAGTACCTATTTATGTTATAATAAATTAGATTTATAATGCTGTCAATATATTATTATTTTACTTAGAAAATGTCTAGATTACGTTAGTTTGTAAGTTTGAACAATAACCAAAAAAATAAATATTTATAAAAAAGTATGTACCTTAAATTTCAATTTTATTTTAGGGAACATTCTTAAATTACGTAACGCAAAAATTCAGGTTTTTTGACCCCTGTCCTCCCTTCGTAACGCATTTTTAAGAAAAAACACACTAAAAAAACATTGAGTGTAACGCCAGACTAAAACACCCACAATTTAGGAATGGTGCCTTATTTTTGTCTAACTGTACCGGCGCACAGTGGTCTAAATGATGTCGCCAGTGGCCACAAATAATTATTTCTTTTATATTATATACGAGGTGTGACAATTAAATTTTAAGACTGGCCCCCGTACTAACAGGTTTTAAATCTCCACGCCTCGGGCGGTTGGAGTTATTCGCCTTGATGTGCGTTCTATTACCGCGCGCAATCTTGTCGCCTTTCCTCTACTAGTTTGGTTTACGCAGTGGTTTGAAGCGGATCGTGCATAGCTCATTTGCCGGAATTATGACAATTGAAAAAATGGAGCAACCTATTAATTTAATGTCAAACTTAAAAAAACGGCTACTGAATACTTTCAAATGTTAAAAGATGTCTACGGAAAATATTAACGGTTTTTGAGTTATGCGCGTTGGTCGTTACAGACAGACATACAGACAGACAGACAGACAGACAGACAGACAGACAGACAGACAGACAGACAGACAGACAGACAGACAGACAGACAGACAGACAGACAGACAGACAGACAGACAGACAGACAGACAGACAGACAGACAGACAGACAGACAGACAGACAGACAGACAGACAGACAGACAGACAGACAGACAGACAGACAGACAGACAGACAGACAGACAGACAGACAGACAGACAGACAGACAGACAGACAGACAGACAGACAGACAGACAGACAGACAGACAGACAGACAGACAGACAGACAGACAGACAGACAGACAGACAGACAGACAGACAGACAGACAGACAGACAGACAGACAGACAGACAGACAGACAGACAGACAGACAGACAGACAGACAGACAGACAGACAGACAGACAGACAGACAGACAGACAGACAGACAGACAGACAGACAGACAGACAGACAGACAGACAGACAGACAGACAGACAGACAGACAGACAGACAGACAGACAGACAGACAGACAGACAGACAGACAGACAGACAGACAGACAGACAGACAGACAGACAGACAGACAGACAGACAGACAGACAGACAGACAGACAGACAGACAGACAGACAGACAGACAGACAGACAGACAGACAGACAGACAGACAGACAGACAGACAGACAGACAGACAGACAGACAGACAGACAGACAGACAGACAGACAGACAGACAGACAGACAGACAGACAGACAGACAGACAGACAGACAGACAGACAGACAGACAGACAGACAGACAGACAGACAGACAGACAGACAGACAGACAGACAGACAGACAGACAGACAGACAGACAGACAGACAGACAGACAGACAGACAGACAGACAGACAGACAGACAGACAGACAGACAGACAGACAGACAGACAGACAGACAGACAGACAGACAGACAGACAGACAGACAGACAGACAGACAGACAGACAGACAGACAGACAGACAGACAGACAGACAGACAGACAGACAGACAGACAGACAGACAGACAGACAGACAGACAGACAGACAGACAGACAGACAGACAGACAGACAGACAGACAGACAGACAGACAGACAGACAGACAGACAGACAGACAGACAGACAGACAGACAGACAGACAGACAGACAGACAGACAGACAGACAGACAGACAGACAGACAGACAGACAGACAGACAGACAGACAGACAGACAGACAGACAGACAGACAGACAGACA
The DNA here is from genome assembly GCA_963576565.1 of Aspidapion aeneum. Classification (NCBI taxonomy): domain Eukaryota; kingdom Metazoa; phylum Arthropoda; class Insecta; order Coleoptera; family Brentidae; genus Aspidapion; species Aspidapion aeneum. The sequence goes on from OY755043.1 coordinate 22,848,941, forward strand.
GACAGACAGACAGACAGACAGACAGACAGACAGACAGACAGACAGACAGACAGACAGACAGACAGACAGACAGACAGACAGACAGACAGACAGACAGACAGACAGACAGACAGACAGACAGACAGACAGACAGACAGACAGACAGACAGACAGACAGACAGACAGACAGACAGACAGACAGACAGACAGACAGACAGACAGACAGACAGACAGACAGACAGACAGACAGACAGACAGACAGACAGACAGACAGACAGACAGACAGACAGACAGACAGACAGACAGACAGACAGACAGACAGACAGACAGACAGACAGACAGACAGACAGACAGACAGACAGACAGACAGACAGACAGACAGACAGACAGACAGACAGACAGACAGACAGACAGACAGACAGACAGACAGACAGACAGACAGACAGACAGACAGACAGACAGACAGACAGACAGACAGACAGACAGACAGAGAGACAGACAGACAGACAGACAGACAGACAGACAGACAGACAGACAGACAGACAGACAGACAGACAGACAGACAGACAGACAGACAGACAGACAGACAGACAGACAGACAGACAGACAGACAGACAGACAGACAGACAGACTCTCTCCGTTTTACTTTTCCCTCTTGTCTTAAATTTCGGAGATAAAAAGTAACACTTTTATACCTAAAATAAGGCACAAAAAGGGCAAATAGTATATTAAAAACCAAGTAATAAACGTGGCACTTTATTCCTGAGGTGAAACGCTTATAGCACGAGTATAATAGCGAGGCCTACAATTCTTGAAGGGATAAAAAGAAGCTGTTATCACGAGGTTTATACGCAATTTTTCGCACGTTTGGAATTTATTTCCGAGTTTTTTTTATCTTTTTGGCAATTTTGAGGCCGCCAGCGTGAATATCTCAGAATAATCACTGGGGTGTTAAAACTAGAAGCCCTAAAGATAAAATCCGCTTCAAAAAAAACTTAAGACCTTATTTTTGAGTTAACCCCCGCCGCCGGGAAGAATTCTCGGGAATAAAGATGAAATATCAAATAAATATTTTGAGGTCTAATGAAAGAGTAAATAAATTAAATTATAAGCTCGTCCTCAGAACGGGGTATATACAGTTAAGAATTGTTAAATACAAGGGTTTTATCATATTAAAAAAAATTACCGTCCAGTAAAAACGATGATTAGATATCCCTGACGAGAGAGAATTATTTTTTTATTTTCATATCATTACGGTAATTTTAGAACAATGATCCACTCGTGGGCTTCATTTTTTTACCGAAAATTGTAGCTAATTAACAAAAAACATGAGGCATTCGTGGTAAGGTACTATTAGTCTGCAACTAGCTATTATAGCCTAATTTAGTATCTTTAGCCTAAATAAAATATGTGTTGTTTTCATCACGCTGCATTAAATATCCAAAAAAAAATTATAGATATAATATAATCTAATCTTTTTTCCCGAGAGCTCTTAATATGTAATTGTCTATTAAGCGGACAAAGGAGGAGGCACTAAATACATTGTTTACCGGGACGCGTCAGATGAGCTGAATTTGAGATATGTTGAAGGCCAAACCTTCCTGATAGTTTTACCAAAAAAAATTGGGGGGTCATAGGATTCGTTTTCGAACTATACTTATTTAAATGCGCTCCACTGAAATATGGAAAAATATGACCTTTTGTCATTTTTTTTAAATAACTTATCGCCAAATAAAAACAAAAAAATTATATTAGTCTTATTTTATTTACAAAAGAGTCCTTTTAGGAATTTTATTAATTTTTAACATATAGTTTGCGTCACATACCTACAGAGTGGCTCAAAATAATTTAAAAAAAATTCAGGAAAAATAGAAAAATATAAAGAAAGGGAACTAAAAATGCATAGTCAAAATTCACTTCACTTGCTTTCATGTGAGTCGTTTTAACTATTCTAGAGTGATGTTTGCATAATAGGGAATGATGTAAGCTAACAGGGTATTTCAAAAAAAAATTAATTCAACGCATGACATATTTACTAATTGTCTACGAAATAGTGTGTTTACTGGGATGCCTCAAATGAGGTGAATTTAAACCGTCCGGATGCTTGTTTCAAAAAAAATGGGGGGTCGTCGGTTTCCTTTTCGAGCTATAATTATTTAAAAAAATGTAAGATTTTGTAGTTTTTTGTTATAACTTCTCGTGAAAGAAAAATAAAAAACCAATATGAATTTTATTTTGTTGAAAAAAAAAAGAATCTTTTTAAGTATGTTCTCATTTTTGACATATAGTTTTCGTCACATATCTACATAGTGGCTCAAACTATGAATAATTGAAATACAATAATAGTAATAGACTTAATGGGTATTTCAAACATTTTTGAAATTCGCATATGTGTACTAATTGCCTATGGAATAGTGTGTGGAAAATGTTTACTGGGATGCGTCAGATGCACTGAATTTGAGATATGTTAGAACCTAAACCGTCGTCATACTTGTTTCAAGAAAAAGTGGGTGGTGATCGGTTTTGTTCTCGAGTTATACTTATTTAATGCTAGAATATAGGAAATGTGGGAACGAAAAGACAAACAGGGGCCTACTCACCCTTTTCCGGGGGTTCTGTCAAAAATGTTCAGAAAGTCTGTGAACAAACAAACAAACTCTAACATATCTCAAATTCACCTGATCTGACGCATCCCGTTAAACACACTATTCCGCTATACAGTTAGTACACCTATTATTTGTTTCATGGTTGATGAACCCTGTTTTATCAACTGTAATAATTCTACGCAAAAAGTCCTTTGAATCACGTCTAAACAGTGCCAAATTCCCCTCTGAAGGTTAGACGCACGAGCTTTTGATCTGGCGTGAGCAAACGCGGCACCCATCGGGCAGATAGCTTTCTCATACCTAAAACTTCACATAAAATATGGTAAACTCGCTCTTTTGATATGCCCACAGCCTCAGCTACCTCTTGCGGTCTTAATCTGCGATCTTTTAGAATTAGGTTGTGAATGGTTGCACCATTTCTTCAGAAGTTGCCGTTTTTGGCCTGCCAGAACGCGAAGCATCATCAGTGCTAGTACGATTACGTTTAAAGTCCGATACGCAGGTTTTAACTGTGGTATAGGAAGAAGCAGATTCCCGTAGTGTAGCATCTAGTTCAGCTTTTATTTCCGTCGGCAATAACCCTTTGGTATGAAAATATTTTATCACGGCTCTTACCTCGTTTTTTTTCCATCTTTTAAAATTGACACACTGTATAAACTTTCAAAATAAGCAGGACACAAACTACTTGACGCACTCACTTTAAACTTCGAGCGTATACTGATCACAAGCAAGGCTCAGAAAACGTTGGAACAACAAAGCAAATCGGGCCTGCTATAGGCTAGGCGGAAAACTTTTTATCCCATCCTCGTACATACCTACATATGTCAAAGAAAAACATGTTATCGTTTTTCGTTTTTAATTTCTATCAAGTTTAAAAAAAAAGCATAGGTATAACTCGGTACAGTTTCCGATATAAGATTTTATTGTTAAAAAAACTGTGAAGAATAGGAACCAAAATATTTTATTACATAAAGTATAACATAAATAATTTTACATTAGAATATAGTTAAAATTACTTACAATGTGAATAAATAAATCTCTCTTGGTATAAAATTATGAAGCACCTCGGGTTTTAAGACTTTTTAAGATGTATTGTATAATTTAAAACTAATTAAAATTAATTATATATTGACTCCAATTTCACTCAATTTTAAATAACAAATTTAATTTAATTGTTGCACAAGATCGATAGACAGAGAGAGATATGGATTATTTGTCATCCTTTAAGATAGTTCAAATGAGGAGCAGATTTTCTATATGCATTTTGTCCATTTTTTCACATTTTTAACCAAAGATGTCATCGCAAACTACATACATAGGGCAACAATATTATGCCACAGAAGACCATATCCATATTTTAGGTATATGAACTTTTCGGTTTATTTCTTGTCAATCGCATAGCAGTTTTTTTTTATTTACCAAAATTACAAAAAATGGACAAAATGCATTGGTGTGATAAACTTATTTTACATATCTCAAAAAAAGTTTTTATCTTGATTACTTTGAAGAGAACTAGATACCTCATTATTTTACAATCAGTACATTTTAATAAAATTTTAGATAAAATAAACAAAACTTGTATGCAACATGAAATATATATATATATACTCGTATAGGCTATTATATTCTATTTTCTCTCTATATTTTTTAAATCAGCTGTTTTTTTTCTTATTTTAATGTTTACTCTTATTGTTAAACTTTTGTTTATTGATGTGCAGGACAAAAAGAGAAAGTCCTACTGAGATAAATTAATTACGAAAAACAGCAAACTAAATGCAAGATTTTTTGTAAATAAAGTAATTTTTAATTTTTTTTGGTGGCAAGTCAAGAGTAGAACATTAAATGACAAGACTATGAATGTCTAAAACCAGATTTCCACCAAGGCGTGTCCACGCTGACTCACTGTGTCGTGTGTGTTTTTGACGTTATTGGAAGATAAGCTATTGTTTATTTGTCCATTTTTCACGGAGGAAAAGAGGAGCATGGGGAAAACCTTGGTGGAAAACGGGGTTTACACATCAAAAAGAAGTAAATTCTAAATTGGATTCTAAAAAGTATAAAAAACCAGCTGATAAAACAAAAGTCGAGTAGGTACATTTTTATCTACAAATGACATCTATCCATATATTTGTATTATAATTTTTAAAGCTACATGCTCAATATAAAATACTAGAGACGTTTCTTCCGAAGTTTCATAAAATGTATAAGTTAAAATAACCTACGTAATTGGATTCTATGTATTTGGGGCTGATTCTCGTAATCGTGAGAAGTGAGAGATCACATCGTGCGAGATAATTTGTCTTGACCAATAGCAAGCCAGAGAAAGTCTCGCGCTGTTCGAAACATCAATTGATTGCGGCGCAAACCGGTCTACCCCGTTTCTTGAGCGTTTCACAAGAGAAGCTTGCGTACGGTCGCCCACTTTTTTATGTCATTTGTTTGTTTCAAATGAACAGCTCTTTCAGCGGGCTTTAAAAAGGGCGAGTTCTTAATCTCATCGGTGAGGTAATCGATGTAACGGTTTCTTGAAACGTTCTAATGCCATCAAACCAGTTCTAAATTTCCGATGCTATCGATTGTTGGCAACATTGGCCATCGGCTCGTGGATGGCTGTTAATCAATGGATCTATATCATAACCTCAAATGTGGTTTTTTTTTAAATCTTTTGTTAAAGATCACAAATCTTCAGGAATTATGATACTTGGATCATAATTCATCTAGCAATTTTTCGCGTTTTGCATAGTGAACAGGAAAAATCGGAAAATTCGCCACCGCCTACTCACCGCCGCTAATTTGATCCCAGGTCAGCTTGTTATCCCGCCGGCTCAACTTGCGTCCACCCGATTTGCCGCCGCGCTAACTTCAACCCGCCGCCGGCCTCCGTAGTTTCAGTTTGCAATTTTGGCAGTTCCAGTAACAATGTAATTTAATAAGTTTTTACAATAAAAAAATTCAAAATGGCGAATCCAAAATGGCGGATTTTCTTATTTACATAGGAACCGATATGAATGTATTAAATTTAAAAGTTAACGATGTTCATGGTCACTGATTTTAATTTTTTACTTTAGCCTGAAAATAATTAAAATGGCGGATTTTTGCATTTATGAACCGATATGTATTAAATTTGGCACTTTACAAGTGCAAACAACTCATTACATTTTTTTGTAATTATGCCTTTCTTTAATCACTTCGGAAGAAATAATGACAAGCTAGTAAGATGAGAATATTACGTAATATGAAAATAGATAATGAGTTTTAGATAGTTTTTAAAATACAATTTTTAAAAATTGAGACGACTTAAAATATTTTTAAAGTTTAGATAAGTTTGCAGTCTCTGCATATAGAATTATGTGATGCCAAACCAACGGGCGGATCGGTTGCCAATTATTGGATACCAAAGAGCATGAAAATGCCCAAGGAGTATTGTAGCAAAGTTTGAGCAATGTCCGCGTATAAACCAAATTAGCACCACCCATCCACAGAACTGTGTCACAGGCTTATCATAAAGTGATGGCGCTATCATTCCTAGCCTTTTATTAATATTTTTGTAAATTTTCCGAAAAAAATGTCATTACAGTAAACTCAGCTCTGTCCCTCGAAACAGTGTTGCCAGATTTGAAGGGTTTCCTTCAATATGAAGTTTTTTGAATAAAAATTTTGACTATTGAAGGATTGAAGGTTTTATCCGAATTTGAAGAATTTTGAGGCAAAGGTATATATTTTGCAAATATTCCAATAATTTTACCAAACTTGACTTATGTAGGTAAATTTAAAAACTTTATTTTTAATTTTATTTTTTTTTAAATTTATGATTTTAGTTATAAATCAATTTGGTTTCGTTTTTTCTTCCATCTTTATTAAAAAAACTTGTTCATGGTATAACGTTTTTTTTTGGTTTGGTGTCGATCATCCACCCTTTACTGTTTTGAGGGATATGAAGGGTTTTTCTCACTTAGTTGAAGAAAAGTCATCAGAAAAGTCTAGCAACACTGGCTCGAAATGACATTTAACATGTGACTAGTACTTTAAAAATGCACCTTGAAATCACGTGCTTAACTGCGCTCGGAGCAAATTAATAAACTCTTGGCTCTGGTATCACGTAATTATAATAAAATTTTAAAATATTTTTCTATTTTCTAATAGTATCCTTAGTTATTTGGAAATATAGATTCAATACAGATAAAATTACAAATATTTGAATGCGAATACCTACGTAAAGTTTTTCTTATTTCCAAGCAAGTTAGACTATTGTTGTGAGAATCCAGCAACGTTTCGAGCATAATACTTAAAAATAAAATAAAAAATGGGGTATGAATTAAAAGTAAAATGACTAATTTCCAAAATAAAATATGACACTAATTAACATTTTTTTTATTTCCTAAACCTTTTTTGAATAGTTTTTAAAAATATCCCTAGACAAAACAAAATACCGCTCTTTCTACTTTCAGTTATTGTATGTTCAGGTTCAGGTTATAGTTCTTGACACGGTCTCTTCTAGGGGATCATCTGTCAGGTATTGGAGAATTATTGACATAAAGCCAGGCTATAATTGTGCCTGGCACTATTCTGACAGTTTCGCATTATAAGAACAGCTGTCTTCTTTCAAAATTCGGCCTTTGTGTATTATAAGAGCCGGAATTATTAGTGCCGCCATTATTAATGGAAAATAAACTACTGGATTTATAAAGTCGACTTTGGTATGTCAATTTGTGCCTGGCACTATTATAGCCTGGCTATATTTCAATAATAATTGTCTGTTGTATGTTGCGTATCTAAAGATAAAGATATGGTGGGATAATTTGTGTTCATAAATTCAACGTTCAAGAAAGGTGACCAGTAGGATATTACAGTATGCAATTATAGTAATGTAAACTCGTAATCGTTTTACTTGGTAGAGCTTGGTATTGTATTCAAATATAGTAAATAAGTACTAGAAATTCGTGATATTTTTATTTGGTAGAGTTGGTAGAACCATTGGTCGTTTTTAAGGGCGTTTGAGATGGTGTAGCCAGTTGATCATCGTCAAACAATGGATTTTTCACCTCTAAAGGTCCTTCAATCTAAAATTAAAGAAAATAGTTTGTCAATAAAGTTTAGCCAAAAATTTTGTTTGTTAAATTTAAAATAGAAATAGTGATAGAAACTTAATTTTAAAATAAAAAAATTGTTGGGGACACTTACCGATGCTAGTCCCGGACACTCGTAGACAGTATAATTTCCCTCCTCATCCTCTTCTTCGTCAGTGTCTGACATTGAGCCGTGCCCTCCTTGAGGATTCCTAAAAACATAAAATAAATGTATAAAACCACAATTGTCTTTAAAAAAAAATGGTTAGCCAGTCTTTATTAGAATTATGTCTGAAAACTACTGCGGGATGAAGGTCCGCCATCGTGCCACAATTTCTTTTGATAGCACTTAATTAAGTATAGTGGGGCCATAGAAATGCGAAAAAACCACAGTCTAAGTTAAGATTTAAAAAAACATCATTTAGTTAATTTTAAATAAAACATAAGACAAAAATGGCAAACTTTGAAAATTCATATTTCAAAAACTATACAGTTTATCAACAAAAGCACCGAGTTGCAGTATGGTGGTGCCATAGAGATGCAAAAAGACCACACCTTGAGTTTAGATTCGAAAAACCGCCATTTAGTAAATTTTTGAGTTGGGAATCCCTACCAAAATGGCCAAACTTTAAAAATTCATATTTTAAAAACTATACAATTTATCAACAATAGCACCGAGTTGCAGTATGGTGGGGCCACAGAGATGGGAAAAAATCACACCCTAAGTTAAGATTCGAAAAATCGTCACCGAATTTTAGGGTAGGGATTCCCATAAGACCAAAATTGTCAGACTGAAAATTCATATTTCAAAAAAAATACAGTTTATCAATACAAGAACCGAGTTGCATTATGATCGGGCCACAAAGATGTGAAATAACCACAACTTAAGTTAACATTCATAAAATCGTCATTTAGCGAATTTTAGGGTAGGGATAAGACCAAAATGGTTAAGCTTTAATTATTCATATGTTAAAAACTATATAGTTGCAGTATAGTGGACCCATATAGAGATACGAAAAAACAACACCCTGAGTTAAGACTCGGAAAAACCTAAAAATATCTTTTAAATGCATAAAACCCAAATCAGATTTTTATTTAACTGGCCTAAAGAGCGTATGAAATAGAAGAGAATCTTTAGCCCCCGACGTATAACGTCACGTTTGCCCTGAAGCCTCGGAAAACACTACATACTTAACAGTGAATCCTATTCATTCAACCAGTGCTATCAAAACGGACGGGCCACGATCTATAACTTTGTTGACGTCACAGCGTAGGCTGAATTACTTTTTGATAGTCACGTTACGCCATAGCTGATTGTCTTTAAATTGTTGAAGTTGAAATGACAGTTCATAATTATTTGATTTTTTTAGACAAAACTGCTTTTGAGATTGTTTTGACTAAATTCTTGTAATACATTTAATTTAATAGAGAATTATTGAAATACAGCCAGGCTATAATTGTGCCAGGCACTATTTTGATACATTCACATTGACAACTAACAGTTAATCTTTCAAACTTGACATACCAAAGTCGAATTTAAAACTTTCGTCGTTTGTTTTCAATTAATAAAAGAAGGCACTATTTATTCCGGTTCATATAGTAAACAAAGGCCGTGGGTTGAAAGATCACAGCTGATATTACAATGTGAAGCTGTCAAAATTGTGCCTGGCACTATTATAGCCGGGCTTTATTTCAATAATTCTCTATTTTATAGTAATCTTTAATTTTGCAGAACCGCTTCATTAGCTCACACAAAAATTAAGTTTAAGTTTCTGCGTGGTAAGTAATCGGGTCACCTACACCTATTTGTTTATATTCGGCAAACTTTTAAAACTTAATATAGTTATTTGCATGTGTTTACACAAAAAACGAAAAAGTTTTACAATACAAACAAATAAACAAATCCCGTGACAAAGTCCCTGTCAAATCTAACAGTTGACGTGCGGTGCATGGCGGGAAATTTTGATGAAAAATAAAGAATGATGGCGAATTATTTTGGGAAAAAAGTGCAGCACTGGTGCACTAGTGCAGTTTTCCTATTCTTTTGGGAAAACTAATGCAATTTTTTGTATTCTTTTGACCCACTGACAAGCCCAGTGTTGCACTCAGTGCACATTTTTTGGCACGGGCTCTCCGAGCTCGTGTTGCACTAGGCAATTTTTTGACAGCACCAAAACAAGCTGCGTTCGTTATTTGCATCTCAGACGCGACGGATTTTTGGTCACGTGATTACAGATTAGTCTGAGCAAATTGGAATTAACGAACGATCCAGATCAAATCGATCAAATTTTTATAAATGTTTATAACCTTAAATATAACCAAAAATATTACGTACATATTGCAACTCACGCCCAGCTATAATTTTTACAAAATTTTCTTGTGATGTCGGAAATTTATATAATTTGTTGTATTCAACATCAAATAATTCGATTTCAATCTTTTTACATAAAAAAATTATTTTTTAAACAAAACAAATACACAATATACGTCACAATCTCGGATTAATCTGTTTCGTCGATCAAAATGTACGGAGCAACCAGATTTACGTCCGACTAGTGTAACCAGAATTACCGAATGATTCAGATCTACCTCCCCTAGATCTAGATGGAATTACCGAACGATTTCGATCAAAAAGATTAATCCGACGCCGACGTAAATACCGAACGCATTTACAGTGCCAGTGGACCACGAATGGCCCACAAACTTTCTCAAAAGAAATCGCTATGATAAATCTTGAAGATTTTAATCTTTCATCCTATTAAATGTTTGGTGGAATATTGGGATAGTGTCTGAGAATATTTTACTGAAAGTTCGCGAAAATCTGCCATAGTGCCATTTTCGAAAATATCACAAATAAACCTCTATTATTTGGCCATAAGACCCAATGTAAAATTCAGCCCACGATAAATAAGAGCTGATTGTTTCAGGGTCGTGTCCTGTATTTTTTTTTGTCCTTGATTCAACCTAAAGCCCGGTCTAGACATAACATTATACCTTCCGTCTTGCCTGTCAGTCAAAAGGGTAAAGTATGACGGTTGAAAGACTAGCGTACACACTTGATAGTTTTAACGTATGTTTTTAGATCAGTTTTTGATACACCATTGAGGAAGCACTGCTTTTGTCAATAGTGTTTTTTGTTTTAAGTGTCTATGACTTAACCCTTTCAGTAGCTAAACATAGTTTTTTAGCCAGTTTTTCAAAGTGTTGTGCTGATTTAGTTTGGTAATGTCCCCTGAAGATGTAAGTTTTTGCTTACGAAACATGTCGGGACTATTTGTTTAAAACAAATTAAAAATTAGTGAAAGAACAAATAACCTATTTGATTTACTAAAAAATTTTCTCATCTAATGTCGGACGTTTCGTATACCAACTTCTAAGTTGCACTCGAAAGGAATTAAAATTGTATGCACTACCACAAGAAATACCACTAAAACTGTGACGTTTTACCGGAAACAAGCCTCTACCGATCAGTTCAACAGGTCCTGTTCCGTTTAGGCAAAACGTTTGTTTTATTGTCTACACGAAAGGTTTTGCCTAATCCGTTTTACCTGATCAAGTAAAACGTCAGGCAAAACATTATGTGTAGACCCCACTTTAGCCAGGGCAATCAAAACGGACGGGCCACGTTCCTCCACTTTGTTGACGTCACATCGGGGGCTTTTAAATATATTGAAGTCGGAATGACGGTTCATGAATATTTGATTTTTTTTTTCAAATAAAGCTGGTTTTGAGATTGTTTTTACTATATTCCTGCAGAACAATTTTTTCTAAATGTATAGTAAATTTTTCAGAGCCGGTTCATTAGCTCACACAAAAATTAAATTTAAAGCAGAAGTGAATGTGTTCGTTTCTGAGTGGAAAGTAATCGGATTACCTACATCTATTTGTTTATATTCGTCACTCGGCAGATTTTTACATCTTAATATAGTTATTTACATATGTTTACAAAAATTACAACATTAAAAAATTATTTGTTTGTAGTGTAATTTTGTTTTAAAAAGATTAACGCTGGTAGTTTTGGATTATAAATGAACTTTATTGTAAAAAATCAATAAAAAATCGAAAATGTTTTACATTAAAAAGAAATAAACAAACATCAATGACAAAGTCAAATATAACAGTTGTAATGCGGTAAATGGCGGGTAATTTAAATTCAAAATAAGGAAAGCTAAATCTTGAAGATTTTAACCTTTTAATCATATTGAATCTTTACAAAAGTTTGGCGGAATATCGGGATAGTATCTGAAAATATTTCACTGAAATTTCGCGGAAATCTGTAGTACCATTTTGAAAATATCATAAAAAAAAGTCTGGCCTCCCATAAGACCTAATGTAAAAGTCAGCCCCCCGAGAACAGCTGATTTTTTCGGCCCTGCCTTAGCGTACCCTCTACTTTAGCTATAACTTACCTTCCCATAGCTATAATTTGCTGTTTTTGATGCTGATAATGATACATTTGGGCAGATTGTGCCAGTTTTTTGTCGCCAGCCTCATCGCGAAGTTTTTTCTCATTTTTCTTATTGGGTCCCACTACACCATATGATGGATAATCGCTGTCTTCAGCATTTTTCATGTGCTTTTGCAAACTGAAATTTAAAATTAAAATATATATTTTTTTGTTTATAATAGAAAAATTTTAATGTTATTTTATAACTTGTTTTTCTCAATTTGATAACAATGACTTTTTCGCCGACACTAAGGCCATTAATCGAAACGCCTAATTGCACGGGTTTTTTTATCCGGTCCTTTTGTCCCTTAGAATGGCCTACCGGCTGAAAGGGTGTGTCACAAAGTACGCCTTCACAAGATGTCCGACCTCATCCGAGGCGAATTCTCGTGCTATATGTTTCGAAACAGAAGCTGTGTTCAGTATTTGCATCTCAGACGTGACGGATTTTTGGTCACGTGATTACAGATTAGTCTGAGTAAATTGGAATTAACGAACGATCCGGATCAAATCGATCAAATTTTTATAAATGGTTATAACCTTAAATATAACCAAAAATATTATGTACATATTTGCAACTCATGCCCAGCTATAATTTTGACAAAATTTTCCTGTGATGTCGGAAATTTATATAATTTGTTGTCTTAAACATCAAATAATTCGATTTCAATCTTTTCACATAAAATTTTTTTTGTAAACAAAACAAATACGTCACAATCTTGGATTAATCTGTTTCGTCAATCAAAATGTACGGAGCAACCAGATTTACGTCTGACTAGTCTGAGCAGAATTACCGAATGATTCAGATCTACCTCTCCTAGATCTAGATGGAATTAACGAACGATTTCGATCATAAAGATTAATCCGACGTAAATACCGAACGCAGCTAGTGTGGTTCAATAAATACGTCATCAGTTGGTGACGTTTCATATCTATATTTTCGAATTTATGGGCGTTATACGATAAAATACTGTTCATAGAGGTGTCAATATTTTAGTAAAAAGTTAATAAAATTAAGAAACAATGTGTCAATTAAAAAAACAAAATTTTACCACTGATTTTTTAGGTAAACGCAAAAATGACATAAAATGTGTCAGTTAGCAATAGTTTTGAAACGAGGTAAAAGCTCGTTTATAGATATGAAACGTCACCAATTGATGACGTATTTATTAAACCATATTGTTTTGAAACATATAGCACGAGAATTCGCCTCCGGACTAGTTACTGGCGAGAAGAAGAGTATAGTTAAGGCAAGATTTCGGCAAATCCACTTTCTATTTTATATTACTTTTTGGCAAATCATCAATGGACATTTTCGACATCCGTTAAGATGGCGGCCAACATGGCGCCGAAATTTTAAACTGCCGCTGTAAAACCCCAATTAACACAGGTGTATATATAAAATATATATTTAGATATATTACATATGGATGGAAAAACCTCCAAAAACCCCCCAGTTCCCCCAAAACCTGAAAGTTTGAGGTTTTTCAAATTTTCATATAAACTCAGCTTTTAAGGGAAAAATTTATAATATAATTTAATGTAAACAATAACATTCTCTTTTTAACAAGATATAACTTAATTTTCTTTAAATGAGGATGTCCCACACACGGACCAAATTGATGTCAGTTCATAATCTGCAGATATAAAGTAGTAATGGCGTATACTGATGATGATGCTTTAGTGGCAATTGGTTGGCTTATTGTAAAAAAAAGGTGCGCTAAATGTCGCGAAAAGAAGCACATTAAGAGAACTGTTCAGACGAGAGAACGGCTAATGAAGAGAAGCAAATACTCTCATACAAATCTCCTTTCTGAGTTAAGGGTTTTTCCTAAAGATTGAAAGATTTCAGTTTTTCGACCAATTTTTCGTACCCGGCATCTTTTTTATTTCGGTCGTGGTATTCCTTACACTTCGTTTGCCAAAGACCAGGCTCACTTTCATATATTTTGATAAAATCTTCCAAAAATTGACGGTTCATGTCTCGGTTCGTTCAGCTTCAGCACACGCACAGCGGAAAACTGATGAATTAACCTTAACATGCTACCACACACGCTGAGTTTGACCTGTTCAGGCAGGTCTGCACAGTTATTCACAAAGGTTTTTCAAATAGGATTTTATGGCCTGTACAGTCCACCGGCGGCCTCAAGGATTTCGCCACACACGTTGACGAAATTCTCAAGGCCTGGACTGCGCAGTCTAAACTTTGAGGAAAAACTGTACTTTTATAATAATTATTGCGGTCTTTTGTATTAGCTTGTTATTTTAAACAATATCCTGTAATTTTTGTTTCACTTCATCGTCAAGGATGACGAATATTGTACAGTACAGGGTGTCTCATTATATTTTTTCTCACCCTTTTAGACCATTAATAATTGATATAGGAATATAAAAGAAATTGTGTTCGAATTCGCGAAATTTTTGCTTTCAAATTGTATCTTGCCTTTATTCCCGATGCTTACCCTATTTGACAAGCGCTCAAATTTATAGATTTTGTAAATTGGATGCTTGGAATATACTTTCCAAAAATACCCCATTAGCGATAAAAAAATTATATTATCACTTTTGTGTTAATTTCAGGGTCCTTATTTCGAACTATGTTAGTCCCCATGTATAAACAGTGACGATGACAAATATATTTTTTTTAAATGACGCTCAAAATGACAACCGGTAACGACAACAAAGTTTATATGTCGTGTCACATCATGTCATTGTCACTACATTATTTAATCTTTGCATTATTTGATAATTATCAAATATTTAGGGTTATGTCTCTTATTTGTTTCTAAAAACTAATTGGGTAAAAATTTATCAAATTGTGGATTAATTTTGTAGTTTTTCTAAACCTAATTGTGCAGATTTATTGTGGACACCATGAAGACTGTTTAATGGCATCTATAATAGTTCGGGGCCCAAGAGGGAAATTTTGGGGTTTGTCTGCATTTTCGCGTACCGTAATGAAATTTGGCACAGAGGTAGTAGACACTTAGAGATGCCATTTTAGAAGTGGTGCTCCGATGGAACCCCGTGCAGGGCCCAGATACAGGAGCGTACTTGAGGTGGGACAGAAAGAATGTATAAATTAAATATGAAACTCATTTCGCGTATAGTTTTTTTGTTTGTTTTACCTTATAGCTTGTAAATCCAACAAATTTACGACAAATAAAGCTGAGAAAACGGATGTTTTGAGGGGGGGGGGAGCAAAAGCAAGGAGGACAGACATTGTTTAAATCTTATTTCATCTAAAGTGGTCGTGTGGGGTATCGATTTCTAGGTAATTTCGTATTCCAAACGAAAATAGATATAAATTAAGTCAATACGTCAAACTGTTTACATGATATGTCAAAAACTGACACCTTTAATGTACCTGTTCTGAGATCTACGCCACTTACGCCAGAGAATATTAAAAACACCTAACCAAGCCTAACCTAATAAAATTTGATAATAATTTTAATATAAAGGGTGTTCAGAGAGAGAGAGAGAGCTACAGGATCGGTTAAATAGACAAAGTTGTGATATTTTTCCCCTACGATGGTGATGAACGAAAAGAAAATCAAATGACGAGTAGGTGAGTTATGATAAAAAAACCACAGTGGGACACCCGGTCTACAGTTAAGCCAATAAAAAGAATATTTGGCTTTAAACAAAAGTTATTTTATGACTTTTTCTCTTAAAGTCAAAAATAACGAAGTTATTAACAACTTTCCTAATCATAAAGGATATTGGCTGTGGTATTTAAATCTATCGAAAGCTGTCTTTGTTTAGAAAATTGTTAATAATTTTTGTATTTTTGCCTTTAGGAGAAAAAGTCCAGGGACAAGTTTTGTTTAAAATTTTCTATCGATTGAAGGTACTATGTAATGGGTGGGTGTTAAAGCGAAAAAAAAAATATTTAAAATTTTACTTTTTACTTTAACCTATGTACGCGTTTTTCGACTTTTCTTTTGTTTCCAAAATTTTATGTCTTAGTGCAATTAAAATTTCTTCATGTCTTAGTGCATTTAAATGATGCCAAAGAAAAAAAAATTATAAATTTTATTTAACGTGTTTAAAATTTTTTATATATTGACAAAAGAAACACCCTGTATTTTCTTACCATTACAACACAGTGCACACCACGTTAAAAAGACGTTCCTCTAGTTATAACAAGTAGTAAAATTTAGAAGGTATTTTAAACTGCATTACCGGTATGAACAAAAATTTGAGACTACTACTTTTTACATGATTTTTTTAATATCACCCTGTATCTTATAACATATTACAAAATTACGCAAACTTAAACTTTTGTCTTATAGCCTGTAATAATTCGACAAATTGTACCAAGTTTCGTTGCAAAATTCTTATTAACGGAGTAGTAACAGTAGATAATATAAAAAACAGTAAAAATAACAGCAAAGTAGTTGTGGCCCAGTATATACGTTTAGAAAATGGTAATGATGTAGCAATTAACACAAAAATAGAGTCCAATAAATGGTTCATAAAGGAGAATATAGTGATTTCAATCACATGTTTATTTGACATATCTAGAGTTTTTTGAATTTTTAGCACTAAAATAAAAAATTACGAAAAAACTTTATTTTGTAGTTACTTTTTAACACTCTGTACAAATTTTTTTATGTAAGAAAATAAAAGCTGTACTAGGTGTTGTTGTAATGTGCTGACTTTGAGTTTTCTATAGTGATTGGTAACGTGTTCATAAAAAAACTAATTAAATTGATCATAAAAATTTGACTTATTTTTAAAAATCAATGTATCAATCAATGTAAGTTTTTATTCTACTCAACACCCACACCATAAATTTCTCAAAAAAAAAATATTTTTTATCTCTTGAAAGAAAAGAAATCAATATATTTTTTTTATTGCTTAAAATAAAAGTGTATGTGTCCTTATAATCCGTGCCAAGTTTCATTGCTCTAGCTTTACATTTAAATTTTATACAGAATTTTAATTAGATAGATGCAATTAAAAATAAAACACCCTGTATCTTTGCTCTGCACTGGGTTCGGGATGAGCACCACTTCGTAAAATAATACTATAGTGTTGTACTATATTTGTGCCTAGTATGATTACGGTAAGCAAAAATGCAGACAAAAGTAGCTTAGGCTCCGAACTATAAACCACTCTTAACTTATTAACAAATTATAAAGAAAAATACATGTAGTTACCTATGGAATGGCACTCCCTTACTTATTTCGGACATTTTTCCACAAACCGCACATTTTATGTGAAATATTTCCAATTTGGATAATCAAAAAACATTTCCAAACTAGTAAGAACCTTTCAATTTGAAATTTGTATTGGAGAACTTGACTTTAATTTTATCTCAATTCTTTTTACGGAATACCACTTTCGCGTACTTGGCTTTTTTTACCTGAAATGTTTTTGTTATGATTATATATTTCCCACATAGAAAAAAACAACAAAAAATTCTAATTTCGTGGGGACTGGGGAGGGATTTCGGAGGCTCAGAACTAGGGGGAAATGACCATTTGCCCAAAAGTAATAAATAAAATAGGTATTTTTAGATCTTGCCTAGACTATTTGTTCAATATGTCAAATGTTTCCTCTCATTCCAGAAATGAATTATGAGCTGACGCTATGGATGAACTTCGCTATTAAATTCCACAATGAGCTTCAAAGGAATTTGTTCATTAAAACATTTTTGTGCTAAACTATTTCAAATGTTTTATACAACAGGAAATTTTAACCGTAAAATCGTAACCGTGAAGGCACATTGTTAAAAAGTTTTTTTCTGCATAAGCTGAAAAAAAAAGCTTTTTTTTTGCCCTGGTAGCCCAGTCATATTCACGGTGGATAGAATAGACCGGTGTTCGGATCTTATAATATGTCGAATTTCACGTCACTGGTGGTCCATCTGATTTTTAGAAACAGAAGTTAGACATGATATGAACAACTAATCTTTTTTGATTTTTTTGTTAACTAAAGCAATTTTCCTACTATTCTTTATTATATTCTTATAAAATAATATTTTTCAGACATACCAGTCGTTATTTTTTTTAGCCCGCTTCATTTCTCTTTACACAAAAATTAAAATTCGAAGAAAATAATGTGTTCGTTTCAGGGTGATTCCACCGTTACGGGTGTGACATTCAGACTTATTTTTTTTAGAATTGTTGCTTTTAAACCCAACAAAAACACATCGTAATTATTAAATATAATTTTGCTGGGTTAAGTTAATAGTTTTGCTTACGTTAACGCCAAAAAAATCACTGATTGAAAAATATTAATTTACTTATAAGATTATAAAACTTCGTTACGTGTGTGACATTTATTTCTTAACAGAATAATGTATTTTTGTTATTTTACAAATTTTCTGCTAACTGCCAAATACTTAATTCAACTTTTATTTTTTAATTAATACTTGGTAATATTTTGTATAATAAGATTTATATTTAAATGCCCCTTTATGCATTTTATTATTTTATTTATAAACTTAAAAGTGAGTTACGTGTGTGACAGCAACGTGTTACGTGTGTGACTAATGAAAAAATACAGAAAGTAACAGCTAATAAATAGTATTTTATTTTTAAAAAGAACTATAACTAGACAAAAACTTCATAATTACTTGACCAAATACCTTCTTACTCAATTTTTTTGGGTTAGGCCTATTTAATTTTATAAATGGTAATCTGCTGTTATTGTCATCATAAAGAAGTTGATTTTAAACACTTGATGCCGCTTTATAAAAGTCGAGCAAATTTTGGACTACCAATTTTTCATGTTTAGATTAAGATAGTTGCCAAACCAAAGATTCTATGCGTCCTCCTATACCGTCTACTACACCTTTGCCGTGGTTTGTGCAAAAATACTTCCATGTAAAATTAACATAAAATTTGACTTTGAAAAATGGAAGTATTTATTTTTGAATTCCGATGATGGTCCATTACTAAAAATCTGTAAAAATTATCTCAAACAACTTATTAAAAAATACAAATATGGTATTTTTAGTCTTTTCTTTTGTGTCCGAGCATATCAAAAAGTTTTCTCTTATAAGAGAGGTTCTTATACACATAGGTCTAAAAATGTATAGATTTCAAGATACGTCAAACCTTTTAGTAAATATAATTTTTTCATAAGAATGTTACCATGTACTAAGTAAATTTTACACAACTTTGTTGAAATTTGACAGTGTTATTTGTAGAAGTAAGGGCCAATTTAGGCCTAACTGGAATAACATTATTAGGTCTAGTAGCATTCCGCAGATGAACACAACGAATAATATAATTATTTAGTTTTTTATTTACGCCAATAACAATTCCTTTTATAATTACTCAAAGAATAGACATTTAAGGTGAAAACTGAATAAACAAAATTAATACTTAGAAAATATTGCATTTTATTGAGTTTTCTATAGTGATTGGTAACGTGTTCATAAAAAAACTAATTAAATTGATCATAAAAATTTTACTTATTTTTAAAAATCACCCTGTATTTCTGACATTTTATTGCAAAAGTTAAAATATTCGTTACGTGTGTGACAGATTTATTTCTGTTGATAAAAAAAACTTATAACATGCAATTTTTTTAAATTTTGTTTCTGGTATCTCATAAATGTGTTGGCTTTTGACAAGAAAAATTTCATTTAATTAATGCCTATTTTCCGAGTTATACACTTTTATTTCTGTTTTCGTTACGTGTGTGACAACAGTTGATCATGCCATGTATTTTTAGGCTAAACCAAGTACAAACTACTACGGTATGGTTAATTTATTGTTTAATATCAAAAGCTTAAGGAAAAACAGCTTTTTGAGATGTTTAACTTTAAGCTAAAATAATGGATATTTTTATATAAATTACTTTAATGCTTTTTTCTTCGGATTTTTTGAGAAAATAGAAAAACTATATGAAATCCTTACTCAAGATCATAAGCTAAGAAGTGTTGGCTTTAATTTAAGACTAATTTTGATAACCTATAAAAATGTTTAAAACATATCCGCGGCAAAAATCATCCGCTGACCTACCTCTTTGTTTACTACCCAATAGTCCTCGGTTCACCTTTGATACGAAACGATCACATTCAGTTTGACTTGTAGTTTAAGTTTTGTGTAATAAAAAATAAAGCGGGCTAAAAAAAAATACCGACAATACGTCTAGATAATTACATTTTATAAGGATGTACTAGAAAACAGTAGAAAAATGGACTTGGTTTTCAAAAAATTCAAAAAATATTAGTTGTTCCGTTGTTCATATCAGATTTAATTTTTGTTTACAAAAATCAGCTGGACCACCACCCACGTGGAAAATTCGACATATATATATATATAAGATATTAGGAATTTTAATTTTTGTTTTATTATTCCCTAGCATCTGGGACACATCCCCACAGATTCTCCGCCAAAATCCTCCTTGAGCTTCGGTAGATATTAGGCCCCAAATGTTCTAAAAGTCAGTTTTTTGCGATTTTCTCGAAAACTAATAACTTTCTTAAAAAAAGTCAAGAGTGAAGAAATACACAAAATCATTCGGTCTATGCTATAAAATTAAGAAAACAGCCTAATCTAAAATTTTAAAAAATATAATTAAAAAAATATATTTTTTTTATTTAATTTTTTTTCCACTCTGTAGGTAACTTTTTTTAAAATGTTAATACTTTATAATATTAAGCTTGATCTTCACTTGTATCAAACACCATTCACTAAAATTTAGTTTTTGTTTTTTTAAAGTTAAACAACTTTTAAAATCGACCCTATTACAGAGATATAAAAAGCAGCTGCTCTCTTTCAAAATTCGGCCTTTGTGTATTTAAAAACCGAATTTATTAGTGCCGCTATTTATTAAATGAAAGTTAGCGTCTTTATTATTAAATTTGGTATGTCAATTTTGAGAGATCAGCTGTTAGTGTAAATGTGTCAAAATAAAGTCGACTCTAAAATAAAGTGAGGTTTTATTCCAATAAGTCCCTAATACTAGCCTGAACACCATTGGGATTTTGAAAATTTAATTTTTATACAATAGGAACTGTACGACACAAAAAAGCGTAATATTAAAAGTATTTAACTTCTGCGGTTAGAAAGTGTTAAATAGGCGCAAATTCGCAAACTTTCTTTTTATTTGAAATTCCAGCTTAACAGATAATAGTAATTTTTATAAAATTTTAGAAAAAAAAATGTTGACTAAACTTAAATGTGACAAAGGGGTTTAGACAAAATAAATGGAACATATTGGTTGAAAATTATAAAAAGAGGTAGGTATAGTTTTTGCAAAGTCAGTTGAACAAAGATAAAAGCCGACCATCGGCATGTCCTTTAAAGAAAGTGACATGGGCGGCGGTAGATATACTCATGAATATTATTTCGTTTAATTATGGCGTAAACTAAAGAAATAAAAATAGATAATAAAACTTTCTATTCCTACACCTACAGAAACGACACTGATTTATTTTCTAACACTGCATACTGCAGATTAAAGGGGTCCCAAAACGAACACCTGAAAGCAATTAAAAGCGCATCTCAAAAAAATCTGCCAATCAGGTGACGTCCATCCACCTGGCCTCGGTTGGTCGGAAAACAAATACTTTGCGTTCGGACCGCAAAGAACCGCGCCTTTTCTCTGTCGGTAGGGTTGAAATTATACCAGCAAGATTTTATATGAATTTGGATAAATTTTGAAGGGCAGAATGAAGCAAAATTTCATAAAATCGATAGAACCCCGTATTAGGAGTTATTCAAGTGACTGTGCAAAAACTATACTTAATAACGTTTTAAGAAATACTTGTATTTTTTTACAATTTTATATATTTCGTCAAGGCTGTCAAAAACCAGGCTATATGTACATGGATAAATTACTTTTTGTAGAATGCAAAGCTTTTAGTACACATATATTTGAGGAAAATTCATGATACAACGACTATTCGGTAAAACTTAACGTGATGTTTATAATTTTAAACCCTTAAGAAACTACCCTTAGGTTACTTTTGTTTTGTTTAAACCCCTTTGTCCCATAAAAGTTTAGTGAATCACTATTTTTGCTATCAATAGCAGTTTGGCTAGATTTTCAAATATAATAAAAGTGTGCATTTGCGCATATTTTAAAGCTGTTTTTACTCAGAAGTTAAACTTTTTTATGTACGCTTTTTTTCTCATACGGCGCTGAATAGGGTGTTTGACAGTAGTAAAAACCAAATATATATTTATTTTTAGATATCTCTTTAGGTCTTGGGAATGCTAAAAACAAACTTTTTTGTTTACTTTTTTCTCAAATTCATAGTTCTTATAATTAAATAAATTCATTGAATTAAAATAATAAGCCACGTGATTCAAAACAGGCGGTCTACAAATCAGCTGCGAGTGGCGTCACAAAACACCAAACTCCTCGAACGAACCTATTTTCTGTGTTATTTTCTTATGGAAGGTAATGTTTGCTTTGGTTTAAAGTGCGAATTATCGTCCTAAATTAGATTTTATTTTGTGTTTTGCTTATAAAAAACATTTTTAATGGAAAACGGATTCTCCAAAGCCGATAGCTCCAACTTGCCAATGCTGAATATTCAATGAGTGGTTTTGTATATAACTGAAAGTTTTTTCCGATATTCTTTGCCTAATTTTACTCATTTAGATTGTGAGGTTAGGTTATATGTTTTGCTTTTTTGTTTAATATGCCACTTACAATAGATTCAATTAAATACCCAATCAATATTATTTTAAGAAATTAAAAAATAATAAAAAATTGCTTTTTTAAATCAAAATTTTTTAAATATATTTTGTTTCAAGGAATTAATTAATTAAATTAATTAAAAAAAAACAAAAATAAAAATCATGTAATAAACCGAGGGGGGGGGGGGCAGGTAGGCAAAAAGTATACAACGATCAGCAATACTTGAAGTACTGCATGGGTTACACTGCATAGTCCTGCGTAAGTACTGCCTTGTCCTGCCTATGCACTACCTAGTCTTGCATATATACTGCTCAGTCCTACATTTAGCCTGCATGTGCACTGCCTAATCTAAAATTTAGAGGTACTCCCTAGTCCTGCCTACTAACTGCCTAGCACCGCCTAAAAATTTGCACACCTTTCTGCCTATTATAGTTGTTCACCCCTTGTAATAAACGTAACCTCAAAAATTTCATCGTCATTTATGAAATAAATATATATATATATATTATAGACGCGAGAAAAATTAATAGAAACAATTTAGTGAGACTCACATCAAAGTGATCTTCAGAAATGTAAAGTGAAGATGTATTAGATAAGGCCCTTGGGCTCTTCGAGCATGTTCTAGCCACTTTTTCCGTTCTTTTACTGATGTCGGCACATAAATAAATAATTTTTCAGGTGTTTTTATGCTAGTATTCGAACACTGAGGCACTACACACCACTTATAGGACATTTTTTACATAAAAACAGTTAAAACACAGACCAAAAACAAATAAACACTTGAAAACCGTGTATCTGTCCGCGAGTTTACTGCGCTGTGGCGTCATTGCAACGCCATGCTAGAAATGAGCGTTTTAGCGGCAAATTCAAATCGGAAATTAGAAAACTTGATTTTAAATGTAGGCATACTATTTTAGTAATTTTGCGTAGCAAATTAGGGATCTATGTATCATTCTAAACTCTTTTCTAAAATTTGTCAAATACCCTATTGTATAAATTTTTTTCCATGTTGCATTGGCGGTCGGAATATTATTGACCATTGACTTAAGCCTTACTTAAAATTGTTTAACTTTTAGGAAATAAAAACTAAATTTAAGTACATGGTGTTTTGTACAAGTGGGGATCAAGCTTATTGTTATAAAATAATAAAATTTTAAACAAGTTAAAAAAACATTTTTTTAAATAAATTTTTTAAAATGTTAGGTTTTTTTCTTAAGTTTACATTATAGACCAAATGATTTTGCGTATTTTTTCTTTCCTCACTTTTTTTAAAAAGTTATTACTTTTCGAGAAAATCGCAAAATACTGATTTTTAGGACCTTTGGGTCCTTATATCTAGCGAAGCTCAAGGGTGATTATGGCGGAGAATATGTGGGGATAAATAATTATACAAAAATCCAGCTTGCAAATATTTTTTTCCAAGTTTCAGAGTTTTTTCACCTAATAGAGACTAAGCTATGGTGTCAAAATAATTAAAATATTTTATTTTTTTTAATTAATTCAAACTTACGCATTGCTAGTTAGCTCCGAAATCGTTTGCTTTACGTTACTTAAAAAAACCAGAATCCCACTAAACATGCGCCTATACGGCAAGTTTCTTTTTCCTTTGCTTCTTCTTAATTAAAAATGTCAGGGTTGGATGGGACAGGCGGGCACCTGGGCAAATGCCCGGTGGGCCGGTACAATTTAGGGCCAATTGGCCGCAGGTCCGAAGTACCTATTCCAAATTATTAATATTTATTTTTGTATATTTGACAAACGAACTAATTAAAACATTAAACATTTAAATTAAAAAAATCTGTATGTAGTAACTCCATGCCTGCGTTACTCGTTTGATTGTTACAGTTACTTTTATATTAAAATAAGTATAATATATCAAGGAGATAATAGTGACCTATTGCAATAGTGCCAGGCACAAATTGTGCCGGGCACTATATTGACACTTTCGCATTATAAGAACAGCTGTCTTCTTTCAAAATTAGGCCATTGTGTATTATAAGAGCCGGAATTAATAGTGACGCCACTATTAATGGAAAATAAACGACTGGATTTCTAAATTCGACTTTGGTATGTCAATTTTGAAAGATCAACTGTCAGTTTTTAATGCGAAACTGTCAATATAGTGCCCGGCACAATTTGTGCCTGGCTTTATTGCAATAGGTCCCTAATGTGATAATGGCACTAACTTATTAATATCTTTTTACAATACCAATATCCAGATGAAAAAATCGGGAGAATAAAAAAATGTAATAAAAATATTGTCCAATTGTTTTCTTATTTGTGTTGCTGTTGTGAAATCTCTTTTAACACACTTTGTTGACTATTTTGGTGGGGACTGATCCCCCTGATCTTCCCCTTCGGTACGGCCTTGCCAATATCTCATATCTTAGTTGCCAAAGATCATTTTTGGTGCTAAAATACATAAAAAATCTAAGAAATCGATTAACCGATTGAAAAATCGGTAGTGGGTCCAATTCAAATTAAGGAGATCATAGATAAAATTGCAGCATCAAGTTCATTATTAAAAAAGTCGTTACCATATGAAAAATTTACATACCTGCTCTGCCCCTCGTAGTTAAAAGGGCTTAAGTGAGGAAAGTGTGGTTCGGAAAAAAACGACTTCAAACTTTTAATTGTTCATAAGGCAGTACTATAGTTACAGCTATTTGTTTTCTTTTTAGTTTTTTTAAATTTTATTACCTAGGACATGATGGAAAATCCGTCGAGACCAAAAACCTATATTCGAAAAAAAATTACTTGCAGTCTTTTAACTAACGGGGGCAGTGCTGTTGCATGTTGAAATTTTCTACGTTTTTATTTTTTTTTATTTTATTTTGTGAAAAAATTAGATATTAATTATGTTAATAGGTACTTAGTGTTTAATATAGGCATACAGAATATAAAACTTTACAAAAATATCTAGAGCAGTATCACAGATATTAATAAAAAAGGAGATTTTCTGAAAGTCTTTCAACACAAGTGAGGATGTTTAATGTTTTAATTAGTTCGTTTGTCAAATATACAAAAGCAAATATTAATAATTTGGAATAGGTACATTGGGCCTGCGGCCCAACCGTCCCGAAATTGTAACGGCCCACCGGGCATTTGCCCGGTTGCACGCCTGTCCCATCCAAGCCTGCAGACAAGTATTAAAATATAACACCTTCGACAAAATTTAAAAACCAGCTAAAATAGGTATCTGTTCTTAAAAATCCGTAATAAACGGTCATTAACGTCGCCACACTTTGAAAACTCTCAACAACGCGCGTTACGCGAACATACACTTGGAAAGTCAGCTACAAACTGAATGAAAGTACAGACTTACGAACCGCGGAAAAGTTATCAAAACTCAAGGAGAGCAAATAACCGAAGGGCCAAAAATGTTGCAATAAATTTACATATTTATTATTAACGTTTTAGATATCTAGTCTAGTAAAAAAAGCAATTGTTGTGGGCTAAAAAAAATTTCAACTTTGTCAAAAATTTAGTTTCTTTTAAGTTATCGACAACAATGATGATGATCAATTCTACTCTTTGACTAATCTAGCAAGGACTCAACTACATATACGTAAAAATCAGTTTAGCCATTACGGCCACATTTTCCACTTAAAAATTTTGATTTTAATAAAAACTTATTTTTTGGTTCCTCTATAGATACCGATTACACCAAGATATATATTTTTTTTAAATGTTGCGATTCCTTTACTCCACAGGGTGTTTTATCTTCTTAATTGGCCAAAACGGCTCAGTAACGAAATAGCGCGTATCAAAACAGCGCTTTTCAAAACAGCGTGTGTTCAGAATAGCGCGTGTTCAAAATAGCGTGTATCAAAATAGCGTGTATCAAAATAGCGTGTATCAAAATAGCGCGTATCTAAATAGCGCGTGTTCATAATAGCGCGTGTTCAAAATAGCACGTTTTTAAAATAGCGCGTTTCAAAATAGCGCGTGATCAAAATAGCGCGTATCAAAATAGCGCGTGTACAAAATAGCGCGTCCCAGGTTTGCTTAGGTATATTCACCTAAACAGTTTGAGCAAGGTCAGATAAGCTATACTTACTTAACCGTTAAATAAACCGATGGCTTGCTATTTTTAACACAACTCATATAGTTCGACTAAGGCGTCTCTTTCTAACATATTCTTTAAAAAAAAAACTTCCTAGGCTTATTTTCCGGGATCCTAGAGGGTGTGTAACCAAACCGAATCGAACCGAACGGGACGCAACCGAACCGAACCCAAACATTTTTTCCAGTAACTCCCTGGCCTTTTTCCACCAAAAAAAATGTCCCCAAGTCACAGGTTAGAATAGAAACCTACCAAAATAAGAATCGGAAAGCTAATTTAGGAAATAATTTTTCATTTCGGTTTTGTGCGGTTCATTTTAGTTCGGTGCGGTTTGGATCGGTTCGGTTCGGTTTGGTTACACCCTTTAAGATGCCGGGAAAAAAGTTGGAAGAGTTTTTTTTGCAAAAATATGTTAGAAAGAGACCCCTTACTCGAACTATTTTATAACAGCGACGTTTGTAATGGCGATCTTTCAAAACGCAGCATTTTTAAACGCGCAATTTTGAACACACGCTATTTTGATACGCGCTATTTTGAACACGCGCTATTTGAACACGCGCCATTTTGATACGCGCTGTTTTGATACGCGCTATTTTGATAGGCGCTATTTCGTTACAGAGCCGGCCAAAACGTATCTATGGTTTATGATTTTTGCTAAAAAAATAAGAACTTTGCAAAAAAAATTTTACTACTGTTTAGAAATAAGAACAAGAGGCTTTAGGAAAAAATATTGAAAATGACAAATAATCACATCAGTGACCTTAGTACAATACAATAAATTTTAAAAATGGCCATTTTGAAAATGTGGCCCTTTCCATTTTTTATATTTATTTGAAAATAGATGCTCCAATATTTTGTCTATTGCCTTTAAAAATTTTAGAGTGGGACGAGAAGTGTCAAATGCCAATGCCAAAGAAAAATTCTTGTGTAAGTGCGTGGAGGCCTTGGCCGTACTTATATGTATATGGACAAGCGAGCAGTCTCATTGAGGCCCCCGGGGTGTGAATCAATATACATTTTATTAAAAAAAGTTTTTTTGCTTCAGGGAAAAAAACTTTTTTTCATTCTGACACCCCCCCTCTTGCATATGACATAAAACCTTATCGGCTACCAACATTGTGGTACATTTTTCTAACCTAGTCCTGCACTGTTATAACACTGGACGCCACTATACAGGGTGTCTCAAATTCGATTTCTTTTGGAAAGTCTCGGCCCTCACTTCCGAGTATCCAGTATAAAGGAAAGCGATTTTTTTTAACTCTGCGTTTTGGGAGAGGGGCTATAACTTCGATGTTTTTTTGGCATTTATACTTCTCGGCCCACTCTAAAATTTTTTAGAGGCAATAGACAAAATATTGGAGCATCTTTTTTTTGTACTAAGGTCACTGATGCGATTATTTGTCATTTCCAAAATTTTTTCTTAAAGCCTCTTGTTCTTATTTCTAAACAGTATTAAATTTCATATTCAAAGTTCATATTTTTTCAGGAAAAATCATAAACCATAGATATGTTTTGGCCAATTAAGAAGAATTAGTATATTTAAGGAATCGCAACATTTTTTCAAATTTTTAGAGGAACCAAAAAATAAATTTTTATTAAAATCAAAATTGTTAAGTGCAAAAGGTGGCCGGGTTACATGGAAAGCCCCTTATATTTCACGGTTGGCTAAATTTGACTTCTTTAATTTTTGCACAGATTTTATTAACAAGGAGCCAGAGGCGCAACTGGCCAGGCCCTTGGGGGGGGGGGGGCTTGATCCCCATGCTTAATAGAATAGAAATAGTCTTTATTTTCATATGCAATAATATACATAGAAATTGAGTCAGGTTCTTACAAAAATAAAAAAACTTAAGCTACCTATATAAAAAGTGGCTAACCAACGACTAGTAACAAATAACAGTCAGTAAAATCAACTAAAAATCTAACTAGCTAGAAGTAATAAATAGAAATTGAGTTTAAAAAGTTTAAAATTTCACAAACATTTGTGACTACTACCCAAACGTAATAACAGAATCAACACTCCACTCGATCAGGTGCAATTTCGAAAAGTTTAAAAACAATTTAAAAAATAATACTTTTATTTAAACCGCTTTATTTAAACAAATTGAAAAATTCGTTAACATCGTACGGAGTTATTTTAATCAAAACCTTTTTGGTTTTAGTTTTAAAACTGTTAAGATTAGTTGTCATTTTTATTTCGTCTGGAAGCATATTAAAATACTCTGCCAATATATGGACACCTAAGCTCACACTAGGTTCTATAGATGTACTCAATTACCTATCGTTTGATACCACACAAGCCATGTTTTAAGTTAAACTCTAATTTTTGAAATCTACCCCCACCCTTTGTTAAAAAAACTAAAATATGTTTTGTTTAACTCCAGACCCAATTACCTTTCGTTTGATATCACACACGCCATATTTTCACTTAATCTCTAATTTTTTTAATCTACCCCCACCCTTTTTTTTTAACTAAAATTAATTTTGTTTAACTCCAGACTCAATTACCTTTCGTTTGATATCACACACGCCATATTTTCACATAAACTCTAATTTACACTACCCCCACCCTCTTATTTGGCTTGTGCTCGGTGGATTTTGTTCATTTTTAAATGGGACCATGTCGATGCAAGATCCAGCCGAGGCACCAAATTTCATTAAAATCGGACAAGCGGTTTTTGAGTTATGCGCGTTGGTTGTTACAGACAGACAGACAGACGGCGCAACAAAAAAGTTTCAAAATCATCTGAAACGCAAAGATATATAAAACATTTTGAACTCGGAGCAACTTTTTTTTTCTCGAAAAAATTAGGATCACTATAGCTCACACTACTATAGTATAGTAGTAGTGTGAGCTAAAATAAACAACAATTTCAACAGGCTCCTTTCTGATATAGTGTAGTTGAGTGTTGATCACTACATAATGTATTTTTATTCCTTGTGTCATATGGACCATTTAAAGAGTTTTTTTGAAATATACTATTATTTTTAACAAAACAAATTAATTCGTAAATATATAAGCCAGTAACCGTTAGAAAATTCAGTTCTTTAAAAACACTGCGACAAGTTTCCCCCCTCTTTAAACCCTTAATAATGCGAACAGCATATTTTTGCAAAACAAAAACTCGATTAATATTTGCTGCTTTTCCCCAGTGCATTACTATAGTAGTGTGAGCTATGGTGATCCTAATTTTTTCGAGAGAAAAAAAGTTGCTACGATTTCAAAATTTTTTATATATCTTTGCGTTTTAGATGATTTTAAAACTTTTTTGTTGCGCCGTCTGTCTGTCTGTCTGTCTGTCTGTCTGTCTGTCTGTCTGTCTGTCTGTCTGTCTGTATGTCTGTCTGTCTGTGTGTCTGTATGTCTGTCTGTAACGACCAACGCGCATAACTCAAAAACCGCTTGGCCGATTTTAATGAAATTGGATACCTAGGCTGGGTCTTGGGTCGAGATGGTCCCATTTAAAAATGAACAAAATCCACCGAACACAAACCAAATAAAAGGGTGGGGGTAGATTTCAAAAATTAGAGTTTATGTGAAAATATGGCGTGTGTGATATTAAACGAAAGGTAATTGAGTCTGCAGTTAAACAAAATACATTTTAATTTATTTAAAAAAAAAGTGTGGGGGTATATTTTAAAAATTAGAGTTTAAGTGAAAATATGGCATGTGTGATATCAAACGAAAGGTAATTTAGTCTGGAGTTGAATAAAATATATTTCAGTTTTTAGTTATATTAGCTCACACGTACACTATAACTATAGTACCTAGTGTGAGCTTAGGGGCCCATATATTGGCAGAGTATTTAAAATGCGAGTAGAAGTTTGAATATAATAGTGTTTTAAGAATATTTTCGCTACATTGATTTGACATTATTCTGAGACAAAAGCAGGTGGATGCTAGTTTTTTACATAGGTTGTCTATTTGACAGTTGTAGCTTAAGCAGCTATCCACATAAAAACCCAATAACTTAACGTCGCTTACAAAGCTTAAGTGCTCTCCATCCAGCATTACGCCATCAGCCCCCAAATTGGACCTAGCTGACTTAAACAACATACACGCAGTTTTATCGTTATTAATCACTAACTTATTTCTCCTCATCCAGTCTTTGACTATCTGCAACACATCGTTGACAACCGTTTCAATTTGATCGCGGTTTTGAACTTTAATTATAAGGTTTGTATCATCAGCATATGAAACAATTAGAACTAGAAGACCCTCAAAAACATGGTGCAAATCGTTAATATAAATAAAAAACAATAGAGGCCCTAATACTGATCCTTGGGGCACCCCTAGAGTTATATTCATAGAATTTGAATATAAAAGGCCACCATTTTTAGATAATAATTTAACTCTTTGAGTGCGATCACTAATAATATAATACCTATAATGTGCGAAAACACTACTTTTACAGGAGGCGGGTGTCGGATGGCTTAACACAACTAAATAAGGTGAAGAAAAATTGTAATAATGTAATAATATTTTTGGAAAATTAAAAAAAAAACACAACGCGAAAAATATTAACAAGACATACTGAAAAGAATGGGTAATCAAAATTTTTCGAAAAATTTTGTATTTAATTTTTTTTTAAAATGAAACATTTTAGAAAAATAAAATAATTTAAACAAAAAGCCTACCAAAAATTAATTCAAACAGGTTTCGGAGATTTTTGGGTACAGATAGACAAGCATAACAATATTGATTGTATCAAAAACATTCAGCAATAAATGTTCTTTGCCCTATTGGACAATCGCTAAGGATTGCCAGTCACGTATGCAATTTCGTTTAAGCCCTGCTTAGTATTGCCATAGTTTTATTATCACACATTTTTATCTAATATCAGAGCTCACCGGCGTATATAGAAACTTATTTTGGGAGGGGGGTCAGAGAAAAACAAGAAGAAGGTTAAGCTTTTAAGCTACCAATGGAAAAGTATAAGAGAAACAAAAACTTATTTTTACCCGATTAGCCACGAAAACTGAACTGATTTTTAAATTCACGGGTATTAAAATTCACGTTTGTTAGTATCATTTGGCTTAAAAATTCCGCTGATTGACCCTCGCGTCTGATGGTGGGTAAAATGCGAATCAGCGTTGCTCTGGCCTAAAAGACAAAAGAGCTGTCGTAGGTCACGGATGGTCTGTTTTTCTTTGCAATCGATCTTTAAATCGATCGATATATATAGACTCGCCAGCTCTTGTGCTAGTTTCTGCCGTATCTCGGTAGATGGCGCTTCTTATGAGGGTTTTCTCACTATAGACATAGGATTAAAGTCAAAACCGTCTAATTAACTTCGCAAGGTTTTCACATTGACAAAGCAGTGTTCTGAGGAGTCCCATAAGGACGAAACAGTTAACTATCAACACTTATTAGGTGTCCATTAGATCTTGGACCCCTGTGAGGTTAAGCTTTCAAGCTACCCACGGACAAATATGAAAGAAACAAAAACTTATTTTTACCCGATTAGCTACGAAAACTTGTTTGAAAACAAGAATATTTACGTAAGCTAGGGTGACCAAATATGTTTAGCGCAAAAGGAGGACGTCAAAGACAAAAAAGCCGCATTTTGTATAAAACAGCCGGACAAAACCGGTCAGTTTGAAAAACCTAAAAAATTTTGATAACCAAAAATAAGTATCTTGGGACCGAAAAATCTGAATTTGCAAAAAAAACCAATAAGAGCCAGGTGCAAAAAAAACGAAGCACACAAAATAGATTGGGGGGGGGGGGTTCGGTTCGGTTCCGGGGGTAAGATGGCTCAACACACCTCACGATTAAAAAAACATGCACCACACAAAAAGGATTTTGGTAACGCATGTGAAATTTTAAAAAAGATTTAAGCACTCTTTGTACAGATAAAAAGAAAAAACTAAGGTGCCATAGGCAAAAATTTCCAACAAATGTATACTTGCATCCCACAAAACATAATATTATTTGTAAATAAGAGGCGAAAAAAAAATTAAGCACTTCGTAAAAATATAGAAAACAAAAGAAGCAAAGCAAGCGAATTTTTTTTTAATTTTTGAAAAAAATCGCGGCTTAAAAAAATTGTTGAAAAAAAAACCACTAGAAATATTTTTAAAAAATCGAAAAACTTTTCGGAAAAAGTTACAGCAAAGAAAAAAAATGTTGGTATATTAAAAAAAAATTAATAATTAAATTATTCAAATAATAAATGGTGTCAAAAACTTTCGAGAAAAATTTCAAAAGTATCGGCGCCGCGCCGAAAATTTTCACAGGACATGATCAGTTCGCTCCTGATAAATTATGCTCATTTAGTTTGGGAGGGGGCTATATTTGAGGTTTGGGGGGCTCAACAGCCTAAGGCCCCACATAGGTTGCGCCCCTGGATGACAGAAAACAAAAGGTCTTTAGTCGCCAAAAAGCCGGACGAAAGAAAAAGCCGGTCGGACATTTTCATTTTGCCCAAAAAGCCGAACATGTCCGGCATTATCCGGACGTATGGTTACCCTACGTAAGTATATATTGGGCATTTATATTGCCAAGCGACGCCGACATAAAGTTACCTCCAGGAACGGTAAACTTTGTAACAATATATAAGGGGGGGGGCGGCAAGGCAAGAGACGGATTGATAAGGAACAGATGCGAAGGACGTTTTTCCCAACTAATAACAAAGAGCATCTCGTACTTCTGGGAAACTGTCATCCAAAAATTAGGATTTACACAAAAAAAAGGTTTTTTTCGTGCAATTTTCCAACTTACCCTAAATCTCCTAACTCATCCTAAATTTTCTGTCTGCCAAATTTCACATCTATCAGACATTGGGTGGGGCCTCCCCCAACCCTCCTTGACGACGCACGCTGGTGCCAGGGATATTAAAAGGAACGGGCCACTACACGGCCCTTCACTTTAATCATGTCATCCTGATAGCGTCTTTCCTTATCCGTATTTTTTTCTCACACAAGACTACAGTCGCCGCCAGTAGAAGCATCTCCTCAAGGTTCGTTGTCTGGTACCTCCCGGCCAATCAGTACTCGGCAACCTATGACGCGGTAGTTATCCTGCTCCACGATCAATAAAGAGAGATATATACATCACATTATGAGAGAAATAAAGATAGAACTATGTAAAAGTTAAAAAAGTACAAAAATTTATTAAAAAATAAAATAATTCCAAAAATTTATGTTGAAAATTCTAATAATTATATAAATATTACATTAAGGACACCATTATAAATAATTTTCCTAACTTAAATAGACTCTTTGGTTCAATTAAAATTAAACTTTTTTGACCGAACTCTTAGAAGCCCTTTTTTTCTATTGACCAAAAATGTATTTGTTAGTATTTGAAGCAAAAAGGAAAAGGATCAAAGAAAAATAATTTAAAAATAAATGCCTATGATGTATCTGACACCTTTTTAGCTTTTTATCCACACGTCAGTTAGAAACATACATGCGCTCTATCAACCTATAATCATAAAAACCCTGTACAAAATTTTTGATACCTTCCTAGCTAGCCTATTAGCACACGTCAAGTGAACCCCAATTATTTTAAAAAAATTGATCTACTATATTTAGGCCAAGCGTTGGGTACAAAATATTGGGTTCTATTTGCAAAAGGTCGAACAGAAATGAAATTTGGTGGGATGGTAGACGTAGGTCCCCTGATAGTACTCGGTTCGGTTCGGTTCACACTCTCTAGGATCCCGAAAAAAAGTCAAGAAAGTTTTTTTTTGTAAATTGTTGGTTCATATTCCTTTCCACATAGTTTCGAAAAAAATCAGTACTTTTTGAGGCTAATTAAGGAAAAAATAGTCAAAAATCCAAGATGGCGCCGTCTTTTTGACATCGCTCCTTAATAGAGAGGGATCGGGAATTTTACTGTTTAATGGAACCCAACAGCTATCGTTTGCGCCTAGTCCTGATTTTATGTTTTTGAAAACTTTTTATTTTTTAGTTTTTTTATCCGGCATCCCTTATCCAAGTATGAAAGGGCGCACTTCAAAAATCATAAGTTTTATAATATAAGATCAAATGTGACAAGTCAAGCATCAACTTACTTAGAAAACCTTTAAAAAAATATACCAGAATTGTTTGGTAGCCATATTTGTTTTAATCCGCGATTAAACTCTGATTTTGTTAAAATTTGCAAAGTACCCCCCAACTTTGGCGCGCCGTAAAGAAAAAACTATTGAACTTTTTTTATAATAATTAATAACTACTCCAAGTTTTCATCCCCTTTCCCCTCGAGCGGCAACCCCCCGAGGTCGCAAACTTAAATGTACTATCAGGGGACCTATCTCTACCATCCCATCAAATTTAATTTCTGTTCAACCTTTTGCAAATAGAAATCTCCTGACGCTTGGCCTAATTCCGAAAACCGCATATTAATGCAATGCTTTGTTAAAAAGTTAGCATTTTAAAAAAATTTTAATTGTCAAAAATCTGTCATTAGCATTACTGGATTTTGACCAAGATCTAATCAGCTGGTTACTAGAAAAAAAAGTTTTGACATATGTATTTTTTCGTGTCTCAAAATTTGAAGATGGTAATGTGAAATCCCCAGTCCTTTATCTTTTATAATAACTGAGTTTCTTATTCAATACTATTAAAAATGGATCACCCTGTACATATTTAATTAAATAAATATAAAAAGAATTGGCAAAAAAATGCCTTGGTTTTTTAAAAAGTCCCTGACTGTACAACACTATTAATTTAAGAAAAGCTTTGATTTTTGGGTAAATAAATACATTTTTGTTGGAATACCGTGAATATAAATTTATATAAGTACCTATTTACTTTATATTAAATTACATTATGGATTGATTATTACTCGTTTAATTTAATTTACAAACAATAATAAAAATTGTTTTCTTACCTAAGCAATCAAACAAAATTATCTAATTGATTAAATGTACTATACTTTCCAACACTACAAGTTTGGAAATTTTATCAAGCACTGATTTCTAAAATGTTGTACTTATGCGCTCCTGTAGTGTATGAAGATACACACCTACTATAACTATAACTTTCAAACCAGTTTATTGTAAGGTTATATTTACTATACGTGAAAGTTCAACATGACAACTTTTAATCCAAATGGTAAGTTTTTATTTTAAATATAATAATTAATATATAAATATAATATTCTTTCTTATCTGTTATTAAGGCGATATCATCAGCATATCTTAGGTGGTTCAAGTATTGTCCGTTTACTTTGATGCCCATTTCTTCCAAATCTAAGTTTATAAAAACATCTTCCAGGGCCTGGTTAAATAGTTTAGGAGATATTGTATCACCATCCAGCCAATCCACATAAGAAGAGGTGTCAGCTCTTCTTATGTGGATTGGCTCGGTTCCTCCGTGGATTTTGATTCATGTTGTTGCTTCGCTATATATATTGGCTATTAAATCTGTGTATCTGTGATGGATTCGGCTATTAATTAAAGATGCTTTTACTGCCCAGTGCTCAATGCTACCGAAAGCTTTTTCAAAATCTATAAACGCAATATATATAGTGGAATGTTGTATTCGTTGGCTCGTTCCATTAGGATTTTCAAGGTTAAAAGGTGGTCAACTGCACTGAAACCTTTTCTAAACCCTGCTTGTTCTTTTGATTGATATCGTCAAATTTTGTTGTTAGTCTA
This sequence comes from Aspidapion aeneum, assembly GCA_963576565.1. Lineage (NCBI taxonomy): Eukaryota > Metazoa > Arthropoda > Insecta > Coleoptera > Brentidae > Aspidapion > Aspidapion aeneum. The sequence goes on from OY755043.1 coordinate 22,885,327, forward strand.
TCTGTTAATATTTTCGTGAAAAACTTATAAATTACATTAAGTAGTGTTATAGGTCGATAGTTTTTAAGTTCTGCTCTATCGCCTTTATTGTGTAGAATAATGGTTATGAATTCTTTCCAGTTGTTTGTGATTGTTTTTTCTTTTAGTATTTTATTCAGTAGAATGTGGAGAGTCTTACCTACAGTTTTTCCACCATACTTGAGAATTTCTGCAGTTACTTCATCTTTTCCAGGGGTATTGTTATTTTTTATTTTCTTTAATGCTCTCTTTATTTTCGTTTGCTTATTTTAGGTTGTAGCTCTGAGTTTATGTTCTTTATTTTTGTTTCTCGCGATGGTTCCCTCTTTGTTTGGTATAATTCTGTATAGAATAGTTGTGTGATATTTATAATATCCTCTTTAACGTTAGTTTCTATGCCGTTCATATCCTTTATTTTAATTATTTCATATCTATCTAAAGTCGGCCTTACACATTTGATATTTCTATTATTTTCTATAACACTCTCAACTTTTATTTCTTGGCTCTTTCTTTTATTTTCTTTTAGCACTTTTCTTATAGTTTTATATATTTCTGTGTATTCTATCGATGTTCTTTTTCCTTCTTTGTCCAGGTTCCGCCTTTTTTTCATCAGTTTCTTTATTTCTTCTGATATAAAATTATCTGTCTTTTTATCTTTTTTTGCGATATCTTTTCCTAATTTGGTCATAGCCCTTGTCAGCGTATCATTTATTTCATCGATATTTTCATTTTCTAATCTTACGTTTTGGGTTAGCTGTTCCTTTAGTCTTTCTTTGTATATAGCTTTATTTTGTGTAAGTTTATTCATGTCAAGTTGTTCATTGTTATTATTAATTTTTTTTTTCGTTTCGAAATTGCTATCAATGCAGATTTTTGTTCTGACCATCCTGTGATCACTGCCTATTGTAAAGCTGTTTAGGACTGTTACATCTCTAATGGTGTTTTTCTCAGTAGTCAGTATGTAGTCGATTTCGTTTTTCATTATTCCATTAGAGCTGACCCATGTCCACTGTCGTTGCGGTTTCTTTCTCTAAAATGAATTCATTGCATAAAGTTGTTTTTCCTCTAGATAGTTCATTAAGGTTGTGCCCCTGTCATTCCTTTCGCCGTATGCAAAATTCCCCACCACTACCGTAAGATGGGTTTTGTTTTCTTCCATTGCTTTGGAGATATCCTCATAGAGTGCTTCGATGTGCTCGTCATCGTAGGTAGAAGTGGGGCTTATACTTGGATAACTTTGAGTGATGTTCTTTTCATTTTTAATGTAAGATAGGCAACGCGATCTGATATTCTTTTAATAGTTTGGACGTGTTTACTGATGGCTTTATTTATTATGAGTCCTTCTCCGAAGTTAGTGTTATCTTCGTTACTTTTATAGTATAGCAGATTAGCGGAGTTTAGTTTTATCCGGTTTTCGGATTTTCGACGAATTTCTGACAATCCTACAATATCCCATTTTATTCTTGAAAGCTCTTCCTCCAGTTCAATAATTTTTCCGTCGTTATTCATTGACCTAATATTGTATGTTCCTATTGTCAGTTTGACCAGTTTTTGTCTTGTTTTTAAATGTTTAATCTTTGTCATTAGCAAATTTTTGCCTCCCCCAGATTCCGTGAGGCAGACCATAGGGGTGTGGGATTCGGAGAGTTTCCTTCCCACCTTGGGACCACCTCCTTTCGTTTTCAAATTCGCCATGATTTTTTCATTGGGGGGTTGTGGCATTAAAATACCACGCTTGCCAGGCTTGTTGGTGAGTTTGTATTCAGCCGCCCATTCTGGGACAGACGCTGCTTGCAGCCGCTCATTCTGAGTCACAGTCACAGTGCTGTGTTTTTTCTTTTATATTTTCCCCAAAAAGAATGGTTGCCACCTACGCTATGTCCGCCGTACCGAGGTCCTTCTTCTCCGCCTTTTATACCGATGTGGTATTCTCCCGTATCCCTGGGAAAGGGACCCTAGACAGGTGCTAACCCTCCGGGTCAGAGAGTATCTGAAATCTACGGCAGGCAGAGGTCGATTCTTTTATTTTTATTTTTTTATTTTTATTAAGCAATCAACAGGCTTTCGCCCAATAACAGATTACAATCAATAAAGAGTTTACAAAAAAGCGTGCATAAGGCTTACTCTGTGTAAGTAACTTAAGAAAAATTACTTTTTTAAACTAAACTATTCTATGAAATCTAAGCAAATTTTATAAATAGAAATAAAAAAAAAACTTCAATTTGTCTAAGGATCTAGTGGGAAAACTATTGAAACCTATTTCAAATATATCTATCTACCTCTCGTAATTCATTATATAATAAACAACACATTCTATATACCAGATTATTTTGAACAAGGTTGGTGTTTGCTCTAGGCTAAGAAGGGACACAAAAATTTTACCTGATTGATAAGATAATCTGTTTGATGCCAAATTAATTTATACAGAAAAATAACTTCCGCCAATTTTCTCCTTTTTTCAAGAGTAATGAAGTTCGGTTCGGTTCGGTTCGGTTCGGTTCGGTTCGGTTCGGTTTGGTTCTTTGTAATAAAGGCATCTTAAAAACGTTTTTTGAATTTTTTCAATATCATTCTTATAAGTCATAAAAAGGACTCCATAAAATAGAACAATATTCTAAATTGCTTCTCACGTATGCGTTATAACCCAAATTTAACGTTTGTTTATTTTCAAAACCATGAAAGTTTCGAAGGACGAACCCCAGCATTCGATATGCTTTTGATGTAACAAATGCAATGTGCCTGTCAAACTTTAGTTCAGGATCAAAAATTATTCCAAGTTCTTTTTTTCAAGTTCAGATCCATTCATTTCATACCGATATATAATCGGGTTAGTTTTTCTGCTAAATGTCATGACGTAACATTTATTTACATTAAAATGTAATTTATTTTTTTTTCCGAACATTTTACTATATCATTTAAATCTTTTTGCAGTAATTCACAATCCACTTTACATCGTATTTCTCTGAATAATTTGTAATCATCCGCGAAAAAAAGACCAAATGATTTACTTATAGACTTTGGCACGCCAGTAATTAGCACATCGAAAAACAGAGGTCCGAGGTTTGAGCCCTGTGGTATGCCGAACCGAACGAAAGAGCTCTGATGAGGCGCCCCTGTAAACTACATATTGTTTTCGATTACTTAAGTATGAAGTAATTAAGTTAAGTAGATTATTTGAAATTCCAAACGATGAAAGCTTTTGGAGAAGAACATCATGGTTCATTTGATCAAATCTGTATATATCACGTCAACTTGAGTATTACTATCCAAAGCAGAATTAACATAATGTGTAAAACAAGCCAGATTTGTAACACTCGATCGTTTTGCTGTGAAACCATGTTGCTCCTCTGCAATACCTGCTTTGATATGATTATAAATCTTATTATAAACTATTGACTCAAATATTTTGCTAGGTGTACATATCAAGGCAACAGGTCGGTATTGTTTTATATCAGTTTGTTTCGTACTTTCGGTATTGGGCATATTTTTCATATTTTCTAAGCATCTGGATAGGTTTTTATTTTACGTTGAAAATAATCTGCAGGGGTCTCACCAGAAACTCTTTACATGCCTTGAAGATATACGGTGGAATATTATCCGGTCCGCATGCTTTTTTAGGTTTTAATTTGCAAATAGCTTCTAAAATATTAGATTGCGTAACCTGGTTTAAAGTTAAGACTGAATTATGTTATATTGATCTGGCTGATTAGAGTATACATATATAATTTGCAAATGTTTGAGCTATATCAGAGTTTCCATTGATTTGTTTTTCCTCAAAAGTCATGCTGTCTGATGAGTTTTTTCTAATATTATTTTCAAAGTTATTTACATCAGAATTTATATTATTTTCTAAATTTAAAATATATTCTCTATGTGCAACTTTTGTTTCCCTTTTAATTTTTGTTGTAAGAAGCAAAAAAATCTGGCTAACAAAATCATTATCAAACTCTTTCATTCTATTATGATAATATTCTTTTCGCCTTAAATCTCTTATAATACTGTAATTAAACCAAGGTGGGTATATTTTGTTAATGTTTTGCAAAAGAGATATTATTTAAAAAGATTTGATAAAAGTGCCTAACAGCTCAATTCGCATCGTCTTCACCATTCAGCTCTTCCCAGTTCGTATTTTTTAGTTTAGACACTTTTGTTTCTACAAAGCATTGACAGGTGCCATTAAACTACCACTATCTTCCAAGCGCGCATTTGATGTCAAATGAATATTGTTTTTTATGTGTTCTTATTTTACCGGTCTATTAAGGTAAATTGACAAATGACACTTTTGTTTCCAGAAAGCATTGAAAGGTCCCATTAAACTGCCACTATTATCAAAGCGCTACAAGCGCGCATTTCATGTCAAATGAATATTGTTTTTTTTATTTGTTTTTATTTTAACGGCCCATTAAGGTAAAGTGACAAATGAAACTTCTACTTTTTATAAAGCATTGAAAGGTGCCATTAAACTGTTACTATTATCCAAGCGCTACAAGTTCGCATTTCATGTCAAATCATTATTGTTTTTTTTTATTTGGTCTTATTTTACCGGCCTATTAAGGTTAAGTGACATATGACACTTTTGTTTTTAGAAAGCATTGAAAGATGCCATTGAACTGCCACTATTATCCAAGTGCGCATATCATGTCAAATGAATATATATTTTTTTATTCTAATTTTACCGGCCTATTATTGTAAAGTGACAAATGACACTTTTGTTTCTAGAAAGCATTGTAAGGTACCATCAAACTGGCGCTATTATCCAAGCGCTACAAACGCGTATTTCATTTCAAATGAATATTGTTTTTGTTATTTGTTCTTATTTTACCGGTCTATTAAGGTCAAGTGACAAATGACACTTTTGTTTCTAGAAAGCATTGAAAGGTGCTATTAAACTGCCACTATCATCCAAGCGCTACAAGCGCGAATTTCATGTCAAATGAATATTGTTTTTTTTTTATTTGTTCTTATTTTACCGACCTATTAAGGTAAACTGACAAATGACACTTCTGTTTTTAGAAAGCATTGAACGGTGCCATTATTAAACTGTTACTATTATCCAAGCGCTACAAGTTCGCATTTCATGTCAAATCATTATTGTTTTTTTTTATTTGGTCCTATTTTACCGACCTATTAAGGTTAAGTGACAAATGACACTTTTGTTTCTAGAAAGCATTAAAAGGTGCCATTGAACTGCCACTATTATCCAAGCGCGCATTTCATGTCAAATGAATATATATTTTTTTATTCTTATTTTACCGGCCTATTATTCTATTACCATTAAACTGCCGCTATTATCCAAGCGCTACAAGCGCGCATTTCATGTCAAATGAATATTGTTTTTTTTTATTTGTTCTTATTTTACCGGTCTATTAAGGTAAAGTATACATATATAATTTGCAAATGTTTGAGCTATATCAGAGTTACCATTGATTTGTTTTTCCTCAAAAGTCATGCTGTCTGATGAATTTTTTCTAATATTATTTTCAAAGTTATTTACATCAGAATTTATATTATTTTCTAAATTTAAAATATATTCTCTAGGTGCAACTTTTATTTCCCTTTTAATTTTTGTTGTAAGAAGCAAAAAAATCTGGCTAACAAAATCATTATCAAACTCTTTCATTCTATTATGATAATATTCTTTTCGCCTTAAATCTCTTATAATACTGTAATTAAACCAAGGTGGGTATATTTTTTTAATGTTTTGCAAAAGAGATATTATTTAAAAAGATTTGATAAAAGTGCCTAACAGCTCAATTCGCATCGTCTTCACCATTCAGCTCTTCCCAGTTCGTATTTTTTAGTTTAGACACTTTTGTTTCTACAAAGCATTGACAGGTGCCATTAAACTACCACTATCTTCCAAGCGCGCATTTGATGTCAAATGAATATTGTTTTTTATGTGTTCTTATTTTACCGGCCTATTAAGGTAAATTGACAAATGACACTTTTGTTTCTAGAAAGCATTGAAAGGTGCTATTAAACTGCCACTATCATCCAAGCGCTACAAGCGCGAATTTCATGTTAAATGAATATTGTTCTTTATTTATTTGTTCTTATTTTACCGGCCTATTAAGGTAAAGTGACAAAGGACACTTTTGTTTCTAGATAGCATTGAAAGATCCCATTAAACTGCCACTAGCATCCAAGCGCTACAAGTTCGTATTTCATGTCAAATGAATATTGTTTTTTTTATTTGTTCTTATTTTACCGGCCTATTAAGGTAACGTGACAAATGACACTTTTGTTTCTAGAGAGCATTGAAAGGTTTCATTAAACTGCCGCTAACCTAAGCGCTACAACTTTGAATTTCATGTCAAATATAATTTTCTTTTTTTTTTGTCCTATTTTACCGGCCTATTAAAACCAACTGTCAAATGATAGTTTTGTTTCTTGGGAGTGTTAATTGTTAATACATATTAAGCTTTAAACCAATATTTAAACAATGTTATCACTTCAGCACCACAATTTTAAACCATTTGTCAACCCATTATTTTGATCTAATTTTATTGGTCTAATAATGAAAAACGCCGGAAAAGTGTCCCAATTTTACTTGATTTCCACCCTTCTCGATTCGGTGGAACTGCTTTAGTAATTTACGGACATCAGAGCCTCTTAAAAATAGCCCCAGTGAGATTTTCATTTACCACAACCACTATTTGTTTGGTCCGCTGTAAAAAATGACGATATGACGATGTGGATGTCGATAACTTCAGGCACATGAAATATATAGGTTGTTTTGTTTTTAAAATAGTTTGTTTCCATAACTAGGAGTTAATAAAAATCATATTTGACACAGGTCTCTTTTTGAACGCTTACGTATTTGGGGTTTAAGCTTCAAACTGATCACACTGTACGTATTTAATTAAATATATCACAGACAAAAGTTGACAAAAAATGCCTCGGTTTTTTAAAAAGTCCCTGACTGTACAACACTATTCATTTAAGAAAAGCTTTGATTTTTGGACAAATAAATACATTTTTGTTAGAATACCATGAATATAAATTTATATAAGTACCTATTTACTTTATATTAAATTACATTATGGATCGATCATTACTCGTTTAATTTAATTTACAAACAATAATAAAAATTGTTTTCTTACGTAAGCAATCAAGCAAAATTATCTAATTGATTAAATGTACTATACTTTCCAACACTACAAGTTTGGAAATTTTATCAAGCACTGATTTCTAAAATACTGTATGCGCACGCATAATAAGTCCTCAGTGATGATAGTGATTGGGCTTATTTTAGTTTATTATTATTGTTATAATATATGCTAGGGATATAACTTTCAAACCAGTTTATTGTAAGGCTATATTTACTATACGTGAAAGTTTAACATGACAACTTTTAATTCAAATGGTAAGTTTTTATTTTAAATATAAAAGTGTAGTGATGTAAAGGCTCCGCGTAACTAAGAAAAAATGATAATTTAAAAACCGTTTTGCTATTATCTGCGCATTTTTATCATACAACGCCACGTTACGCAATCAAATTATTGCTCGAATGATTCCTTTAGTGACATTCCATTGTTACTTTTGTTTGGGACATTCCACTGTTACTTATGTTTGGGACATTGTTTTATTTTTCGAGTATACTGTTTTAATGCACGAGCACAGTACACAGAACCACAAGTAATAGAAAACACACCGTTTAGCTGTTTAACCCAGCGGTTCATTAAAAAACACGAAAAACGCTGAAAAAAATACTAAAAAGGAAAGACATGCAGTCGGAGAAAACGTTTATCTTTGCTATAATTTGCTAATCTTAGAAAATGCGAAAACTAACCCGTTTGTATATTTTTTTGCGGCGTTGACTAAAGAAACTTTCTATATGGTTCCGTTACAAAACAGCGCTGTACAAAATGGCGCGGAACAAAATAGCGGCGACAAACTAGCGCTGCGACAAAACAGCGCTGCGACAAATCAGCACCGTGGCAAATTAGCGGGGAACAAAGTAGCGTAGGTACAAAATAGCTGGTACAAAATAGCTGGTACAAAAAAGCGCTGGTACAAAAAAGCGCTGGTACAAAAAAGCGCTGGTACAAAATAGCGCCGGAACAAAATAGCGGTCGTACAAAATATATCAAATGCCGTTTTATCGAATAGTTGGTTATATTCAGTTTTGGCATATAGTTCGACTTAAGGGGTTTTTTCTAACATATTTTTTCAAAAAAAACCTTCCCTGACTTCTTTCGCGGGATCCTGGAGGGGTGAATCCAAACCGAACTGAATCGAACCGACCAGCATATTAAAAAAAAACTTCCCTGACTTCTTTCCCGGGATCCTAGAGGATCTAAATCCGAACCGAACGGAACCCAACTGAACTGAACCGAAGCAAACTTGGTTCGGTTCAGTTCGGTTCGGATTCACACTCTAGGATCCCGGGAAAGAAGCCAAGGAAGTTTTTTTTTAAATATACTGAAATAGCTAAAATAGCGCATGGTCAAAATGGCGCATACCATAATAGCGTATTTCGGTTCGATTCGGCTTAGATTGGTTTGTAATAACCAGCCAGGTCAGCTCGGTAAAATTTTTTTTTCAATTTTTTTCGCTATTTTGTACCGGCGCTATTTTGTATCGGCGGTATTTTATCCCGCGTCATTTTGTCTCACGCTATTTTGTCCCGCGCCATTTTGTTCAGAGCTGTTTAGTCGCAGCGGTATTTTGTCGCAGCGCTATTTTGTAAGGCCGCTTTTTTGTCCCGCTCCATTTTGTCTCACGTTATTTTGTTCCGCGCTATTTTGTACAGCGCTGTTTTGTACCGAAGCCATATATAGATGTAAACCTGCTAGTGTTTAAAGTTGTATTTTTAAAATGTACAGGGTCTCCCAAATTCGAAGTTTTGGGGACAGCTGCACAAGCACAAATAGAGGTGGGCAAGAAGGGGGATGGGGAAGAGGCAAAAATCAAATACTTGTGCCCTGAACGCCGACCGTTTATTTTTCGTTCAAAACCCCCAGACCGCGCCAAATTTGTTTACAAATACTCGTGAATGATGTAGTTATTAAACTCGGCACAGTTATTCAGAATAGACGGGAGACTAAAACAGTTAATTTAAAAACAAACAAAAAATTTTAAGTGATGGAAAATGGGAAAAATCCACCAAAAATTATCTATATTATATTTATGTACTAAAGGGCCAAGGAACCCGTCTTGGGGGCTAATCGTTAAAAATGATCAAATTTAGGGAATTTTTGGCGAGATTATGCATACATCCGAGTGTACATGTAGGTCATAAAGGAATCGTTTAACGCCCGCGCCCGCGGCTTGGAAATTACAATCAAGCAAAATTATCCAATTGATTAAATGTACTATACTTTCCAACACTACAAGTTTGGAAATTTTATAAAGCACTGATTTCTAAAATGATGTATGCGGTCCTGTAGTCTATGAATATACACACGCATTATACGTCCTCAGGGGGCTTATTTAGTTTATTATTATTGTTATATATGCTAGGTATATAACTTTCAAACCAGTTTATTGTAAGGTTATATTTACTATACGTGAAAGTTCAACATGACAACTTTTAATCCAAATGGTAAGTTTTTATTTTAAATATAAAAGTGTAGTGATGTAACGGCTCCGCATAACTAAGTAAAAAATGATAATTTAAACAGCGTTTTGCTATTATCTGCGCATTATTATCATACGACGCGACGTTACGCATGAACATCAAAATATTGCTCGAATGAATCCTTTAGTGACATTCGAACCGACTAGCATATTTAAAAAAAAACTTCCCTGACTTCTTTCCAGGGATCCTAGAGGATGTGAATCCGAACCGAACCCAACCGAACTGAACCGAAGCAAACTTGGTTCGGTTAAGTTCGGTTCGGATTTACACTCTCTATGATCCCGGGAAAGAAGCCAGGGAAGTTTTTTTTAAAAATATGCTGGAATAGCTAAAATAGCGTATGGTCAAAATGGCGCATACTATAATAGCGCATTTCGGTTTGATTCGGTTTAGATTGGTTTGTAATAACCAGCCAGGTCAGCTCGGTTTAATTTTTTTGCAATTTTGTTCGCTATTTTGTACCGGCGGTATTTTATCCCGCGCCATTTTGTCTCACGCTATTTTGTCCCGCGACATTTTGTTCAGAGCTGTTTAGTCGCAGCGCTATTTTGTAAGGCCGCTATTTTGTCCCGCGCCATTTTGTCTCACGTTATTTTGTTCCGCGCTATTTTGTTCCGTGCTATTTTGTACAGCGCTGTTTTGTACCGGAGCCATATATAGTTGTAAACCTGCTAGTGTTTAAAGTTGTATTTTTAAAATGTACAGGGTCTCCCAAATTCGATGTTTTGAGGACAGCTGCACAAGCACAAATAGAGGAGGGCAAAAAGGGGGATAGGGAAGAGGCAAAAATCAAATACTTGTGCCCTGAACGCCGTCCGTTTATTTTTCGTTCAAAACCCCCAGACCGCACCAACTTTATTTACAAATACTCGTGAATGACGTAGTTATTAAACTCGGCACAGTTATTCAGAATAGATGGGAGACTGAAATAGTTAATTTAAAAACAAACAAAAAATTTTAAGTGATGGAAAATAGGAAAACTCCACCAAAAATTATCTATATTATATCTATTTATGTACTAAAGGGCCAAGGAACCCGTCATGGGGGCTAATCGTTAAAAACTATCAAATTTAGGGAATTTTCGCCGAGATTATGCATGAATCCGAGTGTACATCTAGGTCATAAAGGAATCGTTTAAGGCCCGCGGGCTGAAAATTAAAATACAAGCTGCGAAGCATGGGTTTCACACACCCAGGGCGGGCGTTAAACGCTATTTTTGACTGATGACATACATAATTTTTTTTATGCACAAACATGATTTTAGCACAAGTTAAATTAGATATACTACCCTACTAACACAGGCTTCCAAATTTGTAAAAATATTAGAATTTTTAGTGTTAAGACTCTTTTTTTGTTTTAGAACATCAACATATTCGATACAATCCTCTCAAGGATGATTGGATTCTTGTTTCACCTCACAGGAATCTTCGACCCTGGAGTGGAACACACGAAAAATTAGCAGTAGAAAAGGTAGCAGCAAAGATTTATATTTATAACTTGTGCCCATTACAGATGAAGAAATATAAGGAGTTCCTATATCTCTAAATCCCTACCTCCCTATAGCAGCCTCACTATAGGATAATGGCAAGAAGGCCTGGCCAAGGTAGGTTGAGTCGCAATATATACTACTACAGTACAAGTGCAATATATACTACTACAGTACAAGTTAGCAACTTGTACTGTAGTAGTATATATTGTGACTCAACCTACCTTGGCCAAGCCATCTTGCCATTATCCTAAAGTGAGGCCGAGGGGTGGGACACTCATCAAAATTTGTACACCTATTTAAGTATTTAAGTTAAATACTGTATTTATTTGGGATTTAAAGGTATTTAATTGTATTTTAAAGTATTTAAAGGTATTTAAGTGTATTTAATAGTATTTAAATGTATTTAAAAGTATTTAAATGTATTTAAATGTATTTAAATGTATTTAAATGTATTTAAATGTATCTAAATGTATTTAAATGTATTTAAATGTATTTAAATGTATTTAAATGTATTTAAAGGTATTTAAATGTATTTAAAAGTATTTAATTGGATTTAGAAGTATTTAAAAGTATTTAAAAGCTATTTAAATGTATTTATTAAATACTTTAACCAAATTTGTACACCTATTTAAGGAGTGTCCCACCCCTCGAGTGAGGCTGCTATAGGGAGGTAGGGATTTAGAGATCTAGGAACTCTTTATATTTCTTCAACAGACATTTTGAAACTGAAATTTTTACAACTTTACGAGAGGGGGAGGGAAACAAGAAAAATTAAAAAAAGCAAATAATATTAATTTCCTACAATGAACCACTCGTGCGGTAAGCACGCAGTGGTGAAATTTCAGCTGGTTACTGGTTTTCCGAAAATGTGAAACATTGGGTCTTATGGGAGGTCAGACGTTTTTTTTATGATATTTTCAAAATGGCACCAACCAAACCAAAGGTTTTTAAGGAAGCAACATGGTTAAAATGTTAAAATCTTCAAAATTTAGCATTCCTTATTTTGAATTCAAATTACTCGCCATGTACCACATGCCAACTGTTATATTTGACATGTATTTGAGTTTGTCACCTGTGATTGTCACATTCGCTTCTGCTTTAAACTTAATTTTTATGTGAGCTAATGAAGCGGATATGAAAAATTAAGGATTACTATACATTAAAAAAAAATTGTTCTGCCAGAATAAAGTAAAAACAATCTCAAAAACGGCTTTATTTAAAAAAAAAAGAAATATTCATGAACCGTCATTCCAATTAAAAGACAATCAGCTGTGTCGTAACGTGACCATCAAAAAAAAATCAGCCCCGGATGTGACGTCAACAAAGTGAAGGATCGTGGCCCGTCCGTTTTGATAGCCCTGATTCAGCATCTTAACTCTATTGGTCTATAATTTGAAATAAACCAATCAAATTTATACGTGTGCCAAATTCTATACCGTTTTCTTTAAATCCGTCCCCTAACGTTGGTTAACACCGATTTTAACAACCTACATCCCCCCCAACCTTTAAGCAACATATTTGTGATAGTGAAAGGGAGAGAAAGGAAGGAAGAGCTAGAGAGAAGAGAGAGAGGTAAAGATAGAGAGGGAAACAAGAAAAGTGAAAAAAAAGCGGATAATATTCATTTCCTACAATGAAGTGTCAAATTCTATACCATTCTCTTTAAATGCGTCCCTAGTAGAGTATATTTCGTCCCCAATATTTACAATAATATTGATAATAACAAATTAAATAATAATAATAATTCTAAAAGAAAATATTAGGTGAAGAAACGAAGAGTTACACTTCTACGTGGGTTTTTTTTTCTAGACCTCATATTAATATTATAAAAAATAACCTAATACTTTAAATGAAACTATTTAATACTAAACTAAAATTTACCTATTTAATATACAGGGTGTCCCATAACTTAGGGGCCATAGGCCAACAGGTGATAGAGGAGCTCTGATTAAAAAGTTCCTATAACGCATGGGTCAAAACTCTTTCTTTGTCGAGATACAGAGCATCAAAGTTGGCGATTTTTAAAACTTTTTTGATAGTAACTTTTTAAAAAAACGCAGTAAAAATATGAAATTAGGTATCGTTGTGTATTAGAACAAGAGTAATAAACAGAAGTAAAAATTATTTAAAAAAAAATTAGTCGGTCAATTTTTTTTTTAAACTCTTTTTTTGGTATAATTTTTATGAATGCTATATTAAACGCAATGTTTTTTTTTTATACTTTTTGTTAATAAAAACAAGTCTCTAGCGAGACATAATAATAAAATAGTATTGATATTTTTTTTTTAAATAAGTATGCAAATTTTTTTTTTAATTTTTTTTTAAACATTTTTGAAGGTTATTTTGATAGCCTGTATCTCTTCAACTTCTAATTTTAGCAAAAAAGAAATACCACATTTTTGAAATACAATTAGCTTAGGATTCAGCTGGCTGTGACAATTTTTTTTTTGTAAATTCCTTTTCCACCCACTCCTCTAACTTTAAAAATCCTATATGTATTTATGATTTTACTAACGAATAATAGACCATTTTTAAATATTTTAAATCTAAAGTTTTTTTGAGTTGTTTAAATTTAAATAGGATAAACATTAGTTTTTTGAATAAAATTTTGATCTGTTGAACCCATCTTTAACGGTCGTCTATTTATATCCATGATATCTTGTATGTGTAATTTTTTCAATTCTGAATGTTTGGTTTTGTTGTACCTTTTCATTTATTTCAAGCGTATTAAAATCATATACGTAATATTCCGATACTCCCTGTTACCCATTTACACAATGGTTGGCGTTTGATGCAAACATTCAGAAATAAAGATACGAAAAATGCATAGATACCAAATTTACATAGATAGAGTTTTTGTCAACTGTACGCCGATGATTTGACGTAACGAATACAAGAATAAAATAATATTCATGCGTAAAAGTATAACCAGTCAGGACATTTTATCTTAAGGACTGCAAAAAGGATAGACTTATACCCATTGATATTGCTATTTCAAATATGTTTGCATTCTGTATCGTAAGGTACCGTAGGTATTGCAATAATACGTACTATATGGAAATAATATGCATTTGTCTTTGAAAGCAACCAATCAGGTCTTTTTTGCTTAAGGACCCCATGGCCCTCATGTTTGCATCATGAATGGGCAGTTACCGTGGGTATTGGAATATTATGTATATGATTAAAATAGGGTCTATTTCGTTTAGGTACCCAGATTCGATCCTAACAACCCCCTTTGTCCCGGGGCGATACGAGCAGGTTCTGGATTGCAAACTCCGAATTATGAGTCGACTTATGTGTTTACTAATGACTTTCCGGCACTTTTGGAGGAGGGACCAGAGCCGGAAGAGTCCGACGATCCGCTTTTTCAATTTAAAGCAGCCAAAGGTAAGGCAAAAACAGTGTACAGGGTTTTCCCGTATATTTTTACACCATATCTAAAATGTTGTATAAATGCAAAAGTTTCATATTTTTTTTCGAAGTTTAAGAATTTTTAAGTCCGAATGTCAAAAAAAAATTCTAAATGTCAAAATTTCACAGGTCGATGGTTTTTTTAAAGGGAACACCCTGTATATTATTTTAGATATTTATAGATCTTTTATCCCTGATTATAAAAATATTTATCATTGTATTATTTCATTCATTAGTTTTGGAGATATATGCGCTTAAATGTTTAAAATACTTAAATTGATCTCCTTAAAACATCAAGAGAGCCATGAAAAAGACAATCGCATTTACAAAAAAAGTGATGCTGTTGCTTTTGTAAGGTATATAATTAATTAATATTTACTATCCGGGGTGATTCTGCGCAGTAATGTGTGGAGCCGTCAGTAAAAACAAAAAATTATGCAATTTTTGTGAAAGAAAAAAATATTTAACACTTCATTTTTAATTTTCTACATAGCCTCCTTGATTATTAATATAATTTTGAATAATTCTTACAAATTTTCTGTGGATAGCTTGAAAGATAGAGTTCGCAAAATTTTCGTTAAGATCAACAATTGTTTCCTCTATTTTCTGTTGTAAAAAAAGTGTTTGCGGCCTGTTATAATACACCTTATTTTTTAGGAAGCCCCACAAAAAAATCAAGGGGAGACAAATTGGGGCTATTTGCTGGCCATAATAATCTGCCGTATCTTCCTATCCAATACATATATCTATTAAGTATTTAAAAAATTCTTTACTGGCTGGATGTTATGTGGTTCGGTTCGGTTCGGTTCGGGGGGCTTCGTCCTGTTGCCATATTAAATTTCTATAGCTGTTATTAACAGGGAGTTCTTTTAAAAGCTCTTCTATTTCATTTCGCAACAAATCATGGTATTTTTCTCCGGTTAAGTTCTTAAGTTACCATTTAAAAATACTCTGCCAATATATGGGCCCCTAAGCTCACACTAGGTACTATAGTTATAGTGTACGTGTGAGATATTATAACTAAAAACTGAAATATATTTTATTCAATTCCAGACTAAATTACCTTTTGTTTGATACCACACAAGCCATGTTTTGACTTAAACTCAAATTTTTGAAATCTACCCCCACCCTTAAAAAAAAACTAAAACGTATTTTGTTAAACTCCGGACTCAATTACCTTTCGTTTGATATCATACACACCATATTTTCACTTAAACTCTAATTTTTAAAATATACCCCCACCCTTTTTTTTAAATAAATTAAAATGTATTTTGTTTAACTGCATACTCAATTACCTTTCGTTTGATATCACACACGCCATATTTTCACATAAACTCTAATTTTTGAAAGCTACCCCCACCCTTTTATTTGGTTTGTGTTCGGTGGATTTTGTTCATTTTTAAATGGGACCATCTCGACCCAAGACCCAGCCTAGGTACTAAATTTCATTAAAATCGGCCAAGCGGTTTTTGAGTTATGCGCGTTGGTCGTTACAGACAGACATACAGACAGACAGACAGACAGACAGACAGACGGCGCAACAAAAAAGTTTCAAAATCATCTGAAACGCAAAGATATATAAAAAATTTTGAAATCGGAGCAACTTTTTTTTTCTTGAAAAAATTAGGATCACCATAGCTCACACTACTATAGTATAGTATATGTGTGAGCTAATATAGGCCCAATAACTCTGTTATTCAGGATACCGCACCAAACATGTAGGGATCTGCGTCCTTGAATTTTGACAGCTTGTAAAGCATGCGGGTTTTCTCTTGACCAAATATGCTTATTTTTTCTATTGAACATTCCCGCCGTGGTGAATGCTGCCTCATCTGTAAAAATTATATTTGACAATTTTTTTTGATTTGCCGCTATTCCTCGTTGTATTTCCTGACCAAAATGTAATCTGTTTATTTTATTTTCGTTCCTTAAATTTTGCACAGGTAAAAATTTATAAGCCTTGTATTTGTGATATTTTAAAACAGAGTGAATTTTATGCCATGATTTGTTAAAAAAAGTTGCTGCATCCGGAATAGACCGTTCAGGATTCTTTAAAATAACAAGGGAAAACATTTTTTTAAATATGATAAACTAACCTTGAAAATATAACAAAATATTTAGTTTTTTTTAAGTGTTTTTCTTTGATTAAATGAGTTTACTATATTTACTGTGGTTTGGCGGGTTGGTTGTCTTCTGTCGGGAAACTGAATATAATACGGGTTGCAAGCTACAGATGCATTTTCATTATTTGAGTAAAATAATTTAATAATATCCAGTTTTTCTTTAAAAAATCATCCTTAACCGCTCTTAAAACTGAATTTGACAAGGTGACAAAACAATAGTATCACTTTTGTGTCAATGCGATTGTTTTTTTCATGGCTTCCTTGATGTTTTAAAAAGTACCAATTTAAGTTTTTTAAACTTTTAAACGCATATATCTCCAAAACTATTAAACGAAATAATCCCAACATATATATTTTTGAAATCAGGAAAAAAGGATCTATAAACATCTGAAATAATATAGGGTGTTTCCTTTAAAAAAACCATCAACCTGTCAAATTTTGACATTTACAATTTTTTTTTGACATTCTGACACAAACATTCTTAAAATTCGTAAAAAATTATGAAACTTTTGTATTTATCATATTTTGATATCTATTCAAATAAACGTTTTAGATATGGTGTAAAAATATAAGGGAAAACCCTGTACAAAAATATGTTAGAAAATGTACAAAAAAATAAGAAGTTTGGAGTTTATCTGATTGATAGATGAATCAGCTGCTAAATGCGCTTCCACTCTAGCAAAACCGAATTGGAGAATTAATTCTTCTATAAAACTTTACCTAGAGAATAACGACTTCTCCTTATATCTTTCAAGAAGTAAATGTTTTTTATAAATAAATAATAAATAAAAAGGCCTTTATTTTAATCTCGGCGAAGGGCAGCATTGCTGTTTACTTATCCGAGAAAGAGAAAAAATAAATAACAGTCAAAAAAAATATTACAAAATTTTACAAGTTGGTGGCTCAGTGCGTTCGCGCATTGAACACCAGTGAGTTAAGGAATCTCGCTTGCTACAGTGGCGGGTTCGATCCCCGTCGGTTACCGAGGTCGGGTGCGGCAGACATTTATAGGATTCCTGGGGAGAAGTGTCCCTAGAAGAGTGACTATAAAGGTATATTTATAGACAGTATCCAGTAGTGAGCATACAAAACATACGGATGATTTTCGCTACGCGAAAACATCCGTATCACAAATTTGCTTCGCAAATTTGTGTTGAAAAAAATTTGCTTCGCAAATTAGTTTATTACCAAATTTGCTTCGCAAATTTGTGTTGAGAAAATTTGCTTTGCAAATTAGTTTATTAACAAATTTGCTTTGCAAATTTGTGTTGAGAAAAATTTGCTTCGCAAATTAGTTCATTAACACATTTGCTTCGCAAATTTTTTACATCCAACACTTTTAAAACTGTTGCAGCATTGATCTTCGCTGCGGCGAGATTTTGTGTTTAATTATTTATAAAAATAACAGTATTTCTATTGATATCGTACAATAACATTTGGGGGATTGGAAACAAAATCATTGTCTACAAGTTTCAAACCAAGAATTTGTAGAATTATTATTGGTTCATAAATTTGTGTTAATAAAATTTACTGCACAAAGTTACTTTTGTCAATAATTCGCTTTGCAAATTTAATTTACCAGTATTAATTTAAGTTAATATCGAACTCATACACAGTTATTAAAAAGGGAATTTTTTATCCCTAAAATGTGTAATTCTCGCTTTGCTCATGCGACAGACTCACGATCTCAAAAAATTACATATTTTCCTTGATACTTGATCAAGTATCATTTTCTCATAAATGCATTAATATTTTATTCTATAAAATCCGTTTAGTGGTTCTTTAAATAATAATTGTTATTCCAACTGTTGCTTTAACTTATGTCCAAGGGCGGATCGGGGGGGGGGGGGGGGGGGTTCGGTTCTCGGGGGGGGGGGTGGCACTTTAGGTGACATTCTCTGTTGGTAAAAAACGGTATATAATTTTTGAAAAATTTTGCATTTTTATTAGCAAAAACCTTACTTTTTACTTATTTTTTGTATAGTCAAAAAATTCTCGGGGGGGGGGCAAGTGCCCCTAGTGCCCCCCCTGGATCCGCCAGTGCTTCTGTCTGCAATAATTTACTTATAAATTCACTGAACCGATTTCAATAATAAAAAAAGAAGTATTGCTCTTTGAACAAAACTATTAAAATTTTTCGACAATTTTAAATCCAAGATGTTGGAAAAAAAGTCAAATTTGTCCTTCTTGAAAGGATCACTTCTTTGTATGTTGCGAGGATTTATTTTTTTATGATTAGTACCTCGTTGTGAGTGGTGGATCCAATAAATAAATTCAAAAAAGGGTCGAAAAATTTATCGTAACATAAGAAACAACTATCCTTTATGGAGGGTCAATATTTAGAGTTGGCGGAGAATTTCACCATGATGCTGTTTATTTTATTGTCAGTTTAGTAATAATGAATTTATGAGGAAATGAATGCACATAGAAATGGCAAGGGAATCGCGTAATCTGTAAAACTTTTCCGAAAAAAATCAAAAAATTTTCAAAAAATATAAGAATAAACAGCCTTTTTAAAAATTAAAGTTTTTATGACCGCCATTTTGGATTTTACAATGACGGCAAATTTTAATAGTGATCTTTTAAAAGCAATCAATCTGTTCCACTTTATATTTTAGTAAAATCGGTTCGGTAAAAATTTATTTATAAGGAAATTAATACAGACAGGATTTAGAAGACAATCGTTACAACCTGTAAAACAATATAGTTGAAGCAAAAATCAGTTTTTAACGATTCCTATCTCGTTGTGGTTAACAAAGATAGAGCTTTCTTACAAACAAAAAAATATCCAACATTTCCGACATAATGTTCGATCAATCAATCCCTGCCAACTACTCTGCTTTGGTAAAATTGGTGTTATAGTTGGAGAGTTATAACGAAAAACATTTTGTCGGGATTTTTTGCCCACCAGGTATATTTGAAAAGCGCTCACTTTTATAAATGGTTTTTTTCAGACCAAATTGATACTTTCAAATATCTTAAAATATTTACCATAACATACAAACATTTAACATAATATCAGGATGTAATAATAGCAAACTTTAATAGGTGGTAGAAAAGATTAAAAGAAGGACTTTTTCTTATTATATTTTGCACTATACTTCTTTGTTTTTTAGATAAAGGGTGCCAAACTTAACAGCTATTATTTTATTTTTTGTTATAACTTCCTTAAAAATCATAACAGAAAATCGACATTTTCTGAAATTATGCATGACAGTAAGGGTAATAATTAAATGGTAAAATTATTTGAAAATAAATAGAAATACTCAAAATTAATATCCAAAATAGGGGATTTTGGATATGGCGAAAGGAATGACAAGGGCACAACCTTAATGAACTATCTAGAGGAAAGACATATGTATGCAATTAATTATTTCTATAGGAAGAAACCGCAACGAAAGTGGACATGGCTTAGCCTGACTACTGAAAAAGCATTGTTAGAGATGTAACAGTCCTAAATAGCTTTACAACAGGCAGTGATCACAGGATGGTCAGAAAGGAAAATTAACAATAAAAATAAACAACTTGACATGAGTAAACTTACAGAAAATAAAGCCATATACAAAGAAATGCTAAATGAACAGCTAACGAACGAAAATATAGATGAAATAAATGATACGCTGCTAAGAACTATGACCAACGAATACAACATTCCACTCTATATTGCGTTTATAGACTTTGAAAAAGCTTTTGATAGTATTGAGCACTGGGCAGTAAAAGCATCTTTAATTAGTAGCCGAATAGATCACAGATACACAGATTTAATAGATAATATATATAGCGAAGCAACAACATCAATCAAAATCCACGAAGGGACCAAGCCAATCCGCATAAGAAAAGGTGTCAGCCAGGATGACACAATATCCCCTAAACTATTTAACCAGGCCCTAGAAGATGTTTTTAAAAACTTAGACTGGGAAGAAATAGGCATCAAAGTAAGCGGACAATACTTGAACCACCTAAGATATGCTGACGATATTGCCTTAATAACAGATAAGAAAGAGGAACTTATAAAAATGCTGGGAGAACTGGATACAGCAGCTAAAAATATAGGCTTGAGTATGAACTACACTAAAACTAAAATCATAACAAACACAGATGAAGATATCACCAGAATAAACCAAGAAAAAATAGAACAAGTAGATGAATATATATCTGAGACAAATTATTAAACTAAAAAAAGAAAACCAAACAGCTGAAATCAAGAGACGAGTAAGATTGGCCTGGGCAGCATTCGGTAAATTAAGCTACATAATAAAAAATAGAAAATATCCTCAGTACCTTAAAACGAAAGTGTATAACCAATGTATTCTTCCTGTGCTCACATATGGATCCCAGACCTGGACGCTTACAAAATCAAACATGGATAAGGTAACAAATGTTACATGTAAAGCTAACAGATAGAAAAAGGAATGAATGGATAAGAAATAAAATAAAAGTAAGGGATGTCAGAGTCGAGGTAGCAAAATTAAAATGGAAATTTGCTGGTCAAAATATCAAACTGAAAGACAACAATCGATGGAACAAATGCATTGTAGACTGGAGACCTTGGCACAATAAAAGAAGTAGGGGAAGACCCCAAATGAGATAGCGGACAATTTGATGAGACATGCAGGGACTAGATGGATGAACAGGGCGATAGACAGAGAAGAGTGGAAGATATTGGGGGAGGCCTATGTCCAAAGATGGATCGAATAAAGCTAAATAGATAGATAGATAGATAGACTTAAAATTATTACCAAAAATCGTTAAAATATAGTGCTAATATTATTATTTTATATTTGTTTTAAGGGTCCTTTAGACATGTACAAAAATCTATTTCAATTTCTTTTGTGTAAATGTAATAGCTCATAAAAATATTAATTCTTAAAAGAATTGAGAAATTTATACCTATTCCAAAGATTATTTGGCCACATATCCTTAACCTATCTATATTTTCTTGGAAAAAAGCAACGTTGTTCAATTTGATATTTTAAAAGTTCATCGTTTTTCCCTACTTTCCCAACTTAAAAAATGCTATAACTTGGCCAAAATTAATTTGAACTTTTTGTCTGCTTTGGACCTTCCGCACCATCTCTTAAAGATTGGTTCATCATTTAAATTACACCCTGTATTTTAGGTATCATATTTCAATTATATTTTATAAAAGGCCAAGGCCCAAAAGTAGGTCTCCATTTCCTGTTTACTGGGTATCCAATCTGAAGGACTGCGTATCCAAATGGATACACAATATAGTCTAAAAAGATGCCTTGCAGACTGATAAGAACTATGACAAAACTATAGGAAAAAATAAAAAACCCGAAATTGTAATTTACTCCCCATCCCTATACATGTAAAGTTATGTAAAAGTAACATTACCAACTTCCAGAAACGCTAGAGAGCTGTGATTTGACAGACTGACAGAAACTAAGAGAAATCTATATAATAATTGAGATAAAAGTATAGCCAAGTTCTCCAATATACATTTTAAAATTAAAGGTTTTTACTAGTTTCGAAAAGTTTTTAGCTCACACTACTACTATACTATTGTAGTGTGAGCTATGGTGATCCTAAATTTTTCGAGAAAAAAAAGTTGCTCCGATTTCAAAATTTAGCTCACACATATACTATACTATAGTAGTGTGAGCTATGGTGATCCTAATTTTTTCGAGAAAAAAAAAGTTGCTCCGATTTCAAAAATTTTTATATATCTTTGCGTTTCAGACGATTTTGAAACTTTTTTGTTGCGCCGTCTGTCTGTCTGTCTGTCTGTCTGTATGTCTGTCTGTATGTCTGTAACGACCAACGCGCATAACTCAAAAACCGCTTGGCCGATTTTAATGAAATATGGTACCTAGGCTGGGTCTTGGGTCGAGATGGTCCCATTTAAAAATGAACAAAATCCACCGAACACAAACCAAATAAAAGGGTGGGGGTAGATTTCAAAAATTAGAGTTTATGTGAAAATATGGCGTGTGTGATATCAGACGAAAGGTAATTGAGTTTGGAGTTAAACAAAATACATTTTAATTTATTTTTAAAAAAGGGTGGGGGTATATTATAAACGAAATATATATATATATATATATATAAACGAAAGGTAATTGGAGGAGTAAAGGAGTTTAACAAATAACATTTTAGTTTTTGCTTTTTTTAAGGGTGGGGGTAGATTTTGAAAATTTGAGTTTAAATCAAAACATGGCTTGTGTGGTATCAAACAAAAGGTAATTTAGTCTGGAGTTAAATAAAATATATTTCAGTTTTTAGTTATATTAGCTCACACGTAAACTATAACTATAGTACCTAGTGTGAGCTTAGGGGCCCATATATTAGCAGAGTATTTTTATATATCTTTGCGTTTCAGATGATTTTGAAACTTTTTTGTTGCGCCGTCTGTCTGTCTGTCTGTCTGTCTGTCTGTCTGTCTGTCTGTCTGTCTGTCTGTCTGTCTGTCTGTCTGTCTGTCTGTCTGTCTGTCTGTCTGTGTGTCTGTCTGTCTGTCTGTCTGTCTGTCTGTGTCTGTCTGTCTGTCTGTCTGTCTGTCTGTCTGTCTGTCTGTCTGTCTGTCTGTCTGTCTGTCTGTCTGTCTGTCTGTCTGTCTGTCTGTCTGTCTGTCTGTCTGTCTGTCTGTCTGTCTGTCTGTCTGTCTGTCTGTCTGTCTGTCTGTCTGTCTGTCTGTCTGTCTGTCTGTCTGTCTGTCTGTCTGTCTGTCTGTCTGTCTGTCTGTCTGTCTGTCTGTCTGTCTGTCTGTCTGTCTGTCTGTCTGTCTGTCTGTCTGTCTGTCTGTCTGTCTGTCTGTCTGTCTGTCTGTCTGTCTGTCTGTCTGTCTGTCTGTCTGTCTGTCTGTCTGTGTGTCTGTCTGTCTGTCTGTCTGTCTGTCTGTCTGTCTGTCTGTGTGTCTGTATGTCTGTCTGTAACGACCAACGCGCATAACTCAAAAACGGCTTGCCTGATTTTAATGAAATTTGGTACCCAGGCTGGGTTTTGGGTCGAGATGGTCCCATTTAAAAATGAACAAAATCCACCGAATACAAGCCAAATAAAAGGGTGGGGGGTAGATTTCAAAAATTAGAGTTTATGTAAAAATATAGCGTGTGTTATATCAAACGAAAGGTAATTGAGTCTGGAGTTAAACAAAATACATTTTAGTTTATTTAAAAAAAAGGGTGGGGGTAAATTTCAAAAATTAGTGTTTAAGTGGAAATATGGCGTGTGTGATATCAAACGAGAGGTAATTGAGTCTGGAGTTAAGCAAAATACATTTTAGTTTTTAAAAAGGGGGTAGATTTGAAAAATTAGAGTTTAAGTCAAAACATGGCTTGTGTGGTATCAAACGAAAGGTAATTGAGTCTGGAGTTCAATAAAATATACTTCAGTTTTTAGTTATATTAGCTTTCACGTAGATACACTATAACTATAGCATCCAGTGTGAGCTTAGGTTGCCCATAGATTGGCAGAGTATTTTAAATGTTTTGCGAAATATATTTAAAACGTAAAGTTTGGCACCCGTGAATAAAGAAAATAAAATTTTTTCGTGGATAATCGGGTGTAGAAAGGTTTTGTTCCTCTTGTGTTTTTCCGTGGGCAGCTCGAATGCTGTACACCCACGGGGGTTCAAGATTCAATGGCCACCCATTAAGTGTTGACAGTTAACTGTTTCGTGCTTAAGGAACCCTTCAGAACCGTGCATGGTCAATGTAACACCTTTGTAAAGTTGGAGAGACGGTATATAAATTTCATCTTACGATATTGATAAGAGAAATTAAATATAATGCCTGCAATACGGTATGCTTTAAGCACAAGTGGCGACATCTACCGAATACAAAAGAAACTATGCTCATGGAATAATACAAGAGAAACAAAACCTTTTTATATACGTTTAGCCACGAAAAATTTTTGTTTTTTTTAAATATTTAGCCTTGGAATTGGACACTGATTCAAAAATAAAATGTTAATTAGTCAACTGTAAGTGTGTGTAAGTGTAATTCATTTAATAACTACTCATTATTTGCCTTTGCCAACCCCTTACAACTGATGTTATTATCACTGGACTTTAATAATAATGTAATTTAATTAAAGTGCCTTTTTATCGCTAAAGTATGTAGCTCTCGCTCCCCTCATGCTAAAAACTTATTGCTTTAAAAAAATATTAATGTCACTTTTATCCTTTGAATTTGGTGTGTAAAATACTAATATTAGTTTTTGCCAAACATTCTGCCTAATATATAATCCAAAGAATTAACCTAGGAACTTAAAAATAGACAGTGACTTAAAAATGACATCTGCTATTTTGCAAATTTTATTCTGCTCTTTAAAATGAAAGTATACTATACTATAGTTAAATGTGGCATTTGCGAATTTCTTATCTATGAACCGACAATTTTTAATTTTGGTTACTTTGTTAAGCGCGCTCTATAAAAATGATAAAACTGTTGACTGATACTATGTAAAAAGGTTCGAGTAAGCGAATGGTGTAACTTCCGTCAAAATCTGACGTATGGTTTTGAAGATATCTTAATTTTTTATATAAAAATACATGAAATTTATTGAGCTTTTTAAATATTTTGGGATAAATATCAAAAACTATCGGTCCAAGATAATTTATTTTATAATGAAACGAATTGTAGCTCCGGCTCCTCTCATGCTACAGACTCAATGCATCAAAAAAAGTTTTAATTTCAACCAATTTGTGTATAAGATTCTATTTCGTTGACGTTTTACAAATATTTTTCGCGGTATTTGATCAAAAAATAAACCTAGAAACTAAAATTTTGTCATAACTTAAAAATGACGTATGTCATTTTATAGATTTTTGTCTCTTCTTTAACATAAAATTAATCCTATTATTATTGGAATTATATTTCAAAAAATATATGCAAATTCCTTTAATTTTATAAGATTTTTATTAATTTTGGACCGTTTTGATAAATGTTAAGTGCCGTACACCAGCGCCCTCTACATTAAGGTTAAAACTATAAATAAAGTTTTATGTAGAAAGGTTCGGCGAAGTGAGTAGTGTAATTTTTGTCCAATTCGGACCTACTGTTTTAAAGATATCGCGATTTTTGTAAAAATGCGTGTTAATGCGTGTTATTTCCGTTGTGATTTTTACGTGTTTTTTGGTATTTATTTTTCAAACTCAAAAACGGTACAACTTAGAAAAGTCGAACTTTTTTTAAAAAATATTTTGGTATTTTCTTAAAAAGATAGCAGTTCGAGAACTGTCAAAAAGTGTAAGGGCAAAAAAATTTCTCGATTCAGTATTTTTGACTGCAAAAACCTTGCATAGTTTTTGAAAAATCCTCAAAACTCAAAAACCAAAAACTAATTTTAAAAACCAACTATACGGTTACCGAACACTCCCTTAGGTCCGCAAATGTTTAAAATTTGGTTAAAATCCATTGAACAGTTTTGGAGTAATGACCAGATATATTTTAAAAAACGGCAAATAAACAGTGAAATTCTGACCAATTTTATTGTACAGTGAAAATGCGTTACTGCAGGGATTCAGAAGAGCCCCAAAATGGGGCACTTGACTTTTTCCGATCTGGCTGAAAAACAATAGGCTTCCTGACCACACATCAGAGTACACTTGTGCAAAATCTCAAGTTTCTAGAATAATCCCCTCGAACACCATAAGTGTCGCCAACTGAGGTACATCAAAAAAAGTCACTTTTTGACGGTTTTTCCCCTATTTCCCCTACTTGAAATTTTCCGATTTGACCCAAAATTGACATTTTTGGTCTCCCGTAAGTTCTTAATCAGTGCGCCAAATTTCATCCTTCTACGTCGAAGCGTTCCCGAGTAAGCGTCAAAATTCGAGCGCGATACACTAGGGGTGCTAGGGACGGAATAATAATAAAAAAAAAAAAATAAATAAAAATAATGTTACGGCCGAGGCGGCTCAAGTAATTGATTTTCGCCACAAGCGAAAATCAATAAAAATGTAACGGTACAGGGTGATTTTTTATAATTGCAAGATCGCTATAACTCGGTTATTATTGGGAGTAGAAAGTTCAAGCAAAAACTATTCGGTTTGGTAAATTATGGCCACTTTAGGCCCACCATTAGTATTTTTTTATAGGTTATAAAGGTTTTTAAAGGGGAACACCCTATATATTTTTGTATTTTTAAATTCCGCAAAAAATTAGCTTTACAGATGTATGTATCACTATGGCTCTATCTTTGTTAGTTTTCGAGATATTGACGATTGAAATTCCGAAAATTAGCAAATTTTAAATACGGTGCGGAGTATTTCCTGTGACAAGTCACAAACAATATTAAGATGTGTGGATACCTAATGACATTGTCAGTGCCAAATTTTAAATATTTATCAACAATGTTGCTTTATTCCAATGCAGAAAAGCAAGAGATACTTTTATTATATGCGAAAAATAATAAAAATGCCACTGCAACTGCGAGAGAATATCGAGAACTGTATCCAGCCCGACAATGTCCTTATATATCGACAATTCTTAGGATATATAGAAAATTTCGTGAAACATCATCTGTGGAACGAAAAAAACGAGTTGTTCGTCCAAACGAAGAGGCTAATTTAAATATTTTACTACATTTTCAAGAAAGCCCACAAATTTCTACAAGAAAAGTATCTTCCGCATTAGTGCAAGAAGGACAGGAACGCTTGACGTCTTTTACCAAAGTAAGAAGTGTCCTAAGAACAAATTCTTATTGGGCATATAAACAACAAGAACTTCAAGGCCTAACACCCGATCAGAAATGAAAAAGGGTAGAGTTTTGTCACTTTATGCATGAAAGACTAAACGCAGAACCCCGTTTTTTAAATCACATTTTGTGGTCGGATGAGTCGACGTTTTCAACTTGTGGTCTACCAAATAGACAGAATAGCAACTATGGTCCACGACTAACCCTTATTTTGTAAAAGAAATTAAAAGACAGGGAAGACAATCCGTGAATGTCTGGTGTGGCATACTGAACGACCGTGTTGTTGGGCCATTTTTTTTTGAGCACTCTTTAACGGGACAAATTTATTTAAATTTTTTACAAAATTACTTAGAAAATTTTTTGGATCACTTGCCACTTAATCAAAGAAGAAGATTGATTTTTCAGCAGGATGGGGCTCCTCCTCATAATGTTCATGAGGATCGAGAATTCTTAAATAATAATTTTAATGAATGGGTTGGGAAAAACGGCAGAATACGCTGGCCACCCAACAGTTTTGATTTAACTCCTTTAGACATTTTTTTATGGCGTCACCTTAAAGATAAAGTTTACAGATTAGAAGCGAGGAATACTCGAGAGCTAAGAGAATTAATATCACTGTCTGTCAATGAGCTTAATGAAAATTTTTCTAATTTAATAACCAGAACAATAAATAATTTAAGAGACCGGTTTCAAAAATGTATTGAGATCAATGGTGATAGGTTTGAACATTTGTTACGTTTATTTTTATTTATTTATGGATTTAAAACAATTAAAACATTTAAAAAATTGTCGTCTTTTGATTTTAAATTTCTATGAAAATTGACAAAGATGATTATTTATATTTAACAAACTGTCAGTCAATATTGTTTCAGTTTGTTAGTTACAGTCTATACGTTAAATACTCCGCACCGTACCTATTTAAAATTTGCTAATTTTCGGAATTTCAATCGTCAATATCTCGAAAACTAACAAAGATAGAGCCATAGTGTTACATATATCTGTAAAGCTAATTTTTTGCGGAACTTAAGAATACAAAAATATATAGAGTGTTCCCTTTAAAAAAATTGATCTGATTGTCGCCCCCTGTATATTATAACCTATAAAAAAATACTAATGGTGGGTCTAAAGTGGCCATAATTTACCAAACCAAACAGTTTTTGTTTGAACTTTCTACTCCCAATAATAACCGAGTTATAGCGATCTTGCAATTATAAAAAATCACCCTGTTCATGTCCGGCATGACCCTGGTAGCCGAGGACAAAAAACAAAATGTTAAAAAAAAGTAATTAATAATTGTCTAATAAGTATAATTAATACATCCTAATTTCGTAATTGTTAAAGAAAAAAAATAAATAACAATTTTATTATTATTATTATAGAGAAAAAAAGAAAACAACCTAAAAACTTGCTATAATAGTATTTATTGCTAGTTTCTTTCCAAATTTTGACTTTCTAATAGTTGTCTTTTAAATGCAGATTTAAAAGATGGTGATGATAGGTCTTTTTTATCAAATATTTTCAAGTTATTAATTATTTTTGGTGCACAATACGAAAAACTTCGCTGAAAAATTGTCGTACGATGCCGTGGTGTGTCATATCCTCATACAGTACGAGTATTGCGACTATGTCTAGTGCTTTCACTACTAAGTTTTTCAAAAAGATAAAATGGATTTTCTCGTTGCAAAAGCTTATGTAAAAAACAACTAAAATGCAACTTTTCTCAATTTTGCATATTGAGCCATTTTAGATCCTTTAGTTTTTGACGAACGTGATCACGCCTCCTTAGCCCCTACCCGAATCGTATACAAGAGTTTTGAACTTTTTGTAACCTACATTTACCTGATCCATCAAGACAAGTGCCGTAAACGAAGTTGCAGTAGTTGCAATGTGACAACACAAGGGTTTCGCATAAATTTTTAATTTTGAGTTTTTTGTTTACATCTTTACTTTTGTATAAATTCCTCAGAGAAATGTACGCTTTGTGAACCACTTTGGCAACCTGTGTCGTAAATCTTAATTGGGTATCAAAAACTACACCCAAATTTTTTTGCTCTAGCACATAATTTTCCCTTACATTATTTATCAAAACATCAAAATATTGTCTGGACCAGGCTGCCAAAGAGCCAAAATATATAACAGCTGATTTATCTGGATTTAAATTAAGTCCATTTTCTGTGGAATACTGATTGATCAGGTTCAGGTTTTTAATTAAGATAGTAATTGACATTTGAGCACTAGCTTGATAAAACGGCTTATAAACTTGTGTATCATCGCAATATTGGGCTAAGCTGCAGTCTTCTACACTCTTGTTCATGTCATTAATATAAATAATGAAGATTAGAGGACCCAAAATGGATCCTTGTGGTACGCCACGATTAAGTTCCACAGGTCTGGAGTCTTTACCACACATCCTAGTTCTTTGGAATCTTTTGCACAAATAGTTACTAAAAAACCTGACACTTTCTGATTGGAAACCATAATAAAAAAGTTTGGCAAAGAGCAAATTATGATGGAGAGTGTCGAAAGTTTTGCTATAATCCAAAAGCACAAGTGCTGTAGTTTCTCCTGTCGATATTAGCCAAAATATCATCCAAAATTTCAACAAGGGTTGAAGCTGTACTAAAACCCGGACGAAAACCTGATTGAGTGTCAGATAGAAGTTTATTGTCGAGAAAATATTTAAAAATTTCTTTATAAATAAGTTTTTTAAAGACTTTTGACAAAACTGAATAAACTGATGGGTCTCAAGTCAGATAGTTGACTTGGATTTAACCCCTTAGGCAATGGCAGTACGACAGCCTCTTTCCATTGTGTTTTCAATACAAAAATTAAAGATATGAATCAGAAATGGAACAAGAGTAGGAACCACCTACTTTAAAAAGTAAACCATTAGGATTTATATTTTTTGTTTTAGTACAATAACATTTAAGTTTTGTTATTTTTGGTGGTTCTAGAAGCATGTTTTTTTTGCAAGGTATTTTTTAAACAAAAAGTATCCTTTCCATTCTATAATTGAACTTATTTTGTGTCTGTTAATTCATTCTCACTGAAATAAAATAAATGAACCTTATATTTCTATCAACTCTTATACTAAAACTTAACCTATATTCCCTTTTTTTATTTCATGGATAACTTATCCCTGAATTGAAATAGAGAAACAAGTATCAAGTGAGATCTTGATGAAAATAGCTTTGAGTTGCCTTTCGACTACGTACCTACTTCAGTGTTTTTTATGTAACTTACTTTTCACTAACTTACGATTTTTAATGCGTAAAGGCAACTAAAAAACCTTTTTTATCCGGAATCCTTATCTCTATGTAAAGTCAAAGGTTAAAATTCACCCTGGCTAGGGGTTACTACTTTGGATCGGAATGGGACAACTGGGCGCCGCCAACTCGGCGCCGCTAACTTGGCGCCGGGCCAACTCGGCGCCGCCAACTGGGCGCCGGCCAACTCGGCGCCGGACTAAAATTTTTTTTTTTTTGATAAAATGTGTGGATGAAAAACAAAATATATTATTTATATAAAAACATCTTTAAAAAATCCTTTACGCAATTTTTTTGAAATTTGTTTTTGTTAAGTAAAGGTAAATCCATTAAGTCGACTGTTGAATCTTGGTAGTTGTAGTGTTTGGTAAGTTTCAGACAAATCGGTTTAAAAATAAAGAAATCCGCCATTTTGGATCCGCCATTGTTGTAATAAAAAACGTAAATTGTAGTGTTACCAGGTTACCAAACACTACAACTACCGAGATTCAACAGTCGTTAATGGATTTAACTTTATAGGCCAGCGGAATTACCATATTTTAAGGGAAAAAAAAAGAAAATTATTAACAGGACTTGGAGCATTGGAAATTGTAGAGCGGCGAAAAACGAAGTTAAAAAAAATAAATGCGTGAGCAGGGGCGTTGCGGGTAAGGTTTGGGGGGGGGGGGGGTAAAAAGTGGCAGGGAATCGTATTATTGCAATTTCCGACGAAAGTTGACCTCGGAGAAATAAATTATATACAGAAAAGTCATGAAATTGGCTAAAACTTTTGTAAATGACATTTTCTACATAACCTCAAAATGTTCCAGAAAAATTTTAAAAACCGTAATTTTTTTTATTTTTTAGTTTTGCAAAAATAATGTCAGTTTAACAAAACTTGGTAAGAGTAGAGCTCTTTGGGTGCTAAATGTCTACAATATTTTACAAACAAAAAAAATTAAGTTGTTTCAAAGATATTTGTTTTTTCCGCTCAAAAACACTTTATTTTTAAATGAAATTTCTCCTTCAGAAAATCATCGTATACAGTTCTGCTGGTACTCAGTTTTTGGCACTGAGATATACTTTTTGGCGAAATAAAAAAATATAATATGCGTCATTTAAAAAAATGTCCAAAAAAGGAAAAACTATACTGTAGTTATTTTATAAGTTTTAAAACATTTTTTAAAACTGACTATATCACCTAATTTTACGCAAAAAAAATGGCTATTATTATGGCAAAAAAAAATTGGGCTACCTGCCTTGCTTTTGGAAAATTAATGTAAATATATACATTATGGCAAAAAAAAAATTTATTAAATTTTTTTATCGCTCTGTATGTTATTTTTAATTTTTTTCTGAGTTTTATCGCCCCCAAAAAGTGCCGCCTAAAGCAAAGCACCCTGCCACCCCCAATTAAGCTGCTGATATATGTGCAGAGTTTTCCCGTATATTTTTACACCATTATCTTAAATGTTTATTTGAATAGTTATCAAAATATGATAAATACAGAAGTTTCATAATTTTTTACGAAGTTTAAGAATCTTAGGGTCAGGGTCAGAATGTAATGATTTTCTAGATGTCAAAATTTGACAGTTTGATGTCTTTTTTAAATTGAACATATATATTATTTTAGATTTTATCAGACCTTTTTCTTCCTGATTTCAAAAATATATATGTTGAAATTATTTAGTTTATTAGTTTTAAAGATATCTGCGTTTAAAAGTTTTTAAAAATTTAAGTTTCAGCCATGAAAAAGACAATCGAATTGACAGAAAAAGTGAGTTGTTGCTTTTGTAAGGTACATAATTTACTAATATTTTCCATCTGTGGTGATTCTGCGCAGTAATGTGGGGCGCCGCAAGCCAGTAAAAGCAAAAAATAATACACTTTTTTTTTTGAAAAATATAAATATCTAAAACTTCATTGATAATTTTCTACATAGTCTCCTTTATTATTTAATTTTGAATAATTCTTATAAATTTTCTGTAAATAGCTTAATAGATAGAGTGCGCAGAATTTCCATTGAGATCGACAAATATCTGTTCTATTTTCTCTTATAGAATTTGAACAGGCTCGAAAACACTTCAAATTCTACAAGAGAATTGTGTTTTTCATGGTTTTAATGTTTTAAAGAGTATCAATTTAATTTTTAAAACTTTTAAACGCATATATCTCCAAAACTAATAAACGAAATAATCATAACATATATATTTTTGAAATCAGGAAGAAAAGATCTATAAAAATCTAAAATAATATATAGGGTGTTCAATTGTTAAAAATCCATCAACCTGTCAAATTTTGACATTTAGAAAAAAAAATTACATTCTGACTCTAAGATTCCTAAAATTTGTAAAAAATTATAAAACTTTTGTATTTATAGTATCTATTCAAATAAACGTTTTAGATATGGTGTAAAAATATACGGGAAAATCCTGTACATATAGAAATTGGCTTAACTAGGGGATGACAGGGTGCTTCGCTTTAGGCGGCACTTTTTGGGGGCGATAAAACTCAGAAAGAAATTAAAAATAACATACAGAGCGATAAAAAAAAATAATTAGAAAAAATAAAATTTTTGTCATAATGTAAATATTTACATTAATTTTCCAAAAGCAAGGCAGGTAGCCTAATTTTATTTAACCATAATAATAGCCATTTATCTTGCGTGGAATTAAGTGATATAGTCAGTTTTAAAAAATGTTTTAAAACTTATAAAATAACTCCGACAACTTTAATATAATTATTGCAAAAAATTTTTTTTTGTTTTTTATATTTTCGGACATGTTTTTAAATGACGCATATTATCTTTTTTTAATTCGCCAAAAAGTACATCTCAGTGCCAAAAACTGAGTACCAGCAGAACTGGATACGATGATTTTCTGAAGGAGAAATTTTATTTAAAAATAAAGTGATTTTAAAAGGAAAAAACAAATATCTTAGAAATTTCTTACTTTTTTTGTTTGTAAAATATTGTAGACATTTAGCACCCAAAGGGCTCTACTCTTACCAATTTTTGTTAAACTGACGTTATTTTTGCAAAAATAAAAAATAAAAAACAAAAAATAAAAAAAATTACGGTTTTTTTAATTTTTCTCGAACATTTTGAGGTTATGTAAAAAATTATTAACTTTTTAACTTCGTTTTTCGCCGCTCTACAATTTCCAGTGCTTCAAGTCCTGTTAATAATTTTTTTAAGTGTAATTTGCCTGGTCTTTTACTTAAGAAAAACAAATTTCAAAAAAATTTCGTAAAGGATTTTTTAAAGATGTTTTTATATATAAATAATATATTTTGTTTTTTATCTACACATTTTATAAAAAAAAAAAATTCTCCGGCGCCGAGTTGTCCCGGCGCCCAGTTGGCGGCGCCGAGTTGGCAGCACCCAGTTGACGGCGACGAGTTGGCAGCGCCCAGTTGGCGGCGCCCAGTTGTCCTAGATCGATTTTAGATCGCCAGAAACCGTCCTCTTTTTAAACTTATTTTCAGGATTTTTCAGAGTCGCCACCTGTTTGAATGCATTTTTTGACTTTCAGGCACGTGCAAAGTCCTATGTTATCATCCGCACACTGATGAATATTTTACAACCTTAAGTCACGAAGGTGTTCTAAAAGTAATAACTGAGTGGATCAACATTGCCCGCGATTTAGGAAAAAAATATACTTGGGTAAGTTTTGATGACATTATCTATTTTTAACGTAAAGTTTGACATGAAAAATTTTTCGAAGATAAAAATTATTGTTTGAATTGTTTATTTCTTTTCGCTTACACTCAGTGGCGGCGCGTGGTAAAAAGCTTTGGGGGTGCACACCAAAAAAAAAAAATTGCGGCGCAGGCATAAATTTTTTTTGAGTGCCACGCTAACTTTTTGAGGTGTAATACAATTTAGAGCAAATAATTAAAAAATTTGATATTTAGTTAGATATTAGTTACCTACCTATTATTCTTGTAATTATAAATAAATAATAAATGTGTCATACCTAGTTAACATATATTTTCCCTTTTAATGGCAAAGATGAAAATTAAATTGCCTTTAAATATTGCACGCTAATGCTATCAGAACTAAAAACTTCCGCCATTGTCGTAAATACCAAATCGTCGAAATCAAAACAAACCGCCAGCGCCCGACCGATAATAGGAAGTTGTCTAAGCGCGCACGACTGAAAAGTGCGCGTGAACTGCTCTAAAATGCAACGCGAACCGTGGACGCAGGAGGCATCACGGGGGTGCGGGCGGCATCGAGGCTAGTTTTTGTATAAGCGCGGTGCCGAAGGAAGGTTCATATTCTTTGTAATGTAAGATTCTATGTCGTCCTCTTTTTCTATATTTCGTAATTAGCATGCGACATAACATCCACGGTGCATAGAAATTGGTTCCAGTAAATTACCGTAAAGAATTGGATTCGAGCTTGAGTTGAACACGAATACAAACACATACATACCGGGTATTAATTTCTAGATAATATTCCAGTCTTTAATGAATTCCTTTTGGGGTAATTATTAATTAAATTAAGCAATGATCAATGTTTAATATTTTTTTAAGTATAATTTGGGAGTGCACGTGCACATGTGCACTTATGGAGAAACCGCAACTGCTTACACTATACTCCGCGTCCTTTGTTCGTTCAACTTTCATTGCGTGCGAAAAGACGGATTTTCCAAATATGTTAAACACGTAAAAACTATAGTCCTTGCCATAGGCAGTTACACTTTTGTGAGATTTCCAACCTCTTTATTTATCATAAGCATACTGACAGCAACAAATAAATCTGAAAAATGACATGTCTTTAAGTTGTTTTTATCTGTGCGTTTTTTTTGTCAACCTACAGTCAGTATCTTTTTATCCAGAGACAATACCAGTATTACCTTTAATTTTATACCAACATGACATGTTTAATTTTTAATATATTTCGGGTTAGGAAATTTGATGTTTGTTTCATGTCCAAATCACAAAACTGTAACTGCGTATGGCAAGAAAAAAATTTTAAAGATAAAAAGTATTCTTTTAATCGTTTATTTCTTTTTGCTTACACTATACTCCGCGTCCTTTGTATGTTCAACTTCCATTGCGTGTGCAAATTTGTAAAGACGTATAAACTATAGTCCTTGCCATAGCCAGTTATACTTTTGTGATATTTCCAACCTCTTTATTTATCATATGCGTACTGACAGCAACAAAAAAATCTGAAAAATGGCATGTCTAAATTGTTTTTATCTGTGCGTTTTTTTTTGTCAACCTACAGTCAGTATCTCTTTATCCAGAGACAATACCAGTATTAACTTTAATTCTATACCAACATGACATGTTTAATTTTTAATATATTTCGGGTTAGGAAATTTTGTTTGTTTCATGTCCAAGTTACAAAAGTGTTACTGCGTATGGCAAGAAAAAATTTTTGAAGATAAAAATTATTCTTTGAATTGTTTATTCCTTTTCGCTTACACTATACTCTGCGTCCTTTGTTTGTTCAACTTCCATTGCGTGCGGAAAGACGGATTTTCCAAATATGTTACAAATTTGTAAAGACGTAAAAACTATAGTCCTTGCAATAGGCAGTTACACTTTTGTGACATCTAACCTCTTTATTTATCATATGCGTACTGACAGCAACAAAAAAATCTGAAAAATGGCATGTCTTTGAGTTGTTTTTATCTGTGCGTTTTTTTTGTCAACCTACAGTCAGTATCTTTTTATCCAGAGACAATACCAGTATTACCTTTAATTTTATACCAACATGACATGTTTACTTTTTAATATATTTCGGGTTTGGAAATTTTATGTTTGTTTCATGTCCAAGTCACAAAATTATAAATGCGAATGGCAAGAAAAATTTTTTGAAGATAAAAATTATTCTTTGAATTATTTATTTCTTTTCGCTTACACTATACTCCGCGTCCTTTGTTTGTTCAACTTCCATTGCGTGCGGAAAGACGGATTTTCCAAATATTATACAAATTTGTAAAGACGTAAAAAGTATAGTCCTTGCCATAAGCAGTTATACTTTTGTGAGATTTCCAACCTCTTTAGTTATCATCTGCATCCTGACAGCAACAAAAAAAATCTGAAAAATGACATGTCTTTGTTGTTTTTATCTGTGCGTTTTTTTGTCAATCTACAGTCAGTATCTTTTTATACAGAGACAATACCAGTATTACCTTTAATTTTATACCAACATGACATGTTTACTTTTTAATATATTTCGGGTTAAGAAATTTTATGTTTGTTTCATGTCCAAGTCACAAAAGTGTTACTGCATATGGCAAGAAAAATTTTTTGAAGATAAAAATTATTCTTTGAATTATTTATTTCTTTTCGCTTACACTATACTCCGCGTCCTTTGTTTGTTCAACTTCCATTGCGTGCGGAAAGACGGATTTTCCAAATATTATACAAATTTGTAAAGACGTAAAAAGTATAGTCCTTGCCATAAGCAGTTACACTTTTTTGAGATTTCCAACCTTTTTATTTATCATAAGCATACTGACAGCAACAAAAAAATCTGAAAAATGACATGTCTTTAAGTTGTTTTTATCTGTGCGTTTTTTTTGTCAACCTACAGTCAGTATCTTTTTATACAGAGACAATACCAGTATTACCTTTAATTTTATACCAACATGACATGTTCACTTTAATATATTTCGGGTTAGGAAATTTTATGTTTGTTTCATGTCCAAGTCACAAAAGTGTTACTGCGTATGGCAAGAAAAATTTTTGAAGATAAAAATTATTCGTTGAATTGTTTATGTCTTTTCGCTTACACTATACTCCGCGTCCTTTGTTTGTTCAACTTCCATTGCGTGCGGAAAGACAGGTTTTTCAAATATGTTACAAATTTGTAAAGACGTAAAAACTATAGTCCTTGCCATAGGCAGTTACAGTTTTGTGACATTTCCAACCTCTTTATTTATCATATGCGTACTGACAGAAACAAAAAAATCTGAAAAATGGCATATCTTTGAGGTATTTTTATCTGTGCGTTTTTTTTGTTAACCTACAGTCAGCATCTTTTTGTCTAGAGACAATGACAGTTTTACCTTTAATTTTTTACCAACATGACATGTTTACTATTTAATATATTTTTAGTTAGGAAGTATGTGTATTTCATATCAAACTCACAAAAGTGTAACTGCGTATGGCGACGACTATAGTAAGTATAAAATTTTAGGTCCAGATTTTTGAAAACAGAGGTACCGTGATGGGTTGTTCAAACCCTCATCCTCACTGTCAAATTTGGGCGTCGATGTTTCTTCCGAACGAACCTCGTATCAAAGATATCAACTTGCGAAAATATTTTGAAAAATACAATAGGCCAATGTTGCAAGACTACGTTCAAAAGGAGCTTGTAAAAAAAGAAAGGATTGTTGTAGAAAATGAGGTAGGTAAATAATAAAATGCCATAACAACAACTCAACCCTTGTGGAAGATTAATAAGGTGATAAATAGTTTGTTCCGTTTGGTCTTGAAGAACACTAACAACTTTTTGCGTTTTTTGAGAGCAGCTTTCCAATATCGGCACTCGTAATGGATTTTTTTATTTTTCTTAGAAAATACCGTTTTTACATTGATGACCTTATCAGGAGAAGGGATCTGTCTAAGAAAAAATAAATCTGATATCTTTGTAGCATTTCCTAAAAGCTTTCCAGTGATGTATATCAATATCAAATATTGCCACTCATAATGGAGAAATTTCTATTTTTCTAAATGTCTAACGATCTCACGAATAATATAGAGAACTATAGTCTATTGTTTTAATAGGTCTGGTTCCAAATCCTGATACTTTTACACACCCGATGACGCAACTACAGTCGTTCAGTTAAGTACAGCGGGGAAACTCGGTTATTATTAAAGATATTGATTTTCTGATTGCACCTTACTGTGCTCTTTTTTTGAGCCATTAAAAATGGCTCAATCAGATTTTTGTTATACCCCGTAGTTTCGCTAATACAGGGAGTTTTTGAAAAAATTGTATTTTTAATAATCCCTTGTATCTCGCTTATTTTGCGAGATATTTTTATTCTGCAAAAACCTTTTGTGTGTTGCCATAAAAAGGTTTTTACAGAATAAAAATATCTTGCAAAATACGCGAGATACAAGGAATTAATTAAAATGCAATTTTTTCAAAAACTCCCTGTATTAGCGAAACCACGGGGTATAGCAAAAATCTGATTACACCATTTTTAAGGGCTCCAAAAAAGAGCGGTAGGGTGCAATCAGAAAATCGATATCTTTAATAATAACCGAGTTTCCCATTTAATCCCATCGAAAATGGGACATATTCGGTCAAATTCTGTAGGCAACATGTGCAAAAGTATAAAGATCGTGATTCTGGTTAAACTGTTCTTGATTGTAACTCCGCTTTTGCAGGAATGGGTGTTTCTAGTTCCATACTGGGCTGTATGGCCATTTGAAACCATGGTCCTTCCAAAACGTCAATTCACCAGATTTTACGACGCAGACTCTTCTCAAATTGAAAAGCTAGCTGAAATTATTCCAAAGATGGTAGCCAAATATGACAATCTATTTAATACCCCCTTTCCTTACTCCATGGGATGGCATGGAGCGCTCACCGGAGAGAGATCCGGGGAATGCATGCCTCATTGGACTTTTCACGGGATGTACTACCCTTCTTTATTAAGGTTTGTTAAATTAACACACTACAAAGTACGAGACTGGTTTAAGGTGGAAAACTTCGCCCGAAAACTTACCATATGAACACTGATTATCCAATTTTTTTGCCAAATTTTTGTCCTAATAGAAGTAGAAAACGAGAAATCGTAATGCCTCAAAATTTTAACAAACATATCTTAGCAATTTTTCGCTAATTCATCTTATTCACAAAAAAAAAAAGTTATGGCTTAAACCAAACCAATATGTCAAAATAATGTTTGGCATTTTCGTAGCCCAGCTGTGTTATAGAAAACTGTTTTTTCGTTTTTGTATATTTTGGAAATATACAACAAAACATCAAAAATTGATGATGATGAAAGATACGTTTGACAATTTTTTATGAACAGAAAAAATGTTTCAATTAATTGTTTTATAGACGAGATCTATCAGGAGGTATAAAAGAGTGGTCAATTTTATATTTGCTGCATCAACCTCCTGAGTAAAGCGCGACACTCATATACCGGAGGCGAGTCAAGTCAATTAAGAAAATTTAATTAAGATGTCCGGGAATTTCAGATTATTTTCAGTTGTTTTAAACAAATAAAATGTTTTTTAATATTAGTTAAAGTTAAAGGCTTATAAGTAGGTATTTAAAGACATAATTTTTTTTGAGAGTCACTGTTTATTACCTACTAAACAAAATCACGGGATTACGAAGCGGGTAGATCGACTTCTGATCATCTCTTTTGTATAACCCAAGTTATTAAAAAGAAAATGGCATACGGACAAGAGCTGCATCTGCTTTACGTCGATTTGCAGAAGGCATATGATAGTATACCACTAAATCTACTTTCGAGAGCGTTGGAAAACACAAACATAAGCGTACAACTAATTAAGGCCATCAAAGAGTTATACCGCAATAGTAAGGCAAAAGTTAAAATAAAAGCAAAACTAACAAAAGGCTTTCAAGTAAATAAAGGTCTTAAACAAGGTTGCTGTATCTCGCCTACGCTCTTCAAGATATACTTGGAACAAGTCCTTAAAATATGGAAGAGAAAATGCCAAAACATGGGAATTCCGTTGGACGAAACCACCTTGTATACTTTGTGTTTCGCCGATGATCAGATAGTAGTGGCTCAGGATTATGACGACCTCGAATATATGACACGAAAACTAATAGAAGAGTACAATAAGTGGGGACTAGAGGTTAATTTCAATAAGACAGAGTATATGTGTATCGGTGGAATGAAACAGGATCTAATCTTAAATACCGGGCAGCGAATTCAGTCCTGTGATGAGATAAATAATTAGGTCTAAAAATTACAGCTGACGAAACACTAGATAAAGCTATTAAAGATCGAAACGTACAAGGAAGAAAAGCAATAACTTTAATAAATGGAATAATTTGGGACCAAAGTATATCAAAACATAACAAAAACCTTATATATAACATCATTGTAAACAGTATTATTACATACGGCTCAGAAGTATGGCCAATCAAGGATAGAACAGAAAAAATGCTTTCCGCTACGGAGATGGACTATTGGAGAAGAGCAGCAGGGAAATCAAAAAGAGAAAGTTACAAACTAAAGAATAAGAGAAATTATGACAGTGGGTGAACATACTTTAGTGGATGATATAAGAACAAAACAACTGGTGTGGTACGGACACGTACAAAGAATGAATAATGAAAGACTACCTAAACAAATCCTACAATGGAAACCAACTGGTCAAAGAAAACGAGGACGGCCAACGAGAAGCTGGAGAGAAGGAATAGACAGTGAAATAAGAAGAAGAGGCCTAGATGATGAATTATGGGCAAACAGAAACGAGTGGAGATTGGGTATTGGAAAACGTAGAACGTTGTGAAACCGATAAATTTATACGAATACGAAGCGATTCATAAGATAGTTTAAGATAACAGTAATTTACCTAATAAGTGCGGAAGAGGCACTAAACACACGCGTTAGGTATGTAAGTACAATATTTTTTCTATGAGGTTGTGGAAACAATAATAAAGCACAGCAATACAAATAATTCATTTAAGGTCTTTAATAACTCTTGTTCTGGATGTATTTGGTGACAGGCACATTATGTGCTCCAACCTTTATTGTGGCTTTTTTGGGATTATCGGTATTTTCTATCACAGTAAACAAACATTTTTTTGCTATTTTTATTCATAATAAGACGAAACGCCACTCCCTGGGTTTTGACGAAAAAATAGGCTTTGTTATTTACTCTATTTTTTATTTTTCCTGTCGCTATTAGAAAACATAGTCTATGTTGTTATTTTTTGGCAAAAATTAACGTGGTCAGTGCCAGGGACTCTAGTTTGTACTAGATTGTTAAAATATTTTATTAATTATGACATCTAATCTAACCTAATTTATAATTATGACTGTCATCCATTATCGCCTTTAAAATTTAGTAAGGCTTACAATTTTAGACCCGAATCGGTGTCCCTTATGACTCTAATAGGTACTGCCACCTTGTGACTGATATTTAAATTTTGCCTTGTTATATTTTGTTTAAAAAGTTGCCTGAATCGAATTTGTCGCCTTAATATTTATTTTATGCTGCTTAACTTAGTTTGTCTATCAGAAGCCTACGTAAAATTCAACTCAGACAAAACAGCTTATTTAAAACTTGATTTTTTCTTACAAAAAACTCACTAAACAATTACATTTTACACTTGCAAGGATGTTATATTTGCAAACACAAATAACTAAGTACATATTAACGATTCAATTTTTATTTGATATTTTTGATTGAGCTTCAATTGCTTACTATCCCAAGTAACATTTCTCTATTTATAGCAGAAGCTAAAAGGTTGCCAGCGTCTTTCCTTAAAACCATTAGCTTCAATGTTTGGTCGCTAGCATTACCCTTATATACCCCTTAGACCTCGTAAATGGGACTCCCCAATTGGTGGTGGCAACCTATGTATTAAACTCACTATAGAACTACAAGAAATAAGCTCTAGCTTCGCCCTCTAGCGGTTCCACCAGTATAGAACCTTTTAGAGCCTAAAGCTATTATGCCAGGTTCTAAAAGCAACTCAGAAACGTCCTCTATCCTATTATAAAACTAGATTTGGTAATTTGGTATCCTAGCAATTCCATTGAATACCAAAATACCTTTAGAGTAAAGAATTTTTCCTATAAAAACTTTAGCGATATTTTAGATTCACAATGGCTATATAAAATAATTTAGGTCACAAAATTGCCAAAATGTCAGAGTCCCAAAATTATTTTAGCACATAAAAATATACCTATATATGAGGAGTTTGTCGTTTTGTTGATCATCATATTGCCTGCCAGACTTATTTTTCTGATAAAAACGTATCTGAAAAGCTCTCAAAACAAGCGCGCCAGCTCAAAAATGCTTTTTAATCGTTTGCACTAGAGCAAATTATCGGTAATTTGCACTAGAGCAAATTATCGCAGTATTTTTCCATAACAAGCCCATTTTATTTAAACTCAAACTTTTGTCGCTTTTTTTCATTTATGTACAGAGAAACGTGCATTTCCAGAGAATCTAGAAAAAACCAACATATGTTACGAGCCCGAATTTTGTAAAAAAATTAATGCTGAAAACCGCACATCGATATCTTGAATAACTACTTACAAGATATAGGGTAAAAATTGGAGATGATCAAGAAATAATCTGAAAATAATTTTATTTTTATCTGTATAAACCCAGCATAAAACTCCTATAAAAAAAGAAAAACTTGGAAGAGTCCAAATGTGCAAAAAATAGCCTATAAATAAACCGCGTGATCAAAGTGTCTTTTTATCCCTCAATAAATTGTAGCCTTGCGCTACACTCATGTATAAACTTAAAGGCGATTTTAATCTAGGGTTTTTTATTTACAGACAGTTTTAAATTGCAAAAATAAACAAAAATTTTCTGCCGAAAATTTAGGGTTAGAAGTTTGTAACCGGTGAATGCCTTTTCCGTTCGAGTCGAACCGCGAAAACCAGGGCGTGACGTCACTACGCCCCGCTCGCTCGACGGGTTGTCTACTCGAACGCACTCTCAGAAACCTTTTAAATAAGCGTTCATGATAAGAAAAAATACCAAAATAACGTTTAGTATTTTTTAAATAATTAGGAAGATAGGGAAATTATTTTAATCAATCAATCAGATTTTTTCATTTTTAGGTCAGCAAC
Organism: Aspidapion aeneum; assembly: GCA_963576565.1. Lineage (NCBI taxonomy): Eukaryota > Metazoa > Arthropoda > Insecta > Coleoptera > Brentidae > Aspidapion > Aspidapion aeneum. Next base: position 22,928,634 of record OY755043.1, read on the forward strand.
AGTGAAAAAGTTTATGGTGGGATATGAGATGTTCGCGCAAGCGCAGAGAGATTTGACTGCCGAAAAGGCTGCAGCCATGTTAAGAGAGCAGAAGGAAACGATTTCAGTATAGTTGTGGTGAAATTCTAGTAAAATAAAAGTTGGTCATCGTTGAAATCTGCAGACGTTTTTGTATAGATTTTTAATCTGAGGACACGGCAGTGCCCGGCCAAGTTCGCGGCGTAAACTGCTGTATAGTTTTTGCAAAGTCAGTTGAACAAAGATAAAAGCCGACCATCGGCATATCCTTTAAAGAAAGTGAAATGGGCGGCGGTAGATATACTCATGAAGATTATTTCATTTAATTATGGCGTAAACTAAAGAAATAAAAATAGATAATAAAACTTTCTAGTCCTACACCTACAGAACCGACACTGATTTATTTTTTAACTCTGCATACTGCGGACTAAAGGGGTCCCGCAAATTACACCTAAAAAAAAAGGAAAAGCGCATCTCAAAAAAATCTGCCAATCAGGTGCCGTTCATCCACCTGGGCTCGGTCGGTCGGAAAACAAATACTTTGTGCTCGGACCGCAAAGAGCCGCGCCTTTTCTCTGTCGGTAGGGTTGAAATTATACCAGGAAGATTTTATATGAATTTGAAGGGCAGAATGAAGCAAAATTTCATGAAATCGATAGAACCCCGTATTAGGAGTTATTCAACTGACCTTGCAAAAACTATACCATCTTTTCTAGAAACATTTCAGCCCATATTTGACCTCTCTGAGCTACGAAACTCAAACTTTGCAGAGTCGTAGATCTGTATAGATTTAACAACCCCTCCAAGTTTCATGGACCATAAAGTAGTAAAGTAGTTATGAAAATTTTAAAAACGTCGAAATTGCCACTCACTCACTAACTCATGTATAGATCATCCAAATTCTACTGTACAAGGTGGGCCAAATTCAATGTTTTTTGCTGGTTTTAGGTATTTCTAGCCGAGACACACAAACGAGTAGACATGTCCTGGGCTCGATTTTCGAGACGTCTTCAAATATCAAAACCGGTTCTTGATAAACCTCGTAGTTTTTTAGCTACAAGGGGATTTTGAAAAGTCTGCATATATGGAGGTGGCCTATAACTTTTTTATTTATAAAAATTTCATTTTGGTGTAAGATGCTATTTTGCAGGTTTTTTTATAGAGAATACAACTATCAAACTAAATTTTATGCGTCACTGTTAGTTTTCGAGATATTAGAAAAAGTTTAAATTTTCTTACGAAATTACTTATTTTTTGTTTTTGTTTCGAAATCTACGTCAAATTTTCTATTTAACGATATGTCATAAATATCTTGAAAACTGCGTAACAAACTGTCATTTATGATATATTGTTACAGAAAATTTGACGTAGATTTCAAAACAAAAACAAAAAATGAGTCATTCCATAAGAAAATTTAGATTTTTTTTAATATCTCAAAAACTAAAAGTGACAGATAAAAATTAGTTTGACAGTCGGATTCTTCATAAAAAAACCTGTGAAAAAGCATGTTACACCAAAGTGAAATTTTCATAAATAAAAAAGTTATGGGCCAACTCCATAAATGCAGACTTTTCAAAACCCCCTTGTAGCTAAAAAACTACAAGGTTTATCAAGAAGCGGTTTTGATATTTGAAGACGTCTCGAAAATCGAGCCTAGGACATGTCCACTCGTTTTTGTGTATCTCGGCTAGAAATACCTAAAACCAGCAAAAAACATCGAATTTGGCCTACCCTGTACTTCCAGACATGCTACAAAGCTGAAATTTGGCAGACTGATAGAAAACCACCCCTTGGAAAAAGTAAAAAACCCAAAGATTCTAATTTAGTCCCCTTCCCTATACATGTAAAGTTATGTAAAAGTAACACTTTCAGAAACGCTAGAAAGTTGAGCTTTGGCAGCCTGATAGGAACTATGATAAAACTATGAGAAAAAATTTTAAATCCCCAAAATTTTAAGTTTTGAACAATATTTTATTTATTATCCAAATTCTTTAAAAAAGGAGTAGAAACCTGACAAAAACATTTCATGTAAAAAAAGCCAAGTACGCGAAAATGGCATTCCGTAAAAAGATTCGAGATAAAAGTAAAGGCAAGTTCTCTAATACAAATTTCAAAATGAAAGGTTCTTACACGAGTCGTTAAATACCGAGATGAATTCCAAGACGTGCGCAAGCGTTGATCTGTCACTTCTGCCAACCAATCAACTGAGAGATATTTCAGTATGGTTTTATACAGCAAAACTTTAATAATTTCCAGTTCTTTTTTATGAAAATTCGTGGTTTTTGTGCTGTGAAAATGCCGGTGACGTGCAAGTTGTGTGACAAATTATTTAGTGCCCAATTTAATTTGAATAAACACTGTCAAAGTAAACATGGCATACAAAAACAAAGGTATTCCTATGCAGAAAGTGTTTTTGTGTTTAGATGCCTAGAATGTAAATGCTCCTTCCCAAAAAACTTGGATCTGTGTGATCATTTGAAATACAAACACAATCAAGAAATACTTGAAGAAACATTGGAGTTGAGAGTCAATACACCCATGGCAAAACAAAATAAACGTGAAAGGCATAAGATCATATAGAAGAAATACTGCATATGCCTCAAAAAATATTAATCGCAGCACATAGATATTGTATATTTTTGAAATCAGAAAGAAAAGACGAATCTTAAAATTCAAAAATATACAGGGTGTTCCCTCTCAAAAAATCGACTTCATTGTCACACCCTGTACAGGGTGTCCCAAATTCGTTGTTTTTTTGTGGTGTCGGGTATTTCTAGGGGAGATAGAAAAAAAACTAACATCCCTTTGCGACGCTCAAATTTCAAGAGAAGCCTAAAGGTGAAAACCACATTTAGATATAGCAAGCCGTTTTTAAGCTACTGAGTGTTTTTGTCTGCATTTTGGGAGGGGGTCTATAACTTTTTTGTTTATGAAAATTTTGTTTTTGTGTAAATAGCTTTCTTATAGATCTTTTCTTGAAGAATTGACAGATGTAAACGGTTTTTATTTATCTCTTTTGGTTTTTAAGATATTGCATAAAGTTGTTATTTTTCTTACAGAATAACTCTTTTTTTATTCGATTTTTAAAATCAGCTTAAAATTTCCTTTATGATGTATCACACTCAATATTTTATTTTTTTATTGTTTTCTTTATTTTTATTTTTTAATCACCTCTTTATTATTTTTTTATTTTTATAATATTAAACCGAACCGAACCGAACCGAACCCATTAAGCAAACTAAAATATATGGTAAAAATAAAAAAAATACAAAAATATTAAGAAATAAAGGGAAAAAAAATAATGATATCTCAAAAACTAAACGTGACCAATAAAATTTAATTTAACAGTTGAATTCCTCTTAAAAAAGTGTCTTAAGAATTTTTTCACAGAAATAAAAAATATTAATAAATAAACAAGTTATAGCCAAACCCCTTCCCAAAATGCAGACTTTTTAAAAAGACCCCGTCGTTTACAAACGGCTTGCTATATCAAAATGCGATTTTCACCTTTAAGCTTCTTTTGAAATTCGAGTGTCACAAAGGGAGATCAGTTTTTTTTAGCCCCTCTAGAAATACCCGAAACCCCCCAAAAACATCGAATTTGGGACACCGTGTACATGGTGACGGATAGAAAAAAATTATGTTGGCTTTTAAAGTTGTCATAATTAACCAAAAAAATCTCAATTTATTTTCAATGATAAAGTTGCTGAGTGCTCCGGTTATAAAAAACCACCCGGTACCTACATAAAATCATACCTAAAAATTAGAATTGACCATTATTTTATACCTTGAATTTTTTATTATACGTTAAGCTCTTCGATCTCGCGCCAATGACGGTATTCGCGCCAATAATTTAAATTAGACATTTTGACGTTAATTTTGGCGCATGCTCCTTTGATGGAATTCATCTCGGTATTTAACGACTCGTGTTCTTACTAGCTTGGAAATGTTTTTCTAAACTTGGCTATTACGGCTGCAAATGACTCTTAGGCACAGTGCTAAATTGAACATAAAGAAGTTTGGGTATAATAGTAAAGGTTAAAAAAAACATTTGCGAACTAGTAAGAACCTTTAATTTTGAAATGTGTATTAGAGAACTTGGCTTTACTTTTATCTCAATTATTTTTACGTAATACCACTATCGCGGACTTGGCCTTTTCATGTATGTTTTTGTTATGATTAGATATTAATTAGAATACTAAAAAACGTTTCTTTTAGTTTGGTTGTATGAAAATATTTACAAGCTAGTAACCCTGAATCCTGAATCGCTGAATTTTACATTTCCCAAAAATTATCATTACAAAAATACCTACCTAACAATATGGGATAACAACGGAGAGAGTTTAATCGCATTAGGACAAGGGATAGCTAAGAAAAATAGTAAAAATAACAAAAATAATTTATCTCAGCCTTGATTACCAAAAAAGGCGTATTTCACGCTATTATAACTGACCTTTCTGATTATGGGAATATTCTTGGTAGTTTTGAGGCAATTATTAGCCACGGACCGTTTGGTTATTCGTTCTCTTATGGATCGTTCATACTCGTCTTTTGTCTAGTCTTTTGTCTTAGTTTAGTCATATGTCTTGTCATAAGAAAGTTAAAACCACTGTTTCTTATGGGAGTGTTCATACAATGCTTTTGCTTTTGTTTTTGATTAGTCTTTGTCTTAAGAGTTGCCAACTTTCAATCCTTAGGACAAGGACTAAGACGAGTGACAGACATTAGCTGATATTTGTTGTTTTTTTTACAGGGCGTCCGAAGAGCGCAAGCGGGCGGCCGAAATTTTGAATTTACCGCCATTAATCATGTTTTTAACAAAAAATCTCAACATAACCTCAAAATTTTATTTGTTTTTTTTTATTTTTCGCTTTTGTTCTTTCGTGTCTGTGTTTCGTGCACAGATTAGGTTAAATAAGATTGTTTTGTGTAGAAAATGACTTTTGAAGAGGGCCTTTTTATTGAAATTGAATTTTTTTTTCAGTGGGTTGTTCATACTCGTCTTAGTCTTTTGTTTTTGATTAGTCTTTGTCCTTTGATTAGTCTAAGCTGTCTTAAACAAAATCGGCTGTTCATACTCGTCTTTTGTTTTTGATTAGTCTTAGTCATAACCCACTGAAAAAAAAATTCAATTTCAATAAAAAGGCCCCTTTTCAAAAGTCATTTTCTACACAAAACAATCTTATTTAACCTAATTTGTGCACGAAACACAGACACGAAAGAACTAAATCGAAAAAGAAAATAAAAACAAATAAAATTTTGAGGTTATGTTGAGATTTTCTGTTAAAAACATGATTAATAGCGGTAAATTCAAAATTTCGGCCGCGCGCTTGCGCTCTTCGGACGCCCTGTAAAAAAAAACAACAAATATCAGCTGATGTCTGTCACTCGTCTTAGTCGTTGTCCTAAGGATTGAAAGTTGGCAACTCTTAAGACAAAGACTAATCAAAAACAAAAGCAAAAGCATTGTATGAACACTCCCATAAGAAACAGTGGTTTTAACTTTCTCATGACAAGACATATGACTAAACCAAGACAAAAGACTAGACAAAAGACGAGTATAAACGATCCATAAGACTAATCAAAAACAAAAGACGAGTATGAACAGCCGATTTTGTTTAAGACAGCTAACACTAATCAAAGGACAAAGACTAATCAAAAACAAAAGACTAAGACGAGTATGAACAATACTTTAGTTTAAATGTGAGAATTAAACAGAGAGCATTTAACCAAGAAACGTAAAAAAATCATACATTTTCATTGTTTAATTAATCAATAATAACCCTGCTCTAGAGTAGAGATCCTGTATGTATGACGGTGGATAGAATAGACCGGTGTTCGGATCTTATAAATATATGTCGAATTTTCACGACACTGGTGGTCCAGCTGATTTTTGTAAACAAAAGTTAGATATGATATGAACAACTAATATTTTTTGAATTTTTTAAAAACGAAGGCAATTTTCCTACTATTTTTTAGTATATTTTTATAAAATAATATTTTTCAGCATACCAGTCGTAATTTTTTTTAGCCCGCTTTATTTCTCTTTACACAAAAATTAAAATTTGAAGCAAATAATGTGCGCTTCAGCTTCAAAAATAATCCGCTGATCTACTTCTTTGTTTACTTCCTAAGTCCTCGGTTCACCTTTGATATTAAACGATCACATTCAGTTTGACTTGTAGTTTAAGTTTTGCGTAATAAAAAATAAAGCGGGCTAAAAAAAAATAACGACAATAAGTCTAGAAAATTATATTTTATAAGGATGTACCAGAAAACAGTGGGAAAATTGCCTTAGTTTTCAAAAAATTCAAAAAATATTAGTAGTTGTTTATATCATATCTAACTTTTGTTTACAAAAGTCAGCTGGACCACCAGTGACGGAACCGAACACCGGTCTATTCTATCCACCGTGTCATGGAATAAATAACATTATTTCTTCGATGACCGTGTGTGTATGACATATTTTTTCTAAAGAGTGCAACAGTTACTGAAATTAACATTTTTTGGTTATGTTATTTTCTTGCCGAATTCATTGGCGTTTCACTAAAATAATTTAAATGGTCAGCGGTGAGTGACATCAATCATCATGCAACATATAAACAATGTTTGTCGGTCACCCCCTGTATATGTTTTGTTATAAAACGTTTATTTTTAATGTCCAACTTCTATGAATTAACAAGGACAGAAAGTGCGTCTCTCTCTAAACATCGCTAGAGTATAGAGGACCGAAATTTTCATCCTTTGATTTTGACTTAAATAAATTTGACTTTGAAGAGTTTGTCGCGTCTCTTTATCTGTAAATATGTAATACATACAGGGTCTCTACTCTGGAGGTAGGTTATCTTTGGTTAAAAGAACAATGAAAACACATGATATTTTGACGTCTGCTCTTGGTTAAGCGCAGTAGCGGTTTCTCCATAAGTGCACATGTGCACGTGCATTCCCAAATTTTACTTTAAAAAATACTAAAATTTGATCATTCTTTAATTTAATTAATAATTACCCCAAACTGAATTCACTAAAGACTGGAATATTACCTACAAATTAATACCCGGTATGTATGTGTTTGTATTCGTGTTCAAACCCCCTGCGGTGCATGGCGGATGCGCTATATAGTTAGTTCGAATCTAATTATTCACTTTTATTTGCACCGTAGATGTTATGTCACATTCTAATTACGAAATATAGAAAGAGAGGACGACATGTCCCAATAGAATTTTACAGTACATAGAATCTGAACCTTCCTTCGGCAGTGCCTTGTACAAAAACTAGCCTCGATGCCGCCCGCACCCCCGTGACGCCCCTCGCACCCCTGGTTTGCGTTGCATGTTAGAGGAGCTCACGGGCACTTTTAATTAGTGCACTTGGACAATTTGGCATAGTGATATGCAACGATTACTTTTCCAAGTATTGAGTAGATACTGATACTTCCTATTCGAGTATCAGATTTTATTATTATTTATATTATATTATCGGTGGGGCTCCCTGGTGGTCCAGATAGGAGAGTTGTCTGGAATTTAACGGTGTCAGATGTGGACTGTAATTTTAAGGGAATAAGGTCATAGGCTAAGCTGGTACAAGGGATTCTGAAATGGTCTAGTTTACCTTCTAGGTTAGTGTAGCAATAAACAAATGTATGTAAGGTAAAAATAATGCATTTTCACTTACCATTTTTATACAGGAAGTGGAACTCATGGGAGGACGCGCTGTTAAACCGTAGTTTTTGCACCCCACATTCCTGTGGTAGGAGAGTCGCTAACACGCGTGTATTATCGTTCGAAGGCGAAACGGTTCTCTCTGTTGCTGCAGCAGGTATCGCTGCTGCGTTCATTCTCCCACATGGCGCCCAGTGGCGTCGTTAATCCATAGGCGTAGGAGAAAAGGAATAAGTAGGAAGGAATGAGATTACGAAGGTCCATATTAAAGGAACTAGGAACCTTAGTAATTCAAAATGCATTTTATGTAAAGTAAATTAATTATAGCAAATTGTAATATTTGCCTCTAAAACCGCGGGAGTTTCAAATGCAAATAACCCAGTAATTTTAAGTACTTAATTAGTTAATTAATACTAAATAAACAAAAAATAGAAAATGCTCTAGTGAATCACCAAATAGCCTAATTCGAACCAATTTGGTAAATTATAGTAAAAAGAACATATTTACAAAAAGGAAGGCGGGACGAACCATTTCCCACCCCCCTGAGAATGCCCAGGGGCATTTCAGAGAGTTTAATTTGTAGGCAGGGCGCATAGTTTTACCAAAGGCCGTTTGTAGGTACCTTTAGTAGTCTTTACAATAGCAACCCGTGGAACATTATCAGAACCTTTAATAAGGTCTTCAATGCGGCCTAGGGGCCAATCCAATGGAGTGGAATTTTCATCTTTGATCAGTACCATAGTACCAATATCAATGGAAGCAAGAGGTTGGTGCCATTTGGCTCGCTGTTGCAAAGTGTGCAAATATTCGCGATGCCAGCGAATCCAAAAATCGCGGTGCATTTTTTGCAACAGTTGCCACCTGGACAGCCTGTTTAACGCAATATCGCAGTAGTTTGGATCGGGTATTGTACCTGGAGGCCTCAAATTTAAAAAATTATTAGGAGTCAAGACCGCCAGATCAGTAGGATCGGTGCTTAAGGCACATAAAGGACGTGAGTTCATTATGGCTTCAACTTGGGTTAAAACCGTATTTAATTCCTCATAGGTGAGTATTTGATTTCCAACTACCCTGTGAAGATGAGTCTTTAAAGATTTAATGTTTGATTCCCAAATGCCTCCCATGTGGGGAGCAGCAGGTGGGTTGAAAGACCAAACTATACCTTCCCCCTTCACGCAATCAGAAAAAATTTGTCGCAAGTATTTTTCAGAGGCCACGAAGTTGGTCCCGCAGTCTGAAGAGATCTTTGAGCATAGTCCTCTTCTAGCTATGAAGCGGCGCAGAGCAGCCAGAAAGGCTTCTGATGTCATATCAGAGACTAACTCTAAATGCACGGCTTTAACAGCGCAACAGATAAATAAACAGACATATGCTTTCATGGTTTTTGCACCTCTGGTCCGACCAAGAGTAATCGTGAACGGACCACAAAAATCTATACCTACATTTTCGAACACCTTTGCTTCGGAAACTCTAAATTTCGGTAGGTTACCCATAGGGGGTTGAAGGGAGTTAGGTTTAGTTTTCCAGCAAGTATGGCAAGAACTTAAAACTTTTCTCACTACCTTTTTAGCAGACAATACCCAGAAGTTTTGCATTAGTAAAAAAGTTGTGGTCTGTATACCACAATGAAGATTGCTGCGATGCAAATCTAAAATCAGTAATTCAGTGAATTTTGCACTAGAAGGCAAAAGAATTGGAAATTTTTTATCGTATGATAAATTTGAATGGCATAAACGGCCTCCAACACGAAGCAAATCGTAGCTTTCATTATGCAAAAATGGACATAATTTTTGAAAAGCTTTTGGAAGCTGTTTCTTATCTTTTAGTAATTCAATTTCTTTTTGGAAAGAAAAAGATTGTACGCATTTCGAAATAAAAAGTAAGCTTTTGTAGTAATCCTGATTTGTAAGGTAATCAGTAGCAAAATTGTATGAGGGATTTTTAAACTTTTGTAACCCTCGCAAAAAGTAAGCAACTATTCTCTTAATTTTAAAAAGAGAACTGTATTTTTCAAACAAGTTGTTTACATAATATTCAACTGTTTGTTCGCAAGTAAAAACGTTAAAAATATTTTTTCGCTGTTCTTCCAAAACTGCATTCCCATCGTAAGTAACTGTCATAAAATCCCAAGTATTTGTAGGTTGGTTTAGAAAAGAAGGCCCTTCTAACCAAAAATAAAATCTTTGTAAATCAGAGGGATACATTTCCCTAGTACCGCAGTCAGCAGGATTTTGTTCAGTAGGAACATAATGCCAAAACTCAGGGCTAATTCTTCCTTGTATATAGGCAGTTCTATTCGAAACAAATGTTTTAAATTTGTGAGGAGATCCCTGAATCCAAGATAAGGTCACTGTGCTATCAGTAAAAGCAAGAATTTTATCAAATTTAATTTTTTCCGAGAACGTTTCTAGTAAAAAATCCATTAATTTAGCCAACAAAACAGCTCCTAAAAGCTCTAGTCTTGGTAAAGTTAGTTTACGACGCAACGGTGCGACTCTAGATTTACTACAAACAAAAAAAACTTTAATGTTTCCATCAGAATAAAAAATTCGAATATAAGCGACAGCACAATAGGCCCGTTCTGAACTATCGCAAAATCCTACTAGCTGGATTTGACTAGCATTAGGCAAAATTATTTGACGAGGAATTTTAACAGAATGCAAAAACTTTAATTCATTTTTAAATTTTTCCCATTTAAAAACAATTTCCGGACTGACAGGGTCGTCCCAGTTTAAGTCTTCTGCCCAGCAGTATTGAACAATTAATTTTAAAATTAAAACTATTGGCGCCAAAAAAGACAGAGGGTCGTAAATGCGGGCCAAATTACTTAAAATTGTTCTTTTAGTGCATGTTTGGAGAGAACAGTCGAAAGTATAAAAAAATTCATCAGTATGAGGGTTCCAATTTAAACCGAGAATTTTCAAAGTTGAATTTTCAGCATCTAAATCGAGAGAAAGAGCCTTCATCGAAATGTGTGACTCAGGAAGATCGGATAGTAACTCGGGACAATTGCTCGCCCATTTCCGCAATTCGAATCCACCTCGGCTAAGTAGCTCGATTAATTGATTTTTCATCTCAGTGGCCTTAAAAAAGTCATCACTTCCCGAAATCACATCATCGACAAAAACTGCCTCCTCAATGATTTTTGAGGCAAGAGGAAGGTCCTCATGCTCTCTAGCAAGTTGCAGCAAAGTTCTGATAGCCAAAAAGGGGCTACAAGAGACCCCGAATAAAACTCTATTTATTTCGAAGTCTTGTAAAGGGGGCCCAGTATAAACAGCGTTGTTGAGCGAGATTTTGCCAGGGGCGTGCATGCTCGCATCAAAAACCACCCTCAGGGGGGTGCTAGTAGAATCTTTTTTAAACACCGCATGGTGTGCAATATAAAAATGATTTGAAATTTCGGTCGGCAAAGGTGCAGAAACCGGTTGCATATGATTATTATCTAAATAATCTTGTAAAACAGAGCTGTAGGCAGCATAAAAATCAGGGTTTTGTAGCAATTTCTTCTCAAGGGAGAAAAAACGACGTACGGCAATGGATCGAGTGTCGCCAAAATCTGGAGCAGTAACTTTAAATGGTAAAGATACAATATATCTCCCCTCCTCATTTTTTGAGGTAGTTTTCAAAAAATAATTTTCGCAAAACTCATCTTCGGGGTCAATGGCCTTGACATTAGGTATGTCATCTATTTGCCAAAATCGTTGTAGATTTTTATCTAAATTGACAAAAGAATCGTTCATTGACGTAGTAAAAAATGTTTTAATTTGATTTGTAGTTGAAGGTGAAAGTGAAAGATTGCCCATTATTCCCCAACCAAAAATAGTATTAATGCAGACGGGGTTGTTGGGTCCCGTAGACAAACGACCATCTAACAAAATGTAAGGGTACACATCGCCGCCCAACAATAAATCAATTTTATCGCTTTTATTAAAGCCTGGGTCAGCTAGTTCTAAGTTGGCGAGAAAAGGAAAACTTTTAATCGAAAATGAGGAATGAGGTAAATCACTACAAATTTTATCGAGTATTATCGCATCAAAATTAAAAACAAAATTATTATCACGCAAAGAGGATATATTGCAATTAATTCCAGATTTTGCCGAAGTTGTCATTCGATCTAAGCTTTGTAGAGTCATGGCGATATTAAATTTAGGAAGGCCCAAACTATCAGCACATGACTTAGATATAAATGAAGATTGAGCACCAGAGTCACAGATGGCGCGCACTGTGTGCCAATTTTGAAAAACATCCTGTATTTGTATTAAAGCGGTACAGAGAAGTACTTCGCGATCATTTAAAGACATACCAGTAACAATGGTGTTAGTGGTTCTATTAAATTCGGTAGCCACGGGGCTCCTCGGGGGTTGCACTGCAGAAGTAGAGGGGCTACTCGCAGAACTAGGTGTAGAATTAATAGGAAAAAAATGTAAGAGACTGTGATGAAATTGGCCACAATGTAAACATCTTTTTTTTGATTTGCATTGCTGGGGTAAATTATGCTTTGAGGCCAAACAGTTGACACACGCTTTATGTTGTTTAACAATCTCAAAACGTTGCTGGGGAGTTTTCGCCAAAAAATTAGGACATCTGTATATTATATGATCGCCACTTTTACAGAGAAAACAAAAATTTTGAGGGTTTGGAGTATTATTTAAGCCACTTTGGCCATTTGGAGACTGGGAGGCATTTTTGGAGGCTCTCTGAGTATTAGCAAACAAAGCAGATCGATTTTGAAACTTTGCTTGATTTTTCTGACTTGAAATTGACAAATCTTTATTTTTTAAGTAATCTTGAGTTTGTTGTATTTGTTCCAACGCAATGCAATGGCTAGAAACAAAAGCACGAATTTTATCATAAGAGGGGATCTCATTGGAGCAATAATTTTGCTCAAATGCCTTGCGCGTGGTTGGGTCCAACCTATCCAAGAGCATTTGTGCCATAATATAATCCCAAAACTCCGTTTTCAAAACCCATGACTTTTAAAGCACTTAAGTTTTTCGAAAAACAATCAAGCAAATTCCTCAAATTCGTAGCATTCTCTTTAGTAAGAGGAGAGAAGCCTTCAATTGCCTTCCAGTGAAGGTAAGCTTGTAATCGTTTATTTGTATACCTATCCACCAAGGTGTGGTAGGCATTTAAATAATTTTCAGCAAGGATAGGAATGTCAGAAATGACATCCAGGGCAGGGCCCTTTAAATTAGAAAAAAGCAAATTGAATTTTTCAAAGTTTCCCAGCGACCTATTATTGTGCACGGTAGCATTAAAGGCTTGCAAAAAGGTTGGAAATTCCTTAAATTCCCCTTGAAAAAGAGGTATTTTTATCCTAGGCAGTAAACTATGCTGGTTTGTGGAGGCACAGGGACTGCCCATGGGATTTATCGTACTGCTCAAAAGCCCTCCATCTTCAAAGGGTAGTTCGAAAAGTTCGTAAAATATAGTGGAAATCTCGTCACAGCGTTTGCAAAAGTCCATAGACACTTTGGTTTCTACTACTAAGCGATCCTCATCAGAGGCTACCAACGTCAACAAAGTATTATGGTGCTTTTCAAAATCTTTTTTGATTTTTGACAATGTCCGAAATTTGACTTTAAAGCCGCTGTGATAGGCAGGGTCATTTTTTGCGAGGGTCGCGGATTCAATGATCAAATTTAGCTGTGAAATCGCACTATAGCGCAAGGCTTTAGCCTTTAAAATTTTATCCGAACTAGACATGATTTAAAAAAAAAATCCAAAAAATAATTGACAAAAATTAGGTAAACTGAAAAAAAAATCAAAATTTGGACACCCTGTATAAATATTAATGTCCTACGTTTAATTACAATAATCAAACTATAAGCGCACAAAAGTAAAGAAAATACCCGATGCAAACTAATGATAACAAAAAACTTGTGTATAAGTTTTTTTATCTTCGCCTCGCGAATTCAAATAAGTAGGTACCTACTATGTATTAAATTTAAAAATAAATACCTACAAATCAAAAGCATTTAATTTGGTAAAACTATTTATCTGCCTTTACACGAAAACAAATTCTCAAGTTAAGAATTAAATTTCCTTGAAAATTTATTATGCACGCAAAAAATGGATACAATCATAGCCATTTGCAGACAGATATTATAATAGTAAATTAGAAATAGATATATTCATAGCAATTTTTACGCAAAAACGAATATAGTAAAGCATCCGCAATCGGATATAGTCATAGCAATTTGCAATAAGCAAAAATGAATATGGCAATTTGGAGATTTTTTTCGAGCAAATTGGATATAATTATAGCAATCCACAAATGTGAAGGCACAACGGCTAAAATAATAGCACTTTGCAGACACTATTTTAAACTATTTCCAGTGACAAACAAAAAAACACCCAAATACCATACGGTTTTTTTTTTTTTTTACAAAAAAGAAACGAAAAAACTTGATTTATTCGAAACAAAAAAAAAGCATAGTAGTTTACAGATTTTATCTGTGTTTGGTTTTTCGCATGAAAAGGCTAAATTTATTGTTAAAAATATTTAATTTTTACACAAAAAAAATCGCAAAATGTATTTTAGAAACCTAGGGGTTTTCTAAAGTAGGCATGTAAGAAAAACAAGGGTTTTTCTTGCATTTGTTTTTACACAAAAAAAAATCGCAAAATGTATTTTAGAAACCTAGGGGTTTTCTAAAGTAGGCATGTAAGAAAAACAAGGGTTTTTCTTGCATTTGTTTTTACACAAAAAAAAAATCGCAAAATGTATTTTAGAAACCTAGGGGTTTTCTAAAGTAGGCATGTAAGAAAAACAAGGGTTTTTCTTGCATTTGTTTTTACACAAAAAAAAATCGCAAAATGTATTTTAGAAACCTAGGGGTTTTCTAAAGTAGGCATGTAAGAAAAACAAGGGTTTTTCTTGCATTTGAAACCAGTAAAAAAGGCATTTAGGAAAAACAAGGGTTTTTCTTGCATTTGAAACCAGTAAAAAAAAACTAACCTAAAAAGGCAAAAAAACGATTCCAGAAATCCGGGTCGCTAAGGATCAAAAATGGGGCTCCCTGGTGGTCCAGATAGGAGAGTTGTCTGGAATTTAACGGTGTCAGATGTGGACTGTAATTTTAAGGGAATAAGGTCATAGGCTAAGCTGGTACAAGGGATTCTGAAATGGTCTAGTTTACCTTCTAGGTTAGTGTAGCAATAAACAAATGTATGTAAGGTAAAAATAATGCATTTTCACTTACCATTTTTATACAGGAAGTGGAACTCATGGGAGGACGCGCTGTTAAACCGTAGTTTTTGCACCCCACATTCCTGTGGTAGGAGAGTCGCTAACACGCATGTATTATCGTTCGAAGGCGAAACGGTTCTCTCTGTTGCTGCAGCAGGTATCGCTGCTGCGTTCATTCTCCCACATGGCGCCCAGTGGCGTCGTTAATCCATAGGCGTAGGAGAAAAGGAATAAGTAGGAAGGAATGAGATTACGAAGGTCCATATTAAAGGAACTAGGAACCTTAGTAATTCAAAATGCATTTTATGTAAAGTAAATTAATTATAGCAAATTGTAATATTTGCCTCTAAAACCGCGGGAGTTTCAAATGCAAATAACCCAGTAATTTTAAGTACTTAATTAGTTAATTAATACTAAATAAACAAAAAATAGAAAATGCTCTAGTGAATCACCAAGTAGCCTAATTCGAACCAATTTGGTAAATTATAGTAAAAAGAACATATTTACAAAAAGGAAGGCGGGACGAACCAATCGGTAAATCCAATAAATACTGAGATTTTCTATGTTGTCAATCGTATACGTATACGCAATAGTTCATTTAATAACTTAAGTAAATAAATATGGGTCCAAATGATTACAAGTGCTCCAAACTTGATACTCATACGGCCGATGCCGATACAATTGATACGAAAGTAACACTTCGGCTTCGGTCCCATTCGGGATTCGAGTAACGAGTATTTGGCGTCGAAGGATTCGATTACTTCGAATCCGCCCATGTATCAGATATTAAAGTATCGAGTAGATAGTATTTGCACACCACTAATTTGGCATTATCGGTCGGGCGCTGGCGGTTTGTTTTGATTTCGACGATTTGTTATTTACGACAATGGCGGAATTTCTAATTCTGATAGCATTAGCGTGCAATATTTAAAGGCAATTAAATTTTCATCTTTGCCATTAGAAGAGAAAATATGTAAACTAGGTATGATACATTTATTATTTATTTTTTAATTTCAATAATAATAGGTAGGTAACTAATATCATTTTTTAAATATTTGCAAAGCGAAATTTTTTTTTTGTGTGCAGTCCGAAAGCTTTTTACCACGCGCCGCCACTGGTAAAACGCTCTCTGTTTGATTCTCGCATTTAAACGAAAAGAACGAATAACCAAACAGTACATCGCTAATATTTGTCTTTGGAGGTACCAGCGTTAACCATTTAAAAATATTAAAAATATTTGATAAGGAAATTAAATGCGATCTGTTCTTAAGCGGTAAAAGAACTTGTTTAGTAAACAAATAAATGACTTACTTGAACCATCCAATTCCTACTGCAATCATTGCGACGGTGCCAGCGGCGCTTATCCCTGCAACTACGGCTATGATATAAATTCCTAAAATTAAAAAAAAAAGAGTGCATTCAAAATACAGTGTCTCTTAAATTTTACGCGTGATAAACAGATAATATTTTTACATAGAAACAGAGAAGCTAAAAAGATGCATTGACTTTAAAGTTAGTCGTGAAAAATTTTTTTAGAGTTAACTCATTCACCGCCAACCCAATTTTCACAAAACTTCCCATCACGCCACCCATAAAATCGGCTCAGCGGATACCGGTGTCCAATCTGGCGTGATCAGTAAAAAAGGCAATTTTCTGTTGCATCACGCCAGGGCGGAAACTTTTTTCCATTTTATTACGCCATAGCGGACACAATAGCGGATTCCAATATCTCAGCGGACACGTCGTAACAAGTTAAGTAGCCAAAGGGGATCGCGCGGCAAATGTCTGTTTATGCGTATTATTGCATAAATTAGGGTGTTGGAAACTTTTTTTTTCATAAAACAATAAAGTGTTTGTGTCTGCTGTGGCGCCTAGAGTATAGCTGCTTTAGAAACTTTTTTACACGCCACAACGGACACAATAGCGGACACAATACTTAAAATTCAAACAAAACTCTGTTTCAAAAAACTACGGTCAGTAGGCCATTTTAGAGCTCCAAAAAGAATTCTGGATAATAAAATATTTCAAAAATTAAACAGTTTTAGGGAAATATCTACCCCTAAATATGGCGGACACCAGTGTCCGCTTTCGCACGATAAACCGACCATGCAGTGGACATTGGTGTCCGCCCTGGCGGGGAATGTTTTAAATACTACTACTACTACTATGTCGGTTTAGAACGTTTTTCTACGTTGTCCGACGCCTATTCTCCACCTCCTTCGATCCTGACAATCATCATCTGTCAGATTCTTTTGACTCATTGAACTTTGGATTGACTGTTGCCATTCTAGTTTAGGACGCCCTCTTTTTCTGCGCCCTATTGGTTGCCATTCTAGGACCTGCTTTGGTAATCTTTCGTCGTTCATCCGTTGTACATGGCCGTACCATATCAGTTCCCTCGATTCCCATTCTTTTATGATCTCATTTCTTATGTGATCTATTCTAGATATTCTCATTGATCTTCTTATTGCATCCATTTCGACACTTTCCATTTTTGTTTTGTATTTTTCTGTTAGGTTACGTTAGGTCTCTATTCCATACAACAGCGTGCTTTTGACCATTATTTCATATATGTTAAATTTTACATTCTTTTTTATCTCTCTGCTCCATAAAATACTGTTAAGACATCCAATAACTTTTTTTGCTCTTACTATTCTTTGTTCCAATTCTTTACAGTCTGTTCCTGTCTTATCAAATGTGACACCCAAGTATACATACTCATTGCATGGAGATATTGTTTGTCCATTTTCTAGTACTAACTCACTGGATTCGTTTCCAATACATAAGTACTGTGTCTTGTCCACGTTCACTGTTAATCCCCACTTTTGGTGTTCTTCTTTAAGAAGAATGTTTTAAATCCTTATTTTAAAATACCTCCATATTTTTTTTTGTTTTTTTTTTGTTTATATTGGGACTTTTCATCCAATCCGGATCAATTGTTCAGTTTCGCAAAGTGAGACCAAGGTTAAAGCATTTTTAAACAATCACAAACAACCAAGTACCTAGCCAGAAATCGAACCCGGACCGCCGGTGTTTGAAGCAAATTTTGCTACCACTACACTACGGACGGCGACATTATTTATAACGCGATAAACAAATATAATGGATAATTGTACGATCAAAGGGATAGTTAACCCTTGATTTATAAACTCGATGGTACTGTTGACGTTGACGACTACTACGCAGGATGTTAAACGTAATTTTTTTCTAAAAATTTTTTAAAATAATTATTATATATATATATATATATATATTTTTTACTGTTTTTTGTTAAAGTAATTAAACGAAAAATTATTTTTGTTTTTTTAGTTATGTCATTTTTTGACGTTTAGCTGAAAAATCAATAATAAAAAATTAATGTTAAAATTTAGTTTTTTTACAAAAATATTGACAATAAATTCACAATTTACACCTCTGTGAACGGTATTTCATCGTATAACGCCCATAAAGTCGAAAATATAGATATGAAACGTCACCAATTGATGACGTATGTATTGAACCACACTGTTTCAAAACGTATAGCACGATGGTTTTAGTGTCATCGTCGAAGGACAACAGTACGGTCGAGTTTATAAATCCAAGATAAATAAAACTACTAACTAAAAGTAGGTAGGACAGAAAAAAATTATAGTGGTATTTGGTAAGAAAGTTAAGGGAGAATTCTTAAATTACGTAACGGAACAATTCAGGATTTTTAATACCTCCTCCACCGCTCGTAACGGATTTTCATGAAAAAACACATTAAAGAAACATTAGGTGTAACGCAAAGCTAAAAACCCCCCTCCGCCCTTAAGCGTTATATAATTTAAGGATAGGCCCTAAAGTAGGGTTGCCAACCGTCCTCCAGCCAGGAGGACAGTCCTCCTTTGAGGCAAAATGTCCTCCGTCCTCCACAGACCTTGTGGAGGCCGCCATTTGTCCTCCTTTATCAAAATTATGTGCTTAAATCAAAAATAACTTGATAAAAAGACATGAGAAATGACCGGAATAGTTGTTCCCCATTTTTTTTCTCTGTCATCCATATAAAATAACACATTTAAGAAATAAATAAACGAAGCCTGAGGAACGTCTGTAAAAACAGCCCTTAGCAACGGCGGCATCATTCGTAAGTTTTCGTCACGTCTCCCGCGGCAAAGCAAAGGTCAGTCAAGTGTTCTGTGGTCAGGCGGGCACAGACGATCGCGCATTGAAGATCGCAGAATTTGCACCCTATTTTTGCCTCCAAGTTTTGGTTTGTTTTACTAAGTATTTAATATTTTTTCTCTTTACTCTTGGGGTATAGTAGTAAGGTAAGTAAACAGTCACTTAAGATGATTGCCCCAAATGCCTTAATTTACTGTTTTTGTTTATATTATTGAAATCTAGCACTTCTGCTTATGCTGCAATATTTTATACTGAGTTTATACACTATACATACAGATAAAAATAATAGTTGATTCTATAAAATAAAAAGTTGGAAAACTTTTAATTTTTTTTTTATTTTTATCTGAAAACAGATGTGCAACATCACATCATATGATCTTTGTTGTTGTTTTGGTATAGAATTTGATTATTTTTTTCAGTTTTTTTTTAACCATTTTAAGATTTTTAAGCAATCCAACTTTAAAAAGCCATTTACTTTTAATTCAAAAAAACTTACAGATTGTGTTTTTTTACAAAAATATTGATGTTTGTTTTTTATTTTGGCTGTCTAAATAGTAAAATAGGTATTTTAATTTTTATATACATAACCCGAGCATAAAAATAAAACAAAAGTACATATTAAAATAGAATTCATATTATTTTCTATAAAAACAGTGTTCAAAATTTATTAAAAAACTACCTCCGATAATGAAGTTTTTCACTGAAAACGGCGTTTTTCACAGAGCAAGTGCAAAAGTTTTGCACACGCTGTATATTGCATGAAATTTTTTTTTCACAACTCGCTCGAATTATGGACCTCGCTAAGGCTCGGACCACCAAACTGTCTCGCCCAGATAAATAAATTCATTTTTAAAACTTGTTTTTTAAATAACTATTAATTTTGATTGGGCTGTTTCAACAGCAAAATATTTTTATTTTTACTTTAAAATGAGTCTCAGTGGCGGCTCGTGATCATTTGCAAAGGTGAAGCAAAACAATGACATAAAGGTACTCGCCGCAGGCAAAAAAAATTAGGCATCATGATCAAAAACATTAATTTTGAGCCTTAAAAAGTAGTTATTGTAAAAAATAATATGATATTTAAGCTTCTGATTAACTTTTATCTGTATAAACCAAGCACACAATACGTTTCTGTTCTGAAACGACGGAATAAACCATTTGTATCTCCTTTTTTAAGTTTCACCTCCCAGCCAAGGTTGGAAATAAGTCATGGCAACGCGAGTCTTATTTGCTGCTGCACCAAGCAAAAAAAGAATTCGCATGCCGCACAAGTCTCTTAGATTCTTTAGCCAGGACGTGTTTTTTCTTCTTTGGCGTCTCTTGCTTTTAATTTTAATTAACTTTGTAGTAGCTTGTAATTTGGGGCGCTCATTCCGCGTCATATTAAAATGTCGAAAAAAATATCGAACCGTAATTTGGTCGAAAATAAAACAATCGAAAATAGAAAAGACGAAAATAATTTAAATGAAACATAGTTGTTTCGATCCGTAAAATTGTCGAAATAATTTAAACAAAGCGTCGTTTCATCAAAGTGTAAAAACGTCGAATCACAAAAAAGCCTAACATAAAAAACTAGACTATTTATTTTTAAAAAATGTGTTTTGAAAAAGATTTTTTTTTTATTTAAAAAATACATACCAATATACGTACCTACCTAGTAAATTTGTATATTATGTTTATACGTATAGAGCTTTATTTTAAGGAACGTGCACTAGAATTTTTTTATTTAATTGTGAGATCATATAAAAATGTCCTCCTTTGGCTCCAGTGGGAGTTGGCAACCCTACCCTAAAGTGACAGACTATTTTTGAATCAATATAAGGAGGCTGTGATGCGCTTACCTAAATACGAAACAATTTTCGAAGAAATGCAAATAGTATGGTCTGGTTTCCAATACCCTGTTCAGACCACGGAACATTTTAATGGATTTGAACATGTGTCAGGTAAAATTTCATGCAAGCAACAAAATGTGCAAAATAGAACATAAAGAACCCTTGGGGGAGCTTGAGCCTGCCCAAAGTATTTAAACTAACCTGTAGTATCAACTGATGATATGTCGTTCTGTTTAACAGCGACCCCGTCGGCTTCGTTTCCAACTAGCTTGCTCGTGTACGAAGTTGGATCATCAGTTTCCAAAAATCTGTTATTTTTATATCGTTCCTTAATCTTCACCACATTAGGCCTTTTAGTGGCATCAGTCATTTTCGGTTT
This sequence comes from Aspidapion aeneum, assembly GCA_963576565.1. Classification (NCBI taxonomy): domain Eukaryota; kingdom Metazoa; phylum Arthropoda; class Insecta; order Coleoptera; family Brentidae; genus Aspidapion; species Aspidapion aeneum. The sequence goes on from OY755043.1 coordinate 22,949,862, forward strand.
TTCTGTTTTTGTAATAGTGTTATCTAAAAAAAATAAACGGAGAAGTAAATCAAAAGAGAAAGTGCGACTTTTAGAATAATTCAAAAGTAGGTACAACAAAAATGTATAATTTAAAGGCACGATATAGACGTTTTTTGTAAAAATTTAACTAAAGAAAAAGCAACAAAATTAATAATAAAAGATTTTTAAAGTAACGGTTAGAAAGTTAGAAGGAGACGGACGTGACATAAAATCTGTGAAATAATAGGGAGTCTGCACATTAGCATTAGTTATTTACGGTAACTGTGCTCGGTACTTACAGTAGCCGTCCTTTAATGTTACCGTTATTTTTTAAGGTTAGTTTTGTATTGTTTTTTAATGCAGTCGAATTTTCTACTAAAATTCGGTAGTTTTGTTTGTAAAAAGCCATAAATTTAATAAAAATAAATAAACAAAAAGTTGAAGGTATGTGAACTATTAAATTAACGTTTCTGTTATGTTTTTCTTAAGTGTTTCAAAATCTATCTTTTTTGCCCTAAATGTTACCGTTATTCTTAGAAACAATAACGGTAACAACTGTCAAATTTTCTGTTATTTTAACTGACCCAAAATGCAGTACCGTGTCGTGGATAAAAGGGCGGGGGGGGCAAAGGCTTTAAAGGGCGCAAATATAGGTATAGCGCAGAGGGGCGGGGGGGGGGGGGCGTTTGCCCCCCCTGGCCCCCTATACGACACGCCACTGCCAAAATGTCCCTATTGGCACGCAAGACAAAATCTCTAAATTCTTACCAAATTCATTCACCTTCTCCTGACCCACTTCTTCTCCAGTCTTTTCAAAAAACCTCGAATCTGATGGTCCATAACCAAACTCGCTTGGATTTTCGGCAATAGGTATGCTAGACATGTCGCTGTCAGGAAATAGTTCGTTTTCTTTAAAGACATAGTTTTCGTGTCCTGCATGGGCATTGTGGGTTGATTGATGCGGGCGGTGATTGATGCTTTTAAGATCTTCTGGGATATCTGCAATCAACAATACAACAACGCACTATAGGATAAAAAATCCAAATTTTGGCCATTATAGGAAGAAAATAGGTTTACCTTTTAGTTATTAAATGACCAAGTCATCAATATTTGTAATAATAACATTTGAAATCTAAGTAGGCTGAGCTTGAGGACACCGCAAAGTCAGCTTATACGTCGAATAAAGTATTCCTTTGTTTTTTCTTTAAATATTTACTGATATTTCAAAAGGCGCTGTACCAAAGATATTAATTTAAAAGTGATTTTTTTTATTACCCATGAAGAACGAAGGTAAGATTGATTAATTATATACCTTTTGTTTTTAGAAGCTTACCTAATTTTTATTTGCTGGTTTTAAATCAATATATAGCAGAAATCTGACAAAAGAAATAAAATTGTTTGGTTAGGTTGAATTACAAAATGATATCCGCAAGGATCCGATCAGGCCGATATGTAATAATATTCTTTAGAGCTTAGGCTAAAAGGCTGTTGAAAACCGTTTGCAACTATTTGCAACAAAGGAGTTTTTTTTTACTTTTAGATGAACTCTGCATTAAAAATCAAGACCTTTTTGATGTGTGGTTGTCTAAGATAACACAAGTTTCCTTTGAATTAATTCATCATTTTTGGGTAATATTAGTTTCCCTGTCTTGCCAATTGCCTTTAAAATTGACAAACTTTGAGAACTACTGCTTTGAAACTGCTTTATATTTTTATGAGCACTTATCCTTGGTTTCCTATGCCAGCTAGTGTACACAAGGTGCTTATTCACAGCAAGCAGATTTTGCAGAATTGTTTATTACCAGCTGGGTTTTTGGGAGAGGATGTCTCAGAAACGAGAAACAAGATCTACAAGCATGATCGGGAATACCATGCCCGAAAAAGTAGTAGAATAAATAATTTAACAGACATTTTCAATAGGGCAATGGACACTTCAGATCCTTTAATCTCAACTTTGTCACTTATGTCACGAAAATACAAAATAAAATCGAACGTGTTACCTGAAGATGTAAGAAATTTTTTACAATCACCCGATGAATATTTATCTAAATCAGGTTTACTTGAAAATAACAGCCAATCCAGTAGTGTTGAGCCAGATCATGAATTTTTATTTGACATTTCAGAATTAGATAGCTTAGAGTTGGATTCAGAAATAAACGATTAAGTAAAACTTCAAGAAAAGTTAAGTGATCTGTAATATTTAGACTGCTATTTTTGAGTAAATATAAAATATTCTGTTTTTGCAAAATTTTTCAATATCCAGCCATTTTAATTTGTGGAAGTATCCAGGAATTCCGAATAATTAGGGTGAATGTAAGATGTTTCTTATGAATATAGAACTAGAACAAACAGTGTAATTCTGATTTGGCACTTTTGGGGATTTTAAGGTTATTTAAAGGAAAGAGATAAAATATGAAGTTAACTTTTACGGTGAAAACTACATATTACCAAGCTACAGGGCGTTTTAAAAAATTTTCTTTTTAAAAAGTGCCTATAATCCTTTATGTCTGATTTTTTATGTGTTGTCTTTTTATATTTTTAAAAAAGTAAACTTTAACTTTGATCTGTTTAATTTTAAAAATCGACATCCAATTTGACTAAAATACAGCTCTAAACATGCGGTTTTTTTTTCTTTGTTTTTACGGGTGTGTCTTATATCTTCTATGCAAGTTATTTTCAACAACCCAAAATTGCCCAATGGGGATCACCCTGTACATAATACAATCTTATATAATTTACTAAAATTATTTTAAACTCTTTAGTATACCACCTATAAAGGTCTTTAAAATATTGCTACTCAAAAAAATCGGTTTTGTTTGCTTAAATCATAATCTTCTAATATTGGCCAAAATAAGGCCCTTAATATATGGAGGGTTCAGAAGCCAATCTGTGTAAGTCATTTTTTCCCGAAAATAACTTACATACTGCATGTGATTTTATGTTACTTAAACCAAGGCCAACACAAAAATAGAGGCCACGACCCTGAAAAAATCAGCTGTTCTCCCGGGGCTGAATTTTACATTGGGTCTTATGGGAGGTCAGAGGTTTTTTTATGGTATTTTCAAAATGGCACTACAGATTTCCGCAAAATTTCAGTGAAATATTCTCAGACACCATCCCGATATTCCACCAAAGGTTTGTAAGGAAGCAACATGATTAAAAGGTTAAAATCTACAAGATTTAGCATTCCTTATTTTGAATTCAAATTACCCGCCATGTACCACATGCCAACTGTTATATTTGAGATGTATTTGACTTTGTCATCTGTGATTGTCACATTTGCTTCTGCTTTTAATTTAATTTTTGTGTGAGCTAATGAAGCGGCTATGAAAAATTAAGGACTACTATACATTTAAAAAAAATTGTTCTGCCAGAATAAAGTAAAAACAATCTCAAAAATGACTATTTAAAAAAAAAATCAAATATTCATGAACCGTCATTCCAACTTCAATTTTTTAAAGACAATCAGCTGTGTTGTAACGTGACCATCAAAAACAAATCAGCCCCGGATGTGACGTCAAGAAAGTGGAGGGTCGTGGCCCGTCCGTTTTGATAGCCCTGCTTAAACTTTTATTTGACATAACACGCATCTTGGTTGCCAACTCGAGATATTGACACGGACGGAGAAAATCCCCCTTTAAACCTTTTTATCAAAACTTGCAACAAAACCAATAATGTATTGGTAAATAAGGTTATGTAGATCTTCAGTGGCGTCCGTAAATTGAGATTATTTAGAGAAAACATATTTATTACCGGTTATAAAAAAATTTCTCTTGTAGTATACTTTATTGTAGACAATAAACTTTTCTCTTAAACCCTGCAAACATAATGTGAGGCTAATGAAACATATTAGTGTCCAGGGGCGTCCTTATATAAATAAGTTTTTAAAAATAACCAAAATGATCAATTTTTGTTACATTATTTATCTATTTTTAAAAATTCTATCCTACTAAAGTTAGGTTTAAAAAAATTTGGTAAATATTTTTTTTGGTAATTTTTGAAAGTGTGAAATGTACGAACGCCTCTGGAGAGTTAGCTCACATTTTGTGATACACCGTTTAAAAGGAAATTTCATTATCCACCGTAAAGCTGATTACTTATATTGTCGCAAGGTGCTTATTTCTTAAGAATTTTGGATAAAACGTGTAAAAAAATTGATTAGTTTGGTGATTTTAAATAATTACTTTAAAGTAAGGATAACTATGGAATAACTTCCAGTTTGTTATATAGCGTCTGAAAGGAAATTTTATTGTCTATGACAAAATATCAAAAGCTTGGTTTTTAAGAAAATCGAAGAAAACGTGCGAAGAACATAATTTTTTTATATATTTTTTTAAATCACCTTCATTTACGGACGTCGCTGGAGAGTTTGTTATAAGTCAAACCCCACCGAGTTTCACATTGTTAAAAAGGGGATTTTACTGTCTACAATAAAATAAATCGGTATATCTCTTTTCATATTAAACTTATTTTCTGAGAAAATTAGATAAAACTTTCAGGACACCCCTAACTTTTAATTATGAAACCAATCAGATCACGTTATCCATCATTTCAAAGGAAACCTTTGAAGCCGTTGGATTTAAAAAAAAAAATCATGTGAAAACCCAGGTAGCAAGGGGTCATCAAATGATGTCTTTTTTTCGTCGAAAAGTGTTAATTTGGAGGGCCAGCAGGTCTTCTACCAAAAAATGTTGTCTTTAAGGTGTCAGTTATTTGACGTCTTTCGTCCTGTAGTTTTTAACGTATTAAGCACGTCATATATTGGTCACTACCCATACTGCACACTTTGTCTAAGGGACATACACTCATACTTACACAGATGTTGCCTAGTCGTGTTTAGGTCTACTTTGATCTGTACCTGTTCCAGGCCTTCCAGGTCTAAGTTTCCTTCAGTGTTCTCAACTGCAGGAAATATTTCATATATTCAGACAGGTTTAAAAAAAGTCATAAATAGGTCACTGATGTTCTGTTTTGGTCCCGAATACGTAATATGGCTGACGTCTTAAACACGTCTAAAAATGACGTCATTTTGGGTGTGTCTTTTGAACGTCAGGTTGGAGACGTCAAAGGTCATTAGAAATGACCATGTTTTGGCGTTAAAAAAACTCACCTTGCTACCTGGGAAACATGGGTACTTTTTGAACTTTTTTAAATTACTTCAATTAACGGACGCCTCTGCAAAATTTATAATCAGTCTGACCCCATTAAATTATACCTTGTTAAAAGAGGAATTTTATTGTCTACATTAAAGTATATTATTACTTTTTCCCATAGAAGCTTCGTTTTTTAGGAAATTTGGAGGTTTTTGTAGCTATTTAAAAAAAAAGTAACATGATATTATTTTTTGGTTATATAAATATATATTTTGAATTTACACCCGTGACAATTTAAAATTTCAGTGCCATGTTCGCTCAGCCCCTGTCAATATTTCAAGGTGACAACTGAAATATTCGGATTCAGTGGAGTTGAAATAAGGGGAATTGCCCATTTGCCAAAAAGTGATATAAAATGCTTCTAGAAAGTGGATTTTCCGAAATCTCGCCTTATCTCTGCTTTTACCCAATATTACTTTAACCTACTTTTTTCATTCTGTCCATCCTTCATAATAGTTTCATGAACTGCGTTATGTACTGCATGATTTTTTCCATAATTTCCATACAAAGCGTTCTCGTAGTGTAGTCGTTGTTGTTCGCTTATGCTCGGAACATGTTCTTCGGTGTCAGTGTAAATTTTCTAAAAATGCAATTAATATATATTTTTTTAAAGTTTAACTAATGTTATTCTATAAGTACCTACCAATTTGTTATGAAAATTATTTAAATTTTATAAACGTTTCAAGTTAATAGACCTAGATTTTTTGTTTTTTATAAAAAATAGTTTTTTTTTACAAATAAAAGCACTAAAAAAATAACCATACGTATTATGTATTACAAATATTATAAAATGGTAGAGAAAATATTTTTTGTCTAAGGACGCCTACAGATAATTTGGCATCTGCTGAATTATTCGGCCCCAAACCAGCCCAAGGGATACCATACAATTCTGCTATATCAACCATATTATACAACAATAATGGATACGTATACCAGAGTTCATGAAAGGACCTTATAGAAAGAGAGAATTTACAACAAGAGACAAGTATAGTGACTGGTCTTTTTACGGGTTACTGTCGAGTGAGACTGCCCAACCACAGAATGGGACTAACAGAAGAGGCCGAATGTAGACTCTGTATGGAGAATGATGAAACAGGCAGACATGTACTGTGTGAATGTTCGACTATTGCAAGTTTACGTCGGAACACTTTCGGTAGACCTCAAATTGATTCAGAAGATCTGAACACTGTCTTACCCAAACTGATAGCCGGCCTTTTTGGAGGATTAGGCATACAGTGGTGAGAAACAACTAAAAAGTAAGCCACAACAGACTCACTAAGGTCACTCATCGTCAAGCAAGCTTTTATAAAGCTTGCCTTTATGATGAGTGTCCTTAAGACTCACTGGTGGTCGCAGTGGAAGGGCTGCAAAGCCCACTCACATATGAATCATCATCATCAACACTACCTTATGGCATTCTACCAATTGGATACGCACCCTTGAACTGTGGCCATTTCTTCTTGGGCATTGCTATCTAAGGCCACTAGTTCACGAAGAGAAGGAACTTTGTGATCTAGTGACCTTATTGCTAATGTACAAAAATTGACAGCTGACCCAATCCAGCCTATTATGGGATCTTCAGCTATTTTATTTGCACCTATACTTACATCTTCAGCATCATTCCAATCCAAATCGCTATCATCTTGAGGATACATTCTCGTTTCTTCTGGAGCTGGATTTAATACATATTTATCCAGAAAATCGATATCGTTCATATTTGACACCTCCTTGAGCTTTTCGAACTTTTCTTCTATATTTTTTATCCATTCTGCTCTGCGGCCTGTTACCGGTAGCCTAAAATTGGGCAATTATAAACGCAAATGGTAAATAAGGTTATATACATTATCAGTACTTTAATATTTATATTTGTTTAGACTACAGAACCTGGAAAAATTAAACAGGGGCGCGTTTCAAAATGAAAGGCGAAGGTTAGATGATGGTAGGGTAAGGTGATATTGATGGTATTTTAACCATATGGTAGAAGTATTTCTAAAGAGCTTTCGTAAATTTCCAAGCCTGTGGAGGAGATGTTTTCTCTTTGGAATTAATGAGTATATGACCCATATAGAGTGGCAACTGGCAAGCCTTGCAACATTAAGGGGCAGATGGCGCTGAAATAAATTCGTCTGGTACGCAATATTCAGGGACTAGTAGCACGATTTAGTTCCATATGCAAGTTCCGAGGTTCATACCTATCATATAAATGCCATTAGATCATAGTAGTTTTCTCTGAATATTGCGTACTAGACGCCATCTAGCCAATAGGAACAAAACAAAGTAAACATTAACAGAAATTGGCTTTACCTTCAACTGCTAAGTAGACACCAACCTAAAGTAACTAGAGATCTTTGGTATTACCTGGTTAATCCGTGATTTCTGGCATATTGCAGCAATTTGTACAACTTGACAAGCTCGTTGTAATCCGCGTCGGAATCAAAATCTGTCTTTTCCAAATACTCTGTGACGTCATCCTGCTGCAATCCGCCGTCCATCGGCACGCTACGGCGTTGCCATGTTGGCTTGAAACGCTTATAGATAACGTCATAGTAGTTGTCTGCCTCGGGGATGAAGCTTTGAAATCGCACAGGATTGGGTTGATGAATTGGTGTGAATTCGTAGTTTAGTCCTAGAAATTATTATACAATCATTAAAGTAGGGAAAAAATAAGTACCAATTAAGGCTAAGGTCTTATTATTATCTTATATTTTCTTATTTTCCACCATTTTAACCCACGTTACAATTTTGACGAGGTGTGTCTACAGCCTAGAGCCCATTTTTTTACAGAGAGAGATCTTTATACTTTTACACAGGTTGCCTACAGAATTTGGACAGTCATGTGATCTTATCTGGACGACTGTAGCTGCGTCATCAGGTATCCATAAATCAAATGGTTTAAGGCAACCCAGTGACGTAGATTTTTAAAATCTGATTACAGTTATTCAATGAGCTTTTAAATTCTATAGGTAACCTGTGTAAAGACCTTGGTGCAAGACCAACTTTAACAGGCACGATTTGAAAGGGGGCGACGTTAAACTAAACTCATATGAAAACATTGACACCATTGATCTCATTTAAGTTTAAATTTTTTGGCGAATGCGCCGAGGAAGTTCGGCTGCTTGTTCAACGCGCCCTACACAAGCGGTGGTTGACATCCGGTTCTCACCTATGACTTTCTCGTGGGTGCCCACTCACGCGTCACATGATCTTAATATGAAATGTTATGACAGTCATGTGACGCGTACCCGGACACGCACGAAAAAGAAGTTGGTGGGAACCTGGTTTTATACTATGCGTTTTCACCATAGGGACCTCTACGACTAACGGCTTTTACTCATAATCTTTGAATAAATGGCGGTTAACGTTCCATCGCACCTATTTGAGGCTGCACAGTAGTAGAAGCGAGATACATTTATTTTTTTCTATTTATGATCACACACCCACAGACTAACATAAGGTTTAATCAGTAGCAGGTTCTGTAACCTATTCTGTGTGCCACATTCTTGCATCGCAGATGCAAACTGTATTAACAAATCAAGACGAAACTATACCTTACACCGATATTTTTCTCAACTGCCTGAAATATTTAATCGTGTGTTTCTAACTCTCAAAAGCAGGTTCCTACAGTATTTCTCGCAAATTTTAGAGACAATGTTAGATAGCTTGGATTAGCTATCATAAAACGCACGAGTAAAGAGCTAGTTGCTAGTGGAGAGGCTGAGTTTGATGTCGGAGAGCCAATATCGAATGGATTTCGCATTGCGGCAGTTAGTGATGTAAATGGAAATATTTCCGTTGGAAATATTACCATGAAAATGGTAATATTGGAAATTTCTGAACGTGTCTCGGGAATATTGGGAATATTGAAAATATTAAAAAATATATTATCTTTCATATTTTGTAACCTTATAAGCATTAAACTTACTATTGAACAATTTTTATTTTCGAGACTATTGAAGATTTTGATGAAGTAGACTGGCAAGACGATGTTATTGAGTGTGATGCTGATGACAGCGATGAGGATATGACTCTTGCTAGACTAGTGAATAGTGTAGTGTGTCAAGAATGAGATGTTTCTTGTACAAATTTGATCTTATTTCTGTTTATTTGTTTCAAGAATAACTTCTGATTTGTGATCATGTATCAGCCTTCTGCGTTTCCCGGTGTTTTGTTATGATTTTTATAAATAAATATTCCATTTTTTCTTATTTTTTTAATATTTCATACATTTCCAATATTTCCATATATTTCCAATGTTTCAGGAAATATTTCCGAAAATATATTTCTGTAAATTTTACAACCCTAGCGGCAGTGGAGTAGATAATGAGTCTACTGTCAGGAATAGTAAGGAAAGCACAAATTCAAGATAGTACTCACATATCGTCTTCTATCTCACGTACCGACGTAACTGACAAAAATCCATAAAATGAGATTCGCTACAAAAATGTTTCCCACAAATACGAATTTTTGCTCACGAAGTGGCGTAATCGTATATCTAGCGATAGCACGGCAGTAGAGTTGTTTGTGTTTGACGTATCTACCAATTTTAATATAGCTGGTTTTTTCATTTTCCCTCACTTGAGAAATTCATTAAATGTTAGTTACGTTAGTACGTGAGATAGGGCACGATATGGACAATAAGATAAAAGTATTTGGCGAGAGAACTTTTTTGAAGTTTTAAGGTCACTCATCAACAAGCAAGCTTTACAGATAGCGAAGCCTGACATTAATTTTCTATTTTTTGGTTATGGCGGCTTGTGCTTATTTTAAAAATGTGGTTTTAACACTGTCCAAAGATCTATTTAATAATAGTAGAGTTTGATGATAGTTTGAGCATACCTTTCTAATTAAAAATACATAAATCTATATAGTTTAGGTACCTTCAGACTGTGTAAAACAACTTCTTTAAAATCAAACCGAGCCGCCAATGCGAAACCAAGGAAAACATGTCAAAAATAATAACCAAGGCTTCGCTTCTTATAAAGCTTCCCTTTACGGTAAGAATCCTTAGGACAGGCACTCAATAAAAGTTTTGAAGCAATTCAAATATTTAACCATACCCTTCAACACGAGTTATCAAAAAATTACGATTTATTCTTACAATTTGGCTACAATAAAAGTTTTGAAGCATCTTGGAGAACTTTTTAAAAGCTTTATTGGTTTTAGCAAACTTTAAATGGAAAACTCTTGTAATAGATACAATAAAATAGATTCCAGATATTGCTACACTTCAACAAGTAATGTAGAGGGGTAAAACGAACACATGTTGAAAAGTATTAAATTATATATTTCAGCTTTCTTCTTGTGAATTTTTAAGTGAAAATTACATAAATGTATTTATGTAAAACTTAATGAAACTTTCCGCTTTATCCAACGTTGTTCACAAGGATACGAGTGATCCTCATTTGGAACACGTTCTGATAACCTGCAGGTACGTAATCCAAGCCAATCCATTACTGGTTTCAGTCTTATTGGGCCTTTCTTAGGTGAACTTAGATGAAGGCGTTATGTAGAGCATAAGCTGTGAAACTAACAGAAACAACTACTTTGAGGGAAAAAATTCCTACTGGCATTGAATAACACTGCTTAGTTGATGCTTTTGTTGAGACTTTAATGAATCTGAGTGGTTTTTACTTCCTCCAACGTCGTTCATAAGGATACGAGTAATGCTTGCTTAAAACACAACCTGACAACCTGTAGGAACGGTGATCCAAGGCAATCCACAACCAGTTTCTGACTTATTACATAAGGGTTTCGCCAAGGTATAACTAATGGGGGCTGAATAAGACAATTCGTGGATTGGTTTGGATCACCGTGCTTCCAGGTTGTTAGGACTTGTTCTAAACAAGGATTACTTATATCTTTGTGAATCACGTTGAAAAAGGTGAAACCCACAAAATTTTATTAAGTTTCCAATAAAAGCATCAAATCACCAGTGCCGGTAGGAATATTTGTCATAGGAGTAGTTTTTTCCTGTTTTGCACAGCTTACGCTCTAAACGGAGCTTTCGTCTACGTAAACTTGAGGAGGGCCCTGTAGGACCGAAACCAGTCGTAGATAACTTGGATTACGGTGCCTGCAGGTGTTACGACAGGAGATTCCCCAAACGAGCGTCGCTCGTATCCGTGCTGTAAACGACCTCAGAGAAAGTGAACGTTGAAAATTTTGACAGGATTACTTGCCATTTCAAATGACATAAAAAGTTAAACTTTTTGCCTAACTTATGCGGTTTTTTCTTTTTAACTGATATTGTACCACATACCGCCTATCCCAAAGTAATTCTGAAAAGCTTCTCCTATTGAAGTGCGAGAAATCCGAAATATAGATGTATCCAACAAAGATAGCCGACTACCAAAAGTCGCCGAAATCGGGGATGACTTGCATCGTCACTCGTCGCCTTTAAAACTTCGCCCTAAAGAATCAATGGTCCAACTAAAACGAGCGCTCTCGCAGCTGCGTGACTTACAGAAAGTCTCATTTGCGAGCTTTACTGTACAACTTTATCTATTAAATATCACTTTGGAAGAACCGGTAGAGTTCTACTTATTTTGAAAGGTTACACTCTCGTATATATTGCTATACATCATCTCACGAGTCTGCTGCCTTCGGTGAAGTAATAAATATTTACCATTTAACAATGTTACTTAGTGCATTTGTGATAACGTTAAGGGGAACCACTTCAGTGAAGGTAATTTGAGGCCGTCTCTGCCAATTATTTGCAAAAGAAAAGCTCGTGCAGTTAGGACAATTTAAAAATATGTTTTTTAACCAATGAATTGACTAAGTTAGACACAACCTATATCACAGGTAAATAATTGAATCAAGAAGAATATTGATACGGTTGATACCGCTTGTTTTAAGTGCGGCTAGCCATTATTTTTTGTGTTTAATACTACTATGCAGAGTTTATTTTCAATTTTCTGCGATTATTTCACTTCAGAAATCAGCCTCAAACACAAAGATAGCATTTCAGAACTGCACCGCACTTTCCTATATTTCAGAAAAGTTTACTAATGCTTATTGCAGTGGTTTAGCTTTGTTATTGGAGGTTTTCGCGGCTTGAACGAAATTTAAGAGGTCATAACGGCTTTCAGAACTTACCTCGTTATAAGTTTTGTTTCAATTCTGTGGAGAACACTACCCATGTTAGTTACTAGGCCCCAAGTAAAGAAAGTATTGTTTTGAGAAAAACTACTTTAAAGTTGCTTACTTTTTTTTTTAGATCATTACATTTTAATAATTCAACCCATGACATATCCAACAAAAATATGCATAACAAGCATTTTTTAAATAATTTTTATTTTAGAGATTGCTTAAGATATATTTTCATTAGATGCATATCCTGAATTATTGAGCATTTCTCATCTAATATTCGTGTCTATTATTATTGCTAATGGGATTTTAAAGGCTTTTTTGATTCTTTGTATTTTGCACACCGCTGTGCTGGCTACTGTTGCCGCCGAGACGAGAGATTCTCGCCTCTCGTCTCGTCTCGCCCTCTCGCGACGAGACGAGAGGCGAGAATCTCTCGTCTCGGCGGCAACAGTAGTCAGCACAGCGGTGTGCAAAATACAAATAATCAAAAAAGCCTTTAAATTCTAGTTCTCTAGAATGCAAGCTCGAGAAGAGACGAGAGAAGGGCCCTCTCTCGTCGAGAGATTCTCGTTTCTCTCGTTCTCTCGAGGAAACAAGGTTGGTTTAATAAATTTGTATGATATATCATCTGTTCGTATTGACCTATTATAGAAATAAGCTGATATGTATGTGCTGTTTTATTTTTGAATTAAAAGATATGAAAAATTGTCAAATATTTCTTCCTTGACAACATATGTGCTCTCATAAATTCATTATTTGTTATTAATGCGTTATGTCTGAAAATGTCGTAAATATTTTTTTCTATAAGCGTGCGGAAAAGTCCACTTTTCCGCACGCATTTCAGTGTGGAAAGTGCCACTTTTCCGCACTAGTGCAGAAAAATATTTTTTCCGCACTAATGCGGAAAAGTAAATTTGTTACGATTTTGAGGTGTTCTATAACATTTAGACCGTTCAAAATACATTTGTATCTTTCCTACCACACGAAATATCCTAAAAATATTCAAATTGACTAAAATTCTGCTATATTTTCAATATTTTCGATAAAATAAAGTTTTCAGTAAAATAGGTTCAAATTATAAGTTTTTAACCAAACAACAATGAACACTAGTGGTTTTAGATTTGGCATCTTAAATCACCATAGCAACAAAGTACAAACAAACTGTCAAAACAAAGCCAATTTTGCAGATACAAGCGTCTTTTGAATTTTTCAAACAAAAAAATCAGATTTTTAATGGATTCTTCGGACGAAGATCTACCCCAGTCAGTTCTAGAAGCCGCTAGAATCGCTAATTTGGACCTGCTTCCTTCAAAATCTCGTCACAGGTATGAGAAGGAATATAGTTGGCATCAAATCCCTTCAAGAAGCTGTTTTTTTGGCATATTTCTCCGAAATTTCCAAAACGTGCAAACCGAATACCCTTTGGTCGAGGTATTCTATGCTCAAAAGTGTAATAAAACTCAGAAAAAACGTTGACTTAAGCAATTTTTTTAAAGTTACGGCCTACTTGAAAAAATAAAACGTTGGATTCAGACCCAAGAAGAAAAAAATCTTCACAAAAGAAGAAATTTTCAAGTTTTTAAGCAAAGCTCCTGACCTAGTTTATTTGCATATGAAAGTTGCCACGATTTTTGGTTTGGCGGGCGCATGTCGCCGTGAAGAACTAGCAAAAATGTGTCTAGATGACATTGAAGAAAAAGGAAATATGATCATTATAAAAATTCCTGACTCAAAAAACCATACATTTAGAAGTTTTGCTATTTCAGAAGAAGCCGAGAATGGAAAACTTCTCCAATTGATCCGAAAATATGTCAACTTAAGGAAACCAGAGACCCCACATGGACGGTTCTTCGTAAACTACAAAAAAGGAGCATGTACGGTACAATGCATTGGAATTAATACATTCGGTAAAATGCCATCAGATATCGCATGCTATCTGAAGCTTTCAAATCCAGAATTATACACGGGCCACAGCTTCCGACGTTCTGCCGCAACAATGTTGGCAGATTCAGGCGAAGGAATAACTAATATCAAACGACTCGGTGGATGGAAATCTTCAAGTGTCGCAGAAGGGTACCTTGACAGTTCAACTGGATTCCAAAAAAATATTTCGAATAAAATTTTGAAGTTCAGCCACCCTGGTCCTTCAACTAGTCAGCAACTTTCTTCTACCATACAACCTTCCAAAGTGCCTCAATCCAGCCCCAAATGCATGACCATAGTTGCAACAGATGTTTCCGAAAACTTGGAGAACGCAGTGGAGAACCAAAACCCAAGTTTCAAATCTGCCACTTCATTTGAGAAAACACTTGCCTCTGCTATCAACTTACAGCACGCTACAAACTGCACCTTTAATATTAATGTTAATAATAATAATTGATTTGATTAAAATGTTTTGAATATAAATAATTTTCTGATTAATTTTTAGTTTTATCCTCACGCTTATAGATAAAATAATGTACCTAACTCGTGCGTAAAGTGTCTTTTCCGCACTTGATTGCTGGCCAAACTCCGCTATCGCGTCGTTTAGCCATCTGCAATCGCGTGCGGAAAAGAGGCACTTTCCGCACTAGTTAGGTAAACTACTATTGAATATGAAGGAAGCAAAAATCTAAAAATCAGTTTACAAGATCCCTCCTCTCAAAATTTGACATTTTCCAAAAGTATTAGATATTTTGGCCAGCAAATTCTTTAAAGAAAATTAAGACATAAAACTAGCTTTATTGCTTTATTTTTTAAGATTTATATTATTCGCAAAACACAAAATAGTTTTTTATCAACGAACACTTGCGATTTTAGGTACAGTTTTACATAAATTAAGCAATGCAAAACTTTTCCACAGCTTTTATTTCATCGGCATCAATAAGGTATTTTATTACATGTATAGTATTTACTTCTTTATTTATTGTATGTTTACATATACAGAGTATATTCCAGAATGGACCTTTTAATTTGTAAAAAAGTAAATACCATAATTAATAAGAAAAAAAACACTTTTACTCAGGATGTCTCAAAAACCTTTTATAGCTGGTATAAATCACGAGAGACAAGACGAGAGAAAGGCTCTCTCGAGCAATAGAAGAGTTCTACCGTCGAGACGAGAGACCCATTTTATCTCGCATAACGAGACGAGACAAGAGAGGGCTTTCTCTCTTCTCGTCTCGTCTCGCGCGAATACTACACCTTTATAAGTAGTAAAAGTCGCGTCGTTGTTTGGAACAAAATGAGTGGAAAAAGGTGGTGAACTCAAGATTTCTGGTGGACTTCAGTTGTATTATCGTACTAAAAAATAGTTTAACATAAGTTTAACAAAAACTACTCCCTCTGTCTCAATTTTTACCACACGCCACTGTTTTCCAGATTTTTGATAGCCTCGCATTTAATACTAATCTGTTTTTTACTGTAGGTCAAATCTAATACAAAATACTACATAATTTATATTTAGTCAAGTTTATAACGGACCTTTGGTGTTTATACTGAGAAAAATCGTCAAATAGCTTATCAACCTGAGTTTTGTGTGCTTGGAAATAATATTAAATTTAACTGTTATAAATATTTGCATAATTTGTTACAAGTTTTTGATAGGTTTTGCACTTAAATTTAATGTATAACATTATAAAACCTCATGAAACAAATGTTCTAACATCCTAGATTTAATGTTAACGAAACTATAAGTGAATTGTAGAAGATGGCGTTGGAGGCATCAGAAAGTTTCGCATGGTATATTATGTTGTCATTAAATTAAAGTGTAGGACCTATCTGTTCATTAGTGTAATAAACAAGACGCTAGCGCTACCAAGTCCACTTTCAATCCCTGACTTCGCATGCGCAGGTCTACCAATATTATTTACCTCATGTATTAGAATAGAAGAATACAGGGTGATTTTCACTTGAATGATTCTAACCACATGAAAATAGAAAGTTTCAAAAACCTAACCTAACAAAACCTAATCAAATCTAACCGAACCGAACCAAAGGAAACTGAACCAATAATTTTTTTCAAAAAAAAAACTTTCCTGACTTCCTGCCCGGGATTCTAGAGGATGTGAATCCGAACCGAACCAAACCGAACCTAACCTAACCAAACTAAACTACAACACGTACTGCTAATTAGGTTTAGTTGGGTAGGGTTAGGTTTGGATAGGTTCGGTTCGGTACGGTCCGGTTCGGATTCACATCGTCTAGGATCCCGGGTAGGAAGTCAGGAAAGTTTTTTTTTTAAATATTGGTTTAGTTTGCTTTGGTTCGGTTCGGTTAGATCTGATTAGGTTTCGTTAGGTTAGGTTTTTGAAACTTTCTATTTTCATGTGGTTAGAATCATTCAAGTGAAAATCACCCTGTACATCTATTCTAATACATGAGGTAAATAATATTGGTAGATCTAAGCATGCGAAGTCAGGGATTGGAAGCGGACTTGGTAGGGCTAGCGTCTTGTGTTTAATAACTAATACGTCCCGCATGCGGGACCAGTTTAATAAACTGTGTGTGTGGTGTCCATTCGAGAGAAATGCTCTATTGAGAGCTCTGCAACTGCTGGACAGATTGTGGAGAGGTATTTATTATAATTATTTACAGTTACTGTCTAGTAGAGATATGCTTAGCAGTTGATTCTAATGAACTAGTTCATATGAACTAGTTCACCAAAATGAACTAGTTCACTGAACTAGTTCGTTTGAAGTTCACTTCATTGTAGCTTGAGCGTGCAACTCAATTCAACGAAACAGGTAATTCGACTAATCCACTGAACGAGCGCCGGATTTCACTTATTAGTTAAACTTAATAGTTCATTTCTATCCGTTCTTTCGTTCCTCGTAGAAAGCACCGCGGTGTCGTTCAGTATTTCATGAACAGGAACACAGCTAGCCGCGTTCTTAATGCACATTATAATGTACAGAAATAATTGGGTTAAGCCTCGCAAGAGTGTCTGTTGCTGCTGGTTCATTTTAGAAAAGTAAACTAGTTCGTTTTCCTTGTAAAATGAACTAGTTTTTCAGTTCGTTCGCGAACTACCCATCTCTACTCTCTAGCGAAGCTTGACACTTACCCTAAACTACCAATATATAACTTTATATACAATATAAAAGTTAATCCACTAATTAATAAATATTTCATTTGCGTTGAATATATAACCTACCAAAAACAAAAAAATAATACATAAAATATTTTTTCTAATATTTTGTATATTTGATTTAAATGATTTTGGTACTTATTCCAGTATGTTTATAATAAATATTCTCTGTTATATATCTGTCTTCTATTTTATACAGATATTGCACTTTTGCACGTTTTTTATTATTTCAAAACAGATTTTTTTCTCAGTGTATTTGAGCTTGTGTGGGAGTTTATCTCCTATCCTAACAAAATCCTATACGGGGCATTAAATAAAACAGATATAAATAAAATGATTACGTAGATACATGGGAAGAGCGGGGCAAGACGGGGACAATATTACACGAAATTTGAATAAAATGAAAACAATTACTTAGTTTATACGAGCCTATTAAAGCGCTTTTGAAACTCTTGTCGTATAAACCCAATTAAAACCGTTTCAAGCACTAAAACCAATTTTATGTTAAACCGATTTAACGTATAAACACCATTAAAACCGATTTAAGCACCAAAACCAAATTTTAATTTAAACCACTTGTAGGCGCGTATAAACGTAGTAAATGTTACGTTAGGTTAGGCTAGAGACCCTGTATGTATGACATATTTTAAAGAAATATAAACGCGACAAACTCTTCAAAGTCAAACGAATTTAAGTTAACATCAAAGGAAGAAAATATCGGTCGTCCTCTATACTCTAGCGATATTTAGAGAGAACGCACCTTCTGTCCTTGTTAATTCATGAGCGTCGTAAAATAAAAATAAACGATTTTTAACAAAACCTATACAGGGGGTGCGAACAAACGTGTTTGTTTATGTGTTGCATGATGTTTGATCAAGGCCAACAAAAAAATACAGGCCACGACTCTGAAAAGATCAGGTGTTCTCAGGGGGCTGACTTTTACATTGGGTCTTATGGGAGAACAGACGTTTTTATGGCACTACAGGTTTCCGCGGAATTTCAGTGAAATATTCTCACACACCATCCCGATATTCAACCAAACTTTATAAGGATGCAAGATGATTAAAAGGTTAAAATCTTCAGGATTTAGCATTATTTGAGTTCAAATTTTCCGCCACGTACCGCATGCCAATTGTTATATTTGACATGTATTTGACTTTGTCATCTATGTTTGTCACATTCGCTTCTGCTTTAAATTTAATTTTAGTGTGAGCTAATGAAGCTTTGACAAATTAAGGATTACTATACATTTAAAAAAAAATTGTTCTGCAAAAATATAGTAAAAACAATCTCAAAACCGGCTTTATTTTAAAAAAAGTCAAATATTCATGAACCGTCATTTCAAATTCAATATTTTAAAGACAATCAGCTGTGTCGTAACATGACCATCAAAAAAAATCAGGCCCCGATATGACGTCAACAAAGTGGAGGATCGTAGCCCGTCCGTTTTGATAGCCCTGGTTTGGTCACTCACCGCTGACAATTTAAATTATTTTAGTGAAATGCCAATGAACTTGGCAAGAAATTAACATAACCAAAAAATGTCAATTTCAATGACTTTGATGGATTCGTCGCGTCTCTCTTTTCTAAAAATATGTCATACAAACAGGTTCTCTAGGTTAGGCTAGGTTTGGTTTGACTAGAGTCCCTGTATGTTGACATATTTGGATATATTATCAGGGCTATCAAAATGGACGGGCCACGATCCTCCACTTTGTTGACGTCACATCCGGGGCTGATTTTTTTTTTTTGATGGACACATTACGACACAGCTGATTGTCTTTAAAATATTGAAGTTAAAATGACGGTTCATGGATATTTGATTTTTTTTTAAATAGAGCCGTTTTTGAGATTGTTTTTGCTTTCTTCTGGCAGAACAATTTTTTTTAATGTATAGTAAGCCCTAATTTTTCATAGCCGCTTCATAAGCTCACACAAAAATTAAGTTTAAAGCAGAAGCGAATGTGACAATCACATATGACAAAGTCAAATACATGTCAAATATAACAGTTGGCATGTGGTACATGGCGGGTAATTTGAATTCAAAATAAGGAATGCTAAATCTTGAAGATTTTAACCTTTTAATCATGTTGCTTCCTTACAAACCTTTGGTGGAATATCGGGATGGTGTCTGAGAATATTTCACTGAAATTTTGCGGAAATCTGTAGTGCCATTTTAAAAATATCATAAAAAAACGTCTGACCTCCCATAAGACCCAATGTAAAATTCAGCCCCGGGAGAACAGCTGATTTTTTCAGGGTCGTGGCCTCTATTTTTGTGTTGGCCTTGATATTATATTCAAATATGTCAACATACAGGGACTCTAGGTTTGACTTGCATAAATTTATTTAGAGTTCAGTATCTTAAAAAATATGTTGATAATTAATGGGCACTACAGCTTACACTATAAATTTTCTTTTTTCTCATATTTTGTATGCACATTACAAAAAGACCCAGACAGTAGCGCACCCAGGAATATTTTTTGAGGGGTGGGTGCTATATTTCAAAAATTTTAAAAATATAAAACAATATCTAAAATAACAAAAAACAAAACTTAAATTTACGAGTGTTTAGGTTTGCTATTTCCATGTAAGTAAAGTATTAAGGACCAATACTGTCAGATTTTTTTGACTCATTGATCTTTGGATTGAGTGTTGCCATTCCAGTTTTGGACACCCTCTTTTTCGACGCCTTATTGGTTGCCATTCTAGGACCTGCTTTGGTAATATTTCTTCGTTCATTCGTTGTACATGGCCGTACCATATCAGCTGTCTTTTAGTGATGTCATCCGTTAAGTTTCCCTCGATTTTCATTCTTTCTATTATGGTCTCATTTTTTGTATGATCTGTCCTAGAATTCTGAGTGATCTTTTTATTGCATCCATTTCGACACTTTCCATTTTTGTTTGTATTTTTCTATTACGTGACAAGTCTCTATTCCTTACAACAGTGTGATTTTTACCACTGTTTCATATATGTTAAATTTTACATTCCTTTTTATCTCTCTGCCCCATAAAATACTGTTAGGATCCAATCCAATAACCCTTTTAACTTTTTTTTCCGTTTTTTACAGTCTGTTCCTGTCTTATCAAATGTGACACCCAAGTATACATACTCATTGCATGGAGGTATTGTTTGTCCATCATCCAGTTCTAACTCACTTGATTGGTTTCCAATACATAAGTACTGTGTCTTGTCCTCATTCACTGTTAACAGAGTACTTTAACTTTCTCATCATATACTCCATGTCTTCTTTATCATTAGCTTCCATTACTTGATCGTCAACAAATTGTAGTGTGTGTATGGTAAATCGCTCGATAAGTTGTATTCCAACATTCCTGTCTTAACTTTCATTACCAGGAATTCTTTTAAAAGTCGATTTCCAATTTTAATTTTTAAATTTGACCCTTTGTATAGTTCTTTTATCGCTTTTATGTTTGTATAATTAATATAAGTTTGCTCTAACGCTGTCCACAATTTTCCTACTGGAACGGTATCATATATATGCTTTTTATAGGTTCACAAAGGTAACATGAGTCTCTATATCTGCGGCCCTCCTTTTCTCAATTACTTGTTTAAGACAGAACACAGTATCACTACAAGATCTGCCTACACGAAACCCGCTTTGCCTTTCTTCTTCTTGTTCATGAAAATAATTCTCTATTAGATCTCTAAAAATCCTACCGTACAATCTACTTAGAGTATTGGTTACTGAAATTCATCTCTAATTGTTGCAGTCTTGCTTGTTTCCTTTTTTATTTATGGAAGATTGAATGCAATTTCCCCAGGTCCGCTAGCTTTTTAGTACTATTCTTTATCATTTATTTTTCGATGATTACTCCATGTCTCCATAACGACTGACCGAAAACAAGGCCCTTTCAGGGCCTTATACAACTCAATGCTGAAAACGCACTATTTTTGCTAGAATTTCTCTCCTTCCTCTTAAGCACTTTACATAATTAATTTAAAAAACAGTCCACCCCAGGTGTACCAAATATATAGGGAACAAAGTTCATAGTCCTTAAACGATGCAACTAAATTTATTCGCGATCTAACCTTATTTGACTGGCTAGGTTAGACCGCGCCAAAATAAGAGTGTTAAAATATATGTTATCGATTAATTTTTGTTAAAAATAAAATCGAAAAAATCGAATGTCTTTGTAGATTCAATAAACAGATTTCAAAATTATTTCCTTTTAAAAAATTGAATTGGGCTTAAGAAATTAAATACATATTTTGGGAAAGAAGCAGGATCTATGCTCTACGCTACGCCACTGCTGCAGACCCTGATAGTGTTTCGTTCTTGTGAAGCCCGCTTGACATGGAGCAAGAAACCTGCAGTTGCATGCAAGATTAGTGTGCCTAAATGAGACATATTTATTGTTTTTACCTTTGGAAGTATTTGGAATGAGCATAAGCATGTGCAGTTTTAATTTTACTGATAAATGAAGTTTTAGGGGGCAACAATTTTTCAACTTCACCCGAGGCCTTTAAATGCTAATATGATGCTAAATAGACACTAAAGTTGCAAATCCACTTACCGGAATAAATTTCTCTTGCCGCTACTCCAATATTGGACCCGCTAACCCATATCAAACCAAGCACGCTCCATATTAAGGCGATTTTCATCATGCACCGCACCGCACTGATTTATTCCATATGTTTTCAATGGATTGCCATTTTTCAAGCCTCCCGCTAAAATTCCGACATTAAAATGAATCAAAAAAATGCGTGAAATAAAGAATTGTGGTCTTTCACTGAAAAAGGCTAATAAATCACACCGGCCTAATTTGTTAAAAAATAAACACGTTGCGAAAGACCACAATTTTTTTGTTTTACCGAAATTATTTACCTACTTATCACTTCAAAATAAATAATGAATTATTTAAAAGACATAATATTGTTATTTAAATTCTAACCTATTTATTTTAATCTTTTTTTCCAACGGAAGTTTAACAAATCTTATAAATTTTTTAAAACTCGCGGACGGGTTTAGACAGATTCGGGGCTGTCTAGTATGGTGCTAGGAGCTAAGCGGGATCTAGCTACAGTATCTCTGCCCACACTCTTTGTTACATTTGCAGGCGGAAAATACACTAACTCATCCGGATCAGTTTTTGAACCGGATAAGGAGAGACAGAAGCTAAGAGCAGGGCTTCTCCAGGCATTTTAGTGCCTTGGCCAAAAAAAAATAAATGGATCCATGACGGATGAACCTTCCTAGCTAGCCTATTAGCACACTTCAAGCGAAGCCATGATATATGAGCCTTGAAAACAGGTTTTTGTCAATATCTCAGAAACTAAAGCTCCTATAAAGTGTTTGGTTATTACACAAACTACTGCCCAGGTAGCAAAGGGTCATCAAATGACGTCTTTTTTTCGTCGAAAAGTGGTCATTTGGATGACCAGCAGGTCATCTACCAAAAAATGTTGTCTTTAAGGCGTCAGTTACTTGACGTCTTTTCGTAGTGTAGTTTTTGAAGTCTGAAAAACGTCATATATTGGTCACTACCGACACTGCACACTTTGTCCAAGGGACATATACTCATACTTACATAGATGGTGCCCCAGTCAGCACTTGACCGGATTTATACGGAATGTGGGGGTATGTATGTAAAATAAATTAAATATTAAATCAAGACAAACTTCGAGGCTTCTTTCGCTTCAAGGTGAAGATGTGTAAGTCTAGGTAGATCTGTACCTCACAGACGAACACCGCTGTACCTGTTCCAGTACTTCCGGATCTATGTCACAGAAGCACAGAACACCAAGGGCACAGAAGAGAGTAGTCACCTTCTGTGTCTAAGTTTCCTTCAGTGTTCTCAACGAGTTTAAAAAAAGTCATAAATAGGTTTGTGTATGTGTGTGTGTCTAATGTTCTGATTTGGTCCCAAATACGTCATATTACTGACGTCTTTAAAACGTCTAAAAATGACGTCATTTTGGGTGTGTCTTTTGAACGTCATTTAAAGGTAATTTACACGTCAGATTAGAGACGTTAATGGTCATTAAAAATGACCTGTTTTTGATGTTTAAAAAAACGTGACCTTGCTACCTGGGTGAGCAAAATGTAGTCTATTATATTCCGAAAACCTCATTGATGCGATACTCGGTTAAAAATTTGCATTTTTTAATTGCCAAAAAACTGTCATTAGGAGAAATAATGAATTTTGACTAAACTTTAATAAGCTCGTTAGAGTTTCGAACACTATTTTACCTGAAAATCGGTTAAGCGGTTTAGGAGCTATCGTGTTACGGACAGACATACACACACCCAGACAGACATCACGACGCTATTGCTAAGTTAGGTCAAAATACACCCAAATACACACACATTCTCGGCGTTATGTCAAAAAATAATGTTTTTTTCGAAAATAATACCTTCTCTAGCTATTGCTGCGCGGGCTAGGAAGGTAAAAAATAAATAGGTACATAAACACAACATCCCCAAATAGGCTCTCCCAGGCGGATGAGCGGTTACCCGAGCTCTCGTGTCGGTCCTGCTATAGGAGCTCGGTTATATGGAATTTCATGTTTTTTAAACGGATAAGGGAATTACAAGGACTGCTCCTAAACTACATACACAAACGTATTTTAGCAAATAAAAATTAACAAACAAGAGCTTTGGTGCTTAAAATTTTAACTGAGGTCCTGTCCACCTTCCACATCTTCCCACTAAATCTAACCTAAATCTAACCAAACCTAACCTAACTCTCGCACGCTTCAAATCTGCACTTGTCTCACAGTGTACTGGGGCTGTCAAGCTAGCTCCCGGGGATGCACGAAAAATACGGTCTTCTGTGGCAAACATTGTTCTCAGCTATTAATACCTTGCAGCAGGGTAGTGCCGTGGTATGTTCGTCGGCTTGAAATTCAAAACGCACCAGGTTCGCATCTCGGACAATGATGCAAAAGAAAAAAGTCTCGTCGCACTGTCGCCCACTTTCTTTTCAGCGTTCAACAGTCGTCAACGAATTAACGTGCAATGCCATTCACGTAAAATATAAGTTGACATTGAACCTAGAGAGTATACGCAGGTGTAGTTCAGGAGTTTGAACCCACACGCAGCCAGCCGAGCGACCAGGAATAATAACCCAGGAGCCTGCTATAAGTGCCGTATAGCCGGTATCAGTATGGCGCGGCGCGCATATTTGTATACAACATTCAGGATCGCCATTCGGCTTTCGCCCGAACATCTCTGTTAAATAGCAGACGATATGGTAAATCGCTTGGGTAACTAACACGACGATCACGGCAAAAAGGTTCGTTAAAAATCAGTCTGGAACAATCTTTCTTAAGAAAGAATTCGTAAATTTCTAACATACATATATTTTTTTAAAACACTCTCCTGACCTCTTTCCCGGATCCTAGAGAATGTGAAACCTAACCGTTGTCAATCGGTCGCCAACGTAACCGAACCGTGTCAATGTAGAATAGGGCTTCATTGACACGGTTACGGCAGCGTTCGGGCTACAACCGAATCGCAATCATGGACGTCGTTTACAAATATGCGCGCGGCGCCAGCATAAAAATCCTACAGTCAACAAGAAAAGGAAAGAAGTCTATCGTCTATAACCAAGTTCTGCTGGGACGATAGCAATGTGAGATAGATGCGAGTCTAACATGTAGCAGGACCACCTTTCGGAAGGGGTGTAAAAAGCGTGGGTCCACTGTGTATACTTGCTACGCAGTATAAAGATCCCTGCCCTTGATAAAGACGTGCCAAGCAAAAATAAGTCCTCTTGGAGAAAGAAAACTTGCATCCTAAGGGGCACGTGCGCCGTGTTCTGAGTCGCTAAACCAAAAATGGTCTCCCCACCACTACCACGGATTATTTGTTGGGTGATCTGTGCCACTACTACTACTTGCTCACTTCTGAGAGAAGGCAGAACAACTTGCTCAACTTGCTGGCACTGCAGCACAATGAAGAAAGCAGTCATCCTCGGGTAACTGCGTCTGCTTAACCTCGCGTGCCGAAAAAGTCGAGAGTCGAGAAAAACAACTTTTATGTTGAAAAACATGTTCAATTTTTTTAAATATTTTTTTTGCCAATTAACAACCAAAATTTATTTAAACGTTAGGACAAGTAACAAAACCAAACTTTATTTCAAAAAATGGAACATGTTTTTTAACATAAATGTTGATTTTTTTCGAAAACGGTCGACCTTAGAGCTTATGACCAAAGTACCTGTTTTGTGTAGAAAACATTGGCAGTTCAAATGGGCGATTTAAAACTGTACTATTTCCAGTAGCGTAGAAGTTGGAGAGAAAAACACCCACTATCCCTTTAAAACCTCAAATTATGACTTAAAAAAAAAATCCGCAGAACACATAAATTATTATGAGTAGAACATTAATACAAAAGCAAAAAAATATTTGTTTTTCTCGTGCATTTTAGAGGGTTAGTTAAGTTAAAAAATATATTTTTATAATTTTGGACGATCTATCACATCCTGAAGTCCTGTGCATATAGTATGAAACACCCTGTATATCGATTTGTCTTTAAAAAATTAAAATTTATAGATTTTAGGCAAATGATGTTGTCCTTTCTGTAACGTTAATTATCATACGTTTAACTTGATTAAAGTAATAAAATCAACATTTTCATAAAGAAAACTGTAAAAATCTTCAATAAAACTGAAAAAAAAAATGTTTAAAAACAGGGTGTTCGGCACATGAACCGTCAAAATTTTTTAGGATATTGTTGGGGTCATTTGCTACCTTTTCAACCTTGAAACTTGGGTCCTTAGAGTCACGGCTAAAGAGATATGAATTTTTTATTTTTTTTTCTCAAATTACCCAAAATCCCATCTTTAAACCCTCGTAAGCTTTTTATTATTGTCTGGAAAAGCACCATTTTTTTTTATAATTCTGTAATCTTGTGCTACTTCAACTAATTAATAGATTTGTTAAAATTTATGTACCAAAGGGACATACGAGGTTTTTTATTGAAGAACATTAGTGATTTTGTAGAAAGAAAATCAATTTCAAAATTAAAAATTAAAAAAAGTATCGACACTTGAGAACTTCATTTTCTTTTAAAAACTTCTCTAGTTGATTACCTTTCTAACGGAATGCTACACATTGATTAAAAAAACAATTCTACTTTAAAACTTGATAAGAAAAACAATTTGATGTTTATGATTGTTTCGAACAAAATTTATAAATAAAGAACACAATACATTATTGTTAAAAGTTTTTTTTATTAATGTGTAGCATACCGTTAGAAAGGTAATCAGCTAAAGAAGTTTTTAAAAGAAAATGAAGTTCTCAATTGTCGATACTTTTTTTGATTTTTAATTTTGAAATTGATTTTTTCACAAAATCACTAATGTTCTTCAAAAAACCTCGTATGTCCCTTTGGTACATCAATTTTAACAAATCTATTAATTAGTTGAAGAAGCATGAGATTACAGAAATATTAAAAAAATGGTGCTTTTCCAGGCATTAATAAAAAGCTCACGAGGGTTTTGGTGGGATTTTGGATAATTTGAGAAAAAATTTTTTTAAATTCATATCTCTTTAGCCGTGGCTCTTAGGACCCAAATTCCAGGGTTGAAAAGGTAGCAAATGACCCCAACAATATCCCAAAAAATTTTGATGGTTCATGTGCCGAACACCCTGTATTTGGCTTGTCCGAAAACTGCTGAAATATAAAGAAGTTGTACCATCTGTAACACGATTTGCTCCGTTCGGTAAAGCTATTTTTCGATGTTACAGAAATTATCCCTGTGTTAATTTAGTTGGAAAATAGTTGTATTTATAATCTGCCTTGATATAAATTGGGTGATTTTTAATTTTTACTTCTTCTGTAAGGTTGATGTCCCTTCTGTAACACCTAAAATACTTGATATTTTTGTCAAATTTGCAAGTCTAGTGTTAGATTAAACCAATTTTTTAAATTTAAGTTTTAATTATTTTGATAGAACATATAGAGATCATTGGATACAACATAAGAAAAATAATAAATTATTTTTCAATTTTCAGATAATTTGTATTTCCATCATTTCTTTGTTACGAGGAAAAAAATATAAGCTTGAGTATGAACTACACTAAATTAAAATAATAACAAACACAGATATCACGATCAGAATAAACCAAGAGAAAATAGAACAAGTAGAGGAATATATTATATACCTGGGAAAAATTATTAAATTAAAAAAAGAAAACCAAACAGCATTCGGTAAATTAAGCTACATATTAAAAAATAAAAAATATTCTCAATACCTCAAAACGAAAGTCTATAACCAATGTATTCTTCCTGTTCTTACCTATGGATCTCAGGATCAAACATGTATAAGGTAACGAAAGGCCAAAGATCAATGGAATGGAATAAATGTTACATGTAAAGCTAAGAGATAGAAAAAAGAATGAATGGTTAAGAAATGAAACAAAAGTAAAGGATATCAGAGGAGAAGTAGCAAAATTACAATGGAAATTTGCCGGTCATAATATAGTACAGAAAGACGATTGAAGAAACAAATGTATTGTGAACTGGAGACCTTTTGGGAAAATAAAAGAAGTAGGGGAAGATCCCAAATAAGATGGGCGGACGATTTGAAGAAACATGTGGAAACTAGATGGATGAACACGGCGACAGATAGGGAGGAGTGGAAGATATTGGGGGAGGCCTATGTCCAAAGATGGATCGAAGAAGGCTAAATAGATAGATATGATACTTTCCATTTACCCCCGTAATACAACTTTTTCCATCCTTTTCCAGACAGGTTCAGACTGATCCCAGCAAAGCTACGACTAGCATTCTGAATGCGCCACTAATCAATAATTACGAACTTAGCGTGTTCATTGGCCGATAGCACATTGACGTCACACCAAAACAAAATTCATTGAGTACACTATCTCCAACTGAAACATACGGGACACACTTTTTTGCTTTTAGCCCAAAGCGACATTGCTTCATTGCTATTATAATTGGAAAACTTTTGGGACTGATTGATTTTTTAGTGGGCTAGGCTAGCATCGTGCTCGGCTGGCAATTAATTACTACCTATAGACAAAGGGGAAAGGGAAAAATTATTAGAGGCATAAAAACTATTGGAAATAAAACAAAATTTATCGCGTAGCCTATAGGCGTAGTCAGGGTCTCGCTCAGGGTGGGGCAAAAAAGCAAAAAATGTACAATCCAATAACCTAAACTTAATTTAATATTAACTTGCGAGGATTGCGAATAAACCTTGATAAAACGTCTTACTAAATGAGCTAAAGCCAAGATGGGGCAGGTGACAAGCCAGGGTGGGGCGAGTGCCCCACCCTGTCCCACCCTGACTACGCCCATAGCGTAGCCAATAGGAAAATAAAATTAGGCTTGATCCGGAATCTATCTATCTATCTATTTAGCTTTCTTTGATTCATCTGTGGACATAGGCCTCCCTCAATATCTACCACTTTTCTAAACACTGTCGCCGTGTTCATTCATCTAGTTTCCGCATGATTCTTCAAATCGTCCGCCAATCTCATTTGGGGTCTTCCCCTACTTCTTTTATGATCCCAAGGTCTTCAGTTTATAACACATTTGTTCCATCGATCGTCTTTCTGTCTGATATTATAAATTTCCATTTTAATTTTGCTACTTCTCCTCTGATATCCCTTACTTTTGTTTTATTCCTTATCCATTCATTTCCGTTTCTATTTGTCAGCTTTATATTTAACAATTGTCATTCCATTTATCTTTGGGCTTTTGATACCTTATCCATGTTTGATTTTGTAAGTGTCCAGGTCTGTGATCCATAGGTGAGTACAGGAAGAATATATTTGTTATACACTTTCGGTGTGGGGTACTGAGGATATTTTAGCTCACACATATACTATACTATAGTAGTGTGAGCTATGGTGATCCTAATTTTTTGAAGAAAAAAAAAGTTGCTCCGATTTCAAAAATTTTTATATATCTTTGCGTTTTGGATGATTTTGAAACTTTTTTGTCGCGCCGTCTGTCTGTCTGTCTGTCTGTATGTCTGTCTGTCTGTCTGTCTGTCTGTCTGTCTGTCTGTCTGTATGTTTGTCTGTAACGACCAACGCGCATAACTCAAAAACCGCTAGGCCGATTTTAATGAAATTTGGTACCTAGGCTGGGTCTTGGGTCGAGATGGTCCCATTTAAAAATGAACAAAATCCACCCAACACAAGCCAAATAAAATGGTGGGGGAAGATTTCAAAAATTAGAGTTTAAGTGAAAATATGGCGTGTGTGATATCAAATGAAAGGTAATTGAGTCCGGAGTTTAACAAAATACATTTTAGTTTTGGTTTTTTTAAGGGTGGGGTGGACTTCTAAAATTTGAGTTTAAGTCAAAACATGGCTTGTGTGGTATCAAACAAAAGGTAATTTAGTCTGGAGTTGAATAAGATATATTTCAGGTTTTAGTTTTATTAGCTCGCACGTACACTATAATTATAGTACCTAGTGTGAGCTCAGGGGCCCATATATTGGCAGAGTATTTTATATTAGCTCACACATATACTATACTATAGTAGTGTGAGCTATGGTGATCCTAATTTTTTCGAGAAAAAAAAAGTTGCTCCGATTTTAAAAATTTTTATATATCTTTGCGTTTCCGATGATTTTGAAACTTTTTTGTCGCGCCGTCTGTCTGTCTGTCTGTATGTCTGTATGTCTGTCTGTAATAACCAACGCGCATAACTCAAAAACCGCTTGGCCGATTTTAATGAAATTTGGTACCTAGGCTGGGTCTTGGGTCGAGATGGTCCCATTTAAAAATGAACAAAATCCACCGAACACAAGCCAAATAAAAGGGTAGGGGAAGATTTCAAGAATTAGAGTTTATGTGAAAATATGGCGTGTGTGATATCAAACGAAAGATAATTGAGTATGGAGTTAAAAAAATACATTTTAGTTTTTTTTCTTCAAAAAGGGTGGGGGTAGATTTAAAAAATTAGAGTTTACGTAAAAATATGGCGTGTGTGATATCAAACGAAAGGTAATTGAGTCTGGAGTTGATTAAGATATATTTCAGTTTTTAGTTTTATTAGCTCGCACGTACACTATAACTATAGTACCTAGTGTGAGCTTAGGGGCCCATATATTGGCAGAGTATTTTAATATGTAGCTTAATTTACCAAATGCTGCCCAGGCCAATTCAGCTGTTTGGTTTTCTTTTTTTAGTTTAATAACTCTGGTCGGCATGAAAATCGGCCCTGACACCATTCTTGCCGATTCTTATGTAAAATGACCTCCTGAATCCAAATATGAACTCCGTTTTTCCCCATCACCCCCCATTTTCGGGGGAGATCCCTCTACCTATTTTTACTGCTTTTCGATAGTTTGGTGGAACGGAAAGGACTTTTTTGGCCTTAACATCATTAATTCTGAGAGACTGGAGAGTTTAGTGTTCTCAAACATTAATATTTATAGTAAGGTGGTAAGCCATTTGTTTTGAAGGGGGGGGGGGGCAAGGGTGTTTTGCATAAATGGTATTGTCGATTTTACTGTTGTATATGCATTTTTTAATTATTTTTATAAAATTTTCGCTGCCAGCAGCTTAACGGTAAAGGTAATAAACGTTATAGCAAAGTATAACGCAACATATTAGTATATGAAAGTATATACATACAGAAACCACTGGCGTATACAAAAAATCGCCTTGGAGGGGCTTGGAAATTTTTTCCACTTTTATTTATTAACATATTAAAAAGTAGAAAAATAAATAGTTTTAACATAATCTATTTTGAGATTCTTGGGGGGCTTTCGCCCCTGAGCCCTCCTCTTCCCTTGTATACGCTCATGCAAAATCTATAATAAAAAAATAAAATATTAAAACTGTTTGGTTTTCACTATCTCCAACGTCGATCACAGGGATACGAGTGATCCCCGTCTGGAACACGCCCTGATAGTCAGGAACAAGTGATCCATGCCAATCCACGACCGGACCGGTTTCGACCTTTTGGGCCATCCTCAGGTGAATGTAGGCGATAGCTCCGTAAAGAGCATAAGTTTTGTTAAACCAACAGAAACAACTACTCCGAGGGAAAATACCCCTACCGGCATTGAATTATACTGATGGCTTGATGCTTTCGTTGGGAACTTAGATAGTGAAAACGTTTTAACAAGTTCCCAACGAAAGCATCAAGCCATCAGTATAATTCAATGCCGGTAGGGGTATTTTCCCTCGGAGTAGTTGTTTCTGTTGGTTTCACAAAACTTATGCTCTACACGGAGCTATCGCCTACATTCACCTGAGGATGGCCCAAAAGGTCGAAACCAGTCCGGTTGTGGATTGGCATCGATCACTTGTTCCTGACTATCAGGACGTGTTCCAGGCGGGTATCACTCGTATCTCTGTGATCGACGTTGGAGATAGTGAAAATCAAACAGTTTTAACAAGTTCCCAACGAAAGCATCAAGCCATCAGTACAATTCAATGCCGGTAGGGGTATTTTCCCTCGGAGTAGTTGTTTCTGTTGGTTTGACAAAATAAAATATTGTTGCTTTATTTGTGAATGGGACAGCCGAGCACGGGACAAACATTACATTGTACGGAACTGGTCTTTGCGAGAAAGATTTACTCCCGGTCAGAAAAATGTCGCCAACGATCCTTATTAGTCCCGCAAGATAATATTTACTTGCCGCCTTTGCACATCAAACTTGGATTAATCAAACAGTTTGCAAAAGCACTGCACAAAACAGGTGATGTATTCATATATTTGAAAACTAAATGTCCTCGTCTTATTGAGGCTATCAAAGAAGGTGTTTTTGTGGGGCCTCAGATTAGACAACTTTTTCAAGATTCGACGTTTATTGAATACCTGAATCAAAAAGAAAAACGAGCTCCGTTTGTATTCCAAAACGTGAGTAAGAACTTTTTAGGTAACCATAAAAGTGATGATTATGTCGCTCAAGTCGAGGAATTGCTCTTAGCGTACAAGGCAAGGGCGGCTAGTGCATAAGGGCTGCAGAGCTGCAGAACCCCCAAAATTTTCACATTATTTGACTATTTTTCAGCCGCTGCTATTTTTCTAATATAATTATTTTATTTCTAAAATTATTGGAATAGCAGTATATTTTCGGTCCGGTGTTGGTATAGTAGGCCTTCAAAGCGCGTACGTGTGTTGAGTATGACGCCGCGCGCCGTCGCCGAAGGCCGTATTTCACAGTCGGTCAAATGAAGTTATTGGCATTGTTGCCCTGCGAAATTGCAACACAACGTAGCTGGGCGGCTAACGAGATCTGTGCTCGGCTAGGAACCCCTTCCTTCGCCCCGCACCGCACTTGCTCATGGGTTTAGATAGCGAAATCTAGGCAAAAATAGAGCTGCAAAACTTGCAGTTCCAGTACAATTCCGGGTAGGCGGGCTCAGCGTTGGGTGTTTGCGGGCACACTTATTTATTTAGAAGACGCCAAACGCATGAGCGGGGGTTATGGTCGTGTTTGTTGTTTGTTTTTGTACAATTGTGTCGGCAGAACTCACAAACTTTACAGTCACGAGCCGCCACTGGTACAAGGCCATGGGATGTAACATGTCCCTTAAAGTGCACTTCCTTCACTCGCATCTGGACTTCTTTCCTGAAAATTTAGGAGCAGTCTCGGATGAATACGGGGAACGGTTTCATCAAGACATCGCTAAGTTGGAAAAGAGGTTTTCAGGTAAGTGAAATGCAAGCATGTTGGCGGAGTACTACTGGTTTTTGAAACGAGAGGGTTATAGCTTAGGGTATAAAAGGAAAGCAAGCACCAAGTGAAGGTACGAAAGTTCTTATTTATCAGTGGCGCACCCAGGAATATGTCTTGGGGGGCCCGACGCCTCTATAGTCTCATAATATATCATATTTTTTGTGTTTTTTTATGAAATATGTGGAATATATGTAAATAGAATCTAAGGCTTAGGGGGGCGGGTGCGCCTATGTATTTATTAATGTTTGAAACTAAAATAACTCTCTTTATACTTAAAAATTCAAATTTATGTCGATAATATTATAATTATTATCCAAAAATGATAAAAATAGGACAAAGGGCTGCTCCCTTAAAAATGGTGGGTGGTAGAAGAAAACGCAAGCTATATTTGGATTCAGGGCGTCGTCTTACATAAGAATCAGCGGAAATAATGCCAGGGCTCAAGAATTTTTTTGCAGACCAGTGTAATTTGCCCCAGATCGTGTCCGTGATCGTTATATCTTTATCTGTGTTTGTTATTATTTTAGTTTTATTGTAGTTCATACTCAAGCCTATATTTTTAGCTGCTGTATCCAGTTCTTCCATCATTTTCATTAGTTCTTCTTTCTTATCTGTTATTAAGGCGACATCGTCAGCATATCGTAGGTGGTTCAAGTATTGTCCGCTGACTTTGATGCCCATTTCTTCTCCATCTAAGTTTTCAAACTCATCTTGTAGGGCCTGATTAAATAGTTTAGGGGATATTGTGTCACCCTGTCTGACACCTCCTTTTATATGGATTGGCTTGGTTCCTTCGTGGGTTTTGATTGATGTAGTTGCATCGCAATATATACTGGCTATTAAGTCTGTGTATCTGTGATCTATTCGGCTATTAATTAAAGATGCTTTTACTGTCCACTGCTCAATGTTATCGAAAGCTTTTTCAAAGTCTATAAACGAAATATATAGTGGAATGTTTTTTTCGTTGGCTCGTTCTATTAGAATTTTCATGGTTAATAGGTGGTCAACTGTACTGAAACCTTTTCTGAAGCCTGCTTGTTCTTTTGGTTGGTATCCGTCAAATTTTAAGGAGTGTTATAGGTCGATAGTTTTTTAGGGTATCGCCTTTCTTGTTTAGAATAATGGTTGTGGATTCTTTCCAGCTGTTTGATTTTTTCTTTTAGTATTTTATTCAAAAGAATATGGAGAGCTTTACCACCGTACTATCCGGATTAGTGAGCTAAAAAAAGTTGCTTCGACTACAAAAAAAATTATATATCTTTGCGTTTCAGATGATTCTAAAACTTTTTTGTCGCGCCGTCTGTATGTCTGTCTGTAACGACCAACGCGCATAATTCAAAGACTGCTTGTCTGATTTTACTGAAATTCAGTACCTAGATTTGGTTTTGGCTCTAGATGGTATTGTTTAAAAATGAATTAAAACTACCGGAAATAAGCCAAAAAAAGTTGGTGGTAGAATCGTATCAGGTTAGATATAGATAGATTCGCAGATTATTTTTTTAGCATTGGGGAGTTCTGGTCTGGTTATCTACGGGCTCTTACGGGAGAAGGTGAGGTTAGGTTAGGTTAGGCGGCTTATAGAATTTGCATGAAATTTCAGTAACAATCTTCGAAGTGATCCGGATGGGTATTTCTTTATGAATCAACCCCTAAGTAGCCACCCCCAAATATTATTTCTCAAATGGCACCTACTTTTTTTTAAATAAAAATTAAATCTACTGTCGATTATAAATACCACCATAGACTTTCTTTTTATATCCATTATTTTGATTTTGTAAGTTAGCATATTTTCAAATTTTAAACTGTCAAAAATCTGTCATTATTTTATGCAAATCGGTTTAGCGGTTTAGGAGTTATCGTGTTACGGACAGACACACACACAGACAGACGTCACGACGATGTTGCTAAGATAGATCCGAATACACCCAAATAACACATTTTTCGCGTTATCTCGAATTTTTTTTTTCGTCGAAAATAATACCTTCTTTTGGGATTGCTATGCAGGCTAGGAAGGTAAAAAAGGCTGGAGGTGGAATCGTGTGAGCTAAGGTGACGATAAATTGGCAGACTATTTCGTAAGTTATTTATATTGAACATTGTAGCACAAATCATCATAGTAGTAAAAAAATATTAGTTTTTTTAACGAGAAACCATAGTTTATATTTGTTTCTTGTTTTAAATTATAAATTATCTCATGTAAACACTAAGCCACGCTTTTATAAAAGGTTACCAAGTTGACCCTTATTGGTACATATTTCTTCAGCAGGGCCGCGCTAGCGGCGGATAAGCTAATGGCGACAACACAACTTAAGGAGCAGTGGCGGCAGCTACAAGGGAGGGCAACAGGTTGCCCTCCCAAAACTACACAACAAACAGTATTTTTAAATGATTTATTTAAAAAGAGTTAAATCTTCCCGTACGACACGTCTAGTTCTTTTTTTTAGTCTGTGGTTAACAAAATGCGATTAATTGGCTAAACTTTTTTAGCGTAAATAATTACAAGCCGGCAGCACCGCGCGTTTTTCAGCGGTATATGAGTGGCTGTTCTTGCGCGGGGCGGGAGGAATGTTTCTTTTAGTTGACGTCGGCGTCGGCCATATTAATCATGCGAAAACGTTCGTTGCCCTTCCTACGTGTTGCCGGTTCTATCCTTATTAAAGACGTATGAGTTTGTATTGATTTGGGGTAGGTCAGTTAAAAGCCTTTCAGGTCGCGTGTCCATTGTTGGTTTTCGTTTTTGCTTGTTTTCAAAATGGAAATAAATACCGTCGATTATATAATTAACTGTGCGAATTTAAATACGTTGACATATAAACTTCTATTTCAAATATTATCTTTAGGGCTACATAGACCGGACCTAAAAATCCTAAAAACTAACCAAAATTTTAATGCAAGTAGTAAAAAATTATACGATGCTGAAAACTGGTTGTGCGGTTGTGAAAAACGAAATGCTTTTTTTTGCTATATTTGTCTTATTGTAAACAATCCACGTAGTGATCCTGTGTGGGTGGCAAAGGGAATGTGTGATATCAAGCAGTTTAGTGAAAAGTTAAAGACACAAAGTAATTGCTACTTATTTAAATAACCACATAGAATTTTTTCTATGCTAGGTAAGACTGATATTAGGTGCCAATTGAATAGTGCCTATAGGCAAAACATTACCGAACATAATGAAAATGTGGCAAAAAATAGACATAGACTTAGTAGGTTAATAGACTGTTTAAAATTCTGTGGGATTTTTGTTTTTGCTCTGGCCATGATGAGTCTGAAACTGGTGCTAATGCGAGCACTTTGCGCATGTAAAAAAAGGGCGAATAGACTTTATATATAAACAAATAAACTAAAAACTACACCAAGTAGCTGCTTGTTTGTAAAATGCTAAAATAAAATTGTTTATGTAAATTTTTTATCTCCTTTTACATGCAATATAAATACCTGCCCCCCCCCCCCCCCAATTTATAACGTCACCAACCGCCACTGCCTTTTTAGATAGATGAAAAAATCTAATCTACACACCACTGACCGAGTGCCGCTCGACTGAGATTAGCAATTACTAGTCACAATTTATTTTGAAAATTATATGTTATTAATTGGCTCTCTTATCGTTGGATGTGGACATAAAAACTGGATGTACCGTACCGTAACCCAAAGTAAACTTTAACGAGGGCCCTCTTTAAATATTTTGGCGTACAGGGTATTCGTCTAATACGAGGGATGTCTTATAAGTTTTGTATATACATCTAGAATAAAACAGTAGATAATATTTAAAGACTATTGTTTCTCGAAGGATTCTCCACGAAAATTAATACATTTTGCATGTTCCCATATAGCACAAAAATTACATCAACGTTAAATTAACGTGAAAAAATAACAATAATTTTTTACTTGAAAACAACCTCATACCATGTAATATTTATTTTGTTAAATCTACATACATAAAGAAAACTTAAAAACAAGGAGAAATCAAGCTATAAAATGTTCTTTTTGCTGAAGTTTCTGGTGCTGTGTATATAACGTGTTTTTTACCCTCGTTATTTTCATGTACCAAATTCACACTTGAAAAGTCCTCTACAACATGTTATAAAACGCCACTGGATTAAGACTTCTCAAACCTACTAACTTTCTGCGTCTTTTTTGATCACGTTTTTTTAATAACATTTTTTTAACTTAAAAGAGACGCGAATGGAATTATAAAAGTTTACTAGTTTAAGACTACAACACTTCAAGGCAATTTTAAAGATGGCGCTCAAGGCAAGACAAAATATCTATATATCTATCTATATACATTGTTTTTTTTTAAAGCTAAACAAGATTTTTTAACAGTAAACACTTTCACAGAATATTAATGTGTCTTTATCAGGTTAATAACAGATGCGTCGTGATCGTGGATCAGGAATCAGTTCCTTAACAGGCTTTTGGAGTTTAGAGGCCATAGCACTGCCTGATAGATTTCGTCAAAGTGAAAAATCCCGACTATAGGTGGCGATGCTGCTAGTAAAATCTCAAAAATATTCGGTAGAAAAGCCATGCAAGTCGCGTTTTAAAATTCGTGTAGAAAAGGCGTGAATCTAATGTGATTTTAACGTTGATAAAAATCACTTAAAACTAAAGTAAAAACATTGCTGTTTTAATTTAATAAAGGCGTTATTAAAACGCAGTTTTTAACAACGTTATTTTTTATAACGTTAATAAATGACCTATTAAGCTTGTTTTCATATATGAAATAAATGTTTTTTTCTAGCAGCTTTTAAAATCAACGTTTTTTTTCTCACGCCTTTTTTACATGTTAAACACATGATTGCGCTATGTGGGTTCTCAAACCAGTTGTCAAAGCCGTAATTCCACTTGTTTATTGATACTACAAAAATTGCATTCTTGAAGGCGTCGACAGCGTCCCCTGGTGACTGAAATTGACCACGAAGTCCATTCTTCTTTATCGGAAAACTATAGAAATCGTTGGGACTTAGGTCGGAACTTATATGACTTATATATTATACAATGGAAGAGGGTCCAATAATTCGACGATTTGTTGGGTTAAAATCCCAATGGTTTTTTGTGCTTTGTGCGAACTTGCATTGCCTTGGTGAAAGATGATTCGCTGTTCGGGGTTCGTTTTCAAAGTTCAGCGACGGTTTTCGGCAAACAAATGATGATGTCTTTGTTTGAAATTCGTAGACAATGATTGAGTAGAAATAAAATTTCGGACTTCCATTGTCTTTATTTATTTTAAACACGACGTTTCGGTTAGTAAGTATCTCTAACCGTCTTCAAGTGTAAACTAAACAATCTAGTCTCTAGGCTACTACTTATACTACGTGGTGTGCAGTCAGGTGTGACGGACCGCCCCCTTTTTTAATCCTAAGATGCCTGTTTTCCTTAAGGAGTGGTTTCCATATGTTTGGTATGTCCGTGCTTGGTTGACTGAAAACTTCTTTATTCTGCATTACAAACGCAGCTTCAATAAACTTCCGTTTTCGCCAGTGCGACTCCTTATGCAAAACTTTATCTTCCGACCACTAAATCCTGTGATCATTTGAACATGCATGATCCGCTAAACCGGATTTTCCAATATCCCCCAATTGAGTACTTTTTAGATGTTCATTTACTCTAACCTGAAGAGGGCGTTTCGTTTCACCTACATATAATAAATACATTCCTTATTGGTGGGTGTGCTTTCGGGCCGTTCGGCCGTCGTCGTTGGAAATTCGTTCTCGACATTTCGCCATCTCGAGTGAATGGCATCTTCACCAGTCTTCGAGAAGCCGACAAACAGTCAACATCTCCTGAAGATGCCATCCACTCGAGATGGCGAAACGACGAGAACGAATTTCCAACGACGACGGCCGAACAACCCGAAAGCACACCCATCATTGGACGATGGCCACGAAAGCCTTTCACAATTTGTACATTCCTTATTATTTGAGGGATTTTCTGGTTTTGTTTTAGTTACAAAACTCCTTATTGTATTTCCTGATGAAAATACTGTTTTTATTTTATAGTGCTTGGCTATTCGTCTTATGTTTTCTGAAATCCCTTGAACATATGGAATGTTAATAATACCCAACGGATTATTACTTTGAGAATTTGTCACACTTGTTTTTTTTTAATTTTAGAGATCGTTAAGTTTATTAATAATTTGTCGGAATAACCATTCTGTTGTAAGTCCTTCTTAATGTTGTTAATTTCTGTGGTTAATTCTTCATTATTACTACAAATATTTACGGCTCTTAAATACAAACTTCTTATAACTCCTTGTTTTGTAGCAACAGAATGATTAGACTTAAAATTTAGGTACTGTCCCGTGTGTGTAGGTTTTCGATATACAGTGGTTTGAATGTTTCTGTCTAATCGTTTGACAAGAACATCCAAAAAAGGTAAGGCCGAATCTTTTTCAATTTCCATGGTGCATTTGATTGTTGGTCGAATACCGTTCAGATGGTGTAAAAAATTCTGTAGTTCGTCATCATTTCCTGGCCATATAATAAATGTGCCATAGTTTTGGTTTGACTCTTGCTGTGTTGATCGCATGGACCTCGAACCACTCCATGTAGATGTTTGCTACCACTGGTGAAAGAGGGTTCGTACCCATTGGAAGTCAATCATTTTGTGCATAAAACTTATCTTTCTTTCACTTCAAAGTAAGAGTTACGGAGACAGAGCTCCAACAGATCCATCACCCCCTCCACCGATAGCGTTGTTCTCTCGTGAAGTATATCATCAGTTTGTAATTTGCTTTTGATGATACTGAGTGACTCATTTATTGGCACATTGGTCACTCAGTATCATCAAAAGCAAATTACAAACTGATGATACACTTCACGAGAGAACAACGCTATCGGTGTGTGGCCACCCTGCATATGGAACTTGTAAAACCGGCCCTGTTTTCAGACCGGTTAATTCGCCGGGTATAATAAGAACGATTCTTCTTTTATCCTGCTTATTGCATCAGTTATCCGAGATCTAAGTGGTAAAATGTTATTATTAAAATCGTATTTTTTATTTATTTGCGGGCTTATTTTTGTAGCTGGTGAAACCCCCCAACATGTAAGAGACTGGAAAGTTAAACTTCGTAGTGGTGCTTCCATGCCCATGATTGGGCTTGGAACTTCGGGTAGGTACCTAGAGGGAGAATGTTTTAAACCAATTTTCGAAGATGTCAAATTATAAATTTTGATGAAATAATTGCGCTCTGATTTTTCTTTTTGCTGAACAATATCTATTGTTCTATTACCATTCCCTCTAATGTAAGATTAGAGTCTTTGCAAAGTCAATTGAAATATCTACTAATACAGGGTTCTATCGATTTCATGGAATTTTTCTTCCTTCAAAAGTTATCAAAATTCATATAAAATGATCCTGGTATAATTTCAACCCTACCGACAGAGAAGAGCCGCGGCTCTTCTCGGTCCGACCACATAGTATTTGTTTTCCGACCGATCGAGCCCAGGTGGATCGACGGCATCTGATTGGCAGATTTTTTTGAAATGCGCTTTTAATTGCTTTCGGGTGTGCCTTTGGGGACCTCTTTAGTCGGCAGTATGTAGAGTTAGAAAATAAATCAGTGTCGTTCCTGTAGGAGTAGGAATAGTAAATTTTATTTTCTATTTTTATTTCTACCTCCGCCCATTTCACTTTCTATAAAGGATATGCCGATGGTCGGTTTTTATCTTTGTTCAATTGACTTTGCAATCATCATACCATCTATCTAGAATACTTTTCGGGACAAACAGACACAAAATTCCGGACAAAGTCCGGACATTTTATTTTGGGCGCAAATTTAAAACAGGGTGGTGTAAAAGTGAGACACCCAAAATCCCGTTGAACAATGAGACACTTAAATAAAAAATACTAATTTTTGAATTTTGATAGACTTTCTGTTATAAACTGATAGAAGCAGTTGTAAGGACCTCATACCTACAATTAATTTTATTATTTTATAAAACATAGGCTCATAATTAAAATTACAAAATCCATAGCTTTATTTGTGGTATAAAACTGTTAAAAACATTACCGAAAGTTTTGTTGTGTGAGT
The DNA here is from genome assembly GCA_963576565.1 of Aspidapion aeneum. Classification (NCBI taxonomy): domain Eukaryota; kingdom Metazoa; phylum Arthropoda; class Insecta; order Coleoptera; family Brentidae; genus Aspidapion; species Aspidapion aeneum. The sequence continues at coordinate 22,990,855 of OY755043.1, forward strand.
TCGTATATCTGTTTGGCGCGTATCTTCCTATAAATAAATATTTTTTCACCTATTTGTTGTATTTAAGTAAAAAAAAAAACAAAAACTTGTCTTGATTTTACCCTGAATGTCTTATTTTTGGTTTAGACGGCGATCCGACTGTTTATACTGTCACATATTTCGCCTGACCTGTCTCATTTTTTAACTTTTTTCAGGTAAAATATGAGACACAGTTTCACAGGTCAAATTTCTATGTTTTTACATTTGCAATATTTTTCTGATTATCGCGTATATCCTAACAAAATTCGAGTCCTACAGAATAGTCTAAAATCTAAAAAATATAATAGTTTTAAAAAGTGTCTACCATTTCCTCTTATGTAGGATTCGAGGTAGGATTCCCATCTATCTAGAACAGTGGCGTATATAAGGGGGGCCTGGCCACCCCGATTCTAAGATTTGTTTAGTTATTTTTCACATATTTCATGAATGCAAACATAAAATACGGCCTTTTGGGGTCTCGCCCCCCCCCCCACCCACAACTGTCTCGGGCCCACCCCGAAACTTTTTTCTATATACGCCACTAATCTAGAATACTTTTCAGAACAAACAGACTCAAAATTCCACGGACATTTTTTTTGGGGCGCAAATTAAAAACGTAGTTTAAATTATACAAATTTTATTGTAATTTTTTATCATGTATTTAAGATATAATGCCTGGGTTAGTTTGGTTACGCTGGCTGGGTTTATACAGACAGTAGCGTAGCGCCAGCAATCCAATGGTGGGAGGGCTGAATGTATTAATGTATGGTTTTAACCGCTAAGCCCTCCCAGCGGTACGCGCCTGTATACAGGTAAAAATAAATATTAAATGTTAACTGTATGGGAACACCGACGGTTTTACGGGGGGGGGGGTAAAAAGGGTAATTACCCCTCTCCCCCGAGAGCCAGAGCTCAAAAAAATATGTAAGGTTTAAAGGCTGTTATGTACTACATAAAAGTTAAAGGCTAATAAATATAATATTCATGTTGACTTGAGTATTCTTCATACTAGTCTTTGTCCTTTGATTAGTCTTAGCTGTCTTAAACAAAATCGGCTGTTCATACTCGTCTTTTGTTTTTGATTAGTCTTAGTCATTACCCACTGAAAAAAATATTCAATTTCAATAAAAAAGCCTACTTCAAACGTCATTTTCTACACAAAACAATCTTATTTAACCTAATCTGTGCACGAAACACAGACACGAAAGAACAAAAGCGAAAAAGAAAAAAAAACAAATAAAATTTTGAGGTTATGTTGAGATTTTCTGTTAAAAACATGATTAATGGCGGTAAATTCAAAATTTCGGTCGCGCGCTTGCGCTCTTCGGACGCCCTGTAAAAAAAAAACAACAAATATCAGCTGATGTCTGTCACTGGTCTTAGTCGTTGTCCTAAGGATTGAAAGTTGGCAACTCTTAAGACAAAGACTAATCAAAAACAAAAGCAAAAGCATTGTATGAACACTCCCATAAGAAACAGTGGTTTTAACTTTCTTATGACAAGACATATGACTAAACCAAGACAAAAGACTAGACAAAAGACGAGTATGAACGATCCATTGCTTTATCAAAATCACGGAAATACGCACACAGGAAAAAAGGACACATGATATTACTCTAAGGCAAAAATCGTTTACAGAAAAAAGTGCACAGAGGAAAAAGAATAATAGCACCGACATAAAATACAAAAAGTGGTCATTCATTTGACCAGACTTATCTATCTATGAATGTGTGTTTCGATGCGGCAAATCCAAATACGGACGGACCACACATAAATTATTTACATTACATTAAATAAGACTAAAGTCTATATCATTATTTTTGGGATAACTTTTTACGATTTTTTTTCGCTGGCCTATGCTATGTGTTATGATAACAGCTGAATACTATTAAAAAGTTATCTCAAAAATTATGGAATGAACTATAACTCCCATTAAAAAAAATTGAAGACTGTTTGACTGCTTCGCAGAAAGCAATTTTTGACATTATTCAAAAAATTTTCAACATTTTTTAATTTCAATTTTTTGAAATTTTTTGCGTTTTCGCATTTTTTTGTGTCTACGGGAAAAATTGCAACGTTTTTACAATTTACTCGAAATTTTGGGGTTCTTTAGTCAAAACGAACCCCGGATAAGTAAGGTTGTGACAAAATATACAAATCACTTTTTATTTTATAGTTAAAATTTTAAAACATATATTTATATATTTTAGAAATAATAAAAATTTAAATTTACTCCTGGACAAATTTATCGCACCACTTGGCTTGTAGAGTTTTATTTTTTTCTAAAGAAATAAAAACAATAGAATAATTACCATTGTTAACTATGCTTTATTTATTACCAAAATGAATCATATTCTATTCAACAAAACAAAACAACAAATAACAGTTTAAATCGATATTAACTTTTATTTCAATTTTCTTAAAAAAATAAGCAGTAGTGCGATAATTTTGTCCAGGACTTTAATTTAATTAATTAAAAATTTCTAAAAATTTCAAATTTTTTGAAAATTCTAAAAATTTCAAATATTTTCAAAATTTCAAAATTTTTTAAAACTTACAAATTTCAAAATTTGATGAAATTTTTAAAACTCTCTTTTTTTGTGGCAATTTTGATCAAGTAACCTAACTTGTTAATTTTTTACATGGAACATTTTAGTTCTAAAGATTATCTCATTATGATTTTTTCAAGAGACAACATTTTTTTTGTGTATAATTTCCCTGTGCGCTGTTTTACTATGGATGCTTTTTTCATTGCGCGCTTTTTATATACACGCTTTTTCCACGTGCGCTTTTTGCTGTATGGATTTTTCTCCTGTGCAAATATTTATTTCTCGATTTTCCCTTATTTACGGTCACCGATTTTTTTTAAAGAAAATTTGAAAGTATTAGCCGAAAAACATTAAAGGAAATTAATAATATCTGGATCATTTGTAAATTTTTTTGCTTATTTAAACCAGCCTTTAAAATCTTGGCAAAACATATGTGTATTTGACTTCTTGATATCTACCAAATCCTATAAAATATAAATATATTTACAAATATACTAACAACAGTACTATAAAAGTAAGTAAGTAAATGGGTTCCCTCACGTGTTTCGGACAATTAAACATCTGCTTCGGACAATTACGTAAGCAAAAAACTGATAATATAGAGAGGAAGTAACGGACTACAATAGTTTAATTCAAACAAATAATGAACAAAATATGAAATTGTTGTAATTTTATAAGGACCAGTATTCTGCCGTCCTTAGTAAGAGCCACCTATCTACGTTTGCACTTATTTGGAGAAAAGCGAGTTTAAAATTGAAATGCTTGCCAAGAGTTACATAGTTATATATTTTTTAAATATATTTATCGGTTTCACAACGTTCTACGTCTTCCGATACCCAATCTCCATTTCTCTCTGTTTGCCCATAATTCATCATCTAGGCCTCTTATTCTTATTTCACTGTCTATTCCGTCTCTCCAGCTTCTCCCTGGCCGTCCTCGTTTTCTTCGGCCAGTTGGTTTCCATTGTAGTATTTGTTTAGGTAGTCTTTCATCATTCATTCTTTGTACATGTCCGTACCACAACAGTTGCTCTGTTCTTATATCATCCACTAAAGTACGTTCCCCCGCTGTCATAATTTCTCTTGTTCTTTGATTTGTAACTCTTTCTCTTTTTGATTTCCCTGCTGCTCTTCTCCAATAGTCCATCTCCGTAGCGGAAAGCATTTTTTCTGTTCTATCCTTTGGCCATACTTCTGAGCCGTATGTAATAATACTTTTTACAATGGTATTATATATAAGCTTTTTGTTAAGTTTTGATATACTTTGGTCCCAAATTATTCCATTTAATAAAGTTATTGCTTTTCTTCCTTGTACGTTTCGATGTTTTATCTAGTGTTCCGTCAGCTGTAATTTTTAGACCTAAGTATTTATACTCATCACAAGACTGAATTCGCTGCCCGGTATTTAAGATCAGATCCTGTTTCCACCGATACACATATACTCTGTCTTATTGATATTAATCTCTAGTCCCCACTTATTGTACTCTCCTATTAGTTTTCGTGTCATATATTCGAGGTCGTTATAATCCTGAGCCACTACTATCTGATCATCGGCGAAAAATAAAGTATACAAGGTGGTTTCGTCCAACGGAATTCCCATGTTTTGGCATTTTCTCTTCCATACTTTACGGACTTGTTCCAAGTATATCTTGAAGAGCGTAGGCGAGATACAGCAACCTTGTTTAAGACCTTTATTTACTTGAAAGCCTTTGGTTAGTTTTGCTTTTATTTTAACTTTTGCCTTACTATTGCGGTATAACTCTTTGATGGCCCTAATTAGTTATACGCTTATGTTTGTGTTTTCCAACGCTTTCCAAAGTAGATTTAATGGTATACTATCATATGCCTTCTGCAAATCGACATAAAGCAGATGCAGCTCTTGTCCGTATGCCATTTTCTTTTCAATAACTTGGGTTATACAAAAGAGATGATCTGAAGTCGATCTACCCGCCCTGAAACCAGCTTGTTCTTCTGCCTCCATGTCTTTATATTCGCTCTCCACTTTATTTCTTATTATTTTACCGTATATTCTGCTTAGCGTACTAGTCACAGATATACCTCTATAATTGTCACATATATCTTTCCTTCCTTTTTTGTGTATTGTGATATATGACGTTTTCAACTCAGTTGGTTCTACAGTTCCATTTAAATATTTTTGGAAAAGATTCCGTAATCTCCAAAACAGTACTTCAGTGCCATATTTAATAAGTTGGGCTGGGATATTTCCGGGTCCGGCAGATTTACCGCTTTTTAAGGTTGTGCACACGTTTTTGACCTCAGATATTGTGAGGGGTACTGGAGATCCCATCGTTCTAATTATATTGTCTCTTGCGTCTTCCTTGAATTCTGCTCTATCTTCAGTTAAAAGTTTTTTAAAATGCTCATCCCATTCTTTGTCTGGTATTGGTGAAATGATATCTTCTGCATGTTTCTTTTTTAATTGATCTTATAGTATTCCAGCTTTCGGTACTTCTCCTACCTCCTAAGTAAGAATCTACTTTTGCGTCCACGAATGATTTTTCTTATCATTGATCATTCTTCTCACCTTTGATTGCGCTATTTTGTATTCTTGTCTGCTTCTATCTGTCTTTTGGGATAAGTAGGTGTGATATAATTTCCTTTTTTCCTCTATTTCTCTTTCAATCTCAGCATCCCACCAGTATGGTTTTCTTCTTTTAGAAATTTCTTCCACTAATCCTAGTGCTTCTTTTGCAGATTGGTGGATGCTTAATGTGATACATTCGTATTCCTCATCTGGGGTTTCACCTGAACCTGTATTAAGTTTTTCGTTCAGTCTCTTTTTGTATACGTTTTTTACGCTGTCATGTTCTAGGCTTAGTAGATCATATTTACAGTGATCAATTTCTTCAATCGCTGTATCATCAAGATGTTGTTGATGCAGGCTTCGGCCTTGATAAGGAAAGAAAATTTTGGACTCCAGAAAATAGTGATCACTTCCGCATGTTGATCCACGCTTCGTTCTGACATCTTGAATTTTTAGTTTTGTCTTTTTTTTAGTGATAAGATAATCAATGACGGATTTCAGGTTTTGTGAGGGTTTGGACCAGGTATATTTGTGTATTTCCTTATGTTAAAAAACCGTTTTGGATTTTTAGGTCTAATTGCTCACATACTGTAATTAGCCGGATTCCATTATCATTAACAACATTTTCTCCATATTGGCCAACTGTCAGATCATTAACTCTGTTACCGGTCCTACTATTTATATCTCCCAATATGACTATTTCTCTAGATGTACTTACTGCTGATATTTCATTGTGTATTTCTTCAAAAAATTTGTCTTTCACGGCTACATTTGCATCGTCGTTATACGCATAGATTCCAAAAATCGTAAGTCTCATTTCTTTTATTGTTATATTCATTTTAATTAGCCTTTCATTGACTGCTTCCCAGTTGGTGATAAATTTTCTAAATCTTTTGTTGACCAAAATAGATACTCCTTGTTGAGCATGTTTTTCTCTTGCCACTCCGCTATAGAAATGGTCATATTGTCCTAGATTTTCAGATCCTTTTCCTTTCTTTTTCGTTTCTGTTAGTACAGCAAGGGTCTAGCTTCATTCTGCTGCACTCATATACTATTTCGTTAACTTTTCGTCCCATTCCTTGCACGTTCCATGTACCAAAAATCATATTCCTGTTTCTTTGCTTGGTTCGTCTTAGGTTTTTCTTTTCTTTCCGAGGCGTTTGATTGGGTTTTTTAACAGTGTACGTTTTTTCCGGGTATCAGAGAGTTAGTCTGATGCCCCAACCCCCAACCTGGAGGACCAGGTGATTTTTGATCGAGGTTTTCTTCCCCTAGCCTTTGACAATTCCAACGCCGGTACTACAAGGCAGTAGTCTTTTATACTATCCCTAAAAGAAAGGGTTGCCACCTACGCTATGATCACCGTACCGAGGTCCATTTTCCCCGCCTTTCATATCGATGTGGTCTACTCCCGTAACCCTGGGAAAGGGACCCTATACAGGTATATATTTTTTTTGTTGGTAAATGTTTATGGGTTTCTAATAGCAATATCTAAGTAAGAAAACAAAAAAAAGTTACAAATTATTACACATTTAAAGCCATTTTTGGTTCTAACTCATTTTTGTTTTTTTTGCAGATAGGTGGGTCTTACTTAGGACGGCAGTATTGTTATTCATTAAATTATTTATGTTTTATTAATTATAGGTACATATAAATCAGATTTTGATTTGGAAATGCGTTTTGGTGTCCCTGAATATAGAATATATATTTTTTGCGCGGTAATGAGCTGCGCGGTTTAATATTTGTGCGTTAATTGATAATAAAACCTTGGCGATACCAATATTTTACGCGGATAAAACCTTGTGCGTTAATTGATAATAAAACCTTGCCGATACTAAAGGTTATTGGAATTGATTAAGTTGCGAATATGGGGTACTCAACTTAATAAACTTATTTCTCTTATCAAATGAGCACCATTACTTTTGTTGTTTATGTTATCTTTATGTTTTAAGTTTCAGTTTAAGCGACTTAAAGCATTTATATTTTTTTATTGTTGTAAAACGTGAATTTTGCCCCATTTTGCCCCGTATACAGGTTAAAATGGGGTACCTATATGGGGCAAAACGGGATAGGGGCGGTAATTGAGGACACTCATCGTAAAGGCAACAGTGGCGGATCCAGGGGGGGCACTAGGGGCACTTGCCCCACCCCCCGAGAATTTTTTGACTTTACAAAATGTAAGTAAAAAGTAAGGTTTTTCAAAAATTATATACCGTTTTTTACCAACAGAGAATGTCACCTAAAGTGCCCCTCCCGAGAAGCACCTCTGGATACGCCCTTGAAAGGCAAGCTTTATAGGAAGCGAAGCTTGACATTGGTTTTCTATTTTTTTGGGTATTATTTTTGACATGTTTTCCTCGGTTTCGCATTGGCGGCTTGGTTTTATTTTAAAGATGTTGTTTTACAAGTCTGAACGTACCTAAACTGTATATACAGGGTGTTCCAACTAAAAGGTAACAGACGTGTTTTTTGGTATTTTTTGTGTGAATTTGGAGAAACGCTCGGACACGTCGATTTTGTTTGCGAGGGGGACACCTTTTGGCTATCTTGAAATTTTTGTAGCGCGCACCATCTACCCCTATATTTTGAATAGGGAAAGTGGATCTAGTGATACCTTATTTTGAAGTTCTCTTGAATATCTTTACAACCGTGTAAAAATTTCGAAAATCCATAGATTGGTTTTCAAGATATTTGCTTTCAAATTTTCAAATTTTACATGGAATGATATAAAAATAAAATCCGAAAAATATAAAATTCTGATTAAATTTGAAAGTTTGAAGGCAATTATCTCAAACACTAATAGATAGATTTTTGAAATTTTTACACGGTTGTAAAGACATTCAAGAGGCCTTCAAAACAAGGTATCACTAGACCCACTTTCCCTATTCAAAATATAGGGGTAAAGTATACCCATCGAAGATGATGAGTACTACAAAAATTTCAAGATAGCCAAAAGGTGTCCCCCTCGCAAACAAAATCGACGTGTCCGAGCGTTTCTCCAAATTCACACAAAAAATACCAAAAAACACGTCTGTTACCTTTTAGTTGGAACACCCTGTATTTAGAAATAAAAAGTTATGCTGAAATCTTGAAACTGTAATAATTATTAAATAGATCTGTAGACTGTGTTAAAACCACACTTTTAAAATAAGAACGAGTCGCCAATGCGAAACCGAGGAAATAATGTCAAGAATTATAACCAAAAAATAAAAAACCAATGTCAGGCTTCGCTACCTACAGAGCTTGCTTTACAATGAGTGACCTTAGCGGTAATCTAATTTAAAATTAATGTTTTAGTAAGATAGGTTTTATTTAATAATATCACTTGTAGCTGAGGAGGACACAACAAGGTTGATCTCCTCTGAGTTCCAGGACGTGAGGGTTGTATTGTCTGTAGGTTGCAGCGAGTGTAACTGGTCATGAGGATAAAAGTTTCATTCTTGTGCAGTTTAGCTAAAACTGCGGTACCCCGTTTTACCTTCGTACCCCATTTTGCCCCCCTTTCCTCTAGTATTTTTAAAATTTAATTAATTTTTAACAGCTTATCATGGAGAAGATCTGAAACGAGCACTAGATTTAGCCCTGGAAGTGGGATATCGTCAAATTGACACGGCAGAATATTACGAAAACGAAGCCGAGATTGGCAAGGCTCTAAAGGAACTTCTTCCTAAACATCATCTAACCAGAAAAGACATATTCTTAACTTCCAAAGTGAACATTAGCGATACCAATCCTAATGCATACCGTTCTGTCAAAAATTCTTTAGAGAGGCTACAAACTGACTATATTGATCTGTATTTGATCCATCATCCAGCCATCAATGGTCCAGACGGTTTGACTAAAGGACCGAATAATGCTGTAGTAAGAGCGCAAAAATGGAAAGACTTGGTGAAGGCGCAAAATGAAGGATTGGTAAAAAATATCGGGGTATCTAACTACGGAGTAAAACACCTAAAAGAATTGTTGGCAAATGATCATGGAGTCAAACCATCTGTAAATCAAATCCATTGGGCTCCAGGCCACCAACCTAAGGACATACTTGACTTTTGTAAACAAGAAGGTAAGAAATTTCTAATGGATACTTGTGTATAAAAAGAAAAAGTTAATCTTTTAACGGCCTAAATTTTAAATTTGCTGTTTATTACACAATATCGATCAGATTAACCTGTCTCATCCAAAAAATAAGGCGCCTGGCGCTGAGTCGATAACGCGTAGGGAATTTACGCAGGGACAAATGGGCGGCACAACAAATTGCGCGAGGGAAAATGTCCAGACGAGGTGGACCACAAGCCCAAGATAGCTGATAGTTGACCAGGTTAGGTTAGTGTATACCAAAAAAAAAACTTGACCTTGATCTAGTTGGGTAAATTTTTTTGATATACTTTCGTAATCAAGTTATCCTATCCCTAGCCCACTTCGGCGCGGTTTCATACAATGGATGTTGAGAGCGCGGTTTCATACAATGGATGTTGAGAGCGCGATTTCATACAATGGATGTTGAAATTTTTGTCGCGCGATACAAGCTCGTCTTATTAAAAATTTCAGCCGAGCTTGTACATACCATGCGACTAGTTTGACCGGACAGAAGCTTCACGCGTACTAAACATTTGCGTCTTTTGAGCATTCACACCACGTTTAGGCACTCGCGATTAGACCGCACGCTCTTAAACTGCGTAACATAAGTGATTTGTGAATACGGTCTGTAAATAAACCGGTTGTCTGGTAACTCTCAGCCAATAAGAACTCGGCAGCCCATGACGCGGCAATTTGCCTGCTCCACGATCAATAAAGAGAGACCTATACGTTATAGTATGAGAGAAATAAAGACAGAACCTGTAAAAAATACCAAAATCTATTAAAAAATTAAATATTTTAAAAATTTATGATAAAAATTCGAACATTTTTATAAATATCAGGTTCAAGACACGATTATAAATACTTTTCCTAAGTTAATTTGAATCTCTTCTTCATATTGATTAACTTTTTTCGCCGAACACTAAAGCAAACTAGCCACATATTATTGATTTTTTTGGCGGATAGGAAGTAATTAAAATGAGTTTTTTCTTGGAGAAATTTTTTCATATTGATTAACTTTTTTCGCCGAACACTAAAGCAAACTAGCCACATATTATTGATTTTTTTGGTGGATAGGAAGTAACTAAAATGAGTTTTTTCTTGGAGAAATTTTATCAAAAAAATTAAAGGAAAGGAAATTGAAATGCCTAAAAGTCAATGGCAGTAAGGGAACATTCATAAATTACATAACGCAAAGATTTAGGATTTTTGATTCCCCCTTCTTAACGTATTTTTAAGAAAAATTTTAATAAAAATACATTGACTGTAACGCTAATATTCCTGCTGCTGACTCTGACTGCTGATTCCTAGGAAAACTATGACGTAGCTCTGACGTCACGGCCGTCATGAAACCGAGTTACCAGACAACCGGTTTATTTACAGACCGTAACTCAAGCTCGGATTTGAGGGGGGGGGGGGGGGGGGGGGGTAACGGGGTAATTACCCCCTAGAAAAAAAATATGCACTTTTTCATAATAATTAAAGGGAAAACAGGAGAATTACCCCCCCCTCCTAGAAAAAAATTATGTTACAAATAATTTTTTTGTCAACTATTACCCCTCCCTAGATTTTGACACAGATCCGCGCTTGCCGTGATTTGTGAATGAGTCAGTGCTATAGTTTCTTTTCAGGCATTCATGTCGAAGCTTACTCATCTCTTGGAGGCATAGTCGGCGCTAAGCTGACCTCCGATCCTACAATCATTGATATCGCCAAAAAATTGGGAAAAACTCCGACGCAAATTCTTTTGAGATGGCCTGTGCAACTGGGCATCATTATTATTCCAAAATCAAAGTCGAAAAAGCACTTGGAAGAAAACATGGATTTAGATTTCACCATTCCCGAAGAGGACATGAAAGTTCTTAATGAGTTTCCGCAACAGCCTTCCTGGTTTAAATATGATGAAATTGATTAAGTTTTTAGCGTAAATTCTCAATAAATTAATTTTACTCCAATAATTATTGTTGATTTTTTTTTAACTTTGTTCGCTCTATGGCAGGGGAAAAGTAAAAGGGTAGCCTAGGAGCTTATCCTCAAAAAATATTTTTGGGATTGTTTACATCATAGAGGAATATACAGGGTGTTTCCTAATTGAAAGTCAATATTTATGGGGGTAATATTTGGGCCCATTTTAAGAAAAAAACTTCATATGAACATATGTCCTAAACGTCTTACCTTTTGAGATACAGGGTGGTAAAGTTTTCAAAAATAAATCATTTATTATTAATATCTACAAGACCAAGTTAAGTGTACTTTTTAAATCTGTATTCAATTATGCGCAAATTTGATCTCTTGAATTTTCTTAGTCCGACGCACGGGTTTCATCTAAAAAAATAAAATCTACGTGTCTCTGCATGATGATATTGTCATATTAACGATATTGTTATGATCATGCAGAGAAACGGTTTGTAATTTTTTAAGCGAAAACCGTGCATCCGATTGAAAAAAATCAAGTAATCAGCTTTGGTTAGAAATGATTGGGGATTTTAAAAATAATTTCTATTTTAGGAAAAATCAGTGGCATGCCATCAATGTCTGCCAAAATAGGCAGGTCAAATTGAGTACGAACGCCACTGATCCAAATTAAAAAAAAAGTGATACATTAAAAAATGCCTCTTGATTCATAGTACATGTATGAGAAATTTCATTAAATTATCTGAAGTGGTATTGTAGTTAGTTAGTAGTAGTGGTGGGGAGACCATTTTTGGTCTAACGACTAGGCACACGGCGCGCCCTTTTCGCAAACCCCGATTTGTCCGTACATCATATATCAAACAGATGCACGTGCCCCTTAGGATGCAAGTTTTCTTTCTCTAAGAGGACTTAATTTTGCCTGACTCCTCTTTGTCGAGGGCAGGGATCTTTATACTGCGTAGCAAGTATACACAGTGGACCCACGCTTTTACACCCCTTCCGAAAGGTGGTCCTGCTACATGTTAGACTTGCATCTATCTAACATGGCTATCGTCCCAGCAGAACTTGGTTATAGACGATAGACTTCTTTCCTTTTCAGCGCAACAGTCGTGGCCGTCGTGAGTTGACTACTGTAGGAGATTTATGCTGGCGCCGTCCTGGTTCCGACTATATATAGCACTTATAGCAGGCCCCTGGGTTATTATCCCTGGTTCCTCGGCTGGGTGCGTGTCGGCTCCTGGACTACACCTGCGTATATTCTCGATGTTCAATGTCGACTTATATTTTTTGCGTGCATCGCATCGCATGCTTATTCGATGACGGCTGTTGAACGCTGAAAAGGAACTCGGCGACAGGGCAACAGATTTTTTTTTTTTGTTTTTGCATCGTTCGAGACGCGAGCCTGGTACCTTCTGCATGTGAAGCCGACGACCATACCACGGCACTACCCTGCCGCCTAAGTGGTATTGTAAATATTAATAAATGATTTATTTTTGAAAACTTTACCACCCTGTATCTCAAAAGGTAAGACGTTTAGGACATATGTTTATAGAAGCCCTTTCAGGGCTTTATACAACTCAATGGTTTATATGAATTTTTTTTCTTAAAATGGGCCCAAGAATCACCCCCATAAATATTGACAGTCAGTTAGGAAACACCCTGTATACTACGTAAATATATATTCCTCTATGTTTACATCATTGACTTCTATACCCTACGGGTAGACCCGGCATGGGCCAAAATTGCCATTATATCAAGCTTTTATCGCAATTGACCAAATACAAGTAAGAATTTAATGAGCAAAATAGGGATAAAAATAGAATTTCGGTTTGGTGAGTCCGGAAACATGCAACATCGCAAAAATATTCTATTTACTTGTCTTGGATAAAAAAGGGCAGTGGCGGCGCAAAATAAAAATTTTGAATTCCACTAGAATTTTTTTATCAACAATTTTCTGTTTGAATAATAAATAATTCATGAATACTTACTTGTGTGTGTTTACAAAATTCTCTTCAGTAAAAAAAAAGAGTAAAAAGAATTTCTAAGCATGCTAAGTGCAGTGGATGTATTAAAATTATTGTTTTCATCTTAGAACTTTACAAATGTTGTACCTTCCAGGTAAAATATTTTCTTTCTTTGAACAAGGGTCTTCTTCAACTCTTCTTTTCTTGGGTGGACTACAAGTTATGCTCGAGTCAGATGAAATTTCGGAACTAAAAATTTCAATTCGGAATGGGACAACCGGGCGCCGGGCCAACTCGGCGCCGCCAACAGGGCGCCACGCCGGGCCTAATGGGCGCCGGGCCAACTCAGAGCCGGACTATTTTTTTTTTTCGATTAAATGTGCAGATAAAAACATAATAAATATGTTATTTATACAAAACTTTCAACATCTATTAAGTCGAGTGTTGAAATTTGGTAGGTGTAGTGTTCTGCGACTTGAAACACCGCCAAGTTCCATATTCGATACATATCGATGCATAAATAAGAAAGTCCGCCATTTTGGATGCGCCATTTTAATTTTTTTAAGTTTGTTTTCATCTGCACATTTTATCAAGAAAAAATATTTTAGTCCGGCGCCCAGTTGGCTCGGCGTCAAGTTGGCCCGGCGCCCAGTTGGCCTGCCGCCCAGTTGGTGGCGCCGAGTTGGCGGCGCCCAGTTGTCCTAGACTGCAACACATTTCAGGGGTCTGGTACGTTTTACCACCTTTCTTAAAACTACGAAGTTTTTTGAAAAATGATAATTTTAAAAATTGAAATTGAAACATTCATAAAACCCCATTAAAACCCATACAAATTGCTACAAAAGAAGCATTTTCTCATTTCAAACTGAAACAAAACGGTCCCTGACGTCTATCAGCTGTCAACAAAAACTTGAAATAACTAAGGTCACTGATCGAAATCGGGTCAGTTTTTTGGTCCTTTTATGAAAATGCACAATTTTTAAAAAAGCATGAAATTCAAAACAAAATCAAGAAAATTATGATTCCTACATTTTTACAAATAAAAATTAGTTTAATTGAACATTATATCAATTTTTATTCCTTAAAACACTAAAAATTAATAATTATTTACTTTTTTAAAATTTATCGAAGGTCTAACTGAACAAAAGCAAACTGAACCCATCCGTATCGAAATGAACCAAATCAAACCGAATCTAACGGTTCGGTTTGGTTCGGTATTTGCTTAAACTGAACCGAACCTAACCGAATATAGCTAAACCTAACCTAAACAATCCTAGCGGAACCTAACCGAACATACTCAAACTGAACCAACCTAACCCAACCTACCCCAACCTAACCCAACCTAACCCAACCTAACCCAACCTAACCCAACCTAACCCAACCTAACCCAACCTAACCCAACCTAACCCAACCTAACCCAACCTAACCCAACCTAACCCAACCTAACCCAACCTAACCCAACCTAACCCAACCTAACCCAACCTAACCCAACCTAACCCAACCTAACCCAACCTAACCCAACCTAACCCAACCTAACCCAACCTAACCCAACCTAACCCAACCTAACCCAACCTAACCCAACCTAACCCAACCTAACCCAACCTAACCCAACCTAACCCAACCTAACCCAACCTAACCCAACCTAACCCAACCTAACCCAACCTAACCCAACCTAACCCAACCTAAACCAACCTAACCCAACCTAACCCAACCTAACCCAACCTAACCCAACCTAACCCAACCTAACCCAACATAACCCAACCTAACCCAACCTAACCCAACCTAACCCAACCTAACCCAACCTAACCCAACCTAACCCAACCTAACCCAACCTAACCCAACCTAACCCAACCCAGCCCAACCTAACCCAACCTAACCCAACCTAACCCAACCTAACCCAACCTAACCCAACCTAACCCAACCTAACCCAACCTAACCCAACCTTACCCAACCTAACCAAACCTAACCTACCTATTGTTAATAAATATAGTAAAAGTTGTTAGGTTTATGTCCAGGGGGTAACCATTGTCCATAATCGTCGGAAATCGAGTTAGGATTAGTGTATGCGACCATAAACATTGAGTGGCGAGTGAGTGTTTGGTCTTCAATTTTTTTAGGGAAATTTTTCAAAATCTTTTTTTGCGCACTCTGGGCACCCTAATAAACCGTAATCTGGTCACCCTAATCCATCGCAATCAAAGAAAATGGGTAATCGTAATTTTTTGTTGGTTTCTATTCTTCTTTTATATTATGTAGGACAAAATTATTAATTAAACTAAGTGACCTTATTAAGTAAGACAGCATGATAGTCAAATGACATTAGAAGGACATAAACATATGATACCGGCCTGTAGACCGGTCGCGGTGGTCATATAATAATAAATATATACTTTCGCGATGAAAGACCAAAATTTAACTTAAAATTACTGTAAAGTCCGCAAAAAACATTAAATTTATCGAAATTTATAAAAACATAGATCAGTGTGTGTAACAATTCATCAAGATGTATGAAACTCGACCGTGACATGTCAAAAGTTTGGTTCGAAAAAACAAAAACAACTGGATAAAAATCGGTATGTAAGCATTTAAAAAGAAATCATTTTTAAGAAAATCAAATACTTTTTGTTAATTTTCATGCAATGCAAAAAAAAGTGCGGGGAAGTGACACTTTCTGAATCAAAATGTGTGAGGGTAAAATCGCACGGTCGCAGAAAAAACTATCTATCGTGACGCTACTGAACTTTCTCGTATTTTAGGAAAAACTATCCGTCAAGACGACTTACCCATGAAATGTTGTTTTTTTATGGATTTTTTTTCTTCTTTTGCACAAAAAACAATTTTGGACCATGTTTAAACTCAAATAGTTACTTCTAAACTTGTTTTTAAACGTTTTAAGATTTCTTTTTGTAATATTCCCACACAAAATTCAAAAAAAATCATTTCCGTACTTATACAACATTGTTTATCAGTTTTCCCTGTATACACGGACTAACAGGTAGAATCACTCAAAATACGGCAGGTGGATTAAAGGTAGCCAGCTGCTTTTCTGTCGCACTTATGCCGTCAGTGTGAAAGAGATAAAAGTACCCTTATATTATCTAGGGTATTATTAGCATGCAAAATCACCCTATCTTTGTCCGTTTCACATGTTCAATAATGTCTATCTCTGTTTTTATTGTAAAAGAAATACCCGACCATAGGAACCAAATTGGATAGGGTCAATAAAAAATGCCTTGTCTTTCCGTCTCTAACGCCCTTTTAGGGCGTTATACAACTCAATGGTTTACATCAAGAAACGTCTGTGTGGTTAATGAAAATTTAATAAAAACAAAACTAAAGTTTTTTGGATTATCAAAAATTGTTGTAAACTAAACGTGTCAGACTTTAAACTATTATGTGCGTTTTTTTATAAGTAGTTTTTGTTGGAAGGGTAAATTTTTGGTCCCTTCTGTAACAGGCTAGTTTTTGCCATGTTACTTACCCAAAATCTATCAAATTTGTTTAAATATGACTGACATAAGAAAGCTAGTGAGAAACTCGGTAGAAAAACACTAAACGCAGTAGTTTTATTATAACTAACAAAATATTTTTTAAAAACTCCAAAAATTAGAGAATTTGGTTAGATATTTCTGATATTTTTTTCCTCACAAATGATTAAACTACACTTTATCTGAAAAATAGTTTATTCCTTTACTTAAGTTGTATTTAAAGAACCACATAAAATTACAAAAATTGTTTTATGGCACTGGACAATTTTGCAAATTTGACACAAACATCAGGTATTTTATTTATTTAAAAAATTAAAAAGTACAAAATTTAGGGCACAAAACAAAGGTATATATTACAAGTCTTCTGAATTTTTTACATTAAAAACTTATGTCATATTTATGTTCTTTTTTTCTATTCTACAAACACAGGGTGGAAATGAAAATTTTTATTAAACAATTAATTATATTTATTTGGTTATACCATTACATTTAATAAGGACAATTAAGAAAAGTATAAAAAATGCATGACGAACTTTTTAGACTTTTTCTTCAAATTTAACATTCATAAATCAATTACTTTTTTTACGTTAATTTCTAACATGTATGATTTAACACATTTTTCTATGTCCATGATAATTGTGTACTAAAAAACAATTTTTGACAATTTTTTTTACATTATTGACTATATAGGTGCATAAAAAAATAGAAATAAGTTTAAGCAATTGTAAGTAGTATTTTACATAACCAGTGAAGAAAGTAGCATATTTCATATGAGTGCGAAAATCACATAAGTTAAGAATGTGACTTTCTAATGAGTTAAGTACATGTGTATGCTATTTTTCCTATGACCAAGGTATTGACCCGAATTTTACTTGTTATTTTTGTTTAAATCAACTGTTTTAATTTTTGTCCAAATATTATCCACTCTAAATACCTACTATGTTATATGGGTATAAAGGAATGTGTCAAGGCTATACTGTGACTCATTTTTCTCGCTAAAGAAAAAAATATTTTCGCCTCTAGAGAATCAAATTAAAACCTAAAAAAATTAAAATTTTCAAAAACTAATCTATGGAATAATGGTCGTAAATTTGTCGTAAAAACAAAAATTTTGTCTCTTCACTCATTTTCCTGAAAAGGGGTAGTAATGCTAAGTTGGGTCTCAATGCATTACCACTTAAGTACTGGATATTCGCAATATATGCATTTTTTGTCGTAAATTTTTCTTAAAATAAAAAAAATTGTTGCGACACCCGTTTTTCCGGAAACGGGCGATAAGTGATTCAAGATTTGTTGTTTAATAAAACGTAATTGTTTACCTTTTCACGCAATTGTTTTTCGTGAAACAATCATTACATTACGTCCCGCTTTTACTTTTCAATATAACCTTTTGTAGTGTTGAATGTGTTACTCGTTGTTTTAAACTATTAAGCTAACGCCATGATTTTGCATTGTTTTAGAAATTACGAAAAAAAGTGAACTCGAGAAATATTATGTTGTCCTTTTAATACCAAACAACCCTTTGTTGCCCCCAAGGCATTTTGCTACAGAAAACCGGTCAATTCTGATTTAACTAGTAGGTACACGGTGGGCCAAATTCGATGTTTTTTGCTGGTTTTAGGTATTTTTAGCCGAGATACACAAAAACGAGTGGACATGTCCTGGGTTCGATTTTCGAGACGTCTTTAAATATAAGAACCGCTTCTTGATAAACCTTGTAGTTTTTTAGCTACAAGGGGGTTTTGAAAAGTCTGCATTTATGGAGTTGGCCTATAACTTTTTTATTTATGAAAATTTCATTTTGGTGTAAGATGCTTTTTCACAGGTTTTTTTATGAAGAATTTAACTGTCAAACTAATTTTTACCTGTCACTTTTAGTTTTTGAGATATTAAAAAAAGTTTAAATTTTCTTATGGAATGACTCATTTTTTATTTTTGTTTTGAAATCTACGTCAAATTTTCTGTTTAACGATATGTCATAAATGACAGTTCGTTACGCAGTTTTTCTCGTTACGCAGTTTTTAAGATATTTATGACATATCGTTAAATAGAAAATTTGACGTAGATTTCGAAACAAAAACAAAAAATTAGTCATTCCGTAAGAAAATTTAAACTTTTTGTAATATCTCAAAAACTAACAGTGACGCATAAAATTTAGTTTGACAGTTGAGTTCTCCATAAAAAAACCTGCAAAAAAGCATCTTACACCAAAATGAAATTTTGCAGACTTTTCAAAATCCCCTTGTAGCTAAAAAACTACAAGGTTTATCAAGAAGCGGTTTTGATATTTGAAGACGTCTCGAAAATCGAGCCCAGGACATGTCCACTCGTTTTTGTGTATCTCGGCTAGAAATACCTAAAACCAGCAAAAAAAATCGAATTTGGCCCACCCTGTACATACAACCTTCTATTACTAAGATTTTGTACTATTACGTGAAAATTGTGTTTTGTTAACTTAAAACATATTTTTAGCCGAGAAGTTGGGTTCTCTGTAGCAAAATATCTTGAGGGCAAAGGTGGGG
Source organism: Aspidapion aeneum (assembly GCA_963576565.1). Classification (NCBI taxonomy): domain Eukaryota; kingdom Metazoa; phylum Arthropoda; class Insecta; order Coleoptera; family Brentidae; genus Aspidapion; species Aspidapion aeneum. The sequence goes on from OY755043.1 coordinate 23,009,928, forward strand.
GGGGGGGGGGTATGGTTGGCGTTAAAGGGACAACATAATACTTCTCAAGAAGTTTGTTTTCTTTCGCAATTTCTAAAACATCACAAAAATTAACAATTATGCATTATTAAACAACCTAAAGATGACTGACATTTATTTTGGGAATCACTTATAGCCCGTTTTTGGGAAAACGGGTGACAAATTTTTTTCAGTCACGACATTTAATGCCTATAAGCATTACGAATATCCAGTTCTTCAGTGGTAATGCTAAGTTGAGACTCAAATTACGATTACCACCCCGTTTTAGGAAAACGGGTGGCGCGACAAAATATTTATTTACACGAAAATTATTCCATAGATTAGTTTTTAAAAATTTGATTTTTTTCTGGGGTGGTAGTGCTAAGTTGAGACTCAATTTAGCATTCCCACCGCTTTCTAGGAAAACGGGTGGCGCGACAATTTTTTTTTCTTTTACGACAAATTTTGCGAGTATCCAATTCTTCTGTGGTAATGCTAAGTTTAAGGAGATAAAATAAAAATCAAAATGCGTGTGAAATATAAAACAGAAAAGAGCGCTATTTTTGCGTATGTTGTCGTAGAAAAATACATTTACAAGTTTTTGTTGCATAAAACAATAGATTATTTTGATTATTGCATTAAAGCCAGGCAGGAATAGTGCCGGGCAGTAATACTGCCTGGCTTTATTGCAATGAGTCCCTATTATCATAACCTATGTTATTTACATCCTCTTTCGTTTTGATTGACGCCCAACAAAATTGTTTCAGTCAACTTATAGTGTTCCTTCAAAAAATGCTTTAGTTTTCATTAATAATGACTTCAGTGTGCTGGCTTACATCTTTATTAAAATAAGTATATATATTTAAAAAAAAATTGGTTATTCTGGTCATCGGTTGACATATTGTATTCTGTTTACAAAAGCTAAGAAAAAGTTTATAAATATCGAACAGACTACTATACTAGCGTACAATTTTTATAAACAGAAGCTTTACATTTTTATTGCAAAATATAGAAATAAATGGAATTTATCAGAATGATGTAGGCCTATTTTTTATGAAAAATATTCATATTAGTTAAGAGCTGAAATTCATTATTAAAACTGTTCTCCTGGAGAAAGACCAACAAAAATATTTGGTAAAAAGAGACCAAATATCTAAATGAAGCCCAAAAAAATGTACATTTTAACTCTACCCAGAAGTTAGTATTTGCCACATAAATGACGCTAAGTTAAGGAGTATGAAAAGCGGCTAAATTTGTTCAAAAACTTTTCTGGCCAGAAAAAAAACTTCATCACATAAAAAAATTAAAAGGGAAAAGATACCTTCAGTATTAACATCAGCTCAAGCTCTCACATATTATAAAAAAAAAGAAGAAGTAAAACAGAAAAAGGTAGAAGAACAAAAAAACGAGAACAGGTATTAGAAATGGAAAGAAAGAAGTTGGAAGGAACAAAGAAAAAAAAAGTTGAGGAGCAGAAAAAGACCAAAACAATTCAGTTTCAGTTTCTTTATTGGTGGTAATTATGCTTTCGCATTCACACAAGTCAAAAGTAAATTATGGAAAGCGAAAAAAAAATAGAAGCGGGAAAGTGATTGTTCAACATCAGAATTAATTTCAATCAATAGTAGTAAGTTTTCAAAGTGAGATGAAGATTTTAAAAAGGATAATAATGATATTTCAATTGAGCTTGTTTCCTTTGATGTTCTTATTAAAGACAATTTTATACTCTGTAAATTTCTTGGAGGAAAACGTGACCAAACAAAGTTTGTTTATTTATGTGTTGTACAAAAAAAGGGTGAACTTGTGCAGGTTATGGGACTTAAATCAACAGACAAAGCTAAAAAAGAGTTTGTACCTAATGAAAACGACAATTCTTCCGTGATGATTGAGCAAATAATTTTCAAAGTTCCTCAACCACAAATTGTGAGCAGAGGAGAGAGAATAAATTACCTTTTTAAAAAATCACTACCAGTAAGAAATTTTGAATTATTTTGCTAACTTGTTTTTTGTAAGAAATAAAATATTATTAACAATGGCTGTAATCTTTTGGAAAAGTACCTATGTCATCCTTTGGCACATCATTTATAGGTGCATATGTTATATTATATTTTTGAGATATATGTTTTCACATTAATTTTTACATTGAACTCAAGTTTAAATTGTTGTATCCTTAAAACAAGATCTAGTCTCAACATTTATAAGCTAATTTGTGAAATTGGTGACAAACTATAAAAAATATTAATATCTTTTTTTCTTAAGAGTATATCCAAAAAGTTAGGCATCTATCATTTTTCATCTGCTCTTCATTTCATTAATTTATTTAGATGTCAGGCCACTAGTTTAGCCAATAAGAACACGCCCATCCAAGCAAGAGTAAACACGCAAAAAAATTTTGAACATAAGGGTTAGTTCAGTTAAGGTTTTGCCTTAGTTTTTGGAACCAGTTTAGTCACAACTTGTACATAGATTAGAAAAATGGACATAGAACCCAATAATCACTCTTATTTTTACATTTAGGGTATTTCCAAAAACTTAATAAAAACAAAGTTTATTCAGCAACAAAAAATATACATACTTACCTTAACAAAACAAAACTGCCCGAATATCGGCAAAGTTAATACTATTTTACAAATATGATGCATAATAATGTTTTGATTCAGCAATTATCCATATCATCAGTGGATTCGCCTTCCAACAAAACTCTGTGTTCAACCTCTTTCTTTTTGTTAAGAGGTTTCTTCTTTTTTCTTCTGTTATTAACCTAAAAGTTATAATAATCATAATACAGACAATGGAATTGGTATGAATCCAAATCCAGGGTCAAAAAAACTCCTAAGGCAATGAATTGATCTTGAATTTGAACGATTGGTACATTTATTCTACCGGTCAAGGGGATCCCAAATTACAAAATGTCAGTAAAAAAAGTGGAACACGAAAAGAATCTGCAAAATTATAAGGGAGTGTCCGTTATTATAAAATCTTAAAAACAAGAACTAAATAATAAAGGCATTAAAATTTGCAACATTGGATGACGATAAGATAAATATAAAACCACTAGTTGCTTCACCTCCTTTCTGATGGTAACAACACATAGTTAAAAAACTGATTGGCGACCACTACACTTTGTTGTATGCGCATTTGTCCTTGTGGTATAGACGGTTTGTCCTAATTTTGTCTTCTATGAATACTTAATTTTTTGGCGCCATTCGTTCGTATTTTTATGCCGCGTTCGGTTTTGCCCGTTTCGTCTTGACCCGGCTCACATAGGGGCAAAATCAAGAAAACATGCGATTTAGTGCAGAACTCATTTATCTAATATGGGAGATATTTTTACTGAAAACTATTTATTAATAATCGCTTTACCATAGTAAGTTAGCTTCGGATAGTCAACCGTCAAACAAATGAATAAAACACCTTTTCAAAGTTAGCGTGTTTTGAAAACTGACGTTGCGTAGTTGTTTTAAGAAAACAAATGAATCAACTTTGCCACAATTTTTAATGTTGATCAAGTTGGGTTAAAATAATTCTAATTATGTCAGATAATCACTATTGTGAGTACATTATTCTCGTATAAAAAAATTGCAAAATTTTTTGTGGTTTTTCTTCAAACTGCCATTTTTGTAAAATCTTTCGAAAATTTATTATTTTCTTTAATTTTAAAAATATACGTGGACACAAAGTAACTTGTCGCCCGCTATCGCGGGCGAATTTTCACATGTCATTTTTTATTGAACTTTCCTTTTTAAAATGATGCCACATTTAGCTGCTAGTTTTTGCTACTAAGGCCGGAATAAATTTTTAAATATTAACATTTTTCTCCAAACTTAGCGAAATATGTGTATAAATTGTAGTATAGATATTTAAAATATAACGTACTGAATACATATACATCTACACATACTATTATTATACTCATTATATATTAAGAAATAAAAGTCACACCTTATCCCGAGGCAAAAAGTTTGTAGCCTGAGCGTAGCGAGGTATACAATTGGCCAATAGCTAACAAGACACTAATTACGAATTTTAGGAGATATTTTTTAAACTTTTGGATTTTTCTGCCCTAAAATTAAATTATAATTATAATTATGTGGTTTTCAGCTACTTTACTAAAAACATTATGTCTGATAGAGCCTTTTATTTTGAATATATGACAGTTTTATCGCTAAAATAAGGATTAAAGAGGGCCCTGTTCTTATAATATATACCAAGGGATAAAAGTGACACTTTTTATTTCAAGGTAAAAAGTTTTTAGCATGAGCGTAGCGAAAGCTACAATTCGTTAAAGGATAAAAATACTCTTTTATAACGAGGTTTATACGTTAATTTTACGCTTTCAGACCGATCTTTTTTTTAACTCATTTGATTTATTAATATAGTTAAATTATTTTTCGTTCTGTTTAGTATAATATATACACATTATTTATAAACAAGCTTCCAGTGGCGTATATAGAAAAATGTCTCAGGGCCCGAGACAGATAGGGGGGGGGGTCGAGACCCCATGAAGCCGTATTTTATGCTGTGTTATGTTTGTATTCATGAAATATGTGAAAAATATCTAGAAAAATCTTAGCTTCGGGGGGTGCCCCGGCCCCCCAGGCCCCCCTTATATACGCCACTGAAAGCTTCTGTCAAGTCATTTTAAAAGTGGCGAAAGTCAGACAGAAGAAAAGTGTGTAAAAATTTAATGTCCGTTCTGTAATGTTTTTTGTGGGGGTTTAGGGGTTTTCATTTTTCAAAACTCGGCCTTTCCGTTTCTGTAGGGTCGACAACATAATATAACATTTTGTAAACATTGCCGTCGTACATAGTATTTTAGAAAATATTTTGAAGCTTATTCGACCACTTATACCTCGACTAACAGCTCGGGGTCAATTTTTTTTATTTTGGATCACTAAGTAATTAATATTAAACATTCCTGACTACAAAGGAATACATCCATTGCAGTGTGGGACTTTATCGCACTTTTTTGTGCTTCTGCCCCACTGTGCGGCTTAACGCTTAAAGGGAAAAAGTGTTTACAAACGACTTACCCCATCTTCCTCGTCCATCATACGAACGATCAACATTTGATCTGACGTGTCCAGAGGAGCTACGGAGATATCGCGAACTGCTCGGAATTTACCACAGTTATTAAGATGTTCGTTTTCCAATCGGAAGAAGTTCCATACAAATCTCCTAAAATTATTAAAGGTTTGCACAAACTGTCGCTGTCTTGGCCGCGATCATGATGAACGGGCGATCGCAGCTGTGGAAAATGAAATGGAAAATAACTTAAACGTCACGATCGTCACCGATACGCCTGTACGCGTTTTTACGTTTCCGTGCTCATTTCACGACGGCGGGGTTTTGAAATAGACACGGAAATGTTACAATATATTTGGGTTCAAATACGTGTTGACTTTAAGAGTTTTGATCTCGAAATGAGCACGGATCTGTTAGAGAACATCGCTCATTAAACTATAACAAAAGCGTATTCAACTGTCAGGTTAAAACGCTAACATAACGAAAGCTAATGAATCAAATCTAACCGAACCGAACCAAAGCAAACTGAACCAATAATTTTTTTCAAAAAAAAAAACTTTCCTGACTTCCTACCCGGGATCCTAGAGGATCTGAATCAGAACCGAATTGAACCAAACCGAACCGAACCAAAGCAAACTAAACCAACAATTAAAAAAAACTTTCCTGACTTCTTTCCCGGGATCCTAGAGGGTGTGAATAGTGTTGTAGTTTAGTTTGGTTAGGTTAGGTTTAGTTAGGATCGGTTCGGATTCACATCCTCTAGGATGCCGGGTAGGAACTCAGGAAAGTTTTTTTTTTTTTAAATTATTGGTTCAGTTTGCTTTGGTTCGGTTCGGTTAGATTTGTTTAATTAACTTTCGTTAGGTAAGGTTTTTGAAACTTTCTATTTTTATGTGGTTAGAAATCAAGTGAAAATCATTTAAATCATTAAAATTTATTAATAACAGAACAACATCTGTCGTCATAGTTGCCGGTGTAAGACAATGAACACTGAACTTTGCAGGTATAGTTAATGGAAGAGTGTTCTTTAAACTTCAAAGAATTTCAAAATCTTGAGTAATATTAGTACAAATACTTTTAAACTGCTCCATAATTTTCATATTAACAAACCTATAACCTCAAAATCGAGCCTCGGCGCCTTAAAATCAACACGCATTTGTAACCAAATATGTTGCAACATTTCCGTGTCTATTTCAAATCAATAAGTGAAATCAGCACGGAAACCTAAATACGCTGCCTGTACCTTAAGACCTTCAAAAAGATTGCAAAATTTTTGTAACACAATCTATCATAATCGTTTGGTATGAGCCCCAGTATTTTAATATTATCTTAAAATTTGACCAGGACTTTCAGCGGGATCTCAAATCTGCTAAAGAAAATCGTTTACTAAATTAATATCTATACTTATTTGAACCGATGCGGTGTTGCCAAATAATGTTTTATAATCTACAAATGTTGGAAAAAAGGGAGGACATTTGAACAGAGGGCAAGTGTAGGTGTGGTGGCGCCAATTATATCTCAAAAAGTATTTGACTCATTTCACATTGATTACATTAAGCGAGTTTCTTTAAATGTATTAATTAATAAAAAATTTTGCTAGCACGGCCTAGTAGATCTTTCATCTAAATTATAGGATTGGTTATAAAAACTATACCTTTTTGGCGTAGTAATAGTTTTTTATCAATTTTTAACAGTGTGTGTACAACGAAAACGAAACAGATTCGTTTTTGAGTGCAAAACGTGAAATTTTGGAAAAATACTCAGACAAATCGATTTATAATTAATCTTTTGACATAATTACATATAGTTTGTAAAACGAACCCCTTTTAATGGCAACCTTGTGTGAAATTATCCCAAAAACTTGGATTTTTAAAATATCTACAGGTTTGTAAAGCCATTCGAGAAACCTTCAAAACTAGGGACTCCTTGACTTACTTTCCCCATCTGAAACAGGCGGAGTGCGTAATAGTTTCTTTGCTAAGAAGCTCTAAAGCTACCACTCAATCAGGCACCTACTGTAAACAATTGGGCGCGCGAGAACAGCAGAACGTAACTTCAGCTGACGCAGTGAGAGAGCGAAGAAGTTTAACAAAACTTTTTTAATTTTAAGCCACTGTTAAGTTTTGCGCGATCGTGGCTTGATGATTTAGTTTTTAATTAGGTTTACTTTAACACTAATTAACAAGTAGTTTTAGTTCAGCAAGGGCCGTAGGTGGTCCGCATAGTGTCCGGAGATAAGAATAGCACCAAAGTAACCCCTAGGCCTGTCGTAAGAGGCGACTAAAGGGGCCTCGACCCATGAGTAAATGGGTGGTTTGGTAACGGAGGAGCATTAATCAGTATGCTAACAGAAAAAAAAATAAAAACTGGTAACCTTTGGCATCACACCAGATAACATCTATGGTAAAGGGGATGGGTTAATCTGGTGATTCTCTGAATGGATTCGGTGACCTGGCCATTCAGGAAATCACCACATGGGACAGGGTATAGGGGTGCCCATTTGGAGCTAGCACCTAGTGCGGGCACATTGTGGCTCTCTGTACCCTGTTGAGTATGTCAAAAGGTTTATGACCAATCTGGTCTAAGGCTACAACCATGGCATTATATGATATATCATGATGACTAAGTTTCTGGCCTAAAATAGAATTTGAAATCTACGGGGTTCTATATACCAGATAGTATATAAATTATTATCTGAGTCGAACACAGTAGGTACGTGGTGCACAACAGGCCCAGAAAGGCGGCTTAGGTGCCAGGTTAGATCCTTTAACGGTATTAACCGTTACTACCGTACATTCATACATTCCTTCAATTAATTAGGAAGGCAAGCAAAGACTAACCTTCTGGAGTGCGTTTGACTGTGTCAGTTTCTCGCTTCCATACAAGGTGGATTCTCGTATTTTAAATGGAGATTTTAAAGAGAAAATAGGTAAACGGAATATCAGGTGTGTTAAACAAGGACACACATCGAGATGTGAGGTGTCCAGATTTAATTTTAACATTTACAATTGGGATGTGCAAAAAACATATCTGGTTTTTTTATCACAATAGACTGAATGTTATTTATTCCTAACACCGGGTTAAAATTAAAAATCAATAATAATCCTTAAATTAAAAAATTGACGTTTCTCCTTATTTTTTAAAAATCTCTCTGTTTCGTGTTCCTTGTTCCACTCTGTTTAATAAAATCAAATTACATTTTTTCATAGATTTTATGGGGACCACCATGTACAACAATTTTAAAGTCACCAAAATACACGTTGATTGTTTCTTACAAATGTTAACCTGATTAATGAACTAACGTCCTACCTTCTTTGTTATTGTCTAAAGGCTTAAAACAATAAAAAAGAAGGTAGGATTTCGTTCACTAACAAATAGATAATGCCCCTTCTTGAGAGTAGTGTAGATTTCAGTGTCAACCTAACAATTTTCCTCTATATTTATTATTAAACTCACAAAAACCAAAGGCACGAGCGCATGGAGGGCACGCCCGATGTTTGCACATCGGTAAATATAATGATTATGAAAAATTAGCGTTTACTTATTAAGTGAACTAGGCATTAAGCAAATCAAAATCATCAACGGACCTACCTAAAGACTTCCAGAGGTGCTAGTAAACACACCATGGAGTTCTCAATCGCATAACCAGACTCTGTTATCCCAATTAAAAATGCCCAACCAAAACGAAGGAGCAAGTCTTCGACTATTGCAAAGTAGTAAAACCACTAAAACAAAACGTTGTGGTTATAGAAAACAGTACCACCTGAAATTTGATAACTTGCAAAGTAATAAAATGTGGTGTTGTTAGACTCATAGATATTTATTATTTAACTTACTAATATATTTATGTTGTTTAAGCCGCGTAATTATTTATGATTGCGAAAATATTTATGGAAGAAAACAGACTTACGATAAAATACGTGTAGACCTGAAAATGGTTCCGTAACGAGAGAGCGTCCCATGTGACGTCACTCCAATGCTGCTTTCTCATAGGTCAGCCGCGCGGCCATATTGCTTACGTCACTAGCACTTTGTCACGGCGCAGGAAATTTAAATTTGTGTGTTTGTCGTTTCACTAATATGCAAACACTACACTTACCGTTGCCGAATAGACTATTTCCTCCCGCAAAAATCTATTGTCTGCAGCCTTCGAGTCAAACAAACCCCAATCGAACTTGATATCCCAAGCATAGGCGTAACAGGAGCTCACAATGGAAGCGCCTATCCACAAATAAAAAAATATGGAAAAACTGTGATCGACCACGGGCGCTTCAGGAATTGTCTGTGTGTAATTTGTTTGAATAACAAGATTATGTTTCGCTGCGTTTAAAACTTGTTGAGAATTGCCTAAAAGATTAAGATAGAATAAGACAAGGTAATTTTATATACATAATTGAAAGACTTAATATTCTTCGGATTAGCGGGTATAGGACACAGAAGAAACCCTTTAAAAAAGATCAAGAGTTTCTTTTGCTGAAAGTAAACCGGAAGTTACATTAGCCGCGGTGTAACAAGAATTTGTAAATACTGATTTTTGACAAAGATATAGCCGTCAAACTGAGGCTATGCCCGAAAAAAACTTTAAAGCATCGCCACGCCTAACTAATGCCGCACAGTGGGACAGTGCAATGGATGTATTCCTTTGTAGTCAGGAATTTTTAAAATGAATTACTTAGTGATCCAAAATAAAAAAAAAGGTACCCCGACCTGTTAGTCGAGGTATGAGTGGTCGAATAAGCTTCAAAATATTTCCTAAAATACTATGTACGACGGCAATGTTTACAAAATATTATATTATGTTGTCGACCCTACAGAAACGGAAAGGCCAAGTTTGCCCCCTCCCCAATAACTAATCGTCCCCCTGAAAAATGAAAACACCTAACCCCCCCAAAAAAAATACTTTACAGAACCGACAAATTTTGCACACTTTTCTTCTGACTGACTTTCGCCATTTTTAAAACTACTTGACAGAAGCTTTCAGTGGCGTATATAGGGGGGGGGGGGCTGGGGAACCCGGGCCCCTCCCCGAAGCTTAGATTTTTCTAGATATTTTCCACATATTTCATGAATACAAACATAAAACAGCATAAAATACGGCCTCATGGGATCTCGCCCCCCCCCCAAAACTATCTCGGGCCCACCCCGAGACATTTTTCTATATACGCCACTGGAAGCTTTCTTTGTTTATAAATAATCATGTTCATATAGTATACTAAACAGATCAAAAAATAATTTAACTATATTAATAAATCAAATAATAAGTTAAAAAAGAGATCGGTCTGAAAGTGTAAAATTAACGTATAAAGTTCGTTATGAAAGAGTATTTTTATCCTTTGACGAATTGTAGCTTTCGCTACGCTCGTGCTAAAAACTTTTTACCTTGAAATAAAAAGTGTCACTTTTATCCCTTATTATAAGAATTTATCCTTATTTTAGTGCTAAACCTGACACTTTTTCTCCTTAAAATTCAAAATAAAAGGCTCTATCAGACATTATGTTTTTAGTAAAGTAGCTGAAAACCACATAATTATTATATTTTAATTTTAGGGCAGAAAAATCCAAAAGTTCAAAAAATATCTCCTAAAATTCGTAATTAGTGTCTTGTTAGCTATTGGCCAATTATATACCTCGCTACGCTCAGGCTATAAACTTTTTGCCTCGGGATAAGGTGTGACTTTTATTCCTTAATATATAATGAGTATAATAATAGTATGTGTAGATGTATATGTATTTAGTACTTTATATTTTAAATATCTATACTACAATTTAAAGACATATATCGCTAACTTTGGAGAAAAATGTTAATATCTAAAAATTAATTTCGGCCTTATTAGCAAAAACTAGCAGCTAAATGTGGCATCATTTTAAAAAGGAAGGTTCAATAAAAAATGACATGTTAAAACTGGCCCGCGACAAGTTACTTTGTGTCCACGTATATTTTTAAGATTTAAGAAAATAATAAATTTTTGAAAGATTTTACAAAAATGGCAGTTTGAAGAAAAACAACAAAAAATTTTGCATTTTTTTTATACGAGAATAATGTACTCACCATAGTGAGTATCTGACATAATTAAAATTATTTTAACCAAACTTGATCAACATTAAAAATTGTGGGAAAGTTGATTCATTTGTGTTCTTAAAACAACTACGCAACGTCAGTTTTCAAAACACGCTAATTTTGACAAGGTGTTTTATTCATTTGTTTGACGTTTGACTATCCGAAGCTAACTTGCTATGGTAAAGCGATTATTAATAAATAGTTTTCAGTAAAAATATCTCCCATATTAGATAAATGAGTTCTGCACTAAATCGCATGTTTTCTTGATTTTGCCCCTATGTGCGCCGTCGCCGAAAATATTAATATTTACTTGGTGGTCCCCAATGTCATACCTAATTGTATACCAAGTTAAAACAAAATTACCAAAAATCTTCCAATACATTGAGAATATAATGTAAAAAACTCCTGACTACTAGGAATTAGATTAATAATATTATTAAATTTGCTAATTTTGTAATTGTACTTGCTTTGTTGTTAAGGCAAGAAAAGAAATAGACAAAAATAAGTAAGTAGTGTTTAATTATAAAATTAAACAGATTTTTCTCTTTTAATATTTTACATAAATCTACATTTTTTAGTTATAGTTATTATTTAAACATTCTTGATCTTGAGAAATTAGGTTTTAAAAACATAAAATAGCCTTCTCAAGTTTACTTATTTTAAATCAGCAAGAAATATTCAATTTTTATCATTTATCACGAACAATAAAAATTTTCTTATTATAAAAAGAAAAGAATTATCTTAATAAAGCAGATTCAACATTTGTTAGTTGTTCTCACTATACCTACTTAAGTTTACTGTACCATAAGCCTTATTGGTCATTGCAGGGTGTGAGGCTGCTCCCTGGCAGTAAACTCGTTACTTTAATCCTTATTGTCCCGCTGCTTAACCAAGCCGAGTTAAGCAAATGCAATTGTCAAGCACAGCTTGCACAAGTAGAAATAAAGAAACAATAATTAATACTTACGAACAACAGACCACTTGTTCAATGTACTAAAGATCACCACAAAGAATGAGCTTGAATACTTCAGGGCGTTAGCGATATGTGGAAATTTCTCCTTCGTATCCCTATATCTTCTGCAACATTGGGCAAATCTGAACCAAGGCGGCAAACACGCCATAAAGGCTCTCAGCCAGAGATAGTTGTCAACGCAATGATTCGCACTTATATCTGAAAAGAATTTTGACATACCGTACCGTACCAATCGTCTCGATTAGGCATGGGTAAGACAGCAAATTTTCGCGTGTCGATACAATGACTCTGACACCGCTTGCTGTATCAAGGCAATGTGTCAGCACAATTGCGTCATGACACAGTGAGAGCGGAGAGCTATACGCGACTCAAAATTGTGCCAGCTTTGGTTCGGTTCGGTTTCCTGCTTTGTTTTATCGTTCTTTGTTTTTGACGTAACTTTAACCAAAAGAGAGAGCTGTTTCGCAGTATGCATAACTAGTATAGTCCTAATTATACGCATTTGTAATGACGTCATTTTTGTTTATCTTTGTTTAGTATATTATAAACAGCGGTGACAATAAACTTTTAAAAAAAAGTAGTGTCTATGATTAATTCATTTTTTAAATAGGTAGGTAATTGGTTATGTGAAGTATCCGTCACTGTCAATCAAAAACATAATAACAAATATTGATTGGCAAAAATATCTACGCCATACGTTTTTTTCTCACCTGGTGACGTCATTACAAATGCGTATAATTTAGACTATAGTATGTATTTCGTATTTTATTTTGAACAGTATCATGACACCCTGTGTCTCATCACAATATGTGTCATGCAGTCGTGATATAATATGTATATCCTATCCACGGGCTTTTTACCAATCGTTTTTTTTTTTAAGTTTTATATTTAGTATAAAAACTAAAATACAAATATATCCATCGTAACAATTGTTTCAACAATACTGTAACATTGTTGCGACAATTAAAACAATTGTCAGTTGTCGTAAATAGATTTGGACAATATATAACTGGTCGAACATTCAGATTTATTTACGTCAGTGAAACCCTTCAGCTTACCAACTTTTTAACTTCCGTCATCTTGTAAAGTGTCATACAATTTTTTGTGACTGTATCAACACCAGAGATATTAGAACATTGAAGAGATTGGATTTCACAACCAACCAAAATAGAACAAGTGGGGACGTCATGCGTGACATATCGAAAACAATAGTTGGCTGTGGGTCATGACCTGCCGGCAGCCCAAACCAAACTGTTTTATACTTTGATTTTATCGTGCGAAATGGCGGAAGACGGGTTGTTTCTGTGGTGTGTTACTGATATTTCTCCAATTAATCCAAATTCGATTAAGAAAACTCGCAAAAACTTTCAAAAAAATAAACAAAAACAGCGGTTGACAAGAATTTGACATTTCGTCTTTTGTTCTCTGGGTTTTTTTGGTTGGGACGCGGCCATTTTGGATTTGCGGGTTTTACTTTGGTCAAATCCAATCCGCTAATGTTCTATTATCCGTGATCAACACTCATGACACCGGGAACGGTATTGATACAAAAGTGCCATTCAACACAGTGTTAGCCTTGCCTAGTCTCGATAATCAGTCGTTCCAAAAGAGCTTTCGAGATAGGTACGCTTTAATGAAGCAAACAAGTGAGAAATAAATTTAAAGTTTATGCATATGTTTTCTTAGTTTTAATAACTTATAAAACGTTTGGTGGTGGGGAAAGTACACAGTTTCTTTGATTATAGGAACAGTTTAAATACTACAATGCCTAACTATCTAAAAAACATATCCCCAAAAGAAAAACAAAAAACAAATAAAAATTAAATTTTTACAAATTTTCAATAAAAAAATTGTCTAACTACGGGTAAAGTAGATCTTTATATTAATATTTAATTTAAAACTACTTTTTTTGGCCTTACCACCCCTTTTTATACCTACTTATTATATTAAGTGTGATTAAGAATTTATAAATATCTAATAAAATATTTGTACCTTTAAAATAAGTATTTAAAAGTTCCTGTCCTGTCCTAGTAATAAAAAATGAATCTATTAACCATTTTCTTAATGAACTTACAGATGATAAAAATACCGACTATTCCCTTTGGAAAGCAACCAAAGATTTTAAAAGACCAATTATCCAAATTCCACCCATACGAAAATCTAACAACCAGTGGGCAAGGAATAACAAAGAAAAAGCAGATATTTTTGCAAGTCATTTAAAAAAAACATTTCAGCCCCACGAAACACCGGATGAAAACTTTCAATTAAATGAACCCCATTAAATCGAAGACCATATTAAGCTTACATCACCAAAAGAAATATTAACAGAAATCAAAAATATTAATTCGAAAAAAGCCCCAGGGTATGATCTTATTAACGGGGTAGTATATAAAACAACTCCCCAGAAAAGCTATCGTAAAACTATGCAACCTAATTAATGCGTCCTTTAGGCTTAGGTATGTACCTAAACTGTGGAAAGTTGCAAAAGTTATCATAATCCCAAAACCGGGAAAACCACTCCATGACGTGTCATCTTACAGGCCAATATCTTTGCTGCCAATTATATCCAAGCTCTATGAGAAATTATTTCTTAAAAGAATAAAACCCATCATAGAAAGACAAGAAATTATTCCATCTCTTCAATCTGGTTTTCGAGACAAGCATTCCACGGTAGATCAAGTACATAGAATTACTAATATAATAGAAAAAGCACCAGAAGAGGGAAAAGTTTGTTCTGCAGTTTTTCTAGATGTAGCACAAGCATTTGACAAAGTGTGGCATGAAGGCCTTAATTTTAAACTAAAACGGTTTCTGCCAAAACACTATTCGGATATTTTGGAATCATACATATCTGATAGACATTTTAGAGTAAAACAGGAAGACTCATACTCAAATTTAAGAGAAATTCAAACAGGCGTGCCCCAGGGTAGCGTACTAGGCCCTTATCTATACTTATTATTCACTTGCGATATCCCAAAGCCAGAAAATTGTCACTTAGCAACATTTGCAGATGATACTGGTTTATTGACGGTAGAAAAATCTATTGAAAAATGCAGTCACCGAAGTTCACAGTTGGACCACAAAGTGGCGAATAAAATTAAATGAAACCAAATCAATTCATGTTGATTTTACAAACAAAAATATAAATCACATACAAATAACAATTAACAACATTCCCGTACCATATTCAAATTAGGCAAAATATCTCGGTATAACACTTGATGCCAAATTGCGCTGGAAAGCACATGTTAAGAAAAAAAAAGAAGAACTTGAGATAAGGTATAGAAAAATGAACGGGCTAATTGGAAGGAACTCCAATTTAACAATTCATAATAAGTTACTGCTTTATAGACAAATACTGAAACCAGTATGGACATATGGTATTCAACTATGGGGTTGTGCTAAAGAGAGTAACATTCTAGTTTTACAGAGATTTCAAAATAATGTATTAAGAAACATTGTGAATGCACCTTGGTACGTTCGAAATAGTGACCTTCATCGAGATCTAAAAATCAAAACTGTAGCAGAGACTACAAAAAAGTACGCAAAAAGCCATGAAGATAGACTTCATCGGCATGTGAATGTGGAAGCAATTCAGCTTCTAGACAATACTATGCTAGTTCGAAGACTAAAAAGAGTGAAGCCGTTTGAGCTAGTAAACTAAGTGAACTATATAAACAAAATAATGCTAAAAACACAACACAATTGTGAGTTACAGACTAAACAAAGCGGGGAGAACTGTTGAGTGAACCCTAAGTTTAAATCTGACTTTCCTAGTAAATTAAGTTAAAACAAAATTGCTAATTAGTCTTACTGACTAGATTGTAATACAATAAACACAGTGTGTTTGACAAATAAAAAAAATTTAAAAAAAAAGTTCCTGTCAAAGTTAAATTATTTGTATCAATGGTATTTAATGTTTACTTAGATTTAAGAAATTAAATATTTGTTTCTACTTTTTTGTGATTTACTTCACTAACATACAGGGCCAAACATAGAAAACAAATTGAGGGGAATAAAATATTTTTTAATAACATTTACCTAAAACTTCATACAATTTTAGGATCTTGGCCACCACTGTATATAAAGGAACGGGGCTTTCTTGTCACCGCTAATCGCAGAATCTACTTAACGGGCTAACCGGAGAAGCCAGTTATTTTTAGGTTAGTGTGTTTATATTATTGTTACCGTAATAAATAAAAATACTAACCGAGTTTGTTGGTTGAAAACACGTTTGGTGTAGTAGCATAAAAGCAAAAGAAATACTGAATATCTGTAAAAAGAGTTGACAAACTATTCAGTTGATCGGCCAGCCAGAAATCGGCAAAATTAACGAAGAAAAATGGTGCCAACAACACTCGACCCTAAAACGAAAATAGGTATTTATTTATTTAAATCTAAGAGGAGTCAAAATTTGATGCACGCATCAAGATGCTCGAAAATGCAACAACGAAAATTTTAGTGACACTTAAAGTCCGTATACACCAAACTACTCCGCAAATTCGCCGCGTGTGCGCAGCTCGCGCGCCTTACTTGCACCGCCCTCGCACTGCTCGCCAAATTCGCCTCAACGAATTTTCTACAATCCACGGAAAAACAGCAAACACGCATTGAAATGAAAACTCGACAACAAACTACAGATGCCGTCCCAAAGGATTTGCGAACACATAAAGAAGAGCCAAAGAAAACTGGTTTTCGGCAAACGGCTTGCAAGCGGCACGCGCGCAACTGAACAACACTAAAACAGAACGCATCCGTGTTTGCGCGCGGAGTGTGAGCAGCGCATACTTGGCGCACGAGCGGTGCTCAGACAACGCGTTCGCAGAGCTGTTTGGTGTATACGTACTCTTACATTAACAGCCTAAATGTTTTGGTGATTAATTACAATAATTTAAAAAAAAGTTTGGCAGAAAATCTATTAAACAAAAAATGCAGAAAAATGGGGATTTTATTTTTTAGGTTGGTAAGAAAAGACATTTTAAGTTGTGATCTTTATGCATACAAAAAAAGACGCGCGACTTTGATACCCAAGTTTGACCCCAGCCGTTAAGAGAAGGTTTTTACCAGCTAAGGAAGTAAAATGACAAATAAAATAAAATATTAGCCATTGCCAAATGCTTTGATTTTGGCCAATTTGTTTTAAATTACAATATACAGGGTGTAAATCCTATGACTTACAAAATTTTAATGGTTGATAAAAGAGGCCAAAATAAGAAAAAAGATTCATATAACATGGGCGTCAAAACTCGTGATTTTTGTCTAAATCGTGTCAAAGTTTTAAAATTTAAAAGCTATTATCTTTCAAATACTAAAAATTGGACGTGTTCCACCTTTAATATTTTTTCGCAAAAATAGTACGACTTCTCAAAAGCAAAATGTATTCTATTCAGGAGTATGCTGACATGCTAATTATTTATGGCGAAGCTTACCGAAGCTCTCATCTCGCTGCGATAATCTATCGGGAGAATTCCATTTAAAAGTAATGAAAAAATTAGAGCTTTTTTAAAAAAATAAAATTCCTCAAAAAAAAAAATAACATTGTAGGTGAACCCCTCAAGTGCATTGTAGTGAGGTGACTATTTCCACCAAAAAATTACACGTTTGCCGATAAAGCCTAATTTTTGGTTCAGTACAATTTAACTTTGTTTATCAAACTGTTTTTCTTTTAAAACATTTTTTTATGTTTTGTGTATAATGAATAATGGTTTTAATTAATTTTATTAAACCGTAATGCTCGTATTTAGGTACCTATTTACCTGCTGATAGTGCTGATCAACACTAACTTTGGGGTGAGTCGTTCTTTTAAGCGAACTGTTTTTGTTTTATAAAATTTAAACACAAAACAATAAAAACACAACAAAGGAAATGCGAAGATACCTACTGCACATAAATAGGAATTTAATTCAACTATCACGTTTAACATTAAAGAAGATGAGCCAAAACCCATTTGGCTTTTGAAAGAATTCGCGCGAAATGCGCGGTTTTGCCAAACTTTTTAAACCTTAATGACCTTTAGTTCGAAAACAACTATAATTTGACCTCCATGTTATATGAACTTTCTTCCTTATTTTGGCCTCCTCTATCACTCATTAAAATATTCTGAGTCATACCGTTTACACAATATATTTCCAGCAATATTAAGTAAAATCTTGACAAGTTTAGGAAGGCTGCTAAAAAATATGAGAGAGCAGATATGTATTCAAATAACGAGTATGTGAAATATTTGAAAATTTCGTTATTTCTTTAAGTAAAAAACAACAACAATGCAAAGCAGAGCCAAATAAAGGGAATTTAATGTTTGTATCTTAGACCATCCTTATTTACAAATTCATTTATTTATTCAGTATTCCATCTTATATTAAAATAAAGAGGGAAAATATTACCAGATCTAAACACTATCCGTATGGATCGAGAAAATGAAAGTTGCTAAACAATCAAAAGTGGAAAAACGATTAGAAATTTGTGTATAATATGCGATAACTAAATAGTGAGCTCTCGTATCTTATACCTTGGTAGCCTGATTTTCTAGACGAGTGTATTTTAACAGTTTAAAACACTGCTTGAATAAAATTATAAACTGCAAGCAAAAACAAAAGAAAAAGCTAAAAAATAAATAACGCTAAATAAAAAAAAATACTACCTAATTTTGAAAAAGCAAGCCTAGGTAGCTTTAAAGCATGCGCGACGAGGTTTTGGTACCAACCAGAACTTTCAGGGCCCAAGATCGGGCCTCGTGGCGGAATGTTTTTGTCGGATTTAAAATAAACACTAGCATCAGAATTATCAGTGCCAGTGGATAAACATGGGGCGGCATACCTATAGCGTCCGAGTACACGAAAGAAAGTACCTAAAAACAAATAGTTCAAATAAGGCGCTGAATGTGACGTATCAGCTTCAAAAGTTCACCCTGACACAAAAGATGATTCCGGAACGCACCACCATATAAAGCCCCATTCTTATCACAAAAATTTTATCTCACACATATACTATACTATAGTAGTGTGAGCTATAGTGATCCTAATTTTTTCAAGAAAAGAAAAGTTGCTCCGATTTCAAAAATTTTTATATATCTTTGCGTTTCAGATGATTTTGAAACTTTTTTGTCGCACCGTCTGTCTGTCTGTCTGTATGTCTGTCTGTCTGTAACGACCAACGCGCATAACTCAAAAACCGCTTGCCCGATTTTAATGAAATTTGGTACCTAGGCTGGGTCTTGGGTCGAGATGGTCCCATTTAAAAATGAACAAAATCCACCGAACACAAGCCAAATACAAGGGTGGGGGTAGACTTCAAAAATTAGAGTTTATGTGAAAATATGGCGTGTGTGATATCAAACGAAAGGTAATTGAGTCTGGAGTTAAACAAAATAGATTTTTGTTAAAAAAAAGGGTGGGGGTAGATTAAAAAAATTAGAGTTTACGTAAAAATATGGCGTGTGTGATATCAAACAAAGGTAATTGAGTTCGGAGTTAAACAAAATACATTTTAATTTTTGTTTTTTTTTAAGGGTGGGGGTAGATTTCAAAAATTTGAGTTTAAGTAAAAACATGGCTTGTGTGGTATCAAACGAAAGGTAATTTAGTCTGGAGTTGAATAAAATATATTTCAGTTTTTAGTTATATTAGCTCACAGATACACTATAACTATAGTACCTAGTGTGAGCTTAGGGGCCCATATATTGGCAGAGTATTTTATATAGTTTTTCTTTATTTCTAAAGTTAATTTAAATGAGATGAAACTCACTGGGAAATGCTTACTATCATACTGAACATTAGGGTAAACCAAATCTTTTCAGTTATTTGACCTGTGTATAAAAAAATACACTTAAACCGGTCGGTATCAAGTCTATTGGCTTGATACTTAAACCCGGTCTAAAATACTAAGTTTTAAGGTCTTAATTTCACTATAACTTTAAATATTATTGATACTTACAGACAGAGACCACATAACACCAAACACTGCTGCCAACTCTATGATATGCTGCTCACTGAGATGATTTCTGGGGTCCATTTCAAAAATTAAAACATGATTCACACCGGACGATCGCCAGCCATAAATGTTTATACCCCACAAAAATAAAAATTCAACAATTAACAAAGGACCTCTGTAAAGTCTCGTCACTATTCGCCAATCTGACGTGTGAGACCGATCTTGTCTAAAGAATCCTAAAAGAAAAATGAACCATGTTGATTTTTATTGGAATATATATTAAATTGTATTTTATTATTAATGTATATTTAAATGAAAAATAAAAATATGATTAAGTTAAATAAAAATACTTAACTGCAACTAAACATACCTGATAAAATAACCGCAACAATTAGAACCAAAAAGGCACCATTAAACAATCCCACTTTAAAAGTTGTCCAGGGGCTTTGCTGTTCCCCCAAGGGAGGCACTCTTAACCGTTTCATTGCTCTTTGTCTGTCTCCACCTTCCAAAACCTAAAAATATGTTCGCTTTGCAAACCTGGTGGGTCAAAAACTTACTACTAAATCTGTTTGTTTATAATTTTTTTAAATTAAATTTTTAATCAAGTTAAAAAATACATAAGTTTATTTATCCTTATTTTTAATGCGATTGGCAAAAATGTATCAAATAGTCTAATTAACTTCGTTTTTATTAGTCTTTATTTTAATTTATAAGTAGTATTCAAATTTTATACCGATTTTTATTAATGTTGCACATTTTAGGTACCTATAAAAAATACTCTGCCAATATATGGGCCCCTAAGCTCACACTAGGTACTATAGTTATAGTGTACGTGTGAGCTAATATAACTAAACACTAAAATATATTTTATTCAACTCCAGACTAAATTACCTTTTGTTTGATACCACACAAGCCATGTTTTGACTTAAACTCAAATTTTTGAAATCTACCCCCACCCTTAAAAAAAACAAAAACTAAAATGTATTTTGTTAAAGTCCGGACTCAATTACCTTTCGTTTGATATCACACACGCCATATTTTCACTTAAACTCTAATTTTTAAAATATACCCCCACTCTTTTTTTTAAATAAATTAAAATGTATTTTGTTTAACTGCAGACTCAATTACCTTTCGTTTAATATAACACACGCCATATTTTCACATAAACTCTAATTTTTGAAATCTACCCCCACCCTTTTATTTGGTTTGTGTTCGGTGGATTTTGTTCATTTTTAAATGGGACCATCTCGGCCCAAGACCCAGCCTAGGTACCAAAGTTCATTAAAATCGGCCAAGCGGTTTTTGAGTTATGCGCGTTGGTCGTTACAGACAGACATACAGACACACAGACAGACAGACAGACAGACAGACATACAGACAGACAGACAGACAGACAGACAGACAGACAGACAGACGGCGCAACAAAAAAGTTTCAAAATCATCTGAAACGCAAAGATATATAAAAAATTTTGAAATCGGAGCAACTTTTTTTTTCTCGAAAAAATTAGGATCACCATAGCTCACACTACTATAGTATAGTATATGTGTGAGCTAAAAGTATAAATATTAAATCCTCTTCAGTCTTAATTTTTCGGTAAACTAAAGATAAAAATTATCTGATTGATCGATAACATTTGAAATTTTTAACCGATTTTTATAAATTAAAAAGCGATCTTAATCTTTTTAGAACTAAAAATAACCATCACTTAAAAAAAATAGTATTTTCTACAAGCTTTTCAAACATATTCAGAAAGTCCAACTTCAATAGGAAGTTATACATAAGTCTTTTTGTGTCCATGAGAATTTTGATTACAATGATAACATCAATAATTTGAAAAAATTGAAAATTTTTTATTTTGCAAGCCCTACGCAGGGAAATCTAAGTGAATGTCTCGCCAAAAGACAATACGATCGATTTAATAAATTTGGGTACTTTCCAACGTCAGTTCAAAGAAAAGGTATCTGGGTCTCTGTAGAGACTCTTTTTGTTATAATCGGACGACTACTACTAAGGTATAATGCTTTTGCATGATAGGTATGTACCAATTTTATTTCTAGTCTGTACTTTTCCATGTGAATTTATCTGAACTTTAATATGTTGGCGCCCATGTGGCGCAACTTTGTTAGACATTTATTTGACAGATTTTGCTAAGCTAAGCTAGAGATTCGAATAAATAGGCATTGACAAAAAAAAATTCACAACAAGACTTTTAGAAGAAATAAATAAAGAAATATTTTTGACCATCTATTCTCTAAAATGTTCCTGTTTGCGGCCCTTTCATTTCTCACCTGCGTTACAGTCGCTTCCGTCTCCCTAATCAACCTGTCTATATCTTTGTTCGTATTGAAATGTGAATTTTCCACGTTTTCCAGGCGCCATTTACCTCCATAATCGACACTCAGCAATTTATCGTGCTTCTTCAAAATTTTCCTAAACCCTGTAAAATTCAGGTTTTGATAGTTTTGCAGCAGGATTAGACTTAAATAAAATTCACTAAAGGCCAATTTTAGTTCTTGCATTTTTCTGGCAGGTACATTTTTCTTTCGAAGAATGTTGTTTTTAATTGATTTTTTACCCCCCTGTTTCCCTTCTAGTTCGATTTCTTGTGCTTCTGAGAGTTCACTTCTAAGGTTAGCGAATTTTCTTGTTGCTTCAGCCAATTTTTCTAAAACGAAATAACAAAAAACTTTATAAAAAACTCTTGCAAATACATCATCATCTCATTATATACAGGGTGTTCGGCACATGAACCGACAAAAATTTTTGGGATATTGTTGGGGTCATTTGCTACCCTTTCAACCTTGGAACTTGGGTCCTTAGAGTCACGGCTAAAGAGATATGAATTTTTTAATTTTTTTTTTCAAATTACTTAAAATCTTACCTTTAAACCCTCGTAAGCTTTTTATTAATGTCTGGACAAGCACCATTTTTTTTTATAATTCTGTAATCTTATGCTACTTCAACTAATTAATAGATTTGTTAAAATTTATGTACCAAAGGGACATACGAGGTTTTTTTATTGAAGAACATTAGTAATTTTGGGGCTCCCTGGTGGTCCAGAAAGGAGATTTGTCTGGAATTTAACGGTGTCAGGCGTGGACTGTAATTTTAAGGGAATAAGGTCATAGGCTAAGCTGGTACAAGGGATTCTGAAATGGTCTAGTTTACCTTCTAGGTTAGTGTAGCAATAAACAAATGTATGTAAGGTAAAAATAATGCATTTTCACTTACCATTTTTATACAGGAAGCGGAACTCATGGGAGGACACGCTGTTTAACCGTTTTTTTTGCACGCCACAATCATGTGGTAGAAGAGTCGCTAACACGCGTGTATTCTGGTTTGAAGGCGAAACGGTTCTCTGTGCTGCAGCAGATATCGCTACTGCGTTCGTTCTCCCACATGTCGCCCAGTGGCGTCGTTAATCCATAGGCGTAGGAGAAAAGGAATAAGTAGGAAGGAATGAGATTACGAAGGTCCATATTAAAGGAACTAGGAACCTTAGTAATTCAAAATGCATTTTATGTAAAGTAAATTAATTATAGCAAATTGTAATATTTGCCTTTAAAACCGCGGGAGTTTCAAATGCAAATAACCCAGTAATTTTAAGTACTTAATTAGTTAATTAATACTAAATAAACAAAAAATAGAAAATGCTCTAGTGAATCACCAAATAGCCTAATTCGAACCAATTTGGTAAATTATAGTAAAAAGAACATATTTACAAAAAGGAAGGCGGGACGAACCATTTCCCACCCCCCTGAGAATGCCCAGGGGCATTTCAGAGAGTTTGATTTGTAGGCAGGGCGCATAGTTTTACCAAAGGCCGTTTGTAGGTACCTTTAGTAGTCTTTACAATAGCAACCCGTGGAACATTATCAGAACCTTTAATAAGGTCTTCAATGCGGCCTAGGGGCCAATCCAATGGAGTGGAATTTTCATCTTTGATCAGTACCATAGTACCAATATCAATGGAAGCAAGAGGTTGGTGCCATTTGGCTCGCTGTTGCAAAGTGTGCAAATATTCGCGATGCCAGCGAATCCAAAAATCGCGGTGCATTCTTTGCAACAGTTGCCACCTGGACAGCCTGTTTAACGCAATATCGCAGTAGTTTGGATCGGGTATTGTACCTGGAGGCCTCAAATTTAAAAAATTATTAGGAGTCAAGACCGCCAGATCAGTAGGATCGGTGCTTAAGGCACATAAAGGACGTGAGTTCATTATGGCTTCAACTTGGGTTAAAACCGTATTTAATTCCTCATAGGTGAGTATTTGATTTCCAACTACCCTGTGAAGATGAGTCTTTAAAGATTTAATGTTTGATTCCCAAATGCCTCCCATGTGGGGAGCAGCAGGTGGGTTAAAAGACCAAACTATACCTTCCCCCTTCACGCAATCAGAAAAAATTTGTCGCAAGTATTTTTCAGAGGCCACGAAGTTGGTCCCGCAGTCTGAAGAGATCTTTGAGCATAGTCCTCTTCTAGCTATGAAGCGGCGCAGAGCAGCCAGAAAGGCTTCTGATGTCATATCAGAGACTAACTCTAAATGCACGGCTTTAACAGCGCAACAGATAAATAAACAGACATATGCTTTCATGGTTTTTGCACCTCTGGTCCGACCAAGAGTAATCGTGAACGGACCACAAAAATCTATACCTACATTTTCGAACACCTTTGCTTCGGAAACTCTAAATTTCGGTAGGTTACCCATAGGGGGTTGAAGGGAGTTAGGTTTAGTTTTCCAGCAAGTATGGCAAGAACTTAAAACTTTTCTCACTACCTTTTTAGCAGACAATACCCAGAAGTTTTGCATTAGTAAAAAAGTTGTGGTCTGTATACCACAATGAAGATTGCTGCGATGCAAATCTAAAATCAGTAATTCAGTGAATTTTGCACTAGAAGGCAAAAGAATTGGAAATTTTTTATCGTATGATAAATTTGAATGGCATAAACGGCCTCCAACACGAAGCAAATCGTAGCTTTCATTATGCAAAAATGGACATAATTTTTGAAAAGCTTTTGGAAGCTGTTTCTTATCTTTTAGTAATTCAATTTCTTTTTGGAAAGAAAAAGATTGTACGCATTTCGAAATAAAAAGTAAGCTTTTGTAGTAATCCTGATTTGTAAGGTAATCAGTAGCAAAATTGTATGAGGGATTTTTAAACTTTTGTAACCCTCGCAAAAAGTAAGCAACTATTCTCTTAATTTTAAAAAGAGAACTGTATTTTTCAAACAAGTTGTTTACATAATATTCAACTGTTTGTTCGCAAGTAAAAACGTTAAAAATATTTTTTCGCTGTTCTTCCAAAACTGCATTCCCATCGTAAGTAACTGTCATAAAATCCCAAGTATTTGTAGGTTGGTTTAGAAAAGAAGGCCCTTCTAACCAAAAATAAAATCTTTGTAAATCAGAGGGATACATTTCCCTAGTACCGCAGTCAGCAGGATTTTGTTCAGTAGGAACATAATGCCAAAACTCAGGGCTAATTCTTCCTTGTATATAGGCAGTTCTATTCGAAACAAATGTTTTAAATTTGTGAGGAGATCCCTGAATCCAAGATAAGGTCACTGTGCTATCAGTAAAAGCAAGAATTTTATCAAATTTAATTTTTTCCGAGAACGTTTCTAGTAAAAAATCCATTAATTTAGCCAACAAAACAGCTCCTAAAAGCTCTAGTCTTGGTAAAGTTAGTTTACGACGCAACGGTGCGACTCTAGATTTACTACAAACAAAAAAAACTTTAATGTTTCCATCAGAATAAAAAATTCGAATATAAGCGACAGCACAATAGGCCCGTTCTGAACTATCGCAAAATCCTACTAGCTGGATTTGACTAGCATTAGGCAAAATTATTTGACGAGGAATTTTAACAGAATGCAAAAACTTTAATTCATTTTTAAATTTTTCCCATTTAAAAACAATTTCCGGACTGACAGGGTCGTCCCAGTTTAAGTCTTCTGCCCAGCAGTATTGAACAATTAATTTTAAAATTAAAACTATTGGCGCCAAAAAAGACAGAGGGTCGTAAATGCGGGCCAAATTACTTAAAATTGTTCTTTTAGTGCATGTTTGGAGAGAACAGTCGAAAGTATAAAAAAATTCATCAGTATGAGGGTTCCAATTTAAACCGAGAATTTTCAAAGTTGAATTTTCAGCATCTAAATCGAGAGAAAGAGCCTTCATCGAAATGTGTGACTCAGGAAGATCGGATAGTAACTCGGGACAATTGCTCGCCCATTTACGCAATTCGAATCCACCTCGGCTAAGTAGCTCGATTAATTGATTTTTCATCTCAGTGGCCTTAAAAAAGTCATCACTTCCCGAAATCACATCATCGACAAAAACTGCCTCCTCAATGATTTTTGAGGCAAGAGGAAGGTCCTCATGCTCTCTAGCAAGTTGCAGCAAAGTTCTGATAGCCAAAAAGGGGCTACAAGAGACCCCGAATAAAACTCTATTTATTTCGAAGTCTTGAATAGGCTGGTTAGGATCAAACCTCCAAACTATTCTTTGAAAATTAGTTTGACTAGGGTCAACTAAAATCATCCTGTACATTTGACGGATGTCGCAACAAAAGCAAAATTTATGCAAACGATAAAGTAATAAAATTTTTTGTAAGTCCCTTTGTAAAGGGGGCCCAGTATAAACAGCGTTGTTGAGCGAGATTTTGCCAGGGGCGTGCATGCTCGCATCAAAAACCACCCTCAGGGGGGTGCTAGTAGAATCTTTTTTAAACACCGCATGGTGTGCAATATAAAAATGATTTGAAATTTCGGTCGGCAAAGGTGCAGAAACCGGTTGCATATGATTATTATCTAAATAATCTTGTAAAACAGAGCTGTAGGCAGCATAAAAATCAGGGTTTTGTAGCAATTTCTTCTCAAGGGAGAAAAAACGACGTACGGCAATGGATCGAGTGTCGCCAAAATCTGGAGCAGTAACTTTAAATGGTAAAGATACAATATATCTCCCCTCCTCATTTTTTGAGGTAGTTTTCAAAAAATAATTTTCGCAAAACTCATCTTCGGGGTCAATGGCCTTGACATTAGGTATGTCATCTATTTGCCAAAATCGTTGTAGATTTTTATCTAAATTGACAAAAGAATCGTTCATTGACGTAGTAAAAAATGTTTTAATTTGATTTGTAGTTGAAGGTGAAAGTGAAAGATTGCCCATTATTCCCCAACCAAAAATAGTATTAATGCAGACGGGGTTGTTGGGTCCCGTAGACAAACGACCATCTAGCAAAATGTAAGGGTACACATCGCCGCCCAACAATAAATCAATTTTATCGCTTTTATTAAAGCCTGGGTCAGCTAGTTTTAAGTTGGCGAGAAAAGGAAAACTTTTAATCGAAAATGAGGAATGAGGTAAATCACTACAAATTTTATCGAGTATTATCGCATCAAAATTAAAAACAAAATTATTATCACGCAAAGAGGATATATTGCAATTAATTCCAGATTTTGCCGAAGTTGTCATTCGATCTAAGCTTTGTAGAGTCATGGCGATATTAAATTTAGGAAGGCCCAAACTATCAGCACATGACTTAGATATAAATGAAGATTGAGCACCAGAGTCACAGATGGCGCGCACTGTGTGCCAATTTTGAAAAACATCCTGTATTTGTATTAAAGCGGTACAGAGAAGTACTTCGCGATCATTTAAAGACATACCAGTAACAATGGTGTTAGTGGTTCTATTAAATTCGGTAGCCACGGGGCTCCTCGGGGGTTGCACTGCAGAAGTAGAGGGGCTACTCGCAGAACTAGGTGTAGAATTAATAGGAAAAAAATGTAAGAGACTGTGATGAAATTGGCCACAATGTAAACATCTTTTTTCTGATTTGCATTGCTGGGGTAAATTATGCTTTGAGGCCAAACAGTTGACACACGCTTTATGTTGTTTAACAATCTCAAAACGTTGCTGGGGAGTTTTCGCCAAAAAATTAGGACATCTGTATATTATATGATCGCCACTTTTACAGAGAAAACAAAAATTTTGAGGGTTTGGAGTATTATTTAAGCCACTTTGGCCATTTGGAGACTGGGAGGCATTTTTGGAGGCTCTCTGAGTATTAGCAAACAAAGCAGATCGATTTTGAAACTTTGCTTGATTTTTCTGACTTGAAATTGACAAATCTTTATTTTTTAAGTAATCTTGAGTTTGTTGTATTTGTTCCAACGCAATGCAATGGCTAGAAACAAAAGCACGAATTTTATCATAAGAGGGGATCTCATTGGAGCAATAATTTTGCTCAAATGCCTTGCGCGTGGTTGGGTCCAACCTATCCAAGAGCATTTGTGCCATAATATAATCCCAAAACTCCGTTTTAAAACCCATGACTTTTAAAGCACTTAAGTTTTTCGAAAAACAATCAAGCAAATTCCTCAAATTCGTAGCATTCTCTTTAGTAAGAGGAGAGAAGCCTTCAATTGCCTTCCAGTGAAGGTAAGCTTGTAATCGTTTATTTGTATACCTATCCACCAAGGTGTGGTAGGCATTTAAATAATTTTCAGCAAGGATAGGAATGTCAGAAATGACATCCAGGGCAGGGCCCTTTAAATTAGAAAAAAGCAAATTGAATTTTTCAAAGTTTCCCAGCGACCTATTATTGTGCACGATAGCATTAAAGGCTTGCAAAAAGGTTGGAAACTCCTTAAATTCCCCTTGAAAAAGAGGTATTTTTATCCTAGGCAGTAAACCATGCTGGCCTGTGGAGGCACAGGGACTGCCCATGGGATTTATCGTACTGCTCAAAAGCCCTCCATCTTCAAAGGGTAGTTCGAAAAGTTCGTAAAATATAGTGGAAATCTCGTCACAGCGTTTGCAAAAGTCCATAGACACTTTGGTTTCTACTACTAAGCGATCCTCATCAGAGGCTACCAACGTCAACAAAGTATTATGGTGCTTTTCAAAATCTTTTTTGATTTTTGACAATGTCCGAAATTTGACTTTAAAGCCGCTGTGATAGGCAGGGTCATTTTTTGCGAGGGTCGCGGATTCAATGATCAAATTTAGCTGTGAAATCGCACTATAGCGCAAGGCTTTAGCCTTTAAAATTTTATCCGAACTAGACATGATTTAAAAAAAAATCCAAAAAATAATTGACAAAAATTAGGTAAACTGAAAAAAAAATCAAAATTTGGACACCCTGTATAAATATTAATGTCCTACGTTTAATTACAATAATCAAACTATAAGCGCACAAAAGTAAAGAAAATACCCGATGCAAACTAATGATAACAAAAAAACTTGTGTATAAGTTTTTTTATCTTCGCCTCGCGAATTCAAATAAGTAGGTACCTACTATGTATTAAATTTAAAAATAAATACCTACAAATCAAAAGCATTTAATTTGGTAAAACTATTTATCTGCCTTTACACGAAAACAAATTCTCAAGTTAAGAATTAAATTTCCTTCAAAATTTATTATGCACGCAAAAAATGGATACAATCATAGCCATTTGCAGACAGATATTATAATAGTAAATTAGAAATAGATATATTCATAGCAATTTTTACGCAAAAACGAATATAGTAAAGCATCCGCAATCGGATATAGTCATAGCAATTTGCAATAAGCAAAAATGAATATGGCAATTTGGAGATTTTTTTTCGAGCAAATTGGATATAATTATAGCAATCCACAAATGTGAAGGCACAACGGCTAAAATAATAGCACTTTGCAGACACTATTTTAAACTATTTCCAGTGACAAACAAAAAAACACCCAAATTCCATACGGTTTTTTTTTTACAAAAAAGAAACGAAAAAACTTGATTTATTCGAAACAAAAAAAAGCATAGTAGTTTACAGATTTTATCTGTGTTTGGTTTTTCGCATGAAAAGGCTAAATTTATTGTTAAAAATATTTAATTTTTACACAAAAAAAATCGCAAAATGTATTTTAGAAACCTAGGGGTTTTCTAAAGTAGGCATGTAAGAAAAACAAGGGTTTTTCTTGCATTTGTTTTTACACAAAAAAAAATCGCAAAATGTATTTTAGAAACCTAGGGGTTTTCTAAAGTAGGCATGTAAGAAAAACAAGGGTTTTTCTTGTATTTGAAACCAGTAAAAAAGGCATTTAGGAAAAACAAGGGTTTTTCTTGCATTTGAAACCAGTAAAAAAAACTAACCTAAAAAGGCAAAAAAACGATTCCAGAAATCCGGGTCGCTAAGGATCAAAAATGGGGCTCCCTGGTGGTCCAGAAAGGAGATTTGTCTGGAATTTAACGGTGTCAGGCGTGGACTGTAATTTTAAGGGAATAAGGTCATAGGCTAAGCTGGTACAAGGGATTCTGAAATGGTCTAGTTTACCTTCTAGGTTAGTGTAGCAATAAACAAATGTATGTAAGGTAAAAATAATGCATTTTCACTTACCATTTTTATACAGGAAGCGGAACTCATGGGAGGACACGCTGTTTAACCGTTTTTTTTGCACGCCACAATCATGTGGTAGGAGAGTCGCTAACACGCGTGTATTCTGGTTTGAAGGCGAAACGGTTCTCTGTGCTGCAGCAGATATCGCTACTGCGTTCGTTCTCCCACATGTCGCCCAGTGGCGTCGTTAATCCATAGGCGTAGGAGAAAAGGAATAAGTAGGAAGGAATGAGATTACGAAGGTCCATATTAAAGGAACTAGGAACCTTAGTAATTCAAAATGCATTTTATGTAAAGTAAATTAATTATAGCAAATTGTAATATTTGCCTTTAAAACCGCGGGAGTTTCAAATGCAAATAACCCAGTAATTTTAAGTACTTAATTAGTTAATTAATACTAAATAAACAAAAAATAGAAAATGCTCTAGTGAATCACCAAATAGCCTAATTCGAACCAATTTGGTAAATTATAGTAAAAAGAACATATTTACAAAAAGGAAGGCGGGACGAACCAAATTTTATGAAAGAAAATCAATTTCAAAATTAAAAATTACAAAAAGTATCGACACTTAAGAACTTCATTTTCTTTTAAAAATTTCTCTAGTTGATTACCTTTCTAACGGTATGCTACACATTGATTTAAAAAAAACAATTCTGCTTTAAAATACGGATATTCTGTGAGACGGGCAATAATCGTTCGCACTTGAAAAGAAAAACAATTTGATGTTTATGATCGTTTCGAACAAAATTTATAAATAAAGAACACAATACATTATTGTTAAAAGTTTAACTTTTGTATAAGTAGGTAAACGATCATAAACATCAAATTGTTTTTCTTACCAATTCCGAACGAGCCTCGCCTTTCTGACGGAATATCCGTATTTTAAAGCAGAAATGTTTTTGTGTAGCATACCGTTAGAAAGGTAATCAACTAAAGAAGTTTTAAAAGAAAATGAAGTTCTCAATTGTCGATACTTTTTTTGATTTTTAATTTTGAAATTGATTTTCTTTCACAAAATCACTTATGTTCTTCAATAAAAAGCCTCGTATGTCCCTTTGGTACATCAATTTTAACAAATCTATTAATTAGTTGAAGAAGCATAAGATTACAGAATTATTTTTTAAAAATGGTGCACATTAATAAAAAGCTTACAAGGGTTTAAAGGTGGGATTTTTGGATAATTTGAAAAAAAAAATTAAAAATTCATATCTCTTTAGCCGTGACTCTTAGAACCCAAGTTCCATGGTTGAAAAGCTAGCAAATAACCCCAACAATATCCCAAAAAATTTTGACGGTTTATTTTATTTATTTATTTATTTACACTGCCCAACAGGTAATACCCAATTACAGGGCAGGAAGTTTACAAAAAAAATGTTTACAATAACTATAAATAATATAAGAAAAATAAGTACAAAAAGATACATGTATACAGTATATCTTAAATAAAAAGTAGGAACTCTAACGTCTAAATACTTGTTTGACTGCAGATATACTGCAATTAAAGATATCGATACCCTGCATATATTTATTATGAGTCTCGCAAATTGTATAGATTGGCGAGAATTGCATTGCATTGACTCGAGGAGTAGGAAGATAAAAAACAGGTGATTGTCTTGAGTTTAGCCGTGGAATAGAAAAGTTTATTCACTCTAAAATATTTATGCTATCAATTTGGTTATGGAGAATTTTATATAGAAACGTTTGAGAGGCCGACTGCCTACGTGTGTCGAGTAGCTGAATATTAAACAGTTGCATAAGGTCAGTGTGGGGGTGACCTTGAGGAGGATAATTACCGGTTGATTTAAAGTACAAAAGCTTAAGTACACGTCTTTGGATCTTTTCTAGCGATTCTTTCTGAGTAAGTAGTTGTGGTGACCATACTACGGAGGCATATTCTAATCTTGATCTAATAAAAGTATAATATAAAAGAGTTATGGTTTCAAGGTCTTCAAAGTTTCTGCTAACTCTTACTAAAAATCCGTATGTTCTGGTGGTTTCAGCTATAATAGTATCTATGTGCTTATTAAAGGTTAGCTTAGAGTCGAAGGTAATTCCAAGATCCCGAACAAACTCAGGTCTATTTAGTACTTTTCCATTTATAGAATAGTCAAAAGTGATCGGTTTAGTTTTTAGAGTGAAAGTCATTACTTGACATTTTGCAATGTTTAAAAGTAGTTTATGTTCATTACACCATATGCTAAGAGAGGTTAGGTCATTCTGAAGATTCAGGCAGTCTTCGATTGAGTTAATGCGTGCTTCTAATTTTATGTCGTCAGCATATTTTTTAAGTTTCGTCGTTTTAAGGCATTTGCTTACTCCATCAATAAACAGATTAAACAGAAGTTTATGTTTATGTGCCGAACACCCTGTATATTTCTATAAGATATACAGGGTGTCCCAAATTCAATGTTTTTGGGGGTTTTAAGCTCAGACTTAAGGTTTCAAGCAGAACGACGCGACGTTTCACATTATTAATAAGGGTATCAAACTTGAACTCCTGCAGATCGACACGTCGCACAGTGGAACGAGATGATGGGAGCGGTTGGACATCAGGTGTTTTGCTTATTACTTTTAATCCAAAAGACATACAAATATATTTTATAGTAGTAAACATGCTTTATTATCCAAAGATACAAGTGATCCTTATTGACAAAGCGAAAGTACTTACTTCTAATCTTACTTAATCTAATCGTCTTTGGGTACTTATTACTATGTGCTAAAGAAAATAATAACTAGTAAATAAAATTTTAGAAAATTTTGTAAAATGACGGAATAATAACAACAAATTTAGTTAAAAAAGGTACGTACTACATGCACACACAAACACTGATGTAAAATGGGTAAAATATAAATTTAAAAAAAATGTAGTTCAAATAGTCAATTTAAAAAATGATAAAATGGAAAAGAAAACAATATTAAACAAACAAAAAATTAAACAAACAAAAAATCTTAAAAAAAAAAAAATACAAACCAAAAAATACATCGAAAAACATACAGTTTAGGTCAACATTATATAAAATAGGTAGATTTATAAAAAAGTATATGACAAATAGAAGAACACAAGAAAAAAAAATTACAAAAAACAGATTGTAATACTGTATAAATAGCAGTATTTTAAAGGTATGAAAAATGAGGTTTTCCAAAATCTATGCTTTATTAAATACCTATAACTTTGCTAACCTGCCATCGAATTTTATCGTTCTAAGTTTTTCAAAAGGAGTAGCTTTAAACTTGACCAAATCTAACAAAAAAATTTATATTTTTTATAATAAACATGAATTTTAGTACCCGTGAATTTAAAAATCAAACAAGTTTCCGTGGCTAATCGGGTCAAAAGAAGTTTTTGTTTCTCTCATATTTTTCCGTGGGTAGCTCAAAAACTTAACCTCATGGGGGTCTAATAAGTGTTGACCGTTAACTGTTTCATCCTTATGGGACTTTTCAGAACACTGCTTGGTCAATGTGACACCCTTGCGAAGTTAATTAGACAGTTTTGTCTCTAATCCTATGTCTATAGTGAGAAAGCCCTCGCAAGAAGCGTCATCTATTGAGAGACGAGAGAAACTAGAACAAGAGCAGGCAAGAATATCATGTTCGAATTTTTCAAAAATCCTTTTGGATTAGGCGTTTCAATAAAAACTCTAGACAAGTCTGAAAATGTCTTGTATAAGTCTGGAAATGTTTAAAAAGGTCTGGAAGTGTCCTGAAAAAGTCTGGAAAAGGATAGGACAAAGGTGTAGCAGAGGTGAAGCTGATTGAAGCTAAGTTGCAGCAGAGTGTAGCTATGTTGCCACTAAGTGTACCTGAATGTGGTTGGAGTGCAGCTGAATATTGCTGAAATGCAGCGAAGTGTGATGAGGTATAGCTGGGGTACAGCTGAGTGTAGTTGACATATAAATGTGTAGCTAAGGTGTAAGTGAGCCTAATTCATTGTAGCTGAGATCTAGCTGAGTGTAACTATATGTAGCTGAGGTGTAGCTAAGTGTAGCTATGGTAGCTGAGTGTAGTTAAGGTGTTCCTGAGTGTAGCTGTGATGTACCTAAGTGTAGCTAAGTAAGTGTAGATAAGAAAATGAGGAGGAGCAAGCGAAGAAGAAGACAAGGAACAGCAATAATCCAATGATTAGTCAACTTTCCTTTTTGGAACCACATGCTGAAGCCTAGAAGATAAAAGTTAATCATATGTTAGATAGTAATATCTATATTGAGCTAATTTTATTATTTCTTCATTATTTTTACAATAATAAAATTTAATTTGTTTATGGCCAAAAAATTAGCTCCCGAAACTATAGTGTGATGGACTACTAAAGACTTGTAAAATCTCCAATCAGACCACCACTATATGGAAAATATCATTAGAGACTTACCAGCGTAAAAGGTATTAATTTTGGTCAACTCCTTTTCACAATAAGTAAAAAACTGTTCATCAAACTTTGAAAAATATCTAGCAAGGATGTCAGGTTCCACCAACTCTGCAGAAGGCGCCTGTTCTACTGCCGCATACAGCATGGATTTCATTTCCTAAAAGTTCAATCAATTAAATTATCCTTAACATCAAGCCCCTCTTAGAAATAATTTGTAAATTCATGGGCAAAAAAAATATGTAAAGTAGTCTAAAATGCAACAATATAAAAATATTAACAGAACAAAATGCTATTATTATAAAATAACTGAGTGAATTTAAGCAATAAAGGCACTAAAAGTAACCATTGCTATTATTATTACCTTGACATTTTTTTTTTTAGGAAAGGAAAAAGACTGTTTTTTTAGGTTCTTAACTTCTTTATTTTTGTTTTTGGTCAATTAAGCCAACACATTTCAGAGTCCGACCACAGATCACCTGTTAGATCTGGCCCTATTATCAAAGCCTCTTCGCCATAAGGACCTAAATCTAGACCATCACCAGAAAGGTTGCTACAGCAATCATAGGTAGGTTCAATTAGTGTGTTGAAAATCACTATTTTACAAAAAAAGCTATTAATCACATTAAATCAAAATTTTTAATTTTCCTTTTTTTTTTCATTAAAATTTAGATGTTTTGTTTAACAAATCTGTTGTACTTATTAAGTATAACAGATTTGTTAAACAAAACATCTAAATTTTAATGAAAAAAAAAAGGAAAATTAAAAATTTTGATTTAATGTGATTAATAGCTTTTTTTGTAAAATAGTGATTTTCAACACACTAATTGAACCTACCTATGATTGCTGTAGCAACCTTTCTGGTGATGGTCTAGATTTAGGTCCTTATGGCGAAGAGGCTTTGATAATAGGGCCAGATCTAACAGGTGATCCGTGGTCGGACTCTGAAATGTGTTGGCTTAATTGACCAAAAACAAAAAATAAAGAAGTTAAGAACCTAAAAAAACAGTCTTTTTCCTTTCCTTATTAAGTATAAAGCAGACAATCTCCAGGATAAATATTGCCATTATCTTAGAAGATATAGTGTCAACATTTACTTATAACCATATTTTTTAAATAATTAGTTCTCTTGGTTTTGTTTGTTTGAGTATTTATTTATACTTATTACTTTTTATGTCCTTATTTTTGTTGTTTTAATTAGACAAAATTTATAATACCTATACACACAATGCTATAAGGCCCATGAAGGTTTTTAAACAGGTTGTTTTGGCAAATAAATATGATAAAAAATGTGAATAAAACATAAATTTTTATTTTTTTATTTAGTATTTATTTATTCAACACAAAATTGCACATATTACATATCAGATATAAAACTTAAATTGCCAAATTTATTTATTTTCTTTAGTAGGGTTGAGCAGAGGAACATAATCCTGTATTGCTTATACATACAACAAAGAAAATAAATTTACAAAAATTTAACTTAAAATAAATATAAATTTTATACAAAATTTAACTTAGGTTATATTTTTGAAACATAGTCACGCTAGACTAGAGACCCTGTATGTATGATATATTTTAAAGATAAAGAGACGAAACGAACTCTTCAAAGTCAAATTTATTTAAGTCAAAATCAAAGGATGAAAATATTGGTCCTCTCTACTCTAGCAATGTTTAGAGAGAGACGCACCTTCTGTCCTTGTTAATTCATAGGCGTTGGAAATTAAAATAAATAAAATGTTTTATAACAAAACCTATACAGGGGGTGACCAACAAACATGTTTGTTTATATGTTGCATGATGACTGATGTCAATCACCGCTGACCATATAAATTATTTTAGTGAAACGCCAATGAATTTGGCAAGAAAATAACATAACCAAAAAATGTTAATTTCAGGGACTTTGATGGGCTTATCATGTCTCTCTTTAGTAAAGATATGTCATACATACAGGGTCTCTAGGCTAGACTAGCATGAAAGATTTATAAAGTGCTATAAGTTATTTGTTAGCATTAAGTAGTGGTAAGACTAGATATACATACCTTGGTTTGTCAACATAAAAAAATCTTGACAAATTATTTTTTAATTTAAAAAGTACTTTACCTCGTAATTGATATATTGTTTTCGCCACTCTGGAGTTATGTGGGCCGAAAGATGTTCCGCAAACTTCATGTTCGCAAATTTCTTTTAATATTTATTATTTTAAAACAGCAAAAAAACCTAAACACAGCGCTTCGTCGGGTCCACAGATTAGGTAAATAAGTATAAGTCGGGTCAGCTGATTTTTACTTCGTTAGTCTACTTCAGTGAAAGCACATTTTGTCTCTTAGCCAAGGCCAATGCCATATTAGGCGCTATCATACTGCAACCAGAGTTGGGCAGATTACTTGAGTGGAGTATAACTCTAACGACTTCATAAAAATTACTTGGTAGTTCAACTAACTACTAGTATAGTTAGTAATTAAAAATTTAACTACTTCTTTGATTACAAGCCATATGTAGGTAGCGATTTTAAATGGAACGTTGCATTTGACTTATTTTCATTCTGCATAAAATTATCGCAAAAAGTACTACACAAAAAGTAGTTACATGGTTTTATCTACTTTTAGTAATTTTACTTCTTTTGAGGAATTTGACTACTTTTAAAATTATTTAACTACTAGTAGTTAAATATTTTGAAAAATAATCAAATTCCGCAAAAGCAAAAGTGCGAATTTGAGGGTCCCATAAGACAAAAATAGCTAAATTTTTAAAATTCATAATTTAAAAACTATAACAGTTATCAACAAAAGTACCAAGTTGTAGTGTAATAGGGCCATAGAGATGCAAAAAACCACACCCGGAGTTAAGATTCGGAAAAACGTCATTTAGCGAATTTTAGACCATAAGAAAATTCATATTTCAAAAACTTTATAGTGTATTAAGAAAAGCACCGAGTTGCAGTATGGTATAGGTTCATAGAGATGCAAAAAAAAACACAACCTAAGTTAAGATTCGGAATAATGTGATTTAGCGAGTTTTAGGGTAGGGAATCCCAAAAGACCAAAATGGCCAAATTCTGAAACTTCATATTTCAAAAGCTATATAGTTAATTGACAAAAGAACCGAGTTGCAGTATGGTGGGGCCATAGAGATGCAAAAAACCCACACTCTGAGTTATAATTCGGAAAAACGTCATTAAGCTAATTTTAGGGTAAGGAATCCCATAAGATCAAAATGTTCAAACTTTGAAAACTCATATTTTAAAAACAGTATGGTGCGGCAATACAGATCCGAAAAGGATTATACCCCGAGTTAAGATTGGGAAAAACCTCATTTAGCGAATTTTAGGGTAGGAATACCCATAACCAAAATAGCCACACTTTGGAAATTTATATTTTAAAAGCTATATAGTTTATCAACAAAAGCCCCAGGTTGCTGTATGGTGGGGTCATAGCGATGCCAAAAACCACATCTTGAGTTATGATTTGAAAAAACGTGACTTAAGGGTAGGGAATCCCAAAGGACCAAAATGGCCAAATTTTGAAAATTAATATTTCAAAAGCTATATAGTTTATTAACAAAAGCATCGAGTTGGTGTTAAGATTCGGAAAAACGTCATTAAGCGAATTATAGAGTAGGGAATCCCATAAGAGCAAAATGGCCAAACTTTGAAAACTCATATTTTTAAAACTATACAATTTATCACCAAAAGCACCAAGTTGCAGTATGGTGCGGCAATAGAGATCGGAAAAAATTACACCTCGAGTTAAGATTGGGAAAAACCTTATTTAGCGAATTTTAGGGTAGGAAATCCCATAAGACCAAAATAGCCAAACTTTGAAAATTCATATTTTAAAAACTATTAATTAATTAATTAACAAAAGGCCCAAGTTGTAGTATGGTGGGATCATAGCGATGCGAAAAAACCACATCCAATAATAGGATTCGAAAAAACTTCATTTAGCGAATTTAACGGTAGGGAATCCTATAAGATCAAAATGGCCAAAAGTTTAAAAATTTATATTTTAAAAACTATACAGTTTATCAACAAAAGCACCAAGTTGCAGTATGGTAGGGCCATAGAAATGCGAAACAACCACACCCTAAGTTAAGATTCGGAAAAACTTCATTTAGCAAATTTTAGGATAGGGAATCCTATAACACCAAAATGACCAAATTTTGAAAATTCATATTTTTATATTTTAGAAACAGTTTATCATCAAATGCATTGAGTTGCAGTATGGTATGACCATAGAGAGGCGAAAAAACCACACCCTGAATTAAGATTCAGAACAAACGTCCTTTAGCGAATTTTAGGGTAGGAAATCCCATAAGACCTAAATGATTAAATTTTGAAAATCCATATGAAAACTATACAGTATATAAGCAAAAGCCCCGTGTTGCAGTATGGTGGAGTCATCGCGATGCAACAAAACCACACCCTGAGTTAAGATTTGGAAAAACGTCATTTAGCGAATTTTAGGGTAGAGAACCAAAATGACCAAATTTTTAAAATTAATTTTTAAAACCATAGTTTATCAACAAAAACGCCGAGTTGCAGGATGGTAGGACCATAGAGATACAAAAAAACCACACTCCGAGTTAAGATTCGGAAAAACGTCATTTAGCGAATTTTGGAGTAGGGAATCCAATAAGACAAAAATGGCCAAACTTTGAAAATTCACATTTTAAAATCTATACAAATTATCAACAAAAGCACCGAGTTGCAGTATGGTAGGGCCATAGAGATGTGAAAAAACCACACCCTGATTTAAGATTCGGAAAAACGTCATTTACTGAATTTTAGGGTAGAGAATCCTATAAGACCAAAATGGCCAAATTTTTTAAATTCACATTTTAAAATCTATACAATTTATCAACAAAAGCACCGAGTTGCAGTATGGTAGGACCATAGAGATGCGAAAAAAACCACACTCCGAGTTAAGATTCGGAAAAACGTCATTTAGCGAATTAGAAAATCCTATAAGACCAAAATGTTCAAAAGTTCTATTTTAAAAACTATGTAGTTTATCAACAAAAACACCGAATTTCAGTATGTTAGGGATATTTCAATTAGGTAGTCATTGAATGCCGAAAGTGAAATTCCCTATTACATCGTTGGTCATTAAAACGTTGGTAATTAAAATAAATTTCAAACCTTTTACGTACGTGACGATCATCTGACTGTTGGAAAAATGAGGTTAGGAATGATTATTTGTTTCTAATTTTTTTTGCCAGAACGTTTATGCGCAGCTTTAAAGATTAGCTTATATTTGCGGAAATTTACGCAGTATAATTTGATTAACTTTAGATTTGCTAAACGCTGTATATTTCTTGTACCCTTGCGCAATTTAAGTGTCTTTCTAAAAATGGATCAAATTAGAGATGTGATAGTGAAACCTTTGGAAAAATCCAAATATATGGTTCCATACACCATGCACTTCACACAAAATGGTAAGAAATTTTATCCTGACTACACCTAGAAAAATAATAATTGGCTCCTAGAGAATAGTGCAATTTATTGTAAAAATATATTATAAGTTAATAGCATTTAATTTAAGTAGTTCAGTACAAATTTTAAATTTAAAAATGTTTGTAAAATTAAAATTTTAAAAGTTTATTACCAAAGTTTTTATCCAAAGTAAATTAAACCAAATATTGTAGAATTCTATATTGATTAAGTAGATACCTAAAAATATAGCATTTAATTTAAGCAGTTCAGTACAAATTTTAAATTTAAGGAACTGCTTTTTGTAAAATATTGATGTGCAATAACAAAACTATAATGTAGAATTTATATCCTTTTGAAATAAAATCTTTAATCTTGAATCTTGAATCCTTAAACTTCTTTACATTGACCTTTGAAAACAGTAATTAATTTATTTAGGTACAGATAATTTTAAAACAATTACATAACCAATACAACGAGGGGTAAGGAGGATACTGGCCATTGGGTCATCTGTTAGAAAATGCCAGATTGCTGCATCACAGGCACTAGGTGTGGTTTATTGGGTTTAGGTATACTATGAGAAAGGCCAAGGCCTCTATGGTGAATTGGGAACTAAATAACATTAAGCTATGATTTGTCTTAGTCAATAGCTTTTAGCTTTGTTATTAACTTCCTAAAAGTCTACATCAATCCCTCCCCATTTGTCAAACTCCTGCATTTTGAATTGTTGCTCATTTTTTGTTCTTTTCTCTGGTCGTTCTAGCCTAAATGATTTTGAAGATATTTATAAAGATATTATAGTGATTTTTACACAGGGAAATATGGAAAAGATTGAAAAATACTCTTTTTGTATACATTTTCCAATTATTGATATTTTAAAAATATATTTTTTGCATTTATTGTCTTAATATCAAATGTTTAAGTTTTAATGTCGTATGTAATGTAATGTAAGCAAGAAAGGTAAAAAATTCCCCTATCAATAACAGGCAAAAAACTTTTTAATATATATTTTTTTTATTTAATAATTTTATTTTTTATAATTTTGCCAGTGCAGATCTATCACAAAAGGTTGAACATAAATTTTGCAATTTCAAAAAGTAATTCTACTTTAAAACTGCCCAGTTTTTCTGACCTTATACAAGTTTCCTCTAAAATTTCTAAACTGTCCAGTTGGACACCCTCCCAAGTAACATTTTTAATTACCTACAGTTTTATAAATTTGATCCCCAGTTCTTATAAAGGTGTTTAGATTTTATAACAAACTTTCTTGGTTTTATAAAATATCAAAATACCTAAAAGTTGCGATAAGTTATATATAGGTAATGGAGGGAACCTGGAAAACAAAGTTAAATTAACTTACCAAAAATGGTTTTATAAAAGAGCTGTAATATACCTGGAAGAACAGGCTTTCTTTAGCTCTATTATATAGCCACAGTGCATTTTTATAAAAGGCCCCTCATAAAACCTTAAGTTTTTGATATTTATGAGTGCGCTATTTCGAAACGCGCTATTTCCTTACAGAGCCAGATTTTCCTTATTATTATATAATATTATATATATTTTGGTAAATTCTAATTTGTAAAAGTTATTTTAAGGGACCGTTTTAAAATTACGTCCTGCTCAAGGGGGAAGGGTGGGTTTGCCCTTGAGGATTACTCAATATTTAAAATACTAAAAATCTTAAAAATGCGTTTTAAAGGGGTGAGAGGTGAATCCTGAATTTTTAGCATGTAAAAATAATTTTACAATAACTCTATTGTTAATTGCAATTTTACATTATGGAAAAAAATATAAATTAAAATTTAATAAAATCCACTAAAATTTTCTGAAAAAATGTCAAAATCAACGAAAATACTATAAGTTCACTAGATGTGGCAACACTGCTGGTCAGGCAGTTCTTGTTTTCCTCGCAGGGTGTCCTAAACTTTTTTTGCCAGCACTTGTAAGGGATAAGAGAGTTTTGTTAAATAAGTATTTTATAAAACCATGTTACATGATGAACCAAGGCACATCTTCATAAATATATGTGTTTGTTTAGAATTGCTGTTTCATGTTCTATTGTACCTATA
The DNA here is from genome assembly GCA_963576565.1 of Aspidapion aeneum. NCBI lineage: Eukaryota > Metazoa > Arthropoda > Insecta > Coleoptera > Brentidae > Aspidapion > Aspidapion aeneum. The sequence goes on from OY755043.1 coordinate 23,052,156, forward strand.
TATCTAGTCATGACTTGGTTACCTCTGTATAAATCTTTTAATTTACAAAATTTCTTGTAGAGGGAGTCAAAAATCAGAATAGGTTTTATAAGAGGTTTATAAATAGGTTGCCACTACCCTTATATGATTCGCTATAAATATTGAGGTTGTGTTATAAAACATGAATGTTACTTGGGCGCCAAATGTATTTAACTTTTTTTATATATTTCTTTTAGGAACCGTAAGAACTTGGGAATTGCTATCGATCCATGACAGTGTGGCCATCATAATTTTTAACATTACAAGAAATGTCTTTGTTTTGGTAAAACAGTTCCGCCCTGCAGTATATTTGGGAGCCATTCCTCCAGAAGACAGGCAAATAGGAGCAGAAATCGATACTAAAAAATATCCTGCAAGTCTAGGTATTACTTTGGAGCATTGTGCAGGTATGTAAGGCAATAGTCAAAGCACAATTAAAAATAAAACTTACTGGATACTTGTGAGAAAATTTAGACTGTAGTGTATCAAAATACGGTTTTTATAATCAAACTCCTCTTAAAATTCGAGCCCAGGACATCTGTAACCATTTGTTGATATCTATGGTAGAAATACTACTCTCAACTTTTGACAAAATTGGACCACCCTGTACAATCTATTGTGAGTAACCAAAGTCCAGATGTATAAGAAATTATAGTGTGCCTAACAACCCATGCTAAAATTATACTTTTAAGTGTAATATACTTGATTCAAACAGAAAATATTAATAATAACTCATATAACCTACTTATGGCCAAAAAAGTCTGAAAAACTACTGTGCACTGGTGTGGGAAACAAACATTGCTACCACTACACCACAACCAATGTTAGATGGATAAATAGGGTTTCATACAACTAACAATCGTAAATATGTATTCCTCTCCAATCCCCATATAATACCTTACTTGTTCTCGTAGCTATCGGAAGCTTGAGAGCTATACTCACAAAGAAAAATTAGAGATAACGAAACGGTTTCCGGAAAGGCGGATGTTGAATCAGTGCCTCGGTAGCTCAGTTTAAAGAGCCTGGTTAGCGGAAGGTCGCTGGTTCAAATTCAGCCTGAGGTAAATATTTTTATTATCTTATTTTTCTTATATATCCCTTGCCCTTATGCCACTAAATTCTCCTCCTTATATAATAATAATAATAAATGCTTTTATTACCATATAAAAAAAATAAATTAATATTGGCACGCGCGTAACCATAAGGAATGCAGATAAAATAAATGGTGATATCGAAAAAGGAATCACGAAAGACCAACTTACCCTTACCCCTTTTTTTAAGGACTTACCCACAAACTTGTTTCTTTTGATCTTTTGACTATATCATTGCAATATCCTTTTCAATTTATTATTTTTATTTGGCTTTATCACAATACTATATTTCAAATATTGTTGCAGGTATTGTTGATAAGAAAAAACCTTTAGTTGAAATAGCGAGAGAAGAGATTCTGGAAGAATGTGGTTATGATGTGCCTTTAAATGCAATTCAAAAAATTTCCACTTATAGATCTGGTGTTGGAACTCAGGTAAGAAATAACTACATTATTTAAAAATTAGTTTTACAGCAATGCTATAGGATTCATGGGAAATTATTGCTGTATGTAAGATAAGAACCAATACCTGTCCTCTATGCGCCCCGGTAAAGTAGAGGGAGTAAATTTCTGACACCGATTGTTTCCCCTTGTGCGGCGATCTTTTCTTTTAGTTCGTAAAAAAAATCGATCCAGGGTAGTTGTACAATCGGGGACTTTTTAAATTGCCGCCCTCGAAAATAAAAAATATTCGTATTTAAAATTCAGAAAAGTAGTTTGAACCAAAACAAAAAAATTGTGAACCTTACCTCTGTCTACGAAAACAAAAATGCTCCGATTTCAAAAAATTTCATATATCTTTGCGTTTCAGATGATTTTGAAACTTTTTTGTCACGCAGTCTGTCTCTAACGACCAACGCGCATAACTCAAAAACTACTTGCTCGATTTTAATGAAACTTGATACCTAGTTTGGGTTTTGGCTCTAGATGGTCCCATTTAAAAATGAATAAAATCCACTGAAGATAAGCCGAGAAAACGGGTGGGGGTTGATTTAAAAAATTAGAGTTCTGGTAGAAATATTACTTGTGTAGTACTATATTATAGGTATCTGTGCATAAAGATAAAAAAAATACAAAATGGTTTGTTTTGTTCCGTGGTGTTACCCTGGGGAAGGGAGGGGATTTCGTGTCCTCGAGTGGCGATTAGGGGGTTATTTTCGCGGACCAAAATGTGTGAGGTTAGGTGCGCATAAATTGGCAGAGTATTTTACTAGCAAAACAATTTATCATAAAGCATTTTGTAAATTTTCTTTTAGGCCAGTTTACAGACAGCCTACTACTGTGAAGTTACCGACGGCATGAAAGTTTCATGCGGGGGCGGAGTCGATGACGAAATCATAGACGTAATAGAAATGACAGTTGAGGAAATAACGAAATATGTCACTCAAAGTGATGTTATAAACAGTCCGCCTAGTTTCCTGTACGGTATTTATTGGTTTTTAAATAAAAAAGTGAAATAAGCTCTTTGAATGAAACGCCATGCTACTTTTATTAAATTTATATTAATACTAAAATTTAGCTACAATGGCCTTAGTTGAAAAATTAATAATAACCGAGATACAGGCTGTTAAACTTTATTTTTTCATTTCGATTTTCTGTAATAACATTTTTTACTAGTCAATATTTTAGCAAAAAAATTTTAGGCATAGGGTTTTCAAGAGATGAGCAATTCGATTTTCGTAAAACATTTGGTGTATATTGTACACGGTGTTCTCTGTGTCACTACCAAATCAAAATAAAAAAATAAAGTTTAATGCCCTGTATTTCGGTTAATATCAACTTTTAGACTAAGGCAAGTCTAGCTAAATAAAAAGTTTTACTATGTACTGTTAGTTCTAATATAACGTTTAAAATATTTTTGCATTCCAATTTAGAGTTCTTTATAAAATGTGGAAGGGTGTTGTGGAAATAATATATTATAATTCATATTAAAATAGGTAATACGGTATTTGACAAATTTTAGAAAAGTGTTTAGAATGATACATAGATTCCTAATTTGCTACGCAAAATTATTAAAATAGTATATTTTATCATGACTACATTTAAAATCAAGTTTTCTAATTTCCGATTTGAATTTACCGCTAAAACGCTCATTTCTAGCATGGCGTTGCAATGACGTCACAGCGCAGTAAACTCGCGGACAGATACACGGAATTCAAGTGTTTATTTGTTTTTGGTCTGTGTTTTTACTGTTTTGTATGTAAAAAATGTCCTATAAGTGGTGTGTAGTGCCTCAGTGTTCGAATACTAGCATAAAAACATCTGAAAAACTATTCATGTGCCTACAGCAGTAAAAGAACGGAAAAAGTGGCTAGAACTTGCTCGAAGAGACCCAAGGGCCTTATCTAATACATATTCACTTTACATTTGTGGAGATCACTTTGATGTGAGTATAACTAAATTGTTTCTATTAATTTTTCTCACGTTGTCTATAATATACTATTTTGTAAATGACGATGAAATTTTTGAGGTTATGTTTATTACAAGGGGTGAACCACTATAATAGGCAGAAAGGTGTACAAATTTTTAGGCGGTGCTAGGCAGTTATTAAGCAGGACTAGGGAGTACCTCTAAATGCAGGATTAGGCAGTGCACATGCAGGCTAAATGTAGGACTGAGCAGTGCATATGCAAGACTAGGCAGTGCATAGGCAGGACTAGGCAGTACCTACGCAGGACTATGCAGTGTAACCTATGCAGTACTTCAAGTATTGCTGGTCGTTGTATACTTTTTGCCTCCCTGTCCTGCAATTTTTGATTGTTTCTTGATGCTTAAAATAATAATGATTGGGTATTTAATTGAATCTATTGTAAGTGGCATATTAAACAAAAAAGCAAAACATATAACCTAACCTCAAAATCTAAATGACTAAAAGTAGGCGAAGAACATCATAAAATAACTTTCAGTTATATACAAAACAACTCATCGAATACTTACATCAACATTTTAACGTTTCTAAATTCCGCAGAACAAAAATCACTGTTGTTGGCAAAGAAGCCTGCCACCATAAAGGAATGCAGCATTGGCAAGTTGGAGCTATCGGCTTTGGAGAATCCGTTTTCCATTGAAAATATTTTTTATAAGCAAAACACAAAATAAAATCTAATTTAGGACGATAATTCGCACTTTAAACCAAAGCAAACATCACCATCCATAAGAAAATAACACAGAAAATAGGTTCGTTCGAGGCGTTTACTGTTTTGTGACGTCACTCGCAGCTGATTGGTAGACCGCCTGTTTTGAATCACGTGGCTATTTGTTTTAATTCAATGAATTTATTTAATTAAAAGAACTATGAATTTGAGAAAAAATTAAACAAAAAAGTTTGTTTTTAGCATTACCAAGAACTTAAGAGATATCTAAAAATAAATATATATTTATTTGTTACTACTGTCAAACACCCTATTGACCAGGTCAAAAGAAGAAAAAAAGTTTCAATTTACTGGCTCAATCGCGCCACCAAAACCACACGTAAACATTACCCGCGTGGTTTTTTATCGCTCATGCATATACCGCCAAGAACCTTTACGGCGCGAACAAAAACCGTGTCTCGCATCGTTGGACATAATCAGGCATATTATTTATCGCGTGAGCAAAGACCGCGCGGTCTATTATATCTTACTACAGTGGTGACTCGATAATCCGTACATGCGATAATCCGAATGCTTCGGTAGTCCGAATAGCCTCAGCAGTGCATGGAGGTATTCGGTAATCCGAATTTTACTTGATTCAATAATCCGGACTCGCGTTTTTTTCAGAAAATGGCGTGTGATTCACTTACTAATGCAGGTTTTAACCTGTCTTTTGGTTGGTTTGATGCGTCGTCGGTACAAGACGCTAGCCCTACCAAGTCCACTTTCGATCCCTGACTTCGCATGCGCAGATCTACCAATATTATTTACCTCATGTATTAGAATAGATGAATACAGGGTGATTTTCACTTGAATGATTCTTACCACATGAAAATAGAAAGTTTCAAAAACCTAACCTAACGAAACCTAATAAAATCTAACCGAACCGAACCAAAGCAAACTGAACCAATAATTTTTTTCAAAAAAAAAAACTTTTCTGACTTCCTACCCAGGATCCTAGAGGATGTGAATCCGAACCGAACCAAACCGAACCGAACGTAACTAAACTGAACCAAACCTAACCTAACCAAACTAAACTACAACACTGCTAATTAGGTTTAGTTGGGTATGGTTAGGTTTGGATAGGTTCGGTTCGGTACGGTCCGGTTCGGATTCACATCCTCTAGGATCCCGGGTAGGAAGTCAGGAAAGTTTTTTTTTTAAATTATTGGTTTAGTTTGCTTTGGTTCGGTTCGGTTAGATTTGATTACGTTTTGTTAGGTTAGGTTTTTAAAACTTTCTATTTTCATGTGGCTTTAGAATCATTCTAGTGAAAATCACCCTGTATTCATCTATTCTAATACATGAGGTAAATAATAGTGGTAGCGTTACTGGAAAAGCTCTAGCTCTGAAATATGGAGTGGGTGCATCAACAATCAGCAATATTCGGAAAAAGTAAAAGGGTTTGTATTCAATTCTTTGGAAATCTATGTAAATATGTTTTACTACTCGCGTGCGGGAAGTTCTTACTTTCCGCACTAATTTTACTTTCCGCACTGAAAATGGGTGTGAATGAGTGCGGAAATAGAAAATTATTAAAATTTTGACTTGATTTGGACATTTTAGTGACTTTTGAGCGAGCCACTGTAAATTTATACTGCATATAATTAAAACTAAAATGTTTCTGTTTTGCAATTTATACCTTTTTTTGTTATTAAAAAATGTCATCAATAATCCGAATTCCTCGATAATTCGAATCGGCCCGGTTTTAATTGATTCGGATTATCGAGTCACCACTGTATAACATTTAGGAGCTCTTCACCTAACTCGTGATCTTTGTATAGTATATGGTTTGGAAATACAGGTTTTTTTAATATTATTTTTAAAATTTTTGAAATGATTCCTTGAGTCAATATAAGGAGTTAGACACATAATATAATTGAGAGAATAAGGAACCAGAAAATTACTTGCTCTCCAGGCTTTATTAAATTATCCCTTAGATATTATTTTGCTTTAATGAGTTGATTCTGATAAGCATTTTCAGGTAAATGCCTTTTTGTTAGGTGGTCATAACATTGTTTTTTTAACAGGGACTTTTAAAGATATAATTTCGTTTGGAGTTTTCGGAATGTTTTTGACATAAATTTCTTTCAAATGAATACTTTCAGAGGACCAAGTTTTTTTTTTGTAAAAGAGATTTTAAGTTATCAAGGCCCAATTCTAGATCTTTTTTACAGTTTGCACCAGGAGAATGGAAAGCAGTAAAATTATTTACAATGAAAGCTTTGTATGAGGATACAAACTGGCTTGGAGTCGGATTGGTATTCCTCAAACAATGATATAAAACTAAAAAAGTTTCATCCTGATTAAAAGCCCCTGTGAGAAAAAAATTAAAATTATTTTCTTTTAGAAGAACTGTCACTTGACAAAATGATTTTATGGTGAACAATAAATTTATAACTGACAGTACATACTCTGTTTTCAATTTTTTGTTGGAAAAAAATTTCATTGTATCAACAACTTTTCTTGCATTCATCCAAAAATCTTTGTGTTGGGAATTTTTAGATGCTGGCATCTTTAGCGGCTTGGCTGCCCGTTTTTTACCGCTGTAACTTTGGCAGTTAATGCTGTCAAAAAGTTGATTTAGGAAAATAATGAGCACATCAGTATCTCCCGCTTCAGCAGGCAACTTGTCGCCGTTTATTTCTACAACAAAAAATGTTATAGTGTTGTGTACTAAATTACCACTTGAATATTGTTTTGCTTTAATGAGTTGATTCTGATAAGCATTTTTAGGTTAATGCCTTTTTGTTACGTGGTCATAACATTGTTTGCAATTTTTAACAGGGGCTTTCTATTTCCTAATTCTAATAATCGGAATGTTTTTGTCATTAATTTCTTTCAAACGAATAATTTCAGAGGACCAATTTTTTTGTTGTAAAAGAGATTTTTAAGTTATCAAGGCCCAATCCTGGATCTTTTTTACAGTTTGCACCAGGAGAGTGGAAAGCAGTAAAATTATTTACAATGAGAGCTTTGTATGAGGGCTTGAAGTCGGATTGGTATTCCTCAAACAATGATATAAATAAAACAGTTTCATCCTGATTAAAAGCCCCAGTGAGAACAAATTTAAAATTATTTTCTTTTAGAAGAACTTCTGTCACTTGACAAAAAGATTTTATGGTGAACAATACATTTCTATCTGACAATACATACTCTGTTTTCAATTTTTTATTGGAAAAAATGCTTGGCTTGGCTCCCCGATTTTTACAGCTGTAACTTTGGCAGTTAATGCTGTCAAAAAGCTGATCTAGGAAAATAATCAACACGCCAGTATCTTCCGCTTCAGCAGGCAAATAATTTTATGTATCAAATCCATTAAATTTAGGTCCAACATTTTTCACAAATATCTTCCGAAAAGTATGTTTAAAAATATCAATTGATTTTGAAGATAGTAGAAAATAATATCTAGTATAATCAACAAAAACTTACCCCACTTCGGTATCCTTATTAAGACAGAGCCAATAGATTGACCAAATTTTTGGGTGCACAGCTTAACCTTCTTCTTCTTAATTTTAGATGGTTCGACATGAAGATCAGTTAATTTAGGTCAATGCCAATTTTTCTATGTGCTATGTCTTTTCCATTTACCTCAAAACCATTTGTCTTTTTTTCTAAGTTTTCTCTGCTGTTTTTTTTATTATCAGTTTAATGACATTGCTGTTACCCTGCTGGTTGCAAATAGTTCTAACCATGTTAAGACCTATGTTTTGGCAACTTTCTATTAGTGCCTTAATGGTATTTTTTAATGTCATAGCATTTGTTGTTGCTTTGCTAAAGCTAAATGCTATAGGTTGTTTGCAAAGCCTACTACTAGGAAACCTTCAATTTTCTCCTTTTTTCTATTATAATATTGATGAGGATCTATCTCCATCTCATCAAATACATTTGACTTACTTGATTGACTAGTGACTGAAATAATTGTTCATTCATGCCAGACTCTAAAGCTATGTTTTGTAATAATCTATTTACCGTTGTTGCTGATGGTAGCACAAAAACTTTGCTTAAAAGCTTATAACATTTTTCACTGCTTTTATAGAGTGACAAAGCCAATAATTTTTTATTATAAGTGAATCGCCTTTCTTTTGGGAGAAGCTTTTGATTGCAAACTTGGCAAAGCATGAAATGATATGTGGGGTCATTAACTAATTTTCGCAAGTTTTGAAAGTTGTTAATTTCAATTCCTTCTTTTGCATCGGCTAGCCTTTTTTTATAACTCTCAATTTATTTTTGCCTGTTGCCCATTTTGGTGCTCCAATTTTTTAGTGTAATATATGGTTTTTTGGCTTTTGATGTCAACTGTGATGACCTGGTTACATTAGATATTCCCAAAATGGATCTTCTTCTACTTCCTACAATAAATTTGATTAATATTTAAAACAAAACTGCCAATTATATTTTTTAAAGTTTTGAAAATATAATATTTACACAGTATGTCCAGCTAAATCTCCATATCAAATATCTTCCGAAAAGTATGTTTGAAAATATCAATTGATTTTAAAGATAGTTAAAAAATAATATTTAGTATAATCAACAAAAACTTACCCACTTCGGTAATTCTTGGGTGCACAGCTTCACTTTCTTATTCTTAATTTTAGACGGTTCGACATGAAGATCAGTTAATTTAGGACAATGCCGAATAAATGGGTCGCTGCTATCCAGAGCATACAATTTTTCTATGTGCTGTTACCTTGCAATATATTTGACCCCATCTTTTTCAAATATTTAAAGGTTGTTCCTTTCAAAATATGACGAACATTGAAGAATGGTATGATGTCTTTTCCATTTACCTCAAAACCATTTGTCTTTTTATTAAGTTTTCTCTGCTGTTTCTTTTATTAGCAGTTTAATGTCTTTGACATTGCTGCTACCCTGGTTGCAAATAGTTCTAACCACGTTAAGACCTATGTTTTGGCAACTTTTTATTAGTGCCTTGATGGTGTTTTTTAATGTCATAGCATTTGTTGTTGCTTTGCTCAAGCTAAATGCTATAGGTTGTTTGCAAAGCCTACTACTAGGAAACCTTTAATTTTATCCTTTTTTCTATTATAAGATAGATGAGGATCTATCTCCATCTCATCAAATACATTTGACCTACTTGATTGACTAGTGACTGAAATAATTGTTCATTTATGCCAGACTCTAAAACCAAGTTTTGTAATAATCTATTTAACGTTGTTGCTGATGGTAGCGCAAAAACTTTGCTTAAAAGCTTATAACATTTTCCACTGCTTTTATAGAGTGACAAAGCCAATAATTTTTTATCATAAGTGAATCGCCTTTCTTTTGGGAGAAGCTTTTGATTGCAAACTTGGCAAAGCATGAAATGATATGTGGGGTCATTAACTAATTTTCGAAAGTTTTGAAAGTTGTTAATTTTAATTCCTTCTTTTGCATCGGCTAGCCCAATTTTTTATAACTCAATTTATTTTTGCCTGTTGTCCATTTTGGTGCTCCAATTTTTGAGTGTAATATATGTTTTTTTGGCTTTTGATGTCAACTGTGATGACCTGGTTACATTAAATATTCCCAAAATGGATCTTCTTTCAGTATGTCCAGCTAAATCTCCATATCAAATATCTTCCGAAAAGTATGTTTGAAAATATCAATTGATTTTAAAGATAGTTAAAAAATAATATTTAGTATAATCAACAAAAACTTACCCACTTCGGTAATTCTTGGGTGCACAGCTTCACTTTCTTATTCTTAATTTTAGACGGTTCGACATGAAGATCAGTTAATTTAGGACAATGCCGAATAAATGGGTCGCTGCTATCCAGAGCATACAATTTTTCTATGTGCTGCTACCTTGCAATATATTTGACCCCATCTTTTTCAAATATTAAAAGGTTGTTCCTAATTTCTTTCAAAATATGACGGACATTAAAGAATGGTATGATGTCTTTTCCATTTACCTCAAAACCATTTGTCTTTTTTTCTAAGTTTTCTCTGCTGTTTCTTTTATTAGCAGTTTAATGACTTTGACATTGCTGCTACCCTGGTTGCAAATAGTTTTAACCACGTTAAGACCTATGTTTTGGCAACTTTCTATTAGTGCCTTAATGGTATTTTTGAATGTCATAGCATTTGTTGTTGCTTTGCTAAAGCTAAATGCTATAAGTTGTTTGCAAAGCCTACTTACACCCTTCACAATAAAAACTCAAGCGTGGTCAGTAATTGTTGCCTCTTTTTCGAATCCTGCATCAACGAAACCTTCAATTTTATCCTTTTTTCTATTATAAGATAGATGACCCATCTTTGGTCTACATCTGCATTTTTATCCAGAGGTCCATTTTTAACAAAATTTTGAAGGGCAACAAACTGTTCAAATAGTGGATCCTCGTCTATATTTATTTTAAAATCTGCCGCAATTTTAACGAATTTTTCCACTGACAATTTTGGGATTTCTTCAAAATCATACAGGAAAGATTTTCAAATCTATTGTTTTCGTAATGATACCTAAAACATGGAAACATTGGTAAAACTATAGTTTATATCTATACATGATAGTATAGACACTACATACAAAGTAATCCTGGAGGAAAAAAGATCTGTACAAAATTAATAATTAAAAACTATATAGAAAAGACAAAAAGTATTTTAATACATATAAAAACTCAACGTGATTAAACGGTATGTATTTCATAAAATTGGGTGTTTTGTGGCAATTTACTCGTTCAATTCGTTATAATTGGGCCTTAAGTCAGAAACCGGAAAATATGTTGCTAACTGATAAATATCTAATTAGTTTTATTAGATTTAAAGAAATGTCCACAATTAATTCGGATTAGAAAATTTAATATTAATGGCAAAATATTTATAAAAACAAAGAAACTCTATGTTCTGACAAGGAATAGTTATCGACTTTTCTAGGTTGACAGCCTAGTCACGGTTCTGTAAAAGATTGATTAGCTCCTGCACTTTTAGCAAACATTGAGGATTCCGATGTGCTAACAAAAAATCGTCTAGATATAGATAGATAGATAGATATATAGATATTTATTTCATTCCGAGCACCACAATACAGTAGAAAGGAACAAGTCAAAAAGTAGTACATTAAAAAAAAATTACTAAGTAAAAAAAATATTTAGAAAAATCACTATTTAAAATGACTTAAAACAAACAATAACAAGACTTATAAAATTACAAAAAACACTAAAAAAAAGTTAAATAAGAAAACGACCGAGAGACCACAACCCAAAACGTTCGGTATATTAGCCAATAGCTTTTAGGAACTCTGTTGCATTATTGCTCAAAAATGCTTTTAACTGGGATTAAATTTTTTTATTGGGCAGACTTTTTAGCTCCTCTGGAAGAGGATTATATAGGCGTAAACCAGCGAAAATTGGTGAGTTCTTAAAGTACTCATGATTATGTCTTTGAATACAAAAGTTGTTTCGATTTCTGGTGGCATATTGATGATAGGTTCCATTCATTGGAAAATTTGATTTATTTTTATGAATATATGAAGTAAATAAATTGATATCACAGTTAGTATTTTGCTTTTTAAAGATTTCTCTGCAACTGGAATTATTGGGTAGATCAAACATCAGACGAACGATTCTTTTCTGAGCAATAAGAACTCTCGCCTGACCCCACACAACAATGTTGTACGATATGGTCGAAAAAGCTAGAGCATAGTAGACGCCGAGTAATGCATTTTTACTAAGAGAATTTTTTAAGGAGCTTAACATATAAAAGTTTTTGTTAAGTTTAGAGCACACTGAGTCAATATGCTGGCTCCAAGACAGTTGATAATCGATTATAACACCAAGAAATTTTGCAGTTTTCTCAGGTTTAACAATATGGCCATTAAAATCAATAGACCAGTGCAGGGTTGGTTGTCTAATGTCTTCTTATCCCTTGTATACTTGTCTTCTAATCCCTTTGTTTCATAATTGTTTTGCGATTCAATTTGTAGCTCGAGAAAAAGAGAGTGCAGTAGTTGACAGGCCAAATCGTAGGCAAGTCCACTGGTATATCGTCTTTTCGTATGCTTTTTGTAGCTTGTCCCATTGGATGTTTGCCCTGCTTGTTTTCGTAATATTTTTTTCGGCTTTGGTTGAATAAACCAATTTCCGATTAGATTTTCTCCTTTCCTGATTTCTCTTTGGTCTTTGGCTCGATCGTAATGAAGTACTAGGCATTTTGAAATTGGAGTTTCGGTTTGCCAAGACGCCTGATTTCTGTAGAATCTTAATTTTTAATAATTTCTCTTGTTGGGTGCACCTAACCATAAAAGGTTCGAAATAAACCACCTTGTTCTCTAATAAACTGACCTAAAGAACCTTTATCAAATACGTGAATTTTCGAAGGGGGAATTTTTTGTAGGTCAACAGCCAGGTGTTATTTTCTTAATTTAAAAGCCTTTCGTCTAACCTCAATAGTTGCCCCTCTCCTAGAACAGCTTAGTTGAAGGAGGTCGTCTGTTGCAATTCTCTATTCACCCGAGGAATATAGGGCCTCCTTTAGTCCCCTTGCAGCTTCAGGATGATTAACAGCAATACAAATGACAGCCGTTTTAAGGACTTGGCGTTGCTTCAGTAGCAAATACGTTATTGTATAGTAAAATTTTTTGGATATTCAGTGATGTAAAAATTTCAGCAATGTAATAGACAATAATAAACAAAGATGCCAGAAATTGACATAACTGCATATTCATAAACATTTTACTATACCCAAAGTAAGGTCGGAACTTATGAGTAGCGTTTGGCTAACGCTTTTAGGGGTTATTTTCTCGAGCTGCTGAGGGTTAATTTTTAAAGCAGGGAAAACTGAAGAAGTGCCCAGTTTTTTTTGCACGTCTTTGTATTCCACCCAGGCGAACCAAAAAGACGAACAGGCATACCACAAATAATTCGAAGAGACATCTTCGGATACACTATCTCCATCAGAAGATTCATGGGGCAGTGTAACATCTGTCTTCTTGCAAATCTCCAATTACGTCAAACATTTTATTAGTTCGTAATTCAAGAACTTGCATTATTGATTTTTTTCTTGTTGGTTCTCTATTTTCCTCTTCTTCATCCACTGGCTGCTTGTATTTTTTAACTGATTTGATGCATCTTTGCTTGGAATAACAAATATTTTACAGGCGACATAGCATTAGAAAATAACTCAGCAGCAGCTGCTGAACCCCTCATTTTATTAGCGATACTTGTTGGACCTAATATCATTGCTCTACAGAATGCCCAGTCAAGCAATTTGACTTTAAAATTTTGGTAGGGTCTTTGCGATAAATAAAAACAATCTAGGTCAAATGATTTAGCTAAAAAGAAATAGTTCAAATTGGATTCTAACTCTCCTACGTGGAACATTCTGACATTAGCAAAAGGGAGGCAAATTTTTGGACCTCCATAGCTCTTAAAATAACAAGCCTAGTTTTCATAATTGACACTTTTATATTTTCACACTATCTCGCACCCTACGCATTTCGGTCCAACTACGTGACCAATTTTAAGGGGTATAAAATCAAAATTAAAAAAAACATATATGTAACAAAAAAAATATGATGCCTCTATCCAAGAAAATTTTTTTCTAAGCAAAGTAATAAATAACCAAAAAGTATTTTTATAGGTACCTTTAAACTATTTTGCTAACGATTACACAAAATGAGTTAAAACTCTAAGGAAAATGTAGTACTAGATCTTAAAATTTAGACTTGAACTGCTATAATTGTTTTATGTAAATATAATAAATTATTTCTGTAACACCCTGTAAAACTTTGAGGTAATGTTTTTCGACTTAATTAGCTTTAGTAATGTTGGTTTTACTAACCCCTTCCAGTTAACTCACAACACGTACATTTTTTTTGTGATTTTAGTCTTTAAGTATATTGATGGTTACCTTAATATCTTACTGCTTACTGTTATTTCTTTTTCGTTATTGTTTACCCATTTTGTCATTGCTGGCCGACAATAAACAAATGCAGCTATTCTATCATATTATTTTTTTACAACCATTAACCTCTAACCCAAAGCATTCCTATACTGGTCGGTAAAAAAATTAGAAGACTAAGACAAGTTTTTTTACTGATTTTTGGTGCACACGTGAGGTTTTTTAGAAGAAAGAATAATTGATAAAAAATTTAGACACGGCAAATGACGACTACAATACTTTCTTTAGATTTCAAGGTTTTATGTTATGCAATGTTTTCAATTTTTCAAAAAAATTATCAACCTTTTCGACGTGAAAAACAAACGCAAATTTAAAGACATGTTTATTCCTATATTTTCTAAATGAATCTTCGGTAATCTCACTGAGCATGCCTGCCTCAGTCTAGCACTGCACTGTGAGGGATTCACACATATTAGACACGAAACAGCTGATTTCTTTAGAGAAATATCAGCTAATTTATTTTGACAGAAACAGCTGATTTAGTTAAAGAAATGTCAGCTGATGTCCATAGAAGACAGAGCTATAGCCTTCTCTCTTTCTGGAGCGTGTCAAGGTCGTTCTCGTGTTGCCAACGGTTTAACACGTAGTTTGCATTTCTTCCTCTTGGTGTTCTATGTTACACCATTGAATAAATAACCCATATAGAGATGCTACCGGCGAGCTTTACCATATTGAGCGGCAGATGGCGCTGAAATAAATTCGTCTAGTATGCAATATTCAGAGACAACTACTATGATCTAATGGCATTTGTATGATAGGCATGAACCTCAGAACACGCACATGCAACTAAATCATAATAGCAGTCCTTGAATATTGCGTACTAGACGAATTTATTTCAGCGCCATCTGCCCCTCAATATGGTAAAGCCAAGGGCGGATCCAGAGGTGCTTCTCGGGGGGGGGGGAGGGGGGGTTGGGTTCGGTTCGGTCACTTTAGGTGAAATTCTCTGTTGGTAAAAAACGGTATATATTTTTTAAATTAGTCAGAACTAAAAACATTTTTTGTATATTCACAAAATTCTCGGGGCAGGGGGCACGTGCCCCTCCCCTGGGCAAAGCTCGCCGGTGGCACCTCTATATGGGTCATATACTCAAAGGTTACACTTAAAGTGGATACGCACTTCGAATCGCGTTATCGTGACGGGGTAAAGCCAATAACAGGTATATTAATAATTAATAAATTATGCCTACGGGGCTGGCAGAAATACATATGGGCGGCAACGCGTAGCTTTCCGACACCTAACCGATTCGTATTTCATGCAGCGAAGTGCAGCGACCCAATTACACCAACTACAGGCGTTGCAATGTGCGTATCAACTTTGTGTCTAATAGGGGTTAGTGTTCTGTGTTTTTTTGTGTTCTATTTTTTTTTCCGTGATGATTTTATTAAAATGGTATCATCATTCTGAATTTTTTGAGCTGACATTGACCAATGCTCGGTAAACAAATTTATTTTATAAATGTATTAAACTATATAAGTATAAAATTTCAATTTAAAGGTCCTCCGAAAACCGTAAAAAATTGTATACAGTATAGTCCAGTATCGAACAGCGCACCACTTTGAAAATTACAAACTATTTAACGTGACTGAACCTGATCTGGAGACCCTGTATGTTTGACATATGTTAATGACCCTGTATGACATATTTTATAGATATACAAAATAATTTCGCGAATTTTTCCTCTCTTGACTTTAGTAAAAACAGTTATTCGTTTTCGTGAAAATCGGAAAAACTGATTCTTGAGACATTTGGGCCTTTATATCTGGTAAGGCTTATGGAGGATTCTGGCGGAGAATATGTGGGGATGCTAAGGAATAACAAATATTGATCCAGCACGTTTGTCGGTCACCCCCAGTTTATGTTATTTAAAAAGCTTTTATTTTTATTTTCCGACGCTTATGAAATAACAAGGATACAAGGTGCGACCAGTGGCGGCTGCTACATGGAGGGCAACTAAGCAGTGCCCTCCCAAAACTAGACAACAAACAGTATTTTCAATTGATCTATTTAAAAAAAAGTTAAATCTTCCCTTACGACATGATTGTCTAGTTCTTTTTATTATCTATGGTTAACAACAAGCAGTTAATTGGGTGGACTTTTTACTTTTTTAGCGTAAATAATTACAAGCCGGCAGCCCCGCGCGGGGCAAGGTTTCAATTTCACCCGAGACGAATTCTCGTGCAAAAAGTTTCGAAACAGTGGTTCAATAAATACGTCATCAATTTTTGGTGACGTCATTACTTTGTTCGTGGCTATCGTGTTTTTGACCCGACAAAGAATATCCTTGTCTTCATTTTAAAGATAATTCCGTTTCTTCTTATAATTTTTTCGAATACTACGTGCTCCATCACTTGTCATAAATCAGTGAAAACACAAAAAAACAAAGACAAAATATGCACCACCATGCATTTTTGCCGAAACGAGACGTAGCGTTTGTGGACGCCTTTGAAGTTCGCCAGTTGACGTAAGCTATGTCATGTTTTGAAACGTGGTAAAACCTCGTTTTGAAACTATTGCTAAAATGACACCTTTTTTGACTTTTGCTGAAAAATCTATATTATATTCTAATTTTTTATTTAGTTTTTACTAAAATATTGACAAAAAGTTCACAATTTACAACTCTGTGAGCGATATTTCATCGTATAACGCCCATAAATTCGAAAATATTGTCACGTGGGGGTCACCAATTGATGACGTTTTGATGACGTATTTATTGAACCACTGTTTCGAAACTTTTTGCACAAGAATTCGTCTCCGTTTTTGAACAGGGACGGGAGGAAACTTTGTTTTAATTGAAGTGGGCCATCATCATCGTGCGAAAACGTCCGTTGCCCTTGCTACGAAGCCGGTTCTATCCTTAGTGAAGACGTATAAATTTGTTTTTATTTGGGGTTTGTCATCAGTAGTAAAAAGCATTGCCTTGGTCACGTGTCATTGTTTGTTTTCGTTATCGTTTGTTTATAAAATGGAAATAAATACCGTCGTTTACATAATTAACTGTGTAAATTTAAATACGTTCACATATGAACTTCGATTAGAAATAAAATCTTCAGGGCCACATAGACCGGACCTAAAAATTAACCAAAATTTTAGTGTAAGTAATGCCGAGGGGTGTTACAAAAACTTATAATAGAAAATTTAATAAAAAATTATACGATGCTGAAAACTGGTTGTGCGGTTGTGAAAAAAGAAATTCTTTTTTTTGCTTTATTTGTCCTGTTATGAACAATTCACGAAGTGATCCTGCGTGCAAAGGGTATGTGTGACCACTTAGAGAAAAGGTAAAAAGACACCAAGTAAATGGTATTCATTTAAATAACCACATAGAGTTTTCTATGCTAGGCAAGACTGATATTAGGTGCCAATTAAGTAGTACCTATAGGCAAAACAATATCGAACATAATGAAAATGTGACAAAAATTAGACATATACTTATTAGGTTAATAGACTGTGTAAAATTCTGTGGGATTTTTGATGTTGCTCTGCGGGGCCATAAAAAGGAAAGGCGAATGGACTTTATCTATAAACAAATTAACTAAAAACTACACCAAGTAGCTTTTTGTTTCGAAAATACTAAAATAAAATTGTTTCAGTAAGTTTTTTTACCTCATTTTTCATGCAATTTAAATTTCTGCCCCCCCCCCAATTTATAAAGTCACCAGCCGCCACTGGGTGCGACTCTCTTTAAACAATGTTAGAGTATATATATAGAGTGGTACCGATATTTACCTCCTTTGATTTTGACCTAGATAAATTTAACTTTGATGATTTTACTGTGAATAAATATATTGAATTGAAAAAAAAAAGTTTGTCGCGTCTTTATTTTCGTTTTTGTCTAGGGTTGTAGTATTAAAAGGCAGTTTTTATTTTTATTTTGAATTTAAAAGCCAACGTTTTGACGTCTTCCTCAGGGCCAGAATATTAAAAAATAAATAAAACAAAATTAGTTAAATATCGCATTTAAAATACGATATATTTTTACACAAAAATGTTTTACAAACATTTACTCACTCATCAAGGCTGGCAGTCGGTAAGACGCCGTTTTTGAATTTTTTATAAAAATATATCGTATGTTAAATGCGATATTTAACTTTAAAATTTTGGCCCTGAGGATGAGGCGGAAGGCGTCGCACTTTGTGACCTTTTCTAGGGGGATTAATTAAAACAATGACACACATATATTTTTATTTCGTTTTTAGGATAAGAACAGCTTTATTATTTGATATTAAGAGTTTTTTAGAAATATAGTATAGCAATCTTTATATACAGGGTGTTTTTTTAAGTTTTCACCATTGCTAAGTTATAATTTTAATAAAGGAAACATCTTATTTAAAAAAAAATAAACTTTATTATTACCTAAAACCATTTCTTTTTGTTATTAAGTAAAAATTTAATTTAATTTTTTAATTTAAAATAATAAATCTTTATACAGGGTATTTCATTCAAGTCTGCACCATTGCTAACTTTTTTGTTATTGGATTTATTAGACTGGTTAAATTAGCAAACTAGTAAGTAGTATTATTATCGCTGATTAATACCATTAAAATAGAAAAACAAACAAAAACGTGGTATTTATTTATTTCTTGGCAAAAAAGGCAAAAGTTTTCTAAAGTATCCTTGAGTAGAAACTATGGTTATTATTTTCATAATTCTTCGACAACAATATAACATATCTCAATTTGTTTTTTTTATTTTTGAACTATCTTTTCAAATTGCGCAATATAGAACCCAAAAACGTATTATATAAAAAATTTATTATGCAAACGTTAGCTTAATTATTCAGAGAGTTCATCACTGCACCACAAACTGTTAAAAAGATTTATTAATACGGTATAATTTTTTTGTCGGACTTTGCTTATCTTTTTCTTGGATCCACATTTTTTTTCCAAACTTATTTATGACAAATTAGTATTTTTCAGGTATTTGACTATTAAGCTGCAGTATTATTTTTCTTACTTTCTTTAAAAAAAAAAAATAATTAAATCCCCCTAGATTAACCAACGGATAAATGTGCGTCGAAACGTTGGCTAATTCAAAATAAAAGTCCAAACCAGCTGAAAACTACCTTTTATAAAGATTTTCTTGTAGTAAAAATGTTTGACAAGATGATCTGAAACACCGTGCGCCTCTGTATCTGTGTATCCATGCCATTAAAAATATCTTTCAGGACAAAATTTTAGGAAAAACGATAAATTAGCGAATTTTTAAAACTACATAAATAAACTATTCGACAAGGTTACGACATTAGCAAGGTTTAAACCTCAGATTTTCCTATAAATATTATTTTCGAAAAATTAACAATTATTTGAAGATCAGCAATTACATAAGAAACATCATGAAACCAGTTTTAATTTTGTTGATCGTTTTCGTTGCAAGTGTTGTGTCTGAAGACACGGTTAAGCCCGAAGGTAAGTGCTGAACAGAACTAATCCCAGTTTAACTTTTTACCAAGGTAGACATTTGAATTAACAAGAAAAAATTTATTTAAAAGGTTATCTGTTCATGTTACATACAAACAAAGCTTGAAAATACCTGAGTCGATTTGAATTAAAAAAAGAATACATAAAGTAGAGTACCTACAGTAGTGCTGGCCAAAATAATAAGTGTCAACTGAAAATTTGATAACGATTTAACAAAGGATAGTCGAGATTAAATTGGCAAAAATAATTAAAAATTGGCTAAAATTGTAAAAAAAGATATGTGTAGCAATTTTGACATGTTTGACTATCAGTCGTTCAATAATAACTACATTTTTAGAAGCGATATAACTCTTGCACCTTGTTTAAATGGTACCAGTCATTTTTCTGTAAACTCACACACTAAAAAAATTTATGGGAATAATCCCTATAGCTCGTGAACTGGGAAATAGATTGAAATTTAGATTGAAGATTGAAGTGGTGTAAAAATGAGACACTTTTTAAAATTTTTATATTTTTAAGGTTTTAGACTCGTGTAAGATTTGATTTTTTCTTGGGATATACGCGATAATCAGAAAAATATTGCAAACGTAAAAACAGAAATTCGACCTATAATAAGAGAAAAAGAATAAAACTGTGTCTCATATTTTACGTTGAAACAGTTAAAAAATGAGACAGGTCAGGTGAAAGATGAAACAGTGATAAACTCACGTGTAAACAGTCGGATCGTCGTCTAAACTAAAAATACGACATTCAGGGTAAAATTGAGACATAAGTTTTTGTTCTTTTTTTACCTAAAAAGTGCAAAAATATTTATTTATAGTAAGATACGCACCAAACCGATCTACAAACTCACACGACCAAAGTCTCGGTAACGTTTATGTCACATATAAAGCTATGGATTTTGTCAAGTGTCAACTGAAAATTTGATAACGATTTAACAAAGGATAGTCGAGATTAAATTGGCAAAAATAATTAAAAATTGGCTAAAATTGTAAAAAAAGATATGTGTAGCAATTTTGACATGTTTGACTATCAGTCGTTCAATAATAACTAAATTTTTAGAAGCGATATAACTCTTGCACCTTGTTTAAATGGTACCAGTCATTTTTCTGTAAACTCACACACTAAAAAAATTTATGGGAATAATCCCTATAGCTCGTGAACTGGGAAATAGATTGAAATTTAGATTGAAGATTGAAGTGGTGTAAAAATGAGACACTTTTTAAAATTTTTATATTTTTAAGGTTTTAGACTCGTGTAAGATTTGATTTTTTCTTGGGATATACGCGATAATCAGAAAAATATTGCAAACGTAAAAACAGAAATTCGACCTATAATAAGAGAAAAAGAATAAAACTGTGTCTCATATTTTACGTTGAAACAGTTAAAAAATGAGACAGGTCAGGTGAAAGATGAAACAGTGATAAACTCACGTGTAAACAGTCGGATCGTCGTCTAAACTAAAAATACGACATTCAGGGTAAAATTGAGACATAAGTTTTTGTTCTTTTTTTACCTAAAAAGTGCAAAAATATTTATTTATAGTAAGATACGCACCAAACCGATCTACAAACTCACACGACCAAAGTCTCGGTAACGTTTATGTCACATATAAAGCTATGGATTTTGTCATTTTAATTATGAGCCTATTTTTTATTAAAAAAATTAAATAAATTGTAGGTATGAGGTCTTTACAACTGCTGCTATCATTTTATAACCGAAAATCTACAAGAATTCAATTATTAGTATTTTTTATTTAAGTGTCTCATTTTTCAACGGGATTTTAGGTCTTTCTCTGTTATACCACTTCACCTTGCCACTAGTTTTTTTTTTATACTGTATATACTTGATCAAATGTTCATACAATTTTAAGATACTCTTATTATTTTGGCCTCAGTTTTATTATTTTTCAGTAAATAGAGTGTTTTGACAATTTTTGACTTTTTGTATGAAGAACGATCTTTTAGCATGGATTTGTACATAGATAATGACGCGCGCCAATAATTTTGAATAAATTCAATGAGTATATGAGCGATATAGAGTGGCAACCAGCGAGCATTGCAACATTGAGGGGAGATGGCGCTGATGATCTAATGGCATTAGAGTCACTGCATCCTGGAAGCCTGGAGACGCCAGGCTTCCAGGATGCAGTGACCCTAAATGGCATTCGTTTGATAAGCATGAACCTCGAAACTCGCACATGCAACTACATCATACTAGTAGTGCCTGAATATTGCGTACCTGACGAATTTATTTCAGCGACATCTGCCCCTCAATGTTGCAAGGCTCGCCGGTTGCCACTCTATATGGGTCATATACAGGGTTCGTCAACGATCGTTTGGCCATTGAAAATATGTGAATTGAAGTAAGATCGCTATTTAAATAAATGGCACTAAGAGAGATAAGTGGTTAAGCGCTGTTGTCAAGTTAGCAATTCAAGAAAATGGTTTTCTTTTCGCGATCTAATGACCTTACTCTTACCGGCTGAGTAGGCCAAAGCCGGCCATTAATAAAATCCAAAAAACACCTTGATTTTAATTGCTGTTGCGCCATCTCTTAAATATCATTTGAACTGCATGACTAATAATAATCAATACTGCGAATCCGTAATTCTGTTAGCAACTTGACTTCGTCAGCCGCCGCGAGCAGATCGAACGGCGCGAAGCGCGACTTTAATAAAAGAGCAAGGGTATGTTTCCTGAATAAAACTAAAATAACGAAATAAATAATAATGACTATTTCTTCGTCTTTTAAAAGTGGATTTGAATTTTGAGGCACAGCGGCAAACGCTCCTGAATATGCGCGTCTTTTGTCCCTCACTGACTTCTTGCTTTCCATAAGTTCATCCTTTTTTATACGCTTTTCATAAAGGCCAAACGTTCGAAGTCGAGCACTGTATATACTCATTGATAAATCGTAGCCTTAGTGTTGAACCCGAGAAGATTCGCTCTTCTCGGGTTGAACTGTTTTTACCCTCTTAAACGAAAACTGGAGCTACCTACTAGTGCGATTTTTACATAAAAAATTTAATTCAATCCACTGATTGAAGGCCAAAAAGTTTTGAATAAGCAGAACAGTATTTATGCAACAGCGCAGATATTAAAATTAAAATCCGTTGCATGCGCAGCATTTTTATGCAAACAAATCTTGTATTTTACGATTTCGTCTTGGAATCGTTTACCAATTAATTATGATTTTTTACGTAGATAATCACGAAACTAATAGTTTTTTTTATTTTTGCATATCAACTGCTGATTATAAATTTTTATTTTCTTTAATTTATTAAGAAACACTTAATGGACTTACTATATTATTTAACTAACTTAAAAATTAAGACAATTTGAAAAATTTAGGTTTTTGTTCACATAAATAATCACGGATTTAAATAAGTTAAAAATTAAGACAATTTGAAAAATTGAGGTTTTTGTTCAGATAAATAATCACGGATTTAAATAAGTTAATAATTAAGACAATTTGAAAAATTGAGGTTTTTGTTCAGATAAATAATCACGGATTTAAATAAGTTTTGTATTAGCACAGCCAACCTACCGTTTGCAAAATTCTAGTCAGGAATAGATAATTGGCCATATCATAACCGAACGTGGATTTGAGGTATATAGAAAAATTTATTGCTGATTTTAGTAGTCAAAGAATCCGGTTGATGCCACTCTAGCAACCTTGAGCATTTTGAAATTTTCAAGATTTTTTTAGCGTAATCTATTATTTTTACCGATAATTTGAAAAATGTACCGTTCTATGCTCTGCCCGGTTATAAATTAATAAATGAGGAGTTAACCCAATATTTAAACGTAAAAAATTTTTCTGCCTCAATGATTTTGACCCATATGTTCTCATATTTTTAGATTGCAAGGAGAACGAAGAATACCACAAATGCCGTCCACTTTGCATATCAACCTGCAATTCTCGTCAGTTTGCTGCTTGCGGAGATGCTTGTAAAGCTGGTTGTTTCTGCAAAGATGGGTACATAAGATCGAAGCTAGATGGACCATGCGTTAAAGTTTCTGACTGTAGGTTCCATATGGGGGATAGCCTCAATCAAGTTGAGCATTAAAACTGGAAGACATGAAGTTCCCTGTAGGGGGATTGCATTAATTTAACTTACTTTAAGCTACTTTAACCAGGAAACTACCTTTATTGTTATCATCCGATACCTTGCACTATACTGTTATACACAGTGTTTCACGAACATCGAAACAGAGGCCTTTTCGGGTATTTAGAGTGTGAATTTGGAGAAACGCTCGGACACGTCGATTTTGTTTGCCAGGGGGACACTTTTTGGCTTGAAATTTTTCTAGCACGAACCCCCTTCGAGAAGTATACTTTACCCCTATATTTTAAATAGGGAAAGTGGGTCTAGTGATCCCTTGTTTTAAAGCGCTCTTGAATATCTTTACAACCGTGTAAAAATTTCGAAAATCCATCGATTAGTTTTCTGAGAAATAAAAATTAAATCAGAAAAATAATAAAATTCTAATTAAATTTTTATTTTATTAATCCATGTTAAATTTGAAAGTTTAAAGGCAATTATCTCATAAACTAATGGATACATTTTTGAAATTTTTACACGGTTGTAAGGACATTCAAAAAGCCTTCAAAACAAGATATCACTAGACCCACTTTTCCTATTCAAAATATAGGGGTAAAACCCCTCGAAGAGGGTTCGTGCTAGAAAAATTTCAAAATAGCCAAAAAGTATCCCCGAGCGTTTCTCCAAATCCGCACTCTAAATACCCAAAAAGGTCTCTGTTTCAATGTTCGTGAAACACCGAGTATTTTCATTTACCATAAAAAGTTATCCACAACGGAATTAGCTAATAGGGCCACTGTTGTAGCACTAGGATAACTTGTTTCCTTGATGCAGGAGCCCTTGAAACTACAAAATCATATGTTCGCATTATTTGTCTCATAATAAAATTGTTTAGTACAAAAATATAGGATTAATTTACATGTAGTTCATATGCATATTTATCTATTTATATTAAAAAAGCACATGAATTGTTGTGGTAATTGATTTAAAATGATGTGTTAATTATTTTGTTTATCACGATGCTTTTTTATAACAGCCATTGGAAAATTAATTATTCAAAGATAAAATAATTCAACATTTTTTAAAAGATAGTACCTACCTACACTGTCATAGACACGGTCGTTTAAGTTTTGTAAAAATTTTTTGAGTTCCTAAATTATATCGAGCTTATAATAATAATAATAATAATAATAACATAACGTTACTGGAAACCATAATTTTCATGATGCTGATAAAATCCTTTAAAAGTAGATACTATAAATTGTATTAAGAAAATTATTTATTATTACTGTATTTTTAGTGACGAATTTGTTTAATTCTTTCCTATTGATTTAGAGTTGATTTTAATTTTTATTTGAGAGAGTTTAATTTTGCGAAAATGTTGACAGTTGTTTTACAAACTCTCTTTGACAGATGTTGGAAAAATTTGTATTGATAGAACCTAAGGACACTCATCGTAAAGGCAAGCTTTATTTGACGATGAGTGACTTTAATACAACCCCTTAAATTATCAAGCCTGATTCTATTTTGAATGGCAAGAGTTTCGAAGGCTGACAGATCTAAAATTTTGACTATTTTGAAAACAAAAAAATATAGGCTGACAAGAAAATAATGGAAATGTCAGCCTTCGAAAGTATTGTATTTCAAAGAAGGATCGGGCTTGTTAATTTGAGGGGGCTGTGGTTTAAAAAAAAATGATTGGTGCAGGTGCGCCTTTTTCACAGTTGCTTCCATCAGGCTCTGGAACGAAATAGCGATGTACAAAATAGCGAGTATTAAAATAGCGGTATCGAAATAGCGACAATCAAAATAGCGATGTAATGAAAGGGCGACTATCAAAATAGCGATGTAACAAAATGGCGACGTAACAAATTAGCGATTGTAACTAAATAGCGATGTAACAAAATAGCGACTATCAAAATAGCGATGTAACAACATAGCGACTATCAAAATAGCGATGTAACAAAATAGCGATATTTTGGTGCGGTTTTGGCATATAGTTCGACAAAGGGGTTTTTTTCTAACAAATTTAAAAAAAAAAAAACTTCCCTGACTTCTTTCTCGGGATCCTAGAGGGTGTAAATCTGAACCGAACCGAACCAGCATATTAAAAAAAAAATTCCAGACTTCTTTTCCGGGATCCTAGAAAGTGTGAATCCGAACCGAAAATCTGAACCGAACCGAACCAGCATATTAAAAAAAAAACTCTCCAGACTTCTTTTCTGGGATCCTAGAAAGTGTGAATCCGAACCGAATCAAACTGAACCGTTTGGTTCGGTTCGGTTTGGTTCGGTTCGGATTCACACCCTCTAGGATCCTGGAAAAGAAGTCAGGGAATTTTTTTTTAAATTTGTTAGAAAGAAAAGGTGGTATAGTCAAAATACCGTTCGGTTTGGATTGGCTTGAATCGATTCGGTTTGGTTTGATTTGGTATTTTGATACATCGCTATTTTGGTACATCGCTATTTTGATTGTCGCTATTTTAATACATCGCTATTTTGATACATCGCTATTTTGATATGTCGCTGTTTTGTTACAAACGCTATTTCGATAGTCGCTGTTTCATTACATCGCTATTTTGATAGTCGCTATTTCATTACTCGCTATTTCGTACGTCGCTATTTTGTACATCGCTATTTCGTTCCAGAGCCCTTCCATCAAGATTCTACATCGATGATTTTGACCTATCTTAGCAATATCGTCGTGTTGTCTGTCTATGCGTTTATATTATTTCTGTCTGTAATACGATAGCTCCTAAACCGCTGAACCGATTTTTGGGTCAAGTGTTTGTCTTTACAACATCAACAGTGTAAAAATTGTTTTTGAGATATTTGTACAAATAATATTAAAACTGTTTTAAAGACATTCAACCCACTTTCCCTATCCAAATATTTGGGTAATGTTTATTCCTCAAAGGCGGAGTGCGCCTCAAAAATTTTATGATAGCCAAATAGAGTCCCCTTCGTTTTTTTTTTAATTTTTAGTGGTTTTCAAACAATTCTAACCTTGGGCCAATAATTTAAGAATCATTTTTATAAATAGGCAAGTACAAATTATTAAGAACTTTCGAATCCAAACAGATATGAACATGCCATTTTCAGATTAATGGTTTGTTCTGGCAACAATACAATTTTATGTACCGCTTGTTGGACTTAGGATTGAGGAATTGGATTGTACAAAATTGACAAGAAAGAAACCTTGTAATAATGAAGCACTGCTAGAAATGGAAAGGTTGCAAAAGCCAAAATTATACAACCTACATTTGGTTTCTTTCTACTTAATACTAAAAAGCAGTGGCGACTGGTGACGTTATAAATTGGGGGGGGGGGGAGAAATTTAAATTGCATGCAAAATGAGATTAAAAAACTTACCAAAACAATTTTATTTTAGTATTTTCCAAACAAGCAGCTACTTGGTGTAGGTTTTAGATTACATATCGCACCCCCGCTAAAAAATAGTCACAACTCAAAAAACGTTGTTTTGAGAAAATCGCTGTTAAAGAATTTAGTGCATTAGAGAGATTCATTTTTCACTTACATGACAAAATACAAGTTAACATGTTATTTTATATCAACAGGAACCTATTAACTCAATGTAATTGGTGCAGTACGTTTCTCAAAAAAAAATGATTTTTGTCGTTTTTAGTTAAAAAAAAGACAAAAA
The DNA here is from genome assembly GCA_963576565.1 of Aspidapion aeneum. Lineage (NCBI taxonomy): Eukaryota > Metazoa > Arthropoda > Insecta > Coleoptera > Brentidae > Aspidapion > Aspidapion aeneum. Next base: position 23,079,424 of record OY755043.1, read on the forward strand.
CCCGATATTGTGACACTTTTTTAGAACAAGGCATCATGACGTTGTAAATCAGGATGTCACGCAGGATGGTAAATAATATAAAAAAAGAAAACAAATAAAGAAGAAACTTTGTATTTATTTTTACAACGAGTTATAAAATGCTGAATAATAACTGGGAATGTGATTATTCTCTAATAAATTCAAAAGATTCTTTTCTTATTCTCCTTAATTCTAAGTACACTGAACAATTCGAAAAAACAGTCACAACACAAAAAAGAACAGTATTTTACTTGTTTTATGGGTCAGATTTAACCAATAGTTCACACAAAAACCTTTACAACTCGAAATGTGACTCTTTTCAGGATGAAACTCCACGTTCACGCTGTTATAAAGTCAAAAGTGACACTGTAAAGGAACGCATCCTCAGCTAAACTGGACAAAATAAAAAGTGCTTAATATCACACATTCCCTTTGCACACAGGATCACTTCGTGGATTGTTCATAACAAGACAAATAAAGCAAAAAAAAGCATTTCTTTTTTCACAACCGCACAACCAGTTTTCAGCATCGTATAATTTTTTATTAAATTTTCTATTATAAGTTTTTATGGAACACCCCTCAGTATTACTTACCCTAAAATTTTGGTTAATTTTTAGGTCTGGTTTATCTGGCCCTAAAGATTTTATTTGTAATGGAAGTTCGTATGTCAACGTATTTAAATTTGCAGTTAATTATGTAATATGTAACCAAAACAATGACACGCGACCAGCAAGGCTTTTTACTACTGACAAACCCCAAATCAAAACAAATTCATACGTCTTCACTAAGGATAGAACTGGCAACACTAAAAAGGGCAACGAACGTTTCCGCACGATGAATATGGCCGACGTCAACTAAAAGAAACATTCCTCCCCTCTCCGCCCGAGAACAGCCACCCATACACCGCTGAAAAATGGGTGAAGTTGAAACCTTGCCCCGCGCGGCGCTGCCGGCTTGTAATTATTTACGCTAAAAAAGTTCACCCAATTAATCGCTTGTTGTTAACCACAGATAATAAAAAGAACTAGACAATCATGTCGTAAGGGAAGATTTAACTTTTTTTTAAAATAAATCAATTAAAAATACTGTTTGTTGTCTAGTTTTGGAAGGGCACTCCCTGTAGCAGCCGCCACTGCTAAAGTCAAAAATAAAATAAATAAAAAAGTTTTTTAAGGAAAACGATTTTATAAAAAAAATGCACTAAAAAGTAAAAAAAAAATTTGGTTGATTATATTTACTACAGTCCAGATTTTTTACAATAGCACTAATGGCACATTATTAGGTACCTATCTTTAATAATCACGCCACGATTATATTTCGAACGTAAAAGTATATAATATGCCATTAACACTATTGCGAAATGTACAGTGTGTCCCATTTTCGATGGGATTAAATGAGAAACTTGGTTGTTATTAAAGTTATCGATTTTCTGATTGCACCTTACCATGCTTTGAGCCCTTAAAAATGGTATAATCAGATTTTTGCTACACCCCATAGTTTCGCTAATACAGGGAGTTTTAGAAAAAATTGCATTTTTAATAATCCCTTATATCTCGCTCATTTTGCAAGATATTTTTATTCTATAAAAACCTTTTTGTGGCAACTTTTTTAGAAGAAAACAATCAATGCAATCAGAAAATCGATATCTTTAATAATAACAGAGTTTCCCATTTAATCCCATTGAAAGTGGGACACGCTGTACACTGGTAAACAGAAATCTGCCAAATTATATTTTACCTTTTAGTGCAATTTTCTAATAAAACTTTTTTAAAAAATATTTATTTCATTTAGGTTTTAGGACAGTGGCTAAGCACTGCCTGGAAAAAGTACTTAATAAAACTAATCTGAATTATTTAAACGAATAAAATAATATATTTTAACTGACAACAACACTACAATATCTTGTAGAAAATATTAGTCTTTACCAAAAAACTCAGTCCTTTCTTCTTTGCGTTTTTCCTGTTCGTAAATAAAGTTTGCATAGGCCTCTTGTTCCTCCATTCGTTTTCTTTTGACATATGGCTTGTAGAACAACGTATAGCCGCCAATAACAGCACCAGATGCCCCGAGAGTCGCAGTCACTAAGAGAATCGGGTTACCGCGCTGCTTCCCAGTCCAGAATTGAAACCAACTCATTTTGGCTTTTCTTTATTTAAACACTAAAATTAAAATAAACTTCTACTATATCATATATGCTTGAATCGAGATACAGTGCCAATGTAATAGTGTATCCCCCACTTTTCAACAGAAGATATGAACTTGAAATTAAAGACATGATTAATGTAATGATAATTCTTAATAATAAGCTTTAAGCCAATGTGTTAAGCCTAAATCATTTTTCGTTGTAGTTGCAGAGTTTTTCTATGTAGTGCATGGGCCTGCCTCCACTTTAGAAGAAAATACAATACTAGGGTAATTTTCACCTCTCATATATTTTGATGCTGGGAATCGGTCAGAAACAAATCTCTCTTTTTAGTTTGTTATGTTTCAGTTTTTCAGTATGTTGCACTTCTCTGTAGAACCATCCAAGCCTTGAATCCCTGAGCATTTGTTGTAATTTAACAAATACTGACCTGACCTCACCTGACTGATGAAATTGTTAATATATTTTAGATACTGGGAATTGGTTAATAAAAAAGTATATTATTTACAACTTAAAAGGTCAAGAATATTTTTTTAAATTACAACAAATGTCAGGGATTAAAGGTATAGATGGTTCTACAGAGAAGAATATGTCTGATGACAGTTGATTAAACCGAAACATAACAAACTAAAAAGACAAATTTTTCTTTGATGGACTGTATAATTTTAAGAAAAGAAAAAAAATTATATAAACTGCAATATATATGTAGGTCCTCAAACACTTCATTATAAATGTATAGGGTGTTTTTCCCCCCTTTTTCTTTCCCTGAACTTGTGCTACTGACTGGTAGATCCTAAAATGAGGGTTTAAAGCCATAGTGATGTAACTCAAAAACAGCAAATTCATAGTTATGTCACTATGGCTTTAAACTTTCAAAATACTAAATAAATTTTCTGTCGTTCTTGGAGGTTCCTCCATTATTAGCCGGGTTCCGCGGATAAATATATATATATATATATATATATATATATGATATATATTACGATATATATCATGATATTTATAGCTTCATATATATCCGATATATTCAATAATTTTACTTATTAAACTAAAAAGGTTTTCTACCATTTTAAACATCAGAAAATTTGTCAGTACGCCCCTGTACAAAAGTATAAGCATCTGTAAAGGTGTAGTATCGATCGATTCGGCTGCCTCATAGGCATCTCGGAGATGACTGGGAATCCTCTGTTTCACATCTAGTAGATCCCCGACGCGACGATTTCTTTTGTTTTCTGTTTTTCCAGGTTAGAGCAGTTACTGTGTTTTCCATCTGTGTGTATTTTTGATTTATTAGTAAGTAGTAATTTTTATTTAATATGCCAAAACCAAAGCATTCAGTTTGATAATGATATATATATCAGATATCTGATATATATCCAATATATATCATGTGATATGATATTTATGTAATGATCAAGATATTTTCGAACCCCGATTATTAGTGACTTTCTTCAAGCATAAGTTAATTTTTCATATAATGTGATGACAACAATTGCCTTTCTGGTTCTAATATGTGCTTTTGTTTTGTATCCATAGAATAAAAACTTTCAAAAAATAAGAATTTCAGGCAACCTGAATGATTAAATGAAATTTTATCAAACTGCATTAATGTTGTGAAATTAGGATATAAATTATCTAAAGAATCAACTCTAGGACACTCTCTTGACAAACACTGAAGCTTATATAAATAAAAAAATTATAATGTCTCCTTCTTGGTTTTAGTCATTCCAAATTAATGTTTGCCATGTTATATTTTAGCACATATTTGTATTTAACAACAAAAAATATGATTACTATTCTAAGGTTAAGTGTCCTTGGCTACCAGAAGAAATTGAGCCAAGGACTTCTGAAAGGTTCCAAAACAAATTCACAGAAGACTCCTTAGGGTCTACTACGTTTTACCTCGATGCTTGAAAATGGGTGTTTCTTTTTTTAATGATAAGTTGAGGTCATCTTATACTGTTTTCAAGAAAAAAAAATGCGGATTTTTCACATTTTTTTTTAGAAATTTCAAAATTAAAAAATTTGTAAAATCTCATACAAATTGCTATAGAAAGAAGTTATTTGACGTTTATTATTTCGAGAAAGAGAGGGACCGCTCACAATCGACTGAGCTTTAAATAAATGGTAATTTAGCCAAAAATAAGGTGACCAACTGTCTGGCAACAGGTGATAAAAATTTATGGTTTTGTAGAAATGTATTTACGCATAGAAAAATGGTTACACCATATTTTTGAAATCTAATGTTCGACCTGACATCTTGCTCCAACATTTTAATTTGTCGCGCATTTTTGACTCTGTAAAATCGTCCAAAATCCTCTATTGAGCATTTATAATGAAAAAAATTATGCAGAAAGTTATAGTAATGTGTAATTTATGATAATGATGATTTACAGAAATTCAGCAGTTCGGTTCGGGTCACTCTTAGATTAAGTTGCTGCGCCGACACCTGCTAAATTACTTTAAGACACAACAAATCTAACCTAAAACCGCACAGAACTTAACTGAACCAAACCAAACTGAACTAAACCAAACCAAACCGAACCGTACAGCACAAGCAATCAGCAAAATTCTTGGTGAATAGTTCTAAATAAATAATTTCCTATAATTTGGGCCTTTAACCCTCAGATGCAGATTGCTAATCCATTCTGCATCTTTGTTGTTTTGTCTGTGAGCAACAAGGACTTAATCGCGATTAAACCCATGATCGCGCTTAAGTGCTTATGGTGCATCTGAGGGTAAGTCAGCGTAAGCAAATTGAATTGGGAAATTTGATATGGCCGAATGACCTGGAAACAGTCGGTCCAGCAAAAAATTTGTCAATGTGTCAAAACATCTGTGGGAAGGTCAACTGTACAAATTTTCAAAATTATGTGAAAAAACCGCTAAAAAACATGAAAAACTAGGTATGTAATTAATTTAAAATTGTAAAATTATAAATCCTAAGCTAATTTACAAATTTATGTCGAAAATTTGACGATGCAGTGATAAAAATTGATTTTTTTCAACCAAAACAAGTCAAAGAAAATCACTATGTAATGTTTTTTAAAAAATTATTTAAAAAAAAAACCATACTTTTTTTTTTTAATTTCCTGTATCTAAATCGACTAATAATAGTCCAAAGGATCATTTTCATACAAAAAAATCGTTATATAGTGCGTTTTGACGAGCGAGGTAAACGTAGTAGAACCGACTCCTTACCTATCTATTCCGTATCTTGTTTCTGACTGTCCTCCCTAATAGTGGAAGAGGACAAATTAGCCTGGTCAATAAAATAAGGCCTCCAAATATAAATTCCACTAAGAACTCCTAATACAGTAGCAAGTCCGATTTGAACACCAGTAAGAGATCCAAACCGTCTTATTTTAAACATAATAAATAAACTTTAATCATTATCCAAAACCGATTTTTTAAGTTAGGTTATTTATCTAATCAACCATTGAATACATTTTGGTAGGTTGAAGAAGAAAAGAGCTTTCACTGTACGAGGGAATTTCTATTTAACTGACCAAGAATTTACTGACCAACGAATTTTCGTATTTTTCAGGCCGCCTTGTTTGTAGCTATTTTTGTGTTGGCCTTGGTCCAAGCTGTTACCACTTCTTAACAGCTACAGTCACCTGCTAGTCAGCTACAACTCAGTTTTATCCCAAAAACCATATTCCGCTAGCTTTCACCACCAAAAAACCAACTACTATAACTATACCACCTACACCTAGCTTCTGTTGCCAAAAAAGCAACTACTACTACTACTACCTTGCCCTAGCTTCTACCAGCAAAAAACCAACTACTACCACCTTCTCCTAGCTTCTACCAGCAAAAAACCAACTAATACCTACCCTACATCCCCTAACCTCTACCAACAAAAAAGTAGTTGGTTTTTTGCTGGTGGAAGCTAGGGGGAGGTGGTAGTAGTTGGTTTTTTGTAGGTAGAAGCTAGGGGAATCTGGTAGTGGTTGGTTTTTTTTCTGGTAGAAGCTAGGGGAAGGTGGTAGTAGTTGGTTTTTTAATGGTAGAATCTAGGGGGAGGTGGTAGTAGTTGGTTTTTGATGGTAGAAACTAGGAGGAGGTGGTAGTAGTTAATTTTTTAGTGGTAAAAGCTAGCGGAAGGCTTTAGCTTTAATTTATTAGTTATATAGGACCTCAAATAATTCGCTCTGATATCAAAAAGTATAAAAATATCGTTGGTCTGTAAAATTCTCCCATAAATGCTCGCAAAAAAGCTACAAATGGGAACCGTGAGCTTTCAGTAAAGTCAGTTACTAAACTTCGCGAAAAGCCATTTACTTTTTTCACATTTATTTTTGTTTATTTTTGTGAAAGTAGAAAAGAAAAGGAAACACAAAATTTATATAAAAATAAAGCTCATTTATGTTAACCACTGCTAGATTTGTGTGGAGTTTATGGATCTATTAACATCAAAAATAAGTGTTGACATCATTAATCAAGAACCAGGTAAATAAAATATAATCCATAATAACATATAAAAGATACCTTGATGAGATAACATTTATTTTTAGGATGATATAGGATTTAAGTAATGGCCGAAATCGAGATATTATCAGAATGTTCTGATCATTCTGATACCAAATCAAATATTTCGACAATCTCAGGAATTCACTATTTTCAATATGAGTTTGTTGAGCTGCAACACTTGATTAATCCAGAAAAATGTCCAGAATCTTCTGGTCATTACTCGGCTACTACTGCATCAAAGGATATTCAAGATCAAAATGATATTGTACCTTTTAAAGCTCATCAAAAACTAGAAGAAACTGGTAAGGATGACCTTGAGTTAGATTTCAATCATAAAATAAATAACTTAATTTTAACTAATAAAAATTTGGAGCACCAATTAGGAAATGCAAATGATCAAATTCATAGATTGCTAAAAAGTTTAGGCAAAAAGAATACTCCATTGTTTCAAGAAAAATATAAGTTGGAAGCAAAAATTTTACACTTAAATTTAGAAAATAATAAACTTTCAAATCACTGTAGTACATTGCAACTTAAAAATGGTCAAATAGAATTAAAAATTAATAAACTAGAAGCTAATTTTAATGATTTACAAGCCAATTATATAAGACAGAAGTCTTCCAACCAAGCTTTGAAAGATAAAATTTCAGAACAGTATTTAGAAATAAAAAATTTAACAAAATTTAATTCTGAAGTGTCTGTTAGTGTGAACAGTGCTAAAATAGAATTAGATAGACTAATAAAATCTAATGACTTTTTACAAGTAAATTTTAATACTTCAGAGAGTGTTAGAGCTAATTTAAGGGAAGAAGTTGAAGATAGTAGATCAAAAATCAGATTCTTTGAGAAACAAATTGCAAATTTAAACTTAGAACTGACACAATGCAAAAATAAATATAGTGAACTACAATTAATCCATTTAAGAGAAAAACAAGTTTTATTAAAAAAACTAGAAAATGTCTCGGAAAATAAAAACAATGTTGGTAGTTGTCAGATAAACAAAGAATCCAGTAACTCTCATAATGAAAATTTTGAGAATCTTTATAATGTGTCTTGTTACCAACTAATAATTGAAGACCTACAAGATGAAGTTAATAAAACAAAATGTTACATTTCAGAAAAGCAAGTTGAATTTGATAAAGTAAAAAAAGAAAACTCACAGTTGGTTTCGCAATGTTTGATACAGCAAAAGAAACTTCAGGAAAATGAAACAATTATTGAAGGCCTAGAAAATTATAAAAAATATATTTTAAATCAGTTAGATTTTTATAAAGGAAATGAAATTAGGTTAAACAGAGACATAGCCCAATTCAAGGAGACAATTAGAACTTTAGAAATTGAAATTGAAAACAAAAATAAAGAGAAATCAGAAGTTGAGATTACAATAAATAAAATTAGAAATCAGTTTATTGAAATAAAATCGGCTTATGAAAAATGTCAAACAGAATTGCATGATAAAGAACAGAAAATTTTACAATTACAAAATGACAAACAGGAACTATTTATGAATAATAACTGGACTATTTGTAAACTTGAAAAGGCCATGGAAAAAGATGTTATTTTAGACAATTATAAAGTTAAAATTACAACACTTTATAATGAAATTAGTAATTTAACTTTAAAATTAAATGAATTAAATAGTGTTCTACTTGAAAAGGATAAAGACATTTTAGATAAAACTGAAGAAATTGGTAGGTATGACTCTGTTTTAAATCAGTATAAAGCATTAGATGAAGATAATAAAATTAAAATTAAATATCTCAATGATTCATTTAGAGATGAATGCAATGCCAGTTCTGAATTAAACGACAATTTGAAGATTTTACAAAAAGAAATACAAGCTAGAGATTTTGAGTTGAATCAAGCTAGAGATGATCTTAAGAATATCAAACAAAATTTGGATTGTAGTAATAAAGACATTAAAGAAAAAGAACAACAAATTTTTATTCTTGAAGAGAACAGTAAAAAAGTAGAAGGTATTTATAAATTGTATTTAGAAGGTAATACTGATGATAAGAAGGCAGAATTGTTAAAAACTAACAATCCTTTCAATTTTGATCACAATTTGCTAAGAAGCCTCATGGAAAAAATTAATTTTGATGAATTTCAAGTTTTAACTAACCAAAAATTGACAAAATATGAAGAAAAACTGACATCAATAAAAGAAAATTTGCTGAACTATTTGGATACTGATCAAAGTAAACTGAAGACATCTAATGATAATAATGAAAATATAAAAAAATTGCAAATTCTTCTAAAATATAAAGAATTGGAAATCAAAGAGAAAACAAAGAGGTAAGATAGTTATTTGTTTATTTATATTATACTGTTAAGGGTTCATAACAACATAGAAAATGAGTAAATGTCAAAAACAATATGTCAATATTTTGACAACTCAATGTACAATAATGGCACCTAAACTCACTAATAACTCACTACCCAAATCGGTTAATTTCCTTTGTGTAAATATCTCGCGATTTCTACAGCTCAAATCTCTGACTGCCTCGTCTCGCAATATCGGCCTGCTTTTATAGGGTATTCGATCTTTCGCGAACGATTTATCCTTTTTCGCCACAAGCGAAAATCAATCGAAAATGCGGCACAAGTACGTTTTTAGTAACAAAATTGTGATTTTTAGATTTGAAACTAATATTAGAACACTTCTTCGCAAACTGAAAGAGCACATGAGGGGGAGAAATGTTGCAGAAAAACATTTAAACTCTCTCCAGCATTTGTACAATTCAATAGCAGATGAAAACAATTCACTTAAGCTGTCGTTAATTGCAAAAGACAAGGAAATTGAGATCACCCAAATACTTTCTGATAAGTATAAGCTTTCAAACTATAACCTGAAAATAAACTTAAATGATTTAGAAACGAAAAGCAGTGGTACTTGTGAAGATTGTTTTAAACTCGATGACACTAGGCAAGAGTGTTTGTACTATCAAAAAAAGTGTGAACACTTGACAGATAATTTTAAAAAGTTACAAAAGGATTTCGCTGATTTCAGGAACAAATTTAGTGAACAGGTAAGGTTTTACATCAGACCATAAGAAAACTGAGAATGTTTAAATCTGCATATACTGTTTAGCTAAAATATGATTTAAGTTGATTTTAATGAAAGAAAAAGTGTTTATTTTTAATTCAAAATTAGCACTTTTCCGGCACATTTATTTTAAAGCAAAATTTCCATTTTATACACGCGTTTTTGTGTTTGTTTTCTTATTAACCAAAATACATTTTCATCTATTTAAAATTGAAAGAAAACTGTCTTTTTGTAGTTTTATGTTCTATGTGGTTTTTTTATGTTTTCCGCACTTTAGAAGAAAAAATACTGTTCCTGACACTTGCGCAAGTAAATTTCCCGCACTTAAAGCTTACATGAACTCGGCTTCGCGTCGTTTGTCTGACTTTCTGCGGAAAAACTTAACTTTGCTCACCGATTAGGAAAAATACCATTCTCCCACTTTGCACTTTTAGGTTCTTTCCTCAAATTTAAAAGAAACAATAATTGAGCTAGATCATGCAAAGGAGTCTGCTAACGAGAAGTTGTCAGCACTCACCAAAGATATCGAACAAGCGGAAAAAATGATTTTGGAACTAAAAAGTGACTTGCTTCATTCCGAGACAGAGAAAGAAGCTTTAGTGACTGAGAAGAGGTTTTTGCAAAGGCTTTGCAATGACCTTAAAGTAGCTATGAAATCATATTCAGACCAAAATCAGGTAACATTAAAAAAACAGAAATAGTTGAAACATTGATTATAAAATATTTAGTCCTGGTTACTTATCTTCTTCGTCGTACTTCCGGTTGTAGGGCCCCCAAACAGGCTGACAATATTTTAAAGGATTGACTAAAATAATGTTAGAGTAATTCCACACCAAATCATCCAATGGGGGTCATGAAAAAATCAAAATTTTGATAACATGTATTAGTGTCCATAGGAATACCAAATTAACAAATTTTAATGTCGCCTCCCGTATTTTACAGGCCACTTTAAAAGTAAAAAAAGAAGAAAATCAGTTGTGGCCTTATTTTTTTTTATTTCTATTGTATTAAATCTTATGTAAAAAGAAATTTGACAGAAGAAATCTTTAATATTGGTTGGATAATCCAATAGAGAAAAAAAAATTAACCTCACTTTTTTGACATGGCAAAAATAGTTTTAAAAAAATAGTAAATTTTATGATTTTCTCGATTTTTAATTTGTGGTCCATTAAAAAAAAGTCTACGCACATTAAAGCTTAGTGGCTTGACTATCATACAAGGCAAAAGAAAAATGTCTAGGTCTATTGCTTTCAGTAAACAAAATTTTTTAAAATTGGAAAATCTGCAAAAACCTCAGAATTTGCAACTTTTGACTAAAAAAATTGTCATGTCTATCTGTCAGTTAAAACTTCGCTTGTGCCTTGTTTTACTTGACAATGTATCGTCTAAATAAAAGTAAAATAAAAAATCTGGGTCTGTCATTTTAACATCAACTTTTAAGCTATTTGGTTAAAGCATGTAAAAAATCTAATTTTTTTATTGAGTCACAAAAGGAAAAAAATTATGTATAAAAATCATCATCAGGGGATCTTATTTATAGCCACATACTGTTTTGCGTGACATCCTAGTTTGTGGGTTCAAGTCCCATCTTCGTACACTGTCTGAAATTTTTTTTTAGTTTTAAGAATACATTTTTGGTGAGATACGGACATTAATTAGTTTGTTTCTTTGGTAAATGAAATGGTTCAGGTTTAACAGTGGCGTACGCAGGAGGGAGGGGGGTTGGAGGCCTAATCTTTCCAAAGCCATTAAATAACTTCTCCTAAAGATTGAATTTTTCTGAAAGAAGACTTTGCTTTTACTTAAGCCCCCTCTCCCAACCCGCTTGGAAAATTTCTGCATACGCCACTGGGCATTAAAAAAACTAACTACAAAACTAACGCATGGTAAAAGCCCATGTGATGCGTTTGGAGGTACTGTGAAACGATTTGTTTTACATTAAAATCTCAAACAAACAACAACTGGACACCATTTTTTCACTCCTCTGGATGATTTAACTATAGATGCTAAATTTACTTCAAGCTCAGAAAATTTTTTTTTTCGGTTTCTGAAAATCTTTTCCGATTTTTTAACATTAGGTAACTACTAAAAAAGTAAATAAACTTTTAAAAAATTTGTGTAGTGACCTTATGAAGAGAGTTTAGATCATAATTTATTGAACAGTGCTCATATAAATAAACTTTACCTTCTGATAAACCTTAATTTGCAGGGGCGGATCTAGAAACTTTATTTTGGGGGAAAATATCATAATAAGTATTTCATAAAAGTATTTTGCATAGTGACCAGGAGGTGTATTCTGTGTGTCAAAACTGAGTAAAGTTTCAGATTTGGGGGGGGGGCATCCCCCCCGTAGATCCACGCCTGTAATTTGTGATGCAATTTAACATCACTAAAAATATTAAAATAACAAAAAAATGTGTAGTTACCTTAAGGATTACAGACGCAGATTTTTTATTCTTGTTTTTAAAAGTATATGATACAGTGAAAAATTTATCCTACTTGATTACCACCAGCACCCCGATTGACAGGGTCATTTTTGATGCTGAAGTTGAGGGATTCCCAGACATTCTTAACTTCTTCGTAGAACTCCAAGGTAACGTCTACTTTTTAAATATGTTTTATACAAGGAAGATATAGTCCTTGAGTATAGCTTTCCAACACTGTATCAAAAATTTAAGAAAACATTACATTTATACCCCAAAAAAATATGAAAACTTCGAAAATTTCTGTGTTTTTTGGATATTCTCTAAATTGCTCTAATTAAGCCAGTATAAAAGATTTTGCTAAACATCACATTTTTTTGAAAACTACTTTTATGCATGTTTTCAAAATTATAGGTTATTTTTTTTAGGTGCTGTTTACTATGAGCATAATTTTTTTCTTTAAAGTCCCATTTTGCCCGTTTTTAGACTTTTCAAATGCGTGTACAACATACTAATTGGATTAAAAAATCTAAAATTGTAGTAAGCATCATTAAAGAAAAAAATTAAATGTCAGGGCAACACTTTTTTTGTTTGGATTGTTGTTTTGTTTGGATGACTTGGCGTGGAATTGCTCGTTATTAAATTTTATTAATTTTTCTTGGTAGTTTTCTTATGGAGTAATATTCTTTTTATTAGATTTTTGAAATAGGCCTAATAGTGCAGGGGCTAAAGGACCGCAGTTTGGCAATGGATTCCAGCTGATAATAGGTCATACATTAACTATCCGGGTGTTGCCTAGCTAGTTTTTGGTGCCTTTTTTTTTGATCACCATTCCTTTTATTGACGTTTTTGGTGCCTTTTTTTTGATCCCCATTCCTTTTCTTGACATGTTCAAATTGAAAATTTAACTAAGTTGACGCCCTAAAGCCACAGTGACTCAAAAATGCATAAAGATGTGTCAAATCTAACATAAAAATAAAATTATTGTAGTTTTTTAAATTTTAGCTATTGCTAAATTTATTGAGGTAATATAAAAAAAATAAATATGTTTATTACTTGTTTTACCAGATTTTCCTAAAAACCAGGCTCCATATCAAAAAATATAATTTATAGTTTATTGTAGACAATAAAATTTCCTTTTAAACGATGTATAGTAAGGCAAGATTAGTTTTATCTATAACAATTTAGGGGCGTCCGTAAATTAAATCAATTTTTCACAAGTTTTATCCAATTTTCTCAGAAACTTTTTTTCGGAAAAAATGTATTGCACACTTTATTGCAGAAAATTAAATTCCCTTTTAACAATGTGTAAGTCAGTTCAGTCAGACTAATGACAAACTCTCCAGTGGCGTCCGTTTATTGAGAAAATGTAAAAACATGCCCTCTATCAAAAATTGTTCTCTATAGTCGATTGTAGACAATAAAATTTCTTTTTAAATGCTGTATAACGAAGTAAAAGTTTTCTTTAAATTAAAACTTTACAGGCGTCCGTTAATTAAATCAGTTTTTACAAATCACCAATCACATTAATTTTGTTATATAGGCTTTTTTCGATTTTCTCAGAAAGTAAGCTCAATTGACAAAAATGTGTTTTATACTTTATTGTAGAAAATAAAATTTTCTTTTTACCAAGGTGTAAGTCAGTGGCCTTTGATAACTGAAAACCAAGCTTTTTATAAGAGATTTATAGCCCTATAGTTGATTGTAGAAAATAAAATTTCCTTTTAAATTGGTCATAACACATTAAGATTAATTTAATTTTTAAAAATTCAAGGGCCTCCATAAATAAACTATATTTTTAAAAATCGTCAAATGAACCACCACACTATAGTCACCATCTGCATTAATAGTCCGCATTTTTTATGCATTTGTGTGTCACTGTGGCTTTAGGGCGTCAACTTAGTTAAATTTGGACACCCTATACGCTTAATTTGCGATAAAGCATTTTTTCATCTTGGCAGTACTTTTTACCTTTCTAGCCCGCGTAGCAATGGCTCGTGACGTCTGTCCCTGTGTATTTGTGCATGCCTGTCTGGCCCACAATAGTTCCTAACCTCCATGATAGCGACAGTTTTTTGTCTGTTTAAAAATTGAAAAAATGCTAACATTTTAACGGAGCATCGCATCAATATGCGGAATAATATAGTAGAAACGTTTTTCTCAATAATTTATGTTATTACTAAAAACGTCGTAGGAGCTTGCGTTTCTGAGATATTTACAACAAACTATTTTGAAGGCTGATATAGCGTGGAGTTCACTTGGAGTGTGCTAATGGGTTAGGACGATATCAGATCTGTCACGGATCTACTTATTTATTTTTTTTAGTCTTTGAAGGAGCAACTAACCGACTTTAGCAATGAAAAAGTCCAGTTTAGTAGCTTACCTCTTATGGATACTATCATTCCTGCCTCACCAGTATTATTCGATGACAAAATGGTTCAAGATATATTGCAACAGCATAAAACTTCTGCCACTCAGATATCTCCTGTTAATTTAAAGGAATGCCTGATTACATTGAAAGCTGAAATTGCAGGTTTGCAAAATCAGATCGCAAATATGGGCTAGGTATGATTTTCGTATTAATTGATTGTATTAGTAGTCTACAGCATGGTTAAAAGCTATAGGATTCATGGACTGCTTGCTGTTCTTAATGTGTGTAAGAGAGAAAAATATATTTGGTCAGTGTCTTGAAAAATTTTTCGCTGTTTTAGACTCGTATTCGGGCTAGTAGTGCGCAAGTACGTTTTTAGGAAGTTTTTCGTCATTTCGCCATGTGCTGCGAAACAGGTGAAAAGTGGGTATTGGTTTTTCACGCAAATCCTAGCTCAAGCCATGCCGCGTAACATTTAGCGTTCAGGAAAAAGTACAGATGGTTCAATGGTATTTCGGAGGGGGGATAGCTCTCAAGATAGCAAATTTATTTGTTGACGCGTTTGAGGGAAGGGATATTCCAAGCCGTAGCACGGTCTAAAAAAGAGTGACCTACTTCCAAGGAGCAGGGTGTGTCAATTTTTGCCACAAATGCAGTGGTGGAGAGGCACCTCCTGTTCGTGAAATGGGAGAGGAAAGGGAAACGCTCGAAACTATGATTTGTGCCGCAGCAAAAGCTTTGCCTTCCTGTAAGGCAATTGCCAATGATGTGGGCGATGATATTTCACCCTTAACCGTCCAAAACATTTTGAAACGACATGCGTACCGTTTTAAAGAAAACTCAATAAATTTTTCCAGATGATCAGTTTCGAAGAATGGAGTTTTGTAAAACCATGATTGCAAAAGCGAATCAGGATGAAACTTTTATTCAAAATGTTTGTTTTATAGACGAAAGTTCATTTTTACTTTACTTTACGTAGTTACTGGTCACGGAAAAATAAACATTTGGCATACTGCAGAACGGATCCAGTATCCTCAAAAACCTAATGTCTGGACTGGGATTTTGGGTGACAATATCATTAGTCCTTTTTTCATCAATGGTAGTTTACGAGCGAGAAATTATTTAGCTTTGGTGCAGGTCCATATCTGCGATTTGAGAGATGCAAAATGTTAATTTTAACCAAATTTGGTTTACGCAAGATGGTTGCCCAGCTCATGACACTTTGCCTATGAGAGTGTTTTTAAATAAAACGTTTGTAAGGCGGCTTATTAAAACCAAGCATGGTACTAGATATCAGCTGGCCTCCGAGATCACCAGATTTGACACCCAATGATTTTTTTATGGGGCTATGCAAAAAGCCAAATTTATTCGCATGGCCATTGATAAACTTCGGGCAAAAATAATCACCACCCTATAATCAGTGACACCTGAAATGCTAAGTAATGTCCGAACTGAATTCTATAACAGGCTCGAATACTGTTGAGCACAGAGCGGTGGTATTTTTGAGAATTTAATTCGTTATGTAGTTTTTAAATTAATATGAAAGAATGTGCTTTTAAAACAAAGCCCTCTCCTATTTGCTTCGCTGGGGAAGTCATAAACTTTAATTTGTGGTAGACACGGCATTAAATATTAAACAAAAGAACAAGCTTGAAAACAAGGATTATCCGTTTTATTTTCGTCTAAATTTCCGTTATTTTATGCACAACTACCCTGGATCGCTTTTCTTTACGAACTGTCGAAAGAAAAGATCGCCGGGCTAGGGGAAACAATCGATGTCCTAAATTTCCTACCTATACGTTACCGGGGCGCACAGAGTGCAGGTATTGGCTGTGGGTCTGGCTATCCTGAACCAAGGGGCGTAACCAAGTGTAAACTTCTGTTCTTTTTTCTTATATACTATATATTTTAGGCATATGCAGTTTTTCTTATCTTACATAGAGTAATAATTTCCAAAGAATCCTATAGCATTTATCCATACTGTATAGTAGCAGTAGTAGGTAGTAGTGTAGATTTGAGATCGACTCTAAAAAAAATAATTAATTTTGTGGGCTCTTTCTTTGTCTTAGGCTTTCCATTTTGTTTGTCCTTTGTCTTGCTTGTCCTTGTCGAAGCAAGCAAGGAACCATACGCAATGAGCACTTTTTTAAAGCTCCATTGAAAAAAGTGTCTTAGATAAAAATAACTATTGTACATTGAGATATCGGAAACGGTAATAGATTTTTGGTCAAATTTGAAAAGCCCAAGCTTGAAAATTCAGTATCGATATTAAAAATATCTACAGGGTTTCTCAAAATATCAAGCAAAAACTAACAATTGTGTTTTTTGAAAAGTCTAAATATCTTTGATATCTTGTCAACAGATCAGCAATACATAGAATATTTGAAAATGTGACAAATAATGCAATGTGTTGTAACGGTTAGTGAATATTAAGACAGACATTTAAAGTACCAAATGTGACAAACAATACTTATGAACTAAAATTTAAAAAAATACTTTAGTTTTTGTGTGAAAAAAAAACCGAACCAGCAGCGTAATACTGGTTCAGCGCTTCACGTGTTTATATTTATTAATTAAATTAAAAATTGTACTATATATTATTTATCTATTTGTATCTATCGGTATCATCCTTAGATTAATAAACAAACACCAGATAAAACTGTTTACAAAAGTAAGCCATCCAGCAGATTTTATGGTAAAATGCATGTTTGCCGTCTCGGTGCGGTGCTTTTCCTAACAGAACATTTCTAAGATTACTTAAACCTCAGCAATGTGCTTTTTCTTTATATTTAGGCTTTAAATAATAAGGTCGACAACGTCGCAACGTAGACGCCGACGTCACGGCTGTGTCGTCCTATGTGTTCCGTGGTTTAGTCGGCTATTTTTGCGAGTACAGTGTTTCAGCGCGGAGTTTTACGTTTTTTGTGAGCATTTTGAAATTATTTGAAATAAAAACTATTTAGAAGACAAAAATAATGGTGCACCAATGTGTTGTTTGCAAAAAAATGGACTATTCCACAATTGATATTTCGAAGGTAAGCATCTTTATGTTTTTTTTATCATAACATTAGTTTGCCTTTAAGGTAACCAGTGGTGTAGCTTCCGTGGTTTTGATGGAAAAAATAATTCAAATTCTTGGTTTTTGGGAAAATAAAAAGGGCAAAAATTTTTCAAAAAAATAAAGTTTAAATTTTTGGAAAAACCTTTTAATACAATTTTTTTTCTAGGTTTCCTCAAAAACCTGAAAAAAGACAAAGGTGGATATCCATTTTGGGGTTGGAAAATAAACCAATAATTAAATATGCATTTATTTGCTCAGACCATTTTGATCCCAGTGATATCATCACTATAAGTACTAATGGAAAAAAACAAATCAGGCCAGATGGCGAACCTAGGTTTGACATTTCTGTTTTTGTAGATTCTGCATCATACAGGTAAGGGTTTTTACTAAAATTTTATAACCATTTTAAATGACTTAATCCCAATTAAACATATATTTTTTGTAAAATTTATACAGGGTGATATTAACCTTTTTTTATCCATCATACCTGTTTAAATACAGCATACAGCTAAAAAATTGCTTGCTGGCTCCATCTCCTGCAATGTATCTGAATACCAATGACATTTTAAGTTTATGTAGGATGTACTACTATTGGTCAAATGTATTTTCTTAAATAACTACATAATATATACAGATTCTAACCTACTAACTAAAAAATATTAAAAATATACATTTTTAAGAAAAAAAATACTTGGAATAATATAAGTTAAAGTAAAAATTCAGAACTGGGAAAAAATTGACCTACATAAACATAGCTAAACAAGTCTGGCTTCTCAAAAAATATACAGGGTGTCTTAATTGCCATGGGCCACTATTGCTATCTCAGTAACTATAAGAACTACAAGGTTATTCATATTAGATAAAATGAGCAGTTTTTGGGGGAGACTAAAAATCTGGTTTCACATTTAAAAAAAAACTATTATATCCCGAGCTACGGGGTATTTTCAAAAAATTGCTCCCATGTTGGTTCAAGCTATGATAAAACGGTAAAAGTGACAAAAAACTTAAATACCATTTTTTAGCATTAAAATACAAACAAATATGGACATGTGATACATCGTTCAAATCATAAAAAAAAGTTCTTATAAAATATAGGTCCGTATCTAGAAAAGTAAGTTAATGGTAATATCTGGAAAACTAGACGTAGTAAATTTTTATAAAAAATACCAAATTGAAAAACGTCAAAAATGCAAAAAAATCCTTTACGATTTTTTTGTAAAAGCTATACTTTTTATAAAATATAAAAGCTATACTGCTCATTTTATCTAATTTGACCAACCTTGTAGATCCTATAGTTAGCGAGATGGCAATAGTGACCCATGGCAATTAAGCCACCTTGAAATGACAGGATGTTGTCCTGCAGGGGTGAGCTGCCAGCTTTATATAAACCCAGCAAGCCCACACTGAAATATTAAATCTTTTTTTGATGTTGGTATTTCATAATTAGGTAGTGCTTTAATGTTAGGTACAGTCGGGGACTTTTTAAATATTGCCCCCCTCGAAAATAAAAAATATCCCTATTTGAAATTCAGAAAAGTTTGAACCAAAACAAAAAATTTGTGAACCTTACCTCTGTCTGTATACATACATATTTAAACATTTTTTTTAAATTCTTTAAATGATTAATTTTGACAGAAAAAACATACACTGGTAATTTCCCTGACTGTATGTCTGTGTTTTAAATCCTGTATTTTAGAACAATTGTATTTTTAATGAATGAATTTAATTTCTTTATAAAGAAACTATGTCAAACGAAAAAGAATCAGGAGGCATCATAACAGGCGAAAAACCATTCTGAGAAATTAAGAGCACACAAAAATTGTGGAATATCAACATTAAAATATAAAAATATTTGATATTTCAGTGTGGATATATAAAGTTAGCAAGCCCACCCTTGTTTTTTTTAAGAAGATGAAAAGAAAAAAAATTGCTGAACAAAGGGCAAATAAAAAGCACACAATTCTGGATTATTTACTAACTTTGTAAAAGTATTTAATAGTTCAGTGTGGGCTCTATATGGGATGTCTGTAACTTGGAACCCTATGGAAAACGTTTTTATTATTAATTTTAGGAAAATAAGTGATTCTTCATAAAAAGTTCTGCATGTTCTATAACTTCAAATAGCAATATTAGATATTTATTTTTTTTAGTCATATATGAGGTTTCTCAAAAAATATGAATTTTGTTCAAGGCTAAAGTACCTTTATTTCTAACAGTATCGTAAATTGCTACTAAAAAAAGTTGTTTAGAACTAAAAATTATTTTTAAATTTGCAACCATATTCAATGAAATTTATATTCTATCAACATTTTATTTGTATCTGAGTGCATCTTAGGTTACTAATTTAACTACAGTTATATTTGCATTGTTATTGTAGACACATTTCAGAAAATAAAAAGTAATTTTTTCATTATTTGCATATTTAAACGTGGGTTTTATTTCAGATCAACTTTTCTTAACAATTTTCGATAGGTATTGTCAAAAATAAAGTTATTTTACTTTTGACTAAAATTTATATTTTTTCACAAACCTCTTATATGCCTTAAAAAATTTGATATCTGATTATTGTATTTTAGGTGTTAGAACATGCAAAAATTTTTATACAGAAAAGTTTTTTTTGTAAAATTAATAATAAAAAAGTTTTCCATATGATTCCAACCGACACATAATTTTTAAAGCCAGCAAAGTACCCTTTGTTTAAATTTCCCAGAATTCTTTGGTTGAATAAAAATATTTTAAAAACACATTTTTGAACAAAGTTTTTTTAAAAACTCATTATATCACACATTCCTATGTTTTTGTATATGTCAAAAATAATGTTTATCTACAGGACTGATTATTTACATGTATTTTTTGGTTTTAGTTCAGACTCTACTGTTTTTGATTCACCTGGTGAAAAATCTTTAAGGTGAGTTTTTATATATTTCCTAGTTACATGACTCATTTGGTATATGAAGGGACTCATATGCACTGTTAGCCCGCGGTTAGAAAAACGATAACTGCAATGGACTGTAAATATTTTAATTAATGAAAGCGCGAACAAACATAAATATAATGATATGAAATTACGAAATAATTAATAAGGTCCATAGGTCAATTGTGGGCGCCACACGACGGGAATCAGAAACAGAGCACTCACCCGGTTTGCAGCCAATTTCTCCACTTCCAAGGGGCCCCTGTTTGGATCTAAAGATGTCACCACGTAGCTGAAGGGCTGAAGTTTCTAGTTCTATGCTTCAGTACACCAAAATCGAGCACTTTCAGGTGTAGAAATTTGAAATAGTTGGAGAAAGTAAATTAACACGCCATTTCTCGAGGCGGTTGACAAGGATCTCTCTGATTCTTGGTGCGCATGTCCAAAATGCGCGAATGCACTTTGTCCTTCATCCAATTGTGTGGTTTTAAAAATTTACAAACAACCGCGAAATTTTAGCGCCCTCCAAAACACACAATTTTAGAATCTCAACCGGACAGATATAGATATAAGAAAAATGATCGACCGATAAATATAAATGAATGAAAACAGATAAGTATCGTAAGTTTATTTAGAGATAACGAAATCCCGAAAAATGCAAAACAAACAAACAAAAAATTCAAAAAAATAAAAATAAAGAAAAACCTATTGTAATACCCGGTAAAAGGTAGAAAAATTAAAATTACTTTTAATTTGGCAAGAGGCACAGTTTTACAACTGGCCGCTTATAAACACCGGTAACCGTTTGTACCGTCGCAACACGCACCTGACCGTCCCCGCCGGGATGCAGTTCGATGACCCGACCGACCTGCCATTTCAAAGGTGATTGAATGTGATCACTTGTTATGATAACCAAATCATTTAATTTGATATTTGGGGACGAATCAGCCCACTTGTGTCGCTGTTGTAGCGTATGCAAATACTCTACAGAATACCGTTTCCAAAAATCATTATGTAGTCTTTGGATTAGTTGCCATCTCGAGAGCCGATTTAGGGGAACCTCGGACAAATCTGACTCCGGAATTTCCGAATTAAGGGGTTCAAGGGTCAAAAAATGCCCAGGGGTAAGAGGTTGAAGATCGTGTGGGTCTGAAGAGGCAGGAGATAAAGGGCGACTATTAAGTACGGCTTCTATGCGACATGTAAGGGTGGACATTTCCATGATAGACAACTTCTGGTCGCCGACTACTCGAACAAAGTGAGTTTTAAAACTTTTGACTCCAGCTTCTGCCAGGCCATTGAAATGTGGACTGAGAGGAGGTCCCAGATGCCAACGAATAGAAAGTCTGGTGGACGCACTTCTTGCGTAATCAAGTAATTGGTTACGAAACCCTATAAAGTTACTGCCTTGATCTGACCAGCATTGCGTCACGTTTCCACGTCTGGAAATGAATCGATGGAATGCACCTACAAACCCTTCGGTGGACAGTTCCATGGTTAATTCCAAATGCACGCAATGTGTAGCCGTACAGACAAACACACATACATACGATTTGAAAGCCTTACAACCACGGTAACGATGAGGAATCACAAAGAAAGGTCCACAAAAGTCGATAGCTACACTCGAAAAAGGTTTAAGTTGATTGATTCGATGAGCGGGAAGTGAACTCATTATGGGCGGTCTATAGGGTTTAGGGTTGATTCTAAAACATTGCAAACACTTGGATATGGTTCTTTGAATTGCCCGTCTGGCAGATAATATCCAAAATTGCTGTAAGAGCAGATTATGTAATGTTTTAAACCCAGGATGAAGGTATTGTCGATGAGCGGACTCGATAAGAAGAGTAGTTAAACGATGGTTACTCGAAAGTAAGACGGGGTGTTTTGCAGAATAAGACAAAAGGTCAGATTTTTGTAATCTGCCACCGACTCTAATGATATTATTTTCATCAAGAAAAGGTGAAAGTTTTCGAAAAGGTTTCGGTATTGGTTTATCCTTAGATAACGCGGAAAAAAGCTCAGAAAAACAAGAACCTTAAGAAGGTATAACGCACTTTGCATCTCACCGGTGGTAGGAAAAACAATATTCTCAAAAATAACTTTTTGGTCCGGCGGCTTAGTGGGTTTTTGATAGGAATGGTTTTGAAAAAGGTTAACTATTCGAAGGACATAACAAATGATACGTTGAATTTTTGATATAGATGAATATTTGATAAGAAGCTGATCTAAGAAGTTAACGTCAATTATCGCATTGCAACAGACCTTTGGCTTTTCCTCCAGATTAATATCTCCGAAATCAATCGGCATTTTTGATTTATGAAAATCGGGCCATTCGTTTTCGGGAGACCACAAAAACGACGGTGCGTTCCACCACATGTCATGTGACATGAGCTGTGAAGGGGTGGCCCCTCGTGACGCAATATCGGCTGCATTTAAAGCAGAAGGAATGTAGCGCCATGAGTTTGAGGGAATGATTTCTTGGATTCTACTGACTCGATTTCCAACAAAGGTTTGCCAGCGATTAGGAGGGGATGAAAGCCAATGCAATACGACTTGCGAATCGCAGAAAGTAACGATATTTGTAAAAGTTATTTTTCCTTCATAGCTAGATAAAACGAAGTCAATTAATTCGCTTAAAAGAAATGCGCCTAGGAGTTCTAGCCTAGCCAAAGTTTGTGACTTTATAGGCGCGACCCTAGATTTTGCAGATATGAGAGAAACAGATATATTATTTTCCTCTTCTACACGAAAATATACGACGCCTGCGTAGCCTCGAATTGAAGCGTCACAGAAGCCGATGATTTGACAGGTATTGGTTTTTGACAGTTTGATTTGTTGGGGTAATTGAAAATTGGAAAGAAGCGGGAATTCAGAACGAAGTTTGTTCCAAGAGTCGATGATATCCACAACTGTTGCAAAATAAATTTTGCTTGTAGCAACAAGGGACAAAGAAAACCTAAGGGATCGAAGATTGTTCCTATGATAGATAAAATAGAACGTTTGGTTGGGGGTTTGTCCTTCATTCGGCATTGATAAGAAAAAATGTCGTTTTTTGGATGCCATTGAAGTCCTAAAACTTTGATAAAGTGGGGTTCCTCCTTGTCAAAAGAGAGAGGCATTTGACGATCGGATTCTGGCAATGTTGCCAATAACTCAGGACAATTGCTTGCCCATTTTTTAAGTTCAAATCCTCCCGACTTCAACAAATCATTGAGTTCTGTTTGAAGGGAGAGAGCTTCAGAAAATGAAGGGCTAGTTCCCAAGATATCGTCGATATAGATTGACGTTTTTAGAACTGTACTAGCCATAGGAAAACGTTCCTTTTCTCTCTCTGCCAGCTCATTTAATGTACGCATGGCTAGAAAAGGTGAGCATGTCATGCCAAAAGTGACAGTAGAAAGTTCCCACACTGAAAGTGGGTCCTGTGGAGAGAACCTCCACAATATCCTTTGATAAGGACGGTGATAAGGATTGATAAGGACTTGACGGAAGATCTGTTTGATATCAGCAATGTAGGCAATATGATTAAGACGAAACGTAAGGAGTAAAGAAGCAATATCCTTTTGAAGTTTCGGTCCAGATAACAACGTGTCATTGAGATTAATATTTTTTTGGGGTGACTGCCGAACAATCCCAGACTACCCTTAATTTTGTACACTTTCAGCTTTAATACGCAATGATGTGCCAAAAAACATGATACGTCGACTTTTGGTTGACTAGGTAAAACTAAACTCATATGATTAGAATCGATATAGTCTTGCATGAAACTTGAATAGGCAGTGTACAGATCAGGATTTTTGATTAATCTATTTTCTAGAAGTAAAAATCTACGATAAGCTTGCGGATAAGTATTTCCTAGGTCAGGGTTTATTTTATCTTTAAACGGAAGATCTACCATGAATCTACCGCTCGGTCGCCGTACTACACTCGCAGTAAAAATTGATTCTGCCTGTTTTTCTTCCTTTGATAAGATTTGTTTTTTAGGCAAATGTTCGATTTCCCAAAATCTAGGGAGAATGACCTCTAAAGGAGGTGAATGACTCGTTAAAAAACAACTGGTTCGTTCCGTAAGACTACCTACTTCGTCAACCTTTCCCATGACGACCCAGCCAAAGATAGTTTCAAGGGCTGAAGGTTGCCCTATTTGTCCAAGAACCCTGCCCTCCTTGAATATCTGTGCGAATAGCTCGCAACTGTGAAAACACATAACACTCGGTGATCGCAGATAAAAAACCCTTGCGTTTTTGCACGGCTTTTTTGACAGACATGATTTTACCTTTGAAATGACGAAATTGTCGGTAAATATACAATTAACGCTAAATTAATGCTTCTGAAATAGAAAAATGACGAATTGTCGAAAATATGCACTAATTTATCGCAATTGATGAAAATTGTTTTAAATATCGAAATGATATGGAACACATCTAACACACTGAACATTTGTTTTGTTTGTTTTGAATGCTTCGTTTTGTTTACTGAATGAGTACGCGATACGTTACCATAGCAGCGGACCGAAAACAGGTACTGCGCCGACACCGAAGGTCGAACGACTTTCTCTCGTTTCAATACGATTGACAAAATTCAAGGCCGCCTTGATTTCGGCGTGAAAATAAATGGCCGACTTATTAATACCGTCGCATGGAGTAAATTTTAAATTTAAAAAATTAATTCGGGTCGAAAGGAACACTTATGTTAGCCCGCGGTTAGAAAAACGATAACTGCAATGGACTGTAAATATTTTAATTAATGAAAGCGCGAACAAACATAAATATAATGATATGAAATTACGAAATAATTAATAAGGTCCATAGGTCAATTGTGGGCGCCACACGACGGGAATCAGAAACAGAGCACTCACCCGGTTTGCAGCCAATTTCTCCACTTCCAAGGGGCCCCTGTTTGGATCTAATGATGTCACCACGTAGCTGAAGGGCTGAAGTTTCTAGTTCTATGCTTCAGTACACCAAAATCGAGCACTTTCAGGTGTAGAAATTTGAAATAGTTGGAGAAAGTAAATTAACATGCCATTTCTCGAGGCGGTTGACAAGGATCTCTCTGATTCTTGGTGCGCATGTCCAAAATGCGCGAATGCACTCTGTCCTTCATCCAATTGTGTGGTTTTAAAAATTTACAAACAACCGCGAAATTTTAGCGGGAGCTAACATGCACATTCTATATCTGTAGAAAACTATAACATTAATCTTGTAAATATTAAAAATGTAAAAGTTATAGCTAAAATATTTTTAGATCACGAGATATTCCTTTTGAAACTCTAGTCGAAGAGCCGACTGACCAAAGTATTGCATGCGCCTCCTCCAGACAATTTGAGGAACAAATAATTCAGTGGGAAGAATCTGGCATGAATGTTGCAGGTCCGTCGGCGCAACATGTTGCAGAAACAATAAAAAGGTATCCTTGCTTTATTTGTTTACTTAGATGGATAGGTAATTTACACAAATTTTCTGTAATTAAAAAAAACCTAAAATATTTATATCAAAAGGTCATTATTTTTTAGCAGCGTTAAAGTTAAGGAAACTACAGGATCAGCAACAGATGATACAAAAACTGCCTCAGAAGTAGAAGAAATAATAAAAAGGTAACAATCTCAAATGTTCATAGATACTTAAAGTTCTAACATATATCAATTGTCATAATACAATATAATATAATATCACGTACATATAAATTATGATAAATAATTTTTTTATTACTTACAGCTTTAATGAACCACAGACATCGACATCTTCTCTGTCAGGAGTTGAAGGGGATTTGACAAACCAAAGAAGTGCTAAAATAAACAGAAGGTAAATGCTAGAAGTTTTTTCAGTCTACAATACAATAAGTTCTGTCTGCCTATTGTATAAAACTTTCGCCCACGAAAACTCATTAAGCGCAGCAATGGCTTTTAACCAAATTTCGTAAAAAAATCTGTTTTGGGTCTGTAATGAGCCCACTTAAATTTGATAAAGGTTGGTTGATGCTAAGAGAGTAAAAGAGGGGGATTGAATTTTTTAAATAATAACTTTGAAATCAGCATATATTTTTAACATGGTAACGGCTACTGGCTTACTTATGGTAACCTTATCGCAACATGCAAAATTATATTTAGCGATTTTGGTTTTTTATTTTATTTTTGATTTCAGAAAGAGATATATTGGAGATCTGGCAAGCAGTGATTTTTCCACTCCTGAAGAAAGGAGAAGAAACCTGGCTTTTGTAAATGGTTTTGATGAGAAGAGAAGGCGAAAAATTCATACCTTGCAAATGACTGTTAAAAGACTAAAATTGAGAATAACCACCTTAAAACAGTTAATTGAACACTTAAAGGACAAATCACTTATTAGCGATTCATCTGAGTCAGCCATAAAGGTAACAGCTTTTGCAAAACTATTTTTTAAAAGGTGTATTTGAAAACTTTTGAGAACTGTTCCAAAGTACGAGTGTAGTATTTATATTGCTCAATTAGGTTCTTAGTTTTTCAACTCTTCGCAAATATGCATATATGCTATTTTAAATCAGTGACTTATTGGGAATATCCCTGTCATATTAGGTCAAAAAACCCTAAAACCTACCTTAACATATGGGACACATCCTCAAATATTCTCCCTTGAGGCCTTATTCTAAAAATCAGTTCGCGCGCTTTGCGATTTATTTGAAAACTAAAATACGGAAATTCATGTAAGTTTGGCAAACACTATTTTTTCTAAAATTTAATGAAAATTGCTATCTGTTTCTAATCAGCAGTTAAATATCTTAATATTACGCTTTTTTTTTCTCATACAGTTCCTAATTGTATAAAAATAAAGTTTTCAAAATCCTATTGGTGGTCGGGCTGGTATTGACCGTTTTCCCAACCTTTACTTTAAAAAAAGCAAAAACTTAATTTTAGCAGTGGGGATCAAGCTTAATATTATAATGTATCAACATTTTACCTACTGGGTGGCAAAAAAATTTAGTCAGTTTTAGAGCAAATTGCAAGAAACTGATTATTAGGACATTCGAAGCCTTATATCTAGCAAAGCTCAAGGAGGATTTTAACGGAGAATATGTGGGGATGTATCCCAGATGCTAAGGAATAATTGTACAAAAACTCAGCTTGCACCTTTTTTTTTTCGAAGTGATTTCCTTGTTTGGAATGAGCTAGGAAGACTTAGACCAACAGTGAAATTCAATATCTTGAAAATAACAAAAAATTTTTTTTGTAGGCTTCACTTGATGGACCAGCTGAACAAGTTTTTGAAAGAATGCTTAAAGGACCAGTTCGCCAAAAATACAATCCTATATTGAGATCATTTGCTTTAACACTGGCATTTTATTCTCCAAAAGCGTATAACTTTGTAAGAAATACATTTAATCGTAGTTTGCCACATTTGGGAACCATTTCCCGATGGTTTCGATCTATAGACGGTATTCCAGGTTTTACCAATGAAGCACTAAATGCTTTAAAGCTGAAGCAAAAGAGTTCCTCTTCTCCGATACTTTGTAACTTAGTATTCGACGAAATGTCAATAAGGCAGCAAGTTGAATGGAATGGGACAAAGTTCACAGGATATGTGGATGTTGGAACGAGTATTGATAGCGACTTATTACCCGAAGCTAGAGAAGCATTAGCTTTTATGCTGGTGGGACTCAATTCTTCATGGAAAATACCAGTGGGGTACTTTTTAATCGATGGATTGTCGGCAGCCGACAAAGCAGAATTACTGAAAAAATGTTTAGAGTTTGTTCACGAAAGTAGCGTAATAGTCACGTCAGTAACTTTTGACGGAGCCCCAGCTAACATTTCGATGTGCGAGAAACTAGGAGCTAATTTTTCAGATTCTCTCAATCTAAAGACAACGTTTGACCACCGAATAACAAAAGATCCAGTTTTTATTTATCTTGATCCATGCCATATGATAAAACTTGTTCGGAATTGTCTTGCCAGCCAAGCCGAATTAACAGATCAAAACAAAAAAACTATAAAGTGGCAATATATAACGAAATTGGTTGACACACAAAATATGGAAGGGTTACATGCTGCCACAAAACTACGCAAGAGGCATATTGCATGGCATAGAGAGAAAATGAAAGTAAGGCTGGCAACACAAACAATCAGCAAAAGCGTCAGTGATGCCTTGACATTTTTAAGGGAAGACTTAATGTATCCTGATTTTAAGGAATCCGAGGCAACATCAGAATTTTTATTATTATTCAATAACTTATTTGACATTTTCAATTCCAGAAATAGACTTTCAAAGTATTCATTTAAGAAACCCTTATCAAAAATTAATTCAACTAAGATATTTAATTTCTTTGATTTAATTAAGTCTTACATTATTGGTCTTAACTTAAACGGACGTCCAGTCCAATCAAGAAGAAGTACTGGATTTTTAGGATTTCTTATCTGCATGCAAAGCCTCCATGAAATATACAAATACTATGTCAATGAAAAACAGTTATTGAAGTATATTCTTACGTACAAACTTTCTCAAGACCATTTGGAATTGTTTTTTGGTGCCAAAAGGAGTAAAGGCGGGTTTAACAATAATCCAACTGCTAGGCAATTCGAAGCTGCCTACAAAAGATTACTAGTCCATTCTGAAATTAGAGCACCAAATACGGGAAATACTATAGATCTGGAATCTATTCCAATTTTAACCAAAAATTTTTTACACAGAGATGGGAGAAAGATTAGAAGATTCGAAGGTTTACCAAGAATATATGGCATCAATAAAGGACGACATCGAAAAAAGTTATTTAAATTCCAATGCATGGGATCTCACTTTATATGTCGAAGATATAGTTGGTTATATTTCAGGTTTTGTAGTAAGAGGTTTAAAAAAAGTTGTCAGTTGTGAAAAATGCATGGAGTCTTTAGAAGATGGTAATACTTCACTCCTACAGAAAAGAAAAACTTATGGTCGCCTTATTAAAGCTTCAAAATTTGTTACAGACATATGCAAAGCCGCTGAAAAGTTTTTCAGATTCTTTAATTCTACAAAAGGGATTTTTAATAAAAACAACAAAAATCTCATGGATATTTTAATAACAAATACTTGTACTACTTTACCTGGAACCTTATTTAATCAATTTGTGGATCATATGTTTGACGATGAAATTTTATCGGAACATCGTTTCTACATTAGCAAACTTATTTTAAAGCTTTATTTTAAAATAAGAATCCATCATGAAACAATGAAACAATTGGATTTAAAAAAAAAGAACAGATCAAGAAGCATTAATACAAAAATAATTTTGTTTCGTAATGAGTAAATATACATTAAAGCTTGTTTAGACATTTTTGCGAAAATCTAGACAAAAATCCTCGAAGGATTTCCAAACCTTTTAATTTGTTCGGACTTAAATATTGACCAACTGCCTAACGGTAGAAACTCAAATATTTTAAAATGCTTAATGATATATTTGAATCCCTTCAACTAACGTCTTTGATAAAAGAGGCAACAAGAATTTTTACAAATAGGAATAATGTTACTATTGTCTCTGGTATTGATTATGTGATTACATCAAACCCAACATATTTTACTTGTAAACATTTTCAGGCAGGTTTTTCCAATCACCATTGCCAGCTAATTTATTGTAATAACCAAAATACAGGTCTGCCCGAAAAACAAACGTCGTTGACTACACCTGAGTGTCACAGATTGATAAACGACAACTCAATTAACGAGCTTAATTTTTGGTTTGAGAAGTCAAAAATTCAGTTTACAGAAAGCGACATAGAAAAAAACTTTGAGCTGTTTTTTAGTACATTTGATTGGTGTTTTGAGTTGAGCTGTCCACTTAAAAATAGTAACACAGAAAACAAACAAAAAATTAAATTTTCTAGAGAACTTTTGGCAGAGATGGAAATCCTAAAAAACTTACATTGGCTATAAAAACGCACCGGTAATGTTGAACTAAAAACAAATTATAAGACATTAAAAAAAGAAGTAGACCATAAAATCAGGAATGAAAAAGAAAAGTATTACGCTAACAAAATTAATAATTCTAAAAATAAAACCAAAACAAACATGGAAAATTATTAATAAACTTACTGGAAAAACCTCTGCTCAAAATTTAACGAAAAAACCTATTAATCAAATTTGCGAAATTCGCACTTTCAGGGTGACTTATCAAACAACTGCACCACAACCAAATTGAATGTTTTTATTTTACTGAAGTAACAACCCAAGACGTGGTGTTACCTGTGGATCTGACCACCATCTGGTAAAAGCAAAAATATTATTCCCTGTAAGAAAAAGAAATAGAGACGAAAGTATTGGAGAAAGTGAAAACATAGAATGCATCGAAGAAAATCAAAAATACAACTTTAGAAGTCTAGAAATCGAAAGTACGCAAAGATTGTATCAGAAACGATTAGATGAAACATAGTGAAAAGCTTGAAGGAAGCAACCAAAAAAGCTGTTGGATATCAAGATAATAAAAATAACAATAAGATGTTGTAGACGGAGGAAATACAGGAAATGGCCAAGGAGAAAAAACGTACATATTTGACATGGCTCAGTACCAAAGAGCAAAGAGACCTAGAAATCTAAAGGGAAACCAGAAGACAGCTAAGAAATCTAATACGCACGGAAAAAAATGAAATGTTCGAGCGAAAATGCCATAATATAAATACACACGTAGGAGGTAGGCAGAGCTCTGAAGTATGGAAATTCATTTCAACGTTAAAAACCCAACAAAAGAAAAAGTAAACATCCAGATCATCAAACTAGAACAATGGACAGAACACTACAAGAGACTGCTGCAGGAAACAAGACCCGAATATCTGTCAGCCTCTCCGAGGAGAGACATAGAAGTACATAGAGAGGAAGCTAAAATCCGGACAAGCTAGCGGACCTGGGGGAATATACGCTGAAATGCTCAAATATGCGCTCAATGCATAAGCGGGCATCCAGTACCTGATGATTGGAAAATAGCATTCATATCCTCAAGACATAAAAAAGTAAACTGGATTGCAACAACTACAGAGGAATTTCAGTAACCAGTACTCTAAGTAGATTGTACGGTAGATTCTTAGAGACCTAATAGAGAATGATTTTCATGACCAAGAAGAAGAAGAGCAAAGTGGGTTTCGTGCAGGCAGATCTTGTAGTGATAATATTTTTGTCAAGTAAGTAATTGAGAAAAGGAGTGCCAGAAATATAGAGAATCATGTTACCTTTGTGGACCTACAAAAAACATATGATACCGTTGCAGTAGTAAAATTATAGACAGTGTTAGAACAAACTAATATCAATTTTGTTTTTTTGGGTAAAAAAAAGTATTGTTTAATAATTTTAAAAAAATTAATATCTTTCTTAGTTTTTAAGATATAATTTTAAGCATTTCTTTACCATCTTACTTGGTGTTCTATTGCAAACAAAAACGTATTAACAGTTTTTCTCTAAAACTAATTTATGAAAAGTTAAAAGTTGTGAAAAAACATTAAAAAAGCCGCCATCTTGGATTTATGACGTCTCACTGGCCCTCCTACTAAAATTGTAGGTAAATACCCGGTGACTTAAAATTGTTTGATCTATTACCAATCGATCTAAGGTAATTTAAATAAATCTTCAATAACACACGGGATACCACAGGCCACTCAATTATTAGTTATAGTCTATGTTCCATCCATCCAAGTGGCACCGCGTCATAGCTATTGCGAATCTAGTTATGCGGTATTTTTAAAAAATATTTCTTTATAAAAATTAGTGTGCCGCTTAATACATTGGTGCTACGCTTTATACATAATATAACCTAGGTTACTTTTAATATGTTCGTATATGTTTGTGAATCGTTATCACTTGGCGAAAAAATACACATAAATCAATGTTTTTCCTTTAAATAATTTTTCTTTACTAAAAAATAACTTACCCAGTATATTAAAGACACGAAACATCAAAAAATATTCCGAAAGTAAACTTTGAATTCAAAAAATAATTACCAATAACACCAAAAAGCGCTTTTCGTTTATACAAACAGATCGGTGTCAAGTTATTTGACACAAAACAATCACAACAAATAAACGTCAAAACGAAGCTATTACATTGCGCTTGGCAACAAGTGTGAGAGCATATTTATTTCATTCTTATGAAAGCGTTTAGAGGAAGACAAAAATAAAAAACCTATTAAAATAAGAAATAAAACCATTTTTTAATTTGTTAACAAAAATTTTCCAGTGCCGCATGTTTAGGAATCTTTAGATTAATAGGTAACGTTTCTATGGATGAAGAAGTCGCTGGATCTTCCACTGGCTACTTTGCTAAATATCATCAAGCTTCAGATGCCGAAAAAATTATTATTTTAAAAGTTTTCAACGGAGTTAAGAGGCAAAATCCGAATCTTGCGGTAAAAGATTGTGTACAACTCTGCAGTGAATTAACACAAATTTCGGAAAGATCCATTTTTCGATATTTGAAAGAGGCCAGAGAACCGGAGAAACAAAATAGAATTTCAAGGGGCAGAAAAAAAATTAATCTAGATGAAGATACGAAATACGCAATTCGAAGAAATTTACTTGGTTTCTTCTATAATAATGAATTGCCAACCATTGATAAACTATTAGATGCTCTAAGGCAAGATACTTCCCTTCCAAAAATTTCAAAAAGAATTTTAATTAGAACTTTACCGGATATGAACATAAGGTTTTTAAAAAGAAACAGAAAAAGTGTCTTGGTAGAAAAAAGAGATATTCATGTTTGGAGAAGAAAATTTTTGCGTAATCTAAAAGAAT
The DNA here is from genome assembly GCA_963576565.1 of Aspidapion aeneum. Taxonomy (NCBI): domain Eukaryota; kingdom Metazoa; phylum Arthropoda; class Insecta; order Coleoptera; family Brentidae; genus Aspidapion; species Aspidapion aeneum. Next base: position 23,112,594 of record OY755043.1, read on the forward strand.
TCAGAAGGCACGAAAAAAAATATATTACATTGATGAAACGTGGCTAAATGAAGGACATACGAGAACAAAAGTATGGCAAGATGGTAACATTACTTCTGCAAGACAGGTATTTATGATTTTAAAAATTCAATTTACGATATTTTCAAAATAATAGCTGTACAGTGTACTTTCAAAATTTACAAGCCGCACTTTTTACTTACATTTACCATTCGGGCATTTTTTATAGATATCTTTTGAGCATCGTACTCTGAGTAAGCTTTTAGCTAATTTTAGTTCACATATTTCAGGCGTTTCCTGATGGATGGTCCACAGGTCTTAAAGCTCCTTCTGGAAAGGGGCGACGACTTATAATCACCCATATTGGCAGCGATACTGGTTTTTTGGAAGGTGGTCTTAGCATGTTTGAGTCGAAAAAGACGGGAGACTACCACGAGGAAATGAACTCGCATGTGTTTGGAAACTGGATGTCTTCCATCTTGAACCTTGTGGAACCAAGGTCGATAATTGTGTTGGACAATGCACCATAGCATAGCCGCCGCCTGGAAAAGCTACCCACGAGCGCCTGGCGCAAAGGCCAGATTTATGACTGGCTGCAGTCAAAGAAAATACATTGCGAACCTTCCAGGCTCAAGGCAGAACTACTGGAGAATGCAAAGCTTCATAAAAACCGGTATCTATTTATTTTAAAAATTATCCCCAGACTAAGACCCTTTAGAAGGTAGATAATAAAAGCGATAATATGCATCTCACAAGCAAACAAAAAAAATGGTAATTTTTTCTAATTTATTTTTGATTGCTTTCATCTTTTCAAAAAACTCGACAAGTTTTAACAAACTCGGATAAATAATTTAGGAATGTATTGAACAGGTTTGAATTTTAAATATTAGCTGATTTCGGCTTAACTAGGTACTTATCAATTCTTTATTTTGCAAAAAAAAATGTTTTTTTTTAGTTACATGAAATATGTTGTTGATGAGATGGCGCGGGAAAAGGAGGTAACCATTCTACGACTGCCTCCCTATCATTGCGAGCTGAATCCTATCGAATTAATTTGGGCTCAGATTAAAAACGAAGCGGGCTCTAAAAACAAAAGTTTTAAATTGGCTGAAGTCAAGGGCCTATTGGAGATAGCAATTCAAAATGTGACTGCTCAAAGTTGGGTAAAGTGCATTGAGCATGTCAAAAAAATTGAAAACAAAATGTGGGATTTGGACGATTCGGTGGAAACACTAGTTGAACCTCTGATAATAAATCCCAAAGAGGAAAGCGAAACTGATTCCAACTGTAACAGTAGCGCACCAGAGCGCGACTAATTTCTTTGTGCCTACAGTTATATCCTAAAACCTATTTTTTGAAAATATTTGGTAAATAAATAGATTGTTCATGACCATGTTAAAAATTAATTTTATTTTAAATAGTGCACGCCATTGCCTGCACCCCTCTACTCCCTTCCCGCCCACCGCAGCTTTGATGACGCGGTGCCACTTAAATAAATATAGACTATAGTTAGATTGCTTGTTTTTTTTTCAAAATATACCGGGTGTCCTATAGACTATTAAGTAGGTTAAGTTAGAATTAAGATGTTTGATTTTGTTTCAAAATATAATGGGTGTCTTAAAAGATTATTAAGGCTCCGAAAAGCGGTGATTTGAGTAACACCTGTGGGGATACGTTTGGGGCGAGCTAAAGAAAAACTGTCGAAAAAAAGGAGTTTACTGCTGCATTTACCTCCCTCCTAGTGCTGCATCTGCAGCAGAACCGAACCGACGGAAAACTTACTCACAGTTAGCATTTTAATTGTTATTAACTAAGTGCATATATTCTGTTTCTTGGGGGAAAGAATTACCCCGGTACACCTCCCCCAAATCCGCCCAGTAGTACCAAAAAAATTGGTCAAAAAAAGTCTAAAAACTTCACCTCAAGGACGACAAAAGTGGCAATTTTTGGTCTTGTAAGCGTTTTACAATACACGTTTTCCTTCCAGATGACCTGCATATTATTCTATTTATTTTGAGGGCAGAAAATGTTCCAGATTGATTCATATAATTATTTCCTATACAAAAACGATTTTTGACTATAAATAATCCTAAGGTCACTTTAAATGCCAAAGAAAAGTTTTTGTAAAAGTTCAAATAACTTTTAGTCAAAAGTTTTCGATTGTAAGTTTCAAAAAGTTATAACCAAAAATTGTTGATTTTGACACACTGTATCTAAAAAACAATGCATGATGCAAAATTTAATAGAAAATTTTCTTTTGGCCTTTTTTATTACAATTAATTTTAAATTACACACACGATTTGGTTAATATTAATCTTTTGTGTCCTGAGAACCAGAATGGATTAAACTTTTTGGAATGCTACTATTTTTTTTGCCTGTAGGTTCCTATTTAGACTGATTTTTACAAAGCCCTCTCTAATACGTCGAATAGGTACAAGGCGGACTGTTTTATCACGCTTAGAGGTACTCTAATAATCCTGAAAGCCGTCTGTACGTAATTTCTTTAATTTTGATCGTACTCAAAAAATCCCGATCTATTGATGAATATTTTTATTTTTGACACTATAAAATATGACCCGCCGCTGGCAATAGTAAGAACGAGTTCACACAGTGTTGCCATTTTAATAATCTATCTCTTTTTTACCTGTTAAATGACGAAAAGTGTCCTTGATTGTAAACATAAGGATATTTCTATAGGCATTGTTTGGTCTTTCTTGTTTGTTAGTCTGAGGTATCATCAACTCGAGATATTTTATTTTATTTTGTGTGCGATATTAGGATTTTTGTAAAAATTGGGGATTGCGTAACATTACCCGATCAGTTGCGTTACTTTTTAACCGATTGTGTTACGTTTATGCGATACCTTTCATCTTTTCTAATCGTGAAATGAATACAGATGACCACCATTTTGAGGACTGGGTTGATGAAAGTAAAAATCTAATACAATATATCCAAAGCGATCATCTGGGAAATGCATTGTGAGTCGTTGTATAAGTAGTATAGAGTATAAACTTTAGTAGAAATACGATTTTTTTAAACCGTTTTTGCTTTGTATATTTTTCATTATTGCCACAATTTTTGCCATTTTTTAGTTTTTTTATTTTATATTTTTAGTTTGATTACTTTTAGCAATTATAAATACTATGAGTCACAAGGTAAAATTTCATTATTGCCAAAATATTAGTGACAACATTTTAATTTTTCTAAAAACACAATTTTTCTTTCTTGCCCGATATTTTGGAAACTCCTTTAGATATTTTTAATTTCGATACAGCATCTGATTTGGCTCCGAATAGCGCAATTTTTTTATCAGTTAACAAAAATTGTATCTCTTACAGTTTCTGATACGTAGTTACTTTTATCTGTGACAATCTGTATATTTGTCACAATATGGGTTAATAATCCAGTAGGTCATAATATATGAGAATGACAACTGACATAAGAAACAAATTCGAGCGGTTGTTAGTTCTCTTTGTTTAAATGCGAGAAATAAACATAAAGCGTTTAACCAAAAAACGTCAAAAAATCATGCTTTTTCATTGTTCTTTCTTTGTACCTACGGAGCAGAGTTATAACCGGTTAAAGACCTTTTCAAGCGGTCTGCCGCGATAGACCGTTCGATTATTAAAATAAAACAGAGAGCGCCTAACCAAGAATTTCATTGTTCTATTTACCATTAATAGCCCTGCTCCGGAGGTAGCTTATCTTTGGTTAAAAGAACAATGAATATTGATGATTTTTTGATGTTTCTTGGTTAGGCGCTCTCTGTTTAATTCTCGCATTTAAACGAAGAGAACTAATAATCAAACGGTCCACCACGGTCGACCGCTTGAAAAGGTCTTAATAGAATAATGAAAACGCATGATTTTTTGACGTTTTTTGGTTAAACGCTCTTGTTTAATTCTAGCATTTAAACGAAGAGTCTAATAATCGAACGGTTGACCGCTCAAATTTTTTTAAGGTTACTTTGATTGACGCGGTGGAGTATTTATATTTTTAAAGGGTTTTATTGGCGATTTTTTTAAACACTGTTATTTAGTAGTATCATGCGCCTATTTTATAAGGAAACAAAAATTTTGCATTAAGTTTTTGACAAAAGTAGTTATGGAACAGTAATAAATTTAAAATTATGTGATCATTTAATAAAAAAATTGGAAAATTTAGAAGAAAAAAATATCAACATTTTTATAGTTCAAATACCCACTGAAACTTTAATAGGATTATGGAAAATTATACATTAAATAAAGGTTCACACAAACGGAATATATTACTCTGTCAAGAATTTTAGAAAAAGTTTTTTTAAATATATTTTATAACTGTCAAATATTTTCCAAAATATATTATTTTTAAAAGATCTTTTATAGTATAATAAAGCAGAAAAAGCAAAACAGCTAAATCAGATGAGTTGTAAAAAGGTTTTGTACGTGCAACTTTAGGGCTTTTAGTGTCATCTAGGTTTTGAATCTAGAAGGATGAAAAATCTGACTCCTTGCAGATAAGCGTCTGGCAAAGATAAGATTGTTGATATGACAACATAATATTTATAAAGTACACTTTTTCTGTTTTCATTTCTCTTTCCTGCTAGAAAAACATTATTTTATAATTAAAATTTCGAAAGAGATGTATGCTTATTATCATGACGATTAGAAGGAAAAGAGATAATTATTTCTGTGGCTTTAATTTTCTGGTACGCATTTATGGTGATATATAGGCCTTCATTGTAACCCTTATAAAACTGCAATAAAACTTTATTTGATATCAAAATTAGTTTTTAAAGACCATATAAATATTTTCATATTAAGAGTTATAAAACTTTAATTTATATAGAGGTTGGATATATCTTCGCATTTTTAGCACGGTTAAGGTTTGGTAGTTAAATAGTTATCATCGACACACAATATTTAACTAAGTTTTATTCAAGACCTGTTAGTTATAAAGTTTTATGTATCCTTTGGCTAATAATACGAATCACTATTTTAAAAAGATTAGGGCATATGAGAAAATTTTGGTTTCATGCGTTAATATAATACAACCATTAAATTCCACATATTTTTGAAATTCGACCACCCACACCATGTAGTTTTTTAGTTGTTTACGGTAGTCTATTTTGAATTTAAGGGTTAAACCAATCTTTTTTTAAAATTCGGTTTCTCTGTCAAATTTGTAACGTATCTAGTCTTTCACTTGTTGTTTGTATCTAGTCTAGTTTAACGCTTGTATCTAGTCCTGTTATTTAGTATTAATTTAAAATAATGTGTTGGAATTATATTGGCTTGCCAGATAGGAAATAAGATTTTTCAATTGCCTATATAACCCAAAAAGTGTATCGCCCGGTTTTTACTTTTCGTCGATTTTTTTTTTGAGATAACGCCAAAAATGTGTTATTTTGGTGTACTTTGACCTTTCTTAGCAATATCGTCGTGATGTCTGTGTGTGTGTGTATGTGTATTATTTCTGTCCGTAAGACGATAGCGCCTAAACCGCTGAACGGATTTTTATAAAATTTTCAGGTAAAGTAATGTTCGACACTTTTACGAGCTGATTAGATTTTGGTTAAAATCAATTAATGCTAATGACAGTTTTTTGACATTTAAAAAAATAAAAAAATGCTAACTTTTTAACGGAGCCGCCGCACACGGCGCTGGTACAAAAGAGCGCAGGTCAAAAGAGCGCAGAACAATAGAGCGCAGACAAAACAGCGCACGGACAAAAGAGCGCACGGACAATAGGGCGCACGGACAAAAGAGCGCACGGACAAAAGAGCGCACGTACAAAAGGGCGCACGTACAAAATGGCGCACGGACAAAAGAGCGCACGGTCAGAAAAGCGCAGACAAAAGAGCTCATGACTAATTGTGTCTTTTTTCGTGTAACTGCCTGAAGTACAAAATAGCGCAGGACAAAATAGCGCAGGACAAAATGGCGCAGGACAAAATAGCGCAGGACAAAATGGCGCAGGACAAAATAGCGCATGTCAAAATAGCGCACGTCATAAATCCCAATCGATTTGCCCTGTCCAGGCGAAGTGGACCAGGGGCCGAGGATAGGTTAGGTTAGTATCCCAACCTGACCCGGTTAGGTTTTTTTACAAAAAAAAAACCTGCCTGAACAGATCAGGTAAGTTTTTTTTTGTAAATAAACCTAACCGGGTCAGGTTGGGACACTAACCTAACCTATCCTCGGCCCCTGGTTCACTTCGGCTGGGGCAGTTTGAGTGATAAGGTTAGGCCTTCACTGTTTATTAAACTAACCAAGTAAGGTTAGGTTATTTTTTTAGTATCTCCGAGGATAGGTTAGGTTAGTATCCCAACCTAACCGGGTCAGGTTGGGATACTAACCTAACCTATCCTCGGCCCCTGATCCACTTCGGCTGCTGCAGTTTGAGTGATAAGGTTAGGCCTTCACTGTATATTAAACTAACCAAGTAAGGTTAGGTTATTTTTTTGGTATCTTTTTGAGATCTGCGCTATTTTGTCCTGCGCTATTTTGTCCCGGGCTACTTTGTCCCGCGCTATTTTGTCCTGCGCTATTTTGTCCTGTGCTATTTTGTCCGTGCGCTCTTTTGTCCGCGCGCTTTTTTGTACGTGTGCCCTTTTGTCCGTGCGCTCTTTTGTCCGTGCGCTCTTTTGTCCGTGCGCTCTTTTGTCCGCGCGCTTTTTTGTCCGTGCGCTCTTTTGTCCTGCGCTCTTTTGTCCGCGCTCTTTTGACCTGCGCTCTTTTGTACCAGCGCCTCGCACACTGGTCTGTCCTGTGTAATCTGGGAGGACATGGGATATTTTTTCACATGCATTAAAATGTCAAAACACTATACACACATTCTACAGATATCATATCTAGTGGTCCATGACCGTAAAAGTTACTTTGTCATTTTCACTGCCAGACTTGCTACAACCTGTCAAAGTCTATCCACTTTTGCAGTTTTATGTGTATTTTCTTGTGGCCAAACATCCTTAGTTTATATATTTTTTGTGTCTTTATTTTAAGTGACAAATTTTTGTTCTTGCAATAGGTGGTAAGTACGAAGATTACTCTTTATAAAGCAATATAGTTTTTAAAATTTAATTGGCTAATCACAGTACAGGGTGTCTGTAAATTAGAGAAAAAATTTACTTTTTTGAAAAAATGGCAAAGTTTGATGAAGAATATAAAAAAAAATATCGGTCCTGTCTCAATTTTTTTTGAGACGATAGCTAAAACCTTTGTCTTTGCAGATCCGCTTTTGTCTTTTTGGGCTAGGTTGCGCTCGCTTGTCACAACAGCTTTAAAACATGCAGAAAATTAAAATCAGAAAGATTCCCTCAGACACTCAACTTCATGTAACGCCGACACCAACCGATTTCGCTTAAATTGCAGTATGTTCTAGGGCCATGTAAAAGCATCATAAAAATCTCCGTTAGAATGTGGTGCCCCCCCCCCCCCCCGTTTCGACACAGAGACGGATGAAAGAAGCACGGCATAAAAACTATTTTTTATACATATACTCTATTTCCTTAAGCTAAAAGAATATTAATCCAGCTGTCTTAACATTTAAATGCAGTGGCGTGTCCTGTTGTTATACCATTATCTTTTATTTAAAAACGGCTTTTTATATTATAAATGGCACTTAAATCACTTCAGACATTCTTATATCGGATTTTAACATATAGCTAATAAAATATCAATTTCTTAAAATCCATTTTATACATGGACGTACGCCAGTTTTTCCTTAGTTAAATAAAATACATGGAATGGATTCCTAGAATAACATATTTAAAAAAAACTGTTGTTAATTTATACTTCAGTATTAGCATGAAAATATTAGTAATACTCATAGAAAACAGTGGCGTAGTAAAAATAATATAAAAAAATAAAAATAAATATAAACTTTCTAACTAAAGTACACGCATGCTACAAAAATTCCTTATTTCAGTGACCACCAGGTAAAAAAACCACAAAGTGTAAAATGCTAATCATTACAATCCTTTTAGAAAATCCCGCAATTATCCCTACCAACAAATGAAACACCCTATGTAATTTTTTTCTTTTGCATTCTTCATTAAAATTTAGACTAATTTTGTACGCTGCCTAGAACCAGTAGTTTTTGTCTCATAAAAAATTAGTCTAAATTTTACTAGAGAAACAAAAAACACAAAAACATACAGTGTTTCATGTAAATTTCCGAAGTTAAAGGTCGTTCCGATAAAATAAAACACAAACACAATATACTTAAAACCCAACAACTTCTGTTTAGACATTTTTCTAATATAACATACATCTTTTGACATAACGTACAGGATCATCTTATTTCGGACACCCTGTACATAATAATTATTATTTATTAGGATGTATTTAAATAATTTTCAAACCATTTGGTGGAATTTAGGGCAATGATCTATGAACTTATAAGCCAAAACAGGCGTGTCCTTCCAGATGTCGAATCCGTCCCAGTGTGCGTCGTATCAACATGCGGTTTTCGTAGACTACATTTTGCTCGATAATTTGCGTTATAACCAAAAACTTCGTAAGGGCTTTAGTTTCTGACATATTTACAAAAAACTGTTTTCAAGGCTGATATATCATGGCTTCACTTGTGCTAATAGGCTAGCTAGGAAGGTATCAGAGCCGTCATGGATCCATTTATTTAATTATTGTATGGGTATAACTTAAATGATGCACCAAATTTTAAGGGGTGGTATAAAAGGTCAGAAGTAGAAAAACAATTCTAAAACTGTTTGTTTTTTAGACAGGTACAGGGTGTTAAAAATAACATGTTTGTTTTTTCCATTTTTTGGTTATAACTTTTTTAAAAATTAGTCGAAATTTTGTGAAATTATGCATTGCAATAAAGGTAATAAAAATGTGTTAAAATTGTAAAAAAATACAAAAATATTCAAAATTATAACCAAAAATCGTTTTTTTTTAAATAAAATGTAGTGATAATAATTATATTATAACATTTTATGTAATCTTTCAAAATTGACATCCAGTCGTTTCTTTTCCTTTAATAAAGACGACTAATTTTAAAAGGAGATAGCTTTTCTTATAATGTGAAACTCTCTAAATACAGCCTGCCACTATTACTGCCTTGCTTTATAGCAATATCTCATAAAAATTGGTCTAGCGGTTCCGCAGCCATCTTGGTTCGGACAGACACACACACAAACATGGAAAGACGTTACGAAGAGATTGCTAAGATAGGGCCAAATACACCCAAATAACACATTTTTGACGTTATCTTATTTATTATTATCTATTATTTTTTGTCTATATACTAGGAACAGGAACAGGGTTTTTTGTTACCGCTTTTCTTAGAAACGACTTTACCCATTTTAATGAAATTTGGCATCCGTGTTTTATGAGCTATTCTTTGTGCTAGGCAAGTTTTTTACACAACGACGCGCGCATGTTGCGCTAACCGGTAAAGCCGTTTATTTTTAGCCTAGTTTAGAAATAGAGTACAGTAGTTTTTTATTATGACACAAATTAAAAATATGTAAACTTAACCTAAAAAATCAATAGAATAGGGTATTTGACAAATTTTAGAAAATAGTTTAGAATGATACATAGATTCCTATTTTGCTACGCAAAATTATTAAAATAGTATATTTTATCATGACTACATTTAAAATCAAGTTTTCTAATTTCCGATTTAAATTTGCCGCTAAAACGCTAATTTCTAGCATGGCATTGCAATGACGTCATAGCGCAGTAAACTCGCGGACAGATACACGGCTTTCAAGTGTTTATTTGTTTTTGGTCTGTGTTTTTACTGTTTTTTATGTAAAAAAATGTCCTAGTGGGTAGTGCCAGTGTTCGAATACTAGCATAAAAACACCTGAAAAACTATTTATTCATGTGCCTACAGCATTAAAAGAAGGCTCTGGAACGAAATAGCGATGTACAAAATAGCGAGTATTAAAATAGCGGTATCGAAATAGCGACAATCAAAATAGCGATGTAATGAAAGGGCGACTATCAAAATAGCGATGTAACAAAATGGCGATGTAACAAAATAGCGATTGTATCAAAATAGCGATGTAACAAAATAGCGATGTAACAAAATAGCGACTATCAAAATAGCGATGTAACAAAATAGCGACTATCAAAATAGCGATGTAACAAAATAGCGATTATCAAAATAGCGATATTTTGGTTCGGTTTCTTTCTAACAATTTTTTTCAAAAAAAAACTTCCCTGACTTCTTTCTCGGGATCCTAGAGAGTGTGAATCTGAACCGAACCGAACCGAACCGAACCGAACCAACATATTAAAAAAAAAACTCTCCAGACTTCTTTTGAACCGAAACAAACTGAACCGAATTCGGTGCGATTCGGTTCGGATTCACACCCTCTAGGATCCTGGAAAAGAAGTCAGGGAAGTTTTTTTTTTGAAAAAATGTGTTAGAAAGGTTCGGTTTGGATTGGTTTGAATGGATTCGGTTTGGTTTGATTCGGTATTTTGATACATCGCTATTTTGATACATCGCTATTTTGATTGTCGCTATTTTGATTGTCGCTATTTTGATACATCGCTATTGTGATTGTCGCTATTTTGATACATCGCTATTTTGATAGTCGCTGTTTCATTACATCGCTATTTTGATAGTCGCTATTTCATTACTCGCTATTTCGTACGTCGCTATTTTGTACATCGCTATTTCGTTCCTGAGCCGTAAAAGAACGGAAAATGTGGCTAGAACTTGCTTGAAGAGACCCAAGGGCCTTATCGAATACATCTTCACTTTACATTTGTGAAGATCACTTTGATGTGAGTGTATGCCCGCAGTTAGAAAAACGATAACTGCAATGGACTGTATATATTTTAATTAATGAAAGCGCGAACAAACATAAATATGAAATGACGAAATAATTAAGGTCCATAGGTTAATTGTTGGTACCACACAACGGAAATCAGAAACAAAGCACTCACCAGTTTGCAGCCAATTTCTCCACGTTCCAAGGGGCCCCTGTTTGGATCTAATGATGTCACCACGTAGCTGAAGGGCTGAAGTTTCTAGTTCTATGCTTCAGTACACCAAAATCGAGCACTTTCAAGTGTAGAAATTTGAAATAGTTGGAGAAAGTAAATTAACACGCCATTTCTCGAGGCGGTAGAAAAGGATCTCACTGATTGTTGGTGCGCATGTCCAAATGCGCGAAAATGTACTCTGTCCTTCATCCAATTGTGTGGTTTTAAAAATTTAAAAACAACCGCGAAATTTTAGCGGGAGCTAACATAACTGCCCTCCAAAACACACAATTTTAGAATCTCAACCGGACAGATATAGATATAAGAAAAATGATCGACCGATAAATATAAATGAATGAAAACAGATAAGTATCGTAAGTTTATTTAGAGATAACGAAAACCCGAAAAAGGCAAAACAAACAAACAAAAATTCAAAAAAAATAAAAATAAAGAAAAACCTATTGTAATACCCGGTAATAGGTAGAAAAATGAAAATTAGTTTTAATTCGGCAAGAGGCACAGTTTTACAACTGGCCGCCTGTAAACACCGGCAGCCGTTCGCACCGTCGCCACACGCACCTGACCGTCTCCGCCGGGATGCAGTTCGAACCAAACCGAACCGACCGACTGGCCATTTCAAAGGTGATTGGATGTGATCACTTGTTATGATAACCAAATCATTTAATTTGATATTTGGGGACGAATCAGCCCACTTGTGTCGCTGCTGTAGCGTATGCAAATACTCTACAGGTCAGGTTGTTTTGACGGATTGACTTAATTAATATTTATTTGAGAAATTGAAAATGACTTTATTCAGGAAGTGTATAAACAGTATATAAGTTAGGTACCTCAATTTATGTGTAAAAGTGTCCTTCTTCAATGTACTTGATGGTAAGAAGCAAGTTAGTTTTTCCATTAAAACATCGACGAAAAACTGAAATAGTGTTTTCACGTTTTTTATAACAATTTATAAAAATTCCCTCCAATAAACAATAACAAAATTATAAACAAAAATATAAAGTGAGGTTAATAAAACAGCTGAAGGCGAGTTTGTAAACTCACCGATGAGCCCACCGACCGCTATATTCTAGGGACCGTGCAATAAAATCACTATACGGCTACGGCACCCCGAAAGTGCTTAAATAAAATCAAGAATTGCGGATAAAAATGTCTCAAAAAATAGTAACAAGGGGTTTTTGCATAAAATGCAATTCGACGTGCGTGTTTAGAGCAAAAAACGAAAAAACGGATGGGGATGGACCCGATGAACTGTTTGGGCATCCATGCGACGGATGCAAGAACATTCTGTGCAAGAAGTGTGAGAAGTGGAGTATTACAGAGATTCGTTTTATTCAAACAATTTCTAGAACATTGCCATTTTTTTGCGGTGGCTGCACAAAGGAGAAAACTGGTTCATTTGTGCAGCAACTTGAAAAAATTAACATGGAGAATAAATGTAAGCAAGACCAAATGGAGAGAATGGAAAAAATCATAGACGATCAACGCAATGAAATTATTGATCTGAATGAAAACATTGACGAATTAAAGAGAGAACAACAAGAAATTAACGAATGCTTTAAAAGAAAACTAAGAGCTACAGTCGACTTTGAAGACGACGTTTTCATGGCTGAGGAGAACTTTAAGGATAAAATAGAAAAACAGAGGAAGGAGATTATAGATTTAAAAAAGGAAAATGCTGATCTTTTAAGGCAAATGAATGTCTATTGAACCAGACTACGGAACTTACGGAGGAAATAACAACATTAAAAGATGACGCTCAGATATTAGTTAACACGAAGGATAAAATGATTTCTACAATAAAAATTCTAACTGAAGATAACGAGATATACATAGAAAAATACAAAGACGCACAAAGACAATTATTTCTAATAAGAGACAGCACTTCTAACAAACATGAATCAAACCAGCAAGAAATCCAACTAAAATATAATTCAGTCAGTGAGAGCTCTCACCAATTACCACAGCAATGTAACCAGCAAGCAAACCATCGTCAAACGGGGGAAATGTTTGTAGAAACAAGAACCAATAAAGACTCGATAGAACCACAAATGCTTATTATTGGTGACAGCAGTATTACTGATATATATAGAATTCTGGAAAAACAAACACCTCTAGAAAACTATAATATAAATTCAATAGTGAAACACAATGCTTGTCTGGAAGACATAGTTGAAGATCTCCCGAGACTTACAAAGAGCTTCAGTTCGAATGACTATGAAGTCATTAGTGGAGGACTAAGAAACGCCGTAATGGGACGCCAGGTAGGCGATTTAGTGTTTAAATGCTTGTCAGAATTAAGCACAAAGACAAATCTTATCGTTCTATCACTACCTTTGTGGAGAAACAGGATGATACTAAATAAAGAGATTTGGTGGTTAAGTATGTCGCGAAAAAAAGAATTGCTGAAAAAATAGCCGAAATAGTTTTGAAACATTTTTTATTGTAAAAAATAACTACGAAGTGCAACATACTACCGTTACTAACAACATAATTTCTAAAAACAGTAAAGGTGTTTCACTATTTTTGTTTTTACTAAACATTCAGTCATCGCGGGGATAGATGGATGATTTATTTGTATTGCTCAACGAATTAAAGGAAATTCCAACTTTTGTATTATTGACAGAGCACTGGCTGAGGGAAGAGGAGCTGTGTGTTATGGATGAGTACCAAGTTCTATCTAGTTTTTGTAGAAAGAAAGGCTACGGAGGTACAATGATACTTGTGTTAGCTCCCGCTAAATTTCGCGGTTGTTTATATATATTTTTAAAAACACACAACTGTATGAAGGACAAAGCGCATTCCGCGTATTTGGACATGCGCACCAACAACCGGTGAGATCCTTGTCAATCGCCTAGAGAAAAAGGCGTGTTAATTTCGTTCTCCAACTATTTTAAATATCTACACCTGAAAGTGCTCGATTTTTGTGTACTGAAGCATAGAACTAGAAACTTCAACCCTTCAGCTACGTGGTGACATCATTAGATCCATTCGGGGGCCCCTTGGAACGAGGAGAATTTGGCTGCAAAGGAGGTGAGTGCACTTATCTGATTACCGTTGTGTGGTTCCAACAATTTTACCTATGGACGTCTGATTATTTCGTAATTTCATATCAACATTTATGTTTGCTCGCGATATCATTAATTAATTTATACAGTTCATTGCATTTAACGTTTTTCTATCCGCGAGTTAACATAAAGTGTTCCTTCGACCGAATTATTTTAAATAATAAATCCATACGACGGTATTAATAATTATTTGCAAGTCGAATAATAACAGGGCGGTTCAAGGCCGCATCGTCGTTGAAACGTCGAGTAGAGAAGTCGGCGCAGTACTTGGTTTTGGTCCGCTGCCATGGTAACGGGTCTACTCCGCGTGGTGTAAACAAAACGAGTAGGAATCAAAACAAACAAAACAAAAGTTCAGTGGTGTACCATATCATTTCGATATTTAAAACAATTTTCATCAATTGCGATAAATTAGTGCATATTTTCGACAATTCGTCATTTTTCTATTTCAGAAGCATTAATTTAGCGTTAATTGTATATTTACCGACATTTCTGTGATTAGATGTGTTCCATATCATTTCGATATTTAAAATAATTTTCATCAATTGCGATAAATTAGTGCATATTTTCGACAATTCGTCATTTTTCTATTTCAGAAGCATTAATTTAGCGTTAATTGTATATTTACCGACAATTTCGTCATTTCAAAGGTAAAATCATGTCTGTCAAAAAAGCCGTACAAAAACGCAAGGGTTTTTTATCTGCGATCACCGAGTGTTATGTGTTGTCTCAGAACGCGGAAAAGGATGAAAGAGCGAGAAACGAGTTTCAAGTGAGGTATGCCGATTTGGATGAAACCTTCGATAAATGCATGCTGGCACATAATGACGTCATTATGTTGATAGACGACACGGACGACGAGGAGTTTAAAACGCAGGATGCGATTCTTTCAGAAGCTCGTAAATATTTTTATGCGTGTAAGGGGGTTTACTCTAAAATATTTCCGGTTGAGGCCCCATCCTTTTCGGGATCATATGTTCGACAAAACGAATCTGAAACTCCAAAACTCAAAAAGTTAGGTATTCCCATATTTCGAGGTGTTAAAAAATTATGGCCAAGCTTTTTCGATCTTTTTAATAACATTATAGATCAAAATCAAAGTCTAAGTAACGTTCGAAAACTTCAATATTTATTTTCATATCTCGAGGATGAGCCTTTAAAATTGATATCAGGGATTAGCTTATCTGATCAAAATTATAAAATTGCTTATGACAAATTAGTCAATAGATATCAAAACAAGCGAGACCTCGCAAATGATGCTTTAAGCTCAATTATGAACTCCACCTTAAAAAACGAGTCAGCTAAAGAATTGCGTAATTTAATTGACACCTTTTCTGAATCCCTAGAAATTTTAAAATCACTTAGCTTTGACGTTGACAGTTGGGACTTTATTATTTTTTTCATTTTATTAGAAAAATTGGATATTCCAACGCGTTCAAATTTCGAAATGAGTCACGCCAATACTAATACCGAAATTCCCACTTTTCAGTCACTTTTTCAATTTCTAGAAAAAACATGTAAAGTTTTGGAATCACTTCCTCAATCAACAGCACCCAAAAAGGTGCCTATCTATCAAAAATCAAATTCTATGCAAAATCAGTCTAGGCAAAAGCCTAATCAAAATTCAAATTCTATGCGAAGTCAGTTTGGGCAAAAGCCTACCTATAAATCATCCAATTCGCCTTTTATAGGACTGGCTGGCACCTCAACTAATTCAAGTACGGGAATAAAATGTTTCCGGTGTAATCAAGGTCACGTGCTTTCGAAATGTCAAACATTTCTTGATCTCTCACCTATCGATCGCCTATCTATCGTCAAACAGAAAAAATTATGTCTAGCGTGTTTTCATCCCTTGCATGATGTAGATACGTGCAAATCAAAATATTCATGCAGGACTTGCAATAGTAAAAGGCATCACACTTTAACTCATATCTTAGAAACTAATCAAGAGTCTGGAAGCCAAGATACTAGTCCTGTCATTCACACACCACCTGTCAATAATCTTCATGTGTCATTAAATGCCTCAGGACCTTCAGGTACCTTTCTTTTATGCACCGCCATAATAGATGTTATGGACGGTTGCGGAAATTTTCAACCCGTAAGGGCACTGCTTGATTCTGGATCACAGACAGGATTCATCAGTGAAAAGTGTATTCAGCGTCTTAATCTTCCTAGGCGAAGTTACACCACTGAAATATTCGGATTAAATCAGATGTCTTCTTTCACTTCCAAAGGGCTCGTTCAATGTCACATTAAGCCACAAGGACAAGTCACTCCTTTACTTAATTTCGAAGCAATTGTGGTTCCACAACTATGTTCCAATATGCCTACATTCTCTTTGAACGATAATCAGTGGAAACACTTGCAAAACCTTAAACTTGCCGACCCATCTTATTTCAAATCTAGACCTGTGGACCTGGTTATTGGTTGCGAGCTATTTGCACAGATATTCAAGGAGGGCAGGGTTCTTGGACAGGTAGGGCAGCCTTCAGCCCTTGAAACTATCTTTGGCTGGGTCGTCATGGGAAAGGTTGACGAAGTAGGTAGTCTTACGGAACGAACCAGTTGTTTTTTAACGAGTCATTCACCTCCTTTAGAGGTCATTCTCCCTAGGTTTTGGGAAATCGAACATTTGCCTAAAAAACAAATCTTATCAAAGGAAGAAAAACAGGCAGAATCAATTTTTACTGCTAGTGTAGTACGGCAACCGAGCGGTAGATTCATGGTAGATCTTCCGTTTAAAGATAAAATAAACCCTGACCTAGGAAATACTTATCCGCAAGCTTATCGTAGATTTTTACTTCTAGAAAATAGATTAATCAAAAATCCTGATCTGTACACTGCCTATTCAAGTTTCATGCAAGACTATATCGATTCTAATCATATGAGTTTAGTTTTATCTAGTCAACCAAAGGTCGACGTATCGTGTTTTTTAGCACACCATTGCGTATTAAAGCCGGAAAGCTTGAGTACAAAATTAAGGGTAGTCTGGGATTGTTCAGCAGTCACCCCAAAAAATATTAGTCTCAATGACACATTGTTATCTGGACCGAAACTTCAAAAGGATATTGCTTCTTTACTCCTTACATTTCGTCTTAATCCTATTGCCTACATTGCTGATATCAAACAGATGTTCCGTCAAGTCCTTATCAATCCTTATCACCGTCCTTATCAAAGGATATTGTGGAGGTTTTCTCCACAGGACCCACTTTCAGTGTGGGAACTTTCTACTGTCACTTTTGGCATGACATGCTCACCTTTTCTAGCCATGCGTACCTTAAATGAGCTGGCAGAGAGAGAAAAGGAACGTTTTCCTATGGCTAGTACTGTTCTAAAAACGTCAATCTATATCGACGATATCTTGGGAACTAGCCCTTCGCTTTCTGAAGCTCTCTCCCTTCAAACAGAACTCAATGATTTGGTGAAGTCGGGAGGATTTGAACTTAAAAAATGGGCAAGCAATTGTCCTGAGTTATTGGCAACATTGCCAGAGTCCGATCGTCAAATGCCTCTCTCTTTCGACAAGGAGGAACCCCACTTTATCAAAGTTTTAGGACTTCAATGGCATCCAAAAAACGACATTTTTTCTTATCAATGCCGAATGAAGGACAAACCCCCAACCAAACGTTCTATTTTATCTATCATAGGAACAATCTTCGATCCCTTAGGTTTTCTTTGTCCCTTGTTGCTACAAGCAAAATTTATTTTGCAACAGTTGTGGATATCGAAAATAGGCTGGGACGAAGAACCAGATTCTTCTATCATCGACTCTTGGAACAAACTTCGTTCTGAATTCCCGCTTCTTTCCAATTTTCAATTACCCCGACAAATCAAACTGTCAAAAACCAATACCTGTCAAATCATCGGCTTCTGTGACGCTTCAATTCGAGGCTACGCAGGCGTCGTATATTTTCGTGTAGAAGAGGAAAACAATATATCTGTTTCTCTCATATCTGCAAAATCTAGGGTCGCGCCTATAAAGTCACAAACTTTGGCTAGGCTAGAACTCCTAGGCGCTTTTCTTTTAAGCGAATTAATTGACTTCGTTTTATCTAGCTATGAAGGAAAAATAACTTTTACAAATATCGTTACTTTCTGCGATTCGCAAGTCGTATTGCACTGGCTTTCATCCCCTCCTAATCGCTGGCAAACCTTTGTTGGAAATCGCGTCAGTAGAATCCAAGAAATCATTCCCTCAAACTCGTGGCGCTACATTCCTTCTGCTTTGAATGCAGCCGATATTGCGTCACGAGGGGCCACCCCTTCACAGCTCATGTCACATGACATGTGGTGGAACGCACCGTCGTTTTTGTGGTCTCCCGAAAAACGAGTGGCCCGATTTTCATAAATCAACAATGCCGATTGATTTCGGAGATATTAATCTGGAGGAAAAGCCAAAAGTCTGTTGCAATGCGATAATTGATGTCAACTTCTTAGATCAGCTTCTTATCAAATATTCATCTATATCCAAAATTCAACGTATCATTTGTTATGTCCTTCGAATAGTTAACCTTTTTCAAAACCATTCCTATCAAAAACCCACTAAGCCGCCGGACCAAAAAGTTATTTTTGAGAATATTGTTTTTCCTACCACCGGTGAGATGCAAAGTGCGTTACACCTTCTTATCAAACGCGTTCAAGGTTCTTGTTTTTCTGAGCTTTTTTACGCGTTATCTAAGGATAAACCAATACCGAAACCTTTGCGAAAACTTTCACCTTTTCTTGATGAGAATAATATCATTAGAGTCGGTGGCAGATTACAAAAATCTGACCTTTTGTCTTATTCTGCAAAACACCCCGTCTTACTTTCGAGTGACCATCGTTTAACTACACTTCTTATCGAGTCCGCTCATCGACAATATCTTCATCCTGGGTTTAAAACATTACATAATCTGCTTTTACAGCAATTTTGGATATTATCTGCCAGACGGGCAATTCAAAGAACCATATCCAAGTGCTTGCAATGTTTTAGAATCAACCCTAAACCCTATAGACCGCCCATAATGAGTTCACTTCCCGCTCATCGAATCAATCAACTTAAACCTTTTTCGAGTGTAGCTATCGACTTTTGTGGACCTTTCTTTGTGATTCCTCATCGTTACCGTGGTTGTAAAGCTTTCAAATCGTATGTCTGTGTGTTTGTCTGTACGGCCACACATTGCGTGCATTTGGAATTAACCATGGAACTGTCCACCGAAGGGTTCGTAGGTGCATTCCATCGATTCATTTCTAGACTCGGAAGCGTGACGCAATGCTGGTCAGATCAAGGCAGTAATTTTATAGGGTTTCGTAACCAATTACTGGATTACGCAGGAAGTGCTGCCACCAGACTTTCTATTCGTTGGCATCTGGGACCTCCTCTCAGTCCACATTTCAATGGCCTGGCAGAAGCTGGCGTCAAAAGTTTTAAAACTCACTTTGTACGAGTTGTCGGCGACCAGAAGTTGTCTATCATGGAGATGTCCACCCTTACCTGTCGCATAGAAGCCGTACTTAATAGTCGCCCTTTATCTCCTGCCTCTTCAGACCCACACGATCTTCAACCTCTTACCCCTGGACATTTTTTGACACTTGAACCCCTTAACTCTGAAATTCCGGAGTCAGATTTGTCCGAGGTTCCCCTAAATCGGCTCTCGAGATGGCAACTAATCCAAAAACTACATAATGATTTTTGGAAACGGTATTCTATAGAGTATTTGCATACGCTACAACAGCGACACAAGTGGGCTGATTTGTCCCCAAATATCAAATTAAATGATTTGGTTATCATAACAAGTGATCACATTCAAACGCCTTTGAAATGGCCGGTCGGTCGGGTCATCGAACTGCATCCCGGCGGGGACGGTCAGGTGCGTGTTGCGACGGTACAAACGGTTACCGGTGTTTATAAGCGGCCAGTTGTAAAACTGTGCCTCTTGCCAAATTAAAGTAATTTTAATTTTCTACCTTTTACCGGGTATTACAATAGGTTTTTTTTATTTTTAATTTTTTTTTGAATTTTTTGTTTGTTTGTTTTGCCTTTTTTCGGGATTTCGTTATATCTAAATAAACTTACGATACTTATCTGTTTTCATTCATTTATATTTATCGGTCGATTCTTTTTCTTATATCTATATCTGTCCGGTTGAGATTCTAAATTTGTGTGTTTTGGAGGGCAGTTATGTTAGCTCCCGCTAAATTTCGCGGTTGTTTATATATATTTTTAAAAACACACAACTGTATGAAGGACAAAGCGCATTCCGCGTATTTGGACATGCGCACCAACAACCGGTGAGATCCTTGTCAATCGCCTAGAGAAAAAGGCGTGTTAATTTCGTTCTCCAACTATTTTAAATATCTACACCTGAAAGTGCTCGATTTTTGTGTACTGAAGCATAGAACTAGAAACTTCAACCCTTCAGCTACGTGGTGACATCATTAGATCCATTCGGGGGCCCCTTGGAACGAGGAGAATTTGGCTGCAAAGGAGGTGAGTGCACTTATCTGATTACCGTTGTGTGGTTCCAACAATTTTACCTATGGACGTCTGATTATTTCGTAATTTCATATCAACATTTATGTTTGCTCGCGATATCATTAATTAATTTATACAGTTCATTGCATTTAACGTTTTTCTATCCGCGAGTTAACAACTTGCTCACAAAACCTTTTTAGATCGCTTTGAAGTTTTGAATGTTGATACTTACAACTTCCTCGTTAAACAAAATGAATTTGAATTCTCGGTTATAAACATAAATAAATTAAACATTTATATTATCTGTGTATACAGACCACCGTCAGGTGGACCAATAGAATTTTTGGAGTCTCTGGAATTCCTGTTGTCGGAATTTCCAAAGTCATCAAAATTAGTCTTGGCTGGGGACTTAAATATAGACTTAAATGACACAAATTCGAGGGATACAAAATCTTTGGTCAACCTACTTACATGTTTCAATTTGAACGTATTCGTTAACAAACCGACGCGCATGACAAATCATACATCAAAAACTATTGATTATATTTGTAGCAACATCGAACAAAGTGATTTAAATTGTGAAGTTATTCCTTCGGGAATTTCTGATCATGAGGCCCTCACTGCAGAATTAATCCTACATCACACAAAACCAAAAAAAGTCTCAAAAAAAGGTAGAATCTTTAGCGCTAGAAACTTTAGTACTCTTAGACATCTGGCAAGTACGATTAACTGGGAAACTATTCAAAACACAGCAAATTCGATACAAGTTTTTCAAAGAACACTTATAAATATGTACAACGAAAGTTTTCCCCTACGACAGCTCAAAGTGAAAGCTAAAAAACGGTGGATAACAAAGGGTATTAGGGTTTCTGGTAAAAACGTTAGATTTCTACACACTATTCGAAAGTTTACAAATTCTACTGGTTTAATAGCTACTATGATCTATACAGAAAAACTTATAAGAGAGTTATACGGGCAGCGAAAAAAAACTACTATCAGGCAAGGATAAGCAGAGCAGCTAATTCTAATAAAGAATACTGGAAAATTATCAACGAAATGAGAGGAAAAGCAGAAAAGAATACAAAAAAAATAAATATTTTACCTTCTCAATTGAACAAATTTTACTGCACCATAGCCGGCAAATTAACAGGTGACATAAAGACAAAAAAAGACCCACTAAGCTTTCTACCACCTTTTACACCTGCAGAAAATTTTAAACTTTCTCCAACAACCGTAATAGAACTTAAACAAATTTTTAAGAATATTAAAAAACAAAATTCCTCAGGTGTTGACAATTTATCACTGAAGGTTTTTACAAATTTGCCAGAAGAAGCTCTTTTGGCACTGGTACAATGCATAAATGAATCTTTTATGGCGGGTCACTTTCCAGACTGTTTAAAGTTGGCTGTGGTTGTTCCGATATTTAAAAGTGGTGACGATCAAAATCCATCGAATTACCGACCTATTTCGTTGTTGACAACACTCTCAAAAATTATAGAGAAAGTAGTAACAATTAGACTTGTTGAATATCTAAACAACCAAAATATCATAACTCCAGAGCAATTCGGATTTCAGGAGAAAAAGGCCGCGGCAGTATTCTGTGATTTTTCCAAGGCATTTGACTGCGTGAATCACAGGGTACTGCTGCGAAAAATGAGTCATTATGGGATTGTGGGGACTGAGCTTAAGTGGCTTGAGTCATATCTTACAGATAGAAGTCAATTTGTAAGGACTTCAGACTGTGAGGACTCCGAAACTCTGAGACTGGAACATGGCGTCCCACAAGGGTCAGTTCTTGGACCCGTTCTATTTTTGATCTATATAAAGGACCTGGCCAAATTATCCATACAGGGACTGTTCGTGATTTTCGCGGATGATACTACAATTCTCTGGAAACACAAAAGTGAAGAAACTCTAGCAAGAATCGTAGAGCAAGATTTGGTTGCGGTTAAGGAATGGTGTGATTCAAACTATCTCATATGTAACGTTACAAAAACCAACATACTTTCATTCAAATGCTCTCTTGACAGTATTTCATTTAACAATCATACACTCGATGAAAAAGAAGTAGTAAAATTCCTTGGAATGTACATAGACACAAAACTTAAATTTGACAGTCATATAGACGTTCTAAATGGGAAAATTGCGAGGGGCTGTTATATAGTCAAAACTGTTGCACAGGAGTTAGGATTGGTTTCAGCAAAAACGGCTTACCATGCTCTTGTGGAGTCTCACCTACGGTATGGCATCGCTTTCTGGGGCTATTCAACACAAAACTTAATTCAATCGGTTTTTATTTTGCAAAAGAGGGCAGTAAGATATATGTGCCAGGTAGGATGTAGAGAAAGCTGCAAACCACTTTTTATCAAGCATGAAATTTTAACAGTCCCGAGCATTTTCTTATTGGAAACGGCATGTCTAATGCACAAGAAATTTCAAGGATTTGAAACTGAGTCACATTATGATTTACGAGAGATCAACCTACCTTTGCCTATACCTAGACTTGCACTCACAAAAAATTCTGTAATTTATGAGAGTGTCAAAATTTTTAACAAGTTACCAGCTCAAATTAAAAATATCACAAATTACCCAAATTTTCGTATGGAACTAAAACAATTTTTATTGAACAAGGCATTCTATAGCCTGCAAGAATTTTACGGCTAGATAGGTTTTTTATTTTACTTTATAAGTTTTATATATAATATATATTGTCTTTTTTTGTTTGTTTTAAAATTCGTAAAGGTGACTTGGCTTTTCATATTGTGTGTATCATTGTGCCCTGTAAAGGATCATGTTTGTTCCTTATTGTCGTTTTATTTACCTATATTGGTTTTTTATTTTATATATATATTTTTTTTTTATTTTTTACCTATGCTTAAATTGTTTTATTTTGTGCTAGTTGTACGTGTACATTTATTTCTTAAATTTTTGTAAACGAAATGTTTGTTTTTTTGTATATTTTTTTTAACAATTTTTAAACTTTAGACATTAAATTTAAAAATATTAACCTGACCCCGACTGTGATACCTTAATTTTATCCCAAAATTTAATTTTATTACTTGTTTTTATTTTTACTCTGTTTTGCAATTAATTAATTATTTGTCTAGATATCTATTTATGTTAACATGTGATTGATAATTAATAGTTACAAGTACCTAGTTAGTAGAATCTCCTAGATTTTTTATTTTATATATGTATTAATTTTTAAACTTATGTCATTATGACTCAAATTCATTGTTTTAACAGATTTTTATCACTACATTGAGTCAAAATATTATAGTTGTA
Source organism: Aspidapion aeneum (assembly GCA_963576565.1). Taxonomy (NCBI): domain Eukaryota; kingdom Metazoa; phylum Arthropoda; class Insecta; order Coleoptera; family Brentidae; genus Aspidapion; species Aspidapion aeneum. The sequence goes on from OY755043.1 coordinate 23,136,362, forward strand.
TATTATCAGGTATATAGACATGTAAGTGATATTTTGTTTTTGCTTTGTCAATGATTTTTTTAAATTTGGACAATAAAGCTTATTTTGATTGATTGATTGATTGAATACCGTTTCCAAAAATCATTATGTAGTTTTTGGATTAGTTGCCATCTCGAGAGCCGATTTAGGGGAACCTCGGACAAATCTGACTCCGGAATTTCTGAATTAAGGGGTTCAAGGGTCAAAAACTGCCCAGGGGTAAGAGGTTGAAGATCGTGTGGGTCTGAAGAGGCAGGAGATAAAGGTTGACTATTAAGTACAGCTTCTATGCGACATGTAAGGGTGGACATTTCCATGATAGACAACTTCTGGTCGCCGACAACTCGAACAAAGTGAGTTTTAAAACTTTTGACGCCAGCTTCTGCCAGGCCATTGAAATGTGGACTGAGAGGGGGTCCCAGATGCCAACGAATAGAAAGTCTGGTGGACGCACTTCTTGCGTAATCAAGTAATTGGTTACGAAATCCTACAAAATTACTGCCCTGATCTGACCAGCATTGCGTCACGCTTCCACGTCCGGAAATGAATCGATGGAATGCACCTACAAACCCTTCGGTGGACAGTTCCATGGTTAATTCCAAATGCACGCAATGTGTGGCCGTACAGACAAACACACAGACATACGATTTGAAAGCCTTACAACCACGGTAACGATGAGGAATCACAAAGAAAGGTCCACAAAAGTCGATAGCTACACTCGAAAAAGGTTTAAGTTGATTGATATGATGCGCGGGAAGTGAACTCATTATGGGCGGTCTATAGGGTTTAGGGTTGATTCTAAAATATTGCAAGCACTTGGATATGGTTCTTTGAATTGCCCGTCTGGCAGATAATATCCAAAATTGCTGTAAAAGCAGATTATGCAATGTTTTAAACCCAGGATGAAGGTATTGTCGATGAGTGGACTCGATAAGAAGAGTAGTTAAACGATGGTTACTCGAAAGTAAGACAAAAGGTCAGATTTTTGTAATCTGCCACCGACTCTAATGATATTATTTTCATCAAGAAAAGGTGAAAGTTTTCGAAAAGGTTTCGGTATTGGTTTATCCTTAGATAACGCGGAAAAAAGCTCAGAAAAGCAAGAACCTTGAACGCGTTTGATAAGAAGGTATAACGCACTTTGCATCTCACCGGTGGTAGGAAAAACAATATTTTCAAAAATAATTTTTTGGTCCGGTGGCTTAGTGGGTTTTTGATAGGAATGGTTTTGAACAAGGTTAACTATTCGAAGGACATAACAAATGATACGTTGAATTTTTGATATAGATGAATATTTGATAAGAAGCTGATTTAAGAAGTTAACGTCAATTATCGCATTGCAACAGACCTTTGGCTTTTCCTCCAGATTAATATCTCCGAAATCAATCGGCATTTTTGATTTATGAAAATCGGGACATTCGTTTTCGGGAGACCACAAAAACGACGGTGCGTTCCACCACATGTCATGTGACATGAGCTGTGAAGGGGTGGCCCCTCGTGACGCAATATCGGCTGCATTTAAAGCAGAAGGAATGTAGCGCCATGAGTTTGAGGGAATGATTTCTTGGATTCTACTGACTCGATTTCCAACAAAGGTTTGCCAGCGATTAGGAGGGGATGAAAGCCAGCGCAATACGACTTGCGAATCGCAGAAAGTAACGATATTTGTAAAAGTTAGCTAGATAAGACGAAATCAATTAATTCGCTTAAAAGAAACGCGCCTAGGAGTTCTAGCCTAGCCAAAGTTTGTGACTTTATAGGCGCGACCCTAGATTTTGCAGATATGAGAGAAACAGATATATTGTTTTCCTCTTCTACATGCAAATATACGACGCCTGCGTAGCCTCGAATTGAAGCGTCACAGAAGCCGATGATTTGACAGGTATTGGTTTTAGACAGTTTGATTTGTCGGGGTAATTGAAAATTGGAAAGAAGCGGGAATTCAGAACGAAGTTTGTTCCAAGAGTCGATGATAGAAGAATCTGGTTCTTCGTCCCAGCCTATTTTCGATATCCACAACTGTTGCAAAATAAATTTTGCTTGTAGCAACAAGGGACAAAGAAAACCTAAGGGATCGAAGATTGTTCCTATGATAGATAAAATAGAACGTTTAGTTGGGGGTTTGTCCTTCATTCGGCATCGATAAGAAAAAATGTCGTTTTTTGGATGCCATTGAAGTCCTAAAACTTTGATAAAGTGTGGTTCCTCCTTGTCAAAAGAGAGAGGCATTTGACGATCGGATTCTGGCAATGTTGCCAATAACTCAGGACAATTGCTTGCCCATTTTTTAAGTTCAAATCCTCCCGACTTCAACAAATCATTGAGTTCCATCTGTAGGGAAAGGGCTTTAGAAAGCGAAGGGCTAGTTCCCAAGATATCGTCGATGTAAATTGACGTTTTTAGAACAGTACTAGCCATAGGAAAACGTTCCTTTTCTCTCTCTGCCAGCTCATTTAATGTACGCATGGCTAGAAAAGGTGAGCATGTCATGCCAAAAGTGACAGTAGAAAGTTCCCACACTGAAAGTGGGTCCTGTGGAGAAAACCTCCACAATATCCTTTGATAAGGACGGTGTTAAGGATTGATAAGGACTTGACGGAACATCTGTTTGATATCAGCAATGTAGGCAATAGGATTAAGACGAAACGTAAGGAGTAAAGAAGCAATATCCTTTTGAAGTTTCGGTCCCGATAACAACGTGTCATTGAGACTGATATTCTTTGGGGTGACTGCCGAACAATCCCAGACTACCCTTAATTTTGTACTTAAGCTTTCCGGCTTTAGTACGCAATGATGTGCTAATAAACATGATACGTCGACTTTTGGTTGACTAGATAAAACTAGACTCATATGATTAGAATCGATATAGTCTTGCATGAAACTTGAATAGGCAGTGTACAGATCAGGATTTTTGAGTAATCTATTTTCTAGAAGTAAAAATCTACGATAAGCTTGCGGATAAGTATTTCCTAGGTCAGGGTTTATTTTATCTTTAAACGGAAGATCTACCATGAATCTACCGCTCGGTTGCCGCACGACACTCGCAGTAAAAATTGATTCTGCTTGTTTTTCTTCCTTTGATAAGATTTGTTTTTTAGGCAAATGTTCGATTTCCCAAAACCTAGGGAGAATGACCTCTAAAGGAGGTGAATGACTCGTTAAAAAACAACTGATTCGTTCCGTAAGACTACCTACTTCGTCAACTTTTCCCATGACGACCCAGCCAAAGATAGTTTCAAGGGCTGAAGGTTGCCCTATTTGTCCAAGAACCCTGCCCTCCTTGAATATCTGTGCGAATAGCTCGCAACCAATAACTAGGTCCACAGGTCTAGATTTGACATAAGATGGGTCGGCAAGTTTAAGGTTTTTCAAGTGTTTCCACTGATTATCGTTCAAAGTGAATGTAGGCATATTAGAACATAGTTGTGGAACGACAATTGCTTCGAAATTAAGTAAAGGAGTGACCTGTCCTTGTGGCTTAATGTGACATTGAACGAGCCCTTTGGAAGTAAAAGAAGACATTTGATTTAATCCGAATATTTCAGTGGTGTAACTTCGCCTAGGAAGATTAAGACGCTGAATACACTCTTCACTGATGAATCCTGTCTGTGATCCAGAATCAAGCAGTGCCCTTACAGGTTGAAAATTTCCGCAACCATCCATAACATCTATTATGGCGGTGCATAAAAGAAAGGTACCTGAAGGTCCTGAGGTATTTAATGACACATGAAGATTATTGACAGGTGGTGTGTGAATGACAGGACTAGTATCTTGGCTTCCAGACTCTTTATTAGTTTCTAAGATATAAGTTAAAGTGTGGTGCCTTTTACTATTGCAAGTCCTGCATGAATATTTTGATTTGCACGTGTCTACCCCATGCAAGGGATGAAAACACGCTAGACATAATTTTTTCTGCTTGACGAAAGATAGGCGATCGATAGGTGAGAGGTCAAGAAATGTTTGACATTTCGAAAGCACGTGACCTTGATTACACCGGAAACATTTTATTCCCGTACTTGAATTAGTTGAGGTGCCAGCCAGTCCTATAAAAGGCGAATTGGATGATTTATAGGTAGGCTTTTGCCCAAACTGATTTTGCATAGAATTTGAATTTTGATAGATAGGCTTTTGCCCAAACTGATTTTGCATAGAATTTGATTTTTGATAGGTAGGCACCTTTTTGGGTGGAAGTGATTCCAAAACTTTACATCTTTTTTCTAGAAATTGAAAAAGTGACTGGAAAGTGGGAATTTCGGTATTAGTATTGGCGTGACTCATTTCGAAATTTGAACGCGTCGGAATATCCAATTTTTCTAACAAAATGAAAAAAATAATAAAGTCCCAACTGTCAACGTCAAAGCTAAGTGATTTTAAAATTTCTAGGGATTCTGAAAAGGTGTCAATTAAATTACGCAATTCTTTAGCTGACTCGTTTTTTAAGGTAGAGTTCATAATTGTGCTTAAAGCATCATTTGCGAGGTCTCGCTTGTTTTGATATCTATTGACTAATTTGTCGTAAGCAATTTTATAATTTTGATCAGATAAGCTAATCCCTGATATCAATTTTAAAGGCTCATCCTCGAAATATGAAAATAAATATTGAAGTTTTCGAACGTTACTTAGACTTTGATTTTGATCTATAATGTTATTAGAAAGATCGAAAAAGCTTGGCCATAATTTTTTATCACCTCGAAATATGGGAATACCTAACTCTTTGAGTTTTGGAGTTTCGTTTTGTCGAACATATGATCCCGAAAAGGATGGGGCCTCAACCGGAAATATTTCAGAGTAAACCCCTTTACACGCATAAAAATATTTACGAGCTTCTGAAAGGATCGCGTTTTTAACTCTTCGTCGTCCGAGTCGTCTATCAACATAATGACATCATTATGTGCCAACATGCATTAATCGAAAGTTTCATCCAAGTCGGAATACCTCTCTTGAAACTCGTTTCTCGCTTTTTCGTCCGTTGAAAATTGTTTTAAATATCGAAATGATATGGAACACACCTAATCATAAAACTCGTGCTTGTTTGTTTTGATTGCTTCTCGATTTGTTTACTGAATGACCACGCGGTAGACCCTACGTTACCATAGCAGCGGACCGAAAACAGGTGAATTGCGCCGGACAACCGAAGGTCGAGCGACACTCTCTCTCGGTTCAATATGATTGGCAAAATTTAAGGCCTTGTGGCCGACTTATTAATACCGTCGTATGGAGTAAATTTAATAATTCGGTCGAAGGAACACTTATGTATGCCCGCAGTTAGAAAAACGATAACTGCAATGGACTTTATATATTTTAATTAATGAAAGCGCGAACAAACATAAATATATTGATATGAAATGACGAAATAATTAAGGTCCATAGGTTAATTGTTGGTAACACACAACGGAAATCAGAAACAAAGCACTCACCAGTTTGCAGCCAATTTCTCCACGTTGCAAGGGGCCCCTGTTTGGATCTAATGATGTCACCACGTAGCTGAAGGGCTGAAGTTTCTAGTTCTATGCTTCAGTACACCAAAATCGAGCACTTTCAAGTGTAGAAATTTGAAATAGTTGGAGAAAGTAAATTAACACGCCATTTCTCGAGGCTGTAGAAAAGGATCTCACTGATTGTTGGTGCGCATGTCCTTCATCCAATTGTGTGGTTTTAAAAATTTAAAAACAACCGCGAAATTTTAGCGGGAGCTAACAGTGAGTATAACTAAATTGTTTCTATTAATTTTTCTCACGTTGTCTATAATATAAAGATAGTTATCTCGTAAATGACGATGAAATTTTTGAGGTTATGTTTATTACAAAGGGTGAACAACTATAATAGACAGAAAGGTGTACAAATTTTTAGGCGTTGCTAGGCAGTTATTAGGGAGGACTAGGGAGTACTTCTAAATGCAGGCTTAGGCAGTGCACATGCAGGCTAAATGTAGGACTGAGCAGTGCATATGCAAGACTAGGCAGTGCATAGGCAGGACTAGGCAGTACCTACGCAGGACTAGGCAGTATTGCTGGTCGTTGTATACTTTTTGATACTAATGATTGGGTATTTAATTGAATCTATTGTAAGTGGCATATTAAACAAAAAAGCAAAACCTATAACCTAACCTCAAAATCTAAATGAGTAAAAGTAGGCGAAGAATATCGTAAAAAAACTTTCAGTTATATACAAAACAACTCATCGAAGACTCACATCAACATTTTAACGTTTCTAAATTCCGCAGAACAAAAATCACTGTTGTTGGTAAAGAAGACTGCCACCATAAAGGAATTTAGCATTGGCAAGATAGAGCTATCGGCTTTGGAGAATCCGTTTTCCATTAAAGATGTTTTTATAAGCAAAACACAAAATAAAATCTAATTTAGGACGATAATTCGCACTTTAAACCAAAGCAAACATTACCATCCATAAGAAAATAACACAGAAAATAGGATCGTTCGAGGCGTTTACTGTTTTGTGACGTCACTCGCAGCTGATTGGTAGACCGCCTGTTTTGAATCACATGGCGAATTGTTTTAATTCAATTTAATTTATTTAATTAAAAGAACTATGAATTTGAGAAAAAATTAAACAAAAAGTTTGTTTTTAGCATTCCCAAGACCTAAAGAGATATCTAAAAATAAATATATATTTATTTTTTACTACGTTAAAAAGTTTTTTTTTTTTACGGGTATGCGCACTCGCAAGGAGATCCCTATCACGCTCGAGAAGCGGCAAGTGCGCGGAAATGTTGGTGTGTGTTGGTTTTGAAACGGTTCAGGTTGTAACCTGCAGGGACAACTGTCGCAGGGAGTGTATTCCACAGCGATGCTGTTCTCCAGAGATATGAATTCTGATATAATGAGGTTCTTGGTGCCTCTATTTTGACAATAAATTGATGGTTACCGTCTGTTTGACGTTTTCGCCTAGTAGGTGCTACTCCCGGGGGGATCATACGTGCCAACTCTTCAGAGCATTTTCCGTGATAATACCTGTAGAAGAGAGATAGATCGCCCACAGTTCTTCGATGTTCGAGACCATCCAAGGTACGGGTAAGTGCGGGGTCATTGATCAGCTTGATAGCTCGTTTTTGCACGGTGTTCAAAAGCATTAAGGTATGTTTGGGTGCCGCACTCCATATATGTGAGCAGTACTCCATAGTTGGTCGAATCTGGGCTTTCTAGAGTGTCAGCAGTTGGCTTGGTGTATACAGATGTTTTGTACGAAATAGCACCCCAAGCTTTTGGGACGCCCTTTTAGCTATATCTGCCACGTGACTGTGCCGAGACATGTTGGTCTTTGGTTGGTGACTAAGTACACATTTTGGGTTCAAAGGGGGTAAAGTTTTATACTTTGTTACCTCATTGTTTGTCGGCGCCGGCGCCGTGGAGACGGTGATAGTATGGGCTGGTTGAACTCTGACAAAATATTTTCTTTCTTCCTTATAGACCGGTGGACGTTTACGTCCCGCCATATTCGTTAAATGAATAAATATAGGTGTCACCTATTTTTTAATTCTTTTTTATTTACCTTATTTTTTTCGTGTAAAATGCAAACACTTTGGCGCGATATAGATGTGACTGTAGAGCTGTAGCCTTTAAAGAGAAATTGTAGAGAATTGTGTCCTGAACATTCAGCAGGGGGAAGTAGACAATTTTTTTTAAGCTATTCTTATGACTAGTAAACGATTTGTCAAAAAAATTAGCTCTACTATTTTTTTGTCATTCATTTTGCCCGATTTAACTAATGGCTAGATTGCTTTGCTGTGGGGTAGTAAGGTAAAACTGATTGTTTAGTTGTCAAACTTATAACCTACTACTGATTGCACAACAAAAGCTAACTTTTATTGTGGTGATATTTTTATTAAACAAATAATGTTCGTTAAATGATCAAAGTTATTGTCATGCAGTGGCATGGCAGATAAATTTTATTTTTCTAATTTTGTTATTTTCTTTATGGCTATATTCAATTGACAAATACATTTGTAAAAAGTAAAATTATGAAAGTTATCCTTTATTCTTAGTGTTCAAGTTTTGGGTACTTCGAGATGAGTTAGAATAAAACTGACTGCACCTTACTGTGCTCAAATTTCACGAACAGAATAATGCCTAAAATCGTAAAATGCCGACTTTTGAAAATCCTTACTTGACGATGTTTAGCAAATCTGCAAATCTGGGGGCATGACAGTGCCCCGTCAAGTTCGCGCAAACTGCTGTACCATCTTTTCTTGAAACATTTCAGCCCATATTTTACCTATCTATAATTCTACTTCGGAATGAGCTACGAAACTCAAACTTTACTAAGTCATAGACCTTGATAGAGTTAACAATTTCTCCAAGTTTCATGGACTTCCATAAAGCAGTAAAGTAGTTAAGGAATTTAAAAAAACGTCGAATTTGCCACTCACCCACTATCACTCATGTATAGATCATCAATATTCTACTGTACTTCCAGACATGCTAGAAAGCTGAAATTTGGCACACTGATAAAAATTATGACCAAACCCTTGGAAAAAATGAAAAATCCCCAAAATTTTGATTTACAACCCACCCCTATACATTTAAAATTATGAAATACATGTAAAGTTATGTAAAAATTAACATTGCCCACTTCCAGAAACGCTACCCACTAAGCACAAAAACGTTTTAATAATATCAAAATAATGTATAATTTAAAAACATAACGTTAGGTTGGATGTTAGTTCTAACGTCATATTCATAGTGAAAAAGAAGCTTAATAACCCGTTTTCTGACGTTAGAAAAATAATCTTATGTTTTTATAACGTTTTTTTAAGTGTTTTTCGAACGTTAAAAAATATTGATTTTTAACAGTGGAAAATAAATGTTTTTTTAACAATGAAAAAATATATTTTTTCCAAATATCTCTAAAGATAAGGTAACATAAATAACGTAAATAAAATTCTTTTATTTTGGAAACGCAGGGCAGCAACAGTCTGTTAAGGTTTTCGTGAACTCCACACTCAGTAAAGGAAATTCGGATCCGTAGCTTCTGAAAATAAAATTTAAAATTCTATGTAAACAATAATTTTGTAGTAAGTGCCTCGCTACGAGGCCAAACAATTCATGCTCAAGTGAATACAAGGCAAACAATTTCAAGGCGCCTATTCAATTTAGCATGAATACAAACGAAGCATTCGTTTGGTCCCACTGCGAGGCTTGCGAATTCTGCCTCAAATGAATACGCGGCTTAAGGTCCGGCGGCTAATCATTCGCGGTGAATTGTCGCATTCCCTGTCTGATTACCTATAACGTTAGGTATACGATATTTCATACAAAACCATTTTTTTCTTTTGTTTACTTTCTTACCTTAGGTTGTGGTGCTTCATTTAGATCAGTGCATACACATTTGTTGCTCTTTAACTACACCATCTTTCCCACACAACTGGAGTAATATTCCTATCCAAATATGTATTCACTATCATTATTAATATGCCATGTATGTTTCTACAAAAGGTAAATATTGTAACCAAAATTGCACAAAGCGTATCTGCTATCTACTCGTATGAACTCGCAGCGAAATGCACCTAAACATGGCGATGGCCCGTTCTGGTAGTGGAACTATGCGGCAGCGCCCTCTATAGTATAATTTTATTTAATGTTTAAAAAACAAAACATTTATTGGCTTCATAATATCTTAAATTCAATGTTAGAAATGAGATCTAGGAAAAACATTATAAAAATAACCATATATTGATAGTATTATTTTTAATGTTAGTGAAATTATGGTTTTTTTAATGCTGGTTTCTTAACGTTATTAAGAAATATATTGTTGGTAATGCTTTTACATGAAATTTTCGTTAGGACTTTCTACATGTTTTTTTAATGTCAAAAGTTGACTTAATTTTAACACAAATTTGTGTTATAAAAAAAACATTTTTTTTCAACATTTATTTAACGTTTTTTACGATTTTGTGCTTAGTGGGTAGAGGGCTGGGTTTTGGCAGACTCTTAGAAACTTTGACAAAACTATAGGAAAACATTTAAAAACCCCAACATTTTAATTTGCTTCCCTCCCCTATACATGTAAAGTTATGTAAAAGTGACATTGCCCACTTCCAGAAACGCTAGAGAGCTGAGCTTTGGAAGGCTGATAGGAGCTATAACAAAACTATAGGAAAAAATGAAAAAACACCAAAACTTTTATTTCCTTTCCTCCCCTATACATGTTAAGTTATGTAAAACTGTTACTGCTCTATTCCAGAAATTATACAAAGTTGGGATTTGGCAAACTAATAGAAATTCATTCACCTTACTGTGTTTCATGAAAATAATTTCATAACAAATACATTTCATGTAAGAAAAAGCCAAGTAGGCGAAAATGGTATTCCGTAAAAATAATTGATATAAAAGTATAGCGAAGTTTTCCAATATAAATTTCAAAATTAAGGTTTTTTACTAGTTTGGAAAAGTTTTCTTAAACTTGGCTATTACGGCTGCAAATTGACTCTTAGGCACAGTGCTCAATTCGTCGTCAATACCACAAAGTGGCGTAACTGATTTTTTACTATTTTACAGAGCGTTCAATTTTTTTTTTATTTACACATAGCAGCTTTGACAGCTGTCAAAATAATGTCAAAATATGTTAAAGGACTACTTGGAATTTGGTTACGCCCCTTCGTGGTTTTGGCGACGAATTGAACATAAACAAGTTTGGCTGTAATAGCAATGTAAACTAGTAAAAACCTTTAATTTTGGAATTTATATTGGAGAACTTGGCTATACCTTTATCTTATTATAGTAAAGCAGATGGCCTATGTAAAAATGGTTTTATCGTGCGATATTTGAGGTGGCAAAACGCGGTTTTAACTGTAGATGTAGAGGCTTAAGGTAAGTTTAAAAGTATTTTTTTCATTAATATTTTTTATCTTGGGAACACATAATTTTTCAAATTTTGGATGAACCGGTTTCAACAAACATTTATTTTTTTTCTAGCAAATTGCATCACAGAATCACCAACTTATGTATTGCCCATTACTTTCGAAATATGTCGTTATTAACTGGTGAAAAACATTTTTTAGTCCTATAACCTTGAAACATTTCACAAGCCTCGAAACATAAAAAATAGAAATAATTAATTTTTGATCAAAAAACTACTATTTTAAATACTCGCCTTTTTAACCTAATTTTTTTGTGGTGATTTTGGTTTCGTATACCACACGTTAAACTAGGGTTCTTAGGCTATTAAACTGTCTATCTCAGATATGTGACTTCTGTGAAGAAATTTTGAGATAAAGAGACAAATTCCCAGGCATAAACATTTTGTTCAGTTTTCATCGACGGTTTATTATTATATTATAATATTTATTTTTGTAATGTCCTACCATGATTCTCATTTTAATGATAGGCGTTATTCTCGATTAAAGAAGCTATCAATTGGTGAAAAAAAATTTTTAGTCCTATGACCTCGAAATATTTCAAAAGCCTCTAAACATAAAAAATAGAAATAATTAATTTTTGATAAAAAAAACGTCTATTTTAAATACTCGCCTTTTTAACGTGAATTTTTTGTGGTGATTTTGGTTTCCTGTACCATACATTAATCTATGATTCTTAGACTTTTAAACAGTGTATCTCAGATATGTAAGTTCTGTGAAGAAATTTTGAGATAAAGAGGCATATTCCCACATATATATCTTCTCGCTGGGTTTTCATTGACGGTTTATTATTATATTATAATATTTATTTATATAATGTGTTAGCTCCCGCTAAAATTCGCGGTTGTTTTTAAATTTTAAAACCACACAATTGGATGAAGGACAGAGTACATTTTTCGCGCATTTTGACATGCGCACCAACAATCAGAGAGATCCTTTCTACCGCCTCGAGAAAAATGGCGTGTTAATTACTTTCTCCAACTATTTCAAATTTCTACACTTGAGTGCTCGATTTTGGTGTACTGAAGCATAGAACTGGAAACTTCAGCCTTTCAGCTACGTGGTGCCGTCATTAGATCCGGAAAGGGGCCCCTGGAACGTGGAGAAATTGGCTGCAAACTGTAAGTACTTTGTTTCTGATTTCCGTTGTGTGATAACAGCAATTAACCTATGGACCTTTTAATTATTTCGTGATTTCGTATCAATATATTTATGTTTGTGCGCGCTTTCATTTAATAAAATATATACAGTCCATTGCAGTTATCGTTTTTCTAACTGCGGGTAATCATAAAGTGGTCCTTCGAGCCGGATAATAAATTTACTCCATACGACGGTATTTTAAGTCAACCATTTTCGCGACCACACGGCCTTGAATTCGCCAATTGTATAGAACCGTAGTTTGTCGTTCGACCTTCGGTTTCGGCGCAATTCACCTGTTTTCGGTCCGCTGCTATGGTAACGCAGGGTCTACCGCGTGGTCATTTCAGTAAACAAAATCGAGGATCAATCAAAACAAACAAACAACATTTCTGTGATTAGATTTGTTCCATACCATTTCGATATTTAAAACAATTTTCATCAATTGCGATAAATTAGTGCATATTTTCGACAATTCGTCATTTTTCTATTTCAGAAGCATTAATTTAGCGTTAATTGTATATTTACCGACAATTTCGTCATTTCAAAGGTAAAATTATGTCTATCAAAAAAGCCGTGCAAAAACGCAAGGGTTTTTTATCTGCGATCAGCGAGTGTTATGTGTTTTCACAAACCGCGGCAACGGACCGATTTGGATGAAACCTTCGATAAATGCATGCTGGCACATAATGATGTCATTATGTTGATAGACGACTCGGACGACGAGGAGTTTAAAACGCAAGATGCGATCCTTTCAGAAGCTCGTAAATATTTTTATGCGTGTAAGGGGATTTACTCTAAAATATTTCCGGTTGAGGCCCCATCCTTTTCGGGTTATGTTCGTCAAAACGAATCTGAAACTCCAAAACTCAAAGAGTTAGGTATTCCCATATTTCGAGGTGATAAAAAATTATGGCCAAGCTTTTTCGATCTTTTTAATAACATTATAGAACAAAATCAAAGTCTAAGTAACGTCCGAAAACTTCAATATTTATTTTCATATCTCGAGGATGAGCCTTTAAAATTGATATCAGGGATTAGCTTATCTGATAAAAATTATAAAATTGCTTACGACAAATTAGTCAATAGGAAACAAGCGAGACCTCGCAATTGATGCTTTAAGCACAATTATGAACTCTACATTAAAACACGAGTCAGCTAAAGAATTGCGTAATTTAATTGACACCTTTTCAGAATCCCTAGAAATTTTAAAATCACTTAGCTTTGACGTTGACAGTTGGGACTTTATTATTTTTTTCATTCTGTTAGAAAAATTGGATATTCCGACGCATTCAAATTTCGAAATGAGTCACGCCAATACTAATGCCGAAATTCACACTTTTCAGTCACTTTTTCAATTTCTAGAAAAAAGATGTAGAGTTTTGGAATCACTTCCTCAATCAACAGCACCCAAAAAGGTGCCTACCTATCAAAAATCACATTCTATGCAAAATCAGTTTGGGCAAAAGCCTACCTATCAAAAATCAAATTCTATGCAAAATCAGTTTGGGCAAAAGCCTACCTATAAATCATCCAATTCGCCTTTTATAGGACTGGCTGGCACCTCAACTAATTCAAGTACGGGAATAAAATGTTTCCGGTGTAATCAAGGTCACGTGCTTTCGAAATGTCAAACATTTCTTGACCTCTCGCCTATCGAGCGCCTATCTTTCGTCAAGCAGAAAAATTATGTCTAGCGTGTTTTCATCCCTCGCATGGGGTAGACACGTGCAATTCAAAATATTCATGCAGGCCTTGCAATAGTAAAAGGCACCACACTTTAACTCATATCTTAGAAACTAAGAAAGAGTCTGGAAGCCAAGATACTAGTCCTGTCATTCACACACCACCTGTCAATAATCTTCATGTGTCATTAAATACCTCAGGACCTTCAGGTACCTTTCTTTTATGCACCGCCATAATAGATGTTATGGACGGTTGCGGAAATTTTCAACCTGTAAGGGCACTGCTTGATTCTGGATCACAGACAGGATTCATCAGTGAAAAGTGTATTCAGCGTCTTAATCTTCCTAGGCGAAGTTACACCACTGAAATATTCGGATTAAATCAAATGTCTTCTCTTACTTCCAAAGGGCTCGTTCAATGTCACATTAAGCCACAAGGACAGGTCACTCCTTTACTAAATTTCGAAGCAATTGTTGTTCCACAACTATGTTCCAATATGCCTACATTCACTTTGAACGATAATCAGTGGAAACACTTGGAAAACCTTAAACTTGCCGACCCATCTTATTTCAAATCTAGACCTGTGGACCTAGTTATTGGTTGCGAGCTATTCGCACAGATATTCAAGGAGGGCAGGGTTCTTGGACAAATAGGGCAACCTTCAGCCCTTGAAACCATCTTTGGCTGGGTCGTCATGCGAAAAGTTGACGAAGTAGGTAATCTTACGGAACGAACCAGTTGTTTTTTAACGAGTCATTCACCTCCTTTAGAGGTGATTATCCCTGGGTTTTGGGAAATCGAACATTTACCTAAAAAACAAATCTTATCAAAGGAAGAAAAACAAGCCGAATCAATTTTTACTGCGAGTGTCGTACGGCAACCGGGCGGTAGATTCATGGTAGATCTTCCGTTTAAAGATAAAATAAACCCTGACCTAGGAAATACTTATCCGCAAGTTTATCGTAGATTTTTACTTCTAGAAAATAGATTACTCAAAAATCCTGATCTGTACACTGCCTATTCAAGTTTCATGCAAGACTATATCGATTCTAATCACATGAGTCTAGTTTAATCTACTCAACCAAAAGTCGACGTATCATGTTTTTTGGCACATCATTGCGTACTAAAGCCGGAAAGCTTAAGTACAAAATTAAGGATAGTCTGGGATTGTTCGGCAATCACCCCAAAGAATATTAGTCTCAATGACACGTTGTTATCTGGACCGAAACTTCAAAAGGATATTGCTTCTTTACTCCTTACGTTTCGTCTTAATCCTATTGCCTACATTGCTGATATCAAACAGATGTTCCGTCAAGTCCTTATCAATCCTTATCACCGTCCTTATCAAAGGATATTGTGGAGGATTTCTCCACAGGACCCACTTTCAGTGTGGGAACTTTCTACTGTCACTTTTGGCATGACATGCTCACCCTTTCTAGCCATGCGTACATTAAATGAGCTGGCAGAGAGAGAGAGAAAAGGAACGTTTTCCTATGGCTAGTAGTGTTCTAAAAACGTCAATTTACATCGACGATATCTTGGGAACTAGCCCTTCGCTTTCTGAGGCCCTTTCCCTACAGATGGAACTCAATGATTTGTTGAAGTCGGGAGGATTTGAACTTAAAAAATGGGCAAGCAATTGTCCTGACTTATTGGCAACATTGCCAGAATCCGATCGTCAAATGCCTCTCTCTTTTGACAAGGATGAACCACACTTTATCAAAGTTTTAGGCCTTCAATGGCATCCAAAAAACGAAATTTTTTCTTATCAATGCCGAATGAAGGACAAACCCCCAACTAAACGTTCTATTTTATCTATCATAGGAACAATCTTCGATCCCTTAGGTTTTCTTTGTCCCTTGTTGCTACAAGCTAAATTTATTCAGCAACAGTTGTGGATATCGAAAATAGGCTGGGACGAAGAACCAGATTCTTCTATCATCGACTCTTGGAACAAACTTCGTTCTGAATTCCCGCTTCTTTCCAATTTTCAATTACCCCGACAAATCAAACTGTCAAAAACCAATACCTGTCAAATCATCGGCTTCTGTGACTCTTCAATTTGAGGCTACGCAGGCGTCGTATATTTTCGTGTAGAAGAGGAAAACAATATATCTGTTTCTCTCATATCTGCAAAATCTAGGGTCGCGCCTATAAAGTCACAAACTTTGGCTAGGCTAGAACTCCTAGGCGCATTTCTTTTAAGCGAATTAATTGATTTCGTCTTATCTAGCTATGAAGGAAAAATAACTTTTACAAATATCGTTACTTTCTGCGATTCGCAAGTCGTATTGCGCTGGCTTTCATCCCCTCCTAATCGCTGGCAAACCTTTATTGGAAATCAAGTCAGTAGAATCCAAGAAATCATTCCCTCAAACTCATGGCGCTACATTCCTTCTGCTTTAAATGCAGCCGATATTGCGTCACGAGGGGCCACCCCTTCACAGCTCATGTCACATGACATGTGGTGGAACGCACCGTCGTTTTTGTGGTCTCCTGAAAACGAATTTCATAAATCAAAAATGCCGATTGATTTCGGAGATATTAATATGGAGGAAAAGCCAAAGGTCTGTTGCAATGCGATAATTGACGTTAACTTCTTAGATCAGCTTCTTATCAAATATTCATCTATATCAAAAATTCAACGTATCATTTGTTATGTCCTTCGAATAGTTAACCTTTTTCAAAACCGTTCCTATCAAAAACCCACTAATCAACCGGATCAAAAAATTATTTTTGAAAATATTGTTTTTCCTACCACCGCGCACCGGTGAGATGCAAAGTGCGTTATACCTTCTTATCAAACGCGTTCAAGGTTCTTGCTTTTCTGAGCTTTTTTCCGCGTTATCTAAGGATAAACCAATACCGAAACCTTTTCGAAAACTTTCACCTTTTCTTGATGAAAATAATATCATTAGCGTCGGTGGCAGATTACAAAAATCTGACCTTTTGTCTTATTCTGCAAAACACCCCGTCTTACTTTCGAGTAATCATCGTTTAACTACTCTTCTTATCGAGTCCACTCATCGACAATACCTTCATCCTGGGTTTAAAACATTACATAATCTGCTTTTACAGCAATTTTGGATATTGGATATAAATTGGATATCTGCCAGACGGGCAATTCAAAGAACCATATCCAAGTGCTTGCAATGTTTTAGAATCAACCCTAAACCCTATAGACCGCCCATAATGAGTTCACTTCCCGCGCATCGAATCAACCAACTTAAACCTTTTTCGAGTGTAGCTATCGACTTTTGTGGACCTTTCTTTGTGATTCCTCATCGTTACCGTGGTTGTAAGGCTTTCAAATCGTATGTCTGTGTGTTTGTCTGTACGGCCACACATTGCGTGCATTTGGAATTAACCATGGAACTGTCCACCGAAGGGTTTGTAGGTGCATTCCATCGATTCATTTCCGGACGTGGAAGCGTGACGCAATGCTGGTCAGATCAGGGCAGTAATTTTGTAGGGTTTCGTAACCAATTACTTGATTACGCAAGAAGTGCGTCCACCAGACTTTCTATTCGTTGGCATCTGGGACCCCCTCTCAGTCCACATTTCAATGGCCTGGCAGAAGCTGGCGTCAAAAGTTTTAAAACTCACTTTGTTCGAGTTGTCGGCGACCAGAAGTTGTCTATCATGGAAATGTCCACCCTTACATGTCCCATAGAAGCTGTACTTAATAGTCGCCCTTTATCTCCTGCCTCTTCAGATCCACACGATCTTCAACCTCTTACCCCTGGGCATTTTTTGACCCTTGAACCCCTTAATTCAGAAATTCCTGAGTCAGATTTGTCCGAGGTTCCCCTAAATCGGCTCTCGAGATGGCAACTAATCCAAAAACTACATAATGATTTTTGGAAACGGTATTCTGTAGAGTATTTGCATACGCTACAACAGCGACACAAGTGGGCTGATTCGTCCCCAAATATCAAATTAAATGATTTGGTTATCATAACGAGTGATCACCTCCAATCACCTTTGAAATGGCCAGTCGGTCGGGTCATCGAATTGCATCCCGGCGGAGACGGTCAAGTGCGTGTAGCGACGGTACGAACTGGCTACCGGTGTTTACAAGCGGCCAGTTGTAAAACTGTGCCTCTTGCCGAATTAAAACTAATTTTCATTTTTTCTACCTATTGAAGTCAATTGTTACAATAGGTAATTTTTTTTAATTTTTTTTTGAATTTTTGTTTGTTTGTTTTGCCTTTTTCGGGTTTTCGTTATCTCTTAATAAACTTACGATACTTATCTGTTTTCCATTCATTTATATTTATCGGTCGATCATTTTTTCTTATATCTATATCTGTCCGGCTGATATTCTAAAATTGTGTGTTTTGGAGGGCAGTTATGTTAGCTCCCGCTAAAATTCGCTGTTGTTTTTAAATTTTAAAACCACACAATTGGATGAAGGACAGAGTACATTTTTCGCGCATTTTGAAATGCGCACCAACAATCAGAGAGATCCTACCGCCTCGAGAAAAATGGCGTGTTAATTACTTTCTCCAACTATTACAAATTTCTACACTTGAAAGTGCTCGATTTTGGTGTACTGAAGCATAGAACTGGAAACTTCAGCCTTTCAGCTACGTGGTGCCGTCATTAGATCCGGAAAGGGGCCCCTGGAACGTGGAGAAATTGGCTGCAAACTGTAAGTACTTTGTTTCTGATTTCCGTTGTGTGGTTACAGCAATTAACCCATGGACCTTTTAATTATTTCGTGATTTCGTATCAATATATTTATGTTTGTTCGCGCTTTCATTTAATAAAATATATACAGTCCATTGCAGTTATCGTTTTTCTAACTGCGGGCAATCATAATGGCCTACCACAATTGTAATGTTTATGCTAGGCGTATTTCTCGATTAAAGGGGCTAGTTACAAGTTAAATTTATTTGGAGCTTAATAACCTTTAAGCACGTCAAATGTAAAAAAATAGAGATAATTATATATTAATAGGGCGATCTTTGAGGTGGCGAAACGTCCTTTTAACTGTAGATCTATGGGCTTAAGCTACGTTTAAAGAGTAATTTTTTTTTCTCAAACCTGCGCAGGGTGGTGGAGGGGGCCATCTTGGATTTTATCGACCTTAGTTTAAATTATATTTAATTTCGTAAAAATGTATATAACAATTTAGAAAAAAAGGTGTCGTTTTTAAGCCAATGCCTTGTGTTTACTAAGAATAAAAAACTGATCACCAGGCTTAATCAGCCGATTAGTTAAAAATTTACAAATTTGTCATATTATTTTTTTTATTTTGCAAATTTTTGTTTGGAGCCATTTAAAATCTTTACGAAATAAGATATGCATTTAAGATATAATTCTTTTTAATGTCACATTTATTGTGCTTTTGACAGTGTATTTAGCTTTGTTTAATAACTCGTTCTTCTTTTTTAATTCAATATTTTTTATCTTGAGAACACATAATTTTTCAAATTTTGGATAAACCGGGTTCTGATAACATTTAATTTTTTTTCTGGCAAAATGCATAACAATGTTACCAACATGTGTACTACCAATTATTTTCCAAATATGTAGCTATTAATTGGTATAAAACGTTTTTTACGTCTATGACCTTGAAACATTTTAAAAGTCTCTAAATATAAAAAATAGGTAATAATTAATATTTGATCAAAACACGACTATTTTAAATACTCACCTTTTTAACTTGATTTTTTTGTGGTGATTTTAGCTTCCTATATAACACGTTAATCTATGATTCTTAGGCTTTTAAACTGTGTATCTCATATAATTGAGTTCTGTGAAGAAATTTTGAGATAATGAGGCATATTCCAATGCAACGTGGATTTTATCGACATTAGTTTGTTATATTTTATTTTTTTTTAAATTTAGACACCAATTTTAAAAAAGAAGGTGTCATTTTTAAACGAATGCTTTCTGTTAAAAAAAAAACGAAAAAGAAATTAGTTATCAGCATATACATTACGTGTATGGTTATCAGGTGCAACCAGCCGATGAGTAAATAATTTACAAATTTGTAATATTTTTATTTTGCAAAATTTTTGTTTGGGGCCACTTAAAATCTTTATCCTTAACCTCATATGATATACTTCCTTATAATAGCACGTTTATTGTGCTTTTGACTGTGTGTTCAGCTTTGGTTAATAGCTCGTTGTTATTTTTTAAATTAGTATTTTTTATCTTGGGAACGCATAATTTTTCAAATTTTGGATAAACCAGCTTCTAGTAACATTTAATTTTTTTCTGACAAAATGCATTACAGTGTTACCAACCTATGTATTACCAATTATTTTCCAAATGTGTAGATGTCAATTGATACAAAATATTTTTTACGCCTATGACCTTGAAACATTTTAAAAGCCTCTAAGCCTAAGAAATAGAAAGAATTAATTTTTGATCAAAACACGACTATTTTAAATAGGTACTTACCTCTTTAACTTGATTTTTTTGTTCAGTCCCTGCGCCCTTTTTGTATAAAATTTGTGGGTTTGTTATTAAAAATCTATTTTCTTTAGTTTTTCTTATTTTATAGTTATATTCGCGTCGCCCTGTATATTACCTTTTACTGCAAATCCATGCATCATTTTTTGTGTCTTTTCTCCAAAGAAAGAATCTCAAATAAAAACCTAATCAGTGCAAAATAAAACGTCGATCGTAGCATACATACAAAAACACATACATACGACGCGAACGATATAAAAATTAGAATCCTTTTTTTTCTTTTATTATTTTTAATTTTAATATAATTTACGCGAGTGTAAATTATCCTTCTCCAACCTCCCCTTAATACGCTTGTTGGATTATTGGAACGTCGAGTACGGCTGTCAAGCTGCTAAGAAGAAACAAAACCGTAAGTTTTCCTATTTACCTATGAAAATACATTCCATTTTTCTCCTCTGAGAATCTACCCCCAACATTTTTTGTGGTGATTTTCGTTTCCTATACCACACATTAATCTATGATTCTTAGGCTTTTAAACTGTGTATTTCATATATTTGAGTTCTGTGAAGAAATTTTGAGATAATGAGGCATATTTCAACGCAACGTGGATTTTATCGACATTAGTTTAAATCATATTTAATTTTTTTTTTCAAATATATACACCAATTTTAAAAAAGAAGGTGTCGTTTTCTGTTAATAAATAAAAAAAATTAGTTATCAGGCGCAACCAGCTGATGAGTAAATTCTTTACAAATTTGTAATATTTAGGTAAAACTAGGCGAATCTCATAACTACTATTTATCTCGAAATACATGATGTACCAATAAGAACTATATATGTATGAAACATTTTTTTAAAGCTTAAGACTCGTAGATTTATACAGTATTTAAATCTAAAATAAAGGCAATAATTTTTTACCAATTAACATAGTATTTTTTCTGTGTTTTTTATTTAAAGTGTCTTGAAATACTACTTAAAGGTCATTGCAAATATCATAGAAATAAAATTTCGGACTTTCATTGTCTTTATTTATTTTAAATACGTAGTTTCGGTTAGTAAGTATTTCTAACCAGTTTTACATTTGAAAATGGTTAGAGATACTTACTAACCGAAACGTCGTCTTTAAAATAACTACAGACAATGGAAGTCCGAAATTTTATTTATAAACTTTAGAATTATGTTAGGACACTACGAATATATAAACAAATATTATAATAATATAATAATAAACCTTCGATCAAAATTCTACGAAAAGATCTATACGTTGGAATATGCCTCCTTCACAGAACCATAGAAAATATAGTTATATTTTCAGAACTCACATATGTTAGATACACAGTTTAAAAGCATAAAATCCATAGATTAATGTGTGGTATAGGAAACCAAAATCACCACAGAAACATGGGCGCACCCAGGGGGGAAGCCTTAGATTTTTTTACATATTTTCTACATATTTCATGATAAAACACAAAAAATAGCTTAAAATTTGACATCATGAGGCTTCGGGCCCCCCCCCCAAGAGGCCTCAGCCCCCCCAAGACACATTCCTAGGTGCGCCACTGACAAAAAAATAAAGATACAAAGGCGTGTATGTAAAATAGTGATTTATTGACTTTTTAAATTTCAAGGTCATAAGACTAAAAAATGTTTTTCACCAATTGATAGCCACACATTTACGATATTCTGGTGCTCTCTGAGACATGGCTGAATGACTCGATATTTGACAATGAATTTATGGCGCCTAAATACATTTTGTATCGATCTGACAGATATATTCCTGGAGTAAGTAGAGGGGAGGAGTTCTTCTCGCTGTGGATAAGAATATAAGGTCCCAAAATTGTCCCTTGGATAAAAGCAAACTCAATATTTTGCCACGTATAGACATTCTGGTTATAAAAATATTCTTCAAATTTTCTCCGGTATTTTTTGTAGTTGTATACATCCCACCTCCTGTATGTTCGGATGATTTAGAGAATGTCTTTAATATTGTTGCATCAATGGACTTTCTGCTCGGTAAAAAAGTATGCATTCTAGGTGACTTTAATATTCCTTCTTACACCCATCATCTAGACTCTGGCCTAACTGACAACTGTGTAAATATGCTAAATTCTTTCTTGGAATTAACAAAATTGTTTCAACATAACTTTGTACGCAATGAAAGTAACAGAATTTTGGACCTAGTATTGTTTGAAAATGGGAATTGCCAAGTTGAGCAGGCGGTTGACCTTTTGACTCATGAAGTTCAACACCATAGGGCATTATCAATAAACTTATTTTGTCTTGAAAAATCTATGACTATGGAAGATTCTATTACGTTCAACCTTCAAAATAAATATAACTTTAGGAAAGCAAATTTAAATCTGTTATACAATCAAATTTTGGAAATAGACTGGTCTTTTTTATCCGACGAATGCTCTCTCGATTCAGCATGTCAATCATTTTATACTAAACTGTATGAAACTTTTGACTTCTGTGTGCCTCGTCATAAACCTAAGCAGTCATCAAAATATCCCCCTTGGTTTACGCAGCAAATCATAAAAGACATCAAGAAAAAAACTAGACTTCATGAATCATACAAAAAAACTCACAATATTGAACATCTTAATCATTTCAAAATTATCCGATCCAAGTTGAAAAAAGACATTGAGAATTCTCGTAAGAGTTTCATTCATAGATCAGAAAATCAAATAAGTTCTGATCCTAAACAGTTCTGGTCATATGTTAATAGCAAAAAGGAGTCTTCTGGCATACCAAAAAATATGACTTATAATGGGAAAGAACTTAGTACTCCTAGTGACATTTTGGGTGCCTTCGCTAACTTTTTTCAGCAATCATTTTCACCTCCAAACTTACCCGGATCTGTAAGTAGTACGATCGAGGACCCATTTAATAATAATAATATAAATATAAGAAAGTTGTCGGAAAAGGATGTTGAAATTGCGCTTAAAAAGATAAAACCAAAACTGACTTCGGGGCCTGATCAAATACCAGCATTTCTTATTCGTGACTGTTATCCCGTGCTTGTCAAACCTTTGATGCTATTGTTTAATTTATGCTTAGAATGTAAAATGTTTCCTACAGGCTGGAAGACTTCCAGAGTTTGTCCAGTTTTTAAAAAGGGCCAAAAGGCTGATGTCACGAATTATAGACCGATGTCCATTATGAACAACTTTGCTAAAGTCTTTGAGATAGCTCTATACAACGTTATCTACCCTCTGGTGTCTGGTCAGCTTATTCCAAATCAACATGGTTTTGTAAAAAATCGCTCCACGGTCACTAATCTGTTAGTGATCACACAAAATATTGCTGAAGCGATAGACAATCAGGGGCAGGTTGACGTTGTATATACAGATTTTTCAAAAGCATTTGACCGGCTTGACCATGCGATTCTTATAAATAAACTTAAGTTTTTCGGTTTCGATAATCAGTACTTACAACTATTCACATCATACTTAGAAAATAGAAAACAATACGTCGAGTCGCGTGGTCATAGGTCGGTTATTTGCCCAGTAAGCTCAGGAGTACCGCAAGGCTCTGTTTTGGGGCCTCTCTTTTTCGATTTATTTATAAATGACATTGGAGGAAATCTGGATATAAGCTTTTTACTTTATTGTGACGACTTTAAGACTTGGTTTCCCATAAGGTCTATAGAAGACTGTCAAAGATTGCAATATAATTTACAGGAATTAGATGGGTGGTGTGTCAGTAATCGTCTATATTTAAATATTAATAAGTGTCAAGTTATGACCTATACTACTAAAACAAAAAATGTTATTCACTATGACTACCAAATCAATAATGTTATTCTAGACAGGCCAACTAATTTTAAAGACCTAGGTGTCATCTTTGACAGCAAATTGACTTTTGGTGATCATATCGAATCGATTTCGGCCAAAGCTTTTAAAATGTATGGGTTTCTGGTGAGATGCACTCAGGAGTTCAGTAATGTGCAAGCTGTCAAAACACTATATTACACCCTTGTAAGATCTCATTTAGAGTATGCTGGAATTATTTGGTCTCCAATATATGCTGTTCACAAAGAAAACCTTGAGAACATCCAAAGAAAATTTTGAAAATACTTGCACCTAAAATCTGATCATGTTTATCCTAGACAAGGCTTTCCACAGATTGAACTTTTGAGAAAATTTAATATTCATTCATTAGAGACAAGGCGAAATAACTCATTTTTAATTATTCTACACAAAATTTTGCATAATAAAATAGACTGCCCTGATATTTTAAGTCGTATGTCATTTATAGTCCCTCGAACTTCAACCCGTCAAATTAGTACGTTTTATCTTCCAAATGCAAGGACTAATACCATGAAATTGTCTCCGGTGTTTTAAATATGTAATATGTGTAACTCACTTAACGTCGACTACTTCCATATCTCGCTGAACGGTTTAAAAAAAGTGTTATCAGAGATATAAATGATATTTTTTTGTTGCTATTTGGTGTTTACACTTTTAGTTGTTTATTTACTTTTTCTTGGTACTGCATTATATGTAGTAAATACTGAAAGGATAAATTGTTTTTTCTAATTTTATGCGATCATCATTTTATAGAATTTAGGTTTACTAGTTTATAGTTTTCTTAGTAGATATAGTTTTGTAGTATAGTATTTTTCTATTCTATACTGTAATTGGGCTTTTGCCTGTTGTATAGAATTAAATAAATAAAAATAAAAAAAAAATAAAAAAATTACTCATTTAAAAAATAACAACGAGCCTATTAACCAAAGCTGAACACACAGTCAAAAGCACAATAAACGTGCTCTTACAAAGAAGTACATCTTAAATGCATAGGTTACGTCACAAAGATTTCAGGTGGCCCCAAACAAAAATTTTGCAAAATAAAAAAAAAATATATATAAATTTGTAAATTATTTACTCATCGGCTGGTTGCGCCTAATATCTATTTTTTTTTCGTTTATTAGCAGAAGGCATTTATTTAAAAACCACACCTTCTTTTTTAAAATTGGTGTATAAATTTAAAAATAATTAAATATAATTTTATCTAATGTCGATAAAATCCACGTTGCGTTGGAATATGCCTCGTTATCTCAAGGTTTCTTAAAAGCCTAAGAATCATAGAAGCATGTGGTATAGGAAACCAAAATCACCACAAAAAAATCAAGTTAAAAAGGTGAGTATTTAAAATAGTCGTGTTTTGATCAAACATTAATTATTGCTATTTTTTATGTTTAGAGGCTTTTAAAATGTTTCAAGGTCATAGACGTAAAAAACGTTTTGTACCAATTAATAGCTACATATTTGGAAAATAATTGGTAGTACACATGTTGGTAACATTGTTATGCATTTTGCCAGAAAAAAATTAAATGTTATTAGAACCCGGGTTATCCAAAATTTGAAAAATTATGTGTTCTCAAGATAAAAAATATTGATTTAAAAATGAAGAACGAGTTATTAAACAAAGCTAAATCCACTGTCAAAAGCACAATAAATGTGTCATTAAAAAGAAGTATATCTTAAATGCATATCTTATTTCGTAAAGATTTTAGATGGCCCCAAAGAAAAATTTGCAAAATAAAAAAAATAATAAAAAAAATATCACAAATTTGTAAATTTTTAACTAATCGGCTGATTAAGCCTGGTGACCAATTTTTTATTTTTAGTAAACACAAGGCATTGACTTAAAAACGACACCTTTTTTTTCTAATTAGTTATATACATTTTTAAGAAATTAAATATAATTTAAACTAATGTCCATAAAATCCAAGATGACCCCCCCCCCTTCCACTACCTTGCGCGAATTTGAGAAAAAAAAATCATTTTTTAAACGTAGCTTAAGCCCATAGATCTACAGTTAAAAGGACGTTTCGCCACCTCAAAGTTCGCACGATAATACCATTTCTAGATAGGCTATCCTCCCTACTAATATATAATTATATCTATTTTTTTTACATTTGACGTGCTTAAAGGTTATTAAGCTCAAAATAAATTTAACTTGTAACTAGCCCCTTTAATCGAGAATAACGCCTAGCATAAACATTAGAATTGTGGTAGGACAATATATATATAAATATTATAATATAATAATAAATCGTCAATGAAAACCCAATGAGAAGATATATATGTGGGAACATGCCTCTTTATCTCAAAATTTCTTCACAGAACTCACATATCTGAGATACACTGTTTAAAAGCCTAAGAACCATAGATTAATGTGTGGTACAGGAAACCAAAATCACCACAAAAAATTCAGGTTAAAAAGGGGAGTATTTAAAATTTTTTTGATCAAAAATGAATTATTTCTATTTTTTAGGTTTAGAGGCTTTTGAAATATTTCGAGGTCATAGGACGAAAAAAATTTTTTCACCAGTTGATAGCTTCTTTAATCGAGAATAATGCCTATCATTAAAATGAGAATCATAGTAAAACATTACGTAAATAAATATTATAATATAATAATAAACCGTCGATGAAAACTGAACGAAAATGTTTATGCCTGGGAATTTGTCTCTTTATCTCAAAATTTCTTCACAGAAGTCACATATCTGAGATAGACAGTTTCATAGCCTAAGAACCCTAGTTTAACGTGTGGTATACGAAACCAAAATCACCACAAAAAAATTAGGTTAAAAAGGCGAGTATTTAAAATAGTAGTTTTTTGATCAAAAATTAATTATTTCTATTTTTTATGTTTAGAGGCTTGTGAAATGTTTCAAGGTTATAGGACTAAAAAATTTTTTTCACCAGTATCGGGCAATACATACGTTGTTGATTCTGTGATGCAATTTGCTAGAAAAAAAATAAATGTTTGTTGAAACCGGTTCATCCAAAATTTGAAAAATTATGTGTTCCCAAGATAAAAAATATTAATTTAAAAAATAGCAACGAGCTATTAACCACAGCTGAATACACGGTCAAAAGCACAATAAATGTGCCATTACAAAAAGGTATATCCTAGACGCATCGCTTACCCAGTCAAGATTTTAGGTGGCCTCAAACAAAAATTTTTCAAAATAAAAAAAAATAAAAAAATGATTACAAGAAATTTGTAAATTTTTTGCTCATCGGCTGCTTGCGCCTGATGACCAATTTTTTTTGGATTAATAACACAAGGCATTTGCATAATAACGGCACCTTTTTTTTAAAAATTAGTACAGAAATTTTAGCAAAAAAATATAATCTAAACTAATGCTGATAAAATTCAAGATGGCTCCCCCCCACCTCCCTGCGCGGGTTTGGAGAAAAAAAACTACTTTTTAAACTTAACTTAAGCCTCTAGATCTACAGTTAAAAGGGCGTTTTGCCACCTCAAAGATCGCACGAGAATATGGAAAATCTGCCCTACTATTACCTTTATCTCAATTATTTTTACGGAATACTATTTCCGCGTAATTGGCTTTTTTTTACATGAAATGTTTTAAATTAGTACTAGTTATTAGCTAGTTGCTCCTAAATGCTGTTCCTATGCGAATTTCAGGCAAGGGAGGGTGATTGGTTGTAGGAGTACCAACCCTGTTCTATAAAAAATTACAGCGACAACATAAACATTGATATTTTTAAATTTTTTACTTTTTTATACCAGTTTATTTAAAAAAATAGAGAAAAATAATCTGAACACAAAACTAAATATTTCCATTAGCTGCCTTCGTTAAAATAAAAGATTTTTTAAAAGTTTTGTTGACCATATACCACAGAAATATTTCCAATTTGATCCTTTGTATTGATAAACATGTAAAAGAAGATTTTCCAGCTTTATTAATTTTTTTATGCGCTACGAAAGATTACCGCATTCCCGATGGAAATTGTTTGTTCAGGTCAGTTGAAGAATATCTTGTAAGGAAAAATATTTTTGTTAATTTTCATTCTTTAAGAAACCAATCCGTAAAATATGTTATACAAAATTGGGATTCAATTCTTCCTTTTCTGGATTCACCATTTAGTTTTTCCTCTAAAGATGAATACGAGACTGAAATGTCCAAAAATGGAACATTCGGAAATGCAACGGAATGTCTCGCTATGTCCGAAATTTATAAAATCAATTGCAAAATTTATATCCTACAATCACGAAATTTAACCAAAAACAATTTTATTTTTGAAGAATGACCAATAACTATTTGCAAATCGGAACACCAAAATTCAACTCTATGATCTACTTATTGAATCCGAAGTCAAAAACTATATTAAAGTTTCCACAGAAGATTATGCAACCCATTTAAATATTTTGAACAAATTAAAAATCAATCAAGAAAATCAAAATGTTTTTTGTAATTTTTGCAATAAAAGTTTTAAAAAGAATCATGGTCTAAAGATACATATTTCAAAAACACACAAAAATAACCAGAATTACTCATTATCAGATTCCATGAGTCAAACTTTAATTGATTTAAATAAGACCTCTAATGATGGACACAGGAAGACGAATCTTTATTAGTCCAATCAATAGATTTTACAAATTTTGATGCAGTATATCTAACTAATTATTTATCAAAATTAAAAGCATCAACTTCTATAATCAAAATCATCCCAAAAGGAGCAAGATAACCAACATCCGATGTATATATATATATATATATATATATATATATATATATATATTTATCGGTTTCACAACGTTCTACGTCTTCCGATACCCAATCTCCACTCGTTTCTGTTTGCCCATAATTCATCATCTAGGCCTCTTATTCTTATTTCACTATCTATTCCTTCTCTCCAGCTTCTCCTTGGCCTTCCTCGTTTTCTTCGGCCAGTTGGTTTCCATTGTAATATTTGTTTAGGTAGTCTTCCATCATCCATTCTTTGTACATGTCCGTACCACACCAGTTGTTTTGTTCTTATATCATCCACTAGAGTACGTTCACCCACTGTCATAATTTCTCTTATTCTTTAATTGGTAACTCTTTCTCTTTTTGATTTCCCTGCTGCTCTTCTCCAATAGTCCATCTCCGTAGCGGAAAGCATTTTTTCTGTTCTATCTTTGATTGGCCATACTTCTGAGCCGTATGTAATAATACTTTTTACAATGGTGTTATATATAAGCTTTTTGTTATGTTTTGATATACTTTGGTCCCAAATTATTCCATTTAATAAAGTTATTGCTTTTCTTCCTTGTACGTTTCTATCTTTTATAGCTTTGTCTAGTGTTCCGTCAGCTGTAATTTTTAGACCCAAGTATTTATACTCATCACAGGACTGAATTCGCTGCCCAGTATTTAAGATTAGATCCTGTTTCGTTCCACCAATACACATATACTCTGTCTTATTGATATTAACCTCTAGTCCCCACTTATTGTACTCTTCTATTAGTTTTCGTGTCATATATTCGAGGTCGTCATAATCCTGAGCCACCACTATCTGATCATCGGCGAAACATAAAGTATACAAGGTGGTTTCATTCAACGGAATTCCCATGTTTTGGCATTTTCTCTTCCAGACTTTAAGGACCTGTTCCAAATATATCTTGAAGAGCGTAGGCGAGATACAGCAACCTTGTTTAAGACCTTTATTTACTTGAAAGCCTTTGGTTAGTTTTGCTTTTATTTTAACTTTTGCCTTACTATTGCGTTATAACTCTTTGATGGCCTTAATTAGTTGTACGCTTATGTTTGTCTTTTCCAACGCTTTCCAAAGTAGATTTAGTGGTATACTATCATATGCCTTCTGCAAATCTACGTAGAGCAGATGGAGCTCTTGTCCGTATGCCATTTTCTTTTCAATAACTTGGGTTATACAAAAGAGATGATCTGAAGTCGATCTACCCGCCCTGAAACCAGCTTGTTCTTCTGCCTCCATATCTTTATATTCGCTCTCCACTTTATTTCTTATTATTTTGCCATATATTTTGCTTAGCGTACTAGTTACAGATATACCTCTATAATTGTCACATATATATTTCCTTCCTTTTTTGTGTATTGTGGATATGTATGACGTTTTCCACTCAGTTGGTACTACAGCTCCATTTAAATATCTTTGTCTATTCAAAGTCTACTTCAAGGAATATCGAATTCCCAAATATCTTTAAATTCTTGGTTACAAAGTACCCTGCCTATTAAAATGGGAGGTCTCGGAATTCGAGATACTGTATCTCTGTGAATATCCGCTTTTTTGGGGTCTGTATGCGATGTTTCTGAGCTACTTAGCAATATTTTACCATCTTATGTCTCCGTCACAATTGATTTGGATTTTAACAACTGTTTTCAAAAATGGCTCTCTTTTTGTAACCTTGAGAATTCACTAAGTGAAGAACTTCAGAATTCTCAAAAGTACTGCGATAACAAAATCTGTGAAGTACGTCAAAATTTTCTTTTATCCTCATCCCAAACTAACGAAGACAAAGCACGGCTTCTTGCACTAAAGGCTCCAGAAAGTAACGCATGGCTTAACGCCCTTCCATCCGCACCGTTGGGAAATCTGTTGGACAACCTTTCCGTATAGCAACTGCTTTAAGGTTAGGTCTGGCTGTGTCTGGTGAGCACACCGGCGAAACAGCAGATATTCACGGCTCTCATGGGCTAAGCTGCAAAAAAAGCGCAGAGCGTGCTTCTAGACATAGGCAGATAAATGAAATTTTAAAGCGTGCTGTGATTTCGGCGGATTGCCCTGCATTACTGGAGCCACTCGGGGTGTGCCGAAATGATGGAAAGCGTGCAGATGGCATGACTTTAACTCCTTGGAGACATGGTAAGCAGCTCTTATGGGATGCTACATGTTCTCATACTTTGGCTAAGTCATACTTGGAAAAAACTTCAAAATTATCTGGTGCAGCTTCTATTCTTGCAGAGGATAAAAAGCGAAAAAATATGGTGAACTCCTGGATCGATATATTTTTGTTCCCTTTGCCGTGAAGACTTATGGTCCCTGGGGAGATGAGGCTAAGAGGCTGGTCCTAGATATAGCATCGAAAATATCCTCTGACCAGTCTTGTAGCTTCATTACCCACAGAATTTGTCTTGCGATTCAGAGGGGTAATGCCGCCTCGGTGATGGGCACCATTCGTGAGGAGCCAGGGTTTGAGGAAATTTTCAGCGGTTAATCTTTTTTTTTGTATTTGATTTGCTTGATATTTGTATTTTGAATGGTGCTTTTTCTGTTATCAATAACCTTTTTTGTTTTTATTGTTAAGATTGGTTAGTGTATTACCCAAACGGTAATATGATATTGTAATAAATAATTTAAACTAAAAAAAAAGCTCACACTCGGTACTATAGTTATAGTGTACCTGAACTAATTTAACTAAAAACTAAAATATATTTTATTCAACTCTAGACTCAATTATCTTTCGTTTGATACCATACAGGCCATGTTTTGACCACAACCACTTGCCCGATTTTAATGAAATTTGGTACCTATACTGGGTCTTGGGTCCACCGAAAACAAGCCAAATAAAAGGGTAGATTCCAAAAATTAGAGTTTATGTGAAAATATGGCGTGTGTGATATCAAACGAAAGGTAATTGATTCTGGAGTTAAGCAAAATATATTTTAGTTTAAAAAAAGGGGTGCAGGTAGATTTCAAAAATTAGAGTTTAAGTAAAACTATGGCGTGTGTGATATCAAACGAAAGGTAATTGAGTCTGGAGTTAAACAAAATACATTTTAACAAAAAAGTTTCACGGGCAAGACCTCAGAGGTAAAGGTAGCTACGGGGACGCGTTTCTGCCTTACCTCTGAGGTCTTGCCCGTGAAACTTTTTGTTAAGACTTTATACCTCGTGAACTTCCTTCAAATTTAAAAAAATCCAGGGCTCAGGCTGTTTTCTGGGAGCAGATTATATCTGTCTCCGTCGCGACGTCAAAATTAGCCTCAAAACCGAGGCAACCCTGACCGAAGCTGCAAATTGACAGTTGGTCTCTCCTCAGTAAACACCATATTTCATATTTCTTTTTCAGTTACCCACATCATCATTTCATCTCCTTCCATTTTATGGTTATGCTCGGGCTGAATGAAGCCTAATGAGGCAGAAACGCGTCCCCGTAGCTACCTTTACCTCTGAGGTCTTGCCCGTGAAACTTTTTTGTTAAGACTTTATACCTCGTGAACTTCCTTCAAATTTAAAAAAATCCAGGGCTGAGGCTGTTTTCTGGGAGCAGATTATATCTGTCTCCGTCGCGACGTCAAAATTAGCCTCAAAACCGAGGCAACCCTGACCGAAGCTGCAAATTGACAGTTGGTCTCTCCTCAGTAAACACCATATTTCATATTTCTTTTTCAGTTACCCACATCATCATTTCATCTCCTTCCATTTTATGGTTATGCTCGGGCTGAATGAAGCCTAATGAGGCAGAAACGCGTCCCCGTAGCTACCTTTACCTCTGAGGTCTTGCCCGTGAAACTTTTTTGTTAAGACTTTATAACTCGTGAATTTCCTTCAAATTTAAAAAAATCCAGGGCTCAGGCTGTTTTCTGGGAGCAGATTATATCTGTCTCCGTCGCGACGTCAAAATTAGCCTCAAAACCGAGGCAACCCTGACCGAAGCTGAAAATTGACAGTTGGTCTCTCCTCAGTAAACACCATATTTCATATTTCTTTTTCAGTTACCCACATCATCATTTCATCTCCTTCCATTTTATGGTTATGCTCGGGCTGAATGAAGCCTAATGAGGCAGAAACGCGTCCCCGTAGCTACCTTTACCTCTGAGGTCTTGCCCGTGAAACTTTTTTGTTAAGACTTTATACCTCGTGAACTTCCTTCAAATTTAAAATACATTTTAGTTTTTTTCAAAAAAAAGGGTGGGGGTAGATTTAAAAAATTAGAGTTTAAGTCAAAACATGGCTTGTGTGGTATCAAACGAAAGGTAATTGAGTCTGGAGTTGAATAAAATATATTTCAAGTTTTTAGTTATATTAGCTCACACGTACACTATAACTATAGTACCTAGTGTTAGCTTAGGTGGCCATATATTGTACAGTGTTAGAGCAGACTAATATCAATCATATATACATAAAAGCGATCAAAGAACTATACAAAGGGTCAAAATCTAAAATTAAAATTGGAAATCGACTTTCAAAAGAATTCCTGGTAACGAAAGGCTTAAGACAGGGATGTTGTATCTCTCCAACTCTTTTTAAAATATATATCGCAGTAGCTCTAAAAAACTGGAAACGCAAAGTACACGGCATGGCAACACAACTTAACGACCGATTTACCATATACACACTACAGTTTGCTGACGACCAAGTAATTTTAGCTAATGATAAAGAAGACATGGAGTATATGATGAGGAAGTTAACGGAAGAATACCAAAAGTGGGGGTCAACAGTGAACGTGGACAAGACACAGTACCTATGTATTGGAAATGAATCAAGTGAATTAGAACTAGAAAATGGACAAACAATATCTCCATGCAATGAGTATGTATACTTGGGTGTCACATTTGATAAGACAGGAACAGATTGTAAAGAACTGGAAAAAATAATAGTAAAAGCAAAAAAGGTTATTGGTTGTCTTAACAGTATTTTATGGAGCAGAGAGATCAAAAAGAATGTAAAATTTAACATATATGAAACAATGGTGAAAAGCACGCTGTTGTATGGAATAGAGACTTGTCGTGTAACAGAAAAATACAAAGCAAAAATGGAAAGTGTCGAAATGGATGCAATAAGAAGATCAATGAGAATATCTAGAACAGATCATATAAGAAATGAGATCATGAAAGAAAGAATGGGAATCGAGGGAAGCATAACGGATGACATCACTAAAAGGCAACTGATATGGTACGGCCATGTACAACGGATGAGCGACGAAAGATTCCTAGAATGGCAACGAATAGGGCGCAGAAAAAGAGGGCGTCCTAAACTGGAATGGCAACAGTCAATCCAAAGATCAATGAGTCAAAAAAACCTGACGGAAGATGACTGTCGGGATCGAAGGAGGTGGAGAATAGGCGTCGGACAACGTAGAAAAACGTTCTAAACCGACATAGTAGTAGTAAAAAATATATTTTTAAAATCGGCTACGTAGGTATTTGGCTTTTACAGTGTGTTATATATTTTGTAATATTTATGCCTATCGACTGTACTATAGTCTTACTTTAATTAACAACATATCAGTTAATTATGGTTGCTAATATTTGATAAAAATTTTTAAATTTGTTTCCTTTTTTGTCTTTTTAAAATAAAGCAATTTTAGCTCACATTACTAGTATACTATAGTAGTGTGAGCTATGGTGATCCTAATTTTTTCGAGAAAAAAAAAGTTGCTCCGATTTCAAATTTTTTTATTTCTCTTTGCGTTTCAGATTATTTTTAAAACTTTTTTGTCGCGGCGTCTCTCTGTCTGTATGTCTGTAACGACCAACGTTCTAACTCAAAAACCGCTTGCCTGATTTTAATGAAATTTGGTACCTAGGCTGGGTCTTAGGTTGAGATGGTCCCATTTAAAAATGAACAATCTCTACCAAACACACACCAAATAAAAGGGTGGGGGTGGATTAAAAAAATTAGAGTTTATATGAAAATATGGCGTGTGGGATATCGAACGAAAGTTAATTGAGTCTGGAGTTAAACGAAATACATTTTAGTTTAAAAAAAAAGTGGATGTAGACTTCAAAAATTAGAGCTTAAGTCAATATATGGCTTGTGTGGTATCAAACGAAAGGTAATTGAGTCTGGAGTTGAATAAAATATATTTAAGTTTTTAGTTATATTAGCTCACACGTACTCTATAACTATAGTACCTAGTGTGAGCTTAGGTGCCCATATATTGGCAGAGTTTTTTTTATAGTTTTAGTCTTTATTTTATTTTATTTTGCATATAGGAACATAGAGGGCGACACTGATCGAATATCGTTACTAACTTAACCTCAATCTTTACTTAACCTAAATTCAAGACGTCATGTCAGTGCGATACATATAGTTTTATAGCTACAGTGAATTTTTAAAGTTAACAAATCAGTCGAAAAATGGAGTTAAACCGAGAACATTTTTGGACTATAATTTTCACAACTTTCGAAGGAAATTATCTCAACAAGAATGCCTTGCGAAGTTACCTTTTATTTTCGGTAATAAAGCATCACATCAGTCGACAGTTTCCCGTTGGTATGGAGAATTTAAGCGTGGACGGATTAGCCTTAGCAACTATTCAAGGCCAGGTGCACCAAAAACGGCTGTCACCAAAACATCGATGCTGTGCACATGCTCATCACGGAAAATCGACATGTGACATATCGCGAGATTGAGGCTTCATTGGGGATTTCAAAAACCTCAATTCAAAAAGTTTTGCAAGAAGAATTAGGAGTAAGAACCTTAGATTCCCACTGGATACCGCATCTGTTACACGAGGAACAGAAAGAAGCTAGGGTTAATCGGTGTCAGAAAACTCTAGACCATAATCATAATCCTGAGCCACCACTGATTATGACGACCTCGAATATATGACACGAAAACTAATAGAAGAGTACAATAAGTGGGGACTAGATGTTAATATCAATAAGACAGAGTATATGTGTATTGGTGGAATGAAACAGGATCAAATCTTAAATACTGGGCAGCGAATTCAGTCCTGTGATGAGTATAAATACTTAGGTCTAAAAATTACAGCTGACGGAACACTAGACAAAGCTATAAAAGATAGAAACGTACAAGGAAGAATAGCAATAACTTTATTAAATGGAATAATTTGGGACCAAAGTACCTATATCAAAACATAACAAAAAGCTTATATATATAACACCATTGTAAAAAGTATTATTACATACGGCTCAGAAGTATGGCCAATCAAAGATAGAACAGAAAAAA
This sequence comes from Aspidapion aeneum, assembly GCA_963576565.1. Taxonomy (NCBI): domain Eukaryota; kingdom Metazoa; phylum Arthropoda; class Insecta; order Coleoptera; family Brentidae; genus Aspidapion; species Aspidapion aeneum. Next base: position 23,172,206 of record OY755043.1, read on the forward strand.
TGCTTTCCGCTACGGAGATGGACTATTGGAGAAGAGCAGCAGGGAAATCAAAAAGAGAAAGAGTTACAAATCAAAGAATAAGAGAAATTATGACAGTGGGTGAACGTACTTTAGTGGATGATATAAGAACAAAACAACTGGTGTGGTACGGACATGTACAAAGAATGGATGGTGGAAGACTACCTAAACAAATATTACAATGGAAACCAACTGGCCGAAGAAAACGAGGAAGGCCGAGGAGAAGTTGGAGAGAAGGAATAGACAGTGAAATAAGAATAAGAGGCCTAGATGATGAATTATGGGCAAACAGAAACGAGTGGAGATTGGGTATCGGAAGACGTAGAACGTTGTGAAACCGATAAATATATATAAATATATATATATATATATATATATATATATATATATATATATATATATATATATATATATATATATATATATATATATATATATATATATATATATATATTTATCGGTTTCCAAGATGAAGAAAAGCCAACAAAAGTCATCTGTTCTCGAGGTGTATTCAAAAATATGGTCGCGACATTTGTCTCAAAGCAGGTCATTTAGCAGTAATTCCTCTGGAAGATCAAAGGACTGTTATTGCGGATTGGTACATCACCATTTGTTTGCCGAAAGTCATTGCTGAGATTTCAAAAACGTCTGTGCTTTGTGCGAAGTTGCATTGTCTTAGTGGAAGATGATTAGTCGTTCGGGGTTCGTTTTTTTCTGTTCTTTGGTTAACAGATGCGGTAACAGCGGGAAACTAATTTTCTTACCCCTAATTCTTCATGCAAATTTTTTTGAATCGAGGTCTTTGAAATCCCCAATGAAGCCTTAATCTAGCGATATGTCATATGTCGATCTTCCATGATGAGCATGGGCATTCTTGGCTGACAGCCTGGCCTAGGATCTACCTGGCTAATCCGTCCACGCTTAAATTCTCCATACCAACGAGAAATTGTCGACTGATGTGGTGCTTCATTACCGAAAACAGAAATCAACTCAGCATGGCATTCTTGATGAGATAATTGTCTTCGAAACACGGTGGTCCTGAAGAATCCGCAGGTTTCACTTTCGTGACAGAAAAAACTACTATATGGGAGTTCTGGACACCTTCCTAAATATATATCTACTAATTTTAAAATCGAGCCGCTCCTTTTCGCATTTTTTGTGTTTTTATATTTTTTTTAGAATAGGGCTATGTAAATAAAGATTATTTTATATTGTATTTTATTAAACAGTATAAAAAGTCATGATTCTCAAATGTGAACAATCTATACATAAATTCATAAATAATATTATTTTATTAAAATTACATTAACACAAAAATATAATTCTATAAAAAAGAAATGTTTTTCTTTTCTGTAGAAATATCAAAATAACATCTTAAGAAAATTGAGCAGCCTCTGTTTAGCAACGATTTGATGAAAATTCTATTACAGCCTTTAAAAGATTTTTTGCGGATTGAGGATTCTTAATTTAATTTAGTTTATACCTATTCCAAATGATTTAAAATTCTCGGGGAATAAATTCCCCTGCCTGCTCCGACCAAAGTCCTAGTCCGCATTGTAGAAACATGACTGTTTCTTGTAAGTGATTAAGTATTATGTGGAGTTTTAGTGTTTGGGAATTCAAATGCTTAATGTCAGTCTCGAGTTCCACATAAGAAACATTATTCGCAGAGAAAAAAAAATTTACACAATTTTGTTGAATGCATGAAACGCAGCGACATATTCCAATAGGTAAATATGATTATTTTTGTCAATTTTTTAATGATGTTCGGCAAGCATTGCCTTGCCCTGGTATTTTTTGGAGACAATGTTCAATTTTTTTGGCCATTCTAAGGCACTGTCTCGCCTAAGAAGAGTTACTAAACCAATGATTGACAAAGCCTTGAAGCAGGTGAGGCTCGGGAATTATAAATTTTTGCAGTACCTTAACTTAAGGTATATATGTATGTATATGCTCTTGCAAAATATGTCTGCAAATCAACAAAAGTAATCATATTTCCCTATTGCAATGCATTCCACAAAATTGTGGAAAAAAGTTTTTCTTCTGCTTATAATGTTTTTATGTGGAATTCGAGATTAACATAAAGCATTTGATAAATATTATTAAATAATTAGGCATTTAATACTTAATCACTTACAATGTTTCTGCAATGCGGACTAGGAATTTGGTCGGCAGGCAGGGGAATCTGTCCACCGATAATCATTTGGAATCGGTATAAACTAAAATCAATTGAGAATCCTCAGTATGCAAAAAATCTTTTTTCTATAAGCGTGAACAATGAACACTAGTGGTTTTAGATTTGGCATCTTAAATCACCATAGCAACAAAGTACAAACAAACTGTCAAAACAAAGCCAATTTTGCAGATACAAACGTCTTTTGAATTTTTCAAACAAAAAAATCAGATTTTCAATGGATTCTTCGGACGAAGATCTACCCCAGTCAGTTCTAGAAGCCGCTAGAATGTGAATAATAATAATTGATTTGATTAAAACGTTTTGAATATAAATAATTTTCTGATTAATTTTCAGTTTTTTCCTCACGCTTATAGAAAAAATAGTGTACCTAACTCGTGCGTAAAGTGTCTTTTCCGCACTTGATTGCTGGCCAAACTCCGCTATCGCGTCGTTTGGCCATCTGCAATCGCGTGCGGAAAAGAGGCACTTTCCGCACTAGTTAGGTAAACTACTATTAAAGGCTGTAACAGAATTTTTATCAAATCGTTGCTAAACAGAGGCTGCTCAAATTTTCTTAAGATGTTATTTTGATATATCTACAGAAAAGGAAAACATTACTTATTATAGAATTAGATTTTTGTGTTAATGTAATTTTAGTAAAATAATATTATTTATGAATGTATGTATAATTAGTTCACATTTGAGAATCATGATTTTTTATACTGTTTAATAATATACAATGTAAAAGAATCTTTATTTATATAGCCCTATTCTAAAAAAGATATAAAAACACACAAAAAACGCGAAAAGAAGCAGGCTCGATTTCAAAATTAGTAGATTCAGGAAGGTGTCCAGAATTCAAATATGTTGGTAGTTTTTTCTGTCACGAAAGTGAAACCTGCGGACTCTTCAGGACCACCATGGAAAGTTGTAAAAATTATAGCCCAAAAATGTTTTCGGTTTAATTACATTTTTTGACTGATTTGTTAACTAAAAAAATTCATTTTTATTTGAATTTAGGTTAGGTAAAGATTGAGGTTAAGTTCTAGTAACGATCGATCAGTGTTGTCCTCTAGGCTCCTATATGCAAAATATAAATACAGCCCTCGTAACGCACGCTACTGGAAAATCGCAATATTTAGATTAATTTTGGTTAGTTTATGTCGCGGAACAATTAAAACTAATACTTTTTAATTCATGTTCAGTGTTAAAATAACAAAACATTTTAACAGATTTATTTAAGCAGTTTTAGATCTAGATTCGTTAAGATTACATTAAATTTATTTGATACTTATTAAAGTTTATATTAGATTTAGTGCATGTCCGCTAGCTTAGTGTTGGAAAATTATGGCGGTGCAAGAAAAGTTAGTGTTTTTTAAATCTTCAGATTTTCATGTAACAAATGTTATCAAAGGTGTCCTAAAAACCATTTGTCAAAAAACACTTTATACTTGGCCAGTGGCTTTAGACAATAATTTCTATATACACGGTGTTTCACGAACATCGAAACAGAGGCCTTTTTGGGTATTTAGAGTGCGAATTTGGAGAAACGCTCGGACACGTCGATTTTGTTTGCGAGGGGGACACTTTTTGGCTGTCTTGAAATTTTTGTGGCACGAACCCCGTTCGAGGGGTATACTTTACCCCTATATTTTGAATAGGGAAAGTGGGTCTAGTGATACCTTGTTTTGAAGGCCTTTTGAATGTCCTGACAACGGTGTAAAAATTTCATAAATCTATCCATTAGTTGCCGTCAAACTTTCTAATTTAACATGGATAAAATAAAAATGTAATTAAAATTTTATTATTTTTCGGATTTAATTTTTATTTTATCATTCCATGTTAAATTTAAAAGTTTTAAAGCAAATATCTCAAAACCTAATTCATGGATTTTCAAAATTTTTATATGGTTGTAAAGATATTCAAAAGAGCTTCAAAACAAGTTATCACTAGACCCACTTTTCCTATTCCAAATATAGGGGTAAGGGGTTCCTTGAAGGGGGTTCATGCTACAAAAATTGCAAATAGCCAAAAAGTGTCCCCTTCGCAAACAAAATTGACGTGTCCGAGCGTTTCTCCAAATTCACACTCTAAATACCCAAAAAGACCTCTGTTTCGATGTTCGTGAAACACCGTGTATATATAACTGAATAGGCCTTTACATATATGCAAAGTGAGGCAAAAATATTGATATTATTTGTAGAGAGAGCACGCTGCGCAGGAGGTGCTGTCTTTTTACTTTTACTCTCCGATGATACTTTTTTAACAAGACGCTAGCCCTACCAAGTCCACTTTCAATCCCTTACTTCGCATGCGCAGATCTACCAATATTATTTACCTCATGTATTAGAATAGATGTACAGGGTGATTTTCATGAATGATTCTAACCACATGAAAATAGAAAGTTTCAAAAACCTAACCTAACGAAACCTAATCAAATCTAACCGAACCGAACCAAATCAAACTAAACCAATGATTTAAAAAAAAAAACTTTCCTGACTTCCTACCCGGGATCCTAGAGGATGTGAATCCGAACCGGACCGAACCGAACCGAACCTATCCAAACCTAACCATACCCATCTAAACCTAATTAGCAGTGTTGTAGTTTAATTTGGTTAGGTTAGGTTTGGTTCAGTTTAGTTAGGTTCGGTTCGGTTTGGTTCGGTTCGGATTCACATCCTCTAGGATCCCGGGTAGGAAGTGAGGAAAGTTTTTTTTTGAAAAAAATTATTGGTTCAGTTTGCTTTGGTTCGGTTCAGTTAGATTTGATTAGGTTTCGTTAGGTTAGGTTTTTGAAACTTTCTATTTTCATGTGGTTAGAATCATTCAAGTGAAAATCACCCTGTATTCATCTATTCTAATACATGAGGTAAATAATATTGGTAGATCTGCGAGTAGTGTAGTAGTGTGGGTTCTATACCAAATGGTAACCATGCCATCCACTTCTCCGAAGTGGATGACCTGCTGCTGAAGAAGTGAACTTGGTATGACCTTCGGGCAAAAAGAAGCGTACAAGAAGCTGTCAGCAATGACGTAACAACCAGAGGCTGTTGAAAGGCCCTAATGAGTTAGGTGGCAATGCGAGAGTAGGTAAAATGAGGTGGTTTTTTTAGTAAGCTAGCCGCTTCACTAGCTTCGCCTGGTTTAGATAAGGCCTTAGCTGTTGAAAGGCCCTATTGGCAATGAGTTAGGTGCCAGCCAGTAAGATCGCCACTTCACTCGCTTAGCCTGGGCTAGGTAAGTCCTAATGTGAAAAAGGCCTTGGTTGTTGGTTAAAAAATAAAATAATTTCTAGAAATATTTGTTAGAATTAATCGGGATAGCCTGTTATTTTCTCTGTGTGTTAAAAATAAAATAATTTCTAAAAACTGCACGAGTATCTTATCGTTGTTTATGCAGTTATAGGATAACCTTATGACCCGCACACATTCCTATTTTATCTAAGACAGCTGGTTATTTATGCTATACAGGATGTCTCAAAGTAAATAATTCTTAAATAAAAACTAAAAGTATGTTTTAATTATATATTTTTATTCATATATATCATATAAACCACACTCATCTCGACCATCAAATTTAAAAATAATTGATTGAAGATGTTTTTTCACGTCATAGTTTGGATATATTTTTGTATATTCCAGCGCTGCCTCTGTTAATTTACGTTTCCATATTGTAGGTAATAATGGGTATAATGTTGGTAGTTTTTCCTCAATGATGTACCTGCATGAATCAAACCCAAAATATATCCATTCTGCTAACCATTTATAAATATTTTCATAACTTTTCTCTTCTAAAAGTCCTTCTAGCTCAAAGTCAATTTTAGTTGACCAATAATTATTTTGAAAGTCCATCTTACTGTGTTCTGAATTTTAATTTACCACGTCTTGTTGTTGTATTTCGGAAAATATTTCCTTGGTTTTTTCCTGGACTTGTATTTCTACAAATATCACACAAATATGAAGCAATTTTGTTGCCTGTGCTTATTTTAACTATGTCTACTCTTCCACATTTATCGCAGCGAAAATTATGATAAATTGATGGTGGTTGGGAACATTTTCTCATTTCACACGCACAACCTATCACTACGACAGACACAGTAAAACTGATTTATCTAAAATTGTAGATGTAGATAAAGGATTATTTCATCTATTCTAAAACTATTGAACCTACTGCGTTGGTTATTTTATAGTCAACCGTTGAACAGTGTAGATCATCAAAACTTAGTGTTTTTGTTTTCAACCAAATACAATGTTACCAACCTATGACTGGATTAAACCAAGAATAAAAAACCCCGTTGCATCTATTGTACCAAAGGAAATCCACATCGACCTGCTGATTGGATTGTAACAAAACACAGCTCTTGTGAACAGAAGAAAAACGAAGAAGTTAAGAAATATATTCAACAAGGCTATCGAGGTTAAAAAGAAGTATCAAAGGTCAAAGGTTACTTTTATTTCAACCTATAAATAGAAGGATTTATAAGTTGAAACTCTTACTTTCAGAAAGAACGCTTTTAAAGATGGTTGAAAATAATAGTATTAATAAAGTGTGGGATGAGATCTCTGCGTCACCAGTTATTACAGAGGATTTTATTGGATGGTTTTGTGACCATGTGAACTGGGAAGTAATTTGTCGCAAACAAAGATTATCTGATATGTTTATGGCGACCTATATTAATAAGATGCATTGGCCCAATGTGTCTAGATATCAAAATTTAAGCGAAGCGTTTATGCATATGTTTAAAAGCGAACTCTATTGGCCTTTTCTTTGTCGTTATCAACGGATGTCTGAAAATTTTATAAGAGAAAATGAATGGCGCATCGACTGGGAATACTTATTAAAGTATCAAACACATCTCTCTCCAGAGTTTTTTGAAGAGATGCGTCAGAAACATATGAAACCAGAAGAGGGGAGAATTTATGAAGATGAGCAAATGGAAGAGTCAACTAATATTCTAAATGGGAAGAAACAGTTAAATGGTACTTCAAAGCTGTATAATAACCCATCAAATTTTAGAATATCATCAATGGGTGGCTCATTTTAGTTATTTAGTAACTGCTATAATTAGAGGATTGTTGTTCCCATTAAATATGTATTCTAAATGTAATTATATTTTAAGAAAATTAGTAAATAAAATACACCAATAAGTTTTATATGTTTTTCTTTATTTAGTACTAAGCAACATTACTTTTATCTATCCAGCTATTATGTTTATTATCAAATCCTAACCACTTTACAAACACCTTATTTTTGGCACGTTTTAAAATTTTTTCTACTAAATATATATCAGGATATTTTACTTTTTGTAGCTGAAGCTCATAGAATCCTCCCTTAATTTCATTTTTACTAGCATTTTCCAATAGGTATGTTACTGGGTTGGTGAGCTGAATTTTCTTAACTGTAAAAATTTCAGTGGACCAATTAGGCATATATTTTTTATCAAACACACCTCGTATTTTTGAAATGCGAACATAGTCACCAACCTTGTATTTTGGTTTAAATGTCATCTTTATATGGTTATAAACCGTTTTGAGCAGTAGTTTTTCATGTCTTTTTCGCACCTCTGAGGGTTTCATCCCTATAGTTCGATGTTTCCGATTGTTATAAATTCGAACAATTTTCGGAAGTATATCATACCATTTGTAAGATCCTTGATAGTTAAATTCCTTCCACATTAGGTTTTTAAGGGTTCGGTTTACCCTCTCAACAATTTGAGCCTTTTTTTCACTAAATGAACTATAGTGTTTGACATTCTATCTTTTCAACAGTTTTGACATAGTCGAATTGTAAAACTCTTTCCCATGATCGGTTTGAAGATGAAGTGGCACCTGTACCTTAAACACTTTTTCTATAGCTTTCGACACTTCTTCTCCAGTTTTTGTTTTTAATGGAAAGGCCCAAACATATTTCGAGAAACAGTTAATAACCACTAAAATGTATTTAAAACCTTTGTTTTCGTTTGCGTACGGTATCATCTCCACAAGATCTGCTTGAAATAGATCATTTAGTGATTTCACAATCACTCTGCGCCTTAAAAAATTAATTCTAGCCGGTTTGTGTATTTCATTAACTACTTGTTGCTTAACATCTGTAATAAAATTATTAACCATCTCTCTTCTCAATAATATTAGCTTCTTGAAGCTCCTCAACTATAGCATAGATTTCGTTTGTGTGACCTGTGTTGCCAGCTGTCTGAGATGCTAATAATAAACGTAACCGTTCTACAAGTTCATTGGGATTATCCCAGTACACGTACTCTATAGGACTATCGGAGTACTCCATCTCCTCCTCTAGATTTCCACCTTTATATATGTCACTAAACAGTTTCTTAAATTTGGTTGAGTAGCTATCGGTGATCACATCTCCAGAGGCCTTATGATGTTTTCTGTTTGCATAGGTGTGTTCAATGATGTCTCTAAAGGCGTCTGCATCATCTTGGGTATACTTTGTAGGCATATTTTTTCGAAAGAGTAATTTGTACAAACCGTGTGTACCTTTATAGCGTTTACCTTTTATAATTAAATCAGCTCCATCAAAATCAATTTTCGAATCATCAATATAAAAATTGTCAATATCATCTCGCCTTACACGAAACTTGGAAAAATAATTTTGTGGGTCAGAAGGCACGGTGGATGGATCATCTAAAAATTCTTTAATATAGCTTGCAAGTGAAGGATGAAACTGACTGTAGTAGTCATTCTCAGATTTATTCATCAAGTCTCTAAGTCGTCCGTTTTCAAACTCTTCTTGCTTTTTGGCCTCATTCTGTGTAAAGTTCTCTGCTGCATCTTTTAACACTGCTTTTCTCAAAAAGTAACCACTGGGCTTATTTAGTTTTTGAGCACTTAGAGAAAAATTTAATTTTCGTTTAGCTCTCTTTTCGGTTGTCGGTGTTGTAGGATTTGGATTTCGAGGAGTTGACTGGAATAAGTCTTGCATGTAAACACTTGGTTCATGCATATGTTTTTCATCTTCTTCTGCACTGTTATTATCAAAATTCTTATGAAAAAGCGATGAAGTTTGCAGATCTTCAAGTTCTTCCTGTTTTTCTTGTTGTTGTTTTTCGTTTTCTTGCTTGATTTTTTGAGGAGTTGTCAATCTGGGTGATAATGAAGGTATATTGACCAGTTTCGGAGGCTTTTTATCGGTTAAACTAGATTCCATATTTTCCAAGTGTTTTGTAATGGGTTGAAATAGGTTAGCCTGTGAAATCTGACCCTGTTTTAACAAATTTAATTTCTCACGTATTATTTTTCTTTTAGAAATTAATTTTTTCTTTAAGTTTTTTTCACCACCACTAACAATTTTTATGTTTTCTTCTGACATTTTTATCTATGTTATCTCTACAAGTGTGTTAAAACTATTAACACTAAGCAGTATTTGAATCTAAAGATATATAAAGTTATCAAAACGATACCTATATCTTCCCTTATCAATATCACAATCTTTAAAAATTGTCAAAAAATCATACGGTTTTTTCCAGCAATATGCACACATCTTTTGAAATTCATCAAATGTCATATCAGTGCCAATATGGTTGGTGTATATATGTTTTACATTTAGTAAATCTTGTTTGAATAAAATTAAAACGTTGGCATTGTCTCTTATTAAATGTTTAGGTATTTTTGCATATGTTTGAGAGAGATAGAAACTGTCAATATTATTATGTCGACCCATACTAAAGTAGTCACGCATCACATCTTGTTTATCGCAGGCTACGTCATCAAATATGAAAATGGAAAACGGATTTGCTTCTGATGGAGGAATTATATTTTCGCCACTGTTGTAAGCATAGTACCCTATTTCTTTAATGGGTTTTAATAGATTCTCTAAATATAAATACTTTGGCTGTTATAGACTTTTTGAATACACATACACATTTTTAAACTTTAAACCGTTTGAATGTTCCAAAAGGCTCAATATAAGGTTGGTTTTTCCACTGTTTGATGGGCCCACAATAAGACATCTAATAGATGATGGAAACAGGAAACCATGTCTTGATGTAGTATTTGCATTAATATCATGATTTTTAACTTCTAAACGCACTTTTTGTTTAACAATCTTTTTCATTTTCTATAGAAATATTATGTCAACTTAACACTGTTGAACTGGTAATGTATAAAAAAAAGTAAAGACCCTGGTTTTTATTTAGTCTTAAGTGAAACGCTATGAAGTACTATGTTAGTTCAAACGTTAAAGGGCAAGGGTTGTTAAACAGTGCTATAAATAATCTGCCCTTCGAAATGCATATCCCAGGGTTTTCTTATTGTGGACCTGGGACTAAGCTAGAGAAACGTTTAGCCAGAGGGGATAAAGGTATTAACCAGCTTGATAGAGCATGCAAAGATCATGACATTTCCTATTCAACTAATATGGAGTTGACTGACCGTCATGAGGCAGATAAAGTTCTAATGAGAAAAGCTTTAGAACGGATGCGAGCAACGGATTCAGGCTTGTATGAAAAACTGGCTGCTTCTGGTGTGGCTGCTGCTATGGGTACCAAGCTAAAACTAGGGATGGGTATGGTAAATAATTTATCAAAAAGTGATCAAGTGCCACGTTTAAAGGCAGTGCGTCAGTGCCTAAATATGATTCAACGTGGGATAAAGATGACAAAAAATTATTTAGGCTCTCTTGAAACTCTAGAGGGTCAAATTAAAAATCCATCACAAACAACGAGAAAATCATCATCATCTAAACCAAGAAAACCACGGTTAAAAAAAGTAAAAAAAGATGAACCTGAAACAGAAGCTATGGAAACTAATTCACCCCCTTTACATAAAGAACCAACATTGTTAAGAGTCAAAAGAAAGAGAAAGTTAAGCGACTCGGTGGATGTTCCCTTTAAATTACCAAAAACCGACACAACTGCTGTTTTGAGTGAAGGACCATTGGAGCAGAAGTCACTAAAGCGGAGACTAAGCATTGATGGTGAAGAAAATGACAATATGCATAGCAACATTAAAAAACCAAAAGTTATATAAATATTAAACACCTTCAAACACACATATCAGTTGCTTTCATTCTTGTGTAAACTTTCAAGGTGGTAACATCATTCTTAAAAAATGAGTAAAACGAGAAAATCAAGAAAACCCATAAAAAGTAGAAAAACATCACTTTTTAAAAGAAAGAGGGCACGAATTGTAAAGAAAAAAATCAAAACATTGAGTTTCAGTCAAGCAACAAAAAAGATAAAGGATAGATTAAAACAACGAAAACCACAAGACTTTAAAACTGCAGTCAAAGTTGCTCTCAAGACAGCGGAAAAAAACAAAGGAATAGTACGACTTGCACGAATAATAAAACTACCAAAAAAGGGTGGTTTTTTGCCTCTAATGGTGCTTTAAGCAGCGGCACCGCAGGAATAGTGAAAGCCATTAATGCTGCTAAATCTGCAAATCAACAATTGCAAGAGGCTCAACGACATAACCAAAGTATGGAGTCCATTGCTATGGGTAAAGGATTATTTCTCAAACCATATAAACTAGGAATGGGTCTTTTTTTACACAAAGGTGGATGTCAAAAAACAAAAACCTAAAGTTTTTCAAGAAAACTTTACGGATTTCACTACCACAGCGAGCTCTTACAAATATTGACCTAAAAAAGTATACAAAGCTGTTAAAAATTAAACATTTTAGAGGTGTGTTTATGAGAGATGAACTACCCTCAAAGATACATAAATTTGAGTCGGGGATAATTAATTTAGATAGTAGCAGAGGATCAGGAAGTCATTGGACTTGTTATAAGAAAATTAAAAATAATGTACACTATTTTGATAGTTTTGGTAATTTACGACCTCCTATAGAATCTGTAAGATACTTTAGTTCTAATGGTGACTCAAAAATACTGTATAATTATAACCCCTACCAGACTTATGATTCTGTAAATTGTGGACACTTGTGTTTAAGTTTTTTGTATTACTTTAAGGGTTAATAAAAAACGTCTACTAAACTACATGGTTTTTCATTTATCAGTGAACCGCGATATAGTAAACATGTCCTACACCTTTACCTTATCCGGAAAATCATCACTCCTTTCAGCAAACATCTATCCACCTATAGTGCTAAACGAGCTTGAGCAATATGATTTGGGGCTCATTAATTTCGAAAGTTACAACTCAATACCGAATGTGGATAGTTCAAATAATTTATTTTGCTTTAATGATGATAAAATTATAAAAATACCTGAGGGGTCATACGAAATTAAGGACTTGAACGATTTCCTAAATAAATACTCAAAGCAAACTTTAAAGGAGGAACAATTTAAAATAAGTATAACAGCTAACCATAATACCTTACAGTGTGAGGTTATATGCAATAAAAAGATTAATTTTGAAAAGGAAAATTCCATTGGAAGTTTACTAGGATTTGCAGGAAAAACTCTAGAGGCAGATAAAAAACATATATCTGAAAATCCGGTTGATATATTAAAAGTGAATGCTATATGTGTTGAGTGCAACTTGGTTATAAACTCTTATAATAACGGAAAAGCAGTGCACATGTTACACATGTTTTACCCCTCTTCTCCTCCAGGTTATAAAATTATAGAAAGACCCTCAAATGTGATATATCTACCAATCAGCACTCATTATATTGATGATATTTTACTTAAAATAACTGACCAAGATGGAAAACCCATCAATTTTCGTGGAGAAGTGGTCACGATTAGACTGCATCTAAAAAAATCCGTTTAAAAATGGTGTTTTTGTATAATCATAATACTTTTGGTATTCCTTATGAAGAAATTACCGCCTTAGAGGAAAGTAATAAAATTTATAAGAAGAAGATTGATAGTGTACCACCATTTAGTAATAAACAGCTAGTCAAAGAGCTAACACCTGAAAATAGAGCTTTTTTAATATCTTTAGGATTTAAACTAAAAGGACAATAACTACCATCATAGGCAAAAGACTTAAGAAATTTTGGTATAATTTAAAAGTACGTGTCAGTTGTGGTATAAGAAGAATATTTTTTTCAGTGCGGTGTAGTTTAAAGTGTTTTGAAAAAAATGAGTCGTAACATTCTACGAGTGGGTGAAAACGTGCTCTATGATAATTCGATTGTGAGTTACCAACTACACACTCATCAACCATATGCTTCAACCACCTTAAACAACAATGATGAAATTCGAATTCCGATACAAACTCAAGACATCTATACCCTGCCTAGTGAAAGTGTTCTTTACCTTGAAGGAAAAGTACTGAAAGATGACAATACTGCCAGTACTAATGTGCACTTTGTAAACAATGGTTTAGCACATTTATTTGATGAAATTCGTTATGAGTTAGGAGGGGTGATTGTGGACCGTGTTAGAAATCCTGGGATTACATCAACAATAAAAGGTTACTGCTCATTCAAGGAAAGTGATGGTAACACCCTTCAAAATGCTGGTTGGACACTTAAAGAAAATCCACCTATATTAGATGGTTCCGGTAATTTCAATATATGTTTACCCCTAAAAACCCTTATGGGGGTATTTGAGGACCATCACAAGATTATTTTAAATGTACGACAAGAACTCGTGTTGATTCGCAGCAATTCCGATTTAAACGCTTTAATTGAAACTGAGGATAAAAAAGAAAAATATAAGGTGGTGTTAAATAAAGTTCATTGGAAAATTCCACATGTTAGAGTGTCAGATGATCAAAAATTACGCCTTTACAAGTATTTAGAGGGTAACAGAGATCTCAATATTAGTTTTCGAAGTTGGGAATTGCATGAGTATCCACAACTTCAAACTACCACTAATCACTCATGGGCATTGAAAACTTCAAATCAACTGGAGACACCACGTTTCATTATTATTGGATTTCAGACAGATAGAAAAAACTTGTTTACTAAAAATATGAACCGTTTTGACCACTTATCATTAACCAATTTAAAAGTCTATTTAAACTCCGAAGTTTTTCCATATGATAATTTAAATTTAGATTTTGATAACAATCAGTATGCTATTCTATATGAAATGTATGCCCAGTTTCAAAAATCCTATTATTACCACGATCAAAGCGAACCTTGTTTTCACCCGATAAGCTTTAAAAATGATGCTCCACTGGTAGTTATCGACTGCTCTCGACAGAGTGAAGACGTGCTCAAAGGTGGTGCAGTTGACATTAGAATTGAGTTTGAAACGAAAAAAGCTGTACCTGATAAAACTATAGCCTACTGTTTAATATTGCACGATCGACTTGTGAAATACAACCCTCTAACCAGTACCGTAAGGGTAGTTTAAAGAAGAAAAAAATGTTTATTTTGGATGTGCAAGGTTTCCAATACAAAGACACTGAATTTATATGTAAGGAAATAGCTATATTAAACACCCATACTAATGAAGTTCGGCACCATATCGTTAATATACCCATGAAGTCCATCTGGTTACATCAAGACTTTAAACATCAAGCTGAATGGAATACAAACAAACTTCATGGTATAAATTGGGACACTTTTGATTTTAGTTATTTACCATTTGAAAACCTCGCTTTATTTATTAAGGATTTAATTCAAAATGAAACTGTGTTTGTAAAAGGAAATGAAAAAAAAGTTTAATAAAATCTATATGTTTGTGGCGGATTCATTTTACAAACACAACTTTTTCTGGGTATTACGCCACTAGTAAGGAAAAATTATTTTAAAAAATTATAAAAAACCACTGCGTTTCTCCTAGAAAAATAAAAATCACTAATTTGTCAGTGGCTTTCTATAAAAATAAATAGTTGCCTAGTAAAACCTAAACCACTTATCTTTTAATTGAATTTGAATACGCTACGTTTCGATTGTCAATCTACAATCGTTTTCAAGCTTTTTATTTATATTTTCTCTCAAAATCTTAAATGTTTCTTGTTCAAATATATTTTTTATTATATATTTGATAATTGGGAAAAGCTATATGAAACTGTTCTTCCTCCTAAAGACGCATTTTATAGTACTTTGGAAGGAAAAGGTGTTTCAAATGATGAATACAAAAGGGCAAAAACAATTTGGAATACCTTTAATATTAATTCGCTTTTGGAATATGCGCTTTTTTACATGAAAATTGATGTAATTTTGTTATCTGAAATAATGAGCTCGTTCCGTGACATCTGTCTCTCCACCTATAAACTTGATCCGCTTCATTATTTTACCAGTCCAGGATTAGCCTTTTCAGCCATGCTTAAACAGTGTAAAATAGAGCTACAACTTTTGACTGATGTTGATATAATCATGTTTATAGAAAGAGGTATAAGAGGTGGAGTTTCACAGTGTTCAAACAGATATGCCAAAGCCA
This sequence comes from Aspidapion aeneum, assembly GCA_963576565.1. Taxonomy (NCBI): domain Eukaryota; kingdom Metazoa; phylum Arthropoda; class Insecta; order Coleoptera; family Brentidae; genus Aspidapion; species Aspidapion aeneum. The sequence continues at coordinate 23,187,663 of OY755043.1, forward strand.
ACAATAGGTACATGGGAGAGTCATACAACCCCAATAAGGAAACATCATATTTAATGTACTATGATGTTAATTCACTTTATGGCACAGCTATGACTTTACCATTGCCCTATGGTGGTTTTGAATGGGTTCATAACAATTCATTCACTGAGGAGGATATATGTAATATTTCAGATGATAGTCCCATAGGGTACATTTTTGAAGCAGACATTTCATACCCTGCTAACCTATTTGAAATACATAAAGACCTTCCTGTCTGCCCTGAACATCGAGTGCCACCCAACTCAAAAAGTAAGCTACCCAAACTGATGACTACACTTTACAATAAAGAGCGATATATCATCCATTATCGTAACTTAAAACAGGTCCTTGGTTTGGGTTTAAAAATTAGAAAAATTCATAGAGTCCTTAAATTTAAACAGTCTCAATGGTTGAAACCCTATATTGAATTAAACATCCATATGCGTCAGCAAAGTAAAAATGAATTTGAGAAAAACTTTTACAAATTGATGATTAATTCAGTATTTGGCAAGACTATGGAGAATGTTCGAAAATATAAGGATGTTAAGTTGGTAACTCGATGGTCGGGTCGTTTTGGTGCGCAATTCTATATTTCAAAACCTACTTTTCATAGTTTAACCATATTTGATAAAGATATGGTTATTATTGAAATGTCTAGAAACAACATTATTTTCAATAAGCCCATATATGTAGGATTTACAATTTTGGACTTGTCAAAAACTTTTCTTTATGAATTTCACTATAACTATATTAAAACGAACTTTGGAGATAAAGCCCTTTTGCTATATACGGACACAGACAGTTTAATTTATAACCTACATGTTGATGATATATACAAACATATGAAAACTGACATTGACAAATTTGACACATCTGACTACCCACCAGACAATATTTTTAACATGCCATTAAAAAATAAAAAAGTTTTGGGGCTCATGAAAGATGAAAATAATGGTGCTATAATGACAGAGTTTGTAGGATTACGGTCTAAAATGTATAGTGTGAAGATTTTGGAAAATAAGAGCGATTTGCAAAATCTTCAAACTAAACTTGAGCAGAAAGGTCTTTCATTAACAGAGGTTCAGGAACAATGTTTAAATTTAAATATTAGTAAAAGGGCAAAGGGTGTAAAAAAGGCTTCACTTAGAAAAATTACATTTAATGACTATCTTCAGTGCCTTTTTAAAAATAAAATCACAGAGATCTCTCAAACCATGATCCGATCTCACAAACACGAAGTGTACACAATCAAACAAAAAAAGATTGCTTTAAGTCCTTTTGACGATAAACGTCAACTATTACCCCACTCCACCAACACGGCACCATGGGGCTATCCAATAACTTAAATAAATCTTAAATTTAAACTAGTCTACAGAATCCTCTCAACTTGTTCAGACATCGGACACTGTGTGTCTAGGAACTCATTAAACTAGGTAAGTAAACAACCTAAAAAAAAATTAACACCTAGAAGAAAAAAAAATGATAAATAAAAAATCTGTAAAAAATTATACTTACCTTTTAATTGTTATTTCAGTCTAACCGAGATACCACCACAACAATGAACAAGAAATCATCACATCAAAAAACAGAAAAAGACAACCTAGAAATTTATCAAGCTACAAATAAAACATCACCACAAGGATGGCAGAAGAAAAATAACATAAAAAAGACTGCAGAATGTGTGACAACCAAGCAACTTGGGTTTCTGGACCAGATGGATAGTAGTAGTAGTAGTAAAAATGTATGTGTTTACTGTAAAAGAAACGTTTGTTTCTGTCAAAACTATTCACATTGCAATATTGGCACTAGGCTTTGTTCTAGTTGTAAGCAAATGTTTTGTTTTTGCAAGAAATCAATTGATCATCATAAGAACATAGAAAAATATTACACAGTAAGAGGTGAACAAGACCTATTTTGCTATGAGCAAATATCTCCTTCTCCTCGTTAATATATGTTTAAAATTAAATAAATTAAAAATAAAATATTTGAAGTATATTTTCTTATTTTTTCAAATCCAAAAGACATGTATCCTGTGTCGTGCACAAGTACCAAACAACTTTCGAATATGCAAATTTTGTTTATTGGAATCTGCAATCAAATACCCAGAAACAAGAAAATTGGCATGCAGAATTTTTCAACAGAAATATAATTATAACATCAAGTTTGACTAATTTTTATATTTTTTCTTTCACTATTTTATTTTAATAAAAAGACTTACCAAATATTATTTAATAAATCACTTATTGTTTTTCTTTGATACCCTATCCTCTTTTTGACTCATTTTATATAAAATTTATTTTGAAAAAAAATGTGTTATATCAATCAAAAATGCTTACTATAAACTATAAACATCTCCCCAGTGTACAAAATTATTACAAAAGTTGCATCATATTTTTGCTAATTAGATAAAATAGGAACATGTATGGGGTCACTAAGGTTATCCGATAAGATACTCGTGCAGTCATTTTTTAGAAATTATTTTATTTTTAACACACAGAGAAAATAACAGGCTATCCCGATTAATTCTAACAAATATTTCTAGAAATTATTTTATTTTTTAACCAACAACCAAGGCCTTTTTCACATTAGGACTTACCTAGCCCAGGCTAAGCGAGTGAAGTGGCGATCTTACTGGCTGGCACCTAACTCATTGCCAATAGGGCCTTTCAACAGCTAAGGCCTTACCTAAACCAGGCGAAGCTAGTGAAGCGGCTAGCTTACTAAAAAAACCACCTCATTTTACCTACTCTCGCATTGCCACCTAACTCATTAGGGCCTTTCAACAGCCTCTGGTTGTTACGTCATTGCTGACAGCTTCTTGTACGCTTCTTGTTGCCCGAAGGTCATACCAAGTTCACTTCTTCAGCAGCAGGTCATCCACTTCGGAGAAGTGGATGGCATGGTTACCATTTGGTATAGAACCCACACTACTACACTACTTCTGCGCATGCGAAGTCAGGGATTGAAAGTGGACTTGGCAGGGCTAGCGTCTTGTACTTTTTTACTTTTACCGTTGTTTGATGGAGAGCTTTTACTCTCCGATGATATTCTGTGGTTTTGAAAGTTCGCGGACGTTTGATGATTTTTAATTTATAACTGGATACTGCGATTAGGTCCTAATAATTTTTTTAAAATAATCAAAGCTACTTACTTCAAAAAGGAAACCGGCTTTTCACTCCTATAAAACTCGTTTTTACAAGCAACGCATCTTGTTCCCATTTTTTATTTTGGTCAACAAAAACAATTTCAAAAATATACTGAAACATTGACAAACACTTTAATGACATATCTCTTTGAAGTATTAAGTTTGCAGAATACCACCGGTGATGAGAACTAGAAAGAGAAAGATTGCATAGCTTTTGCATAGCTAGCAAAGTTTTTTTTTAAATAATCAAAGCTACTTACTTCAAAAAGGAAACCAGCTTTTCACTCCCATAACTCCCATTTACATATAACGCATCATTTTCCCATTTTTTATTTTTGTTCAATAAAAACAATTTTAATAAACTATAAAACAGTTACTACGAATTTTAAAATTGCTGTGGGTCTTTCTGAGGGTTAATCATTATTTGGTGTCAAACTAACATACTATACTATAAAATCCCTTCAACGCAATTGTCCATTTCTAAATTTGGACATTTTCAATAGTCTAAAAAGTTTTTACCGAGTTATTTTAACTTATTTTCTCTCGATCTCCTAATTCTATAACACCCTGTAGTATAGACCTTATTGTGTTATATTTCCAGAGAGCCTACCAACGATGGCAATGCGAAAGATATGGTGCCATACTTTAAGTTGGTAAGTATTTGGTTATCTTTTTATCCTGGATACTGTATGGGTACAGGGTTTATGTATGTTTCAACCAAGGCCAGCTGCTGTTACTATAAGACATATAGCCCGAGCTGTATACCCTAGACACGTGGGAAATGGGGGTTGGTAAAAGCATGAAAATTTATACGCATATTCAGTAAAAAACTACAACATTTTTGACCCGCAGCACCCTTATTTTGCTTCACCGTGGAAGGGATGGGAGAAGTTAAAAAAAATGACGGATTTTATCAAGGTCAAACAAGGTTAAGTCTGCATCAATTTTGTTTGAATTGTGCTGTTTTAGGACATTAAGAATCTAATGTTCATTGGTCAAAATTTGTTTTGTGCTAAATTGGAAAAAATTAAATATGTTGATATATTGGTAAATTTGCGGCCACCTTGGAAGCAATGACAGGTTATTCAAATTTCGCTTAATCTTCTTTAGAAACATGCTAGTTTCATAAGTGAATGAACTTGAATATTTTTGCAGTTTTCCTACGCTAATCTCTTCGACAAATTACTCATCGCTGTTGGCACACTGTTTTCCATTTTGGCCGGTGTACTCAGTCCATACCTGATGATTCTGTTCGGGGACGCTACAGGCGTCCTGGTTAACTACACAACAGTTTTAACCAGTAGAGATAACTGGACAAATGTGGAAAAGGAAGAGATGCAGAACACTTTGTACGATGGCATACGAGATTTTGCAATATTTACTTCATTGGCTGCGGCCTTCACCATTGCTGCTTCGTATATTTCTGGAGTGGCGTTTACTATTAGCGCCCTAAGACAAGTAAGATAAGAATCACAATTTCGGACTTCCATTAGCTGGCCCGCAGCCTACGAGAAAGACCGGCCCGGGCGCGGAAATATCACGTGACCGTAGGAGGCTCACAAAAAACCGCCTCACGGCCCGCTGTCATTATAAAACATGTTTGTTTTCAGTTTTGGTATGTTTGTTTACTTCGATTTTTTTTAATTCGGGCACGAATTTTATGTGAATTTTATCAAAGTTATTAAAATAACGCAGGCCACGAAAAAGACTGTAGTGGGCTGCGTTAAAATAATTAATGGCTAATGAGTAAATTATAAAGAAAATACCTATAAGATAAAAAATGCCGCGAACGTGTAATTAGTGTTGTTCCTTGTCGGTCCAACTATAAAACTGAAACCTAATATGTTGCAAACGGGAAAGAAGTGGTAAAAGATAAGATATTGGATAAGATTGATCAAGTAATAGACATCCTTAGTGACATTTTCGATAGAGAGAGTGAAAAATATGTTCAGTTGTCATTTCTTATTGAACAATTAGGTCTCTTGAAAAGGTAACCTGAGAATCGAAGATATTGTGGATACACTTTAATGTTGGCTTTATCTTTGTTTATCCAGTCATCCAGTGAATACACGTCAAATTACATTTCTAAGGTAATTTGTCTTCCGCACCCTCGCAATATTAAAAAACTGATTTGTAAAATATTGTTAACATATAGTAATCTCTCTGGTAGTGTGAAATATTTAAAAAGTAAGAGACAGCTTTTAAAAGAACATGAGTTGGTAGTTAACTTACACTTTAATGAAATATATATTAAACTTTGTGCTGGGTAATTTTTCAAAAAATTATTGACGACCACTACATTCAGTTCATTGAGTGTGGAAACCATCTCACTTATTCACAAAATCACTTGTTTCTTTTTAATAAATTATTGTGAAATGTTTTATATTGAAAATTTTTCTTCAGATAACTCTAGCGAGTGTTTTTGTGGAGAAAAACTATTGTCAAAGCTTGAAAAAATTAGTTTAAGGGCATGTAAACTTTTTTCAAATAATTTTATTAAAAAGCACAATGATTTAGTGTCTGCTAATAAATCTTTGAATAAGAACTCAGACAAAGATGATAACACTCAAAGAAAAATTAAAAAACTATAAGCTTAGGTTTGATATGTCCAATTTTGAAAGACTTGTATAGATTTGAAGTTACTAACGATATTATGTACCTAATATATGTACCTGAAGATATGAGAGTGCAAATTTTGTATAATTTTTTATTTTATAGATTCAGTTCTTTTATCCATAATAAACACATATATCAGCAAAATATTTTTTTCAATTTTTGCCTATAAAAGAACAAAAATTTTTTGTGAATTTATTTAAATTGTGTAAAAACATATAATATATTAAGCAATACAATAAGAATCCTGGGACTCCTAAGATCACGTGACCGCCGACTTGCTTATAACGCGCCATGGCCGGTCTTTATCGTTGGCTGCGTAGCTGGCCATACACACAGAGGTTGATCCGTCGGTTTGGAACGGCACAGATAAGTCTGACGGTTTTGTCCGCAACAGTTTAAAACTGCTGCAGTACACTAACACAAACAAAAATCTTTCGAATCGATCCTTCATGTCAGTCTGTGGCAGACATAACCGCGCGTTAGTGGGCGAAAACTCAAGATTTATCTGCCGGTTAAACCAAAACTGTGGATTTTCGTCAAGTCGAAAGTTTCATGCGGCACGGTATTTTAAGCAAAGTGTATGTAAAATGTTTCGTGCTAAAAAGAAGCAGGCTCTCTGTATGGGAATGATTTTTAATATGGAAATATGTGCATAGTGGTGTAAAAAAGAGACGTTCCAAGTGGGTTAAAAGTTATTTGCTTAAGAGGAAACTATTTAGCCATGACCTTCTATTAAAAGAGTTAAGAGAAAATGATCCAGACGATTTTAAAAATTATTTAAGAATGGATATTAATACGTATGACCTTTTATTAAATTTGGTAAGAGAGGATCTTACGAAACAAGATACCCAAATGAGAGAAGCCATTGGACCAGAACAGCGATTAAATGCTGCCCTTCATTTCCTTGCCACGGGAAGATCATACGAAGATCTGAAATTTTCAGTGGGAATTTCTGCACAGGCACTTGGTTATATCATTCCGGAAACATGTGCCATAATATTCAATAAATTAAAGAGAGGACAGACAAGTCTGCGCCGGTTAAAATATCGAGCGCGGAACGCACAAGTTTCGCCCGCCGGTCTAAACTCACAGATAAATCTGTACCGGCTATACCTGGCGTGTGGAATGTCCAGTAATTGAAAGACATCCGCCAGTTTGAACCGCGCCGTTCCAAACCGGCGGACCAACCTCTGTGTGTATGGCCAGCTATTGTCTTTAGACAAATTTGAGCGTTCAATCGGTTATTATCGTTCCAAATTGGTAAAAACCAAACGCGTTCGAGTGGTCATAGTTATCTTTGGTTTACCTATATGACGTCAGCGATGACGTCGCAAAACGTCATTAGTTTGAACCGAAAACGGAGCTGTTTTCAAATCTTGGTTATTTATTATTTTTTCCAATATTTATATATTTTTTTTAAAAACGATGTGCTTTATATTTGAAGGTTTAAAAAAGGATCAACATCATGAGATATCAGGTCTCATTAAACTACTTTAGATCAGACTTTCTGCATGGTTAGTAGGGTCCAGTGGGATAGTGGATAAAGTTACGACAGTCGGTAATAATTTGGAATAATATGTCGGGCGCTATTGTGTGTGTGAGTAAAGTGTAAAGAACTACTTAGTTATAGATTGAAAACATTTCCGCCTATTAATTAATTAAATGCAGGTTGAGTTAAGGCTTAAGATGGATCCATAGTACCTAAAAAAGTAATTTTTTGTGTACTACTTTCCAAAAACAAACCGCAAAAAAAACATTGGAATAATTTTTAAAACAGTATGGTTAGAGTTTTAACCAAGTTTGTTTTAGTAGGCCGCTCTGGTTATTAGTGGCAGCTGATGTCAAGGTTAACCAGAAAAAAAGCAAAAGTTAAACCGCGGTTCGAAACCATTAACCGCTCAAATTTGATTTTTATTTATTTTAAACATAACGTTTTGGTTACTAAGCATATCTAACCGTTTCCAAGTGTAAACTAAACAATTTTGTCTCCAAACTAATCATTCTGTTGCTACAAAACAAAGTGTTATAAGAAATTTGTATTTAAGAGCCGTAAACATTTGTAGTAATAATGAACAATTAACCACAGAAATTAACAACATCAAAAAGGACTTACAATCATTGGCGTAGCTAGGGGGGGGCAGGGGGGGCCTGCCCCCCCCCTGAAGTCCCTCAGGCCCCCCTAAGATATTTTAGGCTTCCCCTACCGTAAACTACTAGTAAAAGAACATGACGCTGAAAATACATACTTTTCTATTATTATTCGGGAAATATTCAAATAAAATAGGTGCATTAAAATTTAAAATCATTCAGATAATGTTTACATTTCAGGAAAAAGCCCTTGTCTTGCGGAATTAGGCTTTTTCTCTTTAAATTATCGGTAACTTTTCTGCACTTATGCAATTTCCCGAAAATATTTTTTAAATTTAAACATAATTATGCATATTGAATATTTCATACATATTGGCGACATCTTGTAAAATATTATAGAAGTGTAAGTTGAATTTCGCATTTAATAAAGACAGCGACCTTTGCCCCTCTGTTTCCGAAATCGGGTTGTAGATGTCGTAAGGTTATAACAGACCTTTTTAAACTGTTTTTCTAAAATAAATATAATAATCTTTTTAGTTTTTTTGAGGTTAGCGTTTAGTGTCTTATGGAAATTTTCCGATTTTGGTGACAATTTCATAACCATTTTCATATTAAGTTTTCCCACGTCGTTAAATGGAATAAATTCGTCGAGCAATACCGGGAAATTTTTAATATTAATACTTCTGCTCTAAGAGCAGAAATGACCGTTTTAAAGAATTGTATTTTTCGGTTAAATCAAACTGTTGGTCATGATTCTATCAAACAACATATAGCAGAAAACACCTATCCAAACCTCTACCAACTTTTTAAAGTTGCGAGTATTCTTCCAATTTCAAGTGCAACTTGCGAGAGGTCTTTCTCTGCCATGAGGAGAGTTTTTAATTGGCTTAGAACAACTATGACTCAAGAGAGACACTCAGGTTTGTCATTGTTATTCATAGAAAAAGATGTTGAGGTCGACTTAGACAGTGTGGTAGACGCTTTCAGTCAGCGACGTAGAAAACTTTCTTTGTAGAATTGCTGAATTACATACTTCCTGTGTATACATATAAATAAGTTGGTAAATGTATTATTAAATTTGTTATATTAAAATATTAGAACATTTAATGCGCTTTTTTTTTATTCATTGCACACTTTGCACGACTCTTTAAAACCTATGTTTGCTTTTTGTTCAAGATAGACCGGGGCCACGGCCCCCCCTGAAAAGCAAGGCTAGCTATGCCAATGCTTACAATAGAATGGTTATTCTGAGAAATTAATAAACTCAACGATCTCTAAAATTCAAAACAAACCAAATGTAGAAAATTCTCATAATAATAATCCGTTGGGTGTTATTAACATTCCATCTGTTCAAGGGATTTCAGTGAACATAAGACAAATAGCCAAGCACTATAATATAAAAACAGTATTTTCGGGAAATACGACAAGGAGTTTTGTAACTAAAACAAAACCAGAAAATCCCTTAAATAATAAGGAATGCATTTACCAAATTCCGTGTGAGTGTGGTAAATCATATATAGGTGAAACGAAACGCCCTCTTCAGGTTAGAGTAAATGAATATCTAAAAAGTACCTAATTAGGGGATATTAAAAATCCGGTTTAGCGGATCATGCATGGTCAAATGATCACAGGATTCAGTGGTCAGAAGCTAAAGTTTTGCATAAGGACTCGCATTGACGAAAACGAAAGTTTATTAAAGCTGCGTTTATAATGCAGAATAAAGAAGTTTTCAGTCAACCAAGCACGAATAGACCAAACATATGGAAACCACTCCTTAAGGCAAACAGGCATTAAGGATTAAAAAAGGAGGCGGACCGTCACACCTGACTGCACACCAAGTAGTATAAGTAGTAGCCAATAGACTAGATTATTTAGTTTACACTTGAAAACGGTTGGAGAAAATAAATAAATAAAGACAATGAAAGTCCGAAATTTTGTTTCTACTTAATCATTGTCTACGAGTTTCAACAAATATTTCAATACATTTATCCTATATAATCGAAATCAAAAATTAATTTTATATGAATTTTTAGATGTTTAAAATGAAAAAAGCCCTGCTAGAAAAAACGCTGAATCAAGATATAGGATGGTACGATCAAAACCAAACTGGAGATTTCACGAGCCTTTTAACGGAGTAAGTAATTTTTTTTAGTTTTAGAGAGGTGACCGACAGGAACCTGACGTATTTGAAATAAATAGTACACACTTATATTTTACGCAAAATTTTATTTTAATGCACCAAATTCTTTGTCATTAGAGGCCATTTCAAATTAAATATTACTTTTAAAAAATAGAGGAGGTGTTCTTAGTTTTTATAAGGTGGTGTTCATTCCTGCATACACTTTTTAAATTATCATCCATAAAACGAGTCATTAGTTCACTATCGGATCTGGATCTTCCTTGGTTATATCCTTCAGTTTGGTCTATATGAGGGGTCTGTGAGAGTAAACACATCATTTTAGATACTCTCACAAAAAAAGTCACAAGTGCTCCCGTCAGGTGACCTCGGGGGCCATGGTAAGTCGCTAAAACGTAAAACTTTCGATGACAATGCTTCGAATCACTTGCATGGACACACAAGCTAGCAGTGTGTGCGGTGGCACAATTCTAGCGACTAAAGGACGGCCTCAAATGGATAGATTAATGCTTGCTAGTTCAGCTCCAGCTTCTTATTTTAGATACAGTTATTAAGGACTCGGCTGCGTAACGGGGTAAGTCCATCAGGCACCCAAAGTTACCTTACATAAAGGAGAAACTAATTCCAGGCATGAGAACAGGTTTCCGCATTGGATAGTGGAAGGAGATGAAAAACACCCTTTTAATGTGTAACGTAAAAATAGTAAAGTAGATGGGGTTACGTAACCAGTGTTATGTAACGCGTAATGTAAGCAATAAAAGTATGGCTCGACTTACCTTAATAAATCAATAGAAATACGGAGAAAGGGAGATCCAGTATAAACAGCACCATTCATCCAGAAGCAGTCGCTTGAGGATCAGTTTATGGGTTTACGCGGATGCGCATAAGTATTTTGCAAATTATTATTTATGTGCCCCAGATTGGTAGAGCAGGAAAGTAAGTTCACAACTGATTTTGTATGGAGCCAACAATTTTAAGCAATTAGTTAACCAATCTTGCCTCCAGAGTGTCACACACTACATTTTTTATTTTGTTCTCGTTTTTAGTAACATTGCAAAAATTGAAGACGGCATTGGAGAAAAAGTGAGCATGTTTCTGTTCTTTCTAGCAACGTTTCTGGCCGGTGTGGTTTGGGCCTTGATTCGTGGATGGAAGTTGGCGTTGACTTGTTTGGTGTCATTTCCCTTGCAACTAGCAGTTATGGGAGCTATAGCTTGGGTAAGTATGAAAATCAGCCAATAACATACCTTATATTTTCCAAAAATCATAAAAACACTACCTAGATAAATCACAAATTGTTTTATGCTATAGTTGATATTGTATTAAAGTGGCACCGCGTCATCAAAACCGTGATGGGTGGAAAGGGAGTCGAAGGGTACATACAGTGGCACGTGGTACATATTGATATTGATTCCCAAAACGAGGCACTGCCTACTATTTTACTTGCTTTTTATTTATGTCTTCTTCTAAACGATTTCATTAGAAAGGAACATATATACTCTTATCTGGTTGTTACGAACATACTGATTTAGCCGGGCTTTGACGTTTTCTATTTGTTGTTGTTTTGACTGTTTTATGTCAAACAAATTACGACCAAGTTTTTTAAAAAACAAATTACTGTTTTTGCAACTAAATCAATATTTGCGCACATTTTAATATAATTTTGGATTCTCTTTTATGTTTCGGATCTTTATTTATTAGGTAAGTACCTATTTTATCTCTCCTGTACCTGTACCTATTTTATCTCTCCTGTACCTATTTCATCTCTCCTTTAAAAGGTCTCAGTTTTTTATCTTACAAATATAAAGCGGCACACTGCATGTACAAAATGAAACACTAATTTTTTAAGGCTTTTTTAGTTAGATTTTGCCGCAAAATTTGGTTTACCATAGCTATGACGCGATGCCACTTATATACATCCTCAACTATAGTTATTTTTCGAGCCATAATTAGTCTGTCAAATTATATTTGGTCATAGTTCCCTTATTGAGTTTTTGATTCAAAGTTCAAAAAATCATTGACCCTTCAATTGTTAAAATTAAAGCATCGATTCTAATAAATTTACAAAATATCCATTCTATTAAATTGTAATGAAAATATAAAAAGTTTATAGCGCTTGTTATTGAAATATCAGAGTACGTTACATCTTTGACACATAACGTTACAACAATCATTTATATGCCGAAGTTTGCGCAAAAGATTAAAGTTTTGCATTAATGTTTATTAACTTTTAAAGACTATTGCTTCTCGAAGTATTCTCCACGAAAATTAAATTGCATTGCATTCTTCTTGACGGCGTCGACTGCTGCCTCTGGCGACTAAAATATTTGACCACGCAGTCCATTCTTGATTTTCGGAAAAGTATAGAAATCGTTGGACATAGGTCGGGGCTGTATGGAGGATGGTTTAGCCATAGAGGAATAATATATATTACTCTATGGTTCAACAATTCGACCTTTTGTGGGGTTAAAAATTTAATGGTTTTTTGTGCTTTGTGCGAACTTGCATTATCTTGGTGGAGGATGATTCGTAGTTAGGGGTTTGTTTTTCTCAGCAATGACTTTTGGCACACAAATAGTGATGTACTAATCGACAGTAACAGTCCTTTGATCTTCCAGAGGAATTCTTGCTACATGACCTGCTTTTGAGACAAATGTCGCGACTATCTTTTTGGATACACTTCGAAAACGGATGAATTTTGTTGGCTTTTCTTTATCTTAGGATACCCTAACAGGCGACTGACGTTTATTTTCGGGTTCATATGAGTAAATCCACAATTCATCACCACTGAAAATGCTATGCACGTATTTCGAGTTTCCTGCCTCTAAGGGGTCTAGAGTTTTCTGACACCAATTCACCCTAGCTTTTTTCTGTTCTTCGATTAAAAGATGCGGTATCCAGCGGTAAACTAATTTTCATACCCTTAAATCTTCATGCAATTTTTTTGAAATTGGGGTCTTTGAAATTCCCAATGAAACTCAATCTCGCGATATGTCACATGTCGATCTTCCGTGATGAGCATGGGTGACAGCCGTTTTTGGTGCACCTGGCCTTGAATCGTCGCTAAGGCTAGGTTTGAGTTTTCGACATTCGATCAGTGACGCCCTCTATGTTCCTATATGCAAAATATAAAAGACAACCCTCGTAATGGCATACTCAACTGTTGATTTAATAAATAAATGAAAAAAAAATTAAACTATGCGTTTTAGTTTTCAGCAAAGTATTGTAAGGAAGAGATGAAGGCCTATAGTGGAGCGGGCGCGGTAGCTGAAGAGGTTTTAAGTTCAATCAGGACTGTGGTTGCTTTTGAAGGCCAGAATAAAGAGTGCAAGCGTTATGATACCTTTGTAAAAGAAGGTTAGTTGACTTTTCTAATTTAACTGATCCCGAACATAGGAGAATCAGAATTTACCATCTAAAACGCTCGCCTAGTTTGGTGAGAAAAGTCGTCAGTGCTTTGACTACTTAACAAATATGCTTTCAAAAAGTTACAAAACGCCATTAAAATTAGCAGTCACCGTTTATAGCCCAAAAGGAAATACGTCTTAAATATATTATTTATACTGGGAAAGTGCCTCTAAAATTAACTGCTAGAAGCGTGCCGGCATGTTGGATTTCAAATGAACCCAAGCGTATGGCTTGGATAAATTCAGGCTACTGATAATGGGTGCCGAACCCTCAGCGCCATCTCCTCTCTAAGCTTAAAAACACCCATAATCAGTTACCTTACGGTAAATACCTTTTAATTTGTTTTAAAAAATGCAAAGTAAGCGGCTACGTTAACTTAAGGTAACGGCTTAGTCTTCCAAAAGTTTTTTCCAATTTTTACAACGTCAAATCACCGCATTGAGAAATTGTCACCCTCATTTGAAAGCAGTACCTTTCAAATTCTATGAAAAGTGTCTACTTTCTTAATTAATTGGACCCATTATGGTGGAACGCTTGTATATAGCAGTCATTTTCCATTAATGATTTTAATGCCCAATTTATTTTCTAGTTCATTGGGTGTTAAATCGCGGACGGGAGATTGAATTGTTCCCTAAATTGATACTTTTTCATTTTTGGATCCTCCTAACTTTGGACTTTTTCATTGCTTTCGCAATACATCATTTATAAAAAAATTTAACTTTTGTAAATATATATTTTTTCAATTAAAATTTATTGTGCGACCTCAAAGAAGCTACAAATGCGGTTTTGGTCCCTTGGCGACCAAAATGCGTTGTCTTACAACGCTTTCATGTCAGTTTAGAGACTCAAGTAGTTCGATATGGTGCTTGTGTATGTTTCGTTTTAGTTTTCTTATAATTTGTACTTTTGTGTACTTTTGTAGAAAGTGCTTTTCCCGCACTTGAAGCTTATCCGAACGTGCTTTTCCCGCACTTGAAGCTTATCCGAACTCTTGTTTGAGTCGTTCGTCCAACTGCTTTCGCGTGCGGGAAAACATAACATTGCGCACTGATTAGGAAAACTACTTATATTCCCATCATATTTAAGTACCTTTTTGGAATATTTTCGTTTTAGCTAAACGCAACAACTTAAGAAGGGTTCTGTTCAACAGTATTAACCAAGGATTTATTTGGTTTTTGGTCTACGCCTGTTACGCTTTGGCATTCTGGTTCGGCGTTAGATTGGTTATTGAAGAACGAGATCTTCCGCCGGAGGAGCAAATATACAACCCTGGAAATATGGTTGCGGTAAGAAAAATGTGTACGGTATGGCCAAGAATGTAGTAGACGCAATAAAAAAATCTTATGACTTCTTCATTCTTTATAAGAAAAATGTTCAGTTATTATAATATAGTCTTCCTAGTTTTTAGAAAGAGAAGAAACACTTAAAATTTTTTGGAAGAATTCGTCTTGGCGTAAAAATTTGCAGACGGCCCCTTTTCAAAAGTCATTTTCTACACAAAACAATCTTATAAACACAGACACAAAAGAACAAAAGCGAAAAAGAAAAAAAAACAAATAAAATTTTGAGGTTATGTTGAGATTTTCTGTTGAAAACATGATTAATGGCAGTAAATTTAAAATTTTGCCGGCGCGCTTGCGCTCTTCAGACGCCCTGTAAAAAAAAACAACAAATATCAGCTGATGTCTGTCACTCATCTTAGACGTTGTCCTAAGGATTGAAAGTTGGCAACTCTTAAGACAAAGACTAATCAAAAACAAAAGCAAAAGCATTGTATAAACACTCCCATAAGAAACAGTGGTTTTAACTTTCTTATGACAAGACATATGACTAAACCAAGACAAAAGACTAGACAAAAGACAGTATGAACGATCCATTTGATGGGCTTATCGCGTCTCTTTAGTAAAAATTAGTAATGTACATACAGGGTCTCTAGGCTAGACTAGCATGGAAGATTTATAAAGTGCTATAAGTTATTTGTTAGCATTAAGTAGTGGTAAGACTAGATATACATACCTTGGTTTGTCAACATAAAAAAATCTTGACAAATTATTTTTTATTTTAAAAAGTACTTTACCTCGTAATTGATATATTGTTTTCGCCACTCTGGAGTTATGTGGGCCGAAAGGTGTTCCGCAAACTTCATGTTCGCAAATTTCTTTTAATATTTATTATTTTAAAAGAGCAAAAAAAACCTAAACAAAGCGCTTCGTCGGGTCAGCTGATTTTTAGTTCGTTAGTCTACTTTAATGAAAGCACATTGTGTCTCTTATCCAAGGCCAAGGCCATATTAGGTGCTATTTTTCGAGCATACTATGGTTTTAGCTACCGCACCCGCTTAACATAGGCAGCGAAAATATATCCTATTTTTAAAAGTAGTTAAATTAATAAAAGTAATTAAAACCAAGTAGTGCGATTATTTTATGCAGAATAAAAATAATTGAGTATAACTACCGGGAGAAAAAAGTAATCAGAGTACTATACTTTTACGACAATAGTAGTTAACTACTTTTGCTGTTAACTACTGTCCATAAATGACGTTTGGCTGAATCCTAACTCAGGGTGTGGTTATTTTGCATCTCGCCCATACTGCAACCAGAGTTGGGCAGATTACTTGAGTGGAGTATAACTACTAACGACGTCATCAAAAATTACTTGGTAGTTAAACTACTTTTTCAACTAACTACTAGTATAGTTAGTAATTAAAAATTTAACTACTTTTTTGATTACAAGCCATATGTAGGTAGCGATTTTAAATGGAACGCTGCATTTGACTTTTATTTTCATTATGCATATGCATGCATTGAATCAAATTTCAAGTGCAAGGAAGGTTTGGTAAAAATAATTACATGCAATATTTTATTTTTTATCTCTTTATTCTCCTCGATGATGGTGAGTTTTCAACACCAATAAAAACTATCTTAGATTATGATCAAAATTCTGTTGACAATTGGTATGTTTCTATATTCTATGCAAAAATATTCTGAAAACAAATAATCAAATTTGTGAATCAAAAAGTGAATTTACTTGTCTGAGGCTGTTTTCCAAGTACACTATTAGTTTTCCTTTATGATCCGCGAAGGCACTCACCATGTAGTTAGTGGTGAAAAATGGTGTATTTCTTATTCATGGAGTGCCACAATTTATTATATGCGATAATGGCAGGAACTTTGCTAGTCGTCAAACAAATATCAAGTTTCTGAAAATGTTGTACTTAATTTTTACCACAATGCAATGTAACCCTATGGAGACAAAATAATTAGCTGTCGATACTGCTATTAGATCGAATATAATTATTCTAGATGTCTTCTTGAGGATAAATCAGTTGAAATATGTCTTGATGATCGTAATGCCTAGGCTAAATCATTTAATGATTAATGAACCTAAATTAATAGTGGCTAAAGGGAGGCAAAGTTTTTGTCCCCCACAGCTCTTAAAGGTAGTTGAAAATAAAAAGCCTAGTTCTCAAAATTAACACTTATCATCATATCATACTGTCATTACAAGTACATATCTTAGATTTCTGTTTTTGATTACGATCAACATTTTCTTGACAATTGTTCTGTACTCTGCGAAAATATTTTAAAAACAAATAATCAAATTTGGAGATATTAGTCCACCGCAACGTCCAAAAAGTCACAAAAAGTAATTTTAGTTGTCTGAGGCTGGTTTTCCAAGTACATTATTATTTTCCTGTAAGATCCACAAAGGCACGCACCATGTAATTACTTCAGTGAAAAATGGTGCATCTCTTAATCACGGAGTGCCACAATTTATTATATGCGATAATGGCATGAACTTTGCTAGTCGTCAATCAAATAAATCTCATGTTTCTGAAAATTGTGTACTTAATTTTTACTACAATGCAATGTAACCCTATGGAGATAAATAATTAAACTGTCGTTACTGCTATGAGATCAATTAGAATTATTTTGGATCTCTTTTTGAGGATAAATCAGTTGAAATCTGTCCTGATAGTCGTAATGCTTAGGCTAAATCATTTAATGATTAATGAACCTAAATTACCTGGTATTGTGTGTAATAGGCAAGAAGATAAACAAGAATTAATATTGGCAAAAGGGAAGTAAATTTTTTGTCCGAACTCCAGAGCTCTTACAGGTAGTTGAAAATAAAAAGCCTAGTTTTCAAAATTAACGGCGTAACTAAATAAAACATTTTTATAACTACTTTGTTTATTTTTTTTTTCTGTGTTGACTATTTTTTTCTCCTTTAATAACACGCTGTTTATCTAATGATTTTTTTATGGTGTATTACAAAGTATAGTAGTACCTTCATTCGTCAACACACAGTAGGATATGTGACGCAAAACAGTGTTTTAACTTACAATCTATCTGAAGCTTCGTATGGTTTCAGGTATTCTTCTCGACTCTTATAGCTTGTTGGAACTTTGGCAGCTTGGGACCTTTTTTGGAAGTTTTCGGGATGGCCAGAGGTGCAGCGCATAAGATATTTTCCATTTTGGAAAGTGAACCCGTGATTCACAAATCCTATGCCACTGGAGCTAAACCAAATTTTAAATCAAATATTTGCTTTAACAACGTCAATTTTCATTATCCGTCTAGAAAAGAGATTCAGGTATGTTTCATCTAGAGGTAAGCAAGTACTCACTTACCTGCGGAAAGTAACCTTAGTATTACACTAAATAGAAAATTCGCAATTTTTTAGGTTTTGCAAGATGTGAATCTGGAAATTGAGTTTGGTAAAACTGTTGCTCTGGTTGGTCATTCTGGGTCAGGAAAATCAACTGTTGTGCAATTGCTTCAAAGATTTTACGACCCATCTTCAGGAAGTGTAAGTACAGAATATTTAGAACAGTAGTTGCTAAGACTTAAAACTTAGCACCAAATATTAAATTAAAGATTCTTGATATACCATGGTTTGTAGGTAACTTTTATTGATGGCCATATTTTACTCCTCTCGCTAGACACATTGACTATGCAATATTCTGAAGAGTCTCTTAAGGTCGAAACGGTTAACTGTCAACGGTTAATAGGTGTCTGGCTTTCGAGCTGTCCACGGAAAAATACAAGAAAAATAAAATCTTTTTATGCCCGCTTAGCCACGAAAAATTATTGTTTTCTTTATTTACGGGTACTAAACTTTAGGTACGCTTGTAGTATTTTTAACTCACACCCGTTGACCCGATATTAAACGTCGCGAAGGCGGCAAAAATGCAATATGGATTGACCCGACCTGAGGGACAAATTGTATGTCACGGTCATGGGTACTGTTTTTCGTATTATCTGCCTGCCTTTTGTTTTCACTCTTGTAGTTTCTTTTGTATTTAGTAGATGTCGCCACTTGTGTGAAAAGCATACTGTATCGCAGGCATTATTTTTCATTTCTCTTACCAATATGATAATATCGTCTCTATAGCTTTAGAAAAGTGTCACATTGACCATGCAGTGTTCTGAAGAGCCCCTGAAGGGCGAAACAGTTAACTGTCAACACTTAATAGGTGTTCAGCTTTCGAGCAGTGTTCCAAACTGCAGGGAATTTTCCCTTTTTAGGGAGTTTTCAAGCCTGAAAGTGAAAAAGGGACAAATCAATACAAAATTATAAAAAATTTTAATAAGATACAGAACATAAGTTAACTGAATCGCATTGTTTACATGTAAATCCATGTGATGCATAATAAAAAAATCACTGGTAAAATAAATATTACTTTAAAAAAGGTTAAAAAAAAACAAAATTGCTCAAAATTAATATTTTTTCTTTACTTGAATATAATATATTATTTCCAAAACACCCTGAAGGGTCGCCCACTTTTTTAATGTCACCCTAAATTTGTCTGGAACCCCAAAATTTCAGCGGGCTATAAAAACCCCTAAAGAAATTTCTTTATTAAATCATGATACTTATTTAAAACTATACGATGATTCCTAACAACGCACTGTTTGTTTGTATTCTATAGATGTAGAAAAAATACTGTGGTGTTTGCATATTAGTGAAAGTACAAAAACACGAATTTAAATTTCCCGCGCCGTGACAAAGTGCCAGTGACGTAGGCAATATGGCAAACGGTGAGGTGACGTTACATGGGACCACGGTGGATAGAATATACCGGTGTTCGGATCTTATAAACATATGTCGAATTTTCACGTCACTGGTGGTCCAACTGATTTTTAGAAACGAAAGTTAAATATGATATGAACATCTAATATTTTTTGATTTTTTTGAAAACTAAGGCAATTTTCGTACTAATTTTTAGTATATTCTTATAAAATAATATTTTTCAGACATACCAGTCGTTATTTTTTTTTAGCCGGCTTCATTTCTCTTTACACAAAAACTAAAATTCGAAGAAATGAATGTGTTCGTTTCAGCTTCAAAAATTATCCGCTGACATACCTCTTTGTTTACTACCCAATAGTCCTCGGTTCACCTTTGATATTAAACGATCACATTCAGTTTGACTTGTAGTTTAAGTTTTGTGTAATAAAAAATAAAGTGGACTAAAAAAAAATAACGACAATACATCTTGGAAATTACATTGTATACGGATGTACTAGAAAACAGTAGAAAAATGGCCTTAGTTTTCAAAAAATTCAAAAAATATTAGTTGTTCCGTTGTTCATAACAGATCTAACTTTTGTTTACAAAAATCACCACCAGTGACGTGGAAAATTCGACATATATATATAAGATCCGAACACCGGTCTATTCTATCCACCGTGACATGGGACGCCCTCTCGTTACGGGACGATTTACAGGTCTACACGTATATCCATAAATATTTGCGCAATCATAAATTATTACGCGGCTTAAATAATATAAACATTAAAAATAACCTATTGTTACATTTTAGATAACCGTAAACGGCGTTAATCTAAAGAATATCAACCTCGCCCACCTGCGCAAAAACGTTGGTGTAGTAAGTCAGGAGCCCTGTCTCTTTGCATGCAGCATAGCCGATAACATTCGATATGGAAAGTTGGGCGCTACAATGGATGAAATAATTAATGCTGCCAAAAAAGCAAAAGCTCACAAGTTTATTGTTAATCTGCCGCATAGGTGGGTGTTTAATATTTTCCTAAACTAGCTGGTTGGGCCAAAAAAACTTCCACTTCTTAAAACCATTTGTTAATAACTTTTTGGACACTTTTTCAGTGTCATTTTTCTCTGGCTTTGGTAATAATAATAACACCCTAGCAGTTTCTTATGCAGAAGTATGTACGTTTTTTATTTGTGCTTTTTTTACAAACATGCAAAGATATGGGATTTTGGACTGTTTTTAGTTACCAAACAGTTATCGGCGAAAGAGGTTCCCAGTTGTCAGGTGGTCAAAAACAAAGGATTGCTATCGCCAGAGCCCTTATCAAACAACCTAATTTGCTCATTTTGGACGAAGCGACCAGTGCTTTAGATACACAAAGTGAAGTAGAGGTTCAGAGGGCAATTGATGGTGTAAGTTAGATTTTTTTACAGTTAAAAAGCAAAAAAAATGTATTAATTCAAAAACGTTTTGTATCCAAAAGAGATTTTTGAGATACAGTGTCAATATAATTATAATAATTTTTTTTTTGAAATCAAACAAGTTCAGTCGTTCTCCTATTTTTCTTTCAGTGTACAACCTGAAGATGAGAGTGTATGCTCTCGAAACATGTAGTTGAAAAAAAATAAAACCAGTGGAGAACGACTGAACTTGTTTGATTTATAAATCACCTCCACCCAACATGGACTATTTCTTCAATTTTTTTTGTCGATTGTTTGTTATAACTTAAAAAATTACTAAATATAAAAATAATTTTTTGAGGTGTAGTCATAGACTAAATAAATTAATTTACGGGCTGGTCCTCAGAACAGGTAGTGGTAGCCGTATACATCGATGTTACAGTCTCCTTAGACATTGTCAGTACGGCATAACCAAGATGGATGGAAAGGCGATGAAATGAACATGATAAAATCTGGTTATGCCGTACTGACAATGTCTAAGGAGACTGCAACATCGATGTATACGGCTACCACTACCTTGTTCTGAGGACCAGCCCGTAAATTAATTTATTAAAAAAATTACAACAGAAAATGGAAATTTTGTTAAGTTTCAATTTTAATTTAAATTTAAATTTTTTGTTCCTTTCTAAAATACATAACTGCCGGTCATAAACTAATAGTGCTAGAAGAATTCCTATATTATAAACTCTAAACTAGTTTTCTAAATATGTATTTTCATTTATTTATTAAGTTATACATAAGGTTATTAAAAAATTATTACCAAAAATCTGCTTTTTCAACAAATTGAAAAGTTTATTATTAAATAAATCATCTTCTAGGGCCTGGTTAAATAGTTTAGGGTATATTGTGTCATCCTGGCTGATATCTCTTCTTATGAGGATTGGCTTGGTTCCTTCGTGGATTTCGATTGATGTAGTTGCTTCCCTATATATATTGGCTATTAAGTCTGTATATCTGTGATTTGTTTGGGTAATAATTAAAGATGCTTTTATTGTCCAGTGCTCAATGCTATCGAAACCTTTTTCAAATTGCTAAACGCAATATATAGTAAATTTTGTATTCGTTGCCTCGTTGGATTAGGATTTTCATGGTTAATAGGTGGTCAACTGTACTGAAACCTTTTCTGAAGCCTGCTTGTTCTTTTTATTGATATCCGTCAAATTTTGTGGTTAGTCTGTCTGTTAATATTTTCGTGAAAAGCTTATAAATTACATTAAAGAGTGTTATAGTTCGATAGTTTTTAGGTCTGCTCTATCGTCTTTCTTGTGTAGAATAATAGTTATTCTAGATTCTTTCCAGTTGTTTGGATTTATTTTGTATTTTATTCAGGACAATATGGAGGGTATTAACTACAGTTTTACCACCGTACTTGATCAGTTCTGCCGTTACTTCGTCTTTTCCAGGTGTTATTTTTCATTTTCTTTAATGCTCTCTTAATTTCCGCTTTGGTTATTTCAGGTTGTAGCTCTGAGTTTATGTTCTTTATTTTTGTTTGGAGTTTCTTCATGTTTTCTCGCGATGGTTCCCTTTTTATTTGGTATAATTCTGTATGGAATAGTTGTGTGCATTGATTTGTTAATGGTTGTGTGATATTTATAATATCCTCTGACAGGTTAGTTTCTATGCCGTTCATAATTTTTTTTTCATTATTTCATATCTACCCGGCCTTAGACATTTCATATTTCTGTTATTTTCTATTACTCTGTCAACTTTTATTTCTTGGCCATTCCTTTTATTATTTTTCTAATAGTTTTATTTATTTCTGTGTATATTTATTAGCTCATAAAATAAAATTATAAGACTTTCTTTTTGTTCTTCTTTTTAGATTGATTACGAATGTACTAAAGTCGTTATTGCTCACCGTTTATCCACCATCAGAAATGCGGATAAACTTGTAGTTTTCGACAAAGGTGTGATCATTGAAGAAGGATCCCACCAGGAGCTAATGGAACTAAAAGGGGCGTTTTTCAATATGATCAATTCTCAGGGTTACACTGATCTTGAGTCGGAGGGTTAGTACAGTGGTTCTTTTTTTTTATAAAATAACTTGGACTTTTATTTATAAAAATAAATGGATCCATGACGGATCAGATACCTTAGCACACTCCAAGTAAACTCCATGCTATATGAACCTTAAAAACAGTTTTTTGTAAATATCTCTGAAACGAAAGTTCCTAGCAAGTTTTTGGTTATAACGCAACTTTTTAGAAAAAATGTGCGCTACAATATTCAGAAAACCGCATATTGATGCGACTCTCCGTTAAAAAGTTAGCATTTCTTAAACTTTTTAACTGTCATTGATGAATTTCGACATAAATCTAATCAGCTCGTTACAGTATCAAATACTATTTTACCTAAAAATTTCATGAAAATCGGTTAGGCCGTTTAGGAGCTATTGTGTTACGGACAGAGTTATATACACACACACAGACAGGCATCACGACGATACTGCTACGGTAGGTCAAAATACACTCAAATATTTTCGGCGTTATCTCAAAAAGTTTGTTTCGTCGAAACACCTTCTCTAGCCATCGCTGTGCGGGCTAAAATGGTAAAAATTATGCTACATTCTTTTTGTGAAGGAAATACCCCTATTTCCACAGAAATCTGAGTTTCACTTTTTGACAAAAGTCGCAAAAATTTCTGTAGATTTGACGCATTTTTAACGATTTAGCAAAAGGCTATGATTTTGTATTAAAAATTTAAAATAATAAAAGTACTATGAAATACTCACTTATTACGGCTGGCAGTAGGTTAGATGCCGTTTTTAAAATTTTGTAAAAATATATCGTATTTTAAAAACTTTTTTGATATCACCAGTTAATAAAGGGTTAAAATTTTTGGCAACCAGTTTTTTTTAAATCTATGTTGTCTTAATTTTAAAGCGAATGATTAACAAAAAAAGTTTTTATTTTTGCCCTTATATGCGTCTAACTACCTTAATATGCATTTTTCGACCCATGGTTATACAAACTTTTTTTACGCTTTTCAGGAGTACTATCTACCCCCGTAATAGTTTATTCCTTTTACAAAATAGCAAGTATATTTTCTTTTTTAGAGTCCGATCAGAATAAACAACGTGAAAGAATTAAAAGTTTAACGCATAGCGCCCTGTCCGAAGGAGAAATAAAAGAAATAGAAAAAGATGTGGAATACGTAAGTTTTTATAAATTCATGTGATAAAACTTTGTTCTAGCACCTTTATTGTATTACACTTGATTTTGGCAGGTTTGTTACAGAATCTGTAAAGCACGTGGCCACTTGTTTACAAGAGTTCTCTTTAACTTTTGCTTATACAGCTGCAACAAAACAGTAGATAACTTTTAGATTTTATTGTTTTTCGAAGTATTCTCTACGAAAATTAATGCTCTTTTACATCTGCTCAAACCAGTTGTCAAAGCTGTACTTCCACTCGTTTCTTGGTACTGTCAAAATTGCATTCTTAAAGGCGTCGACTACTTCCTCTGGTAACTGAAATCTTTGACCACGCAGTCCATTCTTGATTTTAGGAAATAGAAATCGTTGGGACTGTATGGAGGATGGTCCAACAATTCGAAGTTTTGTTGCGTTAAAAATTTAATGGTTTTTTGTGCCTTGTGCGAACTTGCATTGTCTTGGTGGAGGATGATTCGTTGTTCAGGGTTTGTTTTTTGAAGCTCAGCGATGACTTTTGGCAAACAATTGGTGATGTACCAATCGTCAGTAACAGTTCTTTGATCTTCCAGAGGTATATTTTTGGATACACTTTGAGAACGAATGACTTTTGTTGGCTTTTCTTTATCCTGTAATAGCCAAACAGACGACTGACATTTATTTTCGGTTTTATTTCGCCGAGTAAATCCACGATTAATCACCACTGACAATGGTGTACACGTTTTTCGAGTTTCCTGCCTCAAAGCGATCAAGAGTTTTCTGACACCAATTGACCCTAGCTTCTTATTTCTGTTATTCGCTTAAGAGATGCGGTATCCAGCGAGAAACTAATTTCATTCAAAATTTTGTGAATTGAGGTGTGCGAAACCCCCCATGAATCTCAATCTCGCGATATGTCAAATGTCGATCTTCCGATATGTGCATGCGCACAGCATCAATATTTACCTGGGTTAAAGCCGTGTTTGGTGCACCTAGCCTTGGATCATCGCTAAGGCTAATCCGTCCACGCTTGAATTTTCCATACCAACGAGAAACTGTCGACTGATGTGATGCTTCATTACCGAAAACAGAAAGCAACTCGGCAAGGCATTCTTGTTGAGATTTCTTTCGAAAGTTGTAAAAAATTATAGTAGGAAAATAGCGGTTTAATTTCATTTTTACTATATGTATCGCAATGACGATGACGTTTTCAATTTAGGTTAGGTAAGTGTCGCCCTCTATGTCCCTATATGCAAAATATAAAAGACAGCCCTCGTAATAAGAATGGAATAGAAATAAAATTTCGCACTTCCATTGTCTTTATTTATTTTAAAACACGACGTTTCGGTTAGTAAGTATCTCTAACCGTTATCAAGTGTAAACTAAACAATCTAGTCTTTAGGCTACTACTTATACTACTTGGTGTGCAGTCAGGTGTGACGGCCCGCCCCCCTTTTTAATCCTAAGACGCCTGTTTTCCTTAAGGAGTGGTTTCCATATGTTTGGTAGGTGCGTGCTTGGTTGACTGAAAACTTCTTTATTCTGCATTATAAACGCAGCTTCAATAAACTTTCGTTTTCGCCAATGCGACTCCTTATGTAAAACTTTAGCTTCTGACCACTGAATCCTGTGATCATTTGACCATTCATTATCTGCTAAACCGGATTTTTCAATATCCCCTAATTGGGTACTTTTTAGATGTTCATTTACTCTAACCTAAAGAGGGCGTTTCGTTTCACCTACATATGATTTACCACACTCACACGGGATTTGGTAAACACATTCCTTATTATTTGAGGGATTGTCTGGTTTTGTTGTAGTTACAAAACTTCTTATCGTATTTCCTGAAGAAAATACTGTTTTGATATTATAGCGTTTAGCTATTCGTCTTATGTTTTCTGAAATCCCTTGAACAAATGGAATATTAATAACACCTAACGGATTATTATTTTGAGAATTTGGTACATTTAGTTTGTTTTTAATTTTAAATATCGTTGAGTTTATTAATTTCTCGGAATAACCATTCTGTTGTAAGTCCTTTTTAATGTTGTTAATTTCTGTGGTTAATTCTTCATTATTACTACAAATATTTACTGCTCCTAAATATAAAGTTCTTATAACTCCTTGTTTTGTAGAAACAGAATGATTAGACTTAAAATTTAGGTACTGTCCCGTGTGTGTAGGTTTCCTATATACAGTGGTTTGAATGTTTCTGTGTAATCGTTTGACAACAACATCCAAGTCCGAAATTTTATTTCTACACAATCATTGTCTACGAGTTTCAAACAAAAAGAATGGAATAGTCATTTTCTCCCTGTTTTAATTTTTACCGCACGGCATTGGTTTAAACGCTGAAAAAATCAAAGTGAATAGACTGTTTTAGAATACTTTTTTTAGGAAAAACAAAAGAAGGTCAGCACCTACAAATCTATTTTAAAGATAATGAAAGTCAACTCACCGGAATGGCCCGCCCTGTTAACCGGCTGTTTCGCATCGCTAATGAATGGAGTTTCTTTACCTCTTTATGGACTAGTTTTTGGCGACATAGTTGGGGTTTGTATAGCTTATGAACTAAAAAGTAATTTAGCTTTGACAGTTGGATTGACGTTTAGTGTATAGAGATGAAAACTATCAAGGACGTTAAAAAAACTAAGATTATATTACGGACAGCCATTTTCGTGATTTTAAAAGCCACGTGGCCACTGTTTATTTGAGATAACATAACCATGAATTCATGTGAAATGTCACTGTGTTTCTGATGTTATTCGAAAATGTCAGGCAATTGAACTTTAGAAAGCCAGTGGTTTAATCCAAAAATACTTTTACAGTGTTTTTTGCACAAAAAAAATTCATTTAAATTTTTATTTGGCCGTATAAACAGCAAAATATTTTAATTTTTATATTTATTTTTATCTGCATAAACCCAGCAACAATCAAATCGACCGCCCAGCAAAACAGTGTCGGGGGAGCATTTCCAGATATAGTTACTTTTTATAATTTATCGTCATTTTTGTAAAATCAAATTGCTACTACAAACCTGGAATTATCATGATTTTTTTTAGGAAAAAGTGAAAATGCCTGCTTTTTCAAAGAATTTAAAAGTAATTTGTTTGTTGAAAATATTATTTTTTCGAATAACCAGTCCTCGATTTATTTGAAACCGAGAATATTTCAAACAAATGGATCCATGACGGATCTGATACCTTCCTAGCTAGTCTATTAGCACACTTCAAGTGAAGCCATGACATATCAGCCTTGTAAATATCCCAGAAACTAAAGCTCTTACCCATTTTTTGGTTATAACATAAATTATTGAGAAAAATGTAATCAATCTACTATATTCCGAAAACCGCATATTGATGCGATGCTTCATTAAGAAGTTACATTTTTAAAAAATTTTCAATTGAATATATTTTGACCCAAATCTAATCAGTTCGTTAGAGTGTCAAACACTATTTTACCTGACAGAAATAATATACACACACACAGACAGACATTACGAGGATATTGCTAAGATAGGTCAACATACATCCAAATAAAACATTTTCGGCGTTATCTGAAAAAAAAATTCGTTGAAAATATTAACCTTCTCTTGTCATTGCTACGCGGGCTAGGAAGGTTAAAAAATTGCAAAGTCAGAGCTTCTGGTAACCGATTAAAAATAGCTGTTTTATTTTTCCCACCTTCTACGCTTATAGTAGAAAGACAAAATTGATAATGCTTGAGAACACATTTCCCTTTCTAAATTAGGTTTTGGCTATAAACGACAATGAGCTGATGAGATCCCAAGCTAATCTATATTGCCTAAATTTCCTCTACCTAGGACTGGCATCTGGAGTAGCCATGTTTTCTCAAGTAAGTAATATTAAAATTAATTAAAGTCCTCCTTTGCATTAAAATTTTTCTATTAGTTATTAAAGTGCGTATACACCAAACTGCTCCGCAAACGCGCCGCGTATGTGCCACTCGCCATATTAGATTCAACGAACTTTCTACGATCCACGGAAAAACAGCAATCACGCATTGAAATGAAAACTCGACAACAAACTGCCGATGCCGTTCCAAAGGATTTACGGACACACAAACAGGAGCCGAAAAGGCTGGTCTTCGGCGAACGGCTTGCAAGCGGCGCGCGCACAACTTTAAAATACAAAAACAGGACGAATCCTTGTTTGTGCGCGGAGTGTGAGCAGCGCGCGAGCGGCTCACATACGGCGCGTTTGCGAAGCAGTTTGGTGTATACGTCCTCTTAGATTAAGTTTCTAAATGTTTGTGAATTTGTTTTTTTAAGGCCCACAGAAATACAATCAGGTAAAAACTTAAACCAGTATTAAGATATACGCAGTCATTTGGTCAAATAGAGAAGGCTGATTTCTTGGCTTATTTTAAGACTAAATATCTATGTGAACATAGGTCTGCAAATGCTTAGTTACGGAGCTACGGGATGTTGAAGTTTTAGTTTCTTCCCAGTTAACACAAAAACATTTTAATAACGTCAAAATAATGTATAAGTTAAAAACATAACGTTAGGTTGGATGTTAGTTCTAACGTCATATTCATAGTGAAAAAGAAGCTTAATAACCCGTTTTCTGACGTTCAAAAAATAATATGTTTTTATAACGTTTTTTTGTGTGTTTTTCGAACATTAAAAAAATATTGATTTTTAACAGTGAAAAAGAAATGTTTTTTTAACATTAAAAAATAAATGTTTTTTTAACAATGAAAAAATATATTTTTTTCAAATATCTCTAAAGATAATGTAACATAAATAATGTAAATAAAGTTCTTCTATTTTGGAAACGCAGGGCAGCAACAGTCCGTTGAGCTTTTCGTGAACTCGACACTCAGTAAAGGCAATTCGGCTCGCAGCTTCTGAAAATAAAATTTAAAATTCTATGTAAACAATAATTTTGTAGTAAGTGCCTCGCTACGAGGCCAAACAATTCATGCTCAAGTGAATACAAGGCAAACAATTTCAAGGCGCGTATTCACTTTAGCATGCATGCAAACGAAGCATTCGTTTGGTCCCGCTGCGAGGCTTGCGAAGTAGCAGTTTGCTAAACCTCGTCTATGTAACATTTATTTATGAATAAAGACGATTTATTATTATTATATAATTCTGCCTCAAATGAATACGCGGCTTAAGGTCCGGCGGCTAATCGTCCGCTGTCTGATTACCTATAGGTATGCGATATTTCATACAAAACCATTTTTTTTCTTTTGTTTACTTTTTCTTACCTGATTTTGTGGTGCTTCATTTAGATCACTGCACACACATTTGTTGTTCTTTAACTTTACCATCTTTCCCACACAACTGGAGTAATATTCCGATCCAAATATGTATTCACTATCAATATTAATAATTGTGCTTTAAATTTGCCATGTTTGTTTCTGCAAAATGCAAATATTTTAACCAAAATTACAAAAAGCGTCTTTGCTACCGAATCGTATCAACTCGCAGCGAAACTAATGGCGATGTTCAGGTAGTGGGACTGCTATACTATTGTATATATTTTTTTAATGTTTAAAAAACGAAACATTTATTAGCTTCATATATCTTAAATTCAAGGTTAGAAGTGAGATCTAGGAAAAACATTATAAAAATAACCATATATTGATGGTATTATTTTTATTGTTAGTGAAATTATGGTTTTTTAAATATTGGTTTCTTAATGTTACTAAGAAATATATTTTTGGTAATGCTTTTACATGAAATTTTCGTTAGGATTTTCTACATGTTTTTTTAATGTCATAAGTTGAATTAATTTTAACACAAATTTGTGTTAGAAAAAAAAATATTTTTTTTCAACATTTATTTAACTTTTTTTACGATTTTATGCTTAGTGGGTTAGTTTTTTTAGATAACTCCTGCAGCCAACTGCTTTAAAAAACATTTTTTTCAACATTTATTTAACTTTTTTTACGATTTTATGCTTAGTGGGTTAGTTTTTTTAGATAACTCCTGCAGCCAACTGCTTTAAAAAACATACAGGGTGATATTTTTCAGGGGTTATGCTCTTTTTCTCACCCTGTATATAAACTTTCTGATTTGCGTTGTCATTATTTATTTTAAACACGACGTCTCTTAATGCTAAGTCTGACCATTCTGTTGCTACGAAACAAGGGGTTGTAGGAAGTTTGTATTTAATAGCTCTTCATATTTGTAGTAATAATGAATCAAACCACAAAATAGTCTACAACATTAAAAAGGACTTACAATAAAATAGCTATTTTAAACTCATATATCTCTTAAATTAACAATAAATTAAACTTGGCAAATTCTCAGAATAATAAATTGGAAAATATTGATGCCTGACGCTTTACTACAAAAAATTCATGTTTTAGTTTTTCTCATTTGGTTTTGCCGGAGAAAAACTCACTTACCGCCTAAGAAACAAAATGTTTGAATGTATGCTTCATCAGGAAATGGGTTGGTTTGACAGGAAAGATAACGGAGTCGGCGCTTTGTGCGCTCAACTTTCAGGAGATGCGGCCAGCGTACAAGGGGTAAGTTGACAGTAATTTTTAATTAGTTTTTTTTTAATTATTCCATTTTTTTTACTCTGTACTTACATCTAAGTAAATAATAAGTGTATAATAAGAAATGCATTAACCAAATCCTATGAGTGTTATAAATCATGTGTAGGATAAACTCAATTTCGTTAAAAAATCAGTAGATGTTTTAACAAAATCAGTAATCAGCAGATAAAGTCTAAAATCAGTAGATCTAGTAAAAGAACGGTCGTTCTGGCAACGCTGACCAGTACACGACATTTGGAGAAAAGAACAGTCCGATTGATAAGACGTACGTTTTGTTCTCAATTTTTAAACAACGTCGGTCATCTTCGATTGGCCTCAATTTGTTTAACTACCACTTCGAGAAGTTCATAGTTATTTGAATTCCTAACTACTATAAAAAGTAAAATTGGTACTCCCAAATTATACCAATAAGTTGACTGACCTATGGACTATTAATAATTGTTTTGTTCCAGGCAGGTGGGTCCAGAATTGGTCTGATACTGAACTCTTTTTCAACCATGATTTTATCGGTGGTATTTGGATTTTACTTGGATTGGAGAATAGCGCTTATCGGATTCGCGTTTTATCCCCTGGTGTTTGCTTCCATGTATTTCGACAGGATAACATCCGAGGCTGGAACGGAGCAGTCGCAGAAAATGTTGGAGAAATCAGCTAAGGTAAATTTAAATAAATCTATTTTATATTGGGTTCCCAGCAGTGTTGGCAGATTTGAAGGTTTTCCTTCAATTTGAAAATGTTTGAACAACAATTTTGACTATTGAAGGATTTTATCCAAAATTGAATTTATGATTTAGGTTTTAATAAATCTTTTAATATAAATAAAAATTTGTAAATTAAAATTGTTCATGGTATAAACTTTTTATTGGTTTGTTGTCTACCACCCACCCGTTACTGTTTTAAAGGATATGAAGGGTTTCTGTTGCTTTGTTGAAGGAAAGTCGTTAGAAAAGTCTGGCAACACTGGTTCATGGGCGCACCCAGGGGAGGGCCCGGGGCCCGGGCCCCCCCCAAGCATTAGATTTTTTACATATTTTCTACATATTTCATGATAAAACACAAAAAATAGCTTAAAATTTGACAACATGAGGCTTCGGGCCCCTCCAAGAGGCCTCGGGCCCCCCCAAGACATATTCCTGGGTGCGCCACTGCTGGTTCCTAGCCCGCAAAGCTAAAGCCTAAAAATTTATTGTTTTCAAGATTTTTTTAAATTAATCAAAAAAGAAGATCAACAATATTAAAAATGCATTAGGTATTGAAAAAAATAATGTGTGCTTTGCTTTTTGTAGTGTTTTTAGTTGGATTGGATTTTAAGCACACTTTTATTGATTCACAGCCCTTTATTCCGTCGTCATTGAAAACATTTTTTTTTCTTTATTAAAAAAAATTAGCCACTCTCATTCAGGGACAAAATCTGTAACTCTCCCACATAGCACAAAAATCACATCAACGTTAAATTCACGTGAACAAAAATAACAAAGTTTTTTTTTACTTGAAAACAACCGCATACCATGTAATATTTATTTTGTTAAATCTACATGCTTAAAGTTAACTTAAAAACAAGGAGAAATCAAGCTATAAAAATGTACTTTTTGCTGAAGTTTCTGATGCTGTGTATATAACGTGTTTTTTTTTACCCTCGTTATTTTCATGTACCAAATTCACACTTGAAAAATCCTTCACAACATGTTCTAAAACGCCACTAAATTAAGACGTCTCAATCCTACTGATTTTATGCGTCTTTTTTGTTCACTTTTTTTTAATAACTTAAAAGAGACGTGAAAGGAAGGTATAAAAGTTCACTAGTTTAAGATTACAACACTTCAAGACAATTTTAAAGATGGCGCTCAAGGCAAGACGAAATATCTATATGTCTATCTATATACATTATGTTTTTTTTAAAAGCTAAACAAGATTTTTTAACAGTAAACACATTCACAGAATATTATTGTGTCTTTATTAGGTTAATAACAGATGCGTCGTGATCGTAAAGGATCAGGGATCAGTTCCTTAACAGGTTTTTGGAGTTTAGAGGCCAAAGCACTGCCTGATAGATTTCGTCAAAGTGAAAAATCCCGACTATAGGTTCATGGCAATGCTGCTAGTAAAATCTCAAAATTCTTCGGTAGAAAAGCCATGCAAGTCGCGTTTTAAAATTCGTGTAGAAAAGGCGTGAATCTAATGTGATTTTAACGTTGATAAAAATCACTTGAAACTAACGTAAAAACATTGCTGTTTTAATTTGATAAAGGAGTTATTAAAACGCAGTTTTTAGCAACGTTATTTTTTATAACGTTAATGAATGACCTATTAAGCTTGTTTTCATTATGAAATAAAGGTTTTTTTCTAGCAGCTTTTAAAATCAACGTTTTTTTTCTCACTCCTTTTTTACGTGTTAAACACGTGATTGTGCTATGTGGGCTGGTAGAAAACGTTTAGTTTTTACGGTATGATTCTGACGATTTAAGGAAAAATAATACGAATTTGTCTTACCTGTAGTCTGTTTAAATTAAAGTAATAATACCTAGTTGATTAAAATTTTCAGAAATAACTGTTGGAGTAAAACCAATGAGTATGACCCATATAGAGTGGCAACTGGCGAGCCTTGCAACATTGAGGGGCAGATGTCGCTGAAATAAATTCGTCTAGTACGCAATATTCAGAGACAACTAGTATGATTTAGTTGCATGTGCGAGCTCCGAGGTTCATGCCTATCATACAAATGCCATTAGAACATAGTAGTTGTCTCTGAATATTCTCAATGTTGCAAGGCTCGCCGGTTGCTACTATATATGGGTCATATACTCATTGGTAAAACAGAAATTTTTGCGCAACTTGCGTTGCTCGTGCTTCACTGTATTTATATTTTAAAAATTAAAAATGTTATTTTTTATGCACGAATTCTATTAATAGATAAGCGTAACTTGATAATAATCCACGTACGTCTTAAATATATCTGTACTGGGAAAGGGCCCTTAAAAATAACTGGTACCAAGGCCAACACAAAAATAGAGGCCACGACCCTGAAAAATCAGCTGTTCTCCGGGGGCTGAATTTTACATTGGATCTTATGGGAGGTCAGACATTTTTTTATGATATTTTCAAAATGGCACTACAGATTTCCGCGAAATTTCAGTAAAATATTCTCAGACACCATTCCGATATTTCACCAAAGTTTTGTAAGGAATCAACATGATTAAAAGGTTAAAATCTTCAAGATTTAGCATTCTTTATTTTGAATTCAAATTACCCGCCATTTACCACATGCCAACTGTTATATTTGACATGTATTTGACTTTGTCATCTGTGATTGTCACATTCGCTTCTGCTTTAAACTTAATTTTTGTGTGAGCTAATGAAGCGGCTCTGAAAAATTAAGCATTACTATAGATTTAAAAAAAATTGTTCTAAAAGAATATAGTAAAAACAATCTCAAAACCGGCTTTAATTATAAAAAATCAAATATTCATGAACCGTCATTCCAACTTCAATATTTTAATGACAATCAGCTGTGTCGTAACGTGGCCATCAAAAAAAAAATCAGCCCCGGATGTGACGTCAACAAAGTGGAGGATCGTGGCCCGTCCGTTTTGATAGCCCTGCTGGTACAAGCGTGCCAGAATGTTGGATTTCAAATGAACCCAATTATGGCTTCGATAAATTTTAGGGTACTGATAATGGCGCCGCGCTCTCAGTGCCATCTTTTTTTCTAGCTTAAAAACATACATTATCAGTTACCTTAGGATAAATGCCTCTTATTTTGTTTAGAAACAAGCTAAATAAGCAGCTCCATCAACTCAAGATAATATCACTGTCTTTGAAAAGTTACAAAATCCAATAAACTTTCTTAAATTTAAATAAAATATATATAATTTAACCCCAATTTTGACAACGTCAAGTCACCGCATTAACAAATTGTCAACGTCCGCGCTCTCAGTGCCATCTTTTTTCTAAGCTTAAAAACATACATTATCAGTTACCTTAGGATAAATGCCTCTTAATTTGTTTAAAAATAAGCCAAATCAAGGCCAACACAAAAATAGAGGCCACGACCCTGAAAAAATCAGCTGTTCTCCGGGGGCTGAATTTTACATTGGGTCTTATGGGAGGTCAGACGTTTTTTTATGATATTTTCAAAATGGCACTACAGCTTTCCGAAAAATTTCAGTGAAATATTCTCAGACACCATCCCGATATTCCACCTTATTTTGAATTCAAATTACCCGCCATGTATCACATGCCAACTGTTATATTTGACATGTATTTGACTTTGTCATCTGTGATTGTCACATTCGCTTCTGCTTTAAACTTAATTTTTTTGTGAGCTAATGAAGCGGCTCTGAAAAATTTAGGATTACTAAAGATTTTTAAAAAAATGTTCTGAAAGAACATAGTAAAAACAATCTCAAAACCAGCTTTATATTTTAAAAAAAAATCAATTATTCATGAACCGTCATTCCAACTTCAATATTTTAAAGACAGCTGTGTCGTAACGTGACCACCAAAAAAAATCAGCCTCGGATGTGACGTCAACAAAGTGGAGGATCATGGCCCGTCCGTTTTGATAGCCCTGGCGAAATAAGCAGCTACATCAACTCAAGATAATATCACTGTCTTTGAAAAGTTCCAAAATCCAATAAACTTTCTTAAATTTAAATAAAAAATATAATTTAACCCCAATTTTGACAACGTCCGTTGAAAGCAGTCCCTTTCAAATTTTATTGAAAGCGTTTGCTTTTTGAATCTAATATGTCGGAACACTTGTAGCAGTCATTTTCCATTAATGGTTTTAATACGCTTTAGCATTACAGATATATTTAAGACGTACGTGTAATAGACACATCCACAGACTTGTAGACACATCGGATCGAGAACCAGTATGTCAGGATGGCCGAGCGGTCTAAGGCGCCAGACTCAAGGTTTACCTTGTCTACTCTGTAGATATTTCGAGCGTTCTGGTCCTCTCTGAGGGCGTGGGTTCGAATCCCACTTCTGACAAACTTTTTTTTTATTATGCCTGCGATACAAAGTTAAGAAGTGTTGTTTGACCATGCATTTTACATAAAGTGCGTTTATTATTACAATTATTTTTTTAATCAAATTATAAAAGGCAACTTCAAAGGGGTAAAGTCGACCACGGACACCGGTGTTATATGGTATTTTTTTGATTTTGATTTTCAAAAATTTTTTGGGATAATGCCGAAAATGTGTTATTTGGGTGTATTTTGACCTATCTTAGCAATATCGTCTTGATGTCTGTCTGTGTGTGTGTTCGACACTCTAACGAGCTGATTAGATTTTGGTCAAAATCCATTAATGCTAATGACAGTTTTTTGACAATTAAAAAATTTCAAAAATGCTAACTTTTTAACGGAGCATCGTATCAATATGCGGTTTTCGGAATATAGTAGACTACATTTTGCTTAATAATTCGTATTAGAACCCAAAACTTTGTAAGAGCTTTGAGATATTTACAAAAAAGTGTTTTCAAGGCTGATCGGCTGATATATTATCATGGCACACTTGAAGTGTGCTAATAGGCTAGCTAGAAAGGTATCAGAGCCGTCATAGATCCATTTATTTTTTGACACGATCACCATAATGATAGCTCACACTACTATGTTATCGTATACGTGTGAGTTAAAACGCCACCCAAACCAAAATGTCCCTGAGTGTGCTTAGCGTCCCGTATTTTAAAATTTAAAGTTTTCAACCCTAAACAATTTTGTTGCCGGTCCAGATACGCTTTAAAAGGAACTTTCATAAAGTCGATCAACGATACTTTCAAATACATATTTAATAACAACTTTGAACCCGCAAAATGCTGTTTAAATCACAGCTTATAATTATTCTTTAAAAAATTTTAAATATCAAGGTTCTTTAATTCTCTAACCATATAAATAAGGTAGTTAACCTTATTACTATGCTCTAACCTAATCCAAACTAAACTTACTTGACCTAATCTAACCTAACCTATTATTCAAATGTAGACAAAATTTTTTGGTTTTTATGTATTAAAATTTTTGTTATTCTTTACCGGCCTAATTTTCGGTTGTCTAATTTAAGTGTGCTTAGCGTAACTTGATAAAAACAGATGACACATATGATCCAGAAACATTATGTCAGGATGGCCGAGCGGTCTAAGGCGCCAGACTCAAGGTTTACCTTGTCTACTCTGTAGATACTTCGAGCGTTCTGGTCCTCTTTGAGGGCGTGGGTTCGAATCCCACTTCTGACAGAATTTTTTTTTGCGATACAAATTAAGGAAGAATTTTTTGTTCATATATTTGGTTTTAAAAAAAATTTGTACAAAATCAAATCCATTTGGTAGAAAGTATAAATATTAAAAAACAAATGATAGTAAAAAGGTAGAAAAGAAATTGATAGAGAAACATTTAGTAAAACATATATTTTACATTTGAGAACTAACCTTAACCACCCATGGCATTTTCCAGGAAACGTGTTTTTTAACAAATGTATTTTCTATCAAATGTTTTTCTACCAAGTATATCATTTTTCTACCAAATGTTATTTTAACAAAATTCTTCTATCAATTTTTTTTCTTCTAAATGCAATTTTACTTCCACCACCTAATATAAGCAGTCTAAAGACAACTTTTTAACTTTAAATATTCTTCCAAAAACTAAATTGTTAGTATTTTTATATTTTTATTTTAAGATTGCAGTCGAAGCTATTGCAAACATCAAAACAGTCAAGGCCTTGAACTGCGAAAACATTTTCTGTGAGACCTACCAAAATGAGCTTGAATTCTGCAAGAATATTGGCATTAGAAAAAGTCATTTTAGGTCATTTGTCGTCGGTATGTATTCTCGACCCTTAGCCCTATGATTAGGTATAGTTTTGTTTTTAGTTAGGCAACCGTCACAACTTGGTTTTTGTAGCCAAGACTTTATTTTTTTACCTCCTTCTCTCACAATATAAGGTTCTTTAGGTCACAAATGTCTTCAATACGACACGAAACTGTGTATTTTACATTTTGCATTTATGTGGTAGTCATGATTTCATTTAATTTTGTTTCATGTATTTTGTATTGATGACGTAACCGCCCATCCTATAACCTGTTCAAGATCATGCATCTTTTTTTGAGCATGGAGCTCCCAAGGGTATTTACATTAAGGACACTTAGAGTAAAGGCAAGCTTTACGATGAGTGACCTTAATTTACATCATGCAAATAGAATTGTCATTTTTGACCAGCATAAAAAAAATCCAAAGGACACAATATGAACCGAACCGAACCGAACCAAACCACTTTTGGTTTAATTTTTTAATAATTTTTCCAAATTATTTTTTTTTGTTAATTGTAAATTTATCAAAATGCCAAACTCTTTCTAAATATAATGTTTTAGGCTAAACACCCAAAAGTCTTAGGTAACATCTCACTGAAACAGTCCTCAATATGCATGCAACTTTTTGATAACATTAGAACAAGTTCTTTTTTAAATGTTGACAGGTTGCATCAAGTGAGGATTTAAGGGGGGATAACGTGTTAATCCCCTCCTAGAAAAAAATATATGCTCTTTTAGTTAATAAATAAAGCTTAACGGATAATTACCCCCACTAGAAAAAAAAAATATTATATATATATACATTTTTTTTTTGTCGACATTTACACCCACCTTCCCCTTGATTTATGCCCAGAACGGCGCTTGTGGGGGCCATAGTGATGCGAAAAAACCACACCTGAGTTAAGATTCGGAAAAACGTCATTTAGCGAATTTTAGGGTATTCCATAAGACGAAAATGGGCAAACTTTGAAAATTCATATTTAAACAGTTTATCAACAGAAGCACCGAGTTGTAGTATGGTGGGGCCACAGAGATCCGAAAAACGACATCTTAAGTTTAGATTCGGAAAAACGTCATTTGGCGAATTTTAGGGTCCCATAAGACCAAAATGGCCAAACTTTGAAAATTCATATTTCAAAAACTATACAGCTTATCAACAGAAGCACCGAGTTGCAGTATGGTGGGGTGTTGGAGATGCTTAAAAACCACACCCTAAGATAAGAGTCGGAAAAACGTATTTAGCAAATTTTCATATTTCAAAAGCTATACAGTTTTTATCAACAAAAGCACCGAGTCGCAGTATGGTGGGGCCATAGAGATGACAAAAAACTACACCCTAAGTTAAAATTCGGAAAAACGTCATTTAGCGAATTTTAGGGTGGGGAATCCCATAAGCCCAAAATGACCAAACTTTGAAAATTCATAATTCAAAAACTATATGGTTTATCAACAAAAGCACCGAGCTACAACATGGTGGGGCCATAGATATGCGAAAAAACCACACCCTAAGTTAAGATTCATGAAAACGTCATTTAGCGAATTTTAGGGTAGGGAATCCCATAAGACCAAAATGACCAAACTTTGAAAATCCATGTTTCAAAAACTATACAGTTTATCAACAAAAGCAGCAAGTTGCAGTATGGTCGATCCATAGAGATGAAAAAAAACCACACCCTGACTTAAGATTCAGAAAAACGTCATTTAGTGAATTTTAGGGTAGGGAATCTCATCACCAAAAGGGCCAAACTTTGCAAATTTATATTTTAAAAGCTATATAGCTTATCAACAAAAGCATAAAGTTGCAGTATGGTGGGATCACAGCGATGCGTAAAACCACACCCTGAGTTAAGATTCGGAAAAACGTCATTTAGCGAATTTTAAGGTAGGGAATCCCATATCCATAAGACCAAAATCGGCAAACTTTGGAAACTCATATTTCAAAAAATATACAGTGTATCAACAAAAAGCACCGAGTTGCAGATTGGTAGGGCCATAGAGATACGAAAAAACCACACACTGAGTTAAGATTAAAAAAAAACTTTGAAAATTCATATTTCAAAAACTATGCAGTTTACCAACAAAAGTACCGAGTTGCAGTATGGTGGGCCCATAGATATGCGAAGAAACCACAGACTGAGTTTAGATTTCAATTCCATAAAAACAAAATGGCCAAACTTTGAAAATTCATATTTCAAATATCTATACTATATATTAACAATAGCACCAAGTTGCAGTATGGTGGGGCCCAAGCGGATTTAAGGGTGGTAGAAAAATATATGCACTTTTAGTTTTTAAATAAAGGGCTTAACGGATAATTACCCCCCCTAGAAAAAAAATAGATGCATAAATATTGTTTTCGTCGTCAATTTGCCCCTTCTAGATTTATGCCAAGCTTCAAATATTTCTTAAAACTAACTAAAATTTTAGAAAATAATTCATATTAACATATTTTTTAATATTAGATTTTTTCGTAGGTTGCACGAGAAGTCTGTTTAATTTCGCCTATGCAGCTGGTCTTCCCTATGGCACCACTTTAGTAATATCAGGAGAGCTTCCACATGAAGTTGTTTTTAAGTAAGTTCTTTGTACTTCCGAGTAAACACCCAGGAAGTTACTAAAAATCCTTATTTTAGGGAATTTGTATGTGTGCGTGTATTTGTGTGCGGGTGTGTGTGTGTGTGTGTGTGTGTGTGTGTGTGTGTGCGTGTATGTGTATTTCTGTCCATAATACAATAGCTCCTAAACCACCGAACCGATTTTCATAAAATAGTGTTCGACATTCTAACGAGCTAATTACATTTTGGTCAAAATCCATTAATGCCAATTTTTTTTTGTTTGTTTTTTGACAATGAAATATTTATAAGAATACAAAACTTTTTAATGGAGCATCGCATCAATAGGCGGTTTTCAGAATACAGTAGATTACATTTTCCACAATAAATTGTGTTATAACCAAAAACTTCGAAGGAACTTTAGTTTTTTAGTTTCTAAGATATTTACAAAAGACTGTTTTCAAGGCTGATATATTATAGTTTCACTTGAATGTGCTAAGAGGCAAGGTATCAAATGCATCATGAATCCAATTATTTTTAGTAGCAATATATTTTTTCTTTATTTTAGGGTTTTAGAAGTAGTGGTAGTTAGTTCGTGGTCAATCGGTAATGCACTAAACTTTTCGTCAAATTTGGGACAAGGTCTAACTGCTGCATCCAGAATCTTTACACTTTTCAAGAGGGTGCCTGAAGTTGTTGATCATTCAAATTGTTCAGAAGCACAATGGGTAAGCAAAATTTAAAATAACGCCATTTGTTAAAAGCATAAGGTGTCGCAGGCATTATTTTTTTTATTTCTCTTATTAATAGAGAATTATTTAAATAAAGCCAGGCTATAATAGTGCCATACACGGTGGATAAAATAAAGCGATGTTCGGATCTTATCTTTAAATATATGTCGAATTTTTCACGTCACTGGTGGTCAAGCTGATTTTTGTAAACAAAAGATAGATATGATATGAACAACGGAACTACTAAAATTTTTTGAATTAATTGAAAACTAAGGCAATTTTCCCACTGTTTTCTCGTACATCCTTATAAAATATAATTTTCCAGACTTATTGTCGTTATTTTTTTTAGCCGCTTTATTTTTTTATTACACAAAACTTAAACCACAAGTCAAACTGAATGTGATCGTTCAATATCAAAGGTGAACCGAGGACTTGGGAAGTAAACAAAGATGTAGGTCAGCGGATTATTTTTGAAGCTGAAACGAACACATTATTTTCTTCGAATTTTAATTTTTGTGTAAAGAGAAATGAAGCGGGCTAAAAAAAATAACGACGGGTATGTCTGAAAAATATTATTTTTTAAGAATATATTAAAAAATAGTAGGAAAATTGCCTTTTTAATAAAATTTAAAAAATATTAGTTGTTCTTATCCTATCTAACTTTTGTTTACAAAAATCAGCTGGACCACCAGTGTCGTGAAAATTCGACATATATTTATAAGATCCGAACACCGGTCTATTCTAACCACCGTGAGTGCCAGGCACAATTTTGACACCTTCACATTGCAATATCAGCTGTGATCTTTCAACACACGGCCTTTGTTTACTATATAAACCGGAATAAATAGTGCCTTCTTTTATTAATTGAAAATAAACGACAAAAGTTTTAAATTCAACTTTGGTATTGTCAGTTGAAGGATCAACTGTCAGTTTTCAATGTGAATGTGTCAAAATAGTGCCTGGCACAATTATAGCCTGGCTGTATTTCAATAATTCTCTAATATAGTAAGATACGATTTATAAGCCGTCTCTCCAGCTTTAAAGTGCTGTCACTTTGACCCTTCATGACGAAACAGTTAACTGTCAACACTTAATAGGTGCCCATTAGATGATGGTGGGTGTACAGCTTTCGAGCTGTCCAAGTAAAAATAAAAAAGAAACAAAACCCTGGTATAAAAAGGTTAGGTTAGCCACGAATTTTTTTTATTAAAAATATGTTTTTTAAAACCGCTGTAATCTGTTTTATTTTTTGTCAAACGACTAAAAAATTTTTAAATTTGAATATTTTATTTTAAAACACGTACATTTTTGTTTAAAAAAAAATAAAGAACATAAACTCAAAACTACAACCCGAAATAAGCAAAGCGGAAATAAAGAGAGCATTAAAGAAAATAAAAAATAACAAATCACCTGGAAAAGACAGAGTAACGGCAGAAATGCTAAAGTACGGTGGTAAAACTGTAGTTAATATCCTTATTCTCCTCAATAAAATACTAAAAGAAAAAATAATCCAAAATAACTAGAAAGAATCAGTAACCATTATTCTACACAAGAAAGCAGGCTTCAGAAAAGCTTTCAGTACAGTTGACCCCCTATTAACCATGAAAATTTTAATAGAGCAAGCCAACAAATACAACATTCCACTGTGTATTGCGTTTATACATTTTGAAAAAGCTTTCGATAGCAATGAGCACTGGGCAGTAAAAGCATTTTTAATTAATAGCCGAATAGATCACAGATACACGGATTTATTAGCCAATATACAGGGTGTAACTAAATAAGTGTAAAACGTTTAAGAGGGTGATTCCTCATCGAAAAAAAGATAGGATCTTTCATATAAAGAAACTTCATTGGAGCGTCCCTTATTAAGATACAGCCCCTAAAGGGGGTACATAAAATTTGTTTAACAATTTTTTTCACAAGCACTAAAAAAGTTACAATATTGAAATTAACCTAACATTTTCTACTACCAAAAAGACACTTAGCCGGTAATTTATTTGGTTTACCCCATGGTTGTAAGGGGTGGAAAACGCAACCCCTAAAATTTATTTCCCATGTAACTTTTTGTCTTATTAACCTTGGGAAAATAAAAGAGGTAGGGAAAGACCCCAAATGAGATGGGCGGACGATTTCAAGGAACATGCAGGGACTAGATGGACGAACACGGCGACAGACAGAGAAGAGTGGAAGATATTGGAGGAAGCCTATGTCCAAAGATGGTTCGAAGAAGGCTAAATAGATAGATAGACATTTTCGTATCCCTAGATTACAAATATAAAGTTTTGGTTGTTATTGAGAAAAATGGTTCTAAAATTAAAAAATAGCCTATTTCTCACAGTGGGCCTATGTAGAATAACAAAAAAAAATCAGTCTTCTTCACTAGTCCTCCACCCAAGATTTTTGACCTACCCTCATGCATCGGACCCATGAAGCTCTATCATAGGTTCGGTTTTTATATGGCTCTGTAAGTCCGATACATGAAGGGAGGGTTGAGCACTATTGAAGAAAGCTGATGTTTTTTTTGTTATTTTGTGAAAAATGGTGTTGCTTCTGATGATTTTTTTAAATGAATTGTCATAACAATAAATGGAATCTTTATTGGGAAAGGGCCCCTTTTAATGCATGAATTCATCTCTGCTTAGTAGCGTATATAGAAGAAAGTTTCGGGGTGGGCCCGACACAGTTTTGGGGGGGGGGGAGGCAAGACTCCATTAGGCCGTATTTTATGCTATTTTATGAAAATATTTAAAAAAATCTTAGCTTCGGGGTGGGCCCGGGCCCCCAGGCTCCTCTCTTATATACTGTATTGTCTCTGCTAGCTAAATGTTAAATGTTTAGCCGTAGAAGCTCTTCTACCACTATTTATTATTATTTTTAGGAAAAGGGACATGTAGAATTTTCTCAAATAGACTTTTCCTATCCTACCCGACCAACGATCCAAGTGCTCAATGGTTTGGATCTGTCAATCTTAAGCGGAAAAACGGTGGCACTAGTCGGTGGCAGCGGTTGCGGAAAGTCAACTGTTATTCATCTACTTGAACGATTCTATAATCCTAGTTATGGTGACGTTGAAGTTGACGGTGAAGATATCAATAAAGTATCTCTTAAATCGTTGAGGTAAGGTTTCTTAACCTAAAGGGTGATTCCACCGTTACGTGTGTGACATTCAGACTTATTTTTTTTAGAATTGTTGCTTTTAAACCCAAGAAAAACACATCATAAGTATTAAATAAAATTTTGCTGGGTTAAGTTGTTAGTTTTGCTTACGTTAACGCTAAAAAAATCACTGATTGAAAAATATTAATTTACTTATAAGATTATAAAAATTCGTTACGTGTGTGACATTTATTTCTTAACAGAATAATGTATTTTTGTTATTTTACAAATTTTCTGCGAACTGCCCAATACTTAATTCAACTTTTATTTTCTAATTAATACTTGGTAATATTTTGTACAATAAGATTTATATTTAAATGCCCCTTTATGCATTTTATTATTTTATTTATAAACTTAAAAGTGAGTTACGTGTGTGACAACAACGTGTTACGTGTGTGACTAATAAAAAAGTACAGTACAGAAAGTAATAGCTAATAGTATTTTATTTTTAAAAAGAACTATAACTAGACAACTAAAAATAATATTTTTTTAAAAACTTCATAATTACTTGACCAAATAACTTCTTACTCAAATTTTTTGGGTTAGGCCTATTTAGTTTTATAAATGGTAATCTGCTGTTGTTGTCTTCATAAAGAAGTTGATTTTAAACACTTGATGCAACTTTATAAAAGTCGAGCAAATTTTGGACTACCCATTTTTCATCTTTAGATTGAGATAGTTGCCAAACCAAAGATTCTACGCGTCCTCCTATACCGTCTACTACACCTTTGCCGTGATTTGTGCAAAAATACCTCCATGTAAAATTAACATAAAATTTGTCTTTTAAAAATGGAAGTAAGTATTTATTTTTGAATTCCGATGATGGTCCATCACTAAAAATTATCACATCTTCCTTTTGACCTTATCTCAAACAACTTATTAACAAATACAAATATGGTATTTTTAGTCTTTTCTTGTGTGTCCGAGCATATCAAAAAGTTTTCTCTTATAAGAGAGGTTCTTATAAACATAGGTCTAAAAATGTATAGATTTCAAGATACGTCAAACCTTTTTGTAAATATAATTTTTTCATAAGAATGTTACCATGTACTAAGTAAATTTTACACAACTTTGTTGAAATTCGACAATGTTATTTGTAGAAGTAAGGGCCAATTTAGGCCTAACTGGAATAACATTATTAGGTCTAGTAGCATTCCGCAGATGAAAACAA
Source organism: Aspidapion aeneum (assembly GCA_963576565.1). Taxonomy (NCBI): domain Eukaryota; kingdom Metazoa; phylum Arthropoda; class Insecta; order Coleoptera; family Brentidae; genus Aspidapion; species Aspidapion aeneum. The sequence goes on from OY755043.1 coordinate 23,232,638, forward strand.
CGAATAATATATTTATTTTGTTTTTCATTTACGCCAATGACTATACAAACTATTCCTTTTAGAATTACTCAAAGAATAGACATTTAAGGCGAAAACTGAATAAACAAAATTATTACTTAGTTAAAGTTAAAATATTCGTTACGTGTGTGACAGATTTATTTCTGTTGATAAAAAAACTTATAACATGCAATTTTTTAAAATTTTATTTCTTGTATCTCATAAACGTGTTGGCTTTTGACAAGAAAAAATTCATTTAATTAATGCCTATTTTCCGAGTTATACATTTTTATTTCTGTTTTCGTTACGTGTGTGACAACAGTTTATCATGCCATGTATTTTTAGGCTAAACCAAGTACAAACAAGCGAACTTTGGCATGAAAATTGGTACATTTGTTGTATATGGTACTACGGTATGGTTAATTTATTGTTTAATATCAAAAGCTGAAGGAAAAACAGTTTTTTGAGATGTTTATCTTTAAGCTAAAATGATGGGTATTTTTATATAAATTACTTTAATGCTTTTTTCTTCGGATTTTTTGGAAAAATAGAAAAACTATATGAAATCCTTACTCAAGATCATAAGCTAAGAAGTGTTGGCTTTAATTTAAGACTAATTTTGATAGCCTATAAAAATGTTTAAAACATATCCGCTTAGGACCACTTTCTGTGAAATCGCCCTAAAGAATACCTTATTTCGTAAAATTTCGTTGCACCGAAATTAAAGGCAGACTTATTCCTTCCTTAGTGTTGTTAAAATGAAGTCACCTTTTTTGTGACTTTACTATTCCTTAAGAGCTGCTTAAAGATAACATGCTGGTCACATAATGTTACCCGTCTGGCATAGCCAAAGCAACTGACAATACCTAAAAATGAGCAAAGTGTTGTGATTAAAGTGAAGGTGTCTTTTTGTGTTTTGTGAGTTAAAAAAGTAAGAAACATAGTATTTTCGTCTGATTTTCGAGTTAACTGTTGTTCACCGCCTGGTAGGGACAGCGCTAAGGGTAGGATAGAACTGACCAGTGTAAGAAAACCCTTGAATTTAAATTAAACTGCACTTCATGATATAACAAGACGATTTTCTTTTCTGCCTTTACCCTTTACCCTAATTTCAATATAATATTTTATATATTTATTATTTTGGTTGTACCGACGAGAACCCCAAATTCATTCATTTTATCATCTTTCAAATATTCTTCCAAAAATTCAAGAACTTTTTTGAAATAAGTTTTGACACAGAAAAATTGATGGCTTTTGAAAAAACTATTTTGGGAAGTTTGTTTGTTTGTTCGTTTAATCTTTATTGCCATCAAATCATTTTTACAAATGCAAGAGCAACGTCAAAAATTGTTAGATCTAAGATCCTTAAAATACATTTTCATAATAAATTAAAGCTATATAAAACTTACAATACCTATTTACATACACACCCATCTATTTTTGTTTGAAAAAAGAAAATCAAAAGAGTAATATTGTTTTTCTAATAAATAGTTATTTACTGCCTTTTTGAAACCTACAATACTTAGTATATCCCTGATTGGTTTGGGGAGCATCTGATATGTTTTCAGAGCTCGATAATAGGGGCCTCTTTCAAAAAAAATTGGAGCTGTGTGAAGGTATGGCAAGTTCATCTCTGGTTCTTGTGGTCATGGCCACAGATTGTCATGGCTGTTACAGATGCATTGTCTCGATTTATTGTAAATAATGCGGGATGTTTTTTAACAAATGTGACTAGACATTTGAAATAAAGTGAAGGAGCTGTGAGAAGATTAAGATTTTTAAAATGTGATCTACATGAAGCTGTTGGGTGCAATTTTAACATGCAACGTATTACTCGTTTTTCTGCTTTGAAAACTTTCTCTGCATCCGACGCCGCTCCCCAGAAAAGCACTCCATAACATATGACAGATTGGACTGAAGCATAATAGAAGGTCTTAAGACTATCCATAGATAAGATTTCTCTTAGTCTCCGAATAGCAGCACAGTGGCTATTTATTCTACCTGCGGTGAACTGTATATGTGCACTCCAGCTTAAGGTCGAATCGAATATAAGTCCTAGGAATTTACTGTCATTGGTTTGTTCTATGGTTTTGCCATTCACGGGAACATAGAGAGAGACGTCAGAGACACCGATCTTTCTAAAGCTTATAAGTTTTGTTTTTAACACGTTTAGTTTTAAGTGATTGCATTCACTCCAATATTTCATTCGTTCTGCTGTTATCGAGCAACCTGCCGATAGGGCCGACACCGATTCTGCAGTTACGATTGCGCCATCAGCAAATTGAGACACAAGATCTGCATCCACCACTGCCGACAGGCCGCCGACGTACAGCAGAAAGAGAACCGGACCCAATATCGAACCCTGTGGGACACCCTGCTTTATTTCGGTGGTCTCTGAGAAGCAATCGGAACCATTCTGCCTCACATTCACAGTCTGCTTCCGGTCGCTCAAATAAGACTGTAGAAGTTTTTTGCAAACACCTCCAATTCCAAAACTGTTTAGCTTATTTAACAGCAGCTCATAGTCTACGGTGTCAAAGGCCTTTGAGAGGTCAAAGAAAAGCCCTGACACAGCTTGTCTTTTATCTAGCTCCTCGACTATGAATGTAATGGTTTTGAAGATTGCCAATTGTGTCGAGTACTGGGTGTTGTTGTTTTTTCAGAGTTTTAAAATTTGGTTGGTTGAAACAGCGACGTTGCCTGATTGGGTCACAAGATGGTCGCATCTTAACAAAGGAGAGGGGATTTTTGCTCGCTGCAACAAATTTAAGAAAGGAAATTTTAAAAATCGGTGCGATGGGCCCTAAGTACCTAATGCTTAAAAACGACAGTTTATCGTTGTTGCCTAATGAATCAGTACTATTAAAACCACGGAATATTGAACATATACGGATTTGTAAAAATTAGTTTGTGACCGAATCCTCAGTAGGGGCATATACCCGCTATACTACCCGGGAGTTTCGGCCTTGTTGGGTACTCTTCGGTACGAGCTTAACCAGTATTAAGGGACGATTAATGGTGATAATGATGTCTGAAAAGGAAATTTGAAACATGGACATTTGCTGAAAACAGACTAACTGTCAAATTGCAGTATCAGTTACGATAGCCTCCGGTTTAAGGCAAAATTTGACGTCATTACGAAGAACCAGAATTTCATATCTATTTTTTTTTATTTTAAATTTTAAAGGCACGTATCTCGAAGACCAATTTATAGATTTTCGAAATTTTTACACGGTTGGAAAGATATTCGAGATACTTTCAAAACAAGGTATCACTAGACTCACTTTCCCTATTCAAAATTTAAAGGTTATTGCGTCCCCCTTGCCGTTCCCCCGCACTGTATGTAAATGTTATTTGTTTTATAAAATTTCCAAAGACTATTGCTTAATTTAACGACAAACTAACTTTTATCCAAGCTGTCGTTTTCTTGCTGATATTTTTTTTTGATTGCCTATTACTTCTTGTGAAATAAAATTATTATCATAAATCTTTGTCTACTAAATACAGGGTGTCTCTAAGAGGTCTGTACAAAATATTAGCACATATTCCTGAGGTCAAAATAAGTCGATTTAAAGCAACTTACCTTAGTCCGAAATTGCTCCGTTTCAGAGATACAGGGGGTTTTTTATTTTAATTGAACCAAGTGAAACTATTTTCTCAGAAATTGACTGATACCTACCGAAAATGATTAAACGACAAAAACAAATTAATAATTCATTTACTGACTAAATTTAATTTGTAAAGGTAGCAGCAAAATCTTTTGATCCAAAATAATTTCAATATTCCGTTGCGGCATCGAACACTAGAAATGGAAATATCTCGAAAACGGCTCACCCTAGCAGATTTTGTCAAAAGTACCTTTTTTGCTTAAAAAAGTTAAAATTATTTTATCAACAAAAAAAGTTAAAAAATACACTGAGAAAAAAGTTATGGTCATTTTAAACCATAAGATGAGCATTGTGAAGCGCCCTCTAACAGCCACATTGAAAAAGTGTCCATATTTAGGTTTCCCATCCCAAAAAATCCCCGAGTACCAATTTTTAAAGTAATACGTTAAAAAATGTTCATAAATTTTAATAAAATCGATTTTTAATTTTTAAATTCACCATCCTGTATCTCTGAAACGGAGCAATTTTGGACTAAGGTAATTTGCAAGATTTTGTACACACCTTTTAGAGACACTATTCTTCTACATTTTTTTCTTCTGAATATTTTTCTATAAAATGCATTTTTTACCAAATGATTTTCTTCGAATTGAAGTTTTCACTAACTGTAATTTTTAACTAAATATTTTCTAGCAAAATTATTCTATGACAATTTTTTTGCCAATAATCCCCCACCCATGTGCATCTCTCTTAATGGCATGTAGGTGTTAAATTAGGCTTTGCTATTGAAAGCACTTTATTTTAGGAATATAATTTTCATTGAAAAGCATAATATATTTTTAAATTTTTCTCAGATCACATATGGGCATCGTGTCACAAGAACCCAACTTGTTTGATAGAACTATTGCTGAAAACATTAGTTATGGTGTCAGCGGCAATGTCAGCATGAAGGAAATTGAATTGGCCGCTCAAGCTGCAAATGTTCATAATTTTATTTCCAGTCTACCATTGGTAAGTTGATGGAGGTGTGTCCCCACAAATGCGCCTAATTTAAATTGTGCTGCGTTTCCACATTGGTAAAAAATTAGAGTTGTCCCATTTTAGATACCATGAAATAAAAAACTTTTAATAAAGGTAGTCGATCTGCTGTTTTCACCTTGATGCTCCTCGTTTTACCGACAAAACAATTTTTTTTATCTCAAAAACTAATACTTAGACTGAATTTTTGTTATATCATAAAATAAAATAAAAATTTGGTTATAACTTTACGAGCTGGGTAGTGAAAACATTTAAAAATCTAAGATGTCGTTTCGTACACTCACTTAAATTTGAATAAACATAAAACAGAAACCGAACCATGTTTCCATAGTGTGTTTTTTTCTAAATTTGATATAAAGTCGAACAATTATTATTTATCAAACGATTATTTGGATGATGTTGTTTTTGAAATCTCTTGAAACCTGGTCTATTAGTTGGAAGGATGCCATGAATTTAACAATAAAGAAAATGGTCAGTGTGAAGTTAGTACGAACGTATTGCACCATTAAAATCGTCCTATATTAGGGTTACCATTCGTACTGTATTAGGGGGGCCGTCCTGTATTTTTAGGTTGTCCTGTATCATAAAATATCCTGTTTGAGTCAAAATTTCTTGGACTGTAGCCCAGTCAATTTTAGGTTGGGGAATTTAGCTGGAAAAAAGTAGGTGCAAACTGGATTTTTCTATAATTACTCCTTAGCATCTGGGCCACATCTTTACATATTCTCCGCCCCAAATGTTCTAAAAACAGTTTTTTGCGATTTTCTCGAAAATTAATAACTTTTTTAAAAAAAGTCAATTGAGAAAAAAATACGCAAAATCATTAGGTCTATACTATAAATTTAAGAAAAAAAACTAACCTTGCATTATAAAGAATATATTTTAAAACAATATATTTTTTGAAGTGTAAACTTCTTTAGGCGCGTTTAGCAGTTTTTGTGGGTAGTGAATTGAACTGAGCCGTCAGGCTCGGCTATGTAACGCTCATTCGGGTGAAGGCGACTAACTGTGAGAGGAACATACAGCGAACGATATGATGATGCAGATGAAGGCCAGTATTATTAATTTCGCCTTGTTGAAGTTTACACTTGTGCCGTGTGGTCTTAAGCACACACAATTATTTTTTATTTAATTTTTTTCCCACTCTGTAGGTAACTTGTTTTAAAATGTTAATACTTTATAATATTAAGCTTGGTCCCCACTTGTACCAAACACCATTTACAAAAATTTTGTTTTTGGTTTTTTAAAGTTAAACAACTTTTCTTCGATATGGCTACAATCATTTTTTAGATCATTGAAAAAATCCATCCCCTAGGTTTTAAAAGGGGTGGACGGGTAGTCAGGGACACCCCGTAGATGATAAAAGTAGAATTTGTAATATTTATTCTATAGGGTTACGATAAAAGTGTAATTTGTAATATTTATTCTATAGGGTTACGAGACACGCCTGGGAAGTAAAGGCACTCAATTGTCGGGCGGTCAAAAGCAAAGAATAGCCATTGCTAGAGCATTGCTAAGAAAGCCGAAGATTTTACTCTTAGACGAAGCTACTTCTGCTCTGGACAACGAAAGTGAAAAGGTAAGAAGAATCTCAAAAATCCTATTAAAATTAGTAACAAACTCACTTTTTAGTGCCCATATCTATACTAAATTCAGAAAACACATGAGCAACGAAGTAAGACCGTTTTATTAGTTGTAACCTAGCTTAAAACAGAAGGCTTTCTGAATTTCGTAGCCTTGTTAAGAGAAGGCCGAAGTAAGCAACTTTTGATATAGTCACAGTAATGAAAACTCTCGGAATTTCTTAATTAAAAAATATGTTTCTTTTTTATTAAGTCACAATTTTTGCCAATTTTGAAAAAAGTATTAAATTTGGCGAACTTAAAGCAGAATAAAATAAGCAACTTTTGTAATAGTACTAACGTCAAAGAACATCTACATGTCATACTTATTTCGATTTTAAAACTGACCTAATTATGTCGTTTTATTTTCGATAAACTTTAGTTAAAAAAAAACAAATTTGGCAATGTATAGGAGATCGGAAAAAGCAACTTTGTTATAGTGATAACGTTGAAAAACCTCAGCATTTATTATTTAAAGTATAACAATAGTATATATTAAGTCGCAGTTCTTATAATAATAATAATAATAATAGTGGTTATAATTAAACTTCTATTACTCCACTTAATTTACATCATTTTTTTTACAAATTGATAATAATCTACTGGCATTCCATTGTCTAATAGATCTTTAAAAAATTGGTTGGTGTGTATTGGTTCCCCTAGCTACGTCCTGGCTTAAGGATAGGAGCGTTCTTAAAACTGCTTATCACCTTTGATTAGCTTCTACCACTAAAAAACCAACTAACCTTCACCTGCCTTCTACCGCCAAAAAACAACTAGGTCCTATGAATAAAAAACCAACAACTACCACCTTCCTTTAGCTTCTACCATCAAAAATCTAACTACTATCATCTCCTAGCTTCTACTATCGAAAAGATACTATCTTCTTAATTTAATGTCGCATTTAAAAAGGATAAAGTTAGCTTAAGAAGGGCGTGCAAAAGGTCACTATTCTGCAGACATAATTTTTGTTGGCGTTATTTTTGTTATACTTTCTTTATCTGTCAAAAGCCTATGTTACTGACCAAGATTTTACTGACCAACGAATTTTCGTATTTTTCGCTAGTGGAAAAACAAAAAGGTTCTAATACTACCACCTTTTTCTGGCTTCTTTTATCAAAAAGGAAACTACTACCTACCCTAGCTTCTACCAGTACAATACCAACTACTAAAATCATAATCAAATGAGGTAGTGTTGATTTTTTGGTGGTAGAGAAATAGCGAAGGTTTTTTAATCTTAGAAACAAGGGAAAGGCGGAAGTAGGTGGTTTTTTGGTAGTAGAAGCTAGGAAAGGTGGCAGTAGTTGGTTTTTTGGTAGTAGAAGCTAAGCGAACGTGGTTATTGGTATAAAACTTGGTTTCAGCTAGTACTATAAATTAGTACCGATTTGTTTTTACCACATACAGCGAAAAATAGGAAAATTTGTTGATAGGAAAATCTTAGTCAGTAAAATAGGCTTTTGACAGATAACAAAAATAATGCAAATAAAAATTGTGCCTGCAAATAGTTAAAATTGGACTTCCAAATATCACGTGACATCTGTCATTTAATATGCATTCATAAAAGATAAACGTGAAATTTAGTAATAAATTTCACGTTTGTTAGTATTATTTGGTTTAAAAATTCCGCGGATTGACGCTCACGTGTCTGATGGCGGTTAAAAACGCAGCGTTGATCTCGCCTGAAAGGCAGAAGAGCTGTTGTAAGTCACGGATTAGTTTGTTTCTTTTTATTTGTAATCGATCTTTTCATTGATCGATATGTATATCAGCTTATTTTCGCCTGCTCTTGTTCTGGTTTCTCTCGTATCTCGGTAGATACATGTACTTCCGTATTGGGAAAGTTTTCTCACTAGTTACATAGGATTAGAGACAAAACCGTCTACTTAACTTTGCAAGAGTGTCACATTGACCAAGCAGTGTTCTGAGGAGTCCCATAAGGACGAAACAGTTAACTGTCAACACTTATTAGGTGTCCATTAGATCTTGGACCTTCGGAAGGTTAAGCTTTCAAGCTACCCACGGAAAATATGAGAGAAACAAAAACTTCTTTTTACCCGATTAGTCACGAAACTTGTTTGATTGAGAAAAGATAAAGTTAGCTAAAGGAGTGCATGCCAAAGGTGTTTTTATTGTTTTAGATTGTTCAGGAAGCTTTAGATAAAGCCCGCCAGGGTCGCACCTGCATCACCATCGCACATAGATTAACCACTATTCAAGACGCTGATGTTATTTGCGTCTTAAAAGATGGAAAAGTTGCAGAAAAGGGCAGTCATACTGATTTATTGGCGCGTAAGGGACTTTACTTTGAGTATTATAAATTGCAATCCGGTCAAGGATAGAATTGTTGTTAATTCGAGCCTAAATTACATAAGTTATTTTAAGATTTATTTATCGTACTTAGAAAATGAAGCTATACAATTATAAAGTAATCTGGTAAGGTGTTAAATGTTACAATATTTACAGTACTTGGTTTCTTAATAATTAAAAAAGAAATTGAACAAGGAAGAACCGATAAGTGAAAGAAGACAAAACAGACGTCATTTACACTTGTTATTTTCAAGTTAAGTTTCTAACTAATAAATAAATACACAATTTTTCGCATATTATCGAAATTTATAATTTTATAGAATATTGTATACACTATCCTTACCCAAACCGATGTGCCATGATCACAGTTAATTTTAAGACCGATTTCAACAACAACAAACATTGTTCAAAAGGTACTAGTTAAAATTAAAATCTTTCTGCGAAAGATGGTAAAATGTAATATGTTACCCTTAAATACAATATGTATATCAATAATTATGATGTTTAATTCCTATACTCGTATTTGGGGTAAGTAGACTTAGGAGAAAAACCTTTGTCTATCCTGGTAAAAAAAAGTTAATACAATTTTCCAGGTGCTAAAAAAAGGAGGATAGTTTATTGAAAAACACATTTTGCTATACGTATTTTGATATAGTTATTATTATTGATATATGGGTAGGTTCAAAATTTGATATTAAATACTGAAAAAGGTAAAAACGCTTGTGAAATTCTAAATTAAACTCTATTTCTATGTTAAATAAGTTAATTTACGGGCTGGTCCTCAGAACAAGGTAGTGGTAGCCGTATACATCGATGTTACAGTCTCCTGAGACATCCTCAAGTAAGGCATAACCAAAATGAATGGAAAGGCGATGAAATAAAGGCCCGGGCCCCCCCAAGCCTTAGATTTTTTTTACACATTTTCCACATTTTTCATGAAAAAACACAAGAAATAGCTTAAAATTGGACATCAAAAAACGCAAAAAATAGCTTAAAATTGGACATCATGAGGCTTCACAACCCCCCCCCCCCCCCCCCCAAGAGGCCTCGCCCATCCCCCCAGACATATTCCTGGGTGCGCCACTGATATAACCCAAAAGGGCAGTCATACTGAAATTTGTCAACATGCAGAGACACTAATATAGGCCAGCGAAAAAGACGCATTTACAGAAAATCAATTCAAATTCAAAATTTTATTTACGCATTTAGCATTTACAATAGTTTACTTAAATCTATTACAAAAGTCAAATTGGGAAAAAGAAAATCAATAGTCTAAAATGGTAACAAATGGCACATGTAAAAATGATATGAAACATTATTACCTATGCAATAAAATCTTAAAACTACAAGACTACAAGATGGCAGATTAGACAAGCACTAACACTAAGCATACAAAAGTTTTTTCCTACTTGCGTGCGTAAAAGTGCACTTTTACGCACGCATTTGCGTGCGGAAAGTTGAACTTTCCTCACGCCGTGAATTTTAGGCCTAATTAGACTTATTGACCCATTTATAAACTCAATTAAATTAAAAATGAGGCCTAATTAGACTTATTGACCCATTTATAAACTCAATTAAATTAAAAATGAAAACAGAATTTGTTTTTTGCTGTTTTAATGTAAAAAATACCAAATATATTAAAATGTAAAACCAAGCTTTTTATGCAACTAGGAAAAATTTTGTACCTAACTCTTGCGGAAACTGCCGTCGCGTGCCTAAAAGTATCACTTTTCGCACTAGTTAGGTAAATAACTACTTCACTTTATTACAAAAAATTCCATATGAATCATTAAACATATCTATGTCACATTTTGACAAAACATCATTTGCCAGCCTAGACATTCTACATAATGGAGAATTGACCCCATAGTTAGTTCTATGAAACTCTATGTTGAACAGAACCTTATTTCTAGAATTTATTGATGAAACATAAATACCAACAGTTGCAAGGAGGTCCGGTGCATCAATCATGTTATTTAAGATTTTATAAAAGGTGGAGATGTCAAAAAAGTTTCGCCTACTTTCTAGCGTTGATAAATTTAGTAGCTTCATAATTTCAACATAATTAATGTCTTCAACTGATATATTCAGTTTGTAAGCTATTTTTTTAAGAAATTTGTTCTGGATCTTTTCTAATCTTTTTTTATGGATATCATAGAATGGCTGCCACACACAGCTGGCATACTCCAAAATTGAGCGGATTAGAGCACAGTAAAGTAGCTTGAATATAAAGATATTTTCAAATCCACGCAGCGTTCGAAAGACAAACCCTAGTAAACGCATTGCCCTGTTGGAGAGTCTATCAATGTGATGAGTAAAGGTGAGCTCGGAGTCAAACCAGACACCAAGATCTTTTACTAGGGACTGTCGTTCAAGTTGTTCTGAGTCAAGGAGATAATTATAAATAAGTGGATTTTTGGACCTACTGAACGAAACTATTTTGCATTTTTTTACATTAAGAATACGCCCCAAATCCTCCTGCAACAACTGACAACCACTTAGCGAGCGGATAAGTCTAAAGGGCTTTAAATCATCACCGAAAGCAAGAAGTTTGCAATGATGGAAAGAGCTTTTAACGTCGTTAATAAAACAGTTAAATAAGAAAGTGGAGAGGTGCCCTCCTTGTGGAACACCTGATGTAAAACAACACAGCTGAGTCACACTATTTTAGCATATTCGTCTCTAATTAAAATAAGTATTTTTTATAATTTATTTTACGATTTAAATATATGTAATGAGAATAACATCTTAGAGATTATTTTGAATTATTTGCAGTTTTTTTAATCGTTTTAAATTGAATTTTTTTATTTACTATAAACACCTATCTACCATAACTATTTATGACTTAATAGTGATATGATTATGCAAAATTAATTTTCAATGAATTGTAAAGGTCGGGGTTTATTTAATAAAATATATAAAATATTTTACCAAAAATATGAGAACTTTTAAGGTTTCCGTTTAGTTGATAATAAAATTTAACAAGATGAAAAATAAATAAGTAAAAAAAAAATAAATTAGATATTATTTTTTTAAGAAAAAAAAATAATATTCATTAAGTTTAAATTAAAAAAAAAATTAAATAAAAAAAAATATATAATAATTAATTAAAAAAAAAAAAGAAAAATATTCATTAAAACCTAAATTGAAAATATTAAAAACATATTCTAAAACTGGCAGAAAATATACAAGTATTATCGAAGCAAGAAAGTAAAAAAATCACAACAATAAAAATATATTATTTTTAAAATAAAATAATAAAAACAAAAAATTTAAAATAATAAATTAAAAATCATAAAAACAAATATTGAGAGACCAGTCGATGAACAAGTAATATTTAAACCAAAAAAAAAAGAGTTAAAATAAAAATGATTGAGACTCACATGAAGCCAGCTGAACTAAAACCCTAACACTTATTTTCACTGGAGAGCACTGTTGATTCGATCGATCGCAAAATTACAAATGAAATTAATTAAATGAGCCACAAAAGAGGTTGACAAAAATCCCATTTTTACCTGTTTTGTCCACGCCTTAGGAAATTGTTTATATTAGGGAGCAATGAATACACGACTCTATTGTATTCATTAATTAGGGCGATATTCAGAAACACTGGCTCGATCAAAGCACATTGACCTGTTTCATCATAAAAATTTGTGGGGTAAACAAGAGGGGATCGCCTATAAATTCGATTTCTTGAATTATATCCGGGCATTATAAAAGTTCCAGTGTTAAAGTTGCAGCAAAAAGTGAAAAATAGTAAACAGTTAAAATTAAAGTGAATTAGTAAAAGTTGAGTTAACCATTTTATATAAAAATGTAGTCTTCAAGAAAATCTAGAGTTCTGAACTCTAGAATAAAAAATATATTTTAGTGATTCGATGACAGAAAGTAAGTTAAATGTATTTGAACATTGAGATTAGTAATTATAGTAAAGATGAAGAATGATTTTGAACTTTTGATAGTGCTTTTAGTATTTAACGAGATTTAGACTATTGGAATAAATTTACTGAAATGTTTACGGACTTATTATGTATGTGTTACCATTGAGTTAATTTCGCAATATTATGTCCTACAACGTTTTTTTAGACTCTATCATTTTTTGCGAAGACAATTTTGTGTCGGAAACATTGTAATAAAACCAATTTTGTGTTGTTCGTAGATAGACTCTAAGGTATTGGCTAATGTTAATTTTAGCGCATTTTCGTAATTAATTTGAATGTTAGGACCATGCTAGACTTTGGATCTACGATTTTGTATTAATAATTTTTGACTTTAAATATAATGTATTCTCTATAACAATTGGTGTCTAATTTAATAACAACCAAAAGTCAATAACAACAACTGGCTTTAATCATAGCTATGTGCAACTAGGACGCCTACCTCCAAATAAATTTAATGTAATGGTGGAAAGGGACAAGTTGTATAAATATACCGCTGGACTAAAGCACCCCTAACCGCGGCGTTACAGAATATTTAAATAAAAAACCTAAGGACTGAAACTAAATTGAAATAGATTAAATTTTATGTTTTTCTTATAGTTCCATCATATCTATATTTTCGAATTTATGGGCGTTATACGATGAAATACTGTTCACAGAGGTGTAAATTGTGAATTTATTGTCAATTAAAAAAACAAAATTTTAACATTGATTTTTTAATATAGATTTTTCAGTTAAACGTCAAAAATAATACATAACATATGTCATTTAATGTCATGTTTTGAAACGAGGGAAAAGCTCGTTTTGAAACTATTCCTAAAATGACACATGTTATATCATTTTTTGACGTTTAGCTGAAAAATCAATATTAAAAAATCAATGTTAAAATTTTGTTTTTTTTATGGAGACATTGTTTCTTGATTTTATTTAGTTTTTACTAAAATATTGACAATAAATTCACAATTTACACCACTGTGAACGGTATTTCAACGTATAACGCCCATAAATTCGAAAATATAGATATGAAACGTCACTAGTTTATGACGTATTTATTAAACCACACTGTTTCGAAACATATAGCACGAGAATTTGCCTCCGATATTACATATTCTATGATACTCCTGGGCCCATTCTCTTGTCCTCTTTTATCTATAATTTCCATTATAATATAGACTAATACTTTCATATTTATAAACACGTAGGTATAATAATGTTTCATTTAAATTAATGATTTGTTTCACCGCTAATGTCACTGCACAACATAAAAAATACAAACTATAACATGTGTTCTGTGGTACCCTTATTGGGATCTTTGCATAATTTTTAAAAACACCGTGCTTGAATATCTGTGGTTAGTACGATTGGATATGAGCACAGAAAATCTAACTCGTTTTTCTGTGATCTAAGGATTATTAATAGGTGCAAGCTAGATTTTTGTATCGGGTGGGCCAAAAAAAACCGGACAATTTTTTTTTCATTATAGCTTTTGAACTATACAATCGATTTTAATGGGACAAACTGAGCTTGATAGAGAATTAATCAGAGATTTGACTAAATATATTTTTTTGTCCGTCATCTCAAAATCCAAGATGGCGGATAAAATTAAAATACCCTTCAAAGATGCTCGTTTATTCTTGTGTTGCGAACATGTTTTAATTATTTTTTTAAATTAGTTAAAAGGCTGCGTTCTTGCCACGCACAACAAGGCATGAACTAGCAAAATCGGTTCAGTGGTTCTAAAAAAAATATTTTTGTTTCAACCATTGTTTTGCATATTATGCGATTGCCTTGCCAATCATATCTGCATTTATTTCCTTATAACTTCTTTACTACTAAACCGATTTTGATGAAATTAAAAACGTCCTGTTGAGAATTGATTGCTTTTTAAAGATCATGATCAAAATTTATCACGATCTTAAAATTTAAGATGGCGGACAGAATCATACTTGATTCTTTAAAATGGCGTGTTTATTCCTATTTTCCGAAAATGTTTTAGTTTTTTTTTAATTTATAGAAAACCACCACTACTTTTCCCTCACACAACGACGTACAAATTAGTAAAATCGGTGTGGTGGTTGTCAAAAAATCTATTTTTGTTTCAACCATTGTTTTACAGATTCTACGATTGCATTGCCAATCCTGTCTGCATTCATTTCCTTATAAATTCCTTATTACTAAACCAATTTTAGCGAAATAAAAAAAATCTTGGTGAGAATTGAATGGAAAACATTTTCGCAAAAGGTGAATAAACACGCCATTTTGAAGAATCAAGTATGATTCTGTCCGCCATCTTAAATTTTAAGATGGCGGTAAATTTTGATCATGATCTCTAAAAAGCAATCAATTTTCACGAGGATGTTTTTTATCTCATCAAAATCGGTTTAGTAGTAATGCATTTATAAGGAAATAAATGCATACATGATTGGCAAGGCAATCGTATAACATGCAAAACAATTGTAGAACCAAAATATTTTTTTTTAGAACTTTTGCTGATTCGTACCTTGTTGTGCGTGGCAGGAATGCAGCTTTGTTACTGATTTAAACAAATAATTAAAACATGTTCGCAACACAAGAATAAACGAGCATCTTTGAAGGGTACAATTTAATTTCGTCCGCCATCTTGGATTTTCAGATGGCGGACAAAGAAATATATTAAGTCAAAACTCTGATTAATTCTCTCTCAAGTGCAGTTTGTCCCATTAAAATCAATGGTATAGTTCAAAAGTTATACTGAAAAAAAAATTGTCCGGTTTTTTTTGGCCCACCCGGTATAATTATTCTTTAGCATCTTCGACACTCCGCTAAAATCCGCCTTGAGCTCCGCTGGATATAAGGCCCCAAATACTTACGTTACGTTTTTAAATTTTTTGCTTGAAAATGCTTTTGATCGTGTTTCTGAAAAAAATAGGTATAAGAAGCAAGAAAATATAAACTATTTTTTGGTAAAAATCCCATTTAACACTTATCTGCAGGTCAACCATTAAAGAATCAAAGCACGCGACCGAAGAAATGCGAGATTACACCATACCGGTTTTTCTAAATATGAACAGCCTCCTCACTGGTTCTTGTTCAAATTATTATGTTTGCCCATTGCTTTTATTATTTCAGAATCATAGATAAGTTAGGGTAAACGTAACAGTGCTAATCGGCACGAACGTCTATTAAGGGAGGGGCTTATTAAGGTCCAAGCTCAATTAAAAATAAAAGAGAGAAAAGTTTAGTAAAGTTAAAGTAAAGTTTTTTTTCTTATTTTTCTTTCTTTAATTTCACTTGTTGTTTATGGTTTTAGGTCCTTGCATTATTTGCAATTTGGTATTTGAACATTATATTGGCAATCGCCCATTGCGATCAGAAATTTTAACACACGAAAAGGTGATCTCATGTTTTCAGAAGTTGATGCTTTACGTCTAATTTGAGTTTTCATACCTTTGACAGTAGGAAGGAAGAATTATAGAGATCAGTTGGATGGATTGGTCGGCTTAATACCCTGAGAGTTTCTCGTTCTTGTATTGAGACACCGCAGACATGCATAGATGGAAGTTTTCCGAAAATTTATGTATAGTCTTCGGCGGCTTAATGTAGAGAGCGTTTGCGTACAGAGCAAGAGATTCCGGGTTCAAGTCCCGGCCGATAACAGAAAACTTTTTTTTCTTATTTTTCTTTCTTTAATTTCACTTGTTGTTTAGAGTAAAGACAGGTGTTAGACGCCCTGGATACTTGCACTTACCGTACCTTAATTTATGCTCATAGATCAATTTGTGCCGACTGGTCCACCCACCTAGGAATATACGGTGGAATGTGCCCAATTTACTAGTGCTATGCTTTTTTCCAGTCAGCTAACGAAAGCAAAACTCTTTCTATGTCTCTTTCTATTCCGTGCAGTCTCAGTGTTTCGTCACGTAATCGTGTAAAAAAAATTAGTTTGCCTTCGATTAGTTAATTACAATAAATCTGGTCGTTTTTGTAGAATGCTCAAAAGGTCCTCCTTCTTCGGCTAGATATTATCCGAACCTATTATAAAAACCAACTCTTGCGTTTCTGTTATTTTCTTTCGAAGTTCTTTCAAATTATTGCCGCTATCCTGCTCAAAAATAAATCATTGTGAGCAAGATCGGGTGATCTGGCTGATCATAAGATACTTCCCCGTGTGCTAATCAATCGATTGTAAATTAGGCGGCAAGATTCATATGTTCCTTGTTGCGTGGACCTCAAGCGCGGATTCTATGGGGGGTTAACATGGTAATTAACCTCCCCCCCCCCCATAGAAAAAAATAGATATACTTTTTGCTAACAATCAAAGGGAAACAGGAGAATTACTCCCCTCCTGTCGACTATCTCCCCGCCCCCTAGATTTTGACGCAAATCCGCGCTTGGTGGACCTCAAAGTCTGGGATCCATAGGTAAGTACAGGAAGGATACATTGGTTATACACTTTCGTTTTGAGGTACTGAGGATATGCTGCCCAGGCCAATCTCACTCGTCTCTTGATTTCAGCTGTTTGGCTTTCTTTTTTTAAGTTTAATAATTTGTCCCATGTATATAATATATTCCTCTACTTGTTCTATTTTCTTTTGGTTTATTCTGACGGTGATATCTTCATCTGTGTTTGTTATGATTTTAGTTTTTGTGGAGTTCATACTCAAGCCTTTATTTATAGCTGCTGTGTCCAGTTCTTCCAGCATTTTTATCAGTTCTTCTTTCCTGCCCCTGTTATTAAGGCGATATCATCAGCATATCTTAGGTGGTTCAAATATTCTTCGCTTACTTTAATGCCTATTTCTTCCCAATCTAAGTTTTTAAAAACATCTTTTAGGGCCTGGTTAAATAGTTTGGAGGATATTGTGTCACCCTGTGTGTATCACACTTGTCTTACATGCCCATAATTAAAACAAAGTAACTGCAGAATAATTATCAAAACCGAGAAAAATTAGTTTAAAGTTTTTAAAATCATAGTAAATAGATTAACTTGCCCCAAATCATCATAACTTCGGTATTTTTTAATCGATTTAAAAAGACTCTGCCAATATATGGGCCCCTAAGCTCGCACTAGGTACTCTAGTTACAGTGTACGTGTGAGTTAATATAACTAAAAACTGAAATATATTTTATTCAACTCCTTTTGTTTGATACCACACAAGCCATGTTTGAACTTAAACTCAAATTTTTGAAATCTATCCCCACCCTTAAAAAAACAAAAACTAACAGTTCTCAATTCTCAATTACCTTACGTTTAATATCACACACGCCATATTTTCACGTAAACTCTAATTTTCGAAATCTACCCCCACCCCTTTTTTTTAAACTAAAATGTATTTTGTTTAACTCCAGAGTCCCTTACCTTTCGTTTGATATCACACACGCCATATTTTCACATAAACTCTAATTTTTGAAATCTACCCCCACCCTTTTATTTGGCTTGCGTTCGGTGGAATTTGTTCATTTTTAAATGGGACCATCTCGACCCAATCGCAGCCTAGGTACCAAATTTCATTAAAATCATGCAAGCGGTTTTTGAGTTATGCGCGTTGATCGTTACAGACAGACATACAGACATACAGACATACAGACATACAGACATACAGACATACAGACATACAGACATACAGACATACAGACATACAGACATACAGACATACAGACATACAGACATACAGACATACAGACATACAGACATACAGACATACAGACATACAGACATACAGACATACAGACATACAGACATACAGACATACTGACATACAGACATACAGACATACAGACATACAGACATACAGCAATACAGACATACAGACATACAGACATACAGACATACAGACAGACAGACAGACAGACAGACAGACAGACAGACAGACAGACAGACAGACAGACAGACAGACAGACAGACAGACAGACAGACATACAGACAGACAGACAGACAGACGGCGCAACAAAAAAGTTTTAAAATCATCTGAAACGAAAAAATTTGAAATCGGAGCAACTTTTTTTTTCTCGAAAAAATTAGGATTACCATAGCTCACACTACTATAGCGTAGTATATGTGTGAGCTAAAATTCTTATACCACCAAAATGTGCGTAAGAAGACGACTTGATTTTTCCAAAAATGTCAGTTACTTTGTTTAGATTTTGTGCAGCCATTATGTTTTCCTTCATGTGGCACTTCTGCTATAGTTATATGCCGCTTAAGATGAGCAACACAATAGTATATCTTTATTTACTTATGTTTTCTGTGCTTAACAAGTGTTTACCGAGTCAAAGGGAAGGGGTGTATTTGCACCAATTTTTTCATTTGCTTCAATTCTTCGCAATTTATTTATTTTAATTTTAAGTAATCAAATCTAATCCACGTGAAATATATCTGGGTGACAAAGTACTACTGGTATTAATGAGACTCATTAATAAAAAACTGAATTTAATTTAAATTTAAATTTATCGGTTAAAAGTTAAATCGGGTTTTAAAAAAAATAATAAAAAGGTTTTGATGGTCACCAAAAGAGTTTTGTGCAGTTTTATTTTTCGTTATTTTGGTTCGGTTTTTCGCGGTTTTTATTTTTAGGTAGCACCTTTGACTTCTAATTCACTAGTTGGTAAGTAAATTCAAAATACTTTTTTTTGTGTTTTAATATATATTTTTTAAACATTTTACGATTTGTGTAGAAAAAATTGGTTTTCTCGGGCTTTGATTGCCTGATATTTTTAAATCAACCAATCAGAGTTCAAGAAAAGATAAATCCGCGCGGATAATACGCTCCATGGACACCAAGCCTTAGGGAAAGATTTTTGAAAAATATTTACCTATATTTTCTTGTTCATAAAAATTTATTTTAGTGAGTAGTTTATGCATTTTTTTTAAATATTATTTTTAAAATTTTTATCGGTTTCAAATTTTTACCATATTGGCCGCCTATGATAAAAAATGAAGGAATTTTTTGCGTCGAAATGTTTTTTTTAAATTTCATTAAAACTGCAGTGGTATTTGAGTCTTTTTGACCTAAACTTTATAATACCGACAACCGTTTATTTTTAATAATTTGAGTTTTTTTGTTATTTTTCTAACACTTCATAAAAATTGTTTTAGCAGTTTTGGAGCTATCGTTGTATGCACAGACCTACAGACAGATGTCTCCAGGAAACTGCTCATTTGGGTCAAAAATATCCAAATATCGTATTTTAGCTTTTTTCGGCCCAAGCCAATAGCTGCTTGTTTGCAGGCTAGGAATTTAAAAATAATTTAACACAAGGTCTTTAATTCGATTTTTCCTTTATTATGTTTTAGAAAGAATGATTCTACTGAAATCATTACTTTTGTTTTATGTGACACTTGATTTCTTAGTACCCCAAGTGTCAAGTCGAGAACCAATTCCAAATGACCTTTTAAGGATTTTTGTTAATTTGTTTAATGAGATTAATAGGAGTTATGGTTTGTACTCCAGAAGGCTTGATTTTAACTATTGGTTTTCTACAAGGGAATGGAAATTGCAACAAACTCCAAGTAAGTGATTATTTTCACTGGTTTTCACTGACGACTAATCAAAGTAACGCAAAACAATTAACTGCGCATTTGTCACTGTCTCTATTTTCTTCTTATGTAAATTCTTTTTCTCTTACTCCCTCTCACCTCGAATTTCCACGACTGCGATTTAGCTGAAAAGGAGAGTATCTTTCTAAGTCGAAAAGAGATAGAGTGGCGCACGCGCAGTTTAAAAAATCGTGGCGTGTTATTTCACCGATTCACCGATATATTTTTTTATTTTATTAGCATCTTCTTCATGGCCTGCAACAATAACTTAATTATTTTTTATAAGTATTGTATTTACACATATAGATAATTCGAAATTTCGGTTAAAGGTTTATATATTTTTTGCAATAATTGGACTATTACATATATATATATACATATATATATATATATATATATATATATATATATATATATATATATATGCAGAACAGCCGAAGGGAATAAATTCAATAACGAATAAATGAGGCGTATTGGGAAAAACGCTTAGACACATCGATTTGTATTTTTAAATGCGCAATTTTAAAAAAAATATATATGTCATGTGACAGTTGCCAATACCAACTTTCTTATTTTAAATGCAACTATTTAAAAATCGAAAATTCCGGATGTTCCTTTTTGTCATTTATAACATATACACAGGGTCTCTATTGTTGGCCTGCCGTAGTTATTGTTACATCTTTCCACTCAGCTACAATATGCAGAGTCACAGAAAAATTAAAGCTAGTTTTTCTGTGGCAGATCTTAGTTTTTCTGATTTGATGGCAGTTTTTAGTGTTAAGAAACGTATACCGTTGT
Organism: Aspidapion aeneum; assembly: GCA_963576565.1. Taxonomy (NCBI): domain Eukaryota; kingdom Metazoa; phylum Arthropoda; class Insecta; order Coleoptera; family Brentidae; genus Aspidapion; species Aspidapion aeneum. Next base: position 23,253,462 of record OY755043.1, read on the forward strand.
ATACGTATTTTTCTTTACCCCTTTGTGTCTTACTGGTCGCTTTATAAAACCACCAATCTAATAATTTATTAGCCGAGTCCTATTGGTTTTATGGTGTTAGCTACCACTGTTAATATTTACTGCTAGAGGTGCCTTCTATTAGAAATTTTTGATTTTATGTTTTGTTTGCACATAATACTCCGTAAAAACAGGGATGTAATAATGTGCCTATAATACAGGAATATTACGTATATGATAATACATCGTACATCTGCGCCACGTAGATCTTAAAGATATCTGTACTGAGAAAGGTCCTCTAAAAATCACGGATCACGGTGGATAGAATAGAACGGTGTTCGGATCTTATAAATATATGTCGAATTTTCACGTCACTGGTGGTCCAGCTGATATTCATATCCAAAAGTTAGATATGATATGAACAACTAATATTTTTTGAACTTTTTGAAAACTAAGGCAATTTTCCAACTATTTTTTAGTATATTCTTATTAAATAATATTTTTCAGACATACCGGTCGTTATTTTTTTTACCCGCTTCATTTCTCTTTACACAAAAATTAAAATTCGAAGAAAATAATGTGTTCGTTTCAGCTTCAAAAATCATCCGCTGACCTACATCTTTGTTTACTACCCAAGTCCTCGGTTCACCTTTGATACTAAACGATCACATTCAGTTTGTCGAAGTCGAAAAGAGATAGAGTGGCGCACGCGCAGGCGTGTTATTTCACCGATTCACCGATATATTTTTTTATTTTATCAGCATCTTCTTCATGGCCTGCAACAATAACTTAATTATTTTTTATAAGTACACATATAGATAATTCGAAATTTCGGTTAAAGGTTTATATATTTTTTGCAATAATTGGACTATTACATAAATATATATATATATATATATATATATATATATATATGTAGAACAGCCGAAGGGAATAAATTCAATAACGAATAAATGAGGCGTATTGGGAAAAACGCTTAGACAAATCGATTTGTATTTTTAACTGCGCAATTAAAAAAAATATATATATGTCATGTGACAGTTGCCAATACCAACTTTCTTATTTTAAATGCAACTATTTAAAAATCGAAAATTCCGGATGTTTCTTTTTGTCATTTATAACATATACACAGGGTCTCTATTGTTGGCCTGCCGTAGTTATTGTTACATCTTTCCACTCAGCTACAATATGCAGAGTCACAGAAAAATTAAAGCTAGTTTTTTTGTGGCAGATCTTAGTTTTTCTGATTTGATGGCAGTTTTGAGTGTTAAGAAACGTATACTATTGTATACGTATTTTTTCCCCTCTTGTGTCTTACTGGTCGCTTCATAAAACCAATAATACTCCGTAAAAACCGGGATGTAATAATGAGTGCCTATAATACAGGAATATTACGTGTATGATAATACATCGTACATCTCCGCCACGTAGCTCTTAAAGATATCTACTGGGAAAGGGCCTCTAAAAATCACGGTGGATAGAATAGACCGGTGTTCGGATCTTATAAATATATGTCGAATTTTCACGTCACTGATATTCATAAACAAAAGTTAGATATGATATAAACAACTAATATTTTTTAGTATATTCTTATTAAATAATATTTTTGAGACATACTAGTCGTTATTTTTTTTACCCGCTTCATTTCTCTTTACACAAAAATTAAAATTCGAAGAAAAGAATGTGTTCGTTTTAGCTTCAAAAATCATCCGCTGACCTACATCTTTGTTTACTACGGTTCACCTTTGATACTAAACGATCACATTCAGTTTGACTTGTAGTTTAAGTTTTGTGTAATAAAAAATAAAGCGAGCTAAAAAAAAATAACGGTAATGAGTCTAGAAAATTATATTTTATAAGGATGTACCAGAAAACAGTGGGAAAATTGCCAGTTTTCAAAAAATTTAAAAAAAATTAGTAGTTCCGTTGTTCATATCATATCTAACTTTTGTTTACAAAAATCAGCTGGACCACCAGTGACGTGCAAAATTCGACATATATATATATATATATATATATATATATATATATATATATATATATATATATATATATATATATATATATATATATATATATATAAGATCCGATCACCGGTCTATTCTATCCACCGTGGTTTTAATACGCTTTAGCAGTACAGATATCTAGCTTAGATAGCTTTAAATTAACCCAAATTCTTACTGGTCACCAGATATAAATTTTTTAAGACTTATTTTGTGTTTAATTGATTACTTTCAGCTATAAAATATGATTTTCACATAAAAAAAGTCAAAAAATGTTAATTCCGTCTGATTACGACCTACTTTGTTACGGCGCCATTTACACCTACTTTTCTTACCGCTTTTTTGTTTATTACAGAGCTTACGATTTAATTTTCAGGTAAAGAATATGACTTTATCATAGTGGGCTCTGGGTCAGCAGGTTCAGTCATAGCAAACAGATTATCAGAGATTAAAGAATGGAATATTTTGCTATTGGAAGCTGGAATTCCAGAAACCAATTTAATGGGAGTTCCTGTGGCAAGTTTTTAAAATAGATTTTACTCAGTAAAAAGTTCCCGAAAAAAAATTATATCAAATCAAAGCAAATGGCAGCAGTTCAAAACCAAAACTGCTTTTCTATGTACCAAATCAATATCTGCTTCAAAAGAACTTTTTCTCAGAATATTGTATTTACTTTGTTTGTATTTTATTATAAAGTACAGTGTTTTCTGTCAAGAAAATCATATTACTACATAGCACAATCACGTGTTTAACACGTAAAAAACGCGTGAGAAAAAAAAAACGTTTATTTTAAAAGCTACTAGAAAAAAACGTTTATTTCATATATGAAAAAAAGCTTAATAGGTCATTCATTAACGTTATAAAAAATAACGTTGATAAAAACAGCGTTGTAATAACGCCATTATCAAATCAAAACAGCAATGTTTTTATACATTATTTTCAAGTGAATTCTAATTAGATTTTTATCAACGTCAAAATCACATTAGACTCGCGCCTTTTCTACACGAATTTTAAAACGCGACTTGCATGGCTTTTCTACAGAATATTTTTGAGATTTTACTACAAGCAGCGCCACCTATTGGCGGCATTTTTCACTTCGACGAAATCTACCCGAGAGTGCTTTAGCCTCTAAACTCCAAAAACCAGTTAATGAACTGATCCCTGATCCTTCACGATCACGACGTATCAGTTATTAACCTGATAAAGACACATTATTATTGTGTGAAAGTGTTTACTGTTGAAAAATCTTGTTTAGCTTTTAAAGAAAACATAATGTATGTAAAGAGATTTTGTCTTGCCTTGAAGGCCATGTTTTAAAATTGTCTTGAACTCTTAAACTAGTGAACTTTTAGAACTTCCCTTCGCGTCAATTTTCGGTTAAAAAAACGTTATTAAAAAAAACGTGACAAATAAGACGCAGAAAGTTAGTAGGTTTGAGAAGTCTTAATCTAGGGGCGTTTTAGAACATGCTGTGGAGGACTTTTCAAGCGTGAATTTGGCACATTAAAATAACGAGGGTAAAAAGGCGTTATATACACAGCCCCAGAAAATTCAGCAAAAATTACATTTATATAGCTTGATTCCTCGTTGTTTTTAAGTTATCTTTCAGCATGTAGATTTAACAAAACAAATATTACATGGTATGAGGTTGTTTTCTAGTAAAAAATAACTTTATTATTTTTAGTCACGTTAATTTAATGTTGATGTGATTTTTGTGCTGTGTGAGACGAGTCCATTTTCTTTTATTTTATTTATGAAATTGCTATTTTTCATAACTGTAAAAAAATGTATGTATATTTACAATGTTTTCTTTGCGAGATCTTATCATGTGGTTATCTTAAGACTATTTTTACACATAGTTAATAATTTATTTTTACCTTTTACTTTTACAAAAAAAATGAACTGATTTACTAATTTACGTTAGATGAAAGTAGGCCAATCTAATTACCAAAAATCTGTTTTAAAATATTAATATTACATGTCAATTAGTATTTACGCCTCCTTTAGCTGCAAATTATGAAACAATATAAATTAAAAGAATATTATCAAACATATTAGCCCACATTGAATTGTACTAAATTTCAACGTCTTTAAAAGAAAGGTCGTTAAGAGTAACCAAAAAATCCTAAGTAATACTAATTAACATAAATTTAGTTAATAATATTAATAAATTTTTAAATTTAAGTAAATGGGCTAGCCCATATGTTATTTCTTTTTATGTGAATTAAGCTCTAAATTTTTCTTATATGTGCTACCCGTTGGAAATAAATGAAATAAATAAATAAATTTATATTAGCTTCACAAGATAATTACAATCAACTAAAGGCTGACCCAAATAGCCAAGTTTAGAAAAATATTTCCAAACTAGTAAGAACCTTTCATTTTGAAATTTGTATTGGAGAACTTGGCTTTACTTTTATCTCAATTCTTTTTACGGAATGAAATGTTTTTGTTATGATTTCACTTCTTTTTTAAAGTAATTGGATAATACTTAATTTTTAAAGTAGTAAAATATGCGGAATATTGTTCAAAACTTTTGCAATGCCTTACTTAAATTTTTGAGGTTTTTTAATTTTTTTCCATGGTTTTATCGTAGTTCCTATTAGCCTTCCAAAGCTCAGCTCTCTAGCGTTTCTGAAAGTGCACAATGTTACTTTTACATAACTTTACATGTACCTATAGGGGAGGAGAGTAAATGAAAATATTGGACTTATACATTTTTTCCCATGGTTTTATCATAATTTCTATTAGCATTCCAATGCTCAGCTCTCTAGCGTTTCTGGGAGTGGGCAATGTTAGTTTTATATAAATACATTTATAGGAGAGGGAAATAAATTAAAATTGTCGTGTTTTTAAATTTTGTCCTATAGTTTTATCATAGTTCCTATCAGTCTTCCAATGCTTAGCTCTCTAGCGTTTCTGGAAGTGAGTAATGTTACTTTTACATAACTTTACATTTATAGGGGGGAGAGTAAATGAAAATATTGGACTTTTTAAATTCTTTCCCATGGTTTTATCATAATTTCTATCAACATTCCAATGCTCAGCTCTCTAGCGTTTCTGGAAGCGTGCAATGTTAGTTTTATATAAATTTAAATTTATAGGAGAGGGACGTAAATAAAAATGTTGGTGTTTTAAAAATTTTTTATATAGTTCTAGCGTTTCTGGAAGTGGGCAGTGTTACTTTTACATAACTTTACATTTATAGGGGAAGGAAGTAAATTAGAATTTTGGGGAAGGAAGTAAATTAGAATTTTGAGGGGTTTTAATTTTTTTCTATAACTTTATCATAGTTACCATCGGTCTTCCAAAGCTCAGCTCTTTAGCATGTCTGGAAGTAGGCAATGTTACTTTTACTTAACTTTACATTTATAGGGGAGGGAAGTAAATTAGAATTTTGGGGTGTTTTAATTTTTTCCTATAGTTTTATCATAGTTCCTATCAGTCTGCCAAAGCTCAACTCTCTAGCATGGGCGATGTTACTTATATATATATATATATATATATATATATATAACTTTAAATGTATAGGGGAGGGGAGTAAATTAAAATTTTGGGGTTTTTTGATTTTTCCCAGGGGTTTGGTCATAATTTCTATCAGTCTGCTAAATTTTAGCTTTGTAGCATGTCTGGAAGTACAGTAGAATATTGAGTGAGTGGCAATTTCGACGTTTTTTAAAATTTCGTAACTACTTTACTACTTTATGGAATTCCATGAAACTTGGAGGGGTTGTTAACTCCATGGAGATCTACGACTATGCAAAGTTTGAGATTCGTACCTCATTCCGAAGTAGAGTTTTAGGTAGGTCAAATATCGGCTGAAATGTTTCCAGAAAAGATGGTTACGGCGCGCGAACTTGGCGAGGCACTGCCGTGCCCTCAGATAAAAGCCATAAAATAACAAATACTTTTGACTTAATCAGCAATAATAATACAATATTTTAGATAGCTTCAGCATTTCAATTCACAGACTATAACTGGCACTATTTTATGGAATACCAAAAAGATAACTTTTTCGGTTTGGTCAACGACCGAATGCACTGGCCCAGAGGAAAAGCGCTCGGAGGAACTAGCTCCATTAATTATATGATTTACACAAGAGGCAATAGATGGGACTATGATCGATGGGCGAGGGACGGAAATCCAGGTTAAAATTTTCATATATTTTTGTATTCATCTAACACATCGTGGTATTATACTGGGCTCTTAAAGCTAGAGCTAGGAGGGAAATAATATAAATATTTTTTTATGTTAAAAAATTTTATGAGAAAAATGCACTAAAAATTTAAAAATCATAAGGCAGATTTCTCTGATGGTTGAATAAACTGAAACATCAGAAACTAAAAAAGAGATTTTTAGTGACCGATTCCCAGGATTTAAAATAATATTATTTAAATTACAACAATGCCAGGGAGTCAAAGCATGGATGGTTCTACGGATAAGTGCAACGTACAGAGCAAAATATATCTGATTATGGTTGAATAAACTGGATTATTAATAAAAAAATGTCGAAAAAAACATTTAGGGGGAAACCACCCCCCTACCAAGAGTGGGCGAATAGTTCCCCCTTGTTATATTTTCGGGGGAGTATACTCTATATTCATACCAACTGTGTTCCTTCTCTCATTGAACGCAGTATGTGTATTAGTACTGTTCCATCATGGTTGTCTTAAATGAAGATTCAAGTATATACCAAATTTACCGCTGCCTGGAGGGGGGAGTGATATACATCGTTGGAAAGGAAATTTCTTCAGCTTTAAAAATAAGTTTTAAAACCAGACATATAGGACAATAAAATATAAGAAAATTAAAAAAAAAAATTCCGCTCATTTATTTAAATGCCTATAAAAGGTGCGCCACTGATGTAAGGGGGGGCGTGTTATACATCGTTAGAGAGGACTTTTGGGCAGCCTCAATAACTATTACTTAGTTGTTTTTGGCCAAGTTAAAAGTTTGCAAATAATTAGAAAAGTACTGTAAAAGATCACTTTTAAGAGGGGCGAGAGGGGGGATGCCCCCTCCCCCAATTTAAATGAATTCAACTCGAAAAATGAAGTTTTAAATAAATAATAATCAAAAATATTTTTTACTCACCTTGAGTATTATTTACTGAGTTACTGAGTGAATGAATGTTCAAAATTTTTGTTTAATTTGAGGATTTCTACAAACACATTTATTTTTATTTCAAGGCGGCCACTTTAAAAAGTTATGTCTAACTTACTAAATTTTTAACTGTATACAATGGGGTTTTGAACAAAGTTACTTTTTTTGAAGAAAACAATGTGTTAAGGATACATAATGCCACAAGACCAAGGTACATGGTTTTTAGAAAACTTGACCGTTTTTGAATTGTTAGCAAAAAACCGTCAAAAAGCACGTTCAAGGGGGGGAACCATCCCCTGCCAGGGTTGGGGGGTTCTTATGTCTATACATACCAAGTGTGTTGCTTCTATCATTAAACGCAGTATCAGACCCCGTAGGGCCTGAACTATTTCCAGCATTTAAAATAATTTAAAATTTCAACGGTCTAAAATAATTTACAATTTCAACATTTTTGGTTCTATGGAGAAGTGCAAACGTCCAGAGAAAAATGTGTCTGTTGAGAGATTTTTATTGAACGATTCCCAGGATCTAAAATAATTTATAATTTCAACGGTCAGGAATATTATTAAAATTTAAAACTATGGTTTTCACAATTTACATTATTTTGATTGGATAGGCTTCTCTGAACTACAGACCATATCTACCATATTTACTTTGAATTTCCCTATTTTAGGTTGGTCCTACGAACAAGTCCTTCCATACTTCCTAAAATCTCAGGGAGCCAACAATTTAACAGATATAGACCCGGTATATCATAATAAAAACGGATATCAAAGTGTCGAAAATATATACCGATCGCCGCTTTTGACAGCGTTTATTGACGGTGGTAATGAGTTGGGTCTCCCTCATATTGATTACAATTCTCCTCGCAGCTCTTTTGGAACTGCAAGAATTCAAGCAACCATTAAAAATGGTAAATATATCTACAATAAGTTTTTTTAAAAAACTTGAAAGAACGAAAAAATTCGGAGCCTAAGCTAGAGTTGTTTCTAATGAGAACATGACTTATAGTAAGCTTACCCAGGTAGCAAGGGGTCATCAAATGACGTATTTTTTTCGTCGAAAAGTGGTCATTTGGATGACCAGCAGGTCATCTCCCAAAAAATGTTGTCTTTAAGGCGTCAATTATTTGATGTCTTTTCGTAATGTAGTTTTTGACGTCTGAAAAACGTCATACATTGGTCACTATCCACACTGCACACTTTGTCCAAGGGACATACATTCATACTTACATAGATGGTGCTTCAGTCAGTACTTAACCGGAATTATACGAAATGTGGGGGTACGTATGTAAAATAAATTAAATATTAAATCAAGACAAACTTCGAGGCTTCTTTCGATTCAAGGTGGAGATGTGTAAGTCTAGGTTTAGGTCTATTTTGATCTGTCCCTCACAGAACACCTCTGTACCTGTTCCAGTACTTCCAGGTCTAAGTTACAGAAGAGTCACCTTCTGTGTCTAAGTTTCCTTCAGTGTTCTCAACTGCAGGGAATATTTCATACATTCAGGCGAGTGGCGAGTTTAAAAAAAGTCATAAATAGGTTTGTGTGTGTGTCTGATGTTCTGATTTGGTCCCAAATACGTTATATTGCTGACGTCTTTAAAACGTCTGAAAATGACGTCATTTTGTGTGTGTCTTTTGAACGTCATTTAAAGGTCATTTACACGTCAGGTTAGAGACGTCAATGGTCATTCAAAAAGACCTGTTTTTGACGTTTAAAAAATGTGACCTTGCTACCTGGGTAGTTTTTGAAGAAAACTGGGAAAGCTAAAAAAAATGTTTTTAAGGATTTGAAGGTGCTTTTGATTCATTCTGAAAGATTTTCTCAGGGATACTATTTGGACTTCAACGATCAATTTTTAGAATGTTGTTCGTAACCTATTTAAAATAAGCTTTATTATAACTATGAACACTCATACCGGAGCTTGCTCTACGATAAGTGTCTTTATAAAGAAACATTCAAATGTAATTTTCAAATATCTTAAACATAAATAAATGAGGTCTTTATTTAGGGTTCGTTTTGCTTAACCAGAACGACTCTGAAAGGGTGAAATCTAGCTAAAACAATAGCTATTTAAATCATGACATGATAAACATCTTCCCACATTTAGGGTTTGTTGGATCGTTCGTTAAATGATTCGGCTAATAAAAAATGCTTTGAGCAAAACTGCATGCGTGTAGACTATAAGGATGATTGAATAGTAATTTCTGAAAACTAATTAAATAAAAAACTATTTTTTTTGTCAAGGTAGACGACACAGCGTAGCAAACTCCTTCTTGTGGCCTGCTAGAAAGAGGAAAAATTTAGACATTATTACTAGTGCTTACGTAACCAAAATACTTATAAATGAGCAAACCAAAGAAGCATATGGAGTAAAGTATGAAAGGAAAGGACGTACATATGAAGTACATGCAAAACGGGAAGTCATTCTCTCAGCGGGTACGTTACAATAGTCTTTCGATACTTGCCCTTCTTAGATCCTATAGATTTCCTGGGGGGAGGGGCCAAAGTCACACCAAACACCAACCGATTTATTTTTATGGTCATTACGTCATTAAAGTTTTTTTAAAGTTGTTTGTTTAATTTATTATTTTGCAAGTGTAGGTTTTCTTGATCTCAACAGACCTATTTTTTTGGTCAAGTCAAATATGTTTTGGACGGATTTTCAAAATTATCAGTTTTGTCCGGCTTTTTCATCAAAAATCCAGCTTTTTTATAGCTCCGACGTCGACGTCCTCCTTTATGCTAAACAAAGATAGTTGCCCTAAGAATCTACGAAGAAATACACATTTTAATGATTCAGTGCAATGTCTTTCCGCGAAATGTATATGATACTGTTAAAAAATTAAAACACTTATATCACGATACTAAAATTCGGCTTCTTTATAGCTCCTTCGCCAACCTCCTCCTTTATGCAAAACTAAGATAATGAGAATCTACGAAAAGCTCACATTTCAATGTTCAGTGCAATGTATTTTCGCGAAATGTAGATTAAAACACTATGAACAAGTGAGGATATTTTGATGATTTATGATGCACCCGTTAGGTCCTTTAAAGGAAAGAATTAATGAAAATTTCAGGCACGGTAACAACAACTTTAAAACACTTATATAGTCCTTTCATTTCAAAAAGCCGCCAAAAAAACCATAATAAAATTTGAAGTGTGAAACCCATTAAGGAATCCTAAACAAATAAAAGAGAATATGGACCGGACTGGGAACTGTTTATAGCATAAGTCAAGTAAAGTAAAAAGTTGCTGCTTAATGCGTATAATAATCATTAATAGATAGGTACTATATACTATGTAGCTTGCCCCTGTAAAATGTGTAATACGTTCGTATATTCTGAAACGATTTCTGTAATTTTCTACTGAAAGTTGCGCATATATATCAAAAATAATATCTTGAGTTTTTCTCGTACAATGTGTTTTTAAAAGTTTTGCCTTGCCCTTTGGATATTTTTACCTTCCTAGCCCGCGTAGCAATGGCTAGAAAGAAGGTATTATTTTCGACGATTTGAGATAACGCCAAAATGTGTTATTTGGATGTATGTTGACCTATCCTAGGAATATTGTCGTGATGTCTGTCTGCGTGTGTGTATATTATATATATATATATATATATATATATATATATATATATATATATATATATAGGTAAAATAGTGTTCGATACTCTTACGAGCTTATTAGATTTTGGTCAAAATCCATTAATGCAAATGAAAGTTTTTTGGCAATTAAAAACTTTAAAAAATGCTAACTTTTTAATGGAGCATCGTTTTAATATACTGTTTTCAAAATGTAGTAGACTATATTTTCTTCAATAATTCGTGTTATTACCAAAAACTTCGTGGGAGCTTTAGTTTCTGAGATATTAAAAAAGAACTGGCTAATATATTATCATGGCTTCACTTGAAGTTTGATAATAGGCTAGCCAGGAAGGTGTCAGTTCCGTCATAAATCCATTTATTTGTTAAAGTTAAGGTTTGGTTTCTGTAAAACCGCAGACTCTAATGGTACCACCACTTCTTCTTCTCCTTGGTCCTCAAATGGTCTCCAAAAATTTGTTTGTGGTGTTTCAAATGGCCGCCAAAACGACATTATTAATATCACTTAATAGGTCCTCACTTATAAAAACAAACTAAAATATACAGGTTTATAATTGTTATTATTCACAATAATAATGAAAATGTCACTATAGTAATGACATGAATTCAAATCCGTGATATAAACACAACCGCTAACAATTTTAAAATGAGTTTGACCCTGTATTAAAGAATGCAGGTAGTACCTTTCGAAAGCCTTTGTTATATTTCGAGAAGGAATTAGGTACTTATAGAATGGTATAAGGTATGTTCAAAACTTTATCTTTAAAGAATGATGTATACCTAGCCGTGCTTAAAACACAGAAATTCTTCCCAATATTTGAAAATAAATTTTCAATTTTTGCACAGACTCCTGCAAATCCCAAAATGGTTATTATGATTAGGGTCGCACGCGCCAGTTTTTTGCGCGGCTTTTTGAAATGACAGAACTTTACCTTCCTAGCCCACGCAGCAATGGCTAAAGACGGTATTATTTTTAAGAAAATATATTTTTTTGAGAAAACGCCGAAAATGTGTTATTTGGGTACATTTTAGGTCTTAAGATAGGTCTTAGCAATATCGTCGTGATGTCTGTCTGTGTGGCAAATGGTTAAATCTTAACAATGTTTTTCTACACTTTTCCATGATTTTTAACATTTGCTTAATTTATTTTATAAGATTTGTTTTACCGGCGTAGATTTTACGATTTCATCCCATTTTTGTATGTTGTTTAATAATTGTTTTATCCATGTTAGGCTGTTTTTGTTAATTTTTTGGTTAAATTTAATTTTGTTGAAGTATAACGATATTGATATATAAAATAATGAAAAGAGAAAATTAAAATAAACAGTTATAAACATTGTATTCTATTAGGAGCGTTTAACTCACCACAACTTCTTATGCTAGCTGGAATTGGACCAAAAGGGCATCTGGAGCATATGGGTATTAATGTTATTCAGGATTTGCCTGTAGGACAAAACTTACATGATCATCTTACTTTTCCAGGTAGGTAGTTTACACGTTTTTAGTAATTAATAGCATTTCTCTTTCGGTGGCTGACATCCAAAATTTTGACAAAAACTCCCGAAAGCCAAAAACCCTTCACCAAAATGTTCAGAACAAAGCTTAGTGTCACTAAATCCTGACCCCTGATTGGAGCCTGACTAAGTTTACTTAAATTGGACTAGTTTCGGTTAGTTCCAGAGAGTTCCGCTTTGTTCTGGTTAATTTGATTCACTAGTCAATACAGCTTTATTTTACAACAAAATTAAAGTCAAACAAGTCAAGTTTAACACCTTATGTTCTTGAATTACGAGAACCTAAACATATTTCCAAAACTGAATCGGAAAAAAGAGGTTGCGTACAAATAATTTGTTCACATTCTCCAATGTGTGTTTTTTTTAATGTAACATAGCAACATTAATCGAATTTTAATGAGAATTTATAGCAAATAGAATGAATCATGGCCACCAAAATAGCGGATTAAATAAGTCGGTTATTATTTTTCACACACAATAAAGGAAATTATTTTTGATCGACATTCTCTCTGATATTTTTATACAACGGTATATGATTTCGCAAACTTGGTTCGTGATTTGCCATACTCTACGTGTCCTGGGAATCTGAATTTCTGTTCGGTTTTCGTTCCAAACTTCAGATTTCTACATGTGGTATGGAAAACCACGAACAAAGTTTGCAATTGTAATTTTTAGGAATGGCTTTTCTAATAGACCAGGACATTGATATTCACCCTCCACGAGTAATACCCACAACAAATCAATATAATTACAATGGTACAGGACCCTACACCAGTCTGGGTAAGTTAGGAAACAATTTTGGCTGGCTGACGAAGCAGTCAGGTCCTATAATGGCCAATGTCGTTACTCTGATGGTTACCTTTATAAGGGTCATTAAAATTAGAGCTTTTGGAATAATTAGGCATTGTACACATGGAAAAAAAGTTAGGGAGATACAGGCTGTCAAAATTGCCTCCGAAAATTAGTTAAACATAATCCATTTTAAAACTTTTTGATTTCACTTTGAAAAAATATCAATGATATGTTTGTATACCTAGAGATTATTTTCTAGTGATTTATAAAAGTTTATACCTAAAAATAATTTACTGCATAATTTTTTTAAAAATTATTTTATGTCTAATTTAAACTTTTAAAAAGTTACACAGAGAAAATTTATTGTTTCTGAATAGTTTTAAGTTGCTAAATGAGAATATGCCGTTTTCCTACTGTAGCTTTTTGTATGTGTAGGTCAAAAAATGATACTGGGTAGGGGTAAAAATATGTCATCTGTGCCATTTTAAACTTATTTCAAGGTGGCGTTGAGGGTATAGGCTACGTCAAAACCCACTTGGCTGACTATCCTGAGGATTATCCAGATATGGAATTATTGTTTGTTGGAGGCACTTTAGCAAGTGATTACGGATTGTCTACATACAGAGGTAAGTGACTATGATAACATACTATCGGGTATGACTGTGTTTTAATTCGAGCCCTTAAACAAGGATACCGTAGGATCTCTCTTGTGTGTATTAAATAAAGTTGAAACCGATTTAAAAACGTTACAAATTTTAATGAATACAAAATTAGTTCCGTTACGATTAACAAATTGTTACAATAATTTTATTATGACCTATAAGAAATAACTTACCAAAGTAACAATGCTCTTCAAATCGACAAATCTTTTGTTTCTTTACTGACAATTAATTTAGAGGAATTAGTTTAAGTTCAACAAAACTTAGAATGTTACTACCGACTTTGGGTTTGTATTGGAGGAAGGCTGCACCTAATTAATCCATTATTTGCTTTATATTATATAGCTATATGAGCTTAACAAGAAAACCTAAACAAAAACAGAGATAAGATGACATTTTGTTGACAACATTTTCTTATCTCAGAGTTTTTCCATAGCCAATTACGTTGAAGAGAAAACCATCTATGTAATTAAGGTTCCCTGTCGCTTAACCATTACAATTCCCACTCTTAACTTTTCAGTAGGGTTCTCGCATCAACCACCTGCTATTTAGCATAGGCGCACCCACGAGGGGGGCTTCGATGAATACATACCTTTAATATCTTTCCAGACGAAAAGATTCAATTTAAATGTTATACCTATCGTTCCAAATCCCTCTCGCAGTTAAACTTTTCCTTACTTACACGTTTATTTCATTTAGAAAACATTAAACAACAAAAATTAATAATGCTGACAACTTGTGAACGAATTATAGCGAATTTTTTACTTATTTAATAACTGAAAGTTTACAAATTATATTCCAATTTGTAATTACATTATACACAGCAGAAACTTTAAAGTCAAAACATCTCAGGCTTTTGGCAAAATCATTTTGGGAATATGAAAATTTACGTAAATCTAATTAGATATATACACAAAACACGGAAAAGTAAACAAAAAAGTCAAATGAAAAGCCTCTTGCTCTGAAAAAATAACTGGAGAATTTCTATTGTCCAATTTACTCGTTTTCCAACTCGTGAAATTATTATTAAGTATACAAGCTTTTATTAAAATTATAAGTAATTTCGAAGCACTGGTGGTTATGACCCCAGAAAATAGGTTAAATTATCATAAAATTTTTGTGTAAAAGCCTTGTATAATTAACAGTTTATTTTTTTTGTAGGAATGAATATCAAAGATGAAGTTTTTGACAGTATATTTAGACCTATTTATGACAAACATCACTGGACAGTTTTTCCAATGCTTTTGCATCCAAAATCTACAGGTAAGAAACGCCTTCTAAGTTCTCACTCTCGCCAAATACATAAAAAATTTTAGGCGAATTATTTTGTTGACTTTTGTCCTAATATACAAATATTGTATTTTCTTGTCTACCACGGCTAAAAATTATTTTTAGGCTATATGGAGTTAAAATCAAGAAATCCTTACGATTATCCCCGATTTTTTGGTAACTTCTTCAGTGATCCAGAGAACCACGATATCCGAACTTTTATAGCAGCAATCAGAATAATTCAGCAGATTTCGAACACTACCGCCTTTCAGAAACTTGGGTCAAGGCTTAATCCACGTGCCATGAAGACCTGTCAACATTTGCCATTCGATAGTGATGAATATTGGGAGTGTTGTTTAAGGTAAAGGTAAAGGTAGTGCGCTCGATGAATTAAAACGTTATAGTGGGGGTATTCATTAACTCGGCTATGTCAGTAAACCTAGTGTTTAATAATAAAAAGAATAAACTATTCGATTCGAGTCGTTGTTGACGACTTGGATACGGCGGAATAAAAAAAATCGACTCGGGCGTTAAAATATTTTATATTGTTCTAAATTGCGGGCGTTAAAGCGCAGTTTCACGCCCGGTAGTGCTTAATAGCTATTTGCGAATCTAGGTTATAAAGTAAGCGTTTAACGCCCGCGACGTGGAAATGAAAACACGAGCCACCATACCGAGAGCGTTAAACCCAATTTATGACTAAGATAAATAAAATGTTTTATGCACAACCACAATTTAAAATAATAAATAAAAAACAAAATTAATATATGTAATGATTTGACAATAAACAAAACTGCAGTTGACGAATATTTCAAAATAATTTTAACAGCGGCGGCACGTCTTGAAGTATGGTTTAAGGTTTTAAAGTCCGTGGGCGTTATTGTATATTTTTAAGGTTTATTCTCTTCAAAGTGCATTTTAACGCCCTGTTGTCCACAAAAATGATTATTATCCTTCTTACTTTTTCTTTACCCTTCACGAGATTGCCAGCTACTTTGCTTTTTTTAATGAGTTTAGGACCACCTAGATTTATTTCTAGAATCGATATCTTGATCTACTCTTTGCAACATAACACTCAGTCCAAACTTTAGAAATTTGCGAAGTATATATTTATTTTCTTATTTAATTAAAAAATGAAATGTATACAGGGTCTCCCATAACTTAGGGGCCATAGGCCAACAGGTGATAGAGGAGGTCAAGTCTTATAAAAAAGTTCCTATAATGCATGGGTCAAAACTCTTTCTTTGTCGAGATACAGAGCATCAAAGTTGGCGGTTTTTTAAACTTTTTTGATAATAACTTTTAAAAAAACGCAGTAAAAATATGAAATTGAGTAAAGTCGTGTATTGGATCAAGATCAATAAATTAAAATAAAAATATTTTAAAAAATTATTCGGTCAATTTTTTTTAGGAAAAACAAGTTTTTTGTTATAAATTTTTATGAATGCCGTATTAAACGCAATGTTTTTTTTTATATTTTTTGTTAATTAAAACAAGTCTCTAGCGAGACATAGTAATAAAACATTATTGATATTTTTTAAAAGAATAAGTAAGCAAAAATTAATTTTAAAAAAAATTATTATTTTTTATTCATCTTTGGAGGTTATTTTGACAGCCTGTATTTTCTCAACTTATAATGTTATCAAAAAAAAGAATACCACATTTTTGGATCACAATTAGCTCACAAATTTTCTTTTTTTTCTAAAACCCTATTTCCCCCACTCCTCTAACTTTAAAAATCCTATATCTTAAAAACAGATGTATGTTGACCCCCATGTTATATAAAGTTTTTTCTCGGAAATAACGTGCTCTATCACCTGCTGCACTATGGCCCCTAGGTTATGGGACACCCTGTATACATTAGTGCCAGCACTAAGCGGGATTTGTTTGTATTTAACATGTCAAAAAAGAAACGGTTTTATTTTTGTTTTGTGACATTCACCACTAAAATTATTTTATTAGAATTGTTTTAGTTATCAGGCATGAAAACGCCTGAAGGCCTTAATTTATAAAATTTTTTGTGTTAATTTTCATCATTTTTAAAATGCGTTATGCAATAAACGTTCTTTAATATATTTTTTTTAAATGAGTTACAAACACGAACTGATTTAAGCCATGTTTGCGCCGGTTCTGTTTGTTTATGTTGGAGACAGACAAAGCAGCTTTTACCATATAAAAGTTAATGATTGTTAAAGGTCAATAAGCGTCACACTCCATCATCAAGTTGGAACCGCCAAAATGGGTAGACCTGAAGATCCAACGTCTGTAGTAAACGCTGAACTTCAAGTTTATGGAATGTCAAGGCTTCGAGTGGCTGACTGCAGCATTATACCTAGAGCTTTGGGGGCTCACACTAATGCGCCATCTATAATGGTTAGTACAAACTTCCTTAAAACGTTATATTTTGATCTTATCAATGTAGATATCTATGATGAGGGAATTTGTGGTCGCCCGGGTTACTGCGTGACTGAGTCTATTGCGCGAGAACTGGCCGTGCTACGAATCTTGTAGGCTCCAGTTCTACCCATTTAAATGTGGCTTTTTTAACCTTTTTAATGGCACTTACCACACAATTTTTGCATACCTTTTATTAAAAAAATAATTTGTGTGTGCCTAAGACCACACGGCAGAAGTGTAAACAACAACAAGGCGAAATTAATAATATTGGCCTTCATCTGCATCATCATATCGCTCGCTGAATGTTCCTCTCACAGTTAGTCGACTCGAGCCGACTTCACCCGAATGAGGGTTACATAGCCGAGCCTGACGGCTCAGTTCAATTCACTACCCACAAAAACTGCTAAACGCGCCTAAAGAAGTTTACACTTCAAAAACAGTACAAAAATATCAGCTTAACTCTACAGTAGGTCAATACGAACAGATGGTAAATCATAAAAATTTATTAACCAACCCTTTTTGCTCGAGAGAATGAGAGAAATAAAAATCTCTCGACGAGAGAGGATCTTTCTCTCTCATCTCGAGCTTTTATTCGAGAGAAAATATATATCTCGTCTCGTGGAGAGAGTGCGAGACGAGACGAGAGGCAAGAATCTTTTGTCTCGGCGACAACACTAGGTATATTGTTATATTGAATTTACACGTTTTTAACTAGGTGGGAGAGAAAGCAGCAGATATTATCAAAAAGTTTTGGGGAGTAAACATTGATGAAGACACAACTATCCAACATCCTAAATTATCCAACAATTTGAGAAGACTTAAAGATGTCGATGTATTCAGGGAGCCCGAGTATGTCGACTTGTTAATGACAGAAGATTTATCATTAGGGAAAAGTAATTATGAAAGCACTGAAAATAAATTGTATTCTTTTTATTTTAAATAAAAATATGTACATGAATATGAATGATTAAACATACCTTTCGAACTACTGACGGCTTAAACAGAAGGAACTTTTAGCTGCCATGCTAATATGTTTTATCTATGCAACATTTTGACAAAAAAAGGGCAAATGACCATAGTATGGATAGGAATATGGTAATTTTCGAAATTTTCACATGGTTGAAAAGGTTTTGAAGGGACCTTCAATGATAGGTAAAGTTCTTGCTACTTTCCCCTCTCCCCTTCCCGTTGAGCGGTAGAGTGATAAACTCTAGATTGGATATTAATAGAAGACTCATTTATACCAAACATTTATTTGTAAACGTATATTTTAATATAGTTTACTCGAGATATTTATTATTTGTCTTTGATTAGTCCTATTCGGGAAATTAATAAATACTTATTAAAATTAATTATGCTGAAGAGAATGCAGTCCAAAATAACGCCCTCTTTTTTTAATAAGTTCATCATGTGTACCATGTTCTGCAACTTTGCCACTATCGATGACAAAAATCACGTCAGCATCTTGTATAGTGCTGAGACGGTGAGCTATGGTAATGCACGTCCTACCTTGTTTAGCGTTGTTCAGAGCTTCTTGTACCACCTAAAATTTCGAACAATTAATAAGTTGTGAGGAGACCTAGGATATGACAAAAAGGGTTTAGGTATGCCAGGGCTATCAAAACGGACGGGCCACAATCCTCCACTTTGTTTACGTCACATTCGGGGCTGATTTTTTTTTGATGGTCACGTTACGACACAGCTGATTGTCTTTAATATATTGAAGTTGGAATGACGGTTTATGAATATTTGATTTTTTTTTAATAAAGCCGGTTTTGAAATTGTTTTTACTATATTCTTTCAGAACAATTTTTTTAAAATCTATAGTAATCCTTAATTTTTCAGAGCCGCTTTATTAGCTCCCACAAAAATTAAGTTTAAAGCAGAACCGAATGTGACAATCACAGATGACAAAGTCAAATACATGTCAAATATAATAATTGGCATGCGGTACATGGCGGGTAATTTGAATTCAAAGTAAGGAATGCAAAATCTTAAAGATTTTAACCTTTTAATCATGTTCCTTCCTTACAAAACTTTGGTGGAATATTGGGATGGTGTCTAAGAATATTTCACTGAAATTTTGCGGAAATCTGTAGTGTCATTTTGAAAATATCATAAAGAAACGTCTGACCTCCCATAAGACCCAATGTAAAATTCAGCCCCCGGAGAACAGCTGATTTTTTCATGGTTGTGTCCTCTATTTTTGTGTTGGCCTTGGGTATACACTAAGAATAAAAGAGTTGTTCCCAAGAATTGTTGGCTTAAGACAAAGCTATAAAGAAAACTTGTATGTAAGAAACAAGGAGAGACGAGAAAGATTGCGCTCAGTAAGTCTACCAAATATTTTTCCCTAAATAAAACTTCGAACCTGGGTCATATTTGCAGCACTGTCACACAAGTATACAAAAATGATTAAAAAAATAAATAAATAAGTTGAATTCTCTGTAGTTCTGTACCAAACTGTAAAAATGACCAAACTTAAAAACAGAAGGTTACAAAACGGGATTTAAATATAAATGGGATTTTTGCCATAAGTTTTCAAATATTTTTAATTAAATATTGTTTTTGACATCCACAAGCAATGCAAGACTAGGTTAAGAACAAGTAAAATTTATGGCAACGCAGCGACTTGTTTTTTGGCATATTTTCAGGATCGCTGTTTTTTAATAAAAGTTGTATTCGGCTAATCTGAGCTTTGAGCCACTAACATTAAAATAATTCATATATTGTAACTGGAAACAAATTTAAGAAATAATTTTCAATTTTTCAAAAACACACTGTGTAATTTTAATTTGTAACGGTTTTCTAAGTCAACGCATTGCTGGCTTACGCTGATTTCTTTTCTCTTTGTCTAGGGCATTTAAAGCACAGTCTTTCTTTGTAAAGCGCTTTAGTATTAGAGTTTGGGCGAATTAACGGCCTAGCAAGCAGGGTTGTCTTCGCTGAGACAAGAAAATCGTTCTTTAGTTGGTTTTTGTACGCTTCAATTGGTTTGATTAAGGGGGGGTTTTTCAAATGGGGAAATGTTTAATTTGTCAATTATTTTAACTAATATAAAACTATTATCTTTGTTATTCGTAACTATTTTGATCTTTACTTTTAGAGTTTAGTTTAATTTTAAAGCTTTTAATTATTATTGTTTCCAGTGTTTTGAAATATTGCTCCTATTTTTTTCTGCCTTAAAATCAGCTTTTTATTCAATATAATATCCTAAACCTAGACACCAGTATTTACTAAGACCTTAAGACTGAGCATTGTAGACCGGGTTTAAGTATCAAGTCTATAGACTTGATACCGACCGATTTAAGTGTATTTTTTTAATACTCACAAGTCAAATAACTGCAAAGATTTGGTTTACCCCCCTGAGGGGTGGTTTAAAGTTCGAAAAACAATAGAAATAATCTATGATTGAAAAAAAAAACTTATATACAAAATTTTTCAAAGCTAAATAATAGATAATTACCGTATTAAATACGTATCAATATTTAAATCCGTAAAAAGCATAAGATATATTAGAATCCCTTTTCAATTACACATTCACCAAAACAATCGACCATCGGTTTAATCGTCGCTAACTTGTCTAAAAAATTAACATGTAAAATATAGCGGACAGCTGACACTGAGTTACACCGTTTTTATTCGACATTTCCTAGTGACCTTTTGAGGTTTAAATAGGGCTACCATTTTTAAACCAAAATATTTTATTCTTTTTATTTATTTATAACCTTTGTGTGGAAATAATGTCTTTGTAACAACGAAAAAAAATGACCTATATCGCAAGGTATTTATCAACAATTTATAAAAATATTAAAAACTATTGCACTCACGGGAAAAATAAGTTAAACCTTCAACCAAAATGTAGACTTTTAAACCTAGGATTTAGCACTTAGCACTGTAGACCCTTTAGTAAATACTAGTGAGAGAGTTTATACAAAATAAATTAAACAGTTAATTGAATAACTTTATTCAATCAATGGTTAAAATATTGCTTAATAAATATATTTACAACAAACATACAAAAGGTTTCTAAAACCTGAAAGTTTAAAGAGTGAAAATATTAGAATAATTTTTTTTAATAGTTTTAATCTTAAAATAAAAATTGAACAGGTATGTATGATTTTCCTACATTGTTTACCTAATTGAGAAAAACGCTTATAGTATATACTTCCTCCAAGAACCGCCAAATTCCTTTTCAAAAACGTAATAAATAGAAAATTTAATAACTTTTAATAATATTATTAATTATTTAAATTGCCGCATAAATTGGTAGCTTGCAATGTTTAAGCCTTGGCCACTGGATTTGACATTACCACTGTCAACAAGTTCACCTGCTACAGTATGACCAACTGCCGTAAAAGCTGGATCGAAAAAGAATTACTAGAGAATTATTGAAATAAAGCCAGGCTATAACAATGAATTATATACGATATATATAGAGAGATCATTGGACTATAATAGTGCCAGGCACAATTTTGACACCCTCACATTGTAAGATCAGCTGTGATAAATAGTGCCTTCTTTTATTAATTGAAAATAAACGACGAAAGTTTTAAATTCGACTTTGGTATGCCAATCTTGAAGGATCAACTGTCAGTTTTCAATGTGAATGTGTCAAAATAGTGCCTGGCACAATTATAGCCTGGCTGTATTTCAATAATTAATAGATATATTTTTGGTCTCTTTTTAAGAATGATATTTTTAAAAACCTTTGGTCTTGTATATATTTTTCGGAAACAAGTTATTAGTCATTCTGGAAAATATTTTACTATTAATAAACAGTTATTTACCTTTTCACTTTCCGTGTCCAAAGCTGAAGTGGCCTCGTCGAGAAGCAAAACTTTAGGATTCCTAATAAGAGCTCTGGCAATTGCTATCCTTTGTTTTTGTCCTCCTGATAGTTGAGTGCCCTTTTCTCCTAGTTTAGTTTCATAGCCCTTAAACATGAACCCTATTTATATAAATTTTTAATCAACTGCCTGGCACAAAATTAATGTTTTTAGCGTTGGGCATAGGCATAATATGCGTAATTGCGTTACCGTAGAGACCAAACGGTCAAACCTAATTGGTCTGAGTCAAAGTTTTAAAAGGTATATCGATATAGTCCTTGCCATAGGCAGTTACACTTTTGTGTCACTTCTTTATTTATCATATGCGTACTGAGAGCAACAAACAAAATCTGAAAAATGGCATGTCTTTGAGTTGTTTTATCTGTTCTTTTTTGTCAACCTACTGTCAGCATCTTTTTATCCAGAGACAATGACAGTTTTATCTAAGTTATATGTAAGCTGCGTTCGCTATTTGCATCTCAGATGTGACGGATTTTTGGTCACGTGATTACAGATTAGTCTGAGCAAATTGGAATTAACGAACGATCCAGATCAAATCGATCAAATTTTTATAAATGGTTATAAGCTTAAATATAACCAAAAATATTATGTACATATTGCAACTCACCCCTGGCTATAATTTTGACAAAATTTTCCTGTGATGCCGGAAATTTATAGAATTTGTTGTCTTCAACATCAAATAATTCGATTTCAATCTTTTTACATAAAAAAATTATTTTTGTAAACAAAACAAATACACAACATACGTCAAAATCTCGATTAATCTGTTTCGTCGATCAAAATGTATGGAGCAACCAGATTTACGTCCGACTAGTCTGAGCAGAATTATCGAACGATTCAGATCTGCTTCCCCTAGATCTAGATGGAATTAACGAACGATTTCGATCAAAAAGATTAATCCGACGTAAATACCGAACGCAGCTATATACAGTGAAACCTCCTATAAGCGGACACTCACGGTTCCGTCAATTTTGTCCGCTTATTGGAGGTGTCCGCTTATGAGAGGGAACTGCGAAATTTTAATATATATTTTTATTAACAATTTCCGCTGCTTGAGTTTTTCTGATATTAAATTTTTCAGCGATCTTTCGTGCTAATAGATGTTCCTTCTCCGAAACGTTAACAACGTCCATTTTTTTAAGGTAAACTAAGAAGCTTTTTACTAAGCGCCACTTCACAGAGCTCTATTACCACCCTACTGAACAATAAAAATCAAACATACAGTCCCGCCGAATAAAATATGTTGTAAAAACGAGATAAGTGTTTAGTTTCCGCATTAAAACGGAAAGAGGTGATTCCCTGGCTGCAGAGTGCGGTGTTGCCAACATACTACGTAATATTTATGCCCATGAGGTGCAGCGCTCCGTCCCGTTGTCAGAGGTTTGCGTCCGGTTAAAGGAGGTTTCAGAATTTTTTAACCAAAAAAAATTGTCCGCGTCCGGTTGTTAGAGTGTCCGGTTATAGGAGTGAATTTTACATGTAATGAAATAGGGAAAAGCTTGGTTCCAACAAATTTGTCCGTTTAAAGGGAGTGTCCGCTTATTAGAGGTGTCCGCAAGGAGAGGTTTCACTGTATATAGAGATCATTGTAATTTTATACCAACATGACATATTTACTTTTTAATATATTTCTGGTTAGGAAATATGTTTATTTTATGCCTAGTCTAGACTATATATTTTTTAATAAAGTTAATAGTAATCAAGGCCGTACCTAGGGAGATCAATCTCCCGAATATTTTGGACTCAAAAATAATAAATTGCTTAGTAGTGATAAGTTTGTAGAGATATGGGCAATTTTAATTTTTTCATGGCAGAATTCACCATGAATTTATTTTTGCTTATAACAGTTTAAAACTAGTAGTAACTGAAGTTTGGTTAAGTATTCTATTTTCTAAAAAAACTAAAATCTCACACATTTTTCTTTCAATTTCTGAAAAAATCTTCTGTCGCCTAATTATACCAATAATTTTATTAATAAACGGTTGTGTTTTAAATAATTTTACTTGACTGCGAAACTATTCCAGGATCCAAGCAGTTGCTGAAAAATAGTGAAATTTTAGCTCACACATATACTATACTTAGTAGTGTGAGCTATGGTGATCCTAATTTTTTCGAAAAAAAAAAGTTTTTCCGATTTCAAAAATTTTTATATATCTTTGCATTTCAGATGATTTTGAAACTTTTTTGTTGCTCTGTCTGTCTGTCTGTCTGTCTGTCTGTCTGTCTGTCTGTCTGTCTGTCTGTCTGTCTGTCTGTCTGTCTGTCTGTCTGTCTGTCTGTCTGTCTGTCTGTCTGTCTGTCTGTCTGTCTGTCTGTCTGTCTGTCTGTCTGTCTGTCTGTCTGTCTGTCTGTCTGTCTGTCTGTCTGTCTGTCTGTCTGTCTGTCTGTCTGTCTGTCTGTCTGTCTGTCTGTCTGTCTGTCTGTCTGTCTGTCTGTCTGTCTGTCTGTCTGTCTGTCTGTCTGTCTGTCTGTCTGTCTGTCTGTCTGTCTGTCTGTCTGTCTGTCTGTCTGTCTGTCTGTCTGTCTGTCTGTCTGTCTGTCTGTCTGTCTGTCTGTCTGTCTGTCTGTCTGTCTGTCTGTCTGTCTGTCTGTCTGTCTGTCTGTCTGTCTGTCTGTCTGTCTGTCTGTCTGTCTGTCTGTCTGTCTGTCTGTCTGTCTGTCTGTCTGTCTGTCTGTCTGTCTGTCTGTCTGTCTGTCTGTCTGTCTGTCTGTCTGTCTGTAACGACCAACGCGCATAACTCAAAAACCGCTTGGCCGATTTCAATGAAATTTGGTACCTAGGCTGGGTCGTGGGTCGAGATGATCCCATTTAAAAATGAACAAAATCCACCGAACACAAACTAAATAAAAGGGTGGGGATAGATTTCAAAAATTAGAATTTATGTGAAAATATGGCGTGTGTGATATCAAACGAAAGGTAATTGAGTCTGGAGTTAAACAAAATACATTTTAATTTCTTTTAAAAAAAGGGTGGAGGTATATTTCAAATATTAGAGTTTAAGTGAAAATATGGCGTGTGTGATATCAAACGAAAGGTAATTAAGTCCGGAGTTCAACAAAATACATTTTAGTTTTTGTTTTTTTTAAGGGTGGGGGTGGATTTCAAAAATTTGAGTTTAAGTCAAAACATGGCTTGTGTGGTATCAAACAAAAGGTAATTTAGTGTGGAGTTGAATAAAATATATTTCAGTTTTTAGTTATATTAGCTCACACGTACACTATAACTATAGTACCTAGCGTGAGCTTAGGGGCCCATATATTGGCAGAGTATTTTTTCTCGTGTTTTTGAATTTGATATTTGCCAAAAATAATTTTTGCTTGACAAATTTAAATTTGTCTGAAAAAGTATTGGTTGACCAATTTCGTAGCCATCCATAGGTATGGAAAGCTATTAGATGGTATCGTCAAAAAAAACTTTTTTTACTGAAAATAAATTATTTGGGTCAAAAATTGCCCAACTACCAAAATTTTCGATGACGTCTGTATGTCTCTCTGAGACACGATAACTCAAAAACCAATAAATAGAAGTCCTGGTTTTTTTGTCAAATTTGAAAGTCCAGCGTTATTTTAAACCATTTTTTTTAAATTTTAAGCCAAAGAATAAATTGTTTTTCTGATGTGTATTTCACGCATTTTTGAGGAAAAAACACTAAAAAAAAAAAACCCAAATCCCTAAAAATTATTTTTTTATTTTTTTTTAGCAAAAATTTTTGGTTTTGTTTAAAAAAAAATGCCTTATATTCTAGTAACTACTCACCTGTGGCAACGATTGAATAAAATTATGAATATTCGCTTTTTTAGCTGCATCAATAATTTCATCTATCATAACCTCTCGAGAGTTATCGCCATAGGCAATGTTGTCTTTTATAGTCATACTAAATAAATTTGGTTCTTGCGAAACGATTCCTAGATGAGTCCTTAGCGAAGATAGTGTTATATTTTTTACATCACATGAGTCTAGCCTCACCGATCCAGATGTAGAGTTGTAAAATCTAACGCAAGAAAAAGTTTTTAGAGATTTGCTCAATAACAAAATATAAATGTACGGGATCTCCTGCCCGTTTCTGCCTTCATATTTTGACTTTATTATTCGTGATAAAAGTAGAAAAAAAATAGCTCGTATTTTGGTGATCTTAAAATTTTCATACAAACCGTGTCAAGGTTAAAAAAATTAATTTGCAAATAAAAATATTTATGCCCTTTTGAGTTGGTACTTCGACGAAAAACTAACAAAAAATCTTAAGTTTACCCAAATTTTAAGAAAAAATTATATAATAACTAGTTTTAGCAACGAAAATTTCGCCGATTTAATGAAATAGCTTAAGCAGAACCCTTACGGAACATGGAAGTACGCAGCATAAAACTTAGGGGGAAAACGAACATGAAATGATAGTGTATAAAACTGGTAACTAAACACCGCTCATAAAATTGGCCACTGGTTCTATAACCTATTATTATTTTTTGGCATCTAATTTTAAAAAAAAACAATAAATAACCAACATTTTATTTTTAATTTAGCAATACCACATACCGTAGGTTAAAAAAATTTATTAAAGTCTAAGCTACTCTCAAGAAGGGGCATAATACTGATTGGGTAGGTTAGTGACAAGTCCAATCCTTCTTTAAAATTATTTACAGCCTACGCGTTTCGAACTAAACGTTCATCATCAGGGCTTAGGAACCCAGTGGCCAATTTCGTCTGCCTGAACATATAAACATACAGGGTGTTCCATGTTTTTTGGTATTTTTGTGTGAATTTGGCGAAACGCTCGGACACGTCGATTTTGTTTGCGAGGGGAACCGAACCGAACCGAACCTTTTGGCTATCTTGAAATTTTTGTAGCACTCACCATCTTCGAGGGGTATACTTTACCCCTATATTTTGAATAGGGAAAGTGGGTCTAGTGATATCGTGTTTTGAAGCTCTCTTAAATATCTTTACAACCGTGTAAAAATTTCGAAAATCCATTGATTAGTTTTTGAGATATTTGCTTTCAAATTTAACATGGAATGATAAAATAAAAATTAAATCCGAAAAATAATAAAATTCTAATTAAATTTTTATTTTATCAGTCCATGTTAAATTTGAAAGTTTGAAGGCAATTATCTCAAAAACTAATGGTTAGATTTTTAAAATTTTTACACGGTTGTAAGGACATTCAAAAGGCCTTCAAAACAAGATATCACTAGACCCACTTTCCCTATTCAAAATATAGGGGTAAAGTATACCCCTCGAAGATGGTGCGCGCTACAAAAATTTCAAGATAGCCAAAAGGTGTCTCTCTCGCAAACAAAATCGACACGTCCGAGCGTTTCTCCAAATTCACACAAAAAATACCAAAAAACACGTCTGTTACCTTTTAGTTGGAACACCCTGTATACCAAAGTAAAATACAAACTACAAGATTTCTTCAAATATTGAATGTTAAGTATTGTTCATACTCGTCTTAGTCTTTTGTTTTTGATTAGTCTTTGTCCTTTGATTAGTCTTAGCTGTCTTAAACAAAATCGGCTGTTCATACTCGTCTTTTGTTTTTGATTAGTCTTAGTCATAACTCACTGAAAAAAAATTCAATTTCAATAAAAAGGTCCCTTTTCGAAAGTCATTTTTTACACAAAACAATCTTATTTAACCTAATTTGTGCACGAAACACAGACACGAAAGAACAAAAGCGAAAAAGAAAATAAAAACAAATAAAATTTTGAGGTTATGTTGAGATTTTCTGTTAAAAACATGATTAATGGCGGTAAACTCAAAATTTCGGCAGCGCGCTTGCGCTCTTCGGACGCCCTGTAAAAAAAAACAACAAATATCAGCTGATGTCTGTCACTCGTCTTAGTCGTTGTCCTAAGGATTGAAAGTTGGCAACTCTTAAGACAAAGACTAATCAAAAACAAAAGCAAAAACATTGTATGAACACTCCCATAAGAAACAGTGGTTTTAACTTTCTTATGACAAGACATATGACTAAACCAAGACAAAAGACTAGACAAAAGACGAGTATGAACGATCCATTATTGTGAATTTTGTTTTGAAGAAATCTTGTAGTTTGTATTTTACTTTGTTATATGTTTATATGTTCAGGCGGACAAAATTGGACACTTTCACCAGTATGTATTTACTAAAGGGTCTACAGTGCTAAAGTGCTACAATCCTAGGTTTAAAAGTCTACATTTTGGGTGAAGATTTAACTTATTTTTCCCGTGAAGGCAATAGTTTTTAATATTTATATAAATTGTTCATAAATACCTTGGGATATGGGTCATCTTTTTTCGTTGTAACAAAGACATCATTTCCAGACAAAGGTTATAAATAAATAAAAATAATCAAATATTTTGGTTTAACAATGGTAGCCATATTTAAACCTCCAAATGTCCCTAGGAAATGTCGAATACAAACGGTGTAAGTCAGTGTCAGCTGGCCGCTATATTTTCCATGTTAATTTTTTAGACAAGTAAGCGACGATTAAACCGATGGTCGATTGTTTTAGTGAATGAGTAATTGAAACGGGATTCTAATATATCTTGTGCTTTTTACAGTATTTAAATATTGATACGTGTTTAATACGGTAATGCATCTACAGATATAGTTTTAAGTTATTTATGTATTATTTAGCTTTGAATATTTTTGTATGTAAGTTTTTTTGTCAATCATGGATTATTTCTATAGTTTTTCGAACTTTAAACCACCCCTCAGGGATGGTTTAAACCACCCCTCAGGGGTGGTACTACAATTTGAGACTATTTTTAACGGGAATCCTACGACTGCACGGACTAAGTTTCCAAAAAATGGCATTTGGTTATAAAAATTTTGTGGTTTTTCTTTATTTCTAAAGTTAATTTGAATTTATATGAGATGAAACTCACTGAGAAATGCTTACTATCATATTCCACATTAGGGTGAACCAAATCTTTGCAGTTATTTGACCTGTGAGTATTAAAAAAATACACTTAAACCGGTCGGTATCAAGTCTATAGACTTGATACTTAAACCCGGTCTACAATGCTAAGTCTTAATAGGTGTTAGTAAATACTGGTGTTTGTGATCATTTCGTGTGTTGCGGTTTCTAAGCCCTCATGATGAACGTTTAGTTCGAAACGCGTAGGCTGTAAATAATTTTAAAGAAGAATTGGATTTTTCACTAACCTACCCTAT
Organism: Aspidapion aeneum; assembly: GCA_963576565.1. Taxonomy (NCBI): domain Eukaryota; kingdom Metazoa; phylum Arthropoda; class Insecta; order Coleoptera; family Brentidae; genus Aspidapion; species Aspidapion aeneum. The sequence continues at coordinate 23,282,811 of OY755043.1, forward strand.
CAGTAAAAAACTTTATATTATTTGTAAATGTCAAAATTTGAATTGAATTTATTTTTGGTACACCCTGACAAAAATTCTAAGCTTACGAAAAAACGCGTTAAATTTTTTCGTAGAAATATTAGTTGTATAACACTTTTGCTGTATGTCTTCATATTCTAAACTTAATATTTAATAACAAAATTTAATACGGTTTGTGAGGATCAGGCGAAAATAAAAGTAAAACTTTTAATAAAGTTCTCCTTCCCAACACAACTTCTTTATAAACTTGTATTTGCCTAACGCGCTCAAAAAGTTGCGAACACTTTTGTCTACATTCTAAATCTCTTTCGTTATTTATGCGTATAAAATTCCCAGGAATCTTTTACCCACTAAACACAAAAATATTTTAATAATGTCAAAATAATGTATAATTTAAAAACATAACGTTAGGTTGAATGTTAGTTCTAACGTCATATTCATAGTGAAAAAGAAGCTTAATAACCTGTTTTCTGACGTTAGAAAAATAATCTTATGTTTTTATAACGTTTTTTTCAAGTGTTTTTCGAATGTTAGAAAAATATTGATTTTTAATAGTGAAAAATAAATGTTTTTCTAATATTGAAAAGAAAATGTTTTCTTAACAATGAAAAAATATATTTTTTCCAAATATCTCTAAAGATAAGGTAACATAAATAATGTAAATAAAATTCTTCTATTTTGGAAACGCAGGGCAGCCACAGTCTGTTGAGGTTTTCGTGAACTCCACACTCAGTAAAGGAAATTCGGATCCGTAGCTTCTGAAAATAAAATTCTATGTAAACAATAATATTGTAGTAAGTGCCTCGCTACGAGGCAAGGCGCCTATTCAATTTAGCATGAATGCAAACGAAGCATTCGTTTGGACCCACTGCGAGGCTTGCGAATTCTGCCTCAAATGAATACGCGGCTTAAGGTCCGGCGGCTAATCATTCGCGGTGAATTGTCGCATTCCCTGTCTGATTACCTATAACGTTAGGTATGCGATATTTCATACAAAACCATTTTTTTTTCTTTTGTTTACTTTCTTACCTTAGGTTGTGGTGCTTCATTTAGATCACTACATACACATTTGTTGCTCTTTAACTATACTATCTTTCCCACACAACTGGAGTTATATTCCTATCCAAATATGTATTCACTATTATTAATAATTGTGCTTTTAATTTGCCATGTTTGTTTCTACAAAAGGTAAATATTGTAACCAAAATTGCACAAAGCGTATCTGCTATCAACTCGTATGAACTCGCAGCGAAATGCAACTAAACATGGCGAACATGGCGATGGCCCATTCTGGTAGTGGAACTATGCGGCATCGCCCTCTATAGTATCATTTTTTTTAATGTTTAACAAACAAAACATTTATTAGCTTCATATATCTTAAATTCAACGTTAGAAATGAGATCTAGGAAAAACATTATAAAAATAACCGTATATTGATGGTATTATTTTTAATGTTGGTGAAATTATGGTTTTTTTAATGCTGGTTTCTTAACGTTATTAAGAAATATATTTTTGGCAACACAAATTTGTGTTAGAAAAAAAACATTTTTTTTCAACATTTATTTAACGTTTTTTACGATTTTGTGCTTAGTGGGTAGGCATAAATCAAATTTACCTTTCCAACAGCTGGACGATGGTTGATTTTCCGCAACCACTATGACCAACTAAAGCGACGGTTTTTCCTTGTAGCACAGAAAGATCCAAGCCATTTAGCACTACAATATTCTGTCTTGTTGGATATGAAAAACTTACATCCGAATATTGCACTTCTCCTTGTGCCTAAAATATTGGACAATTTAATCATAATTAATATTCCAGGCAATACTTATTTTCTTTTGTTTTCTTTCGACAGTCCTTTTGTAAGACTAATTAAATCTGTCAAATTTTAAGTAATAAGAATGATATTTCTCTTTTAAGAAGTAAGAAACATTGTATAAACACTGTGAACCGAACCGAACCACAAGTTTAGCTTATTATTGCGAGAACAACATTCTCCATATATAAGGTGGGCCAAAAAAAACCGGACAATTTTTTTTTCATTATAACTTTTGAACTATACCATCGGTTTTAATGGGACAAACTGCACTTAGCAAATAATTAATTAGAGTTTTGACTAAAAATATATTTTTATCCGTCATTTCAAAATCCAAGATGGCAGACGAAATAAAATTGTACCCTTCAAAGATGCTCGTTTATTGTTGTGTTGCGAACATGTTTTAATAATAATTTTTTTTTATTCAGCAAAATCGGTTCGGTGGTTCTAAACAAAATATTTTTGTTTCAATAAATCATGTTTGCATTTTATCCTTATAAATACATTACTACTGAACCGATTTTAATGAAATAAAAAACATCTTGTTGATAATTAATTGCTTTTTAAAGATCATAAAATTTATCGGCTTCTTAAAATTTAGGATGCGATTTAAATGGCGTGCTTATTCTTATTTTCTGGAAATGTTTCAGTTTTTTTAATTTATGGAAAAGCACTACCTTTCCTCCGCACAACGACGTACAAATTGGTTCTCAAAAAAACTATTTTTGTTTCAGCTATTGTTTCACAGATTATACGATTGCATTGCCCATCCTGTCTGAATTAATTTCCTTATAAACTCATTATTACTAAACCGATGTTTTTTGTTTGAAAAGGTATCGAATTAGATCCCGGCGATAGATTTGTAAGTTTTGATGTAGAAAGTCCCTACACCAACGTGCCAATAAATGAGTGTCTCAGTATCATCAAAAACAAATTACAAACTGATGATACACTTCACGAGAGAACAACGCTATCGGTGGAGGGGGTGATGAATCTTTTGGAGCTCTGTCTCCGTAACTCTTACTTTCAAGTGAAAGATAAGTTTTACGCGCAAAATGATGGACTTCCAATGGGTTCATCTCTTTCGCCAGTGGTAACAAACATCTACATGGAGTGGTTCGAGGACCATGCGATCAACACAGCAAAAGTCAAACCAAAACTATGGCTACGATACATGGATGACACATTTATTATATGGCCGGAAAATGAAGACGAACTACAGAATTTTCTAGACCATTTAAACGGTATTCGACCAACAATCAAGTGCACCATGGAAATTGAAAAAGATTCGGCCTTACCTTTTTTGAATGTTCTTGTCAAACGATTAGACAGAAACATTCAAACCACTGTATATAGGAAACCTACACACACGGGACAGTACCTAAATTTTAAGTCTAATCATTCTGTTGCTACAAAACAAGGAGTTATAAGAAGTTTGTATTTAAGAGCCGTAAATATTTGTAGTAATAATGACGAATTAACCACAGAAATTAACAACATTAAAAAGGACTTACAACAGAATGGTTATTCCGAGAAATTAATAAACTCAACGATATTTAAAATTAAAAATAAACTAAATGTACCAAATTCTCAAAATAATAATCCGTTAGGTGTTATTAACATTCCATATGTTCAAGGGATTTCAGAAAACATAAGACGAATAGCTAAACACTATAATATAAAAACAGTATTTTCTTCGGGAAATACGATAAGAAGTTTTGTAACTAAAACAAAACCAGACAATCCCTCAAATAATAAGGAATGTATTTACCAAATCCCGTGTGAGTGTGGTAAATCATATGTAGGTAAAACGAAACGCCCTCTTCAGGTTAGAGTAAATGAACATCTAAAAAGTACCCAATTAGGGGATATTGAAAAATCCGGTTTAGCAGAGCATGCATGGTCAAATGGTCACAGGATTCAGTGGTCAGAAGCTAAAGTTTTACATAAGGAGTCGCATTGGTGAAAACTAAAGTTTATTAAAGCTGCGTTTATAATGCAGACTAAAGAAGTTTTTAGTCAACCAAGCACGGACATACCAAACATATGGAAACCACTCCTTAAGGAAAACAGGCTTAGGATTAAAAAGGGGGCGGGCCGTCACACCTGACTGCACACCAAGTAGTATAAGTAGTAGCCTAAAACTTGATTGTTTAGTTTACACTTGATAACGGTTAGAGATACTTACTAACTGAAACGTCGTGTTTTAAAATAAATAAAGACAATGGAAGTCCAAAATTTTATTTCTAAACCGATGTTAGTGAAATAAAAAAAATCGTGGTGAGAATTGATTGTTGTTTAAAGATTATAATCGAAATTTGCTGCAGTTTTGAAAGTTAAGTTGTCGGACAGAATCATACTTGACCCTTCAAAGAGGTACGTTTATTCTTATTTTCCGAAAATGTTTTTTTATAGAAAAGCACTTAATTAATTAATTAATTTGTGTGTGCCTCTTTGTGCGGGAGAAAAGTAGTGTTTTCTATAAATTAAAAAAAAAACTAAAGCATTTTCGGGAAATAAGAATAAGCACGCCATTTTGAAGAATCAAGTATAATTCTGTCCGACATCTTAAATTTTAAGATGGCGGCAAATTTCGACTATAATCTTTTGAGAGCAATCATTTCTTACTATGATTTTTTTTATTTTACTAAAATCGGTTTAGCAATAACGAATTTATAAGAAAATGAATGCAGACAACATTGGCAATGCAATCGTGTAGTCTGTACAACAATGGTTGAAACAAAAATAGATTTTTGAGAACCACTACACGTATTTTACTAATTTGTACCCCGTTGTGTGGGGAAATGTAGTGATTTTCTATTAATTAAAAGAAATACTAAAACATTTTCGAAAAATAAGATAAACACGCCATTTTGAAGAATCAAGTTTGATTCTGTCCGGCATCTTAAATTTTAAGATGGCGATAAACTTTAATCTTGATCTTTAAAAAACAGTCAATTCTCACCAGGAAGTTCTTTATTTTATTAAAATTGGTTAAGCAGTAACAAATTTATAAGAAAATAAATGCAGACATGATTGGCAAGGCAATCGTATAATATGCAAAACAATGGTTGAAACCAAAATATTTTATTGCAGAACCACTACACCGATTTTGCTGATTTGTACCTTGTACGTGGCAAGAATGGAGCTTTTTTACTAATTTAAGAAAATAATTAAAGCTTGTTCGCAACACAAGAATAAACGAGCATCTTTGAACGGCACATTTTAATTTCGTCCGCCATCTTGGATTTTGAAATGGTGCGAAATATATTTAGTCAAAACTCTGATTAATTCTCTGCAAAGTGCAGTTTGTCTCATTAACATTAATTGTATAGTTCAAAAGTTATAATGAAAAAAAATTGGCCGGTTCGGTTCGGTATAACAAAAAGCCTTGTATCGGAAAACAATGAACTTTTTGCAAGCAACTTACTGTGTCTTTAACAACTGCATCTTTACTATCGGTGATCTTTGGAATCCTGTTTAATAACTTCATAACGTTTTTAGCTGCTTTTAGTCCTTTATCCAAATTAGGGGTAAAAGCTAACGAATTAGCTACGGAGCCAGCACCCATGATAAGAGCTTGACAAACTCTAAAAATAATTAAATTCGTGATTATATCCTATCTAACAAATGAATCCGTTACCTAACATACTGCTCAGGATAAAGTTGAATATATAAGGTTAGCCTTTTAAAAGCAAAAATATAAACTGCTTATATTGAAAAGATTTAGTTTTTTTTATATGCTTAATATGCCAACTTTGTGTTTTTCTAAACATCAATTATAAAGGAGAGTTTACACATGCATGGATTTGCTGGCGCCAATAAAAACTGGCGCGCCAGTAAGTTAAATTTGCAAGTGCAAACACCGACTTGCACACAAGTTATTTTTTTGCATGCATGTATCAAAAAAGTCTGCAGCTGACTGAATTTGCTGGCGCCAGTGGTGACGCATGCGCGCAGAAAAGGAAAATTTTCATGTGTAAACAAGTGCTTGCACGTCGGCTCGCCAGTTTTAAGTTCATTATTTTACATTATTTTTTATTTTCATTGTGTTTGAGCTTAAAAATTTTGTTTATTTTTGTTTTTATAGCTTAATATGGCTAAAAAAAGTGGTCAGCAGAACTGACCATACAGTTTCTTGAAGGCTATGAATGTTTTCCTTGTTTATGGGATGTACACAGTAGTTCTTATAAAAACAAAGATAGTCGAGATAATACTTCCCAAAAAATTAGTAAAATAATGACTATTGAAGGCTTTGAAGTTGCAGAAGTAAAAGCAAAAATATGATCCATAAGAAACACATATGCTTTGGAATTGACAAAAATTAAAAAAAGCCAACGTTCCGGAGCCGGTGCGAATGAAGTATACACTCCAAAAGTACCATGGTTTAAAGTACCAGACCGAATTTTAAAGAATGTTGTTTAAATAAGAGAAACTTTAGAAGAATATCAAAATGTTGCTTTGTCATTCGAAGATGGTTTTTATAGCTCGCAGGATCTTCTGCTGCAAGTTCTCCTAAAAGTTTTTCGGAAGCACCCAAAGTAGATCGACTAGCAATCCATGCGTTAACCCATGCAGATACCGGCTTTTCGTTGTTCCTTTTCCTGAATCTGTTTGATTTTTTTTTTCAATAAAAGTTTAGCGACTATTTTGCAGGCTTCCGAGAGTTCAGCCGACATATCGCGTATCGTGTACACTTTAAAAATGAAACTGGCGTGCCAGTCTTTTTAATTTTCGCACAATAGTGTAAACCTTTACTGGCGTGCAAATAGAACTGGCGCGAACACTGGCGCCACTAAATTCATGCATGTGTAAACCCACTATAATGAAAATAATCGCTTTTAAGAACTAGGATCCACACTGTTGGGGCAAGTGAGACCCAGCGAGTTTTACTTGCAAAAACTATTATACCAAATTGTGCAATAATGTATGCTTTATTTTTATTTCTGTAAGCCTCTAGGAGAGATTTTAAAAACTATTTAACAAAGAAGATGGGCCACAAAGTTAAAATTTTTAAAACCGTTCTTCCGCCAGCCGTAATTTATATTCACAAACCTAGTTGAGGTTTTAGCTGCAGGTGCTTTAAAAAAGCTTTATAGGCAGTTAAAAAATTAATTGTAGCTAATGATGAAGAAGAAATATGATGAGAAAGTTAACGGAAGAATACCAAAAGTGGTGTTTAACAGTAAAGGTGGACAAGACACAGTACGTATGTATTGGAAACGAATCAAGTGAGAACTAGGCAATGGACAAACAATACCTTCATGCAATGAGTATGTATGATGACGATTCATATGTAAATGGGCCTTGCAGCCCTTCCACTGCGACCACTAGTGGGTCTATTGTGCCTCACTTTTGAGTGGTTTCTCACTACTGTATGCCCAATCCTCCAAAAAGGTTAGCTCAGTTTAGGTGAGATATTGTTCAGATCTTCTGAATCAATCTGGGGTTTATCGAAAGTGTTTTGACGTAAACGTGCAATAGCCGGACATTCGCACAGTACATGTCTAACTGTTTCGTCATCCTCCATACAGAGTCTACATTCGGTCTCTTCGGTTATTCCCATTTTGTGCATGGGTACTCTTGGTCAACAGTGACCCGTAAAGAGTCCAGTCACTATACGGATCTCCTGTCTGGTAAGTCCAATTATATTTCTGGCCCTCTTCTGACCAGGTCCTTTAATGAACTCTTTAGAGTGAGCCAGTTCTGGTATATTCATCCAGTATTGTTGGAAGCTGTTCTCCATTCATCTCAATATGCTTAATTTAGCAGCATTGTACGATATCCCCAGGGCTGGTTCGGAGCCGAAAAATTCGGCAGGTGCTGCTTCCCTCGCTGCCTGGTCTGCGGCCTCATTTCCCTCGTGTCCAGAATGCCCTGGTATCCATACTAATGACACCTTATTATCGCTACCAAGCGCATTCAGCGAGTCCCTGCAGTTCCTTACGGTTCTTGATGAGACCGTGTAGGAATCAAGCGCTTTTAAGGCTGCTTGACTGTCATGAGTATGTCTACTTGGGTGTCGCATTTAATAAGACAGGAACAGACTGTAAAGAACTGGAAAAAAGGATAGTAAAAACAAAAAAGTTATTGGATGCCTTTTAGTATTTTATGGAGCAGAGACATAAAATAGAATGTAAAATTTAACATATATGAAACAATGGTGAAAAGCACGCTATTGTATATAATAGAGACTTGTCGCGTAACAGAAAAATACAAAACAAAAATGGAAAGTGTCGAAATGGATGCAATAAGAAGATCAATGAGAATATCTAGAACAGATCATATAAGAAATGAGATCATCACCATCAAAAAATGGGAATCGGGGGAAGGTACGGCCATGTACAAAGGATAAACGACGAAAGATTACCAAAGCAGTTCCTAGAATGACAACCAATAAGGCGCAGAAAAAGAGGCCGTTCTAAACTAGAATGGCAACACTCAATCCAAAGATCAATGAGTAAAAAAACCTGACAGAAGATGATTTTTAGGATCGAAGGAGGTGAAGAATAGGCGTCGGACAACGTAGAAAAACGTTGTAAACCGTCATAGTAGAAGTAAAAAAATAAATCTCCCAGGAAAAACTTTTTATCTCTATAGCCTTATTTAGTTATTTTTTAAAATATTTTAAAACCAAACAACAAAAGTTACCCCACTTCGTCTTAACAAACTATTATAAAAACTATGCGTAGCTATATAACAGTAGCGTGCAGTGGCATTAGAAGCAGAGGAAGCTTTAAGAAGAAACTATAAAACATAATTTTAATTAATTTTGTTTTTGGCTCGAATTTTACAGTTACAAAATTAAATGATAATATGACCTAAAATAATTCGATTTAAAAACACCGGCCTAGAAGTTGTGCTTTACGATAAATTAAAGGTTACTTACTTAAAAATATTCCCATAAATAGTATAATCATCTCTAATTAGGAATCCCCCATAATACATACAAACACTGTGTGCAATGAATGGTAAACCACGTGACAAGCCAAGCACTATAGCTCTAGCGTGCGTGTTCCTTACACTTCTTTTGACGTGAGGTATTAGTTCCTTAATATAGAGTTGATAGAATTTTTCTTCGCAACCCAATGAAGCTACAGTACGGATGTTACTAACGGCCTCTACAGCAATCTAAAAAATTTAAGACGTAAGGGGCACTCGCTATATTATGACGGAATTTTTCAATAATAAACAAGTGAAAGAATTTACACCATTTTCAACTAAAATTGTTTTATACGACCATATTATCCTTTATTTCATACTTTATTTAAATTTACTAAAATACCTAGGCTTATCGTAGCTTTGAGTTAACAATTTGAACGAATTATTTAAAAAAAAGGAGGTTTCCAAATATAGTTAATTTTGACACCTTGTTGGCAAAGGTATTTTTGTCTTGATTAACAATGAGTCCTTCAATTTTCTCTCGAGCTGTTAATTCTATTAGAATAATTATTTCCAGTTGATGTATATATCTTTTTTACCAATAGTATTTTGCAACTCTTGAATCGAAACTTTTTGCGTTGTGTATTATTTCCCTGTGTTTCTTGGACGTCTTTATTTGCCGACTTGCAAGGCGTCGATGATTTTCTTTCTGGTGTTCTGTCGATCAGATTATGTCTTTGTCAGTTTTTGTTTTTCTCCAAGGAATTAAAAATAATCTACTACTATAATCCTGTATAATATACTATATATTATTTGTTCAGACAACAGGTAGGAAGAGTGGACTATATGTTATGTCATAGGTTTGTTTAAGGAAATCTACAACTGCTTATTTCTAAAGCACTTACTACTATGTCGGTTTAGAACGTTTTTCTACGTTGTCCGACGCCTATTCTCCACCTCCTTCGATCCTGACAATCATCCTCTGTCAGATTCTTTTGACTTATTGATCTTTGGATTGACTGTTGCCATTCTAGTTTAGGACGCCCTCTTTTTCTGCGCCCTATTGGTTGCCATTCTAGGACCTGCTTTGGTAATCTTTCGTCGTTCATCCGTTGTACATGGCCGTACCATATCAGTTGCCTTTTAGTGATGTCATCCGTTATGCTTCCCTCGATTCCCATTCTTTCTTTTATGATTTCATTTCTTATGTGATCTATTCTAGATATTCTCATTGATCTTCTTATTGCATCCATTTCGACACTTTCCATTTTTGTTTTGTATTTTTCTGTTACACGACAAGTCTCTATTCCATACAACAGCGTGCTTTTGACCATTGTTTCATATATGTTAAATTTTACATTCTTTTTTATCTCTCTGCTCCATAAAATACTGTTAAGACATCCAATAACTTTTTTTGCTTTATTACTATTCTTTTTTCCAATTCTTTACAGTCTGTTCCTGTCTTATCAAATGTGACACCCAAGTATGCATACTCATTGCATGGAGATATTGTTTGTCCATTTTCTAGTACTAACTCACTGGATTCGTTTCCAATACATAAGTACTGTGTCTTGTCCACGTTCACTGTTAGTCCCCACTTTTGGTATTCTTCTGTTAACTTTCTCATCATATACTCCATGTCTTCTTTATCATTAGCCACAATTACTTGGTCGTCAGCAAACTGTAGTGTGTATATGGTAAATCGGTCGTTAAGTTGTATTCCCATGCCGTGCACTTTACGTTTCCAGTTTTTTAGAGCTACTGCGATATATATTTTAAAAAGAGTTGCATAGATACAACATCCCTGTCTTAAGCCTTTTGTTACCAGGAATTCTTTTGAAAGTCGATTTCCAATTTTAATTTTAGATTTTGACCCTTTGTATAGTTCTTTTATCGCTTTTATGTATGTATGATTGATATTAGTTTGCTCTAAAACTGTCCATAATTTTTCTACTGGAACGGTATCATATGCTTTTTGTAGGTCCACAAAGGTAACATGAGTCTCTATATTTCTGGCGCTCCTTTTCTCATTTACTTGTTTAAGACAAAAAACATTATCACTACAAGATCTGCCTGCGCGAAACCCACTTTGCTATTCTTCTTCTTGTTCATGAAAATCATTCTCTATTAGATCTCTAAGAATCCTACCGTACAATCTACTTAGAGTACTGGTTACTGAAATTCCTCTGTAATTGTTGCAATCCAGCTTGTTTCCTTTTTTATGTATTGAGGATATGAATGCAATTTTCCAATCATTAGGTACTGGATGTCCGTTTATGCATTGATTAATAATATATGCAAAGCAAAGCACTTACCGAGTCGATTTTCTTGCTTCTTTTCTGCAAGGCCCTGCTCACAGCATCACCATTACCAAGTTGAGTGTAGGTAGTACTAGTTTAAAATATATTTAGACAGTTGCGGGTAAGAAGGAAATACGCGGGAAAAATTAAAATTAGGAAAAAACCTAAAATTAATGGAAAACGCTTGTGCTTGTGTGAACATTGTTTGTCCGTTGCGTGTAACTGTCAGTTTTTGTGTAGATTTGGGTTTAGTTCAGGCTTTTTTAATAGTTAATAGTACAGCCGTTTTATCTGACTTTTTAAAATAATTTTACTTTACATTTTATGTGCTGGTGGATTTGTCTATAAGCAACATTAAGTAGTGATATCAGTCCTGGTGAGGTGGGCTTGCGGAAATTAATATAAGTATCTTGAAATCTTAAACTCTTTAGGACCTGTGCGTTTTGGCCAGATGATGAAATTATCATATATGTACCTCGTTCGAACACAAAGGCTTAAGTTTGTAAGGTTATAAACGTTGTAGGCTAGTCATAGTATTATTTTTGAAGTGTAAACTTCTTTAGGTGCGTTTAGCAGTTTTTGTGGCCAGTGAATTGAACTGAGCCGTCAGGCTCGGCTATGTAACGCTCATTCCGGTGAAGTCGGCTCGCGTCGACTAACTGTAAGACGAACATTCAGCGAGCGATATGATGATGCAGATGAAGGCCAGAATTATGAATTTCGCCTTTACACTTCTGCCGTGTGGTCTTAAGCACACACAATTTTTTATTATTATACCTTTGTTGAATTTTGTAACGAAATCCTATATCCTTCATTTTCTCCAAACGATAGTCTTCTTTGGAAAAAGATCGCTAAGGCCATAAAAGGAAAAAAAGCGATGACGACCAAACCGAGTTTCCATTGAAAATAAAGTGAAAGCCCCAGCGATAGAGCAAGAGCTGCAAAGGAGTTCATAATAGCTCCAATTCGTTGTCCTGTAGCCTAAAAATATTAATGGTCATTTGAAAAGTACAATAAATATGCGATAATTGTTTTACACACTTAGAAGTGGTACTGGTGGTACACATTCAGGGTTAGGTTATTAGGCAGCATGTGCCACCGGTGATGGACGAAGAATTTCATAATATGTGATAAACGCAAGAAAAAGGTCCAAAATAAAAATCTATGAATTTACTATTTACAATAAAATGTTAATATTTGCAAAAAAATCGTCAATAGCGCGTGTTACCAAAAGCATCTTTTGCGCATCGTCGCGAATGTGTTAATAATGTCAGGTGTAAAGTTTAAGGGTGTCAAATGTGGGGTTAAAGAGTGTCAGGGTTGGTGTTAAAAGGTGTCAAGTGAGATGTTAAAGGGTGTAGGTGTAAGGTGAAAAAATGTCAGGTGTAAAGTTAAAGTGTCATTATATGGTGTTATATGTGAACTTAAATGGTGTCAGGTGTGGGGGGAAATAGTGTGGTGACAGGTTAAATATTCAAATGCTAGAAAGGGTTCAGCACAGAGTCACTAAAAATACAGTACCAGGAATTGTGTGATAGACGGGTAAAAGGTGACTTAAAAGAAGCCCATAAGATTGTGCAGAATTACTACACCGAAAGTATTTACTACTTTTACCAATATTAACTTAAGATATTATAAATGTGACAATAGTTAACTCCTAAAAAAAACTATTTAAGCACTTTTTTGTACATTTTTTTAAAACATAACATAGGTAAAAATAAACACGCATTTTCATCAAAAAATGCTGTTCCAGGTGCGGGGTTCAATGGTATCAGGTAGCCCACATATATGGTGTTACATGCAGTGCTAAATGGTGTCAGGTGTGGGGCTAAATGATATCAGGTGTGGGTTAAATAATATCAGGTATGGCGTTAAAAGCTTTCAGGTGTGGCGAGAAATGCTGTCAGGTTTGACGTGAAATGGTGTCAGATGTCAGGTTAAATGGTGTCAAATGGGAGCTTAAATAATGTCAGGTGGGAGGTTAAATGGTGTCAGGTGGGAGCTTAAATGGTGTCAGGTGGGAGCTTAAATGGTGTCAGGTGGGAGCTTAAATGGTGTCAGGTGTGGCGTGAAATGCGACGTGTCAGGTGTGGGGTTTAATGGTATCAGGTGTCAAGTTAAAGGCTAAATACTAATGCGGCAAGGGGGTTAGCGCAGAGCCACTAAAATAACTATAGAGACCAGGAACAAACTATATAAAATAGAGGCTTAAAATAAATATTTAACTTACCATTGCGGGATAGGCGACAGAGAGGTAAGTTAATAGAAACCTATAAGATTGTGCAAAATTATTACATCATAGACATCAATATATTCACCAATATAAATTTAATAGATATGAATTTAATACAGTACAATGTTCCAAAATACAAAGGAACACCTTTTTTAAATCGAATAGTTTATCAGTGAAAAGCCCTTAAAGAGGATACTAATAACAATATTTTATTAATCACTAAAATTACCTACCCTGGTTTAACATTGCGGGATTGGCCACTGATATGTGACTAAATTATATTGTGCAGATTGTGTGAGTAAAATGGTATCAGGTTTATGGTTAAATGATGTCACGTGTGCTATTAAATGGTGTCAGGTATGAGGTAAATTGTTGTCAGGTGTGGGGTTAAATAGTGTCAGGTGTGAGGTTCAATGGTATCAAGTGTGGAGTTAAATGGTGTCAGATGTGCAGTTAAAGTGTCAAGTGAGGGCTAGTAGTAGTAGTAGTAGTAGTAGTAGTAGTGTGGGGTAGGCTCTAGGCCTGGCGACTAGGCACATGAAGCGCTCTTTTCGCCAACCCCCGGGCATCCCCCCTACTGCGCCCTTCTTTCGCTAAGGAATCTGCCCGTCTTCTGTACAAAGGCCAGAATATCGGGCCACCTCAGATTCAGAAGGTCCTCCGTCTCAAAGGCTTTCTCTTCGAATACCTCTCTTCTTGCCTCCTTCACTCTCATCTTTGCCAGGTGTCCTTGTAGGACGCTGTGTCCGGTCAGGACTCCCACTATGGCTCCCACCTCTCTTTGTGTTCCACGGAGCAGCCAGTCCCTACGGGATTTGCTGTAGCCTGTCACATACTCCATCGCCTGTCTGGCGTTTCCTGTGTTGGTCCATTCCCTTTGTATCTCTTTCTGGGTCCACTCTGATAGGACTTCATTTGCCCTCTTGTGAGCCCCAGGAAAGGCTCTGGCCCGACGCATTTCTGCTGGGATCCTCCCCTGGCGAGTCCGTCCGCTTTCTCGTTTCCGGGGACTCCCATGTGGCCTGGGACCCATACGAGCTCTACCTCGCTTACGCCGGCCAATTCTTGTAGTGCATCCGCACACTCCTGCACCAAACCTGCGGACATGGTTGGTTTACACAGTGCTTTCAGCGCAGCTTGACTGTCTGAACAGATGCAGAGGCGTTTTCCTGTTTCGTTCCTAATTTCTTCCTCCTATGTTACCGCCAGTATAGCGTAGACCTCTGCCTGGAAGACTGTTGCACTGGATCCCAGCGAGTAGCTTTTTCCAATGCCCTTGCTTTCCATGTACACTTCTGCACTTGTCGAATTCCGGTCTGTCAGCCTTGATCCGTCTGTATAGCAGACCGTGGCGTCGCTATACAGACGGATCCCCCCCCCCTTGGCGGTATGGTTACACGGTATCTCCTTTTCTCCCTTAACCGCTTTTCTGGTATCGCTAGCCTGTACGTCGAAAAAGGAATCACCTTTTCCGTCACAGTCGCGATCTCCGAATGTCCTTTTTGTCCACCGCTCCTTCTCCACACGCCCGCGTCCCTTATCCTAAGGTATGCTGCTATCGCTTCCTTCTTTATCCAGGTGGACAGCGATGAGATACCCAGGATCGTATTTAGGGCTATGTTAGGAGTAGACCTTAAAGCTCCGGTGATGCTCAAGGTCGCCAGCCTCTGCATGCCCTCGAGCATTTTGGCGTTAGTGGTTTTCATTGCAAGTGAGGGCTAAATATTCATGTAGAAAGGAAATTAGTACAGACTGTTGCGCAGCCAGGAATATGTCTTGTGTATTCATGAAATATGTGGAAAATATCTGAAAAAAAAATTATAGCCTTGGGGGGACCAAGCCCGCTTTGATGTGTCCATGGGCACAGCCACTAAAATACCTATTGAGACCAGAAACAAACCACAGACATAAAAGAAAAAAATTTCCAAAGATTTTCCTAAATACAAAGAAATAACTTTTTGTCTAGAATCGAACTTAAAAACATTAGCACTAATTTTGTACATTGCTTTTAAACAAAAATTATTAATACATAAAAAGTAACGTTTTATCAGGGTGACGCGCCTACTTCAAACTTTCATAATAATAATAATTAGTTTTGAATGAAATGCTGTCAGGTGTGGAGTTAAATGATGTTAGGTGTGGGGTAAAATAACGTTAGGTGTTAAAATAGTATCAGGTGTTTAGTAAAATGTTATAAGGTGTATGGTTAAATGATATTAGGTGTAGTTTGGTTTTGACGTAAACTATTATCAGGTATGAATAGTGTCAGGTGTGGAGTAAAATGGTGTCATTTGTGAAGTTGAATGTTGTCAGCTTCTAAATTAAATATAGTCAGGTGTAAAGTTAAATAATATCAGGTGTGAGGGTTAATGGTGTCAGGTATGGGGGTAAATAATATTAGATGTAAGGTTAAATGATATCAGATGTGGGATTAAATGGTGTTAGGGCTGGAATAAAATGATGTTAGCTGTGGAGTTGAATTTTGTCAGAGGTCGAGTTGAATGTTGCCAGGTGCTAAATTAAATAACGTCAGGTGGTAAGTTAAATGATGTCAGGTGTGAGGGTAAATGGTGTCAGGTGTGGGGGTAAATGATTTCAATGACCTTTGGGTTGGGGTTAAATACGGTCAGGTGTGGGGTTAAATACGGTGAGGTGTGAGGTTAAAAAGAAACAGGTTTTAAGCTAAACGGTGTCAGGTGTGGGGGTAAATGGTGTCAGGTGTAGGTTTAAAAAGTGTGAGGTATGTCGGGGTTAAATTTGTTAGGTTTTGGGTATAATGTGTCAGGTATAAAGTTAATTTGTCAGGTATAATGTTCAATGGTATTAGGTGTGAAGTTAAATGGTGTCAGGTGTGAGGGCAAATAGTTTTAAGTGTGTAGTTAAAGGTGTTTTAAGGTTCCAGGTTTAGGCTTTAATGTACTAGGTGTGGGGTTAAATAGTGTTAGGTGTGGGCTTTAATATGTCAGTTGTATGGGTTGAATGAGTAGTAGTGGGAGTAAATGAGATAGGTGTAGAAATTATGTTATATTATTATGCCGCTTCTGAAATCAAATATATATTTAAATTCTTATTAATTTTTTTGTGTTTTAAGAAGAAATCAAACATATTTTACGTGTATAAAAGAAATATGTTGCTTACACCTTGCACCTGAGCTGCGTCACTAGCGAGTCGGGCGCACAGTGCTCCTACTCCATTAGTATTTCTATCAAAAAAGCCCATTTCTTGATTTAGGACTGTCTCAAACATTTGAGTTCGTAATCTAAGTGTTAGTTTTTCGCCGGCGTTTCCAAACATGTACATCTATAGAAAAACAAATATTTTTATTAAAAATATTAAAGGAAAATTAGTTATTGTTTAACTAAGCGTAAACTTAGGTTTCTAGTTTTAGTTTAATTTTTAAAATATTTCAGTAAGTATTTTCTAATACATTACGAAATAATCATTCGTTATTCTAATTTTTTTAAAAACCTAAGCTACCGCTTCTTTAGAATTAATATAACTTACTTGTAAAAATGTAGCTATCATTAAAATAAATCCTGTAGCAACAAAATATATGCAGTAAATATTTGTGTTGGATCTTATATATTCGCTATCATTGTCTTGTAAGACCTGTTCAACAAAAGTAAAAGTATTTTAGGGGTAGGTTTTACATTCAATTATTAAACAAATTTATTTAAAAAATATATTTTTCCATTAACTCTTTGCAATGTTATTAAGGCGTTAGCATGAACATTTTGTGCATCCCTTAACTTTTACACCAGTATTTACTAAAGGGTCTAAAATACTAAAGTAAAGTTCTTAAAACTTGGTCTAGCTTTTGATTAAAGGTTTAACTCATTTTTTTTTGCCCTGAATGTAATAGCTTTTGATATAATTATTTATAAATACTTTACAATATAGGGCACCTTTTTTCATTGTTACATTGTCATTATGTCCGCAAAAAACTTAAAAATAAATAAAAATAATATTTTTGTTTAAAAATGGCAGCCATATTGAAACCTCCTGTAAGTAAGTGTCAGCTGTCCACTATATTTTACATGTTAATTATTTAGACAAGACTTATTGTGCTATTGCAGCTTAGCGTAAAACAAATTTTTGCAGTAAGTTTGACCTGTAAGTATTAAAAAATAGACAAACCAGTCGGTATCAAGTTCATAGACTTTAGTACTAGACCTTGGTCTAAGTGCTAAGTTTTATTATTTTATTAAAGACTGGTTATAACGTCTATAAATGTAGCTTTATTATTATGTATGTTTATGTAAAACTTTATTTACCTATAAATTAGTTTGCTCAGCAATAAGAACTTGTTTTGTTGTTCTTGTAGAGAATTTTTTAACAAAAAATATACTTTAAATAAGTTAAAAGTCTACTAATGACACGTACATACAATACAATACACCTTGATTGCCCAGTCGCGAAAAGGCATCTGCATTTAGTATAATGTTACATAAGTATGTCTAAATAAATTTAAAAAATAGCTGAAATCAGGAGAAAGATGAATGAGATAATTTTTGCCTAGTCACAACAGCAATAGAAACGATTGTTTGGATTATAAAAAAGCGCGCGTGTTTATTCTGTACTAATTTTCCAATTTTTGTTTACTAAAGTTTTTGGTGTCATATCCCCATCCCACTGTTCCATGACTACTAATGAACTTTGATTTACTATGGATATTATATATATATATATATATATATATATATATATATATATATATCTATATATATATATATATATATATATATGTCATATTTTTCTCGTCACTGGTGGTCCAACTGATTTTTTTAAACAAGATTTAGGTTCGGTTTGGTTCGGTTCGGTTCGGTTCGGTTCGGTTCGGTTCGGTTCGGTTCGGTTCGGTTCGGTTCGGTTTGGTTCGGTTAAATTTTTTGAAAACCAAGGCAATTTTCCAACGGTTTTTTTAGTAAATATCCTTCTAAAATAGAATTTTTTAGATGTATAGTCATTATTTTTATTGGCCCGCTTCATTTTTCTTTACAGAAAACATAAAATACAAGTCAAACCGAGCATTATCGTTTAGTATCAAAGGTAAACCGAGGACTTAAGAAGTAAACCAACGGTGCAACTTAGTGGATTACTTTCGATGCTGAAGCGAACAAGTTATTTCCTTCGTATTTTTATTTTTGTGTAGGTAAAAATTAAGCGGGCTAAGAAAAATTAATCATTCTATAAGTAGACAATTTCCTTTTTTAAGGACATATTAAAAAATAGTTCGAAAATTGCTTTGGTTTTCAAAAAATTCTAAAAGTAATTATTCTTTATTAAAGAGAAATCCTACCTTACTTTTGTTTACGAGAATCAGCTGGACCACCAGTGACGTAAAATTATGACATATATTTTTAGGATCTATAGACCGGTATGGACCGCGGCTTGGATGTAGCGATTTTTTAAGATTTTAAACAGTTTGAAGGAGTGTTAAACAGAAATAATGTAATGTTATATTCTAATACCTATAAGTACCATCAATAACAACAGTAACGGATGACTTGGTCATACGCTTACCTGTAGAATACTACCAAATAAAACTGCAAATATTGGCATAGCACATCCCATCGTTGTCGCTCCCATGGTTCCCATAAATAAAAAAAACCATTCTGGAGAATTCATTTTTACAATTGACCAGAGTGATGCTGTTTTGACGAACGAGTCTGTGTAGTTTTCTTCCATGTCGTCTACGGCCTAATCTCAACAAGTATAAAAACAATAAAGTAAAAGTTTTGACACAAATCAAGAAAATATTTTTTACAAAATCTTTCGAAAGTAGTAAAAATCACTGATAATATAAAAAAAATCCCTCTTTGTTGTTCAATTCCATAACCTGACTTCTAAAAAAAATGCTTTTAACAAAGGGCGATAAATCCGAAATTTTATTTAATCTTAATTCTTTTCGGTCCTTCATAAACTTTGCAGAATCCCTTCTACACTTGCCTGTATTTATTTGGAAATTAAGCAATTACTAACCGATCAAAGCGACGCACAGTAATCTGGGGCTAGGTCATAAGTGGTCAAATCCGACTTCCTGATAACATCCTCAACCGATGCTAATTGAACCCTTAAATGACCCCAGGAATTTGACGCATTAAAAGTTAATTCTTGAATTTATTCTTTTTTTTAGTTATACAGGGTTCATTTAGTATCATTTTGGTGCATAATCACCTGTCATCAGCCTGAAGTAAAAAAATAAAACAAATTATAAGTAAGGCAAAAATTTTTCGTGGAAGAAACTAGACATTTGCGTGTAGGGTAAGGATTCAGCTTTTAAGCAGTATCGAAAAAATTGTAAGAGCGTTTTGGTTTTTACGTTAAATTTTTTTAATAAAACGTTATTTTAAAAATAGTTCCTCTTACGTTGATAGAATAGATCGTTTAAAGTCCGCTTTGGTCCGGCTTGCTGGTATATAAGTATGATGTCCCAAGGCTTACTGAGTAAATCTATATTATACATTTACCCGCCCTGACCCGCCCATGACGACAATAGAGATAAACTTTGTGTTACGAATGTTGTCGGGTGCGTTATTATTGCCACCAAGCATTTCTTACGGGATTTGCTGGTGACATCATTATGACGGACACGGACAAAATTTATTCGCCACACAAATTTTGTCCGTTACGTGATATTAGTGCTCAGCAAATCACGCTAGACACACTTGGTGGAAAATAAAATAAAAAATATAAATAAAAATTATACTTTTACCTTCATTCGTTTTAACTTATACCTTAAGTTGCATAGCTATAGAAACCATATTAAATTTAAAAGTATAAAAAATCTTATTCGCTTCTCAATGTACTTCTTTTCTAAAAAATGTGTAGCTGATAAAAATCGCCAGCGCAGCGTTATATTATTACCGCATGTTGTTTCTTTCCAAAACTTATCTTAGTTGGCCGCGCTTGTTTAAATATTAAAAAAATTAATAGGTATGCAAAAAGTTAGACTAAGAAAACAGCTAGCGAAACCAGAAAAAAATCCTTAAAATTTTCTTTATTAATGATAAAATGAATTTTAACTGCTTTCTCACCTAGCCAGATCACTGTGCGACGCCGACGCGGCCAATAATACGTTAACTCGTTTTTATTTTTTAAGTCAAACAAAATCATTTATTTTTTATTTTAGGTTAAGTTTTTAAGTCTAGGGTTACCAGATGAAAACGTCTCTAACCAGGACCAGCCGTCAAGAAAATCCGGACAAAATCCGGACGTCAAAATTTTTTCGATGCCACACAAAAAATCAACTTTTTTTTATTGAAACAATAACTAATAAATAACATAATATACCTACTATTTTATAGGTACTTTTCACTGCTTAGTATTTTATTCAACAGTGTTGAATTTTTAGGCAGAAGTACAAAATCGTAAAATTCTGAGCAGCTCATATTTCTTAAATTGTATGAAGTCATGAGTATTCCTTTTACAGAAGATAAAAGCAGCCTATTTCTTTCTTTGGTCCACTGGGTAGAAATAATAAAATATTTTGCCCATTTTTCGTGGGTAGGCAGATTGTGGTCATCAGAAATAAAATTGTCTGATATGTACTTTTTTAGATTACAAACTTCATCAAAGAAATTGTGTGCAACAAGGCGAAATTAATAATACTACTTTAAGCGGGGTCTTAACATAACGTTTTACCTTACGTCTTGCCTGTCAGTCAAAAGGGTCAAGTATGACAGTTGAAAGACTAGCGTAGATACTTGATAGTTTTAACGTACGTTTTTAGATCAGTTTTTGATTCAAAACGATGGTTTTATTGGAAAACAATGCGTGATCCGGCCAGTTCTCTAGGCGGTCTTCCGTCTTAAATCAGTTCCAGTAAAACGTCCGTTTTTCCGTCTACACACAAAGTTTTACTTGATGCGTTGTGACTGAACAGGCAAGATGTAAGGTAAAACGTTATGTGAAGACCCCGCTTAAAGGTGAATTCACACTGCTAAATTTATCGACGATTATTGTTTAATTAAATTTTTTGAAACTAGTTTATTTTGCGTTATTTGATGTTTATAAAGGCGGCTACTTTAAAATCTGGACGTTTATGAAAAATCCGCCCGGACCCACCCGGACGTAGTAAAAATCCGGACATGTCCGGATTAATCCGGACGTCTGGTAACCCTATTTAAGTCAAAACATTATGGTTAACCAACCTTTTCTTGCTCTTCCAGAACAACATCGTCATCTTGGTTTTGTAATGACACCTTTCTGTCTGTAATACTTCTTTCAAATTCATCATCAGATTTTGCTTGAGCCGTTACCAAAGCGAAATATTCTTTACCTATATTAATAAAACGCATTCTCAGAATAAAAACAGTAAAATTAAATATTTTGGGGATTGAGGAAAATATTTTTATGCTGGACAAATATATTATTTGTGCATAAATTATTTTATCCTAAATGCGCACTTGGTTTGACTGTTAACACTTGATATCCTACCACCCAGTTCTCAACAATTTCTCAACTGTATCATTCTACTCAGTTTAACACTGTTGACTTGTTTAAAGCTTATATTGTTATTATGTGCTTTAGTATAACAAGTTTGTGTTTTTTAAATTTTAAATATATATATATATATATATATATATATATATATATATATATATATGTTTATGCTTTTTTCTCTTAAGTAAAATTACCTAAATCCATAAGTTCACTGTGTGTTCCTTGCTCTACAACTAATCCATTGCTTAAGACTATGATTTTATCGGCATTTCTTATGGTTGAAAGTCTGTGAGCCACAATGATTGTGGTACATTCTTGACTTGCCTAAAGTGAATTTTATCTACAAAATATTTTATTATAAAAGAATTAAAGCATATGATTAATAAATGGTTTAAAAAACAATAACTTTAAAATAGTCATATTTTTCGGGTATATAACTAACTATCACTAGAGACCTTGAACAGTTGTTAATAATGGTCAAGTGTATACCATTGAAAGAGCTATTAACTAAGCTTGATATATACTTACTGAATCCAAAGCAGCCTGAACCTTAGCTTCACTATTTGTATCCAATGCTGATGTCGCTTCATCTAGTAGTAAAATAGTAGGGTTCCGTATTAAAGCTCTTGCAATAGCAATTCTTTGTTTCTGACCACCAGATAACTGGGCCCCTAAAAATGTCCAATAACATTGTAAATAAAAACAAAGCTTTTTAACGAAAGACGTAACCTTTAAGAGCTTAAAACTCACAAATGGAAATTTAAGAAGACATATAGTTGCACCAAAAAAAATTATGTGGTCAAGAACCTGCTTAGAATTAAATTTGAAACAGCAAAAGAATATTAAAATAACATTTAAAAAAATAGGTGTATAATTGAAATTCTAATTTACAAATAAACAAATCTCCAAAATTGTTAATAAGAATAATTTAGATTTTCACAATAAAAATAAATAACCGGTGACCATAAGAATATTCCAAAAAATAATAATAAAAACGTTTTTGCAATCATAAATGAAACAGTATCGTATAATAAAAAAAATAAAAAATAGGTTATCATACGAGGCGCAAGATAGCTAACTACCTTAATAAATTGCAAGAACAATTATTTGCAAAAATATTATTTTTATATACTTTGATATAATTTCAAAAACCAGATTTAACGGGGGGTACAGTTGAGCAAATTTATGAATAAAATGGTTTTAAAATTGAGATAAACCATGATAAAAAGGCCAAGAAAGGAAACTCAGACCCGCGAATTTGTCCAGTCTGTCACGGTCTACCAAATATGTTTTGGACGGTGCAAAATTTAAATCATGCCTTGGACGTTTATTATCTTGGGTATTACTTTGTGTATTATAACATTTTTATCTACCTCTTTCTCCTACAATAGTTTGATATCCATTAGGCAGTTTTTGAATAAATACATGCGCGTTTGCCTTTTTGGCAGCATGAACAATGTCCTCCTTGGTAGCTTCGTGATTGCCAAATTTTATATTTTCTTCAATACTTGTGTCAAACAGAACCGGTTCTTGACCTACAACGCCAATAAACTTTCTGTACCAACTTAGGTCAAGATCTTTAATATTTATGCCATCTACAAAGACCTATAAAACAAATTTTGAAGCATTTTTTATTACAAAACAAAATTATATTTATTTAAAATGGCGGATAGGTTTAATGCTTAGACTAATAAACATTCTCAGAATAATAGTCTAAGGTTTATAGCTAGAAGTTTATGTACTTAAATTATAATTAAGGATTTATTTGGATTTGGTAAACATACCTACCTTTCCTTCAGTAGTGTCATAAAATCTTTGAATCAACTGTAATACAGTTGATTTACCACAACCAGAGCTCCCAACAAGTGCAACTGTTTGACCAGCAGTTATTTCCAAATCGACTCCCTGTAAAACCTGAAAAATGTTGCTAATTAGCATATCTATTTTATCTATTTGGCCTTCGATCCATCTTTGGACATAGACCTCCCCGAATATCTTCACCTCTTTCCTGTCTAACGCCGTATTCATCCATCTAGTTCCTGCATGATTTTCAAATCGTCTGCCTATTTTGGGGCCTTTCCTCGCTTCTTTTATTTTCCCAAGGTCTCCAGTTTATAATATATTTGTTCCATCGATCGTCTTTCTGTCTAATATTATGACCGGCAAATTTCTATTTTAATTTTGCTAATTCTCCTCTGATATCCCTTACTTTTGTTTTAATTCTTATCCATTCATTCCTTTTTCTATCTGAAAAATAGATTGGTTATACACTTTCGGTACTGAGGATATTTTTTATTTTTTAATATGTAGCTTAATTTACCGAATGCTGCCCAGTCCAATCTAACTTGTCTCTTGATTTCAGCTGTTTGGTTTTCTTTTATTAGTTTAATAATTTGTCCCAGGTATATATATTCCTCTGCTTGTTCTA
Organism: Aspidapion aeneum; assembly: GCA_963576565.1. Lineage (NCBI taxonomy): Eukaryota > Metazoa > Arthropoda > Insecta > Coleoptera > Brentidae > Aspidapion > Aspidapion aeneum. The sequence continues at coordinate 23,306,930 of OY755043.1, forward strand.
TTTTCTCTTGGTTTATTCTGATCGTGATATCTTCATCTGTGTTTGTTATGATTTTAGTTTTAGTGTAGTTTATACTCAAGCCTATATTTTTAGCTGCTGTATTCAGTTCTTCCAGCATTTTTATCAGTTTTGTTCTTTCTTATCTGTTATTACTGCGATATCATCAGCATATCTTAGGTGGTTTAAGTATTGTCCGTTTACTTAATGAATATTTCTTTCCAATCCCAAGTTTTTAAAAACATCTTCTAGGGCCTGGTTAAATACTTTAGTGGATATTGTGTCACCCTGCATGACACCTCTTCTTATGCGGATTGGCTTGATTCCTTCGTGGATTTTCATTGATGTTGTTGCTTCGCTATATATATTGGCTATTAAATCTGTGTATCTGTGATCTGTTCGGCTATTAATTAAAGATGCTTTTACTGCCCAGTGCTCAATGCATTCAAAAGCATTTTCGAAGTCTATAAACGCAATATATAGTGGAATGTTGTATTCCTTGGCTTGTTCCATTAGGATTTTCATGGTTAATAGCTGGTCAACTGTACTTAAACCCTTTCTGAAGCCTACTTATTATTTTTATTGATATCCGTCAAATTTTGTTGTTAGAGTATCTGTTAATATTTTCATGAAAAGCTTATAAATTACACTCAGGAGTGTTAGAGGTCGATAGTTTTTTAGGTCTGCTCTATCGTCTTTCTTGTTATGAATAATGGTTATGGATTCATTCCACTTGTTTGGAATTATTTAAAAAATATAATAATTAGCATATATTTTAATTTATATAATATATAACGATATTATATATGTATTTTAAGTATACATAACCGGTTAAGCAAGCACATGACACAACCATAAAGCAAACGAAAGGTTCAGTCAATCCTATTTTTATTTATGCCATATAAATTTTTCAATCATCATCAGGTAAAAATATTTTAAGTAAGAGTCAACGTAAATATTTCCATTAAGACATTAAGCAAAAATATTAATAAGTGCCTACTTTTTGTATTTTTGTTGCGCCAAAAAATGATTACTTACTAATCATAAAGTTTCCTACTATACGATAGTTAAGTAGCTTTAAGAGCGTCGATAAGAGGAAGGGGGTAATCGGTGTAATTACCCCTTACCCCTTTAATATAATAAGTAAATTGTAAATAATAAATTATGGTAATTTATTACAGCATGTTTTTTTTCATTTCCCAAATCAAAAAGCCCCCTTTACCCATCCCAAAAAAAAAATATCGACGCCGGGCTTGAATAGGTTAACTATAAATCCGGATATCGTTAAATTAAAAGTAGCCCCAACTAGACCATACTTACAGGAACATCTTTCCTGGAGGGATAGGTGAATTTAACATTTTCTAATCTGATATTTCCTTTAATACACTTTGGCCGTTCTCCTTTGTTTTTGGATAAATTAATTTGTGGCTGCGACTCAATAATTTTAAATATTCTTTCACCCGATGATTTCGCCACTGAAAACAGTTCTATAAATGGGGCCGCCACAATGAAACTTTGGCTGCCTGCCATGACGCTGAAGAAAACCTAAAATGTTAAAATTATGACAGAAAACTGGGACGTAGCAGAATAATTACTCAAACAATGAAACATTTTGGGTCAGTAATTTTAACTTACTAAATTAAATAAGACAAGGTACTATGCTAACTGCTACAGATAAAGTCAATATAAAAGTAAAAAGATTTGTGGAGGATAAGATCCAACTAAACTTGTTTTGTTTATCCTGGGCTCTCACTATCATAGTCTATTCAGGATCAAATCTTCTAGTTTCACAAAGATCTAGCAAAGTTGATTGAGGAAGTCCGCTGCTTTCATTTAAACTGGCGATGGCGGCTAGATTTCGAAACGCGCACCTCTCTTTTTTACTCACGTATTATAGTTATCTCCTGAAAAATCCGTTTACGTTCCCGTTTTAACCCCTCATTTTATTTACGACCACACTTAGGCTGAAGGCGCAGTTAAAAATACAAGCAACTTAATACATAATTTTGACGTTGATGAAAGGCCCTATATATTTTGGCACATTCTTTTTGCCGGGCTCTCTGACTAATAAAAACTTAACAACTTTTTTATTTAAGTAGTGTACGCAGAGGGTTAAGCGCCCCCCCCCTCAGTGCCACTGAATATTGACTCCCAAAACATGAGTTTTCCCTAAAAATCAAGATTAAAACGTATCGATCAAGGATCCACTTTTGCGTATATAAAATATCAAAAACAAATATTAATTCTAGATTAAAGATTACAAAAAAATATATTGAAAAGGTATTCTTCCTTGAGTTTTCTTGGGCAAAATCGTTGATGTTTTCATCAAAATTTATATTTTTATAATGCTTCCCGCTACGGAGATGGACTATTGGAGAAGACCAGCAGGGAAATCAAGAAGAGAAAGTGTTACAAATCAAAGAATAAGAGAAATTATGACAGTAGGTGGACGTACTTTAGTGGATGATATAAGAACAAAACAACTGGTGTGGTACGGACATATACAAAGAATGAATGATGAAAGACTACCTAAATAAATACTACAATGGAAACCCACTGGTCGAAGAAAACGAGGACGGCCAAGGAGAAGCTGGAGAGAAGGAATAGACAGTGAAATAAGAATAAGAGGCCTAGATGATGAATTATGGACAAACAGAAACGAGTGGAGATTGGGTATCGGAAGACGTAGAACGTTGTAAAACCGATAAATATATATATATATATATATATATATATATATATATATATATATATGATTTAGAATTTATTAAATGAGCAATCTGAAATTATCGCATAATTTCACTTAGACCTGCCCAGCTGCATTATTATCGTTATAAGGACTATGTAATTAAAAAAATCATCCCCTCTCCCCCCTCTTTCCTTCAACTTTGACTATAACCTTAGTGAAAACCACGTTACTCCTCTCAAATCCGCACTTGCTTCGCGTGTAATGACCATCATAACATACTTGTTCTATTAATTACTATTTCTTACTGTAATCATATTTCCTGGGGTATAGACAGGGTTCTTTTCATCTTTTTCATCCAATAGAAGTTTGACTCCGTACCAGAAGGCCAAGCCGTTACAGGCGAACGAAAAGAACCAAAATGTTCCATAGAAAATTCCTTGCAGCAATTGCTTTCTAATGCTACTTTTCTTTGCGACCTCAAGTTTTTCACAGTACCTATAAATTGGAAAACTTTTTGGTAATTACCTCTACTTTTGTAACTACTCACACTCAAGAATGTGATAGGATCTCTTGCTGCCTGGCATACAGAATGTGAAGAAAACGCATACAGTCATAGCCAGGTCTTTTCATGTGATATAGATAAAAATCAGAATGTGACAAGAAAATTTTTATCATATTTCTATCACATTTTTAGGATATGCCAAAGGATATTATAAGAATTTGATTGTCCCATTCCAGGAAGAGCCTTAATTTAATTAACGGAACTCTAAGAAGCTGCCGATAAGTTGCGATGGTACTTTGGGACTAGGAGCGTCACCTCATTCGGGTCCCCTACATGGCCTGGGCTTTGCCTTGTCCCTCTTGTATGAGCTCTCTTATATGGACCTATTTGTACTTTGCTCTCCCAAGAGATCGCACCAGAGGCCTCGAGAAGCCTTAGCCAGTCCACTATTGCTCCCGATCATCGATCGGTATATCAAGTCTTAGTACCGTAAAAAAATTTGACATTTATTTTTTTCTAATCTTTTATGTAAATAATAATGATGTTATTTGACAAGGTTGGTTCAGTATTCATATTTTTTTAAGAAAACATAATAAGAACGTGACAAGAATATACTTTCAATTCACATTATTTTAAGAGCGACAAGAATTTGCCTTATTTTCACATTATTTTAGGAGCATAATATAAACGTGACAAGAATATACTTTCCCTATATATTCTAACATGAACATGACAAGAATATACCTTCTTTTTTCCATTTTTCTATGAACATGCTAAGAACGTGATAATTATAGCCTCTTTTCACAATCTTTTGCGAACATGCTAAGAACGTGACCAGAATAAACCTACTAAGCACAAAAAAAAACGAATTTGTAACACATATGATGGCAGGGTTGTTGTTTTAAATGTTTGGAAAAAAATATGATCAAAAGAATCATTGGTTCAGTTCGGTTCGGTTGAAGATGTTTGATACCTCTCTTTTTCTATCTTTTGCCCACCAAAGGCTACGACAGTTCTGATAGCACTTAAGACTTCTTCGGCCACTGCTCCAGCTGCTGCTGATGCGTCTAGTTCTTTTACTGCCAGCTTTGTTATCACCTATAAATAAAAAATTTTGAAAATTGAATCATGTTGGTAGGTACTTGTATGTACGTCGACACTTGCTAAAAGCCGGAATTTTAGCAGGCTTGACGAACTGCTAAAGAAAATCGCTTATAAAATATATAAAGGTTGTTTTCCTTTCAGGTATTAGAGGATATTTTTGGGTATTTATTGTACATTTTTGGAAAAATCTTTTTTTACCACGCACCCCCTTGGGTTAATTCTTTGTTTCAAACTCGTAGAAAACGATTGAGTAGAAAATAAAAACACGGGACAGTACCTAAATTTTAAGTCTTATCGTTCTGTTGCTACAAAACCAGGAGAAGAGCTGTCACAAGTACATTATGAAAGTACTTCAAGTACAAGTACCAAGTAAATTAAGATTTGGAAAAGTACTTGAAGTACAAAGTACATTTTCTTTTCAAATGTACTTCAAGTACCAAGTACATTTTTACTTGATTTTCCCCAAGTACACTACAAGTAAACTAAAAATACTTGAAGTACAATAGAAGTACTTCAAGTACTTTAAATATGTCAAAAATGAGAAAAATGCCAAAAAGAAAAAAAAAATTAAAAAAAGTTTTAAAAAAGTAAAAATTGTCAAAACATTTAAAAAAATAGAAATAGAAAGTACTATTTTTATAATAGGCCACAAAACTGCTTAAAAACTTGTTTAAATCAAACTTAATCAATAAGCATAACAAACGTAAATATCCAAGGAATTTTTTAAGGTGTATCTAGTCAGACTAAATAAATTTTCGGGTTCTTTAAACCAACCTCTATCAGACGTAGAAATTACGTCTGCCGCAAGGTGAGTAGGTGGATCCCCAAAAATTGAGCTGGAAGTGCAATGTACCTGCACTACCTACACCCCTCAATAGATGGGATGTGCTGTAGTAGTTTCTCCCACTGAATTTGAATTTCATGTTCCACGAAATAATGAAGGTGCGTGCATATAATTAAGCCTATAGGCATTATTCTTTGGATAAGTGTGTACCCAATATTACGATTTTTCGGACGATTAATTAAGACGTACCTATCAAAGTTGCTAAACCGGACTTCCCTGCCAAGTTGATAAAAAAACCGGACAGGTGGCAGCTCTGAGGTTACCACTTGTCTTCGGTGCATTGTCTACCTTCTACTTAAAGAATATTTTAATATACTTAAAGTACTTTTAATGTACTTGAAGTACTTCGAATGTACTTGAAGTACTTTGAATGTACTTGAAGTACTTTGAATGTACTTGAAGTACTTTAAATGTACTAGAAGTTCTTATAATGTACTTGAAGTACTTTACTTGACAAAATCAAGTACATTTTCAAGTACATTGTTAAAAGTACTTCAAGTACCAACTACATTTACCGGATTGTAGATGTACTTCAAGTACTGTACTTGAAGTACCTGACAGCTCTGATTCAAATTTTGTAAATTAATGAGAACTTCGTAGGCTATACTACTAAAGAATATAATCTGTAAAAATATCATGTGACTGTCATTTGAAAGACACGACAACTATGGCTGACAGATGAACTATAATTTGGCACCTTATTTGAAAAACCGCAGTGGTACGATTTAGGCAATTTTACGATTTTGGCGACTTTACCCTATAAAATTTCATCATTAAAATTCCCAGTAGGGCACCTAAAAATATGTCTTGGGGGGCCCGAGACCCCATGATGACATATTGTCACGAGGGGGTTTTATCGTGACGAACACAGTTTAAGTTAGGTGTAATGGTTTTATTATAATACTTATATTTACTACTTACATTGTACTTAAATACATCTTGTCTACAAATCTTCTTTGATAGGCTTAACTTCTTATACTTGACTAAGTACTACTTGTTCACTATTAACTAAGCCTGGGCGTTAGGTTCTCAGCGTACAACTAACTGCTAAACTCTTTTGGAGATGCTTTTATTACAAACCGTTTGCCATTGATAGGATATCGAGATGTGTTTTGTTTCCTGTATAAACATCATCGAAATCCCATTAGCCACGTTGTTTATAATAAATCTGTATACAATTTATTACTTTTAATACAATTTGAACTATATACAGAAGTTCATTTCCTTAGAATGTTTAGGGTTAATGTGCACTTGCTTATAAACGTAACTTGTGTCATTCACTTAATAGGACATTATTTTCTATCCTGACACATCCCCCTTGCTTTTATAAAAAATCTGTCCCCACAGATTGTCTACTAAACTATTTTTCACAAAAAAAAAATATAACAGTCGTCTGTACCTAATAAATTATAAAACTAATTAACTAAAATAATTCCATTCCCATCTACTCGTTCCGATTGTTTTGCATTCTTCAGGTGACGCAACCTAGTCCAATGTAGGTTTATAACGAAGTATCAACCGCAGTGTTGCCGTGACGAATTTGTGGGTCTTGCACGCTGCCTTGAAAATGTTCAGATCTCGCTTTGTTGCCAACTGTCCTTATCTCGTTTTGACTTGTGCGGTCCATTCCCTCAGGAAGACCTGGATGGTAGGTCCTTTTTTCTGTTCGTAGTGTTTGATTTGGCGGCACGACTGGCGGGGGTTTAGAGTTGGCTCCCCCCGGTTTTTTCATGCTGCGCTCTGGGTAGCTGTCTTGCCTTGTGGTATCGACTGTTGCCTTGTGGTATCGGCTGTTGCCTTGTGGTATCGACTGTTAGCTCTGTCTGGGTTGACTACTTGGTGGGTTGGCTCTATGGCGATTTGTCTGCTGTACACCAGTGCTAATCGGCCCTGCTCACCACTTTTTTCGTCTTTTGCATTACTTTGGTTGATCTTTCTGGCCGCTTTGCTAGGCCTTTTGTGACGTCTTGGTTATGTCAGGTTGTCATCGTTCTTCCATGTCTTCTTTCTTCATGTTGGGAACGAGTAGAATAGGTGGATCTAAAAAATTAATGTACAAACGATGTTAGGACATAATAAATATTTACATATGTGTACATTGAAAAGTGACAAAAATTACAAAAATGAGAAAAAAAAAATTATTTAATTGTTCTCGGTTCATTTTAGAATTATTTATACCCTGGCAACCCTGCTTATTTAGCCTGCTTAAACTTATATCATTTGATAACATTCGAAAAAATATGTTTAATTTAATACACCTTTGTTTATACATTCCACAATTTGTTTTATTATACATTCAAAACAATGTGTGCGTTTTGCACCTTTTAAGACATTATAGAAATTATTTAACTAAGTTTAAAATATGTATGTCATACATTTATTTTTTCTATGGTATACGCCCTTCATTATAATTTATTCCCCTTACATCTCTCAATCTCACTCCTGTGATTCATAAAAATTATTAACATTGTAATAATATACAATTATACTTGGCGATCTCTTCTATGTGGCAATTAGCTTGTCGGCAAATGGGTTAGCTCCTATCATTTACTATAATATTTCTTCAATAATCTTTTCGCGTAGACTTTGACATGAAATATCACGGTAAAAATGAGTTCTTCCATTTGCGGACTACGACGCGCAGTGCAGGTCGTAAACATTTATAAAAATTATTTATTATACAAAACTACCGGCATAGTATACGGTTATGTAATCTATGCGGTTTTTATACTTACATTGAGCACGTGTATAAATAAAATATACCGGTATTTAATTATACGACGAATTTTTTATTCGCCGGAGCCACAATTGACAATGTTTGCATTAACTTTTTCGCCGATTTGAAGGGAGAATAAATCTTTTTGTTCTTTCAATTCGATTTGAAACTTTGTGTGACCGTAGTTGATTACGATTTCGGGTGTATTTTCTTTTAAATTTAGTGACGCCGATTTTTTTGAATGTTTTTTGAGAAGTTTTATACTTACATAGGTTAAAAACAAAAGCAGGGCAAGGCACGTGACACCGAATAATATGTCATATTCGTAGTGTATCTGTGTTGTGTTTAAAATGCTGCCAAACTAACAATCGGATGATGAAAAAATAGGTATGCAGTCGACACTGAGAGCAGAAAATTCCATAGCAGAAAAATTCCGTGACTTCCCATACCGTATTTATCGCTGAAGCCGTATGTTTGTGGTATGATAGTGTCTACTGAATTTTCAATTTGTTTTAATGTTGTCTCTGATGACGTCAAATTTAAATGAGGTATATTTAGTGTCCAATTTGAGTTAAGGCACTCTTGCATATCTTTATATGTGGGTTGCATGTGTTGCATTTTTGGTCTTAAAATAAATGATTTTAGATTTGACCAAACTGCAGGTATAATGTGAACTATGCTCGCTGTCTCGATTTTATTGTTACATGGGAATTTTTGTGGGATAATAATTTCTCCGGATGACTCTAACTGGCAGTTGCATGGGATTTTAATTTTTAAAGCTCCTTTTTTGTTATAAACGTTTTTTAGCTCGGTTTTTTCACTACCGCATGAGAGATAGGTTTTTTCTTGCAGATGTGTAAGTATGTATGTTATGTCATTTATTTCTGAGATTATCAACGAGTTACCCGAGTGGCAATTCATCGGGCAATATGAACTTATTTCTTCTACAGACGCGCCGTGATACAATTTTTTGGCGCACTCTGGTCCCTGTATATTATCAGCAGAAAACCTAGGAATAAAACATAATTTGTCGTGATAAGGTCTACATAAATGTAGCCCTGTACCTGAAATTTGTCTAATCTCTTCTTTTCCGTAATTATTTTTTGAGACAGCGATGTACAATGCCTGGTGTGGTATTGTACATGTTTGATTGAACCATGCGAAGGGTGTGGTGGTCAGTTCATAAAGGTCCCACTTTTGTCTGTGTTGTATAATCGGTATTTTAATGTGAATAAAAATGTTATTTTCCGTGATGCTGCAGTCGCATATTGGAAGTTCGTAAAATTTTGAAATTTTTTCTTTTGAAATTGCCAAACCTTGATTTGACGAATAGATTTGTTTTTCCAGATTATCTAAATCCTTTCGTAGAACCTCTGGATTGACTATTTCAATAGGGATTTTTCTTGCTTTGCATGATTCAATAATTTTTTGTTTTCTTAGTGCGCGAGTTAGAGATATTATTCGCCTTAAATTTTGATACTGATTGACCAGAGACGTGCTAGCAAAACTTTCTTCATCCCTCAGGATTACTTTAACCTCTTTATTTAAAGTTGAAACTTTTGAGTCGATAAATTTTATTTTACGTTCTGTATCTTTAAAAGTATCGCCAATTTTTGTAGTGTAATCGGAAAAATGTTTTGACTGTTCCCCGATACTGTGAAGGGTTTCGCCTAGCCCTTTACTGATTGTGTTAAGTTGCCTTTTTACTGTTTCGTCATCCTCAGAAATTATATCGAGTTTTTCTTCGGTCGCGACCCCACAACACCAATTTAGAGCATCTCCGATGAAGCCTAGTGCCCTTTTTGGCCTTAAATTTTGTTTAGATTTTTGTGTCCTCATCGAAGATGCGCCCCAGTTACCGTTTAACAAATCGAATTCTTTTTTGAATGCCTTCCCTAACTCATGTGTGTGTGATACCAAGTTACAATTGTCGCCATATGACTCGCAGATATATCTTGGTAACTCTGGTTCTGTCATGATCTCTTCTGACCAGTCCATTTTATATGTAATCGGAATCGTAGCTTCGTATGCTACAGTTTGCGGTAGTGCCTTCCAAAATGCTCCGGCACTGACTTCTACTAGGTAGGATTGGTTGTTTTCGGCTTCTGTGACTTTAATTGCTATGATGCACAATATGAAGTTCCATCTAAAAAAATTCTTTGCAAATATATGTTATTTACATGCCATTAGATGTGTTTTTTTTTTAAATTAAATGTCTTTTTCTAAAATTAAAATTTACTTTAATAAAATAATAAATAATAGCATTCATAGTGTTTGGCTACGATATTTATTTTGCATTTTATTTGTTTTATTGCCGTCTGTTCCTTGTTAGCAAAATATTAAGAGTTATCAAAATAAAGTTGTGGTTTATTTCCACAACATCTTAATTTATTTAAAAAAAATACTTTAATTATTTATAATGTTTTGATCGTTAATATAAATGTTTAACGAAAAATATTAAACTTCTAAGTGTTTTTAAAACAACCGGCTTGGATATTATTAATATCAAATATTAAAAGTTGTCAAAATAAAGTTGTGGTTTATTTCCACAACATCTTAATTTATTTAAAAAAAATACTTTAATTATTTATAAAGTTTTGATGGTTAATATAAATGTTTAACGAAAACTATTAAACTTCTAAGTGTTTTTAAAACAACCGGCTTGGATATTATTAAACAAACTCCGAGTTGTCTCAACAAATTTAATCAAAAATTTTTATATTCCTTAAATGTTTTTTAAAACAATTTATCTAATTAGTTGATACTTATAAGTTAAATATTTCAATAATTTTTAACTTATTTTTAAACTTTGCGGGAGTGTTATCCCAACATTTAATTTAATTTATTATTATTACTACCTAATTGTTTTCTAAACTTAGGTTGGTGAACACTAATTAGTCGGTCGTGTACCATTGATATTATATTTCCTACAAACAGTTTATATTTATGTATGTAAAGATTTCAAAGCGGTCGTTGCTTGACACTTTGTTATATTATCTGGTGTAGTGTTTTAATAACATGATACCGTACACCTCCTAATCGGTTTTTAATTGTTTTATTTATACTTGCACTGAAAATAAAAAATAAAAGTCTAATTTAATTATAGGTAGGTATCTTTTTTTAAAATTTAAATTTTGCATTGAACAAAAATGTCTTTTTCACTTCACTAAAATAGCGTCCTTTATTTTATTTCACTTCACTTTAAATAGTGTCTTTATATACAGGGGAATATTTGTGACACAAGGTCTTGTTATAAGGGCTTTGCCCTAAGGGCCTTGCCATAAGGGCCTTAAAAAAATTTTTTTTGGGCAGCTTAATTTTCTGTCACTGGGACTACTTCCGGTGTCCATGGGTCATAGTAAGGTAGCATCCTGCTGACATGAACCACTTCTTTTTTGCATTTGTTTGATGGTCCTTTTCTTATTTCGTAATCCACATCCGACATTCTGCGTATAACGTAATATGGGCCGAACCGAACCATCTGAGCAATAATTTTTCACTTCTTCCTACTTTTCTGACGGGAGTAAAAACTTTCACTTTCTCGCCTTCTTCATATTCTACGTGTCTGTGTTTTGCGTCATAGTGAATTTTGTCTTTTTGCTGCTGATTTTTTATATTTTCCGCTGCGGCATTTCGCACTGCGAGTGCCCGGTTTCGGATTTCTTCCGTGTTACTTGGTGGTGGACTCATCATGATATTTGCTTCTATAGGTAATATTGGTTCCCTACCATAGACCAGCATAAATGGCGAGTACTGGGTCGTTGCTTGTTTTGAACAATTATAGGTTGATGTCACTAAAGGTAAAAATGTATCCCAGTCTGTATGTGACGTGTTTGTGTACATTGATAACATATCTGCGATAGTTTTATTCATTCTTTCTACTAGTCCGTTGCACTGTGGATGGTATGACGTAGTAAACTGGCTTGTGACGCACATCATTTTTAACATCTCTCTTATTAGTTCGGATCTAAATATTTGGCCTCTGTCACTCAGTAGGTACTTGGGCGATCCGTGTCTTGTGATTATTTTTTCGACCATAAATTTTGCGACAGAATTTGCTTTTCCGTCCGGCAATGGCGCTGTTTCGGCCCATCTTGTCGCATAATCTGTCGCGACTACAATCATTGTATTTTTTTGTTTTGATAATGGGAATGGCCCGAGAAGGTCTATAGACACTCTCTCAAAAGGAACGCCTATCGGCATAGGTTGTAATGGCCCTATGGGAATTCTATTCTGTTGTCCTTTTCTGGCTTGGCAGTCGGGGCATCTTTTAATAAAATCTTCGATATGTTTTTGTTGATGGTCCCAAAAATATCGATTTTTAATTTTTTCTGTTGTTTTGGCCACTCCTAGGTGGGCGCCTCCTAACGGCTCGTTATGATGTGCAAATAAAATCTCTCCAATTAAATTTTTTGGTATGGCTAGTAAAAATTCTCGCCCTTCTGGCCTAGGATTTATTTTGTGTAAAACTGTGTCTATAAGCCTAAAATTTTTTATTCTTTTTCTTAGTCCAATACTGCCAATTTTGTCAGGATCTTGTAAACCGTCTATGATCTCTCGCAAACTTTCGTCTTCTCTCTGTAATTTTCCCATATCTTCGGGTTCAATGATGAACGTTGGTATCTCCTCTAATTGTTCCTCTTCATTTTCGCTCGGTTTTAGCACGGGATTTCTACTCATGCAGTCGGCATCTCTGTGTTTTGCTCCACTTTTGTGTTCTATTGTGTAGTCAAATTCTGACAATTTTATTGCCCATCTGGCTAATCTTCCTACGGGATCTTTAACTGATTTTAACCAGCACAGTGCGTGATGATCGGTTACGATTCGCACATGCTTACCATATACCAATGTTCTAAAATAGCCTAAACTGTATATTATTCCTGCTAGCTCTAATTCTGAGATTGACATATTTTTTTCTGCGTTTGTTAAACTTCGACTGGCATAGGCAACGGGGTGAAGATGGGTGTCTTCCCCCTCTTGCAAAAGTATGGCGCCTAGGCCTTGCCTGCTTGCATCGACGTGTAAAACGCATTCTTTTTCGGGTTGATAATGCGCTAAAACTGGTGATGTGATCAGCCTTCGTTTTAGCTCCTCAAATGCTTTTTGATGTTTTTCTTCCCAAAAGAAAGGTGTGTCTTTTTTGGTTAAATCGTGAAGCGGTCTGGCTATAGCGGAAAAGTTTTTTATGAATTTTCGATAAAAATTTGCAAGGCCTAAAAATTGCATGACATTTTTTTGTGTTTTAATTTTTGGAAAATTTTCAATACAAACTAATTTCTTTTTGTCGGGTTTTAGGCCTTGGCTCGATACAGTATAACCGAGCAGATCTAGTTCTTCTTTTATGTATTCGCATTTTGAGGGTTTTAGTGTTAGCCCTGCATCCCGTAGTCTTTGAAAAACGGTGCGCAATTTTTCTAAATGGTCAGAAAGTGTTTCTGAAAATATACAGATGTCGTCACAATAGACCAGGAGCGTTTTCCATTTTAGATCACGAAAAACCATATCTGCCAATCTTTGAAATGTTCCAGGAGCTCCCGATAATCCAAAGCATAGCTTGTTCCAAACGTATGTACCACCTTGCCCGGGGCAACAAAAGGCTGTATACTGTTTAGAATCGTCGCTAAGCTTTATTTGCCAAAATCCACTGAACATATCGAGTGTTGTGAAGTATTTGGCCTTCCCTAAATAGGTCAAAAGGTCGTCTATGACTGGCATTGGGTAGTTAGCTCTACGTGAAACATGATTTACGCGGCGAAAATCGCAACAGAACCGCGTCTCTCCACTCTTCTTTTTCACCAGTACCACCGGACTTGCCCATTCTGACTCCGCTTCGCTTATAACGCCTGCCTGAAGCATTTCATTTACTTGTTTGTCTATAATTTCCTTTTCCTTATGAGATACCCTATATGGCTTTTGACGTATGGGTTTCGCGTCACCCACGTCAATCACGTGTTCTACAAGGTCCGTCTGGCCCATATATTTTGGACTTTTTGCGAAAACATCGCTGTACTCCTCTAATAAATTGTATAAATGCGATTTAATTTTTTCATCTTTTATGTGGTTAATTTTGTGGTCCGCCATTGTCACTCTCTCTTCATCCTGTATCTCTTGTGTTTCTTCAATGTTAAGGACCGGTAAGGTGTCTATATCGTACCTAAACCCCTTTTTAAGGTAGCCTAAGGTCGATTCCTTGAAAATTTTTATTGGGTTATGTTTTTTGGTGGTTAATTGCATTGTACAAGTGTCGTCATCAAATTCAGGGGGAGAGCAAATAATTCCTTTAGGTGTTAAAAATGCGTCATTCTCTTCAAAAATAAAATTTTTTAAATCAACAACCGAATTTTTCTATTTTTAATTTAATTGTTGTATGCTCACTCGGTATAATAAAATAATCATTTAAACAAGTTACTTTGAAAATATCCCTTAAATCCTGGCTTTCCTCCTGTACTAAAGGTAAAGAAGGTGAAATAAAATTTTCATAAGTGCCCAATTGATAATTTTCGTCTTTATGAAACGAAAGTGTTGTTGTTATGTAACCGTTCGTTAGTCGTACAGTCTTGTCGGTGAGATTAATTTGGGCGTTATTTTTTTCTAAAAAGTCCATTCCCAAAATTAAAGGTTTTGGTAATTTTTCTACGACTATGGCTTCAATGTAACCACACATTTCGCCGATTTTAATTTTAAATTCTGTTAGGCCGAGTGGCATTACTTTATTTCCACCGGCAGTTGATAAAGCAAATTGTTGTTTTAAAGGCTCTATGTCTCTACATAGAGATTTCTCTATAATGCATTTTCCAGAGCCGGTATCGAGGACTATGTCTACCCCCTTAAAATTATTGACGACACCCTTAACTACCAGAATTTTATTGCTTGCCCCTGTTTGGAGGACGACGCCGTTGGGGCACTCTAATTGAGTCGTCCTTGCACATTTGGGGATGGCGACCTACTCGCTCTACTAAACGATACTCTTCTTTGTGGTCCCCTTTCGCTGCTACGCTCCCTGCTACATGCATAATGCCCACACCTATTGCAATCGTTGCATCTCGGCCTGCCGTCGTGACACCTCGTGTTTGGAAGATCCCTGCTTCCTGAGTGATCCCTTCTGGGTGACTCTACGTGACTATTTTGCGGCCTTCTTTGTTCATTCCTGTTGTTTTGTCCAAAATTATTTATATTTTGGCCAAAATTCCTCCTATTATACCCATGATTTGAGTTTTGATTATAATTTCCCGTATTTCGATTATGATATTGACCCATCGGCCTGTTTAGATTACCTCTATAATTGTTTGATCTACCTCTAAATTCGCGAAACCTCGACCTACCTCTACCATTTTGATGATAGTTCGACGCGTTTTGCCTAAAATAGTTTGTTTCATTTTGTCGCGTGTAATTTGGGCCATTTTGCCTTAAAAAATTAGGACCGTTTCGCCTAGGATAGCTTCCCTCATTTTGTTCGATTGTCAAAACTTCTGTTTGTCTTGTCATTTTGTCTATTAAAACGTTTTGTCTAATAGCACTTAATTTCAAAACTGTTTCTCTTAGTTTTTTGTGATCCAGGTCGGATGAGGTTATTAATTCGTATGACTCTGTATAGGAGCTATGTAGCCCACTTTCAAAATGTTCTCTAAATTGGTCAAATGGCATTTTTTCGTCAATTTCATACGCCATATTGAATAAATCATAATAATATTGTTTAATATCCTCAGCACTTCCCTGTTTTCTATTTTTAAATTTAATTTTGAGATTTTTTAGAGGTTGGTCACCCCCAAATTCTTTTAAAAAATCTTGTTTTAAGTGAGCCCAAGTTTTATTTGCATTCTCGGTTTTGCTACTATATTCTAAAAACCATCTGAAGGCGGCGCCTTCCAAATAATTTTTAAAATATGCTATCTTATGCGTTTCGGTCCAACCGTTTACTTGAGATACTTTTTCGTATTTTGTAATGAAATTCACCGGGGAGTCTAACCCTGGGTTAAAGTAAGGTGGGTCTATAAATTTGGGTGATGCCGGATTACTGGTCGTACCCGTCAGGGCGTCACTTAGCGTTGTATTTGTCATTTTAAAAATTTTTGTGATGGCTGAGTCCTGTTTTTTATTGAAGCTAGATTTTGTATTCAACCCTTGGTTAATTATGGTTTGACTTTTTTCGTCTTGCAACGTTTCTTCGGTCGAAGGAATTTCCGTTTTATTGGAAATGACCGTTAAATTATTTGAATCTTCAAAAGATAAATTTTGCCCACGGGATAATTTAAAATCTTGTTTTGAAATTTGTAAAACTTTTTTAGGGGTTGAGTGATTTTCGGCACTCGGATCGACGAAGGATAAGTCGAAATTTACTGTCTTTCTGACAGGACTTCTTGAGAGTTTGGTGCTTTTTAAAAAGGGACTGCTCGCAGATTGCGAACTAGAGGCGAAGACGTTATTTTTATCGTCTTCACTAAGACTTTTTGTGACGCTTCTAGTGACTCTGGCTGGGGTACCCATTAATTATAGAAACCATCTTTTTAAGAGAAAAAAAAAACGTATGAAAATACCGAATTGAAAATGTCGAGACAAAATGAATTAAACTAATATGCGAAAAAATATACACTAATAATAGGTAACATGTCACCACACTTAAACTGCGTTTTTTGATTTAAAAAAAAAAAAATATATTATTTTTTCTGTCCATCTAGTTTGAAAATTTTATGAAAATGGTATTTATATAGGAGAAATAATTCTAATGACAGAAAAATAATTGAAAAAAAATTATAAAAAATAAATAAATGTAATATTCAATATTTAGTTAATGCATGCCGGAATCGATTGTTTCGGCTGGAGCGTCATAATAATTTCGATACTCCTTAAAATAATTAAAAAAAAATTAAAATGAAATAACAAATAGTGAAAAGAGTGAAATTAAGAAAAATTAAAAAATTAAAATTAATTTGAAAAATACATTTTTTCCACTATATGCCTATATGTCTTTCAAAAAAGACAGCGACGCCTCCACCATATGTCACGAGGGGGTTTTATCGTGACGAACACAGTTTAAGTTAGGTGTAATGGTTTTATTATAATACTTATATTTACTACTTACATTGTACTTAAATACATCTTGTCTACAAATCTTCTTTGATAGGCTTAACTTCTTATACTTGACTAAGTACTACTTGTTCACTATTAACTAAGCCTGGGCGTTAGGTTCTCAGCGTACAACTAACTGCTAAACTCTTTTGGAGATGCTTTTATTACAAACCGTTTGCCATTGATAGGATATCGAGATGTGTTTTGTTTCCTGTATAAACATCATCGAAATCCCATTAGCCACGTTGTTTATAATAAATCTGTATACAATTTATTACTTTTAATACAATTTGAACTATATACAGAAGTTCATTTCCTTAGAATGTTTAGGGTTAATGTGCACTTGCTTATAAACGTAACTTGTGTCATTCACTTAATAGGACATTATTTTCTATCCTGACAATATTTTAGGCTATTTTATTTTTGTATTGACGAAATATGTGAAAACTTTGGCCTTGGGAAAGGCGGCGGGCTCCGAAGCCCCCCCCCCTAAAATTTTATAATCAATATTGCTTCTTGATGTGCTTTAGTTATTAAACAATTTTTTTGTTTTTATTTTTAAGTTAAGCTGCCGCATTTTAAGATACAAAAAAGTGTTTGCTTAATTGGCAGTCAAAAATGCAATTTCATTTCATTTGGTTTTTTTCTTAATATTGTTACGGGTTCACAACGACAAATTAAAACTCGCAATTGTTGAAAACGATACGTCAATTTATTTCGACAAATTATGTACAAAAACACGCACTTAAACTTAGTAATAACTTGCTAATAATTCACTACTATAATCGGTCTATTAACTTCGTGATAATCTCACGACCACTACAGCACGTTATCTGTGACTAACTCCTGGTGCGCGACCACGGCCCTATATATAGGATCGTCCATCTCTCTCGAACTTTCCGGCAGCCTTCGACGTCCGGAAAGTTCCCGCACTACCGCGACCGCAAGCCACAGACAACGCAACTAAAACCTAGACTAAGAATACAACCTTAAGATAAATCGACCTAATACTACACTAAACCTAAATAAATTCCAATTATAAAATTTAAATAACTTAAATTTGTAACACTATCCTCCTCTTCAGGTTTGATCGTCTCGATCAACATTTCCCAGGTAAGGTTTTAGTCTGTCTAGATGAACAACTTTCATCTTGGACTTCGGGCTTCTCTGGATTCGGTAGACTACATCATTAATTCTCTTAACAACTTTATAAGGCCCTTCCCATGGTGGTGTCAACTTAGGTGATCTTCCTTTCTTGCGTTGAGGATTGTATAGCCAGACTTGATCATTCTCTTTGAACCCTGAAGAGTTTGCTTTCAGGTCATATCTCGCTTTCATGCGGTCACTGGCTATTTCTATTCGCTCTCTAACCACTTCATGGATATCGTGCAGCTTTTGCCTTAAACGTTCGACATAGTCATTAACCTCTAAGTGTGCTTCTTCAGGTGAACCAAACATGATATCACATGGTAAACGCAGTTCTCTACCAAATAGGATACTAGATGGAGTAGCTCCTGTCGTATTATGAATGGCGGTTCTATAGGCCATCAAAAACAATGGAATATATTGGTCCCAATCTGTTTGGTGCTCATCAACAACTTTGCAAAGATGTTCTTCTATTGTTTTATTAAATCTTTCAACCATGCCATCTGACTGCGGATGTAAAGCAGTAGTCCGTGTTTTACGTATTCCTAAAAGGTCACAGAGATTCTGGAAGAGCTTTGATTCAAAGTTTCTTCCTTGATCTGAATGTAGTTCCAAAGGAATGCCAAATCGGCTGAAAACATCATTTACCAGAACTTCTGCAACTGTAGCGGCCTCTTGGTTAGGCAAAGCAAAAACTTCTGGCCATTTGCTAAAATAATCCATGACAACAAGGATGTATTTGTTGCCCTTTTTAGTTTCTGGAAATGGTCCGGCCACATCAATAGCAATGCGTTCGAATAGCAGACCTACGTTATATTGTGTCATTTGACCTCTGGACCTTGTTTTGGGACCTTGGCTGGCTGCACAAGTCGAACATCGGCGGCACCAGTTTTTCACATCTTGAAAGTAGTTGACCCAATAAAATCGGTTTCGAATTTTGTCCATGGTTTTATTTATGCCTAGGTGCGCGCCTGATTTTCCACCATGGCATTCGGCCATTATATTGTCTACCATGCTCCTAGGAACCACTACTTGATTAATCACAGTAAGGCCATCGGCACTTTCCCAGGCACGTTTAAGGATGTTTTCTTCTACTATCAGTGAATCCCATTGTGCCCACAGTGATTTGAATATTACCCCTTGGTTTGCGATATCTTGCCATGATGGTCGTGGCTTGTTCTCTTCTTTCAATCGCAAGATAGGTCCTACATCTTTGTCATTAAGTTGTGTGGTTCTAATTGAAGCCGACATCCATTCTTCATCTGGTTCTAACTTTATCTGGCGCACGTAGGTAATTCCTTCTTTCTGGTCAATTTTCCTGCAATGTTTACAATCATTAGGGCAAGGTCTTCTGGACAATGCATCCGCATTATTATGCACCCTTCCCGCTCGGTGCTTAATTTGATAATGGTATTGTTGTATCTTTTCTATCCATCTCGCGACTTGCCCCTCAGGTTGTTTCATTTTCATGAGCCACTGTAACGCAGCATGATCCGTTCTAATCAGAAACTCTTGTCCGTAGAGATATTTGTGAAAGTGATCTACGGATTTAACTATGGCTAGGAGCTCCTTTCTAGTAACACAATAATTTCTCTCTGGTTTGGATAGCTTCTTGCTGAAAAATTCGATGACCCGTTCTTCTCCATCTTGTACTTGGGAGAGTACTGCTCCTATGCCATCGTTGCTCGCATCAGTATCTAATATGAATTTTCCTTTTGGAATGGGATATGCAAGAATCGGACTAGAACATAATGCTGCTTTTAGTCTTCTAAATGCTTGGTCACATTCGGTATTCCATTTGTAAGAAGCTTTATCTTCTGTAAGTCTATGTAATGGAGACGCTATTTTGGCGAATCCTTCCACAAATCGTCTGTAGTATGTACACAGACCCAAAAAGCTTCTCAATTCATGTTTGTCACGAGGTTGAGGCCATTCTTTTATTGCTTGTAACTTCTTTTCGTCGGTATGGATGCCTTCTCGGGAAACGACGTGACCCAGGAACTCAACTTTTTCTTGGAACAGAAAACATTTCTTTGAGTTCAATTTAAGATTTGCGTTCCTGATTCTTGAGAATACTTCTCGTAAATTGTCTAGATGATCTTCAAATGATTTTCCCATTACTATGACATCATCCAAATAGACTAAGCAGGTTTTCCAAGTAAGACCTCGTAGAACGACTTCCATTAGTCTTTCAAATGTAGCTGGGGCATTGCATAGGCCAAATGGCATCACATTAAACTGATAAAGTCCACTTCCAGCAGAGAATGCAGTCTTCTCTTTATCTCTTTCAAAGATTCCTACTTGCCAATACCCACTTTTCAGGTCAAGAGTAGAAAACCAATATGATCCTGCCAATGTTGTTAATGTGTCGTCTATTCTTGGCAGTGGGTAACTATCTTTCTTGGTCACATCGTTAAGTTTCCTGTAATCGACATAAAATCTAGTACTTCCATCCTTTTTAGTGACCAACACCACAGGAGATGACCAAGGACTTGATGACTCTTCAATAACACCGTCGCTGAGCATTTTATTAATGAGATTGTGAACTTCTTTTTGTTTGGCCAATGGTAGTCTTCTTGGGGGCTGTCTTATCGGTTGGGCATCGCCAGTGTTGATGGAATGTTGAATAAGGTTTGTGCGTCCCGAACTACTCTTAGTTTCAAAGATATTACTTTGTTCTTCTATAAACTCTCTCGCTTTACGAAATTCTTCTGGAGTGAGATGTTGCCAAGTTGACTGAAATTGCTGAAGTACCTCCGTTGGTAACCTACTTTTATCCTCCGAAGTTGGCTCTTCATATCTTGTTACTTTCTGGACTGGCTCAAATAATGCTACCACCTCCCCCTTATTAATTTTGACACTATTTGGGAAAATATTGGCGACTCTAATCGGGATGTCTTTATCGGTTTTAACTAGTGACTTTGCAACGAGGTAGGTGTTGGATAATTTCTGTTGGCTTATAAGTCCGACAGAGCTTGATGTTTTACTTTCTAGCCTCCCAAAAATTATGGTCTCACTATTACCGACCAGTCTTGTTGTACATACTGCCACGACCTTTATTGGTTCTTTATTGAAGTGACTATTTGACAAAATGAACTCTTCATTCCCAAATCTCAGGATATTAAGTTTATTATCAAACGCAAATCCATGTTTACTTATCAAGTCCATTCCCAAAATAAATTCGTCTTCTATTTCGGCAACCAATACAGTGTGGCGAATTCTCAATCTTCCCAGCTGTAGGTCTATGTCTGTCTGCCCCAACACGTCGGCGGATTCTCCAGTCACAGTCTTAAGTGTTATTTTCTTTCCTGTTGGTCGAATTTTATATCTCGTTGCAATTTTGAACTTAAGCAAAGATATGGCAGCACCAGTGTCTACTGTTATGTTAACTTGTCTTCCATTTATAAGTCCGTCGATGTTAAGACTGTCAGCAGTATGTTTTAAGCTCTTAATTGAATAAATTTTGGGGGCTACATTCCCTTTAGCCAACACCCGCCCCTCTGCGTTGACTAGTTTTAGTTTTCCTGATCTCTTCTTCGGTACTCTGTCCCGCTAGATGGCGAGCGAGACCTTATTTGGACGCGACAATCGCGTTGAATATGCCCTGTACGTCCGCATCTGAAACACTTTACATTTGAAGGGGATCGTCAGCTTTCTTTCAAAGAGTCAATCTTCTCTATTAGTGATTGAAACATTTGGTTTAGCGTTTTTGAGTTGACCTCATGTCCATTGCTCATTTCTTCTCCCTCCTGAATTGAAACAGTTCTTACTTTTGGCCTGGACATATTATTTGATGATTCGATTTCAAGGGCTCGAATCAACACTTCACTGCTATTATGGAAGCGTTCTCGACGAAGTAACTTTGCTAAGTCCGTGTCTCGTAATCCGTTAATAAAGCGATCTACCGTGAAGGGATCTCTGTAATTTTCTGGCATTTCTGGGTAAGCTAAATACATCAGCCTCCTGATATCTGCTTCATACTCTTGCAATGATTCTCCTGGTCTTTGTTGACGAATATTTAATTCTGACCAATGTAAATTTCGCAAGTGTTCGTCTCCATACCTTCTTTCTAACGCTGCCACTAAAGCGTTATAATTCTGTTTTTGTTCGACTGGAATGGACCGTAAAAGTCCCAGAGCAGGTTCTCGTAGAGCTACTAACAATGCTCTAGCTTTTTCCTCATCATCCCAACCATTTGCAGCAGCGGCAGCTTCAAACTGTTGTTTATAAGTAGACCAGGAAGACGTACCATCGAAATTTGGAGGCTTAATGTTTTGGTTGGAATTCACAACACATCCCTGAGCTTTCATTTTGTTGTGTTCTTTTTGGAGCTGTATAAGCTGTTTTGACACGTCCTGGAATTTTTCTTCCATGGTTTGAAAAACTTCTTCCCTAACATTCTGTACCTTTTCTTCAACATTATGTACCTTTTCTTCTACATTCTGCAATTTATTTTGTACCTTTTGTTCCACACTATGCATTCTTTGAGTTATTTCTTCCTTAAGATCTTCGGTTGCAGTCTTAAACTCTTCTCTCAGCTGTTCGGAGTTGCTCTTTATTTGGTCAAAGTTTTCCTGCATGTCGTTCTGGTTTTGTTCGATCGTCTGTCTCATATCATTCTGATTTTGTTCAATAGTGTGTTTCATGTCGTCCATGGTATGTTTCATATCGCCCTGGTTTTGTTCAATGGTCTGCTTCATGTCGTTCTGGTTTTGAGCCATTTGAGCTGCTAGAGCCTGTATCATTTTAGTTAGATCTTCCATCTTTGCCGATCCTTGTCTAGTAAGCATCAACTTCCTGATAAATCACTTAAAACGTCTATTTTAGGGCTATAAAGCGAATTTCGATGTCGGTTTTTCAATATCTCTTCCAATTCTTAAATAGAACCTAATGGAATGTTCTGGAATATACTGGTAAATGCTACTCTTTCTGCTACTAGGCAAATGTAGAAGTCACTTTTTGATTATCTCTTTTGGTTCTCGAATAGACCGTCGTAGAATGTTATGGAATATTCTGGAAATAATTTCTAATTCTTACTTTTAAAATAACTAAGCTACTGTCGAAGTCGGTATTTGTATATCTCTTCTAGTATTTGAATAGAACGTCGTAGAATGTTATGGAATCTTCTAGAAATTCTTTCTAATTCTTACTTTTGAAATAACTAAACTAATGTCGAAATCGGTATTTGTATATCTCTTCTAGTTTTTGAATAGAACGTCGTAGAATGTTATGGAATCTTCTAGAAATTCTTTTTAGTTCTTACTTTTGAAATTACTAAGCTAATGTCGAAGTCTCTTTTTTTTTGATATTTCTTCTGGTTTTCGAATAGAGCGTCGTAGAAAGTGATGGAATGTTCTAGAAATTCTTTCTGATTCTTACTTTTAAAATTACTAATCTAATGTCGAAGTCGGTATTTGTATATCTCTTCTAGTTTTTGAATAGAACGTCGTAGAATGTTATAGAATATTCTAGAAAATCTCTCTAATTATCAATTTTTGGACTGTAAAGTTAATGTCGAAGTCGGTTCTTAAATATCTCTTTTAGTTTTTGAATAAAACAATATCGAACTTCTTCGAATATTCTGGAAAAATCACTTACTGTTTTTTCTGTCCAATTGTCCTATCCGGTGGTAATATGTAAGGGTAGTCTTTGCACTATTCAGTTCCGAATATTCTGGCAAAATCACTTACTGTTCTTCTTTTTAATTGTCCTAGCCGGTGGTACTGTGTAAGGATAGTCTTTGCACTATTTATTTCTTTTAATCTCACTTCTGACACCAATTGTTACGGGTTCACAACGACAAATTAAAACTCGCAATTGTTGAAAACGATACGTCAATTTATTTCGACAAATTATGTACAAAAACACGCACTTAAACTTAGTAATAACTTGCTAATAATTCACTACTATAATCGGTCTATTAACTTCGTGTTAATCTCACGACCACTACAGCACGTTATCTGTGACTAACTCCTGGTGCGCGACCCCGGCCCTATATATAGGATCGTCCATCTCTCTCGAACTTTCCGGCAGCCTTCGACGTCCGGAAAGTTCCCGCACTACCGCGACCGCAAGCCACAGACAACGCAACTAAAACCTAGACTAAGAATACAACCTTAAGATAAATCGACCCAATACTACACTAAACCTAAATAAATTCCAATTATAAAATTTAAATAACTTAAATTTGTAACAATATATTTGCCAAACTATATATTTTATCAACAAAGGCACCGAGTTGCAGTATAAATATGCGAAAAAACGACAAGGTGAGATTCACAAAAACGTCATTTAGCGAATTTTAGGGTAGGGAATCTCATAAGGCCAATATGGCAAAACTTTTAAAATTCATATTATACAAACTATATATTTTATCAACAAAAGCACCGAGTTGCAGTATAGTGAAGCCATAGAGATGCGAGAAAACCACATCTTGTGTTATGATTCGTAAAAACGTCATTTAGCGAATTTTAGGGTAGGGTATCTCATAAGGCCAATTTGGCAAAATTTTGAAAATTCATATTATACAAACTATACATTTTATCAACAAAAGCACCGAGTTGCAGTATGGTGAAGCCATATAGATGCGAAAAAACCACACCTTGAGTTAAGATTCGTAAAAACGTCATTTAGCGAATTTTAGGGTAGGGAATCTCATAAGGCCAATTTGGCAAAACTTTGAAAATTCATATTATACAAACTATACATTTTATCAACAAAAGCACCGAGTTGCAGTATGGTGAAGCCATATAGATGCGAAAAAACCACACCTTGTGTTACGATTCGTAAAAACGTCATTTAGCGAATTTTAGGGTAGGGAATCTCATAAGGCCAATTTGGCAAAATTTTGAAAATTCATATTATACAAACTATACATTTTATCAACAAAAGCACCAAGTTGCAGTATGGTGAAGCCATATAGATGCGAAAAAACCACACCTTGTATTAAGATTCGTAAAAATGTCATTTATCGAATTTTAGGGTAGGGAATCTCATAAGGCCAATTTGGCAAAATTTTGAAAATTCATATTATACAAACTATACATTTTATCAACAAAAGCACTGATTTGCAGTATGGTGAAGCCATATAGATGCGAAAAAACACACCTTGTGTTAAGATTCGTAAAAACGTCATTTAGCGAATTTTAGGGTAGGAAATCTCATAAGGCCAATTTGGCAAAACTTTGAAAATTCATATTATACAAACTATATATTATATCAACAAAAGCACCGAGTTGCAGTATGGTGAAGCCATATAGATGCGAAAAAACCACACCTTGTGTTAGGATTCGTAAAAACGTCATTTAGCTAATTTTAGGGTAGGGAATCTCATAAGGCCAATATGGCAAAACTTTGAAAATTCATATTATACAAACTATACATTTTATCAACAAAAGCACCGAGTTGCAGTATGGTGAAGCCATATGGATGCGAAAAAACCACAACTTTTGTTAAGATTCGTAAAAACCGAACCCTAGATTATCCCGTTAAGTTTAAATTTAGGTTCTTATTGGAGGCATCTAGCGGTTCTACTAGATCCTTGAACTCCCTGGGAATAAGAATTATGTAAGCAAGAAATGCAAAGGAGCAAATATACAAAATAGCAAATAAGCAAACAAGCACACAAGCGACGAACCACCCAAGCGACCAAGCAATCAAGCACAAAAGCAAAACAAATAACATGCCAGCAAGGCAAGCAAACAAGCAACAAGGAGGCAAAAAAACAGGGAAATAAAGAAACAAGCAAACGAGCAAATAGAAAAAAAAACAGAGAAATAAAGAAAAATAGTATTAATATGTTAGAACTTACCCTAGAAATCACATTAGTAAAAATCATCGTAACAGGAAGTGGAACGATGCAAATAAGTGAGAGCTGCCAACCTTTTATGAAAGCTATGACCACTGAAGATACAAAACTTAACATTAGAATCAAATACAAAGGTATCCGCTCACCAATTCCTTCTTCGAATTTGGAAAGATCACTAAAAAATATAATTTACATAATATATCAAATTTTTATCAAGAATAAGAGATAGATTGGTTCATATACATAATATTCCAATACTCACGGTAACTGCACATTCATCATGAAAACATGAGGGCCTTGGGGTCTTTAAGCAAAAAAGACCTGATTGGTTGCTTTCAAAGACATATGGATATTATTTCCATATAGTACGTATTATTGCAATACCTACGGTACCTTACGATGCAGAATGCAAACATATTTGAAATAGGAATATCAATGGGTATAAGTCTATCCTTTTTGCGATCCTTAAGATAAAATGTCCTGATTGGTTATACTTTTACGCATGAATATTATTTTATTCTTGTATTCGTTACGTCAAATCATCAGCGTACAGTTGACAAAAACTCTATCTATGTAAACTTGGTATCTCTGCATTTTTCGTATCTTTATTCCTGAATGTTTGCATCAAACGCCAACCATTGTGTAAATAGGTAACAGGGAGTATTGGAACATTACGTATATGGATAGGTTATATATACTACGCATACCGCTATACAAGTATGCTAACTGATGGGAAGATTGAACATAGATTTAGTAGGGGAATGGGACCAGTAACGGCCCTGCGTGCCGGGCTTGTCAGAATCGCTCTAAAAATATGTATCCGGGAACTTACTTGTGTAAGAAATTATTATTATTATTTTAAAAATTGATTTTATGCTTGGATCTAAATTAGTATGAGAAAAGATGAGTACGTTCTGTATTACAAAGTTGATGATATGTTATAAACTTAGGTATTGGTGAATTTCAAGTGTATTACTTGACGTTGTGCCTATGATGGCCCCATAATAAGTTTCCCTTAATTTCTAAATGTGTCAAAAATAGACAGTGTGACGAAAAATACATAAATGAACACATGAACAGTTTTTTATTTTATATCATTTTTGCTTAGTAATTTAATATAGAAGCATTTGTTTATAAAAAACCGTTTTTCTTTGGTTCAAAATGGTTAGATATTTGACAATCATGATAAACACCAACCAACATTAATTAAATGGTTTTTTAAAAATTAACTTACTCAGCCATTCTGCTAGCAAAATCTCCCGAGGTGTTTGTATCATACCAAGAAATATCTTTGTTTAGCAAAGATTTTAAGTATAGAGACCTTATCCTAAATACCTAAAAGAAGAAGAGGGTTTAAATCTACTTATATAAAGCGGTAACTTTTTTTAACAAATAATAAATACTTAATATCTATAAAAAATTCAGCTCGATTGCAATTACCTCAAACTAAAAAGGAACATAAAAACCCTACTAAAAGAGACGGAAGAGGGACAATTGGCAGAATTAATATATTTAAAGTAAGTTTTTAAAAACACGCTTAGACACGTTGATTATGTTTGCAAACGGGACACTTTTCTGATCTTAAAATATTTCGATCTCTCTCTTTAGATAGAGAAAGTGGGCCAAGTGATACCTCGTTCGAAAGGTTTTTTAACTTCCTTTACAGGCTTGATATTCTTTCAAAAATTTAATAATTCGTTCTCGAGATATTGATTTTTAAGTTATTGTAAAAAAGACTGATACAACCGCATATCAATTTTGACGTCGCGGTATTACGGCGAGTATTATTTTTAGTCAGAATTTGTATGCCTCGCTGGGAGGCCAAACGAATGCATTGTTCGCATTCATGCTGAAGTTCGTTTGAAGTATAGTTTTTGCAAAGTCACTTGAATGACTCCTAATACGGGGTTCTATGGATTTCATGAAATTTTGCTTCATTCTGCCCTTCAAAAGTTATCCAAATTTATATAAAATCTTCTTCGTATAATTTCAACCCTACCGACAGAGAAGCGGCTCTTTGCGGTCCGTCACAAAGTCTTTGTTTTCCGACCGACCCAGCCCAGGTGGATGGACGGCACCTGATTGGCAGATTTTTTTGAGATGCGCTTTTAATTGCTTTCGGGTGTGCTTTTCGGGACCCCTTTAGTCGGTAGTCTGCAGAGTTTTGCAATAAATCAATGTTGTTCCTGTAGGTGTAGGAATAGAAAGTTTTATTATATATTTTTATTTCTTTCGTTTACGTCATAATTAAATGAAAAAAATTTCATGAGTATATCTACCGCCACCCATATCACTTTCTATAAAGGATATGCCGATTGTCGGCGTTTATCTTTGTTCAACTGACTTTGCAAAAACTATACCCACTCCGGTCGGATAGCGACGCATGTCCACAGAAGAGTTCGGTTCTGCTTTATGCGCATGTCTCGGATCCATATGTCACACAATCGATTACTGTTGGTTGGCCACGCCTCCAAGGCACGAACGCATACGTGTTCTCGCTTGGCCTCGCAGTGACGCATGCGAATTCTGCCTCAAATGAATACGGGGCTTTACAAGGTATCTAATATCTTACGCACCTGCTTTACTGCAGTGTAATTAAATACTTCCGAGCCCACATAAGAAAAAATTATGTCCAGCACTCCAATAATTGCAAACTGCCAAACAAATTTGAGTATTGCCTCCAACATTTCTTGGTTTCCAGCTGTGCATTCATTAGAACTATAAAAAAAAAGACCGCTTTTAATTTTTTTTATAACCAGTATCACTTGTTTTAAAACAATTTCACTTGGTTTGATTATAGGAATAAGGATATCTGGGCATAAAGCTTGGAGGGGTGGGAGATAATTGTTGATGAAAAAAATATTTGTGAATATATTTTTTTTCTAGGTGGGGGGGAAGGGGTAATAATCCGCTAAGCCCTTTATTTATTAACTAAAAGTGTATATATTTTTTTCTACCCCCCTTAAATCCGCGCTTGGGCCCCATCATACTGTAAGTCGGTGCTTCTGTTAATAAACTGTATAGTTTTAAAATATGAATTTTCAAAGTTTGGCTCTTTTGGTCTTATGGGATTCTCTACCCTAAAATTCGCTAAATGACGTTTTTTTGAATATTAACTCAGTGTTTGGTTTTTCCGCATCTCTATGGCCCCACCATACGGCAACTCGGTGCTTTTGCTGGTGAACGGTATGGTTTTTGAAAAATGAATTTTCAAAGTTTGGCCATTTTGGTCTTATGGAATTTCCTACCCTAAAAGTCGCTAAATGGCGTTTTGCCGAATCTTAACTTAGGGTGTGGG
Organism: Aspidapion aeneum; assembly: GCA_963576565.1. NCBI lineage: Eukaryota > Metazoa > Arthropoda > Insecta > Coleoptera > Brentidae > Aspidapion > Aspidapion aeneum. Next base: position 23,336,099 of record OY755043.1, read on the forward strand.
TTTTTTGCATCTCTATGGCCCCAACATACTGCAGTTTGGTACCTTTGTTAATAAACTGTATAGTTTTTTGAAATATGTTATGGGATAACCCTACGCTAAAATTCGCTAAATGACATTTTTACGAATCTACTACTACCATACTGCAATTCAGTGCTTTTGTTAATAATCTGTATAGTTTTGGAAATAGTTTGGAATTTTTAAAGTTTGGCCAATTTGGTCTTATAAGATTTCCCACCGTAAAATTCACTAAATTACGTTTTTCCGAATCTTAACATGGGGTGTGGTTTTTTCGCATCTCTATGGCCCCATTATACTGCAGCTCGGTGCTTTTATTGACAAACTATATAGTTTTTAAAGTATTAATTTTCAAAGTTTGGCCATTTTGGTCTTATGGGATTCGCTACCCTAAAATTCGCTAAAAGAAGTTTTTCAGAATCTTAACTTATGGTGTGATATTTTCGCATCACTACAGCCCCATCAAGCGCGGATAAATCATAAGGGGTTGGGGTAATTGTCGTAAAAAAAAAAAACTGGATAAATATACCAGAACTGGCTCACTCTAAAGAGTTCATTAAAGGACCTTGTAGAAACAGAGCCAGGAACCTTATTGGACTTACCAGACAGGAGAGACCTATAGTGACTGGTCTTTTTACGGGTCAGTGTCGACTGAGAGTACCCATGCACAGATTGGGACTAACAGAAGAGACCGAACGTAGACTCTGTATAGAGGTTGACGAGACAGTCAGACATGTACTGTGCGAATGTCCGGCTATTGCACGTTTACGTCAGAATACTTTCGGTAAACCTCAGATCGACTAAGAAGATCTGAACAGTGTCTCACCCAAACTGATAGCCGGCCTTTTTGGAGGATTAGGCATACAGTGGTGAGAAACCACTCAAAAGTGAGCCACAATAGACCCACTGGTGGTCGCAGTGGAAGGGCTGCAAGGCCCACTCACATATGAATCATCATCAATCATCATCAATTGTCGTAAAAAAACATTTGTGCATTTATTTTTTTTCTAGTAGTAGGGGGGAATTATTCCTTAAGCCGATTATTTACCAACTCAAAGCGCGTATATATCTTTCTAGGGGCGTTTGATTACCACATTAATTCCCCCTTAAATCCGCGCTTGTCTCCGGTCGGTCACATAATCAGATTATGTCGAATTTCAGTCGCAAACTGGTTATTTAAATAATTTAATACTTTTGGCTTTGAAAATGTACCATTTTTGCAATTTTACCATGTAATATTGCAATATTCTGATTAAGTTTTTAGCAACATTGTAGGTATGCTAAGGTAGGTACTCCGTATTTAGTAGGTCTGGTCAAATATACAGGTCACTTTACTTTATTTATTTTATGTGCCGGTATTAAAGTTTTTCCTATATGCGCTTTCATCCGTGTGTGCTCTTTTCCTTGTGCACTTTTGTCCTCGTGCTAAATTTTCCTGCAGATCATCCGTCCTGGGTAGCTATTCTGGCTAATTTAATTTAAAGCTTCGAGCCGTCCCGTGCTATGCGAAAAGACCTCCATTGCGCAAGCATCTCCTACGATCTGACCGAAAAGTCGGTACGGGGCAGGAGAACAAATTTTTACTTCAAACGCATGTAAGAGACAAGCCATTTCGCACAACACGCGACCGCTCAGAGTTTGCTATTGGTCAAAGCATGTAATGTGGATGACTACATCGTTCAAGACCCAGAATGGTAAGAAAAGGGACCAAAGAGTTTTCAAACCCCAAATTATTTGAATTATTACCTTTTTTCGCATTTCTGAGCATATTCAATGATAGCCTGAGTCAAATCACCATAAAATATTCGATTAATCGGTTCAACTATGCCAATAAGTACAGTGGCGAAAATTCCAAACCCCATCAACCATCTTTCCTTATTGCTTGAAAACTTAAGCTAAAAAAAATAGAAACAAACTAAATTAATTTTAGGAAATAGTGAATTTTTTGGTGGAGTCGTTGAATAGGTATCAAACAGGTTATTGTCTTCCTCCACTAATTTTTAATTGGTTTTAAACAAATAGGGACTATTTCTTTAAAACAAATTAAAATTTAGTGGAGGAAGGCATTAACCTGTTTGATTCATTAATTGAGTCATTAAAATTGATGGCATTGTTCGAAAGTTATCACAAAAAATGTCCGTCTTTTTGGTCTGGGCTCTTGATTCCTCTTGTTCAATTTTTATAAGTATCCAAATTTTAATTTGCATAATTTAACTACACTCTTACCCCACCTTTTACTACTTTTATCAATTTTGAGGAGTTTCATTATAACTGTGGTACTTACCAGCTGCAAAAATGAAGGTGGCTTGACTTCTTCAGATGAGTTAAAAACCTCTTTGCTTCTAAAATAAATAAGGTTATAATTGAAGACCTTGGTGCAAAAACCGGCCAAGTCCACTTTTGGGTAAAAGTACGTTTTTCCACTGGTCATATATTTTAACGCATCTCCGATCAATTGCTACAAAAGTCCGAAGTAGGTTGACAGTACCCTTTGGGGTAAAAACTAGTCAAAAAGTTTTTTTTTATTTTCCACAAATTTGAATTTTAGGACTTGGCCGGTTTTTGCACCAAGGTCTTTAATTTAATATGATATGATGTAAACAAATACCTTAGAGGATAAATACAAGGCATACCGATGCATTATTACACGCGATGCTTGAAGCTAGGACCCCCCTTTAATTCTTATATATATATATATATATATATATATATATATATATATATATTTATATATCACAACGTTCTACGTCTTCCGGTACCCAATCTCCACTCGTTTTTGTTGCCCATAATTCATCATCTAGGCCTCTTATTCTTATTTCACTATCTATTGCTTCTCTCCAGCTTCCCCTCGGCCGTCCTCGTTTTTTTCAGCCAGTTGGTTACCTTTGTAGTATTTGTTTAGGTAGTCTTTCATCATTCATTCTTTGTACATGTCCGTACCACACCAGTTGTTTTGTTCTTATATCATCCACTAAAGTACGTTTACCCACTGTCATAATTTCTCTTATTCTTTGATTTGTAACTCTTTCTCTTTTTGATTTCCCTGCTGCTCTTCTCCAATAGTCCATCTCCGTAGCGGAAAGCATTTTTTCTGTTCTATCCTTGATTGGCCATACTCCTGAGCCGTATGTAATAATACTTTTTAAAATGGTGTTATATATAAGCTTTTTGTTATGTTTTGATATACTTTGGTCCCAAATTATTCCATTTAATAAAGTTATTGCTTTTCTTCCTTGTACGTTTCGATCTTTTATAGCATTGTCTAGTGTTCCGTCAGCTGTAATTTTTAGGCCCAAGTATTTATACTAATCACAGAACTGAATTCGCTGCCCAGTATTTAAAAAAAAACTCAACTTTAACATTTATTGCCGACAAAATCAAAACAATGTTTGACAAAGCAACGTCAAAAATTTGTACAAAATAGTTGGAACAATATGTTATTTCATTTTTAAATTAGTAAATAAAATACTTAAATAAATACATATAAACATTTTTGGTAAAGATAGATTTTTGTAGCGTTTTTAAATTTTATTTCATTCTCAATTGATTTGATCTCTGTTGGTAAACTGTTGTAGGCTTTTATACCTTTATAAAATGGTCCCTTTTAAAAAAATGTTGATCTATGCATAGGAATAGCGAGCTCAGCTCTGGGACTGGTTTCAACAGTCATATTACTGCCGTATCTGTCACTATTTGTTGGAAAAAGGGCTTTGTGTTTTTTAACAAAAATAACAAGTTGTAGGAAATATATAGATGGCACTGTCAGTATTCTTAGTCTAGGGTCACTGCATCCTGGAAACCTGGGGTCCTGGAGACGCCAGGCTTCCCGAATGCAGTGACCCTATCTTAGTCTGGTGAAGTGCTGAGCACATGAAGTGCCTGGTTTAAGTTTTAGTAAACACCTTATGATTCTTTTTTGCGTTCGGAAAACATCCATTGCAAAAGAGGAGGACCCCCAAAAAATAATACCATATGACAGTACACTATGTATACTTGCATAATAGTATGTTTTAAGACTGTCAAATGAAACCAGATCTCTAAGGCGTCTTATAACAGCACAATAGCTATTAAGGTTGTTTTTTAATTTATTTATTTGTTGTTCCCAACGGAGACATGAATCTATTGTGATTCCTAAGAAATCTGTAAATTCTAAAACTGGTATAGACTTTCCATTGAACTGAACATATAAAGAGTCATCAGTTTTGATTTGTTTGCGAAAAGTTAGCCTAAGAGAATCTTCTGTACACCAGTTTGACATTTCATTGGAAGCTTGAGAGCATTTTTTAGAAAGTTCTTGACTATTACGTCCAGATGCAGTCACAGTTTTATCATCAGCAAACTGGGCTACTTTGCCAACTGTTATCTTTTCTTGAACCTCATCAACATACAACAGAAAGATAAGTGGCCCCAGGATCGATCTCTGAGCCATCCCCTGCTGCATGTCACACCAGTTCGAAAAATACTGTCTGTAGTGAAACAATTTGCTTTCTTTCTGTGATAAGATTAGATCCTGTTTCTTTGAGAGATTAACCTTTAGTCCCCACTTATTGTACTCTTCTATTAGTTTTCGTGTCATATATTCGATATCGTCATTTAATTCTTAATACAGTGATTATCGCTTGTAACGATATCGGATATTAAGACATACCGGTTATAGCGACGACATATTAAGGTCCCGACTGAGTTCTATATTTTGTTACCTTTTTTGTCCATAACGACGATCCGTTATAACGACCGAAATGAAGCATTCCGTTCAATGTCGTTATAACCGATATTCACTGTATTCCTTTTTCGGGCAGACAGGATTTCGGTAAGGGCGCATTCGTCAGTTTTGGTGGTCTTGGAATTTATTCCGTAACGTCAGTACAGTACAGGACAATTGTCAAATTTTTATGTTTATGTCTATTCTTGTTTTCTAAAAACTAGTTGATTGGGTAAAAATTTATCAAATTGCGAATTAAATTTGTAGTTTTTCTAAAATTAATTATGCAGATTTATTATGGACCACCACTCTTAACTTTATTAACAAATTATAAAGGAAAATACAATTATTTACCAATGGAATGGCACTCCCTTAATTATCCCGAACATTTTTCCAAAAACCGCACATTTTATACGTTTAAATCTTTTACAAAAAAAACCTAATTTTACACGGAAAACGCCAAACACCGCAAAATGTAAATAAACAACAAATATGGCGTCCATCCATACAGCAAATGTGTGACAAAACACAAGCATGCGCACTTACAAATTTTATTTTGCCATTGTTTCCAACGAAAGCTATGATTGCTTCACTTTTCGATTTTTCAAACCAGTATTTGTGCTCTAACGTATTTGTATATTAACATAAAATGACAAAACCAAATACGTTCTAGCATTAACGTATTTGGACAAGACAGAGTGTTTGCAAACACTTATTCCCGATTATTTATCAATAGATTATTACCACCAATTTCATTCTGTTTTAATTTACTTAAGAAAAAAATCAGGCACGTAGATGGGGGGTACTGGGCTACAGTACCCCCCCCTTCCCCCTAAGCCAATTGGTTTCATGAAATATTGGCATAGCACCCCTAAAATCTTCCACCTTCGGCGGCAAACATTTCTATATGGGAGTACCCCCTCCCCAAGAAAAGCTATCAACGTACCTGGTAGAGGTGTTGAAAAAGTAACTACTCGAGTACTCGTCAGTCGACAAATAACGGAGTAACGAATACCGATCCGACTTTTTTTTTTTTTTTTTATTTGTCAAACACACTGTGTTTTTTTTTATTACAATCTAGTCAGTAAGACTAATTAGCAATTTTGTTTTAACTTAATTTACTAGAAAAGTCAGATTTAAACTTAGGGTTTACTCAACAGTTCTCCCCGCTTTGTTTAGTCTGCAACTCACAATTGTGTTGTGTTTATAGCATTATTTTGTTTTATGTGTAATTCACTTAGTTTACTAGCTCAAATGGCTTCATTCTTTTTAGTCTTCGAACTAGCATAGTATTGTCTAGAAGCTGAATTGCTTCCACATTCACATGCCGATGGAGTCTATCTTCATGGCTTTTTGCGTACTTTTTTATAGTCTCTGCTACAGTTTCGATTTTTAGATCTCGATGAAGGTCACTATTTCGAACGTACCAAGGTGCATTCACAATGTTTCTTAATACTTTATTTTGAAATCTCTGTACAGCTAAAATGTTACTCTCTTTAGCACAACCCCATAGTTGAATACCATATGTCCATACTGGTTTCAGTATTTGTCTATAAAGCAGTAACTTATTATGAATTGTTAAATTGGACTTCCTTCCAATTAGCCAGTTCATTTTTCTATACCTTATCTCAAGTTCCTCTTTTTTTTTCTTAACATGTGCTTTCCAGCGCAATTTGGCATCAAGTGTCATACCTAGATATTTTGCCTGATTCGAATATGGTACTGGAATGTTGTTAATTGTTATTTGTATGTGATTTATATTTTTGTTTGTAAAATCAACATGAATTGATTTGGTTTCATTTAATTTTATTCGCCACTTTGTGGTCCAACTGTGAACTTGGGTGACTGCATCCTGAAGTTTTTCTATGCATTTTTCAATAGATTTTTCTACCGTCAATAAACCAGTATCATCGGCAAATGTTGCTAAGTGACAATTTTCTGGCTTTGGGATATCACAAGTGAATAATAAGTATAGATAAGGGCCTAGTACGCTACCCTGGGGCACGCCTGCTTGAATTTCTCTTAAATTTGAGTATGAGTCTTCCTGTTTTACTCTAAAATGTCTATCAGATATGTATGATTCCAAAATATCCGAATATTGTTTTGGCAGAAACCGTTTTAGTTTAAAATTAAGGCCTTCACGCCACACTTTGTCAAATGCTTGTGCTACATCTAGAAAAACTGCAGAACAAACTTTTCCCTCTTCTAGTGCTTTTTCTATTATATTAGTAATTCTGTGTACTTGATCTATCGTGGAATGCTTGTCTCGAAAACCAAATTGATGAGATGGAATAATTTCTTGTCTTTCTATGATGGGTTTTATTCTTTTAAGCAATAATTTTTCATAGAGCTTGGATATAATTGGCAGCAAAGATATTGGCCTGTAAGATGACACGTCATGGAGTGGTTTTCCCGGTTTTGGAATCATGGTAACTTCTGCAACTTTCCACAGTTTAGGTACATACCTAAGCCTAAAAGACGCATTAATTAGGTTGCATAGTTTTACGATAGCTTTTCTGGGGAGTTGTTTTATGACTACCCCGTTAATAAGATCATACCCTGGGACTTTTTTCGAATTAATATTTTTGATTTCTGTTAATATTTCTTTTGGTGATGTAAGCTTAATATGGTCCTCGATTTGATGGGGTTCATTTAAATGAAAGTGTTCATCTGGTGCTTCGTGGGGCTGAAATGTTTTTTCTAAATGACTTGCAAAAATATCTGCTTTTTCTTCGTTACTCCTTGCCCACTGGTTGTTAGATTTTCGTATGGGTGGAATTTGGATAATTGGTCTTTTAAAATCTTTGGTTGCTTTCCAAAGGGAATAGTCGGTATTTTTATCATCTGTAAGTTCATTAAGAAAATGGTTAATAGATTCATTTTTTATTACTAGAATTTCTCGCCTAATGCGCTGCGTCATGTTGTTGAGATTTGTTTTGTCCCGAGGATCACGGCTTTGCTGCCACTTTCTTCTTAGTTTCCTTTTTTCCAATATAAGGTCTCTAATTTCCTTTGGATAGTTTTTTCCCTTAAAAATTCTCTTTGGTTTTGGACTGTTTTCCCAAGCTGCTTGTTGAATATTTGTAACAAAATATTCAACTTCTTTATCGATTTGTTCTGGCGTTTGCAATGGCACTGATAGGTTTATTTTTTCTGACAGACTTTGTTTAAAACTAATCCAGTCAGTCAGTTTATTTACTAGTGAGATATTTGCTTCTTTCTTTATTATGTTTTTACTAAGAGTTAGAATAATAGGTGAATGATCTGAGTGTAAATCAAAACTTTCTTCTATATCTACAAAACTTAAAGATATATTTTTTACTATAAAAAAATCAATTAGATCTGGAATTTTTCCTGGATCTGTTGGATAGTATGTGGGCTTACCAGTTGATATCGGCTCACATTGATATTCACTAATAGCTTGCAAAAGTTCTTTTCCTTTAGAATTCGTCAGTCTAGATCCCCAGTAGGTATTTTTTGCATTAAAGTCACCTCCAATTATAAAACGGTTTCCTAATTTTCTGAGTCAATTAAGATATTGATTTTTCTTTAGTAAGTGCCTTGGTGGTATATAGACAGCACTTATGACTAATGTATATGTTTTGGTTTTTACACTTACTAATGTAGCTTGAATCTCTATGGTTTTATATCCCATCTCCTCATAGTGTGATATATTTTCTTTAATTATTACAGCACTTCCCCCATGTGCAGTATTGCTAGGGTGAGTTGTATGATACACTTTATAACCTTTAAATTTAATGTGAGACTGGTTAGTGAAATGCGTTTCTGACACAAGACAGACGTCAATTTTTTCTATGTCTAGAATAACTTGCAAGTCTTGCTGATGTTGCAAGAGACCATTGGCATTCCACGCTAGGATTCTAAGATTACTGACCATTTTGGGGCATATTGGTAGCTCCGTTATTGCTACTTTCTAGTTTAGTTAATCGCTCATCAAGTTTGTTCAATTTCTCCAAAATTAATTGTAGTGTTTGTTCCATAGTATTTTGACTACTGATATTAATATCAGGTATAGTAGCTGTTGCTGCTACTTGGCTGTATGTCCTTGTCACAGAGTTTTGTGTGACTGCGTTTCTTGTCTGTTGGTTTTGTCTATTTGTACTCACGTTTGGTATGAGATTCGGTTTCTTAGGTTTATTTTTCAATTTTTGTATTTCCTTAGCAATAAGGCATCCTCTGTAGTTAGCAGGATGCTTGCCTCCACAGTGGATGCATTTTGGCTCAGATTCTTTTGGTTTGGGGCATTCTACAGTAAGATGTTTCCCCGTGCATTTTACGCAACGTGGTTCTTTAGCGCAATATTTTTGCGTGTGTCCATAAGATTGGCATCTTTTGCATTGAGGGACTAACTTTGAGGTTTTTAGTGCTTTTATTTCCACTTCAATCCCAAGGATACTGGAAATTTCAAAAATTTTGTTGATATCTTCATCGTGGCTGAATGTGAGCATAAACATGTTAAGAGGTTGTCTTGTTCTCCATTTAAGTTTGTTGCTGGCCTCCAGTGCCTTAAAACCTTTTTTTTGTAGATCAGCTACAATTTTTTGTGGGTCACATGAGAAGTGTAGCCTATTCGCTATTACTCTAATTGGCCTTATTTGTTTGTTTTCGTATGAGTGCCATTGATGCTTTATTTCATTAAGCATTTTAGTAACCAGCCGATAGCTGTCTGCGTCTTGTACATTTATTTTAATATTTTCGTTATTTAAAACTTTTATTTTAACTCCTTGTATGATATTTAACTTTTCATAAATATCATTAAAATTATTTACGCCATTTACCATAATCGGTGGAGGTAATGGAGCTTTTTTAACCTTAGTTGGGGGTTCTTCATTTTGTGTTTTATTGGAGGGCTCTCCAGTGCCCGAGCTTTGTTGTGGTGGTGAGAGTGAAGTATCCATTCGACGTTTTTTCCAACCTTTTCCTTTTTGTCTGATCCACTCAGTTTCTCTTGCCAGATCGTCCTCATCAGTAATGTAGTCCATGTCAGACTCTTCTTTTTTAGTGACTTTTGTCTCTAAATCTGCAAATTTTCTTTGCATACTTTCCAGTTGACTTCGGAGATAATCCACTTGTACACTAAGTGAATTTTTTTCGTTTTGGGATTTTTTCCATTCGCTATATAAAACTTCTTCATTTTGTGTTCTAGCATGGCTATCCTGAAATAATTCGGCATTATCCATTTTTTCTTGATTTTGTTTGGGCTTTTCGCTAATTTTTAAAACAAGTTTCACAGGTGATGGTACACTTTTTTTGCTGTTAAACATGATATATTATTTATAATACACATTGTATATAGATTTTTAACACAGGTTTTTTTTTCCGCTCGCGAGGTTAATTGTAAACAAAACAAACTTCGACTTTGACCTCGTTAGTACTATCATGCAGGTACGCTGCAATATAACCGTACTGAACTGATCCGAAAATTAAATGATTAGTTTCGTTACTATTTTATTCCTTCGATTATTTTAGTATTTGTCTCCATTTTTATTTATTTTTAGATTTTAAGGACAGGACAGTTTCTACGTAATTCCTGCCTTTATTTTTTAAATTTTAGCCCTCATTTTGAAAATTTTAATTGAATATTTCCATAATATCAACAACAAAAATATACCTACAAGTAAATGATCTTAGAATTAACGACAGTCCAAGAATTTTGCACTAATTGTCTCAATGAATTGAATACAGTTACAGCAATTAAAGTAACGATAGTAACGAATATATAAAATGACTACTTAGTAGTCGAGTAACGAACACCTCTAGTGCCTGGAAAGAATTGTAAGATATTTTTTATACGACTGTCTTGTAAAAGGGGGTTTTGCGCACGGAGAACACGATCTGAAAATGGCATTTTGCAAAACGTTTTGCACATGCTTATGTCATTTTTGCGCACGCCTATGTCATTTCTGCATACGGGTCTCCCGTCATTGTGATTTTTGTTGTTGTCACCCATCAATATAAGTTGGCTTAGTTCCGTAGCAACCGTCACTGCTCGTATGTTTTGTTGATTAGATACATCAAAAAATTGTTGAATTTTTAAAGTTTTGTTGTAAAAATGTCGGAAATAAAAACAAGTTAAATTAAAATTTGATTTTTCTTTCTTTATTAGCAGTCGTATAAAAAATATCGTAAAAAACTCGTTTGAAAACCTCTTTGCACACTCCCTCGACTTGTAGACTTCGCCTTCGGCTCGGTCTACCAAACTGTCTCGATCGTGTGCAAAGAGTCGTTTTCAAACCTTGTTGTTTAAATAACTATTTAAGCCCCGTGAATAGTACTTATGAAATAAAAGTACTATGTATATTCGTAACAACAACAAAACAAAAATATGTATAGCATCATAATCCAATACCATTTTTATTAAAAATGCAATGTGTAAAATAACTTACTTTCTTGACCCTGAAGATTTAAGATTACTTAACATATATTTTTGCTTCATTTTAAAAACTTCTTAATCCTAAAAAACTAACATTTGTATAACTCTTACGTAGAGTTCTAATACTGTTTCTTAATATATTTAGGCATGTATACCTGTTTACATTTTAAATCAAAATACCTGTTTGAATCTAATCTGAAGAACCAAAGATAAGACCTTAATTGATAAGTAGATTATTAGACTAATTTGATTACAATTAAATTTTAGAATTTTATACTATATCTACTTAAAGTGTCCCAAATACATATCCTAGGATTTCGGAAACGGTAAGAGATACAACTTTAGGTAAATAAAACAAAAATTGCGCTATTCCAAACCCTAGCAGATGGTGTATCGTACGTAATAAAATCTACAGTTATTCAAAATATCGAGTAAAAACTAAAAATTATGTTTTTTAAAAAATTCAATTATCGTCGTCATCGTATACACGAACGAATTTAGACGAAACTTCGTAGTTTTGTATAAGCGACTGTGGCCAATAGAATCACGGTGGATAGAATAGACCGGTGTTCGGATGTCGAATTTTTTCACGTCACTGGTGGTCCAGCTGATTTTTGTAAACAAAATTTAGATATGATATGAACAACGGAACAACTAATATTTTTTGATTTTTTTGAAAACTCGGGCAATTTTCGTACTGTTTTTTAGTAAACCTTTATAAAATATAATTTTCTAGACATAATTTTTTTTAGCCCGCTTTTTTACACGAAACCTAAACTACAAGTCAAACTGAATGTGATCGTTTAGTATCAAAGGTTAACCGAGGACTTAGGAAGTAAACAAAGATGTGGGTCAACGGATTATTTTTGAAGCTGAAACGAACACATTATTTTCTTCGAATTTAAATTTTTGTGTAAAGAGAAATGAAGCGGGCAAAAAAAAATAACGACTGGTATGTCTGAAAAATATTATTTTATAAGATCATACTAAAAAACAGTAGGAAAATTGCCTTAGTCTTCAAAAATTCAAAAAATATTAGTTGTTCATATCATATCTAACTTTTGTTTACAAAAATCAGATTAGTTTTTTAGAAATCGACTACGTTATTTTTTTTTTTTACGGGTATGCGCACTCGCAAGGAGATCCCTATCACGCTCGAGAAGCGGCAAGTGCGCGGAAATGTTGGTGTGTGTTGGTTTTGAAACGGTTCAGGTTGTAACCTGCAGGGAAAACTGTCGCAGGGAGTTTATTCCACAGCGATGCTGTTCTCCAGAGATATGAATTCTGATATAATGAGGTTCTTGGTGCCTCTATTTTGACAATAAATTGATGGTTACCGTCTGTTTGACGTGTTCGCCTAGTAGGTGCTACTCCCGGGGGGATCATACGTGCCAACTCTTCAGAGCATTTTCCGTGATAATACCTGTAGAAGAGAGATAGATCGCCCACAGTTCTTCGATGTTCGAGACTATCCAAGCTACGGGTAAGTGCGGGGTCATTGATCAGCTTGATAGCTCGTTTTTGCACGGTGTTCAAAAGCATTAAGGTATGTTTTGGTGCCGCACTCCATATATGTGAGCAGTACTCCATAGTTGGTCGAATCTGGGCTTTGTAGAGTGTCAGCAGTTGGCTTGGTGTATACAGATGTCTTGTACGAAATAGCACCCCAAGCTTTTGGGACGCCCTTTTAGCTATATCTGCCACGTGACTGTGCCAGGACATGTTGGTCTCTGCAGTGACTCCTAAGATGTTCAACTGGCTCTGCAATGCGACAGCACTTCCAGATAGCATGATGTTTGGCTCACCGGTGCTGGTCTTTATTGAAAACAGGGCTGCTTGGGTTTTCTGCGCGTTGAACTGTACAAGGTTTTTGTTGCCCCAGTCCTCTATTATCTCCAAGTCGTTATTTATCTGTGATATTTCAGTTAGTCTAAGGTAATGGAATTCACGTGCGGAGAGACATGTGGGTGGTATGACTGAGGAGACTACATTGCCATCATCTGCAAAGCAATAAAGTGGATTTACTGTTTTATCTATGAGGTCATTTATGTAAATCAGAAAAAGTGTTGGCGACAGGATTGCTCCCTGTGGCACACCAGCATTTATTTGGTAAGAGTTGGAGTTCCGGCCATCCAGTGCAACATAAATGGATCTATCCTTAAGGTAACTTTCAAACCAAGTGCAAAGTCTCGGCGACAATCCCGTTGCTTTGAGCTTATTGAGCAGATTTTCATGCCAGACTTTATCGAATGCTTTAGATATATCTAAGGCAATTGTTCTTGTTTCACCTCGCAACTCAATCGCTTTTTGCCATAAGTGAGTGACGTATGTAAGTAAATCGCCAGTTGACCTATATTTTCGAAATCCGTATTGCTTGTCGTTGATAATTTTGTACTTTTCCAAGTACTTGGTTAGGTGATTGTTCACAACTCTTTCCATTACTTTTGATATCACTGGAAGTAAAGCAATTGGTCTATAGTTTAACGGATCTGTCTTTTTTCCTTTCTTTGGAATGGGTTGTACTGCGGCAGACTTCCATGATGATGGATATACTCCTTGCCTATAAGATAAATTGAATAATTTTGCGAAAGTTGGGGTGAGTTCGCTAGCACAATTTTTGAGTATTATCGCGGGAATGCCATCTGGACCCATTGCTTTGTTTGTATCCAACTTTTTAAGGGATTTTCGTATTTCTCTGTGACAAAAGGGTACCTCTGGCATACTGTGGGAAACCCTTTCAATGAACGGTGGAGTTTTTCCATTTGGCACTGTTAGGTTTGAGTTGGAGGAAAAGATTTTGGCCAGCATATTGGCTTTTTCCTCTGATGTTGTGGCTAAGTGAGTATTTTTATCTGTAAGTGGTGGTATGGATGACTTGGTGAAGTTTGATCCAACGGCTTTTGCAAGAGACCAAAAGGACCTAGAACTACTTGGACAATTCAGCAACCTGTTTTTTATTCTTTGATTGTATGTTTCTTTGGCGGTGTCAATAGTAATTTTGCAACTATTTCGGGCTTCTATAAATTCTGTGTGGTTTTGAGCGGTTTGTTGTCGTTTCCAAAGGTTATATGCTCTGTGTTTTTTCTGCACAGCCGTTTGACACTGGCTGTTGAACCAAGGTTTTGCATTAGCTCTGCGTTTTATTGTATGTGGGATATATGCATCCATTCCAGATAAGATTACTTTTGTTATTTCGTTACAGCAAATAGTGGGATCAGCTGTTTTAAAGCAAACCTCTTGCCATGGAAAATCCAGGTAAAACTGTTTAAGGTCATTCCATTTTGCCGATTTATAGTGCCACATTTTACGAGGAAGTGATTGTTGGCTTGGCGGTATGAACATTTCGCACTTTGTTCTTATAAGTTTATGATCGGATGAACCAAGTGGGGGATCTACTTGAATTGTGTACAAGTCAGGATTTGTAGTTAGGAACAAGTCTAAAAGCGCTGCAAATTCACCCCTTTCTGAGATACGGGTAGGTTCATCGACAAGCTGCGTTAGACCACAACTTATGGCAAAAGCTTCTGCTTCCTTGCCTTCATTATCTGTTTTGTTGTGGTGTTTTAGCCAGGGTATATTGTGGACGTTGAAATCGCCTAAAAAAACAATTTCCGCATGTGGATAATTAGACTGTATACTATCACAGTTTTCGGATAATGTCGCAAAAAAGTTTTGATACTCGGTGTTACTTGGCGGTCGGTAGAGGCAGCAAATGAACTTGGTCGATGACTTTGAGGTGAATTTCAGCCATATGATATCGAGGTTCGCTGGTTCTAGCTTCTCCTCTCGATGACATGAAAGGTCATTTTTAATGTACACACAGATTCCAAAATTATGTCGAAATCGGTGGTGTAGGTCATAGCCGGGATAAAGATAGTTCACAATAGGTGTTGCAGAACTGATTTTAGTTTCAGTGAGAACAAGGATGTCAGGTCTTTGTTCTTCAAGATGTTGGTGAACTGAATTCATGTTGGTACTTAATCCTCTTATATTGCTAAAATCAATTCTGAGTTGAGTTTTCGGTCTTCTATTAATATCTTTGCATGAAGGACCCCCAGGATCACCCGACGCCCGGAGATCCGAGTGGTCGGGTATTTTGCCTCCGGAATATTTTGATCCTGGAGGCGCCATCATGCTATCTGTTACTCATTGTTGGAACCGGACTGCCAGCGCAGTAGCGGAACGTGGTGATACCACTTAGCGCTACTCATTTCTGACATGGTGGTATCTCACCGGTCGACGCCCAATGAGTAAAAAGCGTCTACCACCTACCTACCTATTCCTTATCGCTGCCATATTGGATTTATAACATGTCATTAAATAGAGCATAAATAGTGCATTATATACCCAGGGACTAAAGTGATACTTTTTATCCCGAGGCGAAATGTTTGTAGCCCGACCGCAGGGAGGGCTACAATTCGCTGAGGGATAAAAAGACACTTTAGTCAAGTGGTATATATACTATTTTTTGCAATTCTGGGCATAGTTTCATTCAAATTTTTAATTAAATTTTTCGAAAAGGAAGTCATCTCCACTGCACTATTGATTGGCCTATAAAATGTGACAACCAATAAAGTACCATTGATTCTCTGACGTTAAGTCAGTTGATATTTCTTAGATAGCCTTGGATAATACTTGGTTGTCAGGTTGTTGTCAAGGTATCATAAAATAACTGTTAAAATACAAACAACGCCGTGGAGATTTCTGAGATTTGCTAGTGCGTTCCCAAAAGTAAAAAAAATGGATATTGATATTGATACAGCTGCCGCAGAGGCAGTGAAGGCACTGCTGCCCGCTAAATCGGAGAAAATATATTAAAAACAATACAAACATTTCCTGGATTGGTGTCAAGCTAAGGATGTTGCTGATGTTACACAGGAGAAGGTACTTCTTGCATATTTCTTCCATCATGCGAAAAATTTGAAGGCTTCAACGGTTTGGTCACATTATTCAATGATTAAATCAAAGCTGATCGTTGAAAAAAGTTTGGACATTGGAAAATATTCAAAATTGAAGGCATTTTTGAAAAGAAATGGGGATGGCTACCGCCCAAAGAAGTCTCGGATACTGGACATGGATCATATCCAGCAGTTCCTCCAGGAAGCACCAAATCAAGAATATTTGATGATCAAGGTAAAGTGAACTGTTTTTACATTATTTTGAACCATGTTAACGTCACTGATTCGAAATATCATTTGTTGCTATCAGGTTACGTAGTTTGTACAAAAAATTGTATTGCTACTTAGTAACTGAAAAATCTTTTTTTTCCAGGTGGCGTTGATAATGAGAGTTGCCGGTGCATGCAGGGGTGTTGAACTGTGCCAGCTACAGAATGAAGATGTTCAAGTCCAAGATTTTCATCTTGTTGTCACAGTTCGAAACACGAAAAATCAAACTGACCGATGCTTCATAGTGAAGAACTCCAAAGAAAGCAACGCTACAGACGTAGTGAAAATCTGTAAATCCTACATGGCTCTGAGACCAACAAATTTGACAATATCGAGATATTTCATTGGCTATAAAGACGGCAAATGTTTATCACAACCTGTTGGAAAGAATACTTTTGGGCTTTTCCCGCGAAAAATAGCTGCCTTCCTGAACCTGCCAGAGGCCGTTTCATACACAGGACACTGCTTCAGGCGTACCTCTGCTTCCCTTTTAGCAGATTCTGGAGCGAATATTGACCAGCTCAAAAGACACGGTGGTTGGAAAAGTGCTACCGTTGTTGAAGGGTATGTTGAGCAATCAATCGAAAACAAAAAAAATGTGGCGGATAAAATATTCAGTCAAAACTTGAGGACAGATGTCAAGAGTCATAAAAGCCAAGGCCAATCACGTACCGTAACAGTATGCAATTTTCCAGAACCCACAATCAACAAAGACAGCAGGACTGATCACACCGAACCAGCAATTTTCGGATCTCCACTGCAAAACATCAACCTCAACCAACAGCGAAGCGAAATCGATTCAGATCCACGATCATTGATTCATTTAGTTGGCTGTAGCGGCGCTATTTTGAATATCAATATAACAAACAATAATAATGTCAAATAACGTAGGAATGTATAGATTAGGCTAGGTAGTTTATTTTGATAGTGTATAGGCCTACTTTTAGATGCTCCCAAATACAAAAATACAAAATTTGAAAAAACCATGAATTCGGGTCCAGGGACTAAAATATTTTAGTCCCCGGGAGTAAAATATTTTAGTCCCGGGATAAAAAGTACTATTTTAGTCCCTAAAATGAGGGACTAAAATGCGTTTTTAGTCCCTGAATTGCAAAAAAGACCTTTTCAACAGTTATATCAAGATTTGATAATCTTGCCTATCTTTTTATAACAGAATGTGAATTTATTAAACATGGCTGTAAAACAAATGCCGTGTGTTTCTTGTCATATCAACACAATTATCTGTCAAAACTTTGCTATTTATTTAATTTATCTGTTAAGAGTTTTAAAGTTTCTTAATTAGTTGTGATATTTGTTGAGTTAAACTGCTAATTAAATTTATTATGGGAAGGTTTCCAAATTGGGATAAATTGGACAGGTATGAGTGTTTCATTTTATGCTATAAGAACGCTGGAGGATACTTATGTACTTTCAGCGATTAGACCTACCAGTGGTGCACCCAGGAATATGGGGGGCGAGGCCTCTTGGGAGGAGGGGGTTCGAGACCTCATGATGTTGTATTTTATGTTTTTTTTTATTCATGAAATATGTGAAAAATATCTAAAAAAATCGCCAATGGAACTACTACTAGAATATAAACATTTACTTCAGCACTTGTTTTCGGATGTTTTTTTGTCTTGTTTTGAGTTTATTCATAAATAGTGTTTCGGTTGTTAATTTTAGTATAATATTATATTTTACATATAGTTACGTATGTGTGAATAACAACAAATTACCCAACTACGATATTTGTTTCATAGACAACAAAGCAAAAACTGTTTTTATGCTCTATTTAATAACGTATAAATCCAATATGACATGCAGCCATAAAAAATGACAAAGTAGGCTATCGTTTCTAAAATACTAAAACAGCTAGAAAAAATTCGTTAAGGTCATTCGATTGGCGGTAGTCGCTAAGACAATTTTTTTTTATAGCATTTGTTTACAAGTTGGCGAAAATAGTAAAATTTTTCAAAAACACACAACTTTTAGTTCTTGCTCGATATGTTGAAAACACCTTTAGATATTTTTAATTTTGATACGTCTGATTGTAGGCGTCATTAAAACCATTCAGCATTGCAAATGCGCATGTATCTACGATATTTTGATATGTTGCTAGTATCCTTGAGGGTAGTTCACACCGAAGTTTGCAACCCAGAAATCCCTGTTCTTTTTTTAAAAAAACTTTCTTAAGAATTTTTGTTTTTGGGTATTTACGTTTTACATGGTAAAGCCCCCCAAATTATTTACAATCTGAGCGCAACTCTAGCTTCCTGGATTCTTTGGTTGCGGAGATACGTATGGTCTAAGATGTGCAGTTTTTTACAAAAACTGAAATTTTACCGCTAGAGTCATTTTCTAAGCTTCGTACCGGCTAAACTAACCGTCCTTAGGAAAAGTTATAAAGAAGGAATTTATAGAGAATTCTATTTACTTTAAAATGGTACTAAAATTGAGCCTCACGGTATTATAGTTTGTGCAAACATACACTCAGTAAAGCAAATTCGGCTTTCGTAGCTTCTACAAATTAAATTTAAAATTGTGATGTGAACAATCATTTTGTAGCAAGTGGTTAAAGAATGCCGTCTAAGACCCCCACTGTATTTTAATTTAATGATGTTACTTACATCTACGCCTCTGAAAGGTAGTTTTTCGGCGAGGCTCATTAAAATTCAATACGTACGTGATCCAAACAATACAAAACGCAATAAAAATGCCGTCTTGGCTTCACTTTCCGGGTGCACACGACCAAATACTTTAAAGTAAAAATTTTCCCTATATAAAACATTTAAAAGTAATAAAAGTAAACATAGAAGGTGTTCCCGTATAATATTTTTGCATTTTCGATCTCTATTTTTTGTCTCTCTTTCCCATCAGATTACCACTGCCAAACAGTACTGCATTTTCGGGTGTCAAAAAAAATTACATATGTCCCCTAGGGAGCGTATGGAGGCAAAATGTGTTTTTAGATTATCCCTTATATCTTCTAGACTATTACACCTGTACATTTAGGTGTCACCAAATTGTAAGGTTAGACAATTACTAATAGGCCTGCTAAAAAAATCAACGCAATTAGTAAGGCCCCTAATTAGAGATATTTTTTTTGTCATTTATGATAAAAGAAATTAATTGACTTATATACTCTGCCCTAGGTCATCAATATTGTACCATAACAGTGCGGTCGACCAATTATTAATTGTAAAATACTTTATGATTGGCCCTTGGCCCCTAGGGGCTGTAAGGGCCCAAAATCTTATTTTGATTGTGTTATTCAGAAAAACTATGGTTAATGCGATTTTTTTACCCTAGCTCTAAATTTTCACTGAATGGTTGCACTCACCTTACGAACTTGTACGCCACATTTCATTACAATCAGTGGCGTATATATAGTGGCGGCTGGGGGGCTTTGATTTTTGACTGAGATTTTTTTAGATACTTTCCACATATTTTATGAATACAAACATAAATAAGCATAAAATTCCCCCTCATGTGGTCTTGACCCCCCACTCCCCCCCAAAACTGTCTCGGGCCCACTTCAAGACTTTTTTCTAAATATGCCACTGACTACAATCACATTATTAGAAGTGCGTGGTCCTTAATTAAGTGACTGGTCAATAAGTTTCCCCTGTATATGTTCTATCAATAGATTCTTTACTTAACTTTTCTACCTTATCCTCATCTCCTGTGTGCACCTAATTCAATTTCCATTAAGATCGACCTCGGCGTGTGCGTATCCCTTTTGCCGCTTAATGGGTGCTTCATTTAATGTGTTTTTAATTTAATTTTGTAAACCACCATCTCGTCACGTACTACAAATTTCAAATAGTAGAGTACATGAAGAATTCGGGTAAAGGAAGGATAGATAAGTTTTCTGACCTACATATCATAAATTATATTTTAGACATTTCTAAACAACAATATGTTCATTCGTTACGAGGGCTCTCTTATATTTTGCATATAGGAACATAGAGGGCGACACTAATCGAATGTCGTAACAAAAACTTAACCTCAATCTTTACCCAACTTAAATTCAAATCGTCAGTAAGATACATAAAGTTTTATAGCTACAGTGAATTTTTTAATTGAACAAATCAGTCGAAAAATTGAATTAAACCGTGAACATTTTTGAGCTATAATAATATCTCATCAAGAATGCTTTACCGAGCGATTTCTGTTTTCGGTAATGAAGCACCACATCAGTCGACAGTTTATCGTTGGTATGGAGAATTTAAGCGTGTACGAATTAGCCTTCGCGCCGATCCAAGGTCAGGCGCACCAAAAACGGCCATCACTCAGGAAAACATCGATGCAGAGTGAATGTTCACCACGGAAGATCGACATGTGACATATCGCGAAATGGAGGCTTCATTGGGAATTTTAAACTTAATTAAAAAAGTCTTGCATGCAGAATTAGGGGTAAGAAAATTAGTTTCCCGCTGAATACCGCATTTATTAACCGAAGAACAGAAAGAAGCCAGAGTCAATTGGTGTCAGAAAACTTTAGACAGCTTTAAGGCAGGAAAAACATGAACATCATTGTCCGTGGTGATGAATCGAAAATTTACACCTATGAAACCGAAAATAAACGTCAGGCGTCTGTTTGGGTATTCCAAGATGAAAAAAAGCCAAGAAAACTCATCCGTTCTCGAAATATATTCATAAAGATGGTCGCGACATTTGTCTGAAAAGCAGGTAATGTGGCAACAATTCTTCTGGAAAAATCGAACCCCCAATGACGAATTATCCTTTACTAAGACAATGCAAGAGCGCAACCTAACAAAACGTCGAATTGTTGGACCATAAGGCAATTGTCAATGATGTCGTCGTTGATCTTACAAACTGACGTATCTCAAAAAAATGCAGTTTTGAGAAGACCATAATACTTGTGTCGTTCTTTCATCTCACAAAGTGTAACTCATAAAAATCCTTTAAATAGCAGAAAAATCATTAGATCCAAGAACATTTTTAGTGATATAAATCCAATATAAACTTTCCCTAAAACTTGAAATTGCTCTCTTGTAAAATTACAATAAATGAGTTACGTCAGTTTGTAAGATCAACGACGATGTGGGCGATAATATTTTACCCTTAACCATCCGAAGCATTTAATTCGTTAGGTAGTTCTTAAATCAATATGAAAGAATTTTCTTTTTAAATAGACCCACCCCGCTCTTATTTATTTCACTGCAAAAACAATAGAATTATACGCTATGTAGTTATTGTTTAAATTTACGATAAATAATGTGAAACTACCCTCGATTGATTTTCTTTATGAAGTGTCGAAAGAGCAGATCGCCGCACTAGGGGAAATATGTCGAGAATATATGCAGGTGTAAACTGAATGAAGAGAATAAAAGTCCTGTCTTCTGTTAAATATTTATTCCTGTGCCTAGGCGTTTCGTTGATTTAAATCAACTTCAGAATAAGTCAAAGATTGTAAAAAGATATTAATAAGTTAGTGCCATTATCACATTATCTCCTTCATACATTATACTTATTTTAATATAAAAGTAACTGTAACAATCAAACGAGTAACGCAGGCTTGGAGTTACTACATACAGATTTTTTTAATTTAAATGTTTAATGTTTTAATTAGTTCGTTTGTCAAATATACAAAAACAAATATTAATAATTTGGGATAGGTACATTGGGCCTGCGGCCCAACCGGCCATAAATTGTACCGGCCCACAGGGCATTTGCCCGGTTGCCCGCCTGTCCCATCCAACCCTGGAGCTGCCAACGGAAAAATACAAGAGAAACAAAACCTGTCTATGCCCGCTTAGCCACTAAAAACCTTTGTTTTGTTTTTACCTACTTAATATTTTTGTACGAAGAATAAAGCAATTTTAGCAGTTTTCGAACTGATTTTAATAATTTTTCTTCGCTATGTGCTTCTAAGAAATTACACCTGTACTGTCTTAGCTAGTTTTGCCTTTCTAGGTAGTATTTATAGTTTTTGCAAAGTCAGTTGAACAAAGATAAAAGCCGACCATCGGCACATCCTTTATAGAAAGTGACATAGGCGGCTGTAGATATGCTCATGAAAATTATTTAATTTAATTATGGCGTAAACTAAAGAAATAAAAATAGATAATAAAACTTTCTATTCCTTTACCTACAGGAACGACACTGATTTATTTTCTAACTCTGCATACTGCCGACTAAAGGGGTCCCGAAAAGCACACTCGAAAGCAATTAAAAGCGCATCTCAAAAAAATCTGCCAATTAGGTGCCGTCTATCCACCTGTGCTCGGTCGGTCGGAAAACAAATACTTTGTGGTCGGGCCGCAAAGAGTCGCGCCTTTTCTCTGTCGGTAGGGTTGAAATTATACCAGGAAGATTTTATATGAATTTGGATAACTTTTGAAGGGCAGAATGAAGCAAAATTTCATGAAATCGATAGAAGCCCGTATTAGGAGTTATTCAAGTGACTTTGCAAAAACTATAGTATTTACTAATAAATCGTGTAGACACAGCACAAAAGAAGTTTTCTTATCTACGTGATCGGATACTATGAGGTTTACTAAGAGTTTAAGAAGCCAGGGGATGCAGGAAGGAGAAAACTTTATAATTTAATTATGCTAAGATATGTGCGTACTTTTCGCCAATATTAGGGTAAAGGGTATTTAGGGTTAGAGAGTCTTTTGCAGGCATTAAAGATGATTCTCGCTGGCATTTCATTGTCAAAGGGTAGCCCAAAATATAGAGATCATTATTTGAGAACTGCCTTTAGCTTTTATCGCAAAAGTTACAAAGCGATAGAATCATATTTTCAGGGCCTCACCCAGGGGAGGGACTTTGGGGAACGCCTCTGCCCCCCTCCCTCCCAATTCTAAGACTTTTTTAGATATTTTCCACATATTTCACGAATAAAAACAAAAAATTGCATGAAATATGACATCATGCGGTCTCGAACCCGCCCCCCCCCCCAAGACAAATTCCTGGGTGCGCTACTGATAGTTTAGGTTTGAAGTAATTTTTTTAGTCTTAGAAGGTCGTTGCGAAAATATGGAGTTTCCCGCAGAAAGCAAGTGACTAAATACAGTTATTAGACGCCCTAGCAAGGGCGTAGATAACGGGAAAGATACAGTTATTAGACGCCCTAGCAAGGGCGTAGATAACGGGATAACCGGTGTCTGTACCCGTTACTCTTACGGTTGAAAAATCTGAAAAAATCTTGTTTATCATCTTTTTTAGACTTGACTGATGTCAACTTTCAAAATATTGAGGGCCTTCCAATTACGTCAAACTTTTGTATTTAGTTGCTTGTATTTTTTGTAGCTGCAGAATTGAAAGCCGGTCCCGGTCACGGCGCCAAAAAAGATATGCATCAGCTGGAATTAAAGTAAAGTAGCAGCCAATAACAAATGTTTACGTATAAGTAATAAGTAATAGTGACCGCATAAACACCCAGGTAACAAGGGGTCATCAAATGACGTCTTTTTTTCGTCGAAAAGTGGTCATTTGGATGACCAGCAGGTCATCTACCAAAAAATGTTGTCTTTAAGGCGTCAGTTACTTGACGTCTTTTTGTAGTGTAGTTTTTGACGTCTGAAAAACGTCGTATATTGGTCACTACCCACACTGCACACTTTGTCCAAGGGACATACACTCATAATTACATAGATGATGCCCCAGTCAGTACTTGACCGGATTTATACGGAATGTGGGGCTCCGTATGTAAAATAAATTAAATATTAAATCAAGACAAACTTCGAGGCTTCTTTCGCTTCAAGATGGAGATGTGTAGTCTAGGTATAGGTCTATTTTGATCTGTACCTGTTCCAGTACTTCCAGGTCTAAGTCACAGAAGAGTCACCTTCTGTGTCTAAGTTTTCTTCAGTGTTCTCAACTGCAGGGAATATTTCATATATTCAGACGAGTTTAAAAAAAGTCATAAATAGGTTTGTGTCTGTGTGTGTGTGTCTGATGTTCTGATTTGGTCCCAAATACGTCATATTGCTCAAGTCTTTAAAACGTCTAAAAATGACGTCATTTTGGGTGTGTCTTTTGAACGTCATTTAAAGGTCATTTACACGTCAGGTTAGAGACGTCACTGGTCATTAAAAATGGTCCGTCCGTCTAGTGACGTGATAAAATAGAACAAAATAGCATCCGTAATAAAATAAATTTTATTTGTAACTAGCTCAGAAATGACTTAACCGGTTAGCACAACTTTCACGCGTCGTGGTAGCGTAAAAAAATGTCTTAAACAAACAGAATGGCTTATTGCAACTGTGTGCCAAATTTCATTGAAATCGGTTTAGTAGTTTCTGAGATCAGCGGAACATAAACATCCTGTTTTTAATATAATTGATTGATTGATGATGATTGATTGATAATTGATTACGTGCTGACGAAAGACTAACCAAAATACGAACATTTCTATTCCAGCCAAAATAAAAAACAATAAAGTAATATTAATCTATAGAAAAACAGTCCTTCCCAACGGAAAGTCTGGAAATCAGTGGCGGACCATAACACCGAGCGTAAGAACTAGACCGGTGGCGGCCTGAGAGAGAGATACCCATTATAGAATTAATTTTGAGAATCTTCTTGTGCTTAATGACCAAGAACGCCACTAGAGAAATATCCCTAATAGTTGACTGGCTTACAGTAAAAGATCATGTCCCGTGGGATAGTGGAAGATTTCTTAAAAGTAGGTCACACAGTTTTAATTCACCAGGTGTGTACCTCCAATTTTAGGAAGAGGGCCTGCGTAACGTCATAAATCCAAGATGGCGGCTTTTTTCATGTTTTTTTACATACTTTGCCTTATAAATTTCCCTAAATTTACTTCAAGGCAATTTGCTTTAATCTAAGACAATTTTTTTTACCGTGTAGTCATACGACCGACAAACCTCCTCCTCGATAGAACTATTTAGAGCAGCTGCATCTGCGATTTCCATTTTCTTCTTTGTAGAAGCGGCACTATAGAGAGTGAACGAGAGGTTTTTAGGTTTAAAATATAAATAGGTACTGCTATTGGTAAAAATACGTAACCATGTTAATTTATACTTGGTTTAAGTTATACAGCTATTAAATTAAACTTAAAACACACCCATAAAAAATTATATCCAGACGCTGCTTGACAATAAAAAGGTCTTATTTATAACCAAAAGTTATCCTTCTAATGTCCGCTCGTAGACACCCATGCGGATAAGCGAAGGGCAAAAAATAAATAAAATAAGCAATCATCTCCTTGCCGGAATCGAAAATCCAACAAGAAGGCCCCGGTTAGGGACCGTAGAGGCCCTGTACATTTTAAAGGGACGGGACGTGGAGTCAAAACTATATAATATTTTAAAAGAAATAGTTTTTGTTACATACAAAAAATTTAGTTTTTGTTATATTATACTTTTAGCTAGGCATGGGTAACACTGTGTTGAATGTCACTTTTGTATCGATACCGTTCCCGGTGTCATGAGTATTGGTACAGTCACAACAAATTGTATGACAAAGTTGAAGGTTGGTGAGCTGTGGGCGTCACTGACGTACTGTGCACTATCTGAATGTTCGACGCGTTATATCTTGTCAAAATCTATTTGCCATAACTGACAGTTGTTTTAATCGTCGCAACAGTGTAACAGTCTTGTTGAACCAATCAAAAGTAAGTCACGATTGGTAAAAAGACCGTGGATATGATATACGTATTATACAGTGACCTTTGTCTTTGTTATACAGTGACCTTAATTATACCACGACTGCATGCCATAGAGTGTCATGATACTCATGATACGTACTACTAGTATGCATACTGCGAAACAGCTCTCTCTTTTGGTTAAAGTTAAGTTGCGAGTAGGGGATTCCCCGAATTATTGAATACCGAAACATAGAATAAAACAAACAACGATAAAACAAAGCAGTATGCTCATCGCTCTTTCTGTGTCATGACACAATTGTGCTGACACATTGCCTTGATACAGCAAGCAGTGTTAGCGTCATTGTATCGACACGCGAAAATTTGTTGTTACCCATGCCTATTTTAACTCTCCATGCTTTCAGTTTAACACGTTGACTGCGGCACCAAAAAAGTATGTTTTCATCCTGGTGCGTTATCGGTCCCCGGTGACCGATACCTTGACTGTCACCTGGTGCGGCAATTTTGTTCTAGGTGCTCTCTATTTTTTTTACTGGGCTAATATCAACAAATAATTTTAAAAATCTTTAGTTGCTTTGATTATGAAACTTATTAGTAAGTGTGAGTAGTGTAGTAGTGGAGGTTCTATACCAAATGGTAACATGCCATCCACTTCTCCGAAGTGGATGACCTGCTGCTGAAGAAGTGAACTTGATCTGACCTTCGGGCAAAAGAAGCGTACAAGAAGCTGTCAGCAATGACGTAACAACCAGAGGCTGTTGAAAGGCCTTATTGGGCAATGAGTTAGCTAGCCGCTTCACTTGCTTAGCCTGGGCTGTTGAAAGGCCCTATTGGTCAATGAGGGAGTAGATAAAATGGAGTGTTTTTTTGTTAGTAAGATAGCTACTTCACTAGCTTCGCCTGGTCTAGGTAAGGCCTTAGCTGTTGAAAGGCCCTATTGGCAATGAGTTAGGTGCCAGCCAGTAAGAGAGCCACTTCACTCGCTTAGCCTGGGCTAGGTAAGTCCTAATGTGAAAAAGGCCTTGGTTGTTGGTTAAAAAATGAAATAATTTCTAGAAATAGTTGTTAGAATTAATCGGGATAGCCTGTTATTTTCTCTGTGTGTTAAAAATAAAATAATTTCTAAAAAATGACTGCACGAGTATCTTATCGGATAACCTTAGTGACCCCACACATGTTCCTATTTTATCTAATTAGCAAAAATATGATGCAACTTTTGTAATAATTTTGTACACTGGGGAGATGTTTATAGTTTATAGTAAGCATTTTTGATTGATATAACACATTTTTTTTCTAAATAAATTTTATATAAAATGAGTCAAAAAGAGGATAGGGTATCAAAGAAAAACAATAAGTGATTTATTGAATAATATTTGGTAAGTCTTTTTATTAAAATAAAAATTAGTCAAACTTGATGTTATAATTATATTTCTGTTGAAAAATTCTGCATGCCAATTTTCTTGTTTCTGGGTATTTGATTGCAGATTCCAATAAACAAAATTTGCATATCCGAAAGTTGTTTGGTACTTGTGCACGACACAGGATACATGTCTTTTGGATCTGAAAAAATAAGAAAATATACTTCAAATATTTTATTTTTAATTTATTTAATTTTAAACATATATTAACGAGGAGAAGGAGATATTTGCTCATAGCAAAATAGGTCTTGTTCACCTCTTACTGTGTAATATTTTTCTATGTTCTTATGATGTTCAATTGATTTCTTGCAAAAACAAAACATTTGCAGTGTTTTTTATGTTATTTTTCTTCTGCCATCCTTGTGGTGATGTTTTATTTGTAGCTTGATAAATTTCTAGGTTGTCTTTTTCTGTTTTTTGATGTGATGATTTCTTGTTCATTGTTGTGGTGGTATCTCGGTTAGACTGAAATAACAATTAAAAGGTAAGTATAATTTTTTACAGATTTTTTATTTATCATTTTTTTTTCTTCTAGGTGTTATTTTTTTTTTTTTAGGTTGTTTACTTACCTAGTTTAATGAGTTCCTAGACACACAGTGTCCGATGTCTGAACAAGTTGAGAGAATTCTGTAGACTAGTTTAAATTTAAGATTTATTTAAGTTATTGGATAGCCCCATGGTGCTGTGTTGGTGGAGTGGGGTAATAGTTGACGTTTATCGTCAAAAGGACTTAAAGCAATCTTTTTTTGTTTGATTGTGTACACTTCGTGTTTGTGAGATCGGATCATGGTTTGAGAGATCTCTGTGATTTTATTTTTAAAAAGGCACTCAAGATAGTCATTAAATGTAATTTTTCTAAGTGAAGCCTTTTTTACACCCTTTGCCCTTTTACTAATATTTAAATTTAAACATTGTTCCTGAACCTCTGTTAATGAAATACCTTTCTGCTCAAGTTTAGTTTGAAGATTTTGCAAATCGCTCTTATTTTCCAAAATCTTCACACTATACATTTTAGACCGTAATCCTACAAACTCTGTCATTATAGCACCATTATTTTCATCTTTCATGAGCCCCAAAACTTTTTTATTTTTTAATGGCATGTTAAAAATATTGTCTGGTGGGTAGTCAGATGTGTCAAATTTGTCAATGTCAGTTTTCATATGTTTGTATATATCATCAACATGTAGGTTATAAATTAAACTGTCTGTGTCCGTATATAACAAAAGGGCTTTATCTCCAAAGTTCGTTTTAATATAGTTATAGTGAAATTCATAAAGAAAAGTTTTTGACAAGTCCAAAATTGTAAATCCTACATATATGGGCTTATTGAAAATAATGTTGTTTCTAGACATTTCAATAATAACCATATCTTTATCAAATATGGTTAAACTATGAAAAGTAGGTTTTGAAATATAGAATTGCGCACCAAAACGACCCGACCATCGAGTTACCAACTTAACATCCTTATATTTTCGAACATTCTCCATAGTCTTGCCAAATACTGAATTAATCATCAATTTGTAAAAGTTTTTCTCAAATTCATTTTTACTTTGCTGACGCATATGGATGTTTAATTCAATATAGGGTTTCAACCATTGAGACTGTTTAAATTTAAGGACTCTATGAATTTTTCTAATTTTTAAACCCAAACCAAGGACCTGTTTCAAGTTACGATAATGGATGATATATCGCTCTTTATTGTAAAGTGTAGTCATCAGTTTGGGTAGCTTACTTTTTGAGTTGGGTGGCACTCGATGTTCAGGGCAGACAGGAAGGTCTTTATGTATTTCAAATAGGTTAGCAGGGTATGAAATGTCTGCTTTAAAAATGTACCCTATGGGACTATCATCTGAAATATTACATATATCCTCCTCAGTGAATGAATTGTTATAAACCCATTCAAAACCACCATAGGGCAATGGTAAAGTCATAGCTGTGCCATAAAGTGAATTAACATCATAGTACATTAAATATGATGTTTCCTTATTGGGGTTGTATGACTCTCCCATGTACCTATTGTTGGCTTTGGCATATCTGTTTGAACACTGTGAAACTCCACCTCTTATCCCTCTTTCTATAAACATGATTATATCAACATCTTTCAAAAGTTGTAGCTCTATTTTACACTGTTTAAGCATGGCTGAAAATGCCAATCCTGGACTGGTAAAATAATGAAGCGGATCAAGTTTATAGGTGGAGAGACAGATGTCACGGAACGAGCTCATTATTTCAGATAACAAAATTACATCAATTTTCATGTAAAAAAGCGCATATTCCAAAAGCGAATTAATATTAAAGGTATTCCAAATTGTTTGTGCCCTTTTGTATTCATCATTTGAAACACCTTTTCCTTCCAAAGTACTATAAAATGCGTCTTTAGGAGGAAGAACAGTTTCATATAGCTTTTCCCAAGAATCGAGATACTCATAGGGCAGGACACCCTTACGAGTAACTAAATTAAATTTTTCCTCTTCCTTGTAAAAACTTTTTAAAATTGTCTTTTTGGAATCATCTAAATATGAAGCTAGTTTGTCTAACGCGGAAGGCATAAATCGAAAAGAATCAATAAAACGAAAATTTACTTTGGTGCCTTCAATGTATTTAGTAAACGAAATATATTTTTCCTTGTTTACAGGGAGAAGTTGAATTCTACCCTCTACATCCTTTGCTAAAGATTTTATAAGGAAATGGCTATCATAACCAGAAAGGTTGTGGAATACTACAGGAACACTGTGTGAATCATTAAAATTTAAATTACAACCCGGATGAGCTGCTCCTCTATATTTTCCCGTCAAGTGACAATGATCTAAATGTTTTCGGTCTCCCTCTTGAAAAGCCTTCTCACAGATATGACAATGGGTTGCATTATTAAAATCAAACTTTTCCATAGTGTTTAACGGTTTTAAAGGAACAATATTTGAAAAAATGTTACTCAACTTTTCTGCTATTCTTTTCAGCTCATGAGTAAAACGTGAAATGCAATCATTTCCTACAATTTGATGATAATAGGAGAGCGAGTTATCATATGAACATTTCACATAATACCCAATCGCAAAAGGAATATGGTGTTGAATTCTCTGTGTATTCGATGGTGATGATGCACTTTTGTCATCGTTGTCAATTTTTTCCAACAAACTTTCTAAATCAGCAAAAATTGTAAAAGGCACTTGCTCTTTATTTTTAAATTCTGTAAATTTCAAAATGTCGTCATTTTTCTTTGGTAGAGTTAGTTTGGTAAAATTTAAATTTTTACAATCTAAATAATGCTTTTGCAGCACTGCCTCAGAAACAAACCAATTTAAACATCTGTCACATACCCATTTTTTATGATTTTGTCTACCCACCTGACTTGATATAAGACGTGAAATATTTTTTATTAGGGCAAAGTGATAGATCCTTTTATTGGGTTGGAGAATTTCAAAATCTTCAGAATCTATATGCATCTCATTTTCACTATCAACTACATCATCATCATCACCACACGATAAAATAAGTAAATTAATTCGTTTGGAAAAATCTGATTTGCTTAAACAGATAGGTAGGATTTCATTCTTTTCAACTCCAAAAACATTTATTGATAAATTGTTAAGTTTCTCAAATTTTGAAATGTCTTTTAGTCGCATAGGAAATTCCAAACCTTTATAATTCAACCCCACCTGACTAAAATGAGGATATGAAAGAGTACGATCTTGGTGTGTTTTAGCAGGGTGTAAAGAAGCCACAATAGACCAAAGAAAACAATAATTATCTTTATTTTGAATATTGATCACCCCCTTGGTGTTTTTAATCCACTGCGGTGACTCAACATAAGTTGAATCACCACAGTTGATTGGGGTGTGTTTATTAATATTAACCTTAAGATGGAGAATTTCATACAGAGCCCAACCAGAATCTCGCTCTTGAAAATCCTCCATCTTGGTTAATATTTTTTGAGAAACATTTTCCTCATACCATTTTTTTAAATTTGTTGTTTGGTCTATTATACTGTTTCTCGTAGAAAAAGCCTTCACATCAGTTTGCGTAGTACCTTCATGTAATTTAATAAAATTCCCCGAAAAAATGACATTAACTTTTAAAATTGACTGTTTAAGTGACTTTTTAATTTGACTTGAAAAACTCTTGAATGCCTTTTTAAAGAAAATCTTAGGGTCTTTAATGGTAAAATTAGTGATAATACCTGTTGTAATTCTACCACCAAAGCACGTTTCAACATCTTCCCAAACCAAATTTTTTTTGACCGACCTCACCCTATTAGTTTTGCCAAAATGAATTCTTTTTTTATTTTTTAGTAATATTAAATAATGTTTTAAAAGTGCCAAATTCGATTCTAATTTAGAAAAGTTTTGTACACAATCAAGTTTATTTTTTACACAACTTTTTACGGTTGAAATTAAATTTAGAAGAAAAACTATCCAATAATTAAATTCCTCTTTTGTTTTCACCAGTCTACTCACCTGTTCAACCTTTTTTACAGACTCAGACACCAACACATCAAAACTTTGGGAACTCATTTTTTCTATAATATTCAACTGTGCAAGATATGTTATGAACAACGGTCTTTGTCAGAATGAATTCATACGTTGTCAAAATATAATTAAATATTGGTTTGATAAGAAAGTTCTTCTTGAATACGAGGGAAATTTTTAAAGTAACAAATGTAAGAAAGTATAGCACATGTTGCCAGATTCACGATAACCTAACTTTTTTAACAGTTGGATGGATTGATTGTGCATAGAATTGCTGTCAAAAGTGTCAAAAAGACATTTGAGTTTAATTTTAAACGCTCGGAATTTAGTTAGCAAAACTTTTCATTTTCACTTATATAATCAAAGAACGGAAAATTCCATAACAAACATATGACTGACGTATGATTTGATACAATGTAACCAGCGCCACTAGTCTGTAAAAATGGACATTTTAGCTCACACATATACTATACTATAGTAGTGTGAGCTATGGTGATCCTAATTTTTTCGAGAAAAAAAAAGTTGCTCCGATTTCAAAAATTTTTATATATCTTTGCGTTTCAGATGATTTTGAAACTTTTTTGTTGCGCCGTCTGTCTGTCTGTCTGTCTGTCTGTCTGTCTGTATGTCTGTCTGTCTGTCTGTCTGTCTGTCTGTCTGTCTGTCTGTCTGTGTGTCTGTATGTCTGTCTGTAACGACCAACGCGCATAACTCAAAAACCACTTGGCCGATTTTAATGAAATTTGGTACCTAGGCTGGGTCTTGAGTCGAGATGGTCCCATTTAAAAATGAACGGAATCCACCGAACACAAACCAAATAAAAGGGTGGGGGTAGATTTCAAAAATTAGAGTTTATGTGAAAATATGGCGTGTGTGATATTAAACGAAAGGTAATTGAGTCTGCAGTTAAACAAAATACATTTTAATTTATTTTAAAAAAAGGGTGGGGGTATATTTTAAAAATTAGAGTTTAAGTGAAAATATGGCGTGTGTGATATCAAACGAAAGGTAATTGAGTCCGGAGTTCAACAAAATACATTTTAGTTTTTGTTTTCTTTTAAGGGTGGGGGTAGATTTCAAAAATCTGGGTTTAACTCAAAATATGGCTTGTGTGGTATCAAACAAAAGGTAATTTAGTCTGGAGTTGAATAAGATATATTTCAGTTTTTAGTTATATTAGCTCACACGTACATTATAACTATAGTACCTAGTGTGAGCTTAGGGGCCCATATATTGGCAGAGTATTTTTTATTCAAATCAAAACATAATGTTTAATAAATTTTATAAAAATGTATTATTTAGCAAAAATGTGTTTTTTATATTTAAACTAAAATTGGTCAGCACTTTTTAGGTGTAGTCATAGGCGACGCTACTTTAATATTGTATATATATTTAATTAATTTAAACCAACAAAAATAATTTGACTGCTTTAAAAGTCACGTGATATGTCAAAATAGTAAAATATGACAGATTGTAACCTAAAAATTCAATATATTAGGGACTAATTACAATAAAGCTTGGATTTATTAGTGCCTGTCTTTATTAAAAGAAAAAACAAATTACTTTATTTTTCAATTCGACTTTAGTATATCAATTTTGAGAGATCAGTTGTTAGTTTTCTATGTAATACTGTCACAATACGGTCAAGCAGTATTAAATCCAAACTTTACTTGATTAACTCCCTATTAAGGAAATATAAGATGCTAAAATGTAAAGGATGGAGCCAACCTACAGAAAGATCGCTGTCATCTTGGTTATGAGAAAAACTATCCCCCCACTTTAATTTATAAACTTTTAAATAATGCAACGCCTATGGACAAGTGCAAGCATTGTTAAAAAATAACCAACGCAGTGCTTATGTTAGCTAAAAATTAGGTATAAATTCCATCAAATATCAAAGCAAAAATCAATTCAAACAGTTTAACAGTTTGTGCTTATTAGTTTTGAAAAAAATAAAATAAAAATGGCAACACAACCATGCACACTTGTAGTGTCAACTCTAGATCGCATTAACTGCCCTCCGAAAATGGTATTTGTTTGCATGAAGAATCTTTTTCAGTAAGTACTTTTGATTTTTTACAGATTATTTATTATTAAACGAATACAGGATAATTTTTACAAAAGAAACTAAAAAGTAGTAAATTTTAGTTTTATATACTTTTAACTTTTTATAGAAAATTTATTATTACTAAAAACCTTACATGAATCCAAGATAATATTTATATAAAAAAAATATTCCTAATTTTTTAATAGCAAAGAAATTATATTGAATTTTAATTTATTTGTCTTTAATTTTGATGTTATTATTTTTTCAGTTTTGGAGTAAAGAAGATAAGTTTAAAAGGTGATAAAGCCTTTGTCAGACTATCATATTCACCTAGAACAGAAACCATAGACAAAAAATTCGGTAGGCTGCCAGTGAAGTACTATCGAATAAAGGCGGATGATGATGAAGAAATTGCTATCCTACAGCGAGCGATAGAAAGATACCAAATTAATATTGATCAACCTATGGAGATTGAGACAACAAAAAATTTGGCTGTGTTACCACCACCACCACCCTCCGATCCGATGGAAATAACAGCTGTTGGAGAATCGTCTGGGGGGCCAACAGCAGCAACATCTACAAAAGCAGTAGATACCACCCAAGCACAAAGAAGAAGAAGCAGAAAGGGTGTAGTATCCACTGTATCCGAAAAACAAACAACAAACAAAAATACAAATATGGAAGCGATAATAAGTCTCTTCGATGAAGAGGATCCTTTAACACAAACCCAAGCTTTTTTTTAATTTTTAATATTTTGTTAAACTAAAATAAAATAAAAGGTTAAAACTGAATATGCTTTTTATTTAAATACCATCTATTTAACAAAATTACATTTTCTCTAGCACAATTTAAATAATTATTATTATGCATTTCACATCCAATAATTAAATATTGGTTTGATAAGAAAGTTCTTCTTGAATACGAGGGAAATTTTTAAAGTAACAAATGTAAGAAAGTATAGCACATGTTGCCAGATTCACGATAACCTAACTTTTTTAACAGTTGGATGGATTGATTGTGCATAGAATTGCTGTCAAAAGTGTCAAAAAGACATTTGAGTTTAATTTTAAACGCTCGGAATTTAGTTAGCAAAACTTTTCATTTTCACTTATATAATCAAAGAACGGAAAATTCCATAACAAACATATGACTGACGTATGATTTGATACAATGTAACCAGCGCCACTAGTCTGTAAAAATGGACATTTTAGCTCACACATATACTATACTATAGTAGTGTGAGCTATGGTGATCCTAATTTTTTCGAGAAAAAAAAAGTTGCTCCGATTTCAAAAATTTTTATATATCTTTGCGTTTCAGATGATTTTGAAACTTTTTTGTTGCGCCGTCTGTCTGTCTGTCTGTCTGTCTGTCTGTCTGTATGTCTGTCTGTCTGTCTGTCTGTCTGTCTGTCTGTCTGTCTGTCTGTGTGTCTGTATGTCTGTCTGTAACGACCAACGCGCATAACTCAAAAACCACTTGGCCGATTTTAATGAAATTTGGTACCTAGGCTGGGTCTTGAGTCGAGATGGTCCCATTTAAAAATGAACGGAATCCACCGAACACAAACCAAATAAAAGGGTGGGGGTAGATTTCAAAAATTAGAGTTTATGTGAAAATATGGCGTGTGTGATATTAAACGAAAGGTAATTGAGTCTGCAGTTAAACAAAATACATTTTAATATATTTTAAAAAAAGGGTGGGGGTATATTTTAAAAATTAGAGTTTAAGTGAAAATATGGCGTGTGTGATATCAAACGAAAGGTAATTGAGTCCGGAGTTCAACAAAATACATTTTAGTTTTTGTTTTCTTTTAAGGGTGGGGGTAGATTTCAAAAATCTGGGTTTAACTCAAAATATGGCTTGTGTGGTATCAAACAAAAGGTAATTTAGTCTGGAGTTGAATAAGATATATTTCAGTTTTTAGTTATATTAGCTCACACGTACATTATAACTATAGTACCTAGTGTGAGCTTAGGGGCCCATATATTGGCAGAGTATTTTTTATTCAAATCAAAACATAATGTTTAATAAATTTTATAAAAATGTATTATTTAGCAAAAATGTGTTTTTTATATTTAAACTAAAATTGGTCAGCACTTTTTAGGTGTAGTCATAGGCGACGCTACTTTAATATTGTATATATATTTAATTAATTTAAACCAACAAAAATAATTTGACTGCTTTAAAAGTCACGTGATATGTCAAAATAGTAAAATATGACAGATTGTAACCTAAAAATTCAATATATTAGGGACTAATTACAATAAAGCTTGGATTTATTAGTGCCTGTCTTTATTAAAAGAAAAAACAAATTACTTTATTTTTCAATTCGACTTTAGTATATCAATTTTGAGAGATCAGTTGTTAGTTTTCTATGTAATACTGTCACAATACGGTCAAGCAGTATTAAATCCAAACTTTACTTGATTAACTCCCTATTAAGGAAATATAAGATGCTAAAATGTAAAGGATGGAGCCAACCTACAGAAAGATCGCTGTCATCTTGGTTATGAGAAAAACTATCCCCCCACTTTAATTTATAAACTTTTAAATAATGCAACGCCTATGGACAAGTGCAAGCATTGTTAAAAAATAACCAACGCAGTGCTTATGTTAGCTAAAAATTAGGTATAAATTCCATCAAATATCAAAGCAAAAATCAATTCAAACAGTTTAACAGTTTGTGCTTATTAGTTTTGAAAAAAATAAAATAAAAATGGCAACACAACCATGCACACTTGTAGTGTCAACTCTAGATCGCATTAACTGCCCTCCGAAAATGGTATTTGTTTGCATGAAGAATCTTTTTCAGTAAGTACTTTTGATTTTTTACAGATTATTTATTATTAAACGAATACAGGATAATTTTTACAAAAGAAACTAAAAAGTAGTAAATTTTAGTTTTATATACTTTTAACTTTTTATAGAAAATTTATTATTACTAAAAACCTTACATGAATCCAAGATAATATTTATATAAAAAAAATATTCCTAATTTTTTAATAGCAAAGAAATTATATTGAATTTTAATTTATTTGTCTTTAATTTTGATGTTATTATTTTTTCAGTTTTGGAGTAAAGAAGATAAGTTTAAAAGGTGATAAAGCCTTTGTCAGACTATCATATTCACCTAGAACAGAAACCATAGACAAAAAATTCGGTAGGCTGCCAGTGAAGTACTATCGAATAAAGGCGGATGATGATGAAGAAATTGCTATCCTACAGCGAGCGATAGAAAGATACCAAATTAATATTGATCAACCTATGGAGATTGAGACAACAAAAAATTTGGCTGTGTTACCACCACCACCACCCTCCGATCCGATGGAAATAACAGCTGTTGGAGAATCGTCTGGGGGGCCAACAGCAGCAACATCTACAAAAGCAGTAGATACCACCCAAGCACAAAGAAGAAGAAGCAGAAAGGGTGTAGTATCCACTGTATCCGAAAAACAAACAACAAACAAAAATACAAATATGGAAGCGATAATAAGTCTCTTCGATGAAGAGGATCCTTTAACACAAACCCAAGCTTTTTTTTAATTTTTAATATTTTGTTAAACTAAAATAAAATAAAAGGTTAAAACTGAATATGCTTTTTATTTAAATACCATCTATTTAACAAAATTACATTTTCTCTAGCACAATTTAAATAATTATTATTATGCATTTCACAGTGAAACTTATCATTACAATAATTTTTTAATTTTTTAATATTGGGACATCCCAAGTCATATAAATCTACAACATTATTATTAACTAAATTACATAACCAAACTTTTTTTTCATTTCCTTTTACAAACACAGTTTCATTTTGAATTAAATCCTTAATAAATAAAGCGAGGTTTTCAAATGGTAAATAACTAAAATCAAAAGTGTCCCAATTTATACCATGAAGTTTGTTTGTATTCCATTCAGCTTGATGTTTAAAGTCTTGATGTAACCAGATGGACTTCATGGGTAAATTAACGATATGGTGCCGAACTTCATTAGTATGGGTGTTTAATATAGCTATTTCCTTACATATAAATTCAGTGTCTTTGTATTGGAAACCTTGCACATCCAAAATAAACATTTTTTTCTTCTTTAAACTACCCTTACGGTACTGGTTAGAGGGTTGTATTTCACAAGTCGATCGTGCAATATTAAACAGTAGGCTATAGTTTTATCAGGTACAGCTTTTTTCGTTTCAAACTCAATTCTAATGTCAACTGCACCACCTTTGAGCACGTCTTCACTCTGTCGAGAGCAGTCGATAACTACCAGTGGAGCATCATTTTTAAAGCTTATCGGGTGAAAACAAGGTTCGCTTTGATCGTGGTAATAATAGGATTTTTGAAACTGGGCATACATTTCATATAGAATAGCATACTGATTGTTATCAAAATCTAAATTTAAATTATCATATGGAAAAACTTCGGAGTTTAAATAGACTTTTAAATTGGTTAATGATAAGTGGTCAAAACGGCTCATATTTTTACTAAACAAGTTTTTTCTATCTGTCTGAAATCCA
The DNA here is from genome assembly GCA_963576565.1 of Aspidapion aeneum. NCBI lineage: Eukaryota > Metazoa > Arthropoda > Insecta > Coleoptera > Brentidae > Aspidapion > Aspidapion aeneum. The sequence goes on from OY755043.1 coordinate 23,374,426, forward strand.
ATAATAATGAAACGTGGTGTCTCCAGTTGATTTGAAGTTTTCACTGCCCATGTGTGATTAGTGGTAGTTTGAAGTTGTGGATACTCATGCAATTCCCAACTTCGAAAACTAATATTGAGATCTCTGTTACCCTCTAAATACTTGTAAAGGCGTAATTTTTGATCATCTGACACTCTAACATGTGGAATTTTCCAATGAACTTTATTTAACACCACCTTATATTTTTCTTTTTTATCCTCAGTTTCAATTAAAGCGTTTAAATCGGAATTGCTGCGAATCAACACGAGTTCTTGTCGTACATTTAAAATAATCTTATGATGGTCCTCAAATACCCCCATAAGGGTTTTTAGGGGTAAACATATATTGAAATTACCGGAACCATCTAATATAGGTGGATTTTCTTTAAGTGTCCAACCAGCATTTTGAAGGGTGTTACCATCACTTTCCTTGAATGAGCAGTAACCTTTTATTGTTGATGTAATCCCAGGATTTCTAACACGGTCCACAATCACCCCTCCTAACTCATAACGAATTTCATCAAATAAATGTGCTAAACCATTGTTTACAAAGTGCACATTAGTACTGGCAGTATTGTCATCTTTCAGTACTTTTCCTTCAAGGTAAAGAACACTTTCACTAGGCAGGGTATAGATGTCTTGAGTTTGTATCGGAATTCGGATTTCATCATTGTTGTTTAAGGTGGTTGAAGCATATGGTTGATGAGTGTGTAGTTGGTAACTCACAATCGAATTATCATAGAGCACGTTTTCACCCACTCGTAGAATGTTACGACTCATTTTTTTCAAAACACTTTAAACTACACCGCACTGAAAAAAATATTCTTCTTATACCACAACTGACACGTACTTTTAAATTATACCAAAATTTCTTAAGTCTTTTGCCTATGATGGTAGTTATTGTCCTTTTAGTTTAAATCCTAAAGATACTAAAAAAGCTCTATTTTCAGGTGTTAGCTCTTTGACTAGCTGTTTATTACTAAATGGTGGTACACTATCAATCTTCTTCTTATAAATTTTATTACTTTCCTCTAAGGCGGTAATTTCTTCATAAGGAATACCAAAAGTATTATGATTATACAAAAACACCATTTTTAAACGGATTTTTTTAGATGCAGCCTAATCGTGACCACTTCTCCACGAAAATTGATGGGTTTTCCATCTTGGTCAGTTATTTTAAGTAAAATATCATCAATATAATGAGTGCTGATTGGTAGATATATCACATTTGAGGGTCTTTCTATAATTTTATAACCTGGAGGAGAAGAGGGGTAAAACATGTGTAACATGTGCACTGCTTTTCCGTTATTATAAGAGTTTATAACCAAGTTGCACTCAACACATATAGCATTCACTTTTAATATATCAACCGGATTTTCAGATATATGTTTTTTATCTGCCTCTAGAGTTTTTCCTGCAAATCCTAGTAAACTTCCAATGGAATTTTCCTTTTCAAAATTAATCTTTTTATTGCATATAACCTCACACTGTAAGGTATTATGGTTAGCTGTTATACTTATTTCAAATTGTTCCTCCTTTAAAGTTTGCTTTGAGTATTTATTTAGGAAATCATTCAAGTCCTTAATTTCGTATGACCCCTCGGGTATTTTTATAATTTTATCATCATTAAAACAAAATAAATTATTTGAACTATCCACATTCGGTATTGAGTTGTAACTTTCGAAATTAATGAGCCCCAAATCATATTGCTCAAGCTCGTTTAGCACTATAGGTGGATAGATGTTTGCTGAAAGGAGTGATGATTTTCCGGATAAGGTAAAGGTGTAGGACATGTTTACTATATAGCGGTTCACTGATAAATGAAAAACCACGTAGTTTAGTAGACGTTTTTTATTAACCCTTAAAGTAATACAAAAAACTTAAACACAAGTGTCCACAATTTACAGAATTATAAGTCTGGTAGGGGTTATAATTATACAGTACTTTTGAGTCACCATTAGAACTAAAGTATCTTACAGATTCTATAGGAGGTCGTAAATTACCAAAACTATCAAAATAGTGTACATTATTTTTAATTTTCTTATAACAAGTCCAATGACTTCCTGATCCTCTGCTACTATCTAAATTAATTATCCCCGACTCAAATTTATGTATCTTTGAGGGTAGTTCATCTCTCATAAACACACCTCTAAAATGTTTAATTTTTAACAGCTTTGTATACTTTTTCAGGTCAATATTTGTAAGAGCTCGCTGTGGTAGTGAAATCGGTAAAGTTTTCTTGAAAAACTTTAGGTTTTTGTTTTTTGACATCCACCTTTGTGTAAAAAAAGACCCATTCCTAGTTTATATGGTTTGAGAAATAATCCTTTACCCATAGCAATGGACTCCATACTTTGGTTATGTCGTTGAGCCTCTTGCAATTGTTGATTTGCAGATTTAGCAGCATTAATGGCTTTCACTATTCCTGCTGTGCCACTCCCTAAAGCACCAAGGGCAGAGAGGGTCGCCATGATTGGTATTAGAGGCAAAAAACCACCCTTTTTTGGTAGTTTTATTATTCGTGCAGGTCGTACTTTTCCTTTGTTTTTTCCGCTGTCTTGAGAGCAACTTTGACTGCAGTTTCAATGTCTTGTGGTTTTCGTTGTTTTAATCTATCTTTTATCTTTTTTGTTGCTTGACTGAAACTCAATGTTTTGATTTTTTTCTTTACAATTCGTGCCCTCTTTCTTTTAAAAGTTGATGTTTTTCTACTTTTTATGGGTTTTCTTGATTTTCTCGTTTTACTCATTTTTTAAGAATGATGTTACTACCTTGAAAGTTTACACAAGAATGAAAGCAACTGATATATGTGTTTGAAGGTGTTTAAGATTTATATAACTTTTGGTTTTTTAATGTTGCTATGCATATTGTCATTTTCTTCACCATCAATGCTTAGTCTCCGCTTTAGTGACTTCTGCTCCAATGGTCCTTCACTCAAAACAGCAGCTGTGTCGGTTTTTGGTAATTTAAAGGGAACATCAACCGAATCGCTTAACTTTCTCTTTCGTTTGACTTTTAAAAATTTTGGTAATTTAAAAGGAATATCCACCGAGTCGCTTAACTTTCTCTTTCTTTTGACTCTTAACAATGTTGGTTCTTTATGTAAAGGGGGTGAATTAGTTTCCATAGCTTCTGTTTCAGGTTCATCTTTTTTTACTTTTTTTAACCGTGGTTTTCTTGGTTTAGATGATGATGATTTTCTCGTTGTTTGTGATGGATTTTTAATTTGACCCTCTAGAGTTTCAAGAGAGCCTAAATAATTTTTTGTCATCTTTATCCCACGTTGAATCATATTTAGGCACTGACGCACTGCCTTTAAACGTGGCACTTGATCAGTTTTTGATACATTATTTACCATACCCATCCCTAGTTTTAGCTTGGTACCCATAGCAGCAGCCACACCAGAAGCAGCCAGTTTTTCATACAAGCCTGAATCCGTTGCTCGCATCCGTTCTAAAGCTTTTCTCATTAAAACTTTATCTGCCTCATGACGGTCGGTCAACTCCATATTAGTTGAATAGGAAATGTCATGATCTTTGCATGCTCTATCAAGCTGGTTAATACCTTTATCCCCTCTAGCTAAACGTTTCTCTAGCTTAGTCCCAGGTCCACAATAAGAAAACCCTGGGATATGCATTTCGAAGGGCAGATTATTTATAGCACTGTTTAACAACCCTTGCCCTTTAACGTTTGAACTAACATAGTACTTCATAGCGTTTCACTTAAGACTAAATAAAAACCAGGGTCTTTACTTTTTTTATACATTACCAGTTCAACAGTGTTAAGTTGACATAATATTTCTATAGAAAATGAAAAAGATTGTTAAACAAAAAGTGCGTTTAGAAGTTAAAAACCATGATATTAATGCAAGTACTACATCAAGACATGGTTTCCTGTTTCCATCATCTATTAGATGTCTTATCGTGGGCCCATCAAACTGTGGAAAAACCAACCTTATATTGAGCCTTTTGGAACATTCAAACGGTTTAAAGTTTAAAAATGTGTATGTGTATTCAAAAAGTCTATACCAGCCAAAGTATTTATATTTAGAGAATCTATTAAAACCCATTAAAGAAATAGGGTACTATGCTTACAACAGTGGCGAAAATATAATTCCTCCATCAGAAGCAAATCCGTTTTCCATTTTCATATTTGATGACGTAGCCTGCGATAAACAAGATGTGATGCGTGACTACTTTAGTATGGGTCGACATAATAATATTGACAGTTTCTATCTCTCTCAAACATATGCAAAAATACCTAAACATTTAATAAGAGACAATGCCAACGTTTTAATTTTATTCAAACAAGATTTACTAAATGTAAAACATATATACACCAACCATATTGGCACTGATATGACATTTGATGAATTTCAAAAGATGTGTGCATACTGCTGGAAAAAACCGTATGATTTTTTGACAATTTTTAAAGATTGTGATATTGATAAGGGAAGATATCGGTATCGTTTTGATAACTTTATATATCTTTAGATTCAAATACTTCTTAGTGTTAATAGTTATAACGCACCTGTAGAGATAACATAGGTTTAAAATGTCAGAAGAAAACATAAAAATGGTTAGTGGTGAAAAGAACTTAAAGAAACAATTAATTTCTAAAAGAAAAATAATACGTGAGAAATTAAATTTGTTAAAACAGGGTCAGATTTCACAGGCTAACCTATTTCAACCCATTACAAAACACTTGGAAAATATTGAATCTAGTTTAACCGATAAAAAGCCTCCGAAACTGGTCAATATACCTTCATTATCACCCAGATTGACAACTCCTCAAAAAATCAAGCAAGAAAACGAAAAACAACAACAAGAAAAACAGGAAGAACTTGAAGATCTGCAAACTTCATCGCTTTTTCATAAGAATTTTGATAATAACAGTGCAGAAGAAGATGAAAAACATATGCATGAACCAAGTGTTTACATGCAAGACTTATTCCAGTCAACTCCTCGAAATCCAAATCCTACAAGACCGACAACCGAAAAGAGAGCTAAACGAAAATTAAATTTTTCTTTAAGTGCTAAAAAACTAAATAAGCCCACCACAAGTGGTTACTTTTTGAGAAAAGCAGTGTTAAAAGATGCAGCAGAGAACTTTACACAGAATGAGGCCAAAAAGCAAGAAGAGTTTGAAAACGGACGACTTAGAGACTTGATGAATAAATCTGAGAATGACTACTACAGTCAGTTTCATCCTTCACTTGCAAGCTATATTAAAGAATTTTTAGATGATCCATCCACCGTGCCTTCTGACCCACAAAATTATTTTTCCAAGTTTCGTGTAAGGCGAGATGATATTGACAATTTTTATATTGGTGATTCGAAAATTGATTTTGATGGAGCTGATTTAATTATAAAAGGTAAACGCTATAAAGGTACACACGGTTTGTACAAATTACTCTTTCGAAAAAATATGCCTACAAAGTATACCCAAGATGATGCAGACGCTTTTAGAGACATCATTGAACACACCTATGCAAACAGAAAACATCATAAGGCCTCTGGAGATGTGATCACCGATAGCTACTCAACCAAATTTAAGAAACTGTTTAGTGACATATATAAAGGTGGAAATCTAGAGGAGGAGATGGAGTACTCCGATAGTCCTATAGAGTACGTGTACTGGGATAATCCCAATGAACTTGTAGAACGGTTACGTTTATTATTAGCATCTCAGACAGCTGGCAACACAGGTCACACAAACGAAATCCATGCTATAGTTGAGGAGCTTCAAGAAGCTAATATTATTGAGAAGAGAGATGGTTAATAATTTTATTACAGATGTTAAACGAGAAGTAGTTAGTGAAATACACAAACCGGCTAGAATTAATTTTTTAAGGCGCAGAGTGATTGTGAAATCACTAAATGATCTATTTCAAGCAGATCTTGTGGAGATGATACCGTACGCAAACGAAAACAAAGGTTTTAAATACATTTTAGTGGTTATTAACTGTTTCTCGAAATATGTTTGGGCCTTTCCATTAAAAACAAAAACTGGAGAAGAAGTGTCGAAAGCTATAGAAAAAGTGTTTAAGGAACAGGTGCCACTTCATTTTCAAACCGATCATGGGAAAGAGTTTTACAATTCGACTATGTCAAAACTGTTGAAAAGATACAATGTCAAACACTATAGTTCATTTAGTGAAAAAAAGGCTCAAATTGTTGAGAGGGTAAACCGAACCCTTAAAAACCTAATGTGGAAGGAATTTAACTATCAAGGATCTTACAAATGGTATGATATACTTCCGAAAATTGTTCGAATTTATAACAATCGGAAACATCGAACTATAGGGATGAAACCCTCAGAGGTGCGAAAAAGACATGAAAAACTACTGCTCAAAACGGTTTATAACCATATAAAGATGACATTTAAACCAAAATACAAGGTTGGTGACTATGTTCGCATTTCAAAAATACGAGGTGTGTTTGATAAAAAATATATGCCTAATTGGTCCACTGAAATTTTTACAGTTAAGAAAATTCAGCTCACCAACCCAGTAACATACCTATTGGAGGATGCTAGCAAAAATGAAATTAAGGGAGGATTCTATGAGCTTCAGCTACAAAAAGTAAAATATCCTGATATATATTTACTAGAAAAAATTTTAAAACATGCCAAAAATAAGGTGTTTGTAAAGTGGTTAGGATTTGATAATAAACATAATAGCTGGATAGATAAAAGTAATGTTGCTTAGTACTAAATAAAGAAAAACATATAAAACTTATTGGTGTATTTTATTTACTAATTTTCTTAAAATATAATTACATTTAGAATACATATTTAATGGGAACAACAATCCTCTAATTATAGCAGTTACTAAATAACTAAAATGAGCCACCCATTGATGATATTCTAAAATTTGATGGGTTATTATACAGCTTTGAAGTACCATTTAACTGTTTCTTCCCATTTAGAATATTAGTTGACTCTTCCATTTGCTCATCTTCATAAATTCTCCCCTCTTCTGGTTTCATATGTTTCTGACGCATCTCTTCAAAAAACTCTGGAGAGAGATGTGTTTGATACTTTAATAAGTATTCCCAGTCGATGCGCCATTCATTTTCTCTTATAAAATTTTCAGACATCCGTTGATAACGACAAAGAAAAGGCCAATAGAGTTCGCTTTTAAACATATGCATAAACGCTTCGCTTAAATTTTGATATCTAGACACATTGGGCCAATGCATCTTATTAATATAGGTCGCCATAAACATATCAGATAATCTTTGTTTGCGACAAATTACTTCCCAGTTCACATGGTCACAAAACCATCCAATAAAATCCTCTGTAATAACTGGTGACGCAGAGATCTCATCCCACACTTTATTAATACTATTATTTTCAACCATCTTTAAAAGCGTTCTTTCTGAAAGTAAGAGTTTCAACTTATAAATCCCTCTATTTATAGGTTGAAATAAAAGTAACCTTTGACCTTTGATACTTCTTTTTAACCTCGATAGCCTTGTTGAATATATTTCTTAACTTCTTCGTTTTTCTTCTGTTCACAAGAGCTGTGTTTTGTTACAATCCAATCAGCAGGTCGATGTGGATTTCCTTTGGTACAATAGATGCAACGGGGTTTTTTTATTCTTGGTTTAATCCAGTTATAGGTTGGTAACATTGTATTTGGTTGAAAACAAAAACACTAAGTTTTGATGATCTACACTGTTCAACGGTTGACTATAAAATAACCAACGCAGTAGGTTCAATAGTTTTAGCATAGATGAAATAATCCTTTATCTACATCTACAATTTTAGATAAATCAGTTTTACTGTGTCTGTCGTAGTGATAGGTTGTGCGTGTGAAATGAGAAAATGTTCCCAACCACCATCAATTTATCATAATTTTCGCTGTGATAAATGTGGAAGAGTAGACATAGTTAAAATAAGCACAGGCAACAAAATTGCTTCATATTTGTGTGATATTTGTAGAAATACAAGTCCAGGAAAAAACGAAATATTTTCCGAAATACAACAACAAGACGTGGTAAATTAAAATTCAGAACACAGTAAGATGGACTTTCAAAATAATTATTGGTCAACTAAAATTGACTTTGAGCTAGAAGGACTTTTAGAAGAGAAAAGTTATGAAAATATTTATAAATGGTTAGCAGAATGGATATATTTTGGGTTTGATTCATGCAGGTACATCATTGAGGAAAAACTACCAACATTATACCCATTATTACCTACAATATGGAAACGTAAATTAACAGAGGCAGCGCTGGAATATACAAAAATATATCCAAACTATGACGTGAAAAAACATCTTCAATCAATTATTTTTAAATTTGATGGTCGAGATGAGTGTGGTTTATATGATATATATGAATAAAAATATATAATTAAAACATACTTTTAGTTTTTATTTAAGAATTATTTACTTTGAGACATCCTGTATAGCATAAATAACCAGCTGTCTTAGATAAAATAGGAATGTGTGCGGGTCATAAGGTTATCCTATAACTGCATAAACAACGATAAGATACTCGTGCAGTCATTTTTTAGAAATTATTTTATTTTTAACACACAGAGAAAATAACAGGCTATCCCGATTAATTCTAACAAATATTTCTAGAAATTATTTCATTTTTTAACCAACAACCAAGGCCTTTGTCACATTAGGACTTACCTAGCCCAGGCTAAGCGAGTGAAGTGGCTCTCTTACTGGCTGGCACCTAACTCATTGCCAATAGGGCTTTTCAACAGCTAAGGCCTTACCTAGACCAGGCGAAGCTAGTGAAGTAGCTATCTTACTAACAAAAAAACACTCCATTTTATCTACTCCCTCATTGACCAATAGGGCCTTTCAACAGCCCAGGCTAAGCAAGTGAAGCGGCTAGCTAACTCATTGCCCAATAAGGCCTTTCAACAGCCTCTGGTTGTTACGTCATTGCTGACAGCTTCTTGTACGCTTCTTTTGCCCGAAGGTCAGATCAAGTTCACTTCTTCAGCAGCAGGTCATCCACTTCGGAGAAGTGGATGGCATGTTACCATTTGGTATAGAACCTCCACTACTACACTACTAGTGTGTCTTCGCATCGGTCTCCGATGATCTATGTCACACTGAACAGCGTGACAAGTTTACATCAAAATAAAATCAATTTTTACATTTCTCCATAGTATAATAATAACAAACATAATTTTTCAAAGTAAAAGAAAAAGATTTATTCTATAACATCAATTAAGTGTGCACCTTTTAACAGAGGTTCGTTTTCGGCATTTTGCGAACCCTTTTACGTCACAGGGTTACTGTCAACTTTCACGTTACCTAACGTATGAAAATTAACACTCGAGCGCCACTCCAAGTAATTTAAGGAGCTTAGAGTCATCTATGCCTCTCGGGTAAACTTTTAGACAGTGGAAAAATCAGGAAAATAGACTTATTATATCTAGTCAAGGGAATACACCATAGCTAAATAAAAATAAAAAGCTTTTATTAAACTAGCTATTAACAGCCTTAGTGTTTTTAGTTTGGTACAGGCAGTACTTTTATGTTATTATTTAATACCGTAAAGTAAAAGAACGGTTAGGAATTAAACAAGAAAAATGAATTGTAGCGAAAACTAAAGCAAATGAGAAATGTTACAGATGAGACGGATGTAGGGATGCAATCCAGAAGACGACATGCGGTATCATGTAGTACATCAGGGTTGTTTTAAACTAGTGATAACGATAGCATGCGGTGTCATACAACAGTGACACGGTTAATAGTCGAAACCAGCAGTGTAAAGAAACTAAACTGAGCACCAAATACTCCGTTTATAAAAATAAATTATCTGCTCTTTTCCTGGAAATAACATTTTTTATTGATTCGGTACAGAGAAACTTTGAGCTTTTGCCTACTTAAAATTGCATAATTTATGACTACAAAAAAGGTTCAAGAGGGTCTATAAATGCATTTGAGTATCCCGTGTGTACCTATCCCCTGGGACCGATGCCGCACCAAAGAGAAACATAATTTATTCTAGTGCGGCATCGGTCCCCGGGGACTGATGCGATTATATTATATTTAGATTTCATTATTTATGTCAAACATTTTGCTACTTGTACTATTGTTCTAGCTTAAAGAATAGGGTATTTACATGTTCCGCATGGAAATTGCATTTGGGAAAATTGACCATCACACCAGAGAAAAGTTCAGTATCGGTCCTCGGGGACCGAGGCCGCAGTCAACGTGTTAAAGTTCATAATAACTAAAATTGTTGTGTGTCAATGTTGAATCAATTTTGTGCCACACACATGGAATCGATCAGGTCTTGGCTCCGTCGAGTTTTGACACATTTGACATGGTTTGTTATGAATTGAATTAAATATAACAGCACATATTAAAATGACCACACATGACCGTCGCGTCGGTTTAAGTTGAAGTTTCCTTATTAAGTCAAATAAGCTATAAATTTCAATTTTGACAGGTTAACAGGTTCACTAGGTTCAGGTTAATAAGTCAAGAGGTTCAGGGCTGATAGGTCGCGTCTGGTTTGTTTGCGCCGCACTTAACGTTTCAAAGGGAATTTGTTTATTTAATTTACTGTCTCAAATAAATAAAAATGCTTTACAACACGAGCACAAAAGTTTAATTAATATTTCCTCTAATATTTATCATACTTCGAAATGAAATTGTTCGGGAATATGCTGTGATCTATAAATCCAAAAAATATCTACTTTTGTGTAGTAATCCGTGATCTAAACTAAGTGCATACGGTGTAGAGTGCTCCTGGCATTTAACAGGGGGTATAGCCTATGAAAGCCTGTCAATGCATTGTCCTAGTAGAGCAGCCACGCGTTGTTCTTCCACAAATCTGGACGTGTTTTCCTTGCACGTTGCCTTAGCTACATAAATACTTCCAAATATAAATGTTGGTTCACTGTTTGACCCTCACGCGCCCATTCAATAAGAATAACACCACTTATATAAAAAAAAAACAATGAGCATCGCTGTTATGAACGTGCTGGAGCGCCCTTCTCTTTCATCATCTTTAACTTCTTCACGACCCTCGAAAAAGCTTTTATGCCACATAAAAATTATTACACTGCTTTCTGTAGACATCTTTTAGCATTTGAAAGTATTCAATAGCCGTTTTTTTGAGTTTTACTTTAAATTAATACGTTACTCAAATTTTTCGTTTGTCATAATTGCGGCAAATGAGCTATGCACGATCCGCTTCAAACCACTGCGTAAGCCAAACTAGTAGAGGAAAGGCGACAAGATTGCGCGCGGTAGTAGAACGCACATCAAGGTGAATAACTCCAACCGCTTGAGCCGTGGAGATTTAAAAGCTGTTAGTAGAGTTCGCGCGGCGAGAGTTGAAGCCACCCACATCACGGCTGAGGGGGATCTACTGGCCGCGTCTAGCTTGTGATTGACTGTTTCGCAGATCCATGGGCGTAGTGTTTTATATTCGGAATTAGTTTAATAAATTATTATGTGTAATTTATCCCGCACGGCACTATCCGACTGCAAGTACCAATACCAAGATAAAATTGATGACGTGCGTGGCATCAACTCTCGCCGCGTCTACTCTACGGGGGCCAGTCTTAAAATTAAATTTTCACACCTCGTATATAAACTTTCAGAAAAAGACAATTTTTAAACTGAGGTGAGGCGCGTAAAATGATAGTAAAAAGTCCAATAATCGAGTGTAGAGGAAATATTTGGTAAATCAAAACAAACCAGGGCCTTTATAAAACCTAAGTAAGGGACACGGGTATCGCCCCCAAGGGGAAAGTTTATAAAGTCAAGTCTCTTACTCTATTTCATCTTATCGCCTCTTGACAAAAAGCAATAAAATTCTCGATGCCAATTTGCACAAATTTGAATTGTAACGAGAAAAATTGCGAGGCTCAGACACCACAATATTTAGATTCTTGGCTTTTTGTAAAAAAATTGGCTTATTTATGTTGCTTTGTAACTCAAAATGCCACCTGTATAATTTTTGAGAATTTGGTTATCATATATTAAGTTGACTTAACAATTTCGAGCAGGTAGGTAGTTTTGCTTTTGCTTTTGCCTGAAATGGCAATTTTTTTATAGGACTTTAGATTATATTTTTTTTATAAACACTAATACCAGTATTTACTATAGGCCATTGCAGTTACACTTTTGTGACATTTCCAACCTCTTTGTTTATCATATGCATACTGAAAGCAACAAAAAAAATCTGAAAAATGGCATGTTTTTAAGTTGTTTTATCTGTGCGTTTTTTTGTCAACAGTCAGCATCTTTTTATCCAGAGACAATGACAGTTTTACCTTTAATTTTATACCAACATGACATTAATGAAATAAAGCAAGGCTATAATAGTGCCAGGCACAATTTTGACACCTTAACATTGTAATATCAGCTGTGATCTTTCAACACACGGCCTTTGTTTACTATATGAACCGGAATAAATAGTGCCTTCTTTTATTAATTGAAAATAAACCACGAAAGTTTTAAATTCGACTTTGGTATTTAGCCCGGGTTCGATTCCTGGCTAGGTACTTGGTTGTTTATGTTTGTTTAAAAATGCTTTCTTTGCTAAAACTTTGCGAAACTGGGCGATTGATCCTGATTGGATGGAAAGTCCCAGTATACAAAAAAAAAAAAGAAAAGGACTATAATATATTGCATGGTTTCAGTGGCGGATCTGGGGTAAAATACGTCGTGGGCAAAGACAAAATTTGGCGCACCCACGGTTCAAAAAGCCAACAGAATCTAACACCCCCCCCCCCCCCGAAAAAATAATAAAAGATGAAAATTTAATTCGAACGTTACATTTTTTTACTTAAAAAAATAAAAACAAAACGGCAAAAAAAACATTTTTCGTACGCGGTCTTAAAAATCCTACGAAGAGCAAGAAAATACTACAAAATATTACACGAAATTGCTTAAAATTTGACTTTTCTAAACTTTACTGCAGCTATTTCATCTATAACTTTATCAAAGTTATTTTCGGCTATTTCATATTCTAGGCTTGATATTCCTAGGTCACTCAGTCTCTCCTGTATCATTGATCGCCTAAAATCTTTAATTAATTTTAGTTAGCTAAACAACCACTCACATGACATAGAAGTAACTGGCATGGTTAGAAATATTCGTAGGGTGGTCTGGAGGTTTGGATAATTTGGAATTAAACAATATTTTTCTAGAATATTAAGAGTATCCAAGCAGCTAGCTGCTTCTAGATGTGGAAGCAACAAGCTTGCATGACTTGAAATTTTCAAGTTAATAATATTGAAGCACGCTACGTGTGGAGCGACATCTTTCCAGCATCACTGCAAGCAGTGGTAAATACAATAAATAAATAATTGGCACATCATAGTCTCTGTAGCGTTTATTCTTCTACGATTTCGGGCACTAGATCCGCGACTGATGATATTTATAACAAATTATACCGCGTGAACAAGGCCACATCTAGGGGACTTAATTTCTATAAGAGGATAAAAAACTCTGCCAATATATGGGCCCCTAAGCTCACACTAGGTACTATAGTTATAGTGTACGTGCGAGCTAATAAAACTAAGACCTGAAATATATCTTATGCAACTCCAGACTAAATTACCTTTTGTTTGATACCACACAAGCCATGTTTTGACTTAAACTCAAATTTTTGAAATTTACCCCCACCCTTAAAAAAACAAAAACTAAAATGCATTTTGTTTAACTCCGGATTTAATTACCTTTCGTTTGATATCACACACGCCATATTTTCACGTAAACTCTAATTTTTGAAATCTATCCCCACCCTTTTTGAAGAAAAAAAAAACTAAAATGTATTTTGTTTAACTCCATACTCAATTACCTTTCGTTTGATATCACACACGCCATATTTTCAGATAAACTCTAATTTTTAAAATCTTCCCCCACCCTTTTATTTGGCTTGTGTTCGGTGGATTTTGTTCATTTTTAAATGGGACCATCTCGACCCAAGACCCAGCCCAGGTACCAAATTTCATTAAAATCGGCCTAGCGGTTTTTGAGTTATGCGCGTTGGTCGTTACAGACAGACATACAGACAGACAGACAGACAGACAGACAGACAGACAGACAGACAGACAGACAGACAGACAGACAGACAGACAGACGGCGCGACAAAAAAGTTTCATCTGAAACGCAAAGATATGTAAAAATTTTTGAAATCGGAGCGACTTTTTTTTTCTCGAAAAAATTAGGATCTACATAGTTCACACTACTATAGTATAGTATATGTGTGAGCTAAAAACAAAAAACTAAAATGTATTTTGTTAAACTCCGGACTCAATTACCTTTCTTTTGAGATCACATACGCCATATTTTCACTTAAACTCTAATTTTTAAAATATACCCCCACCCTTTTTTTTAAATAAATTAAAATGTATTTTGTTTAACTGCAGACTCAATTACCTTTCGTTTGATATCACACACGCCATATTTTCACATGAACTCTAACTTTTGAAATCTACCCCCACCCTTTTATTTGGTTTGTGTTCGGTGGATTTTGTTCATTTTTAAATGGGACCATCTCGACCCAAGACCGAGCCTAGGTACCAAATTTCATTCAAATCGGCCGAGCGGTTTTTGAGTTATGCGCGTTGGTCGTTACAGATATACAGACAGACATACAGACAGACAGACGCCGCAACAAAAAAGTTTCAAAATCATCTGAAACGCAAAGATATATAAAAATTTTTGAAATCGGAGCAACTTTTTTTTTCTCGAAAAAATTAGGATCACCATAGCTCACACTACTATAGGATAGTATATGTGTGAGCTAAAACAGATAGAGTATAGCATGTATTAATAAGAGACCGCGATATGCTCGATTCCCGTCGAAGGCAGTCCAGCGTTGCCTAAGGTAACCTTGATAAATAACTACAGACGCAAGTGTTGTTCGCAGTCGTTAAGGGGCGGACAGACAACCTAAAACATCTGTTTAGGGCGAGAATTATTATATGAGTTGATTTTTAGTCCATCATACAAGAGGTGGACTATTAAAAAAGTGAAAGTTTAATTTTTAAATTTTATTAAATGTGAGTTTTGAGTCGCAAAACACCGAAATCGCCGAATAAAATAAATTGACTCTTTGAATACACACGATAAATCAAGAACTCTATAAACGATTATAACTCAATATGATACAAGTCTTTTGTTGGCATACGATCGATTTTGGTTAAAAAGAAAGGGTTAAAAGTATTATTTAACCAATCTTACTTTAAAACTATCAGTTAGGCATAACTTTACTTCGATTTCTTTTTAAAAATGTTCTTTTTGTATTTAAAATATTTTTGTATGTGGTGCATGTCGCTCTTTGACAAAAACTGCAGCATTGTTCTAGAAAGATAAAAAATTCCAAAGTTTAACGTGAAAAGCTACCGTGGCGTATTTTTCTGGATTCAAAGTTTTTTCTGTAGGTTTTCAGTTATCAAAAAATATTGCTTTGTATCTATTTTCGCCTGCAAGCATTTAAAGTATTATTCCTCCAATATTTTATGAAAATTTTGTCTCCGACGCATTTACTCAAGAAATGTCTGCTCTTTTTTTCAAATTTTCATTTCTGGTTTAAGAGGCACTACTACGCATAATTTTGATATTTGTCTAGAAAAAGTACTTTCAGTTAGGTCCGCGGACCTACTTTTGAGGCTTAATATCACCTCTGCCGCCCTCCTAATGTCTCGCCCCCATACCCCGTCCCCGACTCACGCTGCATGACTGTAGCCCACCATTACATTTTTTTATGCATGAACTAACAATGCATTTAAAAAATTAAAATTAAATAATAGTTAGCTTACTTGTTGATTGGTAAGTTATCTTTCAAACAAAATTGACTTTAGTGAATGTGAAACGAAAATCAATAAACACTTTAAAATTCTGCTTGTTTGTAAAAGTTAGTGAATTATTTACTTTTAGGAACAAGCAGAATAATAATGTAGCATTCTAGTTGTGTATCACCCCATTTTATGAATGCACGATGCACTTACATAAAACTGACTAAATTGACATTTCGCGAATTGAGTCGCGGCTGATACTGATATTTTTGCTAAAGCGGCAACGTTGGTCTTACGCTTTTCTGTTCTCCCATGCAATCCTTATGGCCCATTCAAAAATCCTACCCTTAGATAGAAGGCTGACCACGCTGTATAAATCATAGATAAAGGATTTTTGCTGGGGTTCAGTCAGCTTTTATTAGATAGGCAACTCCGGCTGCTTGACAGACGTTAACTCTGTGGCGTCCACTACTGAGCTTAGTGACGAACTAAAAGTTGAGGCGGGAAATTTGAATCGCCTTTTATAATAAATTATATTTAATTTTAAAGTTTTTTTTGAAATTTTTAAGTTAATATTTTATAAAAACATACACTGTCTTTATAAGATAAACAGATTAAAATTAAATATAAACTGCAATAAATAAAACATTTTTGAAATGAGTTTTTATTATTATAAAAAAAGCTACAAATTACCAACTAACTATTGATGAAATAATACATAGTCTAATTGATTGGTAAAATAAAATATATTGAAAAACGAAACACAATCTAGTATATTTAAATTTGCTTTTAACATTTCTGGTGAGTAATGAGTGAATAAATAATGAAACAGTTGTGCCTGAAGAGAATCATTCTTAAATGTCTACTTTTTAACAGCTTGTTAAAAATCAGACATGATTTAAAAGTACCTCCTCGCCTTGGTTGTAAGTTGTGTAGGGTATGTTTCAAAGCAGTATATACATATAGCTTATCAGTGGTCGCACATATCATCCAAAAGCTGAAAACAATAAAAAAAAATCAAGTTATAACCAATTGAGGAATACATTTATTCAAAGTACATTACGCTGCTGGGTAATCCCTCGTTTACCCATCAATTAAGCACAAATTTAGTGTTAATTTTGTGTGTCTCCCTTTTACTCAATACCAAAGAAAGTGCTTAATTGATGGGCAAATAAGGCACCTACCGGGCATTGGAAAGCTGTATTCAGAGTTCCGTAAAGTAAGCGATAACAAGGTTAAAAGACACTACCAATACAAATTTTATCAAATGCCAATCTAACCTCAAATGAGGAAATAAGAAAACTTACCTTAAAATTTCTCGGAAAACTATGCATTTTATACTCGTCTGAACTTTAGACACTTCACCCAGAAAAGCAACTAGAAATTCTTATTCTTTTATATTTAAAAATTGCAAAAGTTACAAATTTAACAAAATTTAATTTTAATGCGTCACAGCAGCAAAGATTACCTACATAAGCCAAAAAGATAGATTTAAAATGAACCCGAAATAAAATGCGGTGGAAGAGGTTTTTCTACTTGAAAAAAAGGGGGATGGAAAATCCAAACCACAGATAATTCTCAAAAAAAAAATAGAATAAGGAACAAACGCGCGGCCGCAGCGCCTCTTTTGAACTTAGAGAGAACTTTAACCTAACGACCTGTTAAATTGCATTGAGTTTCCTAGGCATGGTATAAATCTTAAAAACTGCATCCAAGAGAAAAACTGAGTTAAACCATCAACCAAAATCTAGATTTTTAGATCTAGAACTGTGGTACCTAGGACTTTAGACTGTTTAATAAATAATGGCGTATAGTCTACAAAAAATAAACATACTCGAAAATAGCGTGCTCACGTACGCAACGTCACGCATAAATACGTATTAAATAAAACATTTTGCAGCTGAAAATGATAACCATTATGGCATAAAACATAGAAATGTACTTCGGAAAAGGTACATGATTTAATAATCTCTAGAGAGGGCTGAGAGAACGGGAGGGTTTTCTTTTAACAAATAACGATATGAATATTTAAAACGGTATCCTTTTAAAAGTGTTTTTGGGATTTTAAGTAAGTGTATCTAAATATAAAAAAATTCCTTTGTTTTCATCGAAGGAAATTTTTTAAGCTTACTTCAAAAGAGGATGTTTTTTACTTAAATTAGCGATTTTCTTTTGGCGTCTGTCTTTATGTCTGTCTGGTTATTTAAAACTTTTGGGGGCGATTCCACGATTGTTTCTAACAACATTTAAGTCAATTTCTTCAGAGTCTTCAGACTTGTTTGTTTTGTTTCTTATTAGTCTGTTCGCAGGCCATTTGCCAGCTCAATTCGTTGGACACAAGATAATCTGACTCGAACTCACTTGATGCCCGAGACAATCACAACTTATTTCCTCACACATTCGTACTACATCAAGATCCAGCGCACGGAGGTGTATCTGTATAATAAAACCGGTTAAAAGTCAAAATTACCATGATACTCAAAACTACTTTCTAACCATTTTTTTTCTCTAGTTTTATAACCTATCTAGCAAGCCGCCCCCATGAAACTTCCCCCTCAACTTGCATCGTGTCATGAGGTCAGTCGAACTTATTAAATCTTGGAATCACAAGCCTTTGTTTTTGACCTCGTTTTAAGGTGTTAGTTAGTGTTGTTATTGTGTTTTTCGTGTCGCGCATATTAGAAAAACTAATTATTGAAAATGAAAATAGTAGGTATGTACCATATTTTATACGTAATTTTAATCCTTTGTTGTTTATGTTGTACGAAATATTTTAAAATGCCCTATTTGGGTATTTATTTTTGCCTAATTTTTGCCTTATCAAAGCGTATTAGTTGCATGCCGGGTCTTGCCGAGCTATATTTCTTTATAGACATAAAGGCTTATGTCAATTATTACATAGAAAAAAGTTCTTCTTTTTTTAAGATTCAAATTTCTTCTACTTGATACAAAAATGTACAAAAACAAATAAAAAAAACAATTAAAAGTCTTTGGTGGTTTCAGGTATTTCTGTGAGATATAGAAAAAAACCTACTTCGACTTGCAAGCCTCAATTTTCAAAGATGATTAAAGGTGAAAACCGCATTTTGATATTGTAAGCTGTTTTAAAGCTACGGGGGGGGGGGGGGGGGCTCTTAAGAAGTCTGCATTTCGGGAGGGGTCCTATAACTTTTTTATTTATTAAAATTTCATATTGATGTAAAGTGATTTTTTAACAAGGAATCCAACTGACACAATAATTTTTATCTGTCACTTTTAGTTTTTGAGATATTACATAAAGTTGATATTTTTAAGTTATTTGATTGAAACTGTGAAACAACAAAAAGTATAAAAATATTTATTTGATTTTGCTTTTGTGTATAGATGTTGTAGGCTTTCAATAAAAATTAATTCTTAAAATATTTTCATTAAATAAATGCAATAAATAATTTCCTAACCATTTTTTGGTTTAGCAAAAAATTTTGTGTACGCCTATAAAATAAAATTGCATAAAACGGTGACTAATAATTTTAAAAAGTAATAACAAAATGAACAGCAGCGGATCTATGAATTTCATCAGGGGGACATCTATGGCTAGTCTTCAAAAAATAAGCATAGGAACAGAAGGGGTATTCTGTGTGTCAAAGTGAATATAATTTTAAATTTGGGAGGGGAAAATTCCCCTTCCTCGCCCTTCCCCCAGACCCGCGTGTCATAAATAACAGTAAAAAACTCAAAAGCAATTAAAACCAGATTACAATATCGTTATTCTTATCACCTCAACCCCATCAGCTCACTCCGTTTGAGCCATGACATACATTTTTTAATATAAACAGTTTATTATCATCAATCTTTATCTTTTATTCAAAGAAATTGCAAAAAACCCATACAAACAAGTTTGTCCATTTTATTATACGAATACTCCTATGTGCAACCTGCTAAGCACCCCCCCCCCCCCCCCCCCCCCCGGTAGGCAATTTTTCTTTTCTCAATAGGGTTTAATGATGACCTTTGTCAAGCAAAGGGGTCTTTATTGTGCTAACGCTCTTAACACGGGACCACCGGCTTAACGTGACTTTCGAACCCGGCCTTGTATTGATCATCATCTTTGCCTACTTTGTTGATGCCCAAACTTCGCCCAAATTTAGCTTTTTGTATTGTTACTTTCTGGAACGTCATGCCCACGTTTTGTAAACGGTTGCCCGGTAACCGGGTGTCATAGCTGCCGTTACGTCAGTGCTACGTCACTATTATCTAACGATTCAGCAGTTGCATTGTATTTCATAGACAGTTTCGACATTTTGCGAGAATTTTTTTACATTTTGATTTTGTAATTTTTTTAATAGCAGTTCTGTGGTTGCATACATTTAATCAAGACTATAAAAAAAATTATCATGTGTACTTAGTTTTTACCCGTTTTCTTTTAAATTACAACCAAAAGAAAACATTTTTATTGCTAAAAGATTGATCGAATAATTGAAGTCGGTATTCAGCACCGCTCAAATCACAATAGATCTTTCTATCTCTGCTTCCTAAAAATGGAGAAAGAAGGTAATCAATAAGCATGTAAAATTGTGCATTAAAAATTAATCAATAGAACGAGATAAAAAATTAATTTTGAATTATTAATTTGCAATATAGCAAAGCATTTATGCATTATTTTTTATTAAATATCTCATACAGTAATTGATATAAAATAATAAATTTAAAAAAATTAAACCCGTCTAGACAGGTTGGCGAGTTTTAATTGAATGCTGGTATTAAAGGGTTAATATTTGTTTGCTAACTGAGTTTTTCACGGGCTTTTTTCCTAACACCTCATTCAAAAGCTTATGAAAAAAAAAAACAACGGTATATATTTTTTCATATATCCTATAACTAAACCGTTGTTTATTCTTTTTCATAAACTTTCAAATGAGTTGAACAAGTGCCGTCATCTTGTCTAAAAAAGAAAGTTGTGAGTAAACACTTTTCCAATGGTCCGATCAAAAATATTTTGCTAATATGTTTTTACTTATTTCTAAAAAGCCAATTAGTAACCCGCTAGAAGCAGCGTTTCCTTGAAAATCGACACCCTATATACGCTGCTAACATTCAGTCGCTCAAAACAGTTTTTTTTTAATTCATTTATTTAGGTATAAACATTTTATTAAGTGTTGTGCAGTGCCAGCAAAGCGGGTTTTATATTTTTAATTTAATTTATAAACTAAAATTTTGTACGGGCTTTAGATATGTTAAAAATTATTTAGGTTAATAGAGCGCATGTATATTTCTAACTGATGTGTGGATAAGAAGCTAAAAATGTGTCAGATACGTCATGGGTCATTTATTTTTAATTTATTTTTCTTTGATCTCTTTCCTTTTTTTATAAATACATTAATTTTATTTTTTACCTAAAACAGACACTATCAAATACATTTTTTGTCAGTAGACATGAAGGGCTGCTAAAGATTTCGATCAAAAAAAGTTTATTTAAATTGAACAAGAAAGTCTATTTACGTTAGGAAAAGTATTTATAAGTCTCCTTAATTTATTATTTATATTCATATTGAAATTTTCATCATACATTTTTAAATTATTAAATTTTTAAACATAATTTTGTATTTTTATAGATCTATCCTTATTCCTCTCATAATGTGATGTATATAACAGGATAACTACCGCGTCATAGGCTGCCGAGTTCCGATTGGCCGGGAGTTACAAGACTACCGTTTCTTTACGAACCGTGACGTCGTGCCAAAATAGAAATTATTGGCTTACGTAACCCAAAAACCACTACCCATCTATCCTTAAGTCATTGAAAGTAATATATATCTCTCTTAGTGCGTTACGTAATTTAAGAACAAGCACAAAAACAAGATTTTTTGGCTATTTTAGAATATTGAAATATCGCTGTTTTAAGATCTCGAAGCACTATAGGAAAGTTTGACAAAAAATCTTAAAATGAAACAAGGAGTCACCGTTTTGAAACCCCATTATAATAGGTATAGAGCGTTTGCCGAGGTGACGGTAGAAAGAGGAAGAAAATAGTAAAAGGCAGCCAATCTGAGGGCACGGCAGTGCCCGGCCAAGTTCGCGGCTAACACTGCTGTACCAGCTTTTCTTGAAACATTTCAGTGCATATTTGACTAAAACTCTACTTCAAAACGAGCTACAAAACTCAAGCTCTGCACAGTCGTAGATCTTTATAAAGTTAACCACCCCTCCAAGTTTCATGGACTTCCTATAGAGTAGTAAAGAAGTTACGAAATTTTAAAAAACGTCGAAATTGCCACTCACTCAGTTACTCACTCATGTATAGATCCTCAAAATTCTACTGTACTTCCAGACATGTTACAAAGCTGAAATTTGGCAGACTGATAAAAATTATGACCAAACCCTTGGAAAAAATTAAAAACACCAAAATTCTAATTTACTCCCCTCCCCTATACATGTAAAGTTATGTGAAAGTAACATTATTACATTAGTTACATTGCCCGCTTCCAGAAATGCTAGAGAGCTGAATTTTGGAAGGCCGATAGAAACTATGATAAAATTGTAGAAAAAAAGTTATGTAAAAGTAACATTGTCCACTTCCATCAGGGACCCAAGAGAGCTGAGCTTCGAAAGGCTGATAGGAACTATGATAAGACCACAGGAAAAAATTAAAAAACCCCAAAAATCTTTAATAGGACAATGCAAAAGTTTTGAAAACAATTCCGCATATTTTACTTTTTTAAAACTTAAATATTATCCAAATTCTTTGAAAAAACGAGTGAAATCATAACAAAAACATTTCATGTAAAAAAAGCCAAGTACGCGAAAATAGTATTCCGTAAAAAGAATTGAGTTAAAATTAAAGCCAAGTTCCCTAATACAAATTTCAAAATAAAAGGTTCTTATTAGTTTGGAAATGTTTTTCTAAACTCGGTTATTACGGCTGCAAATCACTCTTAGGCACAGTGCTAAATTGAATATAAGTAAAGAAGTTTGGCTGTAATAGCAAAGTTTAAAAACACATTTCCAAACTAGTAAGAATCTTTCATTTTTAAATTTGTATTAGAGAACTTGGCTTCACTTTTATCTCAATTCTTTTTACGGAATACTATTTTTGCGTACTTGGTTTTTTTTACTGAAATGTTTTTGTTATGAATACCTTTTTATTTTTTGAATTTCTACAAGGTGGTAAAAAGATCTTGCCTAGTCTTTTATGTTTTAACTGGATACAATGCAACATTGTTTAGTAAAGAAATTGTGCTCAGTGGTAACATAATATAAAAATCTACTCCCGGAAAAGTGTGATTTAGAAGTCCCCCGACGAAGACGAACGAGAGCTTATGCCGAACAGGCAAAAATGAATTTCCGAAAAAAAAAGACTCCCAAAGCAGTACTTAGTAATTTTAAAAGAATGGCGCGGCATTAGGTTTTTATTTAACGAAGTAGCGTATGGGTAAAATCGTCTGTTTTTTTTTGTAAATATAAATATTGGTTTTTAAAATTTAGTGGAGATGCATCTGTTCTAGCAAGTTCTCCAGGAAGATAAAAACCACTTTTCCCAATTTCTGAGCCTTCTTCCGACATTTTGAGTTCCTTGGATTTTGCTTTGCGTGGGCGAGTTTTAAACTAGTCTAAGTTTCTTCACCGATTACATATGACGTTCATCTGAGCTTTTCGATTGGTGAGTCCGATAAACACCGAAAACTAAACAATTTTATTTTATTTTATTTTTCTAAAATAGTGCCTGGTTGAATGGAACATTTTCAACGTAACCGTCAACACTGACATGTTACGTTCTGGTTGTACCAAAATAAACTCCATAACCTCATCTTCTGAGTTTTGAGTTTATTCCAAGATGTCCATCGTAACTTTACATACTTACTACACCATGAAGCATTTTACCAAAAAGGAAACGAGTTAGAAAATGATCCAGCTGAACCAAAAGAACAAAAAACAGCTGATTTTGACGTTATTGATATTTATCCAAAATTGGCGAGCGTCGACAACTTGAGTGTTGTATTCGATAAGCTCATCGATGACTTTACGAACTTGCCCAGAATAAGTTTAGCGTTGTGCGCTAAAGCCTTTTTCCTCGAGGTTACTAGTCACTCATTCAAGTTACTCGAAATGACGTCACGGTTACTCGTAGTAACCGCTGTATGACGTCAGACAGTCAGCTATGGATGACATTTCCAATTGCGAATTGTTTGTTTTTGTTTTTACCAGCAAATTCCGAAATCCAGAAAATAATAAATTGCTGGAATTGATTTTTTCTAGAACTATCGCTTTTAGTTGTGAGGGTGGTTGTGAGGTCCCTTTGATGTTCTGTTGTAAGGCCGCAGTACCACAGAACACCAAAAGCATACTGCCTTTTAAGACTAGTTGCAGTTGAATTGCTATAGTACCAAACTTCAAGGGATGTGCTTCATTTTCTAGCGTTACCAAACATAATTCGTTGTTAATATATATAGTATGTCCCCCTAAGTTGGACTCATATGAAAAACTTTTTTATTATTAATTTTAAGAAAAAAGTTATTCCTCATAAAAAGTTCCGCATTATCTAAAACCTAGAATATAGTCATCAAATATCAAATTTTTTCAGTGGTATACGAGGTTTGTCAAAAAATATAAGCTTTACTCAAGAATAAAGTACCTTTAAATTTGTAAAATAAATGAATATGCACTTATTACGCGTTTTAATTGCAAAATTATTAGAAAACATCCAAAAACTAAAAGGTTATCATTTGTTTCGTAATCACAAGAATGTTCATTCAAAATAGAAATATTGGTAAAAAATAAAATAATCTTAATTTTAATGGATGTACTTGCATATTTAAACGTAATTTTTAATTCTGATCAACTCTTTTTAGTAACATTTTTCGATAAAGTCAAATTTAAAGGTACTTTACTCTTGAGCAAAACTCCTATTTTTTGACAAACCTCGTAAAACACTGAAAAAATTTGATATTTGATGACTGCATTCTAGGTTTTAGATAATGTAGAACTTTTTATGAAAAAGAACTTTTTTTCATAAAATTAATAATAAAAAAGTTTTTCATATGATTCCAACTTAGAGGGACATACTGTTTATTAAAATCAAACATATTTACCAGGTTACCTGGTAACTTGTAGTAACTGCGAGGAAAAAGACTTTTAGTGTCACCTACAACTGATTCATTTTAAAATGGCTACTGGAGGATATACAAATAGGGTATCCAAGTCCCCGGACCAAATATGTTTTCGGGACTTCGGAACCAAATGTCAGGTCCCGGGACTAGTTCCGGGACTGGTCTCGAAACTAAAATAAAAGTAATTAAATTAATTTAACGGAGAACAGAACACAGGTTTATTGATATTGGTAAATGGTTAACATATAAACAAATTGACAAAAATAGCAAATAAAAATGTAAGTATAGGGAAACATTACTTTTGTCCAAAGTGAGATTTAAGTGCCACGATGCTTAAGGACTTATAATTTAATCTTAAACGAATCTTGTTAAAAAACCGTCGGCCACTGATAAAGCTCTCTCCGATTGGACGCTGGTAGGTGGTATAGTCAGTAAATGCTCTTAGCATATCCGCAAATATTGTCCTCGACAACCGCCATCCTCAAGAAGAACCATTTCTCGTTTTATTAGTTTTGAAAATCGATCTGGTTTTGCACTTAATGACGTTTGTATGATTGCTTTTGTACTTATTGAGGCAGTAGCAAATATTGTATTTTCAATAAATCCGTCTAACTTTTTTGCGATCCTTTCGCGTTCATGCAATAGACGCTGCGTCACGCTTATTATGCATGTGTCTGGTATAATTTAGCGGTTTCGGGACCAAATTGAGGTCCCGGGACCTTCACTGAGTCCCGGGACCACTTTAAAAAAAAAAAATCCCGGGACCGTCCCGGGACCAAGTCCCGGTACTGGATACCCTATATACAAAGCGTTTTGTTTATATAGCTATAATTTAAAATAGTGGTAAAATGTGATAAGATCAAAATTAAATAAAACGACTATGGAGCTATCTTTTCTGAATCGGAAAAAGATAAATGTTCTCCTGAGATGTTAACAGTAAGCTATAAATTTACAATTTATAAGATCTATGTCCTGTTCATTTAGCTTTCTCGTAGCTATTAACTGTGGATAACATTGTTTCTCTCATACCGCAAGTAGCTCAATATCTATATGCTAAATCAAGAGAGTATGAACACATATCTGGAGTAAAAATGTATGAGAAAGCTAACACAACAGGACATTGTACTTTTAAACTATGAAGTTAGAGCTTATAGTTAACATTTCAGGAAAATATTTATTTTTCGCGGATTCCAAAAGAATTGATTTAGGTGCATAATAACAACTTTGTTTAACAATTAACCCTGGAGTGGTGACCTGGGAAACAATCATAATTTAGGTTGCAGCAGTCCAACAGACACTCATGCCCATATGGGTTCCAAACGAGGTTCTAACAACCACCTATCTATCTATCTAGCCTTCTTCGATCCATCTTTGGACATAGGCCTCCCCAATATCTGCCATTGTTCTCTGTTTGTCGCCGTGTTCATCCATCTAGCTCCTGCATGTCTCTTCAAATCGTTCACCCATCTCATTTGGGGTTTTCCCCTACTTCTTTTATTTTCCTAAGGTCTCCAAAATATGTAGCTCATCGCACAGTAGTTGAAAAAGTTGTCTCAAGATTTTAAACAAAAGCAAAACTGAATATATTGTCGAATTTGGGGAGGATTTACCCTTCCCCCCATAGATCCGCTCCTGCTATTGCTCGACTAAAACTAGCAGAGCCGCATAGATGTAAAAAAAAATGTTACCAAGGTTGGTACTGACACGGTAAATATAGAGCAATGAAATCTCAAAATCTTCTAGATTGTTTTTTTATCATCCCTGTTTTATTTCTAAAGTTTGGTGCTCTGCTAAAGCCAGCAGAGCAATATATGTTTTTTTTAAGGGGTACCTGGAGCGGTTCTAACATTCTAAGTGTTAAGCAATTAAATAGTTTATCCCTTTATTTATGATTAATGTGTATGTTTCTCGTCTTTGCTGTGGCTATTACTCGACAAAAGCAAGCAGAGCAGCATAAAAATTTTTTAATATAAATGTTAACAGCGTTGGTACTGACACGGTAATTATGGCAATGTTACTTTTACATTACTTTACATTTGTCAGGGAGAGAACTAAATTAACATTTTCGGGTTTTTAAATTTTTTCCTATAGTTTGGAGGCAGTGTTACTTTTACACAATTTTATATGTGTAGGTGGGGGAGTAAATTAAAATTTTGGAGTTTTTTGATTTTTTACAAGGGTTTGGTCATAATCTATCAGTTTGCCAAATTTCAGCTCTGCAGCATGTCTGGAAGTACAGTAGAATTTTGATGATCTATAGATGAGTGAGTGAGTGAATGGCAATTTCGACGTTTTTTGAAATTTGAAACTACTACTTTTTACTACTTTATGGAATTCCATAAAACTTGGAGAAGTTGTTAACCCTATAAAGATCTACGACTGCGCAAAATTTGAGTTTCGTAGCTTATTCTGACGTAGAGTTTTAGATAGGTTAAATATGGGCTGAAATGTTTTAAGAAAAGATGGCTGATACAGCAGTTTCCGCGGACTTGACGGGGCACTGCTGTGCCCCCAGATTTAATTTTGGTTTATAAACTCGAAAACTTAATAGTTGAATTTAGTGTTTATCAACTTTTGCTACTTGCCATTAAGGTTAATTCTGTTTACCTTAGAAGATTACATCTTAAAACTAAACAGAAAATAGCTAATAATTGGCCTTTAGAGCTCGCTTTACAAATATTTTCCTTTTGCCGACCTTATCACCAGGAAAAACATACCGCTCATGCTTCCGTGTTAAACCCATCCTGTCAAAAAAACCGATTTAAAACTATTAAAAACTAGATTAATTGACTTGACGAGTATTAACCAGGCAACAATTTATGCCATATGAAATCTGACAAGATCTGCTTAGGATTTATAAATCTTAATTCTGGCTGTTGAGAACTTAAAAGAATTCAAGAGATCTTAAGAGGAGAACATTTTTAGCGCGAAGAGCTTGTAAAAGATTTTATTAGTTTAAATGAGGCATACATTTTAAGCAGATTTCGGTAGGATTAATTGACAGGATTTCATGCTTGGGCAATGTGACACCCCTGCGATGTTAATCGGTTGGTTTTGTCTGTCATTCTTCTTCCATAGTGAGAAAACCCTCGCAAGAAGGGCCATCTGTCGTAGGTCACGAAGGATTTCTCACTATGGACGTAAGATGAGAGACAAAACCGTCCGATTAACTTCGCAGGGGTGTCACATTGACCAAGCAGTGTTCTGAGGAGTCGCATAAGGACGAAACAGTTAACTGTCAACACTTATTAGGTGTCCCTTAGATCTTTGACCCCCGTGAGGTTAAGCTTTCGAGCTACCCACGAAAAAATATGAGAGAACGTATTTGAGTATGTAACGAAAAGTTTAATGGATTTTTTTAATTTGGTGATTTTATCAACCAAGCTCAATTATGACTGGTTTTACTAACAAAAAAAGATTGTAATTTTTCCATATGAATATCCAAATAGCTCAAAAACTAAAAAAAAAAAAATACTTGTTGATATTAACAGTATACCGACGATTATCTCACCACAAAAAGCTATATTGCAAAAGTAAAAAATGTATGGTTTTGTTTTTGAACATACCTACATATAAGACGAAGTAACTAAAATATTAATAGAAGTAAGTTAACAATTTAAGCCTTAAGCAAATATATAAAAAGGTGTTATTAGTAAAAAAAACAATTTTCAATTTATAAACTTTAAAAAAGAAAAACCCCATATAGAGGTAAAAGTATAGTCATTTAGAAGTTATGTATGCCCTGTCAAAAATGCCGCGTCAAATCTCGTAAAAGTTCAGATCAAGATCTCGTAGGTATTTTCTGCGGATTATAAAACACAATTTTTCAGTGAAATCTTATAAACTTTCACCAGTTTAAAATCTCTTGAACTCTCAGGGAAAAATTTGTTGTTAAAAAAAAAACATAAAAAAATTTCTAGTCAAATTTACTTAAAACTAGAAAAAATCTTTTAAATTCTTGTAGCAAAACATGCTTGTAGAAACCCACATAACAGAAATCAAAACAACGTTAAAAACACACACTTTTTCAAGTTGAATAGGTCGCTTTTTAACGTTATTTTTATAACCACGTTATTTCGGTGTGATATTAACGTGGTTTTAAAAATAACGTTAAAAAGCGACCGAAGTGTTTTTAACGTTGTTTTGATTTGTGCTATCTGGGAACTTACCAAAACTGGTCAATATTCTGTTCTTTAATTCTCATTAGATCTTAGATGTAGTACAGTTCTTATAAAATAAAAGAATCGAAACATTTGCTGGCTAAAACTTCTCAAACATGGACGTTCATAAAATCTTTTAAATACAAATAGAAAAATTTTAAAAATGTTGTCAAATTTTTTAAAAACTGCTCGAAACTAGTCACTATTTGTGTTTCATATTTCCTTTTTAGACATCATCATCCCCATTCATCGTCCCCTAACAGTTGTTACGCTTGTTCCCAGGATGTCCAACAAGACTGAAACTAGTACTATACGAGCTACTAATATCCCTGTTTTGAGGAATTGCCGGCAAGCTTTGTTGTTTTTTCGTTGAGTGTGTCGTGTCCTCACAATATTCCTTTCAATTCTCTGTTCAATTCTTGTACAGTCTCGTAAATTCTTATAGGTTAAGCTTTCAGCTACATATGGAAAAATATGAGAGAAACAAAAACTTCCTTTTACCCGATTAGCCACGAACACTTGTTTGACAAATAAATAAACACCTAGTTGAAGGTTTCTAACATAAACATAATAATTGTGTGGTTGAAGTACAAATCGCGGTCCTTTATTATACGGGAATGGAAGGAGAGGAAGACCTCGAGGGATAATAAGCAGGAGCATCCAAGCAACGTGGTGGTGGAGTTTCATTCCGCGCCAACTTATCGCCTCAAGCAGATAAAAATACGCGGGACGTAATTTATCGAAACCGTACCGGCACAATTCGATTCGTATCGGCAATCACCGATCTAAAAATTAATTTGGACTTTTTTTGCTTTTTGTGTTAAATGTGTGCAAATAAAATTTTGTTCATCGGTAAGTTTACTTTGAAGTTTTTATTTTTGTTAAACCAATTAAACGTCAAATGCAATTAAAAAAATCTAACTTTTTTTTATAGCTATTATGAAAGTAAGATGATTTTGCTCAAACATGTAAAAAGGCAGTAACTAGCAAAAAAAAGCGTGTTTTGGTATGAATTAATCTTAATTTTATATTTTGCGCCTAAATTTAAAGTAGAAAAGAAGTAATTTAATTTATTTGCTATAAATATTCCATAAAAGATTAACTGCTTTTTGGAAAATCCAAAGTTTTGCTATTTAAAGTCGATGTTCCACAAATTTGCTAATTTGGAGTTCCCACCTTTTTTGTAGTGGGCAGAATTAATTTTAATTCAGCAACCCACACGGATTTATGGGACACACGAATATTCGTGTGCAAGGAAGGCGAACAACCCACGCGTTGCCTCCTTTTCTGTCTCTCTCATTCTTACAGCGCCAGCAGCCTGTAAAAAACGTCTTACAAGAAGGCGCAGCCTTTAATATCTCATCCTGTTTTATTTAACCGTTATTTTGTCCTAATAAGAAAAAACCTATAAGTTGTTGAAAACAAGAAACCCAAATCACATCCCTGCCAGGGAGTAGTGGTGGGAGACCATGCTATATGGAAGTGTTGACATAACATAACATTTAGTTTAGGTAACGTTGATTAGTTTCGCTAGTTTTTCGCAGATCTTCAGATGACGTCACAACACCGCGGCCATTTTAGCTAGAGGACAAACAAAAAACAAACCTTGAACCAATGTTAATATTTAAAGATTGTTTCGTGTTTTTTTGTTTAGTTTTTCACTCAAAAGTAAAAAAAAAACACTTAAAACAAACTACTCAATTGTTTACCACTAATTATTTTTGAATATTCAATCAATTTTGTAGTATAACACTGATTGTTATCGATTTGCTGAAAATATTATTTTTTTCTCGATTAAAATTTGCCGCCTTTTGTATGAGAGGAAGAGGGGGAAATAGTTAAAGAAAAGAGAGAAAGAGGCGCATATGCAGCTGAAAAAATTGGATTACGATTTGCCCTTTAAGACCCTAGCATAATATTGTCGATTCCAGATTAAAAATAAGAATAAATGTGTTTGTTGTTAAAATTAGAAGAAATTTTGGCTAGGACATTAAACATTGCGCGTTTGTGGGCGAAAATAATTGTAAAAGCAAGCTCTAAGGACTATGTTCGCAGAAAACGGATAGACGCCATTCTTTTTGTTCTTTTTGTTATTTTTGATAATTTTTTGTTTTGTTTTTGTTAATTTTACTTGATCATGTTTAATGTTCTGTAAAACGATGTAACTGAATTCTTTTTATGACCAAACATCAACATTTATAATAAATAAAAAAAATACAATTTTTGTATTTTTTAAAACAGAAAATGATATGTTTTGAAGAGCGCGTAAATTTCTTGGAGGTAAAAGTCATGAATTCTACGAACATATTTCCGGCGCACATTTTTTTCATTTCAATATGTATATAAAATATTTCTATAAGCCCTATATCATTACAATAAATGATAAAATTCATCACCATTTTTTTTAAATGGTTAAGCACCCACCAAACATTATTATTAGGGACATTTTGGGTCGCGTATTTTACACTTTGTTACCGTTATTGTTATTACTGAGTCTGCGCATTAGCAGCTTCTCGCTCCTTTTTTGTTATGTACGGTAACGGCGCCCAGTACTTACGGTGGTCGGCCGTTAATGTTACCGCTATTTTTTAAGGTTAGTTTTGTATTGTTTTATTTAATGCAGTCGAATTTTTTACTATAATTCGGTAGTTTGGTTTGTTAAAAGCCATAAATCTAATAAAAATAAATTAACATATATAAATAAACAAAAAGTTGCAGGTGTGTGAACCTACTAAATTAACGTTTGTGTTGTGTTATCTTAAGTGTTCCAAAATCTATCTTTTTTGCCCTGAATGTTGCCGTTATTCTTAGTAACAATAACGGTAATAGCTGTCAAATTTTCTGTTATTTGACCTGACCCAAAATGTCTCTAATGTGTTCCTCTCTTTTTTATTTAAAAATGTTTTCATTTCTTTCTATTCTGACATATGTAGATGGCGCCACAAAACAAAGACCCCAGAAGGTATTTTGAGTCATTTTGAACCATATGGGCTCAAAATAAAGTTGAAAACTTGTCTAAACACAGACATTTGTCTAAATCTTGGTCAAATTACATTGGTTTTTGTCCTCACTTTGAGAAAATGTCGGGAAATTTCCCTCCTTTTTAACCTACAAATCTTCTATAGGAAAAAATTACTTTCTTATTTTAAGTTAAGTTTACACAATTTTAACCAAAAATGTTACTTGGGATGCCATACTCTATTTGGCTAAAATGTTTTCAGTCTAACCTGCTATTTAAATTATTAAAGAGGTTTTATAAATGAACATTAAGATTTCCAAGAAATTATTAAAAACGGCATCTATAAGTTTGCAAACCTAATTTTCCTGGAAAACTGGATGGGTTTATTCTGACAGATGTAGAAGGCACCACAAAATAGAGTCCGCAGAAGGCATTGTGAGTTATTTTGAACCATATGGGTTCAAATGAAGTTGAAAACTTGTCTAAAAAGAGATATTGTCCAAACCTTGGTCAAAGTCTCATCTAGGTAACTAAAGACACGCAAGAAAAACTGTGGTAATTACCTATTTTTTCCTTCCAAATTACCTTAACTTTTGGGACAAAGTCGGGAAATTTTTCTCTTTTTTAACCTATTAATTTTCTATAGGGAAAAATTATTTTCATATTTTAAGTAAAGTTTACACAATTTTAACTAAAAGTGTTACTTGGGATGCCATACTCTACAATTTTTTCCAGTATAACCTGTTATTTAAATTATTAAAGAGGTTTTATAAATGAACATTAAGATTTCCAAGAAATTATTAAAAACCGCAAAGTTTGCAAACCTAATTCCGCTGGAAAACTGGATGGGATGGGAAGTTTATTAAGCCAAGAGTAGGAAAAGTACTTTTTGGCTTCCTTCAAAGTTTACGCAGCAGATTACTTAAGCAATTGACTTCTTGATTAACCTCGAGATCGTTTAAAAGCGCGGGATATTAATTTGCTGCTTGCTTCAATTAAACTTAACTTCGACCGGGGCTATCCAAACAAACGGGCTACCAATATCAAGTTTGGTTGCGTCACAAGACCCACATAGCGCTATTTTATACTGAAAGTGGGTCAAAATTATGTCATATTAAGCAAAAATTTATTTTCGCTAAATGTAACGGCGCGAAACTATGATTTGTGCCGCAGCAGAAGCGTTGCCTCCCTGTTCCAGTAAGGCAATTGCCAATAATGTGGGCGATGATTTTACCCTTAACCGTCCGAAACATTTTTAAACGACATGGGACCAGAGTTTTAAAGTAAAGAAAATGCAAGAAATGTTTCCAGATGATAACTTTTGAAGAATAGAGTTTTGTAAAACCATGATTGAAAAAGCCAATCAGGATGAAAATTTTAGTCAAAATATTTGTTTTATAGACGAAAGTTCATTTTCAATTCATGGCCATCACAATCCTTCCGTTGTTCGTTACTGCTGTAAGAACATAGCCAAACCAAAAGGACCTAACAAAAAACAAATTTTAGATAACGTTAGTGGTTTCCGATCGCAGTTCTTATTTAGATCCCGTGCTCAATTTCCGATCACGTATGGCAGATCTCCAATGCAGTGCCGAAATCGGGACGCATTTTAGTACAGGCGCTGTAGGTAGTTGAGTATGCAAAATATGAGGACCGCAGTTTGACATTGAATTCTAGCTGACAAAAGGTAACATTAACGATCTGGATGTTGCCAAGCCAGGTTTTGGTCCAATTTTTTTTATCCCCCTTTCTCTTATAGTCATGTTCTAATTTCTGAAAATTTAATTAAGTTGGCGCCTTTAAGCCACAGTGACAGAGAAATGAATAAAAAATGTGTAAAATCGAACCTAAAAATAAAATTCTATAAGTTTGTTAAATTTTAGCTGCAAAAACCCCCAGACCCCCTAAAACCTGAGATTTTGAGGTTTTCTTCAAATTTTCTCAAAAACTAAGCTTCTTAGGGAAAAGTATGTAATTACCTTTATTATAGACAGTAGATTTTGCTTTTCAACAGTGTATTAGTCAGTGGGGTACGACCAATGACAAACTGTAAGGTCTTTATCAAAAATTGTGTACTACAATCGATTGTAGACAATCAAATTTCCTTTAGAAGGATGTATAACAAGGTAAGATTATTTTTATTTATAAGAATTTAGGGTCGTCTGTAAATTACATCAATTTTGAAAAATCACTAAACATATTTTTTTTAAATTTTTTACATTACCTCGATAAACGAACGCCACGGAGAGTCTGTCATTGGTCGTATCCCTTTGACTTGTATATCGTTAAAAAGAACATTTTTATTGTCTACAATAAAGGTAATTACATATTTTTCTCTAAAGAGCTTACTTTTTCAGAAAATTTAAAGAAAACCTAAAAATTTCACGTTTTGGGGGTCTGGGGGGTTTTTAGGGGTTTTTACAGCTAGAATTTAAAAAATCAATATAATTTTATTTTTAGGTTAGATTTTACACATTTTTTATGCATTTCTGTGTCATTGTGGCTTTAGGGCGTCAACTTAGTTAAATATTCAGAAATTCGAACATGACTATAAGAGGAGGGGGATAAAAAAAACTTGGACCAAATCTGGCTTGACAACATCCAGAGCGTTCATCTATTGTCAAACTGCGGTCTTCATATTTTGCATACTCAATTACCTACAGCGCCTGCACTATTTATCAAATAAAAATAAGCGTGAAAATCGTACTTGGTTCTTCAACCCGAAAAGACGTATTCGGGACGCTTTTCTTTCAAAATTTGTAGCTTCATAAGTATCGCAAGAAAAGCGTCCCCAATACGCATCCTCGGGTTGGAGAACCTAGCACAGGTTGCAGGCATATTTTGAGGCCAGAAATGTGTCCCGATTGCCGCACTGTGTAGGGGACCAACTGAGGACGCATTTCGAAATACGTGGCCGGGCCTGTGTTTTTTGTGGGCTTTGTTTAGTCATTCCATTGTGATCAGTTCGAAATATTTTGATACTACAAATGTTGTTAATAAACTTGAGCTTATTGTGTGTAATGTTAATGTCTCCCTATTATCTCAATATACATACATGCTAATTATTCCTTATAATTGTCAAGTATCATACTGCCGTCCCTAATACGGAAGCCATAATAATATGTAAAAATTTAACTATTTGAGATTATTTAAAAAAAATTCAATATTTCCTTTAATTTTTGTGCGATATTTATTTTTGACATATATATGTCTTTAAACCTACTGTTCCCCAGCCGATACAAAGATGGCGTTTATTATATGTCAAAAATAAAAGATACCTTTAAAAACTATAGACCAAATTTGATTTTTACAAAAAAAAATCCGGATATTAGAGAATTATTGAAATACAGCCAGGCTATAATTGTGACAGGCACTATTTTGACACATTCACATTGAAAACTGTCAGTTGATCCTTCAAAATTGACATACCAAAGTCGAATTTAAAACTTTCGTCGTTTATTTTTAATTAATCAAAGAAGGCACTATTTATTCCGGTTCATATAATAAACAAAGTTGAAAAATCACAGCTGATATTACAATGTGAAGGTGTCAAAATTGTGTCTGGCACTATTATAGCCTGGCTTTTTTTCAATAATTCTCTATTATTAAGAGTGCTCCAAATTTGGTAACTATTTATAAAAAGTTACAATTTGACATTTTTTCATTCTTGTTTGACAGAACTGGTATTGTCGTGTAGTATATCAATTTAAACTAAGTAAGAGTCGCTGATTTAAAAAATTTAATAATAAATAGGTAGGTACCTTCTAGGTCTTATTCAAAATATAATAACAACAGTATTTTTTTGGTTTCAAGTCATTGTTGTCGTTATCGTTTGTTTATAAAATGAAAATAAATACCGTCGATTACATATTTAACTGTGCAAATTTAAATACGTTGACATATGAACTTACAAATAAAATAAAAATCTTTAGGGCCACATAGACCGGACCTAAAAATTAACCAAAATTTTAGTGTAAGTAATGCCTAGGGGTGTTCCATAAAAACTTATGATATAAAATTTATTAAAAAATTATACGATGCTGAAAACTGGTTGTGCGGTTGTGAAAAAAGAAATTGATTTTTTTTTGCTTTATTTGTCTTGTTATAAACAATCCACAAAATGATCCTGTGTGAAAAGGGAATGTGTGATCAAGCACTTCAGTGAAAACAGACACAAAGAAAGTGGTATTCATTTAAATAAACAACTAGAATTTTCTATGCTAGGCAAGACTAATATTAGGGGCCAATTGAATAGTGCCTTTAGGCAAAACATTACCGAACATAATGAAAATGTGACAAAAATTAGACATATACTTAGTAGGTTAATAGACTGTTTAAAATCCTGTGGGGATTTTTGAGGTTGCTCTACGGGGCCATAAAAAAGAAAGGCGAATGGACTTTATCTATAAACAAATAAACTAAAAACTACACCAAGTAGCTGCTTGTTTGGAAAATACTAAAATAAAATTGTTTCGGTAAGTTTTTTTATCTCATTTTTCATACAATTTAAATTTCTGCCCTCCCAATTGATATCGTCACCAGCCGCCACTCTGTACGTATGTAAAATTTCTAATTGGTACCCGCAAATAAAATACAGACTTTTCAATTAAAGGATTTAGGTTTAGTTTAAAACGTATTAAGTATTTAGCTTTTTTTCTTCTGCATTACTTTTCCAGTTTCTTTTGTCAACATTCTGCTTAAAAAGCTCAAATAAAAAATTTAATGCTGGCGTAATGTCTCATGCTGTTCGTAAACTGTCCATAAAAATTTCATCATTTCTTTTGTGCACAAAAAAAGTTACTTCGCTTACCCTGTCAAGTTTTAGAACCCTGCAGAATGAATGAATACATTATAAGATGCATTAAGAAATATGTAAGTAGCATTAAAATATTAATTATTATAGTATATATAATTTATACTACTCCTATGTCAGTTTAGCAAGTTGTTCTACGCTGTCCGACGTATATTCTCCAAGTCCTTCGATCCTGACAACCATCTTCGGTCAGGTTTTTTTGACTCATTGATCTTTGGATTGACTGTTGCCATTCCAGGTTAGGACGCCCTCTTTTTCTGTGCCCTATTGGTTGCCATACCCGCTTTAATAATCTTTCGTCGTTCATCCGTTGTACATGGCCGTACCACATAGGTTGTCTTTTAGTGATGTCATTCATTATGCTTCCCTTGATTCCGAGGGGTCATCGGCACCCTAAAATTTTGTACAGCGTCCAACAGGACTTGGGTCCTGACGTGTACTGTTGGGTCCTGTTGAGTACTGTTGGGTACTGTCGTGTACTGTCGAGTACTGTTGGGTACTGTCGTGTATTGTCGAGTACTGTTGGGTCCTGTCGGTGTACTGTTGGGTACTGTCGGGTACTGTCGTGTACTGTCGAGTACTGTTGGGTCCTGTTGAGTACTGTCGTCGTGCCTTGGGGGGGTCCGACAAGGACAAAGCGCGCCCTCAAAAAACATGCGAGCAAAAAAAAAGCTCATCATCTTTGGGGAATCGCGCCGCGCTCACAAATGTTGCGCGACCAAAAAAAAAGTCATCCTGTTTGGGGAAGGCCGACAGGGCCTTAGGGCGCACTCAACAAACTTGCGACCAAAAAAAAAAAACAAAAAACAGCTCATCATCTTTGGGGAACCGCACCGAGCTCACAAATCTTGCGACCCAAAAAAAAAAAAATGTTATCCTGTCTTTTCGCATCTACGCCACTGTTCCGGGTTAGACGGTTGTGTCGAGTACTGTCGTGTACTGTTGGCTTCTATCGTACTGTTACGTCCTGTCGTGTACTGTTGGGTACTATCGAGTACTGTTGGGTCCTGTCGTGTACTGTCGAGTACTGTTGGGTACTGTCGTGTACTGTTGGGTACTGTTGGGTCCTGTCGTGTACTGTTAGGTACTGTCGTGTACTGTCGGGTACTGTTGGGTCGTGTCGTGTACTGTCGAGTACTGTTGGGTACTGTCGTGTACTGTCGAGTACTGTTGGGTCCTGTCGTGGTACTGTCGAGTACTGTTGGGTACTGTCGAGTACTGTTGGATCCTGTCGTGGTACTGTCGGGTCCTGTTGTGAAATTTGTACAGTACTGTTGAAAGCTGATGACCCCTCGCTTGATTCCCATTCTTTCTTTTATGATCTCATTTCCTATATGATCTGTTCTAGATATTTTTATTGATATTCTTATTGCATCCATTTCGACACATTCCATTTTTGTTTTATATTTTTCTGTTATGCAACAAGTCCCTATTTCATACATTAGCGTGCTTTTCACCACTGTTTCATATATGTTAAATTTTACATTCTTTTTTATCTCTCTGCTCCATAAAATACTGCTAAGACATCTAGTAACCTTTTTTACTTTAATGTATCTTGTCCACGTTCACTGATAACCCCCACTTTTGGTATTCTTCCGTTGTGTGAGTCCTAAACTGGAATGGCAATAGTGAATCCCAAGATCAATGAGTCAAAAAAACCTGACAGAAGATGATTGTCAGGATCGAGGGAGGTGGAGAATAGGCGTCGGGCAACGTAGAAAAACGTTCTAAACCGACATATTAGTAGTATCCCTGATATGTCACTTTACATTCCGATTTTTCTTTTTATCCTCGATCCGTTACTTTTTATCTCGTAAATTAAAACTTACAATTTGTCCTCAAAATGCCGAATTAAAAGTGTACTTAAGATCGATAAAGTGCAAAAAATCATTTTGATTAAGAGTTTTTGGTATGATGTATAAACCATTAGAAAAGTCAGCTCAAAATCATTAGTGGTTTTGTAAAATCTGCAAGTTTAAAAAATATAGGCTGGGGACGCAAGCAAAATAAGTATATAAACTTACTTAGGATCATATAGGGTAGGACGGGAGAGCAGGGCCAAGGGCCCCGTAACCAAGAAAAAACAAGGTGTGTGGTGAAAAACAATTTTACTGTTACACACTGTTACGAAAGAAATATCATAACAAAAACATTTCATGTAAAAAAAGTCAAGTACGCGAAAATGGCATTCCGTAAAAAGAATTGAGATAAAAGTAAAGCCAAGTTTTCCAATACAAATTTCAAAATGAAAGGTTCTTACTAGGTTGGAAATGTTTTTGTTATGATTTCACTTCTTTTTTTAAAGGAATTGGATAATACTTAATTTTTGAAGTAATAAAATATGCGGAATATTGTTCAAAACTTTTCCAATGCCTTACTTAAGTTTTTGAGGTTTTTAAATTTTTTCCCATGGTTTTATCATAGTTCCTATCAGCCTTCCAAAGCTCAGCTCTCTAGCGTTTCTAAAAGTGCACAATGTTACTTTTACATAACTTTACATGTATAGGGGAGGGAAATAAATTAAAATTGTCGTGTTTTTAAATTTTGTCCTATAGTTTTATCATAGTTCCTATCAGTCTTCCAATGCTCAGCTCTCTAGCGTTTCTGGAAGTGGGTAATGTTACTTTTACATAACTTTACATTTATAGGGGAGGAGAGTAAATGAAAATATTGGACTTTTTAAAATTTTTCCCATGGTTTTATCATAATTTCTATCAGCATTCCAATGCTCAGCTCTCTAGCGTTTTTGGAAGTGGGCAATGTTAGTTTTATATAAATTTACATTTATAGGAGAGGGAAGTAAATTAAAATGTTGGTGTTTTTAAATTTTTTCATATAGTTTTATCATATTGTCTTTCAGTTTTAAAAAGTTCAGCTCTCTAGCGTTTCTGGAAGTGGACAGTGTTACTTTTACATAACTTTACATTTATAGGGGAAGGAAGTAAATTAGAATATTTGGGTGTTTTAATTTTTTTTCTATAACTTTATCATAGTTACTATCGGTCTTCCAAAGCTCAGCTCTCTAGCATGTCTGGAAGTGGGCAATGTTTCTTTTACTTAATTTTACATTTATAGGGGAGGGAAGTAAATTAGAATTTTGGGGTGTTTTAATTTTTTTCTATAGTTTTATCATAGTTCCTATCAGTCTGCCAAAGCTCGACTTTCTAGCTATTCTGGAAGTGGGCGATGCTACTTTTACATAAATTTAAATGTATAGAGGAGGGGAGTAAATTAAAATTTTAGGGTTTTTTGATTTTTTCCAGGGGTTTGGTCATAATTTCTATCAGTCTGCCAAATTTCAGCTTTGTAGCATGTCTGGAAGTATAGTAGAATATTGATGATCTATACATGAGTGAGTGAGTGACTGAGTGAGTGAGTGGCATTTCGACGTTTTTTGAAATTTCGTAACTACTTTACTACTTTATGGAATTCAATGAAACTTGGAGGGGTTGTTAACTCCATGGAGATCGACGACTGTGCAAAGTTTGAGATTCGTAGCTGATTCCAAAGTAGAGTTTTAGGTAGGTGAAATATCGGCTGACATGTTTCCAGAAAAGATGGTTACGGCGCGCGAACTTGGCGAGGCACTGCCATGCCCTCAGATTTGCAGTTCAACTGAACTATTGGCAAAACCTTTCAATTTTTCAAAGACAAAACCTAATAAATTTTTCTGACGGTCGACATGGAGGTCGACGTTTGGCTCTCGCCGGGAAAACGGGCCCGGGTCACGTAGGGCCCCGTTGAGAATTTCTATATAAAAGAGTCCAGTTTTTTTTCAGTAAAGAAAATTAAGTAAGGGCTTCCAACGAGAAGTGCTTTTGGTCATTATCTTTGTTTTGATGCACGTATAATTTTTTTTACAAAAAAGTTTTTTAGGGGAATTTGAAAAAAATGTTTTTGTTCTTTTTTGGTCATCAGTTTATTTGGTTGCAATTAAAAATAAATGACGGATCTGACACCTTTCTAGCTAGCGTATCTAAAATAATCAGCTCGTAAGAGTGTCGAACACTATTTTACCCGAAAATTTTATGAAAATCGGTTTAGCGGTTTAGGAGCTATCGTGGTACGGACAGAAATAATATACACACAGACAGACATCACGACGATATTGCTAGGATAGGTCAAAATACATCCAAACAACACATTTTTGGCGTTATCTCAAAAAAAATTTTTTTTTCGAAAATAATACCTTCTAAAATTAAGGAGGGCTAACGAAAATGTTCGAACACGTGTCAGAAGCTACATCTCGGTCGCTGCGAAGGAGCTCATGAGACCGGTTGCTAATCACTTGATAAGAAGAAAACGAACATACTGGATGACGCCATTTAGGCAGTTTTTAGAAGGTTGACATTCTGTCAGAAGAACAGCAAAATGCCAAAAAATACTCTGCCAATATATGGGCCCCTAAGCTCACACTAGGTACTATAGTTATAGTGTACGTGTGAGCTAATATAACTAAAAACTGAAATACATTTTATTCAACTCCACACCAAATTACCTTTTGTTTGATACCACACAAGCCATGTTTTGACTTAAACTCAAATTTTTGAAATCTACCCCCACCCTTACAAAAAAACAAAAACTAAAATGTATTTTGTTAAAGTCCGGACTCAATTACCTTTCGTTTGATATCACACACGCCATATTTTCACTTAAACTCTAATTTTTAAAATATACCCCCACCCTTTTTTTTTAAATAAATTAAAATGTATTTTGTTTAACTGCAGACTCAATTACCTTTCGTTTAATATCACACACGCCATATTTTCACATAAACTCTAATTTTTGAAATCTACCCCCACCCTTTTATTTGGTTTGTGTTCGGTGGATTTTGTTTATTTTTAAATGGGACCATCTCGACCCAAGACCCAGCCTAGGTACCAAATTTCATTAAAATCGGCCAAGCGGTTTTTGAGTTATGCGCGTTGGTCGTTACAGACAGACAAACAGACACACAGACACACAGACACACAGACAGACAGACAGACAGACAGACAGACAGACAGACAGACAGACAGACAGACAGACAGACAGACAGACAGACAGACAGACAGACAGACAGACAGACAGACAGACAGACAGACAGACAGACAGACAGACAGACAGACAGACAGACAGACAGACAGACAGACAGACAGACAGACAGACAGACAGACAGACAGACAGACAGACAGACAGACAGACAGACAGACAGACAGACAGACAGACAGACAGACAGACAGACAGACAGACAGACAGACAGACAGACAGACAGACAGACAGACAGACAGACAGACAGACAGACAGACAGACAGACAGACAGACAGACAGACAGACAGACAGACAGACAGACAGACAGACAGACAGACAGACAGACAGACAGACAGACAGACAGACAGACAGACAGACAGACAGACAGACAGACAGACAGACAGACAGACAGACAGACAGACAGACAGACAGACAGACAGACAGACAGACAGACAGACAGACAGACAGACAGACAGACAGACAGACAGACAGACAGACAGACAGACAGACAGACAGACAGACAGACAGACAGACAGACAGACAGACAGACAGACAGACAGACAGACAGACAGACAGACAGACAGACAGACAGACAGACAGACAGACAGACAGACAGACAGACAGACAGACAGACAGACAGACAGACAGACAGACAGACAGACAGACAGACAGACAGACAGACAGACAGACAGACAGACAGACAGACAGACAGACAGACAGACAGACAGACAGACAGACAGACAGACAGACAGACAGACAGACAGACAGACAGACAGACAGACAGACAGACAGACAGACAGACAGACAGACAGACAGACAGACAGACAGACAGACAGACAGACAGACAGACAGACAGACAGACAGACAGACAGACAGACAGACAGACAGACAGACAGACAGACAGACAGACAGACAGACAGACAGACAGACAGACAGACAGACAGACAGACAGACAGACAGACAGACAGACAGACAGACAGACAGACAGACAGACAGACAGACAGACAGACAGACAGACAGACAGACAGACAGACAGACAGACAGACAGACAGACAGACAGACAGACAGACAGACAGACAGACAGACAGACAGACAGACAGACGGCGCAACAAAAAAGTTTCAAAATCATCTGAAACGCAAAGATATATAAAAATTTTTGAAATCGGAGCAACTTTTTTTTCTCGAAAAAAATAGGATCACCATAGCTCACACTACTATAGTATAGTATATGTGTGAGCTAAAATACCTAACGTTTACTTTTAAATCCGTACATCCAGACTCAAAGTAGCCCCGGTCTCTAAAGGGCCCTAAGGCCCACGACTTTCGTGTTCCCGGCGGGATCGCTTGCCCTCCCGCCCGGGCCAGTCCGGCCCTGGACGTAACAGATATTTGTTCATATCCTTATTGTGCAAACTTCCTATAATTTTTGAATCGTTTCGCTGCTCTGACAAAAGCCTCTGGAGAAATGAACAAGATTCTACGAGTCTTTTCAATATTTTAATAAACACTGCATCAAATAAATTATTTAAATTCCGACTCTGGGGAACTTTCAGGCAACGCGACTGGTATCTTGACGCTTTGTCGTTTCGCAAGATAAAAGTGTTATTAAGAAAGGCATGGCAAGACGATTTTTTTATAGGTACCGGGTAGACCAAAAAAACCAGGCCATTTTTTTTAATTTTAACTTTTTAGACAAACTGCACTTGGCCAAAAAGTTAATCAGATTTTTAACTAAATATATTTTTTTGTCCGCCATTTTAAAATCCAAGATGGCGATCGAAACAAAATTGTACCCTTCAAAGATGCTCGTTTATTCTTGTGTTGCGAACTTGTTTTAATTATTTTTTTTAAATCAGTAAAATAGGAGCTTTTTTGCCACGCACAACAAGGTACGAATCACCAAAATCGGTTCGGTGGTTTAAATAACATATATCTTTGTTTTAACCATTCTTTTGAATATTACGATTGCCTTGCCAATCATGTCTGCATTTATTTTCTTATAAATTCATTACTACCGAACCGATTTTGATGAAATAAAAACATTCTGGTAAGAATTGATTGCTTTTTAAAGATCATGATCAAAATTTATCGATTTTCTGAAAATGTTTTGACTTTTTTTAATTTATAGAAAAGCACTTTTCCCACAAACAATGTGCAGTTTGTATTATTAAAATCGATTGTATAGTTCAAAAGTTATAATGAAAAAAATGGTCCGGTTTTTTTTGGCCCACTCGGTATATGCAAATTGAATCTTATATCTGGGCTGATTGACCGCGGAAACGTTTCGCCGAGGAGATGTTTTGCCGCTGTCGATTCGCCGCGGAGACGATTTGCCGAAAGATTTTTTAAAAATAATTAATAATTGTAAAAATTGGAAATTCTTTGCCTATTTTTAAACCCGCTAGCGAATGGCGAAACGTTGTTTTCAGGTTTTGTGTGTTAGGTTAGGTTGGGTTACCATTTCTAAAAGTACATACCGTAGAGTGGAAATTTATAGGACAAACAAATTGTTAAAAACTTTTTATTGTGCCATTTGTGCCATAACTTGTCTCATCTTCTCTCGTTAACATACAATATTAGGAATAAGGACTATGGGGGGGGGGGGGAGGAATTCCTATGTTGGCCTTTGGTTTATACTTGTAAATTTTTATTTGACATTTTAATAAACAAGGCATCTATTAGAAAAAGTTTAATATATTGTGAAATGTCGGTACATACTTAGTTACTCTCAAAAATTCAAAAAATATAAGAAAATTAAAGTATAACAAAACCATTCCATGTAAAAAAAGCCAAGTACGCGAAAATGGTATTTAGTAAAAAGAATTGAGATAAAAGTAAAGCCAAGTTGTTCAATACAAATTTCAAAATGATAGGTTCTTACTAGTTTGGAAATGTTTTTTAAAACTTTGCTATTACCTTTACTGTTACCGTTATTCTTTAACGTTAGTTTTGAATTGTTTTTTTTTTAATGCAGTCGAATTTTTTACTAAAATTCGGTAGTTTGGTTTGTAAAAAGCCATAAATCTAATAAAAATAAATAAACAAAAAGTTAAAGGAATGTGAAACTACCAACTTAACATTTGTGTTATGT
The DNA here is from genome assembly GCA_963576565.1 of Aspidapion aeneum. Taxonomy (NCBI): domain Eukaryota; kingdom Metazoa; phylum Arthropoda; class Insecta; order Coleoptera; family Brentidae; genus Aspidapion; species Aspidapion aeneum. The sequence goes on from OY755043.1 coordinate 23,419,300, forward strand.
TTATCTTTAGTGTTCCAAAACATATCTTTTTTGCCCTGGAAGTTTCCTTTATCCTTATTGTAAAGAACTGTAACAGCTGTCAAATTTGTTGTTATTTTAACTGACAAAAAAACACCCTATTTATATAGTTTAATTCATTATTCATATAATATCAACATAAGCTTCGGGTTCCTCTCCCTGACATTGCTTTGGCTCGTTGTTTAGAAATTTGCAAGTAACTTTCATTAAATCTTGTAAAGCCTCATTTTCTGTGTTTTTATCGTAAACCCCATTAAATACCAAATGGGGCACTGACTGAGGAGCAGCAGCTTTCGTCTTTTCTCCATTTTTCCTAAATATATTGTCAGCTTCGCCATTGATTAGACACTCTTTGATGGTGGAAAATTGAATATTGGCTTTTTGAGAACACTAAAATTTGAAAAAAATATTTATAAAAGGAGTAAAGTGACTTTATGGTAATATGATACAGGTTAAGACAGCTTACAACTTTAAACCCAAAAAAACATCATAATCGGCAGGCGAATTTAAATAATAGGTGCTATCCGACAGCCCGTTTATTATTCTCACCCTTTTATTGGGTTTCCATTGTTACCGGTAGGCTGAAAGCGACCCCGGCCCGTTCACAATTCACACTCTTTTATTGGGTTTCTACTGTTACCATACACATTCTACACTAAGGGCCTATCCTTAAATTACGTAACGCTCTAGAAGGGGGGGAGGGGATTGGCCTTGCGTTACACAATGTTTTTTTAATGTGTGTTTTCTTTAAAATGCGTTACGAGGGGGGGAGGGGGGTCAAAAATGCTGAATTTTGCGTTAGGTAATTTAAGAACGTTCCCTAATAAAAAGAAACAGTGGCGCATTATTTACTCTTCTTTAATTTTTTAATAAAACTTGTGGAGTTCCAATTTTAAAGATATAACTAATGGTTTGGATTTTTGCAATTTTTACAAAGTCAATTGATATTTTTTTAGGTTTCTAGATTTGTACGCATCATCTAATTCATTGGTACACGGTAACGGAGCATGTGAAATGCCTCATTTGCTTCCTAATCCCTCGACAGTGTAGACGGTGCCGTTTACACGATCACCGTATATGTGTGAAACCGGCCTTAAGGTTTGTTACCTAACCTACCAACTGAATTTGATTTGAAGTAAACTGTGATCCGCAACACTCGATGAACTTCATACTGCTATCGATGTCAAAATGTTGCAGGACACAGCCGTGTAACTTGTTTCCGTAACATTCTGTAGGCCCATGTTGGCAGAAGAAACTACCATTGATCTCCTAGTTTATAACAAAAATACATTTAGACAGTTAAAGAATGGGAAAACCTAGAAAGGTATTCAGCGAGGCCGCTTCGGCGGAGAGGTGCGATTCAGCGCGAAATACCCGGCGCAAGTTACTTAGTTACGTTTAGGTTTAGTTAGGTTTTGTTACGCTGGATATGGTTTAGTTAGAGACCCTGTATGTATGACATATTTAAAAAAACAAAGAGACGCGACCAAAGAAGATATATCAACAAGAAGCGAAATACTGTCACTCAAAACATTGTTCATATGGGAAACAAATAGGTGACGTCACGCTTGGACCAAATGACACTAATGCAGTTATATTACACTGATAAAAATTTTGTGCAACTGTGGTTTGAGGTGCATTTTTATTACACGAAGAAAAAAATCAAATTAAGAGGGACATTACACCAATATAATCATATAACTGTGGTCACAGAAAATCGACCCTTTTTAAGTTTTTATTTGATTGTTTGCAAAAACGGTTATATATTTTTATCGAGAAAAATCGGTTACGGAATTAAATAGAAAAAATAATAACTAAAAAATAAACAATAATTATTGTAATATTTATAAAAATCTAAGTTATATTGTTTAAAAATTCTTTCCGGCCATTTTAAATTTAAAAATTATAAGAAAAAGGAAAAAAAGGGGATTGGGAATGAAACAATTTTTGTTAAAGTAGAGATTTTTATAAAACGTTTTGAATCTCTGTTATATGTTTTTATTGTTTTAGAAACAGAAACAAACCCAACCACAATTGGGAGAAAATACAATTAATAGCTATTTACATTACTAGACCTGTAAATCTTCTGACAATGTCAACTATCTAGTTTCTGGTGGTGTATCGTACGTATTTTTTTTTAAACCGGTGTAAAAGAGCACAAACACAACCAACATGTAAATAATAGTTTTTTTAAAACGAGATGAAACACTACAAACATGCTACTCTACATGTAGATATTAAAGTACTTACTCAAAAGCTATTATATTTATAAATATCAAAAAACCCATAGGGCATTTATAATTAACTATATTTCAATTAATTCTTGCTTAATTTTAAATGTCACTTTATATTTTAGATCATTTTTAAAAAAGGGACCATAAAAATAGATTTTTTGGTCTCTTTGATCTATTTCCGTGCCTTTTGAAAACAGAAAATTTTCCAAAAAGAAAAAAATATAGGCAAAGTACTTGTTATTCAGTCGGTCTAAAAAAAATTAATTACAGCTAAAATATGCAAAAAATTGTGTTTATAAAACAAATTCTAATATAGAATAATTATAGAAATAAATTAGGTGGTCTCAGGCTAGAACTCATAGAACATGCTAGACCAATTTTATAGAGACCCTGTATACAGGACTTGGTTCAATTATACAAATAAACAAATAAGGTTACCATTCAAACAAAGTAAATTACAGGGATTCCTGACAATATTTTTGCTAGTAAAGTTTTGAATTTGTTTTTTTTCGTGTAAAACAAAAATTGCACAGTTTTTTCTTTGAGTGTAATAGTACTGCATTACTGTCATTCAGGTTTTGTCGCTTCTTGTTGATATATTTTCTTTGACGCGACAAACCCATCACATTTTTTGGTGATTTTCTTGCCAAGTTCATTTACTAAAATAATTTATGTTGTCAGCGGTGAATGACACTATCACACCGCCCTTTAATGAGGTATAAGTTTGACAAAACGTCCTAAAAAAGTTAAAAGCAGGGTATTGTGTGGTAGGGTCCTAGCAACTTAAAACACCTACTTTTAAAATCGTACGTGCTTCTTAAGGCTCGTTTTTGACAAATTATTAATACATATTTTTCAAATTGGCTAAAAATTCTAATTTATGTACTTTCTCCGATAAAACCGTTATAAATTTAATTTCTAAATCAGATAGAAAAATAGTTTAATTTTAAATTTAGGATCTATATTTTCACTATATCTACCTTTACAACAAAAGAAACAGAAATCTAGACTTAATCAAAAAATTCGGAAGAAAATTACATATCTAATGAAAAATTATATTATGATTATATCATTATGCTTAAAGCCTATTTGACGAAAAATCTAGAACCGCTTTCAGCAAATTACGTCCGTATCTGACATCATTAATTGAATTCATTTTATATTTGTTCGAAACTTTTAGAAATTCGCGGTGGACAGATGCACCGGCCTGCTCCGACCATAAACCTAAACCTGTCTTAAGATTTTCCAGGGTATCAATTAAATGATTTAAAATGCAGTGTACTTTTAGACTTTTGGACAAATCAGTATCTTTAAAAACAGATCTAAAGTATTGAATATCTAATTTTAAATCATCAGTGCTATTTATTTTACAGGAGAATCAATTACTACCTGTTCTGTTCATGGTGTTAATTGCTGAAATAAAAGATTGCACATATATGAAATCAACATTTCCCAAAACATCTGGGGAATTAATTTCATTAGCGTGTTGCAGCAGCTTACGACAGGCGTTTCCTTAAAATACCTCTCCTTGGTAATTTTTAGGCACAACATTTAATTTTTTGGGCCACTTGAGAGCATTTTCTTTACCAAGAAGAGGTACTAAACCCTTCCAAAACACATGATTTATAAAGCCTTGTAGAAGATGTAGTTCTGGAAGGATGCACTTTTCTAGAACAGCCATATTGTCTGCTTCAATAAATAGTGGAGGATTTATAGTGCTGCAGCATTCTTTTGCATGTTTTTATTCTTTTCTAAGACACTTACATACTTTTGGTAGTTTTCGTGTAGATTTCCGTAAGTTCTAACACCATAAACAGAATGATTTCCCTTGTCTCTAAGCTTCTGTAACGAAATTAAACAATATGGGTTTGATGAAGCAGCGGTTTGGAACCCATTTGCCACGAGAATGAGTTTAAAATCAGTTATAAATGTAAAGGATATGTTGTTTACATTCGTAATCCCAAATAATTTCGCCAGGTTGTCGTAACTTTCTTTTATATCCGGAACAATGCAAAGAATAATCAACCTCTGCACACTTGTTAATTTGCATTGGTGTCGTAGAGGTTCGGTTCGGTCTCTTCTATCATGACAAGAGCATTATGTTTGCGATTATTGACTTACATGGCTGATGTCGAATGCCTTTTCCAACTTTTTGAAAGCACTTGTTACAAATTTGTTGGCTGGTCTTATTTTTTATCTTTAATTTTCCTTTCTTTTGGTGTTTAACATATCTAGCTTTTTGGCAAATAAAACAATTACAATTTATTTTAAATCTGGTTTGCTTAGCTATGATGTTTTTGGAGAAATCTGGCATCTTTTCAAACTTACATGTTATGCATACTGATGTTGGATATCTCGGATCATTTTTGTCATAGTTTTTGTCCAAAAACTTACAAATTAGTAGCTTAATTGGCTCCGTCACTTTATTTCCTTTAGGATTTTTTCCAAAAACAATTTTCTTTCCGCAACACGCGCACACTTTTTTTCTGTTCTCTTCATGGCTACATTTTAACATAGGATTTGTTAGGAACTTATTTTGCTTTTTTACGCCTTAAAATAATAAAAGAATGTAGCCATACTAACACGAGATTACCAACTTGTCTAATCTTGAAAACAAAAGATGATACGTCAATGTCAAAAGTAACGGTATTATAGCCACCAATTTTTTTTTTTGTAATTCCAGGAGATTATAGCCACCCAAATTTTTTTGCAATTAATTCCTGGAGATTATAGCCACCCAGATTTTTTTAAAAATTAATTACGGTAGTGTCCTTTTTGCTTTGGGACCAGAAGACAAAGGTGATATGCGCAACTTTTCACCGGTAGGCATTAGTAAAGGCAAAATAATTTAATATAGTTAGTTAAGTTTATTGATTAGAAAGATTATAGCCATAAAATCGGTTTTACAAACACAACTTTTTCTGGGTATTACGCCACTAGTAAGGAAAAATTTATAGGATAGGAATTTTTTATTAAAACTTCTTTAATTAATTCTTTTTCTAATAAAAATCTGTTATTAATTAATACTGTAATGAAATTCTGATTATTGTTTTTTTTTTTTTTTTTTTTTTTTTTTTTTTTTTTTTTTTTTTTTTTTTTTTTTTTTTTTTTTTTTTTAAATAGATTTTGATATAATAGTAATATAATCCCACAATAATCATAATTTTGTAAAAATTTCTAAATGGTTATAAAAAAGAGACCTTATTGATTCTAGTTTTAATGAGCCACCCTGTTCTGTTTATTTTTAAATTTGAAAACAACATTGACTGACATAATGTCTTGAAATAGTATCATGTTACCTTGTGTTTTGTTTAGATTGGTCAATTGTTTTTGATAAACTTCAGAATATTGACAATTTGTCAACGATATAATAATAAAAAATATATTTGAACAAGAAACATTTAAGATTTTGAGACAAAATATAAATAAAAAGCTTGAAAACGATTGTAGATTGACAATCGAAACGTAGCATATTCAAATTCAATTAAAAGATAAGTGGTTTAGGTTTTACTAGGCAACTATTTATTTTTATAGAAAGCCACTGACAAATTAGTGATTTTTATTTTTCTAGGAGAAACGCAGTGGTTTTTTATAATTTTTTAAAGTAATTTTTCCTTACTAGTGGCGTAATACCCAGAAAAAGTTGTGTTTGTAAAATGAATCCGCCACAAACATATAGATTTTATTCATAAAATCGGTATTTTAAATACTTACAAACAATATGCCTAAAAAAATTCGCTAAGAAGCAGTTACGATTTTAGGAGTAGGTGTATTACGTTGCTAGGACCTTACCAAATAATACCCTACCTTTAGTTTTTTTAGGCCCTTTTGTCCAACTTATACCTTATTAAAGGACGGTGTGACCAATCATTACGCAACCAGAGCTATCAAACTTTGTTGACCTTGATGCAACATAAAACAAACACGTTTTCCTCTCACTTCCTGTAAATGTTTACAAAAATCGTTTATTTTTATTTTCCGACGCTTATGACTTAACCAGGACGGAAGATGCGTCTCTCTCAGGCTAAATTATAGAGGACCGATATTTCCCTTCTTTATTTTTGAGTTAAATGAATTTGACTGATAAGTTTGTCGCGTCTCTACTTTTTTTAAACATGTACGTCATACATACAGGGTTTCTAGGTTTGGTTAGGTTTGGATGGGTTTTGGTTATGTTAGGTTGGGTTTGGTGTAGGTTGGTGTACTGTAATTTCAAACTTTCACGACGAATCGGCGTCGCCGAATAATACTAGACCCTTAAGGGTCAATATCCCAGGGTAAATTAAAGCCTTTTAAAATACTTAAATTGCCTCAAACGCAAAGATATAAAACAAATTGTGATTTAGGAGCAACCAACTAAAAATTTAATTGAGAACTGTTTGAACCACAAATATTTTTGTATTAAATGTAATAAAATTCAACATCAAAGCTTTATGATACCACAAAGCGCCCACTGAGAAAATACGTGACGAATAGCAAGATACAGTTTTAAACCGTTTAAACTAGTCATAAATTGAAGGGTGAAGGGAAAAAACATGGAATGTCACAATTTTTAAGAAATGGAAATAATAACGCCATCTAAAAGGTATAATGCATATCTACCATTTGCAGTACACTGGTGGCTAAAAACTAGGACCTTCTCATAAATATGCGTATTTAAAGAGGTAAAAGGTAAGAACAAGGAGGGCCACTGAAACATCAATCACAACATAAAAAGAAATAAACGATTGTTAATCGTTTAGTTTATTTGTTTATACGTGTCAGAAGGGAAGTTTGAACTTCCATCACCCGCATATTACCGGTAAGTTATAATGTGTGTGTTTTTTACGGTACGTACATTTCAGAAAAAAGTACTTTCCAAATATTAAAAATGTTTGCACTTGGAAACTGTTTGTCATACTGGCAATCTGATTCTTTGTGTCTGCGAAACAAGTACAGCCTATAACACATTAAAATAAGACACATTTTTGACAAGTTTGTTTAATGTGAGTCTGTCAAAAAATATTATCATTTTGATTTTAAATTTTCAGAGCCATTACTAATTCCTGCTGCAAAATACAAAAATCTGATGACACTGATGAGGTTTTGTAAACGTGATGCTCAGGCCTATGACACTGCCCTTACAAATAATGGGATTTACTTTACCTTTACATTTTTTTTTTATTAACAGTGATATTTTTTAGCTTTGCTAGAAGTTTGTGCAACCAGGGGACATTCCTTGTTTTTTTCGTTTTTTTCGTGTAATTAAGATTCTTTTTTATTTTTTTTATCTGTTCTCTAAAAATTTCAAGAAAATGTGTTTATCTATTTATTAGATTATACTTTTTCTTTAACAAATATAAATTTATATCATTTCCTTAATACCTTGGTTTAAAGATCTTCACTCCCAAATGCTAAATTTTTAATTATCTCAAAACACAGTCAATGTGACATTCCTTGTTTTTTCCCTTAACCCTTCAATTATCTTTGATAATTCGCCAGTTGACACTAGGCGTTAACAGTCAAATTAAAATCTTAACAAAAAAGTTTCACGGGCAAGACCTCAGAGGTGCCCGTGAAACTTTTTTGTTAAGACTTTATACCTCGTGAACTTCCTCCAAATTAAAATCCCATTTTTTCAACTGCGCATTCGCCTCTTATCTTTCTTTTTTCTTCTCATGTAAAGTGGTTCACTCCCTCTCCCTCTCATGCAAAAACATGAAAGTTCTGTGACAAATTTTAATCGGGTTTAATTATTGTTGTTGTTTTTAAACCCAATCCAATTCAATTCAATTTATTTACTGTTTTAAAGGAAATACAATATTATTCCTATAACAGGAACTCTTAATCTAGCGCTTTAATTTAGTTAAGCCTAGCGGAAAAACAAAAGCAATAAATATCCATTAAAAAAACAAAAAAAAGAAGAGAAGGCAGAGCACTATAAAATAAAATAAAAATCTAATAGCAAGTTAATGTATAGCAAAGTATAATCCGATATAGTTCCTAACTAGTCGAATTTCTTAATTAACAATATAGTGACAAAATCAAAAATAACTACATTAAAGGTATAAGTTTTATTCGTTCATAAGAAATGATCTTAGTTTTAGGATGGACAACAGACCTGCACAAATATCCTTTACGGTTTTAGGAGTCAGCTCGTCAAGTTGGTTAATAAAGTAATCTACATCGTTAAAGATTCGTACTCTAACCTCGTCATAAAGAGGACATATAAAAAGTATATGGTGAAGTGTTTCATCCACATGAAGATTACATACAGTGCATTGAAGTGTATGGTTTATTTTGTAGGATAGTCCTTTATACGTGAATTTAGAAAAGTAGTTTGTGGACAGTTGTGCCAGCATCCGTGTGCTGTGAATCGGAATTAAAACCAAGATATCGTGGAAAGCTAGCCGTAGTATTTAAACAGCTGTAAAAAACTGTGTAGCTAGAGTTACGAGCAAAGTCTAGATCCGCTCTAAAACACATTTCTTGGAGTTTTTCAAGCATGTTGGGCATTCTCCGCTTTAAGCTATTAAAGCTGAGATCCAGCCAAAGGTTTTGAAAACCAATATCACTTGTCCAATGTTTTATTTGGGCTACCCAATTATACTTGGTATCTGCGGCATCAGCCAGCTGCAGCTGGCGATCAAAACATTGTCTGGGAAGTCTATCAGAGCCCATCCTAAGTAGTTTTAGCATAAATTTTAGGCACATTTTGAGAACGATAACCTGAAGATGGGAGCTTCCAGACTCGAGACTTAAAAGGGCGGAAGACGTAGATTTTGGTAGCAATAAAAAACGTTTGAAAAAATTGGTTGGTATCCTCTCAACAATATCCAAATAGCGAGGCCCCCAAATGGCAATATTGCCAGAAAAGCAGTTGACCAGTGTATTAATAAAAACTTTAAGAAGTGACTTCCAGGAAACAAGCTTAGATTTTAAGTACATACTTAAAGCGGATCCAGAGCATTGTTGGGCTTTTGGAACCGAGGTTTCCGCCATTTCCCTAAATAGGGAGGAAGATGAAAATGTTACTCCTAGATAGGTATATTTGTTAACAACTTCGATGGGCTTATTGTTTAAATGAAAAACTGGGTTGGAAGGGTTTGGACCACCCCGACGAAAGCATATTATTTTGGTTTTTTGAACATTAATAGTTAATTTGTTTCTGTCAAGATATTTTTCAAGAATTCTTAGCTTTCTATGAATGTCACTCTCAGAGTCGCCAAGGATCACAAGGTCATCAGCATAAAGTAAGATAAGAAGAAGATTAACACCATCAATTGAGAGACCTTGAACTCCTTGTTCTTGAAAGAAGTCGATTATATCGGCTAGAAATAGCAAAAAAACAAAACGCAACTGCAAAACGCCTGAAGTTACTTCCACTTTTTTCGTATAAATTTTTAATAACATTGATGAAGTTAGGACTGATACCGTTACTATACAATATATGCCACATTAAGGTGTGACAAACGGAATCAAATGCTCTACGAAAATCCACAAAAACAGCATAGACCTTTCTTCCCTTCAGCCGTAAGTGCAGATGGACAATAGAACTTAAAACGAAAATATTGTCTTGACAGCCCCAGCCCTTACGAAAACCTGACTGGGCCTCAGGTATTATGCCGACCTTCGACTCCCAGGTTAGAAGTCTCTCCAAAAGGATGTTTGTAAAAACCTTGACGGCTGTATTTACCAAAGCAATTGGCCTGTAATTGTTTGGGTCGTTTGTGTCCCCCTTCTTGTGAATCATTGAAAATATTATGTCGCTCCAGCCTGATGGTACCTTTTCAGATGTTAAAATGTTATTAAAGAGAGAGCTAAGTTGTAGGAGCCAGTTTTGAGGCAAATTTTTAAAAAACTCATAGGGAATTCCATCAAGGCCAGGAGACTTATTATTTTTACATTTGCGAAAAACTGACCTGATTTCATTTAAAGTAATAGCAGAGTCCAGAAGTGGGTCACGTGCACCCAAAAATAAATCACAATGTAGACGAGGAGGGTACGCCTCCGACAAGAATATTTCCCATAGTTCGGCAGGTAAGTTTGCTTCAATTCGGTTTTTGTTATTTGATTTAATAAAGCGCCAGAATGATTTTTGATCTTTTATTATTGAAAGAGTTTGAACCTGAGACCTTTCGTAGAGGCGTTTTTTGTTAGCAATAAGACTGTTATATTGCGTTTTAGTTTTAAGAGAAGCCCCTTTTTCATGATTTTTAAGTCGGAATTTAGCTTAGTTTTAACATTTTACAATCTCGATCAAACCATGGTTTATTTTTATGGGTGAATTGTTGACACTGAGTTGATAAAATCATACCGCTTGTCGCCGCAGCTGTGAAGATGCCCGCTTTAATGTTGTCCCAGGCTTCAGAAACATCCGTAATAATAATGGCTCTAGGAGAGTAATATAGGTTTTCACGATAGAGTAAAGAAGATTCTTCCCTCCAGGAAAAACGTGAATGATTTTGGCAGGGGACGATGGGGTAGACATTTAGCGTCGCACAAATAGGAAAATGGTCGGAACCAAGGGAGACATTATTTAAAACTGAAAAGCTTTTTAACAAGTTGAAGTGGTTACTGTTTAAAAATAAAAGATCAATTGTGCTAGCGCCACTACTTCCGCAAAAGGTCATTTGGGCAGGGCTGTCGTCTTGAGTTCTACCGTTAATGACAGTGAAATTGTTTGAATCCATAAAATCAAGTAAGGCTCGGCCTCTAACGTTAACTACCCTATCCAACCTGGTTCGGTGCTCCATCAGAACTGTACCGTCAATGGCCTCGGGATTTACGTCACCAATATCAGAAATTCTCGCATTAAAATCGCCACCGATTAGCCATGGTACATCAGGGTACAGTTCTGAGGCAGCAACAATGGAGTCTTGAAATAGTTCTAGCTCTATATTTATATTGTGCTTAGAATTAAAATAAACGCTACAAATCAAAAAGGAGCAATGTAAATATTCAACACAAATAATAATCCAAGAATAACTTATATTTAGAATTTTTAAACCCAAAAATAATTTAAAACATTCTAGATTTCTAGATATCTGTTGTTAGCCTAACCTTTTGGATCGCCAAAGTATCCTAATCTAGATGTATGTATGACATATTTTACAGAGATGCGACAAACCCAAGGTTTTTATACTTTCACACAGGTTGCCTACAGAATTTGACAAGTCATGTTCACTTAACTGGACAACTGTAGCTGCGTCATCTTAAGGCAATCCGGTGACGTAGATTTTTTAATCATATTACAGTTGGCAAGTCAGGTTCAATGCCTTTTCAAATTTTGTAGGTGGTACCCTATGTAAAAGTATACTAAAACTCACATTTTTTGGTTATGGTTTTTTCTTGTCACGTTTATTGCCATTTCACTAAAATAATTTAAGTTGTCATCGGTAAGTGACATCAATCATCATCCAGCATATAAAAAAACATTTGTTCGTCACCCACAGTATATATTTTGTTAAAAATCGTTTATTTTTATTTTCCGACGCTTATAAATTAACATGGACGGAAAATGCTTCTCTCTCAAATGCTCGAGTTTGATTTGATTTTGACTTAAATAAATTTGCCTTTGATAAGTTTGTCGCGTCTCTATTTCCTTAAAATATGGCATATAGGGTCTCTATCTTAACCTAACTAGGTTAACACCGATTTTGACCTCCCGTTCTGTACTGTGGACCTCCCGGAAGGAGGACTGGGACGCTAATTTCCTAAATCTAGATGTTTTTATTTTTGGACTTAAAAACAACATTATTTATTCCCGATTTAAATTTGCCGCCAAACTTCTATGATACCGAGTTAGTTGCATAAGAGGGACAGAGAGAGAAACAGTTTACATGAGAAGAAAAGAGGAAGAAGTGGCGAATGCGCAGTTAAAAAAATATGATTTGGGTTTGGCTTTTAACGCCTAGTCAGGTGACCGCCTCGGGTTGGACTGGCGATCGCGAACAAATTTGTTTGCTAGTCGTTCCTCTATGCCCGCACAAGGTAATGAACAAATTTGTTCGGTCATGCTTTCTATATTGCAAACCGGAGGTTTAGAAAAACAACTATTTGGTTGAAAGATGGATTAAACACGGCACACTTTTTAAAGTGCACTTACCTTAGCAAATCCATAAGGCACCATTTCCAGCTTGAGAAAGCGTGAACCCAATGAAGTGTAAGTATCGTTTAATTGATACGAAATAAATTGTCTGCAGTCTGGACATAGCGTTTCGTAATAGAGGGTTACTTGCACGCTCGACTGTAAAATTAATCGGTTTTTAAAAAACACCGACCTACTGCGAACATAGGGAGGAATAAGTCGAATTTACTATCGACCGTCCAGCACAACCGCTGTGAAATGATGGTGCTTCTCTCTGCACGCGCTTGCTATCTGTTATTATTTACCTAGGTAGCGACTTATTTTGTTTAAATTATCGATGGCGCGTATGCTTCAGCGCGAGTTTATTTTTAACGAACCAGTATGTATACTGTGCATATAACCCACGGAGGCCGGTTGGCCACTACCTAACGCCCTTTGAAAATGAGAAAAAAAAAAGGTGAAATTAAACAAAAAATTAATTTTTCAAGTTGTTTTTTTTAATATTTTTGGTATTTCTGTTAAAGTTAAAAATATTTATTAGTATATATTTTGAACTAAATCATGCATCAATAAGCTATATACATCTTCGAGGGTCTGTTGGTTATGCGCAAGAATTTTTCGAAACTTGACCACCTTAATTCAAGGACTCTTATTTTCCAAAAAGTTTTATTTAGATTATCCCTAAAAAAATAAACATAGAAGTAAGGTTATGTTTTTCTCCACCTCACCTACATAACTTCACGTTAATTCAAAAAAATTCAACTTGTTCGAACTTTAGCGGAAAACGCTATTAAGTCACTAGGGGCAAAAATAATAATCAGCGGTGATAAAAATTTTGAGAAAAATAAGCTTAAGTTTCATCTGCACTACGAAGATGTATATAGCGTATTAGAAAATCTGCCGCAAGAAAGGCTGGAAAACCGGCACCTCCACCCAAAAATTTATTCCGCGAGGAAAATGCACTTTATGGACAGTCAGCTTTATCGTTGTTCTTTTATTTCTGCCCTGTCAAATCGACACCGTCTCCAAGGTCTGTAGAAGGTTGCCTGGTAACTCTATGGTCGAAGCGGCGTGAGGGGTGACAGCGCGTCATTAGGAGTGCCACGATTTAATTAAAACGCTTTATTTACATGTGTTTTTAAGTATTTTTAATCTTCAATCGTTTATTTCTTACATTTGTGGTGTTTTTTTGGCCTATATTTATTTTAAACCTGTATATACTTGTTCCAGTTTACTTATACTTTCTACCTGTAGTTATTTTAGCGGACTTGCGAAGCTACAAGCTTTCCAAGAGATTGTACCTTTGTACTTTGTATGTAAAATAACAAAACATATTTACTTGTCAATCAATAAAGGAACACAAGAAACTTAAAGATTTCCTACTACATTAATGCTTTTTATTTAAATGGGCGCTCCGGGTGACGTCATTTCCTACGTTTCAAGAATTGGCTCTGATTGGTTAAAAAGTTACCAGGTAACCTTTGCTCCGTCCCTATGTTAGCATTACCTCGGACCACATTGTATATTATTGGACGTATGTGTATTACGTACTAATAGAATCGCGGTTAACTAAAGTTCATATCATTATTTTTGGGACAACTTTTTACAATTTTTTTTCGTTGGCCTAAGCTATTTGTTATGGTAAACAGCTGATAACTGTCAAAAAGTAATTACAGCAGGTAATTTGTATTAAGGTCACTCATCGTCAAGCAAGTGCCTTTACGATGAGTGTCCTTAATTCATATGCCTTAAAGCCTACATCATATGACAAAATGGCGTTTGACGAACGCTATGTTGATTACTGTTTAAAAAAATATGGCTAATAGCACCTTTGGGATAAGAAACAAATCAACAACCTTTTTTTATAAATCAAAATCGGTTCAGCAGTTTAGCCTCTAGCGCGATACAAACATACATACATTCATGCATCCCAAGCGAAAAACATTACCCTTCATTTCGCCGTACTGCAATTGGATAAAAACTAGGTTTTATTAGAATAGCTTTCTTACCGCTAACAGCTTTCCTTCAAATGATGCAAAACCATTTATAATCACCAACAGAGCTATTATTTTTTGCATTTTAATTTGTTAATTAAAAGCACTCTTTTAAATACTTAACCGAATTTATAATTTCGGTTTTATAAAAACAATAGCATGTGTATGAATAAACAGTACGAGATTCAGAAGTTCATTTCTTGAGATTAACAGTTATTAACAACTACCTAGTTATAATAGGTACTAAAAGCCACGACACGTTTGGTAACGTAACGTAAATTTTGGCTTTCAGGTGTACGCATTATAAGATTAAGATTTTGTTTGTATTTTATTTTTATACAACTTTAAAAGCTATGCTAAAAGTTAGTAAAAATTCAACTAAAAGCGCGGAAAACATACAATAGGCTTAATAATTATTATTTAGATGTTTTCCTCCAAGTTAAAAGTTTGCAAATAATTGGGAAATTACTTTCAGATAGCATTTTTGAGTGGGGTGAGGAGGGATTGCTCCCCGACCACCACTTTCTAATATAAACTCAACTTATGACATTAGGTTTTAAGTTAATACTGATCAGAAATCGTCTTTTACTCAACTTGATTTATTCTTTACTGAGTTACAAAAATGAATTAATAAATTTTGAATTGATTTAAAGATTCCTACATTATGTTTTTTTAGAAGTTGATGAAATATATATCTTGCTTATATAATAGGTATGTAACTGTGTACAGTGGGTTTTAAAACTAAAAACACTTTTTGGAGAAATACAATGTCTTAAACATTTACAAGCCGGCAGCACCGCGGCCAAGATTTCAATTTTACCCATTTTTCAACAGTGTATGTTCTGTTCTGTTCTCGCGCGGACGCGGGGAAATGTTTGTTTTATTTGACGTCGGCTATATGCATCATGCGAAAACGTTCGTTGCCCTTCCTACGCGTTGCCGGTTCTATTCTTAGTGAAGACGTATGAGTTTGTATTGATTTGGGGTAGGTCACTAGTTAAAAGCCTTGCCGGTCACGTGCCATTGTTGGTTTTTGTTTGTTTTCAAAATGGAAATAAATACCGTCCATTATATAATTAACCGTGCAAATTTAAATACGTTCACACATAAACTTTGATTACAAATAAAATCTTAAGGGTCACATAGACCGGACCTAAAAATCCTAAAAATTAACCAAAATTTTAGTGCAAGTAAAAAAAAATTATACGATGCTGAAAACTGGTTGTGCGGTTGTGAAAAACGAAATGCTTTTTTTTGCTTTATTTGTCTTATTCTGAACAATCCACGAAGTGACCCTGCATGGGTGGCAAAGGGAATGTGTGATATCAAGCACTTTAGTGAAAAGTTAAAGACACAAAGTAAGTGCTACTTATTTAAATAACCAAATAGAATTTTTTATGCTAGGCAAGACTGATATTAGGTGCCAATTGAATAGTGCCTATAGGCAAAACATAATGAAAATGTGGCAAAAAATAGACATATAATAGGATAATAGACTGTTTAAAATTCTGTGGGATTTTTGAGGTTGCTCTACGGGGCCATGATGAGTCTGGAACTGATGCTAATCCGAGCACTTTGCGCATGTAAAAGAAGGGCGAATAGACTTTATTTATAAACAAATAAATTAAAAACTACACAAAGTAGCTGCTTATTTGTAAAACGCTAAAATAAAACTGTTTAGGTAAGTTTTTTTATCGCCTTTTCCATGCAATATAAATTTCTGCCCCCCCCCCCCAATTTATAAAGTCACCAGCCGCCACTGATCTATTCCCCTCTCTGGTTGCTACCCTAATAATACTCGTCGTATGCTCGCAGCGTAACCTACGTTACTACTACTATGTCGGTTTAGAACGTTTTTCTACGTTGTCCGACGCCTATTCTCCACCTCCTTCGATTCTGACAATCATCTTCCGTCAGGTTTTTTTGACTCATTGATCTTTGGATTGACTGTTGCCATTCCAGTTTAGGACGCCCACTTTTTCTGCGCCCTATTGGTTGCCATTCTAAGACCTGCTTTGGTAATCTTTCGTCGTTCATCCGTTGTACATGGCCGTACTATATCAGTTATCATCCTTTATGTTTCCCTCGATTCCCATTCTTTCTTTTATTGCATCCATTTCGACACTTTCCATGTTTGCTTTGTATTTTTCTGTTACGCGACAAGTCTCTATTCCATACAGCAGCGTGCTTTTCACCATTGTTTCATGTTAAATTTTACATTCTTTTTTATCTCTCTGCTCTGCTCTGCTTTTTTGCTTTTACTATTATTTTTTCTAGTTCTTTACAGTCTATTCCTGTCTTATGAAATATGACAACCAAGTATACATACTCATTGCATCGAGATATTGTTTTTCCATTGTCTAGTTCTAACTCACTTGATTTGTTTCCAATACATAAGTACTGTGTCTTGTCCACGTTTACTGTTAACCCCCACTTTTGGTATTCTTCCGTTAACTTTCTCATCATATACTCCATGCCTTCTTTATCATTAGCTACAATTACTTGGTCGTCAGCAAACTGTAGTGTGTGTATGGTAAATCGGTCGTTAAGTTGTATTCCCATGCCGTGTACTTCACGTTTCCAGTTTTTTAGAGCTACTGCGATATATATTTTAAAAAGAGTTGGAGAGATACAACATCACTGGAAGGATAATATTAAGCCTTTCGTTACCTGGAATTCTTTTGAAAGTCGATTTCCAATTTTAATTTTAGATTTTGACCCTTTGTAAAGTTCTTTTATCGCTTTTATAAATGTATGATTGATATTAGTTTGTTCAGACACTGTCCATAATTTTTCTACTGGAACGGTATCATATGCTTTTTGTAGGTCCACAAAGGTAACATGACGTACGTTCCGTTTCTTTAATTGTTTTGGCTTAAACCCTCAATTATGAGTCTTTTATTGTTTTTGTTATCATTCCTGTGATAATGTATTTATAGGAAAATTAACTAATTGGTGATTAATATTTTAACTTTTGTGTTTTTGCGATTAACGTACCGGTTAATACGTTAATGGTTTTTGCTTTCTTTCAAAATGTTGACTCACACAGAATGTTTCCTATTTATTTGATTTGTATTTTGTTGGGTAGTTAGATACTAGCTCAGTGGCGTAGCGTGGGGGGGTTGTCGCCCCCCCCGCCCCGAGGGTACTGGCGCCCCATGGGTGGCCGAAGCGCCGTAAACTTTATTAAGTAGCAGGGTCGGCAACGGCAAATTGAGAGGGCGGCAAAGGAAATTAAAGACATTATGACTTTTTTGTGGGACGCCCTTTTTAGCTGTCGGCCCCCCGCCCCTTCAGGCACGCTACGCCGCTGTACTAGCTGTATTTAAAACTTTAGGGGCCCACTAAAAAAGGCTAAAACGAATAGGGACATTTAGAACAGACGCATAAAACTACGACAGAGAGTTTAAGAAAGATGAGAAAATAAATCAATTCACACTAAACGAAGGAAACTGAAATAGGATGTACATGTAACTAGTCGTGGATCTACAGATATAACGAAGGATAATATTAAGTGGAAAAGACGCTAAAGAAGAATATCATGTACTGCCCCGCCAACTTCGCGTACCATCTTTTGTTGAAACATTCCAGTCCATATTTGAGCTATCTAAAAGTCTACTTCGGACTAAGCTACGAAACTCAAATCTTCATAATGTTAACAACGCCTCCAAGTTTCATGGAGGTCCATAAAGTAGTAAAGTAGTTAAAAAAACGTCAAAATTGCCACTCAGTCACTCAGAAATGCTACAAAGCTGAAATTTATGACCAAATCTTTGAAAAAAAAATCAAAATTCTAATTTACCCTATACACGTAAAATTGTGTAAAAGTAACATTGTCCACTTCCAGAACTCTAGAGAGCTGAGCTTTGGTAGACTGATAGAAAATATGTCAAAACTATAGGAAAAAAACCCCCCTATACATTTAAAGGTATGTAAAAGTAACATTGCACACTTCCAGAATTGCTAGAGAGCTGAGCTTTGGAAGACTGATCGGCCTCTGCATTATTTATTTAATCTTTCTCTATCACAGGTTACTTTCCCGGACTATTGGAAGGGAAGTTTCTTAACACCAATACACAAGGCTGGTGATAAGAGTGATATTAGTAATTATAGGGGCATTATTATCCAGTCTGTGATTCCAAAACTTTTTGATATGTTGTTTTGTAAGCACTTTTCATGGCATTGTAAAAAAGTTCTCAGCGATTTTCAGCAGGGTTTTACTCAGGGTAGGTCGACAGTTACAAATTTACTCACATACCACCACTATCTGTTAGGTGCCTTCGAGGAGTCCAAACAGGTAGATAGTATCTACACGGACTTTTCGAAGGCATTTGATAGGGTTAGTCATGAGCACCTGAAGAAATTTAAGGCCATGGGACTGGGCGTGACCTTGCTTAATTTTTGTCACAGCTTTTTGAGAGACCGTTCTCAGCTTGTTCATATCAATAATTATATCTCAAATGAAATAAAGGTACCCTCTGGCGCTCCGCAAGGCTCACACGTAGGACCGGTCTTTTTTAACCTGTTTGTTCGTGATCTTAGTGAAGTTATCTTAAATTCAGAACACTTAGCTTTTGCAGACGATTTTAAATTGTACAAAATTATTGAATCTTTCATGGACTGTGTTTTGCTGCAAAGTGATCTCGATAATGTAAGCTTGTGGTGTAAACAAAATTGTTTAGATCTCAATGTAAAAAAGTGTAAATGTATCACATTTAGTCGCTCAACTAATATTATAAACTCTGTATATTCTTTAAATGACACAATATTGGAGACTGTCACTACCATCAGAGACCTGGGTGTGGTGTTTGACACCAAACTTACTTTTACTTCACACTTTCGAGAAATTATAAACAGAGGTGTGCGAAACCTTGGTTTTGTGACATGTAACAGTACTCAACTTTCACCATACTGCTACAAATTACTATACTGTCCTCTGGTTCGGTCAGTCCTAGAGTACGCCTCAGTTATATGGTCCCCTTATTATGATTGCCATATCCAGAATATTGAAGCCGTTCAGAAATCGTTCCTAAGGACTTTGGCATTAAAGGCAAATGTCAATATCTATAATAACTACCATATCAGTTATGATTTAATCAGTAAACCTTTTAGTATTGACACTCTGAAATCAAGAAGGCATCACCATGACCTTACATTTTTTAAGATTATGAACGGCTTATACTACTGTCCAACTATCTTAGAGGCTATTTGCTTTAATACAAACCAGAGAAGGTCTACGTTTCCAATGTTTTGCATACCTTTTCACCATGCCAACTATGGAATTTACTCCCCCCTCACTCGAAGTTTAGGATCATATGATGATCTTAATCTTGATCCATTTGTCGATAGCCTTGCTTCTTTCAGATCCAGAATAAGGCAGGTTACTCAAGACTGATTTTAAGATATATGTTTCTATTATATTTTTTTTTGTTATGTTATATTTTGTTAAATGTTTTTTTTTCTTTTTGTTAAGATATAAAATTTTGTTTGCTATCTGATATTTATTATATGTTGTATACTATTGTAAAATGGCTCTGCCGTAGAAATAAATAAATAAACTATGATAAAACTATAGGAAAAATTGAAAAACACCAAAATTTTAATTAACTTCCCTCCCCTATAAATGTAAAGTTATGTAAAAGAACGCTCGAGAACTGAGCTTTAGATGGCTGATAGAAACTATGATAAAACCATAAGAAAAAGTTAAAAAACTTGAAAATTTTAAAAGGCATTTTAAAAGTTTTGAACAATATTCTGCATATTTTACTGCTTTAATACTTAAATATTATCCAAATCCTTTGAAAAAAGGAGTAAAATCATTGAAAACATTTCACGTAAAAAAATCCAAGTACGCGAAAATGCTATTCCGTAAAAAGAATTGAGATAAAAGTAAAGCCAATAGAAATTTCAAAATGAACGGTTCTTACTAGTTTGGGAATGTTTTTCTAAACTTAGCGGCAGTTCCCGATGATTCGCAACAAACCCTTTTCTGTTTTGTTCTTTAGGTTCCAATTAATTTTTTAAATATATTTATGTACACATTTAAAAGCACAAAATAAAAGATTTTATTATAGTTTTAATTACTAAAACGCCCGCCCGGGGCTTTTCTCCAGCCCCAGAGAATGCCACGCTATAAACTTTAAAATGCTTTAAGCTATTCTAAAAACAGCAATAAATCTTTCCGGAAATTTTGATTTCTGGCAAGTCCGATAAGAAGATGAATTTGAGGAAACTTGAATGAAATGAACTTCGTATAAACGTTAAAATTTTATTTTCTATACTTTATACAGAAATTCATATCAAGCCAGTAGCCTAAGATCCAGCTGCTAGATTTTTGTGAGTATTAAGGTGCCTATGTATATGCCGAACCAACACCTATTAATAGGGAATGAGTTTATTGAGTCGAATTATTTTCCTTTATTCGCTGTTTGAATATAGTCGGAGCATATTATTTTAAAAGGCTTTCCGTTTTCGGTCTAGAAGCAAATCATATTACTTTTTGGCAACAGCCCATTTCCCCCTAATTTGACCCCGCTGAATCCGAATAACTCTGTTTCCAACTCGAAAAATCGACAGGGACGGAGAAAATCCCCCCCAAACCCCCAAAAACCTGTTTTTTTTCAGTTTTATGCAATTTTCTCGAAAACTAACCTTTTTATCAAAAATTGCAAAGAACAGTTTTTTGTGGTGAATAAAATTCCCTTTCCAACGATGTATTGGTCAATAAGGTTAGGAAAAGCAAGTAGCTCTTCAGTGGCGTAAGTAAATTGGGCTTATTTAGAAAAAACATGTTTTTTATAGGTTTTTCAAAATTGTCTCAAAAACTACACTTTTTAGGAAAAAATATGTAGTATACTTTATTGTAGAACATAACATTTTCTTTTAAAAACTTTATTAAAATGTCGGGTTGTTGCCATATTTAAGGCTTCAGGGGCGTACTAATATAAACTTATTTTCAAGAATAAGTAAAATAATCAGTTTCTCTTGCATATTTCAATATCTTTTCTAAATAAGATTTTCAGAAAAAAATGTGCCTTTGTTCTTTATTGAGGATAAGACAATTTCTTTTTAAATGATATATTACAAAGTGAGGTTATTGTTATGATATATACTTCAAAAAGGTTCTTAATTTATACCTACTAAATTAAAATGTTTCCAAATTAAAATAAACTGTTTTTTGATTAGATTAGATATTTTGATTCATCTAAACAAGTTCTTTAAAGCAAAAAAATACCGGTGCTTATAAGGGGAGGGGGCATAGGGGCCATGGCCCCCCATAAGCAATATTTTGGTGCAGAAAGTAACGGTAGTAATTTTGACACAGGTGTTTTTGGTTATTTTTTTAAGCATATGGAACTAAAAATAAAGTGGTGAATTATGCAACGGTTTGGGGGGGGGGGCATAATCATAATTAGGAACTCATTGAGATCAACAACCAACCTGTCAACCTGTTAGGAAGAGTTTGATATTTTTTTGCCTTATATTTCTGCAATTTATGAACAGGCCCCATAGTATTAAAAATCACTGATCCACTGGCTTCGCCGCACCACACTGCGGTATTCATCTGGAGGCGGCTAACTTAGCTTCCCATTAGGACAAAAGATCAAAAAAAAATCGACAAAACAAAATATTAAAAATACAAATTTACCGTATCAAGTCAAATTGACCTGTCCAGTCGATGTGGACCCGCGGCCGTACTTTCGATCCTTTGTACTTTCGATCTTTTGTACTTTCGACCTTTTGTACTTTCGACCTTTTGAACTTTCGACCTTTTGTTTTTTGATCTTTTGTACTTTCGACCTTTTGTACTTTCGATCTTTCGACCTTATTTTTTCGACCTTTTGTACTTTCGACCTTTTGTACTTTCGACCTTTTATCCGCCGCTCTTTATTATCCACCGAAAATTGATCTTAAATAATTTCGTTAAAAACCACTCGAGCGGTAAATATAAAATAACTTCCGCTTTGTTATACATCGTTTGAAAGGAAATTTTATTAGCTATGACGAAGTAAAGAACACATTTTTTGATAAAGAGCTTGATTTTTAAGAAAATTGAATAAAACGTATGAAAAACATGTTTTTTTTAATGATTTGTTGAAATCACCCCCATTGACGGACGTCGTTTTTGCTATAAGTCAAACCCCACCGAGTTTCACATTTTTATAAAGGGAATTTCCCTGCCTACAAAAAAGTGTAGAACAAGTTTTTTCATGTTAAGCTTAGTTTTTGAGAAAGTTAGATAAAACGTGTAACAAAAATGGTTTATTTTCTGTTTTTTCAAAATTAATTTAATTTGCGGATGCCCCTGAAGTTTTATTTATAAAACCGATTTAATCATGTCATTTTGAAGGAAATTTTATTGAGTATACCAAAATGTATTACACGGTTTTCTGTAGATATTAGTTTTTAAAAAATTTAAGTAAATCTTGGAAAAAACAGGTATTTTTTTTACTTTTTTTAATTACTTCAATTAACGGACGCCGCTGGAGAGCGTGTTATTAGTCTAACTTTATTATATATTATACATTTTTCTCTTAGAAGCTTAGTTTTTAAGAAAATTTGAAAAAACCTCAAACTTTCAGATTTTGGGGGGCTGGGGGAATTTTTGGAGGTTTTTGCAGTCATTAAAAAAAATAATATGTTATTATTTTTTAATTATACAAATATATATTTTGAATGTACACCTGTGACAATTTGGGCTTTCCAGCGGCAATTTAAAATTCCGCCGCCATTTTGGTCGCCATCTTGAATATCTCAGCCCCTGTCAATATTTCGAGTTGGCAACACGGATATTCGGATTCAGCGGGGTCAAAATAGGGGGAATTGCCTATTTGCCAAAAAGTAATATAAAATTCTTCTAGAAAGTGGACTTTCCCGAATCTTGCCTGAACTATATTCTCTTGATCGCGATCGGTTAAGGTTATCACACACGTACAATTTTTTCTGAAAGCAAAACTGTGCAGTGATTTATTGCTTCTGCCGCGCCATAAAAGACATTCGCGCTTTGATTGCCGAATTCGGAAATTTAATATCGAGTCCCGCAAATCCCGCGGATCCCGCACGGATAATCCTGCAACGTTGATCCCGCGAAAATCCTGCGGGATCCCGCGTTTGCGGGATCCAGCATTTGCGGGATTGGATGCCCTATCGCCGACTATGTTCCTATATGCAAAATATAAAGACAGCCCTTGTATAATTGAAAAATCTTTCGAAAGCGTTATAAGCGGTTGACAAAAAGTATTTCAAAAACCTTTTGATAACCCGCATATATGTATACCCCAATCAACTTCTTTTATTCTTTTTCCTTTTCAAATATAACGATGCTTGCGGAGAGATTATAAGCATTTGTAGAGTCAATTAACTGTATAATTGTTTCAATTGGATAGGGAAAACCTTACCAAGCATTTTATTGAAAGGCTGGCATCAATTTTCATTTATAAAATCAGATATAATCTTTAATCAGTTCTACTGTCACTGACCTCGTTTTATATTGGATACGTATGGTTGATTTATTAATTTATCATGAGATTATCCGAATACTTGACCTCGATATTGGTATCCTTGCCTCCCGGGGAAAAGGTTGGTCCTTGTATGCCATACTGATGGTGAGGGAAGGGTAATTCTCGTAATCGTGAGAAGTGATAATAATTGCGTAATTTTTTTTTTTTTCAGATAACGCCGGTGTATTTTGACCTATCCTAGCAATATCGTCGTGATGTCTGTGTCTGTGTGTGTATGTCTGTCCGTAACACGATAGCTCCTAAACCGCTAAACCACTGATTTTCATGAAATTTTCAGGTAAAATAATGTTCAGTACTCTAACGAGCTAATCAGATTTTGGTTAAAATTCATTTATGCTAATGACATTTAAAAATGCTAACTTTTTAACGAAGCATCGCATATTGTGAAGCACATCTTTTTCAAAAATTTCGGTTAAAACCCAAAGCTTTGTAGGAGCTTTCGTTTCGGAGTTATTTACAAAAAATAAATAGATATCCTTAGTGACATTTTCGATAGTGAGGGTAAAAAATGTGTTCAATTGTCATTTCTTATTGAACAATTAGGTTTCTTGAAAAGGTCACCTGAGAATCGAAGATATTGTGGATACACTTTAATATTGGCTTTATCTTTGTTTATCCAGTCATCCAGTGCATACATGTCAATTTACAAAACTAAGGTAATATGTCTTCTGCACCCTCGCAATATTAAAAAACTGATTTGTAAAATATCGTACTCTCCGGTAGTGTGCAATATTTAAAAAGTAAGATACAGCTTTTAAAAGAACATGAGTTGGTAGTTAACTTACACATTGATGAAATATATATTAAACTTTGTTACAAGACAAAGAAAAATTTAAAAACTTAAAGCTTAGGTTTGTTATGTCCAATTTTAAAAGACTTGTGTAGATTTGAAATAACTAACGATATTATGTACCTAATATATATGCCTGAAGATATTATCGTGCAAATTTTGTATAATTTTTTATTTTATAGATTCAGTTATTTTATCTATAATAAACACATACATCAGAAAAATATTTTTTTCAATTTTTGCCTATATGAGAACAAAAAAATTTGATCAATTTATTTGAATTGTGTAAAAACAGATAATATATTACGCAATACAATAAGAATCCAGGAACTCCTAAGATCACGTGACCGCCGACTTGCTTATAACGCGCCATGGCCGGTCTTTATCGTTGGCTGCGGGTATATAATGCAAGTTTGTGTAAAACATATCTAGTGTTGTGAAAGTCGGAGTGAAACATGACTTTCTATACAGGGAGTACTGAAAACATACTACAGTGAAGTTCGCATATAGCGAAACCGTTTATAATGTTCACTCGCTTATAACAAACCCCGTTCAAAATACCGAAAAAATTTTTTACTTAGGTATACAATAGTCTATATGTCTTCTTATAGTAAACCTCGGATATAGCGTCCCAGTTCCCATGCAATCTTCGAGTTCACTATATCCGGACTTTACTGTATTCATTTTAAAGCTTTTTGAAATAAAGAAAGAAGAAGTTTTTGTAAAAAATAATTTATTTTGGATGGCAGCAAAAACCTAAAAAGTTTTTTGCGGATTATGCCTGCAAAACAATTTTACCGGAATATCAAGATTTATAAAAACCATTACAGTTTTAGAAATTTTTATTTATTGTCATCATCAGCCCACGCACAATGAAAATTTTGTAGCTCCTTTGTTTATTTATTTCTTTGCTGGGTTTTTACTTTATTTCTGTGAATATATTTTTAGTTAATATTGTGAATATTGTAGCCAAACGATTTGTTATTGGAAATAAACTATTATTATTATTATTATTATTATTATTAACTAGGTAAATTAAAAGAAATTGTAAGACCCTTTAGGCGTTTTTATATGGGGTTGATTAAAAAATAACCTGTTTAAATACAGAGAAAATGAACGAGCTATCTTATAAAAACTATTAAGACCACTTAAAACTTTTTCGATAAGAATAGAAAAGTTTCTCTTTTCTAATTGTTACCGAGGGAGCACGTAACACCTCTTGATCGCAGATCTTTTCTCTAAATGCAGGGTCTCATTTAGCTTACTGGTAACCCGGTATATTCTTAGAATTCTTTTAATAGTAGGCAACCTCCGACACCAAGCAGGGTTTTAAGACTTTTACACCAGTATTTACTAAGACCTTAAGCACTCACAGGTCAAATAACTGCAAAAATTTGGTTGCCCCTAATGTGCAATATGATAGTAAGCATTTCTCAGTGAGTTTCATCTCATATAAATTCAAATTAACTTTTGTAATAAAGAAAAACCACATAAAAATTTTGTAACGAAATGTCATTTTTTGGAAATTTAGTTCGTGCAGTCGTAGGATTCCCGTTAAATATTGTCTCAAATTGTAGTACCATCCCTAAGGGGTGGTTTAAAGTTCGAAAAACAATAGAAATAATCCATGATTGACAAAAAAACTTATATATAAAAATATTCAAAGCTAAATAATACATAAATAACTTAAAACTATATCTGTAGATGCATTACCGTATTAAATACGTATCAATATTTAAATACTGTAAAAAGCATTAGAAGCCCTTTTCAATTACACATTTACCAAAACAATCGACCATCGGTTTAATCGTCGCTAACTTATCTAAAAAATTAACATGTAAAATATAGCGACAAGACAGCTGACACTGACTTACACCGTTTTTATTCGACATTTCCTGGCGTTTGGAGGTTTAAATATGGCTACCATTTTTAAACCAAAATATTTTATTCTTTTTATTTATTTATAACCTTTGTGTGGAAATAATGTCTTTTTTACAACGAAAAAAGATGGCCCATATCGCAAGGTATTTATGAACAATTTATATAAATATTAAAAACTATTGCATTCACGGAAAAATATTTTTGAACCTAGGATTTTAGCACTTAGCACTGTAGTCCCTTTAGTAAATACTGGTGCTAGTGATTTAAAATTTTAGAAACTTTAAGGTTTATATAATACTTATATTTTGCATATAGGAACATAGAGGGCGACATTGATTGAATGTCGTTACTAAAACTTAACCTCAATCTTCACCTAACCTAAATTCAAAACGTCAGTGCGATACATATAGCTACAGTGAATTTTTTAGGTTAACAAATTAGTCGAAAAATGGAATTAAACTGGGAACATTTTTGGGCTATATTATTTAAAACTTTCGAAGGGAATTATGTCAACAAGAATGCCTTGCCGAGTTAATTTCTGTTTTCGGTAATGAAGCCCCGCATCAGTCGACAGTTTCTCTTTGGTATGGACAATTCAAGCGTGGGCGGATTAGCCTTAGCGACGATCCAAGGCCAGGTGCATTAAAAACGGCTGTCACCCCGGAAAACATCGATGTTGTGCGTATGCTCATCACGGAAGATCGATATGTGACATATGGCGCGATTGGGCCTTCATTGGGGATTTCAAAGACGTCAATTCAAAAAAAATTGCCAGAAAATTTTGTTAATCGAAGAAAAGCTAGGTTCCTAGGCTCAATGGGTGCCAGAAAACTCCAGACCGCTTTGAGAAAGGAAACTCGAAAAACGTGTACCTACAGCATTGTCAGTGGTGATGAATCGTGGATTTACTCATATGAATCCGAAAATAAACGTCAGTCGTTTATTTTGTGTGTTCCCCGATGAAGGAAAGCCAACAAAAGTCATCCGTTTTCGAATTGCATCCTAAAAAAAGGTCGCGACATTTGTGTCAAAAGCAGGTCATGTAGCAAGAATTCCTCTGGAAGATCAAAGGGCTGTTACTGCCGATTGATAAATCACCATTTGTTTGCCGAAATTCATCGCTGAGCTTCGACAAATCATGCTCGACCAAGACAATGCAAGTTTGCACAAACAGTTAAACCATTTAATTTTTAACTCCACAAAACGTCGAATTGTTGGACTATTCTCCATATAGTCTCGATCTAATTCCCAAGCCAGTTGAACATCTTAGGAGTCACTGCAGAGACCAACATGTCTTGGCACAGTCACGTGGCAGATATAGCTAAAAGGGCGTCCCAAAAGCTTGGGGTGCTATTTCGTATCAGACATCTGTATACACCAAGCCAACTGCTGACACTCTACAAAGCCCAGATTCGACCAACTATGGAGTACTGCTCACATATATGGAGTGCGGCACCCAAACATACCTTAATGCTTTTGAACACCGTGCAAAAACGAGCTATCAAGCTGATCAATGACCCCGCACTTACCCGTAGCTTGGATAGTCTCGAACATCGAAGAACTGTGGGTGGTCTATCTCTCTTCTACAGGTATTATCACGGAAAATGCTCTGAAGAGCTGGCACGTATGATCCCTGCGGGAGTAGCACCTACTAGGCGAACACGTCAAGCAGACGGTAACCATCAATTTACTGTCAAAATAGAGGCACCAAGAACCTCATTATATTAGAATTCATATCTCTGGAGAACAGCGTCGCTGTGGAATGGACTCCCTGCGACAGTTTTCCCTGCAGATTACAACCTGAACCGTTTAAAACCAACATACACCAACATTTCCGCGCACTTGCCGCTTCTCGAGCGTGATAGGGATCTCCTTGCTAGTGCGCATAACGATTTCTATATTTTTACGAAAATCAAGAATGGACTGCGTGGTCAAAGATTTCAGTAGCCAGAGGAAGCAGTCGATGCCGGCGCCGCCGTCGAGAATGCTATTTTGACAACAGACGAGTGAAATTACAGCTTTGACAACTGGTTTGAGCGCAAGTAATAGTGCATTCATTTTCATGGAGAATACTTCGAGAAACAATAAAGTATTTATATGCAAAACTTAAAAGACAACAAACGTAAATTTTAGTAACTGTGGATTTTCGTCGCTAATCGGGTAAAAAGAAGTTTTTGTTTCTCTCATATTTTTCTGTGGGTAGCTCGAAAGCTCACGGGGGCCCAAGATCTAATGGACACCTTTTACTGTTTCGTCCTTATGGGAATCCTCAGAACATTGCTTGGTCTCTCCCTCGTACCTATGTTAGCTTCTGGTAACGGCAGTTAACAAGATAATACATCTTTGAATATTAAAATAAACCCGACTGATACCGTGTTGGGTGATCTTGAAGGTTTTTCGTAATTAAAAGAGTGACGCCAACCAAATTTTTTAGTGGCTCTAATAGAATGGATGATTTTCCACTAGAAATTGTGCCTTTAAAAAGGGAACGCATAATTTTTTTCTTGAGTAACATAAAATTTCGTATTTTGGCCATTTAACAAAAAAATTCCTTATTTGAGTTACATTTAAGGTTGTCCGCGCCGATGCTTACGTCTCTGGACGCCAAAGAAAAAGTTTTTCGTTTGTGAGTCTTAGTTCCGACCGCTTTCAAATTGTTTTTAAATGAAGAGAGTTTTCATTAGATACACTTCTTAAATCTTTTGGGCATCGAAAGTAAAACTAGGCTTCGCCACTCTTTGCTTGCTTTGTCTGGAATGGATAGAAATCCTTTTGTTTTTTTGAATATTTTTTTGGATAACGCCAAGAATTCGATAGTTTTGGTGTATTTTTTTTGGTGATGACATCTGTGTAGTTGTGCGTGTTTGTAAGTTTTTGTAAGTATTACCCAAATACGCTAGAGCATGCATTCTCACACGTGCTGCATAAAGGCAGTACCCCCATTTAATTCTTAATTTTCTTTTTTTGGGTAGACAGGGTTTCGGTTACGGCGCATGCGTCAGTTTTGGTGGTTTGGGAACATACTCCGCTACGTCACTACAATATTTGACAATTGTCAAAAATTTAGGGTTATGTCTATTATTTATTTTCCAAAAACTAGTCGATTGGGTGAAAATTTATTAAATTGTGGATAAAAATTGTATTTTTTCTAAAATTAATTGTGCAGATTTATTGTGTGTATTGTATTGATTACACCATGAAGAGTATTTAATGGCATCTATAAACCACTCTTAACTAGTGATGGGCAATCCGGGTCTTTTTTGAGATCCGGCTCAACGGATCCGGGTCAGTACAAAGAGCCGACTGACTGAACCGGCTCGCGGATCCGGATCTTTCTCATTTATGACGATCGTGATTTCTGCGTTCGGTTCTTCGCTTCGCTGTCAATTTGCACTCTTGGCCTTGGCTTGGATACAACGCCATTGTAGTTATGAATCATCTGATCGACCATAAACAAAACATCAAGAAACACGTCCTTTTGTTTTCAAGTAATTAAGTAAATAAATGATCATAAAATTGTGCAGTAAAAAATAAAGTTTTTAAGTTGTCAACGTGCTCTTTACGTAGCCTCCCTTCAGTGTTCTGTGTCTTTGCAATTCCTGCGATTCAACCATTAACTTCAAGTAGATTCAACGCCTTCAACGGATCTCGGATCTCTTCGGTCGCTTTATCTTTTTGAGCGGTTTGAACTGCGGTTCAGTCGGGAGTTCCGTGGTCGGAAGAGTGAATCTTCAGACGCATTCTTAATCGCCAGATCGTCACAGTCTCACGGATCGCAGATCCGCGAACCGGCTCTTCGAAAAACCTTTGAACCGGTTTATTCGCGAACAACCCATCACTACTCTTAACTTTATTAACAAATTATAAAAAATACAAGTACTTACCTATGGAATGGTACTCCCTTACTTCTCCCTGACTTTGTCCACAAACCGCACATGTTTTACGTGAATAAGTTCCCATTTTCACAGAAAAAAACATAATTTTACACGACAAATGCAAAACACCGCAAAGACGTCTAGTTTCTCAAACAATGTCCGTGTTTTGCCCTGACTAGCTCCATCTCACTTTGGAGTCACTCCACAATCATTGCGTTTATGGGACAGGGTCATCCGTTTATAGGTATATGATTAAGATGATCTTGTTTCCTGCAGAATAATATATTACATACCAGGAGAAGAAAGTGACAAATTTCACACGAGCGTGAATGTTGTGAATGAGGCACTAGCCTAGTGAAACAACACGCGAGTGTAAGAAAGTTACTTTCTATCGAGTTGCGGGCGCTATTGTTTCTTCGAACACTATTGAACAATACTAATTTTTCACAAATCAAAAGAAACTGTTTTTTCGCACATGTGTGTGTAAAAGTACTTTGCAACACATGTGCGGAAAAGCATGGCGACAGTAAAAGTGCTTTTCCACACATGTGCGGAAAAAATTTCTGCACACAGGTGAAATTTAACGTTGTGAGGATGTGGTCATAGGAAAAAGACATTTTTATCATTTTTCCATATCCACCTACTAATTAATACATTGTTAAAAATTAAATTTTCTCTTCTTGGTAAAGTTTTATACAAATATTTCCTTAAAGGTCTTAGTTTTAATGATGAAAGTTTTTTTCTGATTTTTATAAATTATATAAGTTTTAATACGCCAATTAAATGTTAACTGTAATATATGGATCAAATTATTTTGAACATAATGAAAAAGGAAATTGTATTACCTATCTAAATTATGTGTAAAAATCTCGTTTCCCAAAAACGTTCTTTTAAGGAAAATTGGATAAAAACGTAAAAAAAGATTCGACGATTTCTGTAAATCGCCCACATTAATGGATGTCACGGAGCCGTTAGAGATAAACACTTATACATATTAAGTTATACATCATTGGAAACGAAGTTTTATCTTCTTAATAATAAGTATTATACATGTATTTTTAAATTGCAATTTAAACAAAAATAACTAAAAACAAAATCAAATCAAATCAAATTTTTTTATAGTTTGTTCGTAAAAAGTTATACATGAACAAAACGTGATTTATAATATTTGTAGTGATTTATTCTAAAGTTTTTCTTAGTAAATGAACGCCGCCTCAGTAGCTGAAGATTTTTAACAAAGTAGGTTACTTATTTTTTATTAACTGGTTGTATTTTGCTTGACCCTATAAAGGGTGTTTCATGTTAAGTGTCCACCATTACTAACTTTATTATTATTAAATTGACAAACTAGTAGAATTTTTGACGCTCTGTAAAATGGTCAAATTAAAAAAATAATCAAGCATTGCGGTTTTGAGTTTTTTCAAAAAACATATATTTTTTAAATTGTGCCAATTAATCCAAAATGGAACAGTTTATTATTTTCATATATTTATTTTACATCTGTATAATTATGTAGATTATATATATTTTAAATTATTATAATTACCACATTTATTGTAAATACGATATATTCAACAGTGTAATGACGCAAATTGTATTTAGCTTAATAAGCATTTATTGTATATATAAACAGACGATTGGTAATTAATAAAACAGATTCAAACTGATTGTTGTTTCTCACTCTTGTGCTCAAGTCTATTTTCGGCCTAGCATACCTGCTAGCAGAGCGCGAGACTGCGTTCTGGCAATATTCTTTAACTTTATAGTAGCAAGTGCACCGTCTGGTAACTATAGTTCTTACTTAAACCTATAGCAGGTGCTTCGTCTGGTTATAGGTCTTTTACTCAAAACTCGTAGCAAGTGCCTAGCCTGGTTGCGAGTTCTTATTTCCGACTTACAGCAGTGCTGCCTTATTGAAAATGCTGTGACATAAGTCCCGTCTGGTAATAAGGCCCCTTTCTCTCCTCTATTTTAACAATCAAGAGTCTTAAGTAAATTAGCCTTAAAACCTCAAAGCCTAAAGCTTAATAAATTGAACATAGGGTGTTCAATTTAAAAAAAAAATATATGTTTTTTAAAAACGCAATGCTTGCTTGTTTTTTTGATTTGACCATCTTTAAAGAGCGTCAGAAATTCTACTAGTTTGCCAATTTAGGCTTTTTTCTATATCTAATAATAATAAAGTTAGCAATGGTGAACACTTAACATAAAACACCCTGTGTAAGGTCAAGCTAAAAAAATCTTAAACTATAACATAATAATATGTTACTACACCGTTGTTTGATGGAAATTATCAAACAACGCTGCTACATACTATGTATTTATTTTAAGTCTGACTGCAAGTTAAAAGTATTCAAATTTTCAGAAAGCACTTTCAAACTTTTTGATATCAATTTTAGACGATAGCGATGAAAGGTTATTTCTAAGAAAATGTAATGCAAACACACGGGAAACGCAACGCCGTTTTAACGGGCTTTAACTCCATATAGTACACAGAAAGAAAATTTTATATGTACTCACTTAAGATATATGGATTCTTCATACTCCTCTTAGTCTTTGTCTTTTAACTAGGTTTAGTCATAGTTCTTGTCATTAGAAAGTTAAAAGCCAATGTTTCTTTGAGACTGTTCATGCAATGTTTCTGCTTTGTTTTTTTGATTAGTCTAGTCTAGAGTAGAGACCCTGTATGTAGGACATACTTTTCTTTAAAATATGTATAGAGACCCTGTATATATGACTTATTTTAAAGAAATAGAGACGCGACAAACTCTTCAAAGTCAAATGTATTTAAGTCAAAATGAAAGGATTAAAATATCGGTCAACTATACTCTGGCGATGTTTAGAGAGAGACACAACCTTCTGTCCTTGCTAATTCATAAGCGTCGTAAAATAAAAATAAATGATTTTTAACAAAACGTATACAGGGGGTGCGTACAAACGTTTGCTTATACAAGGCCAACAAAAATATACAGGCCACGACCCTGAAAAATCAGCTGTTCTCAGAGGGCTGACTTTTACATTGGGTCTTATGGGAGGTCAGATGTTTTTTTATTATACAGTTGAAGCTCTATATCTCGAACTTAAAGGGACAACCAAAACAGTTCGAGTTATGGAGAGTTATAAAAATTCGAGTTAAAGAGGTTAAAGTATATATAAAAAGTACCACTTAAAAGGTTCGGGTTACAGAGAGGTTTGAGTTAGAGAAGTTTTTTATTTTTTTATTTTTTTTTTATTTGTCAAACACACTGTGTTTTTTTTATTACAATCTAGTCAGTAAGACTAATTAGCAATTTTGTTTTAACTTAATTTACTAGAAAAGTCAGATTTAAACTTAGGGTTCACTCAACAGTTCTCCCCGCTTTGTTTAGTCTGTAACTCACAATTGTGTTGTGTTTATAGCATTATTTTGTTTTATGTGTAATTCACTTAGTTTACTAGCTCAAACGGCTTCACTCTTTTTAGTCGTCGAACTAGCATAGTATTGTCTAGCAGCTGAATTGCTTCCACATTCACATGCCGATGGAGTCTATCTTCATGGCTTTTTGCGTACTTTTTTTATAGTCTCTGCTACAGTTTCGATTTTTAAGTTAGAGAAGTTGGACTGTATTTTCAAAGCGGCACTACAGATTTTTGTGAAATTTCAGTGATATAGTCTCAGGCAGACTGTGTCACGTTCTTGGGTGAAAATCCAATTTTTGTTTATTTTAGTATTCGATATAACAATAAAATTTTGAAATGTCCTCAATATTTGATAAAACTTTTGATTTCTTATGAGCTTGAAGTGTTTCAAGACTTTCTTGTATTGTAGTTTCCATTTGTTGCCTCTCGACATCAGCTAATCGAACAGTAGATACAGGTTGTCTACTTAGGTATTTCGGAACATGTTTAATAATCGTAGGTACATCATTTTCTGTTAACTTGGGTTTTTGTCTTTTAACATTTTTTAGCTCTCCATTTACCGAAACCAAATAACCTGTTCGTTAGGTAAATGTTTGATGCAAACTTGTGGACGTTTTAAGATACTTAAATCATTAGGAGTTTTTCACAACCAAATTTCATGCATTTGTTTATCCACTGGCAAATTAAAAGTTGACACATATTCGGTTTCAGTTTTATAGTTGCACCGACAACCAACAACACTACACGTTCGCGGCATTGTTTATCTTATATGTATTTTCTTTATAATACTCATTAGCCATTAATTATTTTAACGCAGATCACGACAGTCTTTTTCGTGGGCTGTGTTATTTTAATAACTTTGATAAAATTCACATAAAATTCGTGCCCGAATTAAAAAAAATCGACGTAAACAAACATACCAAAACTGAAAATACATATGTTTTATAATAACAGCTGGCCGGGAGGGGGAGGCGTTCTTTTGTGGCCCGCCTACGGTCACGTGATATTTCCGCGTCCGGGACGGTCTTCCTCGTGGGATGCGAGTCGAGTCTTAGTTCTAAAAATTGCCAACATTGAATACTTAAGACCACAATTACAAACGGTTTAAGCTTGACTGCGTGTTTGTGTGTTTAATTATGCTTTTCTTTAAAATCTTTTACCTACTCGCGTGCGTAAAAGTGTGTTTTACCACCTTGATTTGAGAACGAAAAGTGGCACTTTCCAGCAGAGTACGCGGTCAAGTTACTTTACCGCATAGTGTGAGGTAAAGTAAAATTAAACATTTTTCATCCAGCTTATCTGCATTAATTTGGCAAAAAGTAGAGAAAATGTATTTAGCTAAATTTTAAATAGACAAGATCCAACGGACCGGCCCGTCAAGCATCCCTACTGTAGGCAATTCTCTTCTCTCTCTCTCTCTTCTTAAGGATTGTTTAATTTTGCCTGATATTCTTTGTCGCACACAGTAGTCTTTATCGTGCTAGCGCCATCTACGCTCTTAACACGTGACTTCTGAACCGGGACCTTGTATTGATCATCAACTTTGCCTACTTCGTTGATGCCCAAATGTCGCCCAAGACAGGCTTTACCCCTACCTTCGATGAATCTGTATTCACACACGTATAGCACGGATCACCTAACAAATGATCCGTGCGTATAGTAGGTTCGAGCACGGATCACCTAACAAACAGATAGGGAACTCAGGTAGTGGGGGGGTGCTACGCGCATCTTTCACGCAGCCTGCCATGTTGGGGTCAACCACTCCAGAGGCGCATTCTGTATTTCAATATTTTTTAAACTTTTAGTACGTGTTGAGCATTAGTGGTGTGTAGATGTGATTTTTGTATTTGATATATGTTATTTTTGATTTTAAACAATGGGAACGGTTTGTGCCGTAAGAGACTGTAAATCCACGCGACGGTATACCCTTAATCGAAGTAATTTTCGATTTCCGCAGGATCCTATAAGGTAAACTTATACATTATTTTATCTTTCGATTTTTTAAAAACCTTTGCCATATCCTATACAAGGTTGGTTCAATAATTAAATGTCCTATGAGATGAATATGTAAATGATTTAAGTACAAAGTGTTCTTAAGGGCATATAGATCTGCAACCCCTTTGATTTTGTTTTTTTATTTTTTTTATACTTTTGCAGGATTTGTTATATTTATCTCAAATTTAAAAATGCGCCGCCATTAGATCCTAAAAACAAGATATAAACTATGCTTTTTTTAGAAAGTTTTTGGTGTTCTGTATAAAACAGCGGCATAAGCTCAGTTTGTAGAAAAGGGAAATTTGTAGATTGGTATTTTGATCCTTAAATTAAGCAGAGGTTCACAAATTAAAAGGGTAAGAGATAATTCGCCGCAGTCGATTAACCGCGGCCGATTCGCCGCGGCTCGCTGATTGGCCGCGGCTCGTTTTGCTGCGGGGACATTTCGCCGCCAATCGAATTGCCGCGGGGACAATTCGCCACGAGATTTTTGTTTTATGGTATTACCATTGTTTTATTTACCTTGACTTCATATAATATTTTTTTATAAAAATA
Source organism: Aspidapion aeneum (assembly GCA_963576565.1). NCBI lineage: Eukaryota > Metazoa > Arthropoda > Insecta > Coleoptera > Brentidae > Aspidapion > Aspidapion aeneum. The sequence goes on from OY755043.1 coordinate 23,455,631, forward strand.
ATGTTTTCAAACTTTTGAACTATTTATTTGGTGGTAACTATACAATTCAGCATTTTTTAATTGGAAAAAATAAATAAAATGACGAATGTAGAATGGCGATTTTTGCCATTGATGAACCGATATGCATCAAACTAGAAACTTTGGGATCTTTTAGGGCGCTGATTATTATTTTTAACTTAAACTAAAAAAAATCAAAATGGGAACCGACCTGAAACCCAAGGTTCTGAATTTGATGCATATCGGTTCAAAAATGGAAAAATCCGCCATGTTGTATCGCCATTTTGATTTTTTAAAATTTAACCTTAAAAATCTCATCAGTCCGAGTTAGATACAAATCCATCCATAAACGAAAAAATCCGCCATTTTGGATCCGGCATTTTATTTATTTTCCTAATAAAAAAAATGTTGGAAAGGTTTGAAAAAAGTTATAATCAAACAAATATATATGAAGTCAAGCTAAATACAACTGTTTAAACAATTCCCAATGGTAACATCATAAAACGAAAAAATCTCACAGAGAATTGTCCCCGCGGCGAATTGGACCACAGCGAATTGGCCGCGGCGAATTGCCCCTACACACCCCAGGGCCCTTAATAAAAAGAGAAAATAGTCATTTTAGCACTAAACTTATTAACATTTTTAAAACAGATTTTTGGATAATAGGTTTCAATATTTTTTGATATTTTTGAATAATTTTGAAGCTTAATTATTACCGTTTTGCTAATGCATAATTCAAAAAAATTTTTATGGTTTGTTCTATATTTTAAGAAACAAACAAAAAATCGAAAAAAAAACACCCTGTAAAAACAAAGAGGTCTAAATGTAATGCGAAAAAAATCTTTGTTTTGACCATTTCCACAACCCCTTAAAGTTTCATGCATCATTTAAATTAAACCCTGTATAATAAATTATTATATAACATTTGGTTAAGAGTTTTTGACACAAATTTGTTATAATTTTTTATTATGCTACTATTTACACTTTTAAGAATACATATAAAACAGCAATTTTTTTGTAAATATTGGATTTTACTAAACTTTAAAATATTAATTTACCGTGAAGCAATTTTGTGCTAATTGTAAAGATTATTTGGTCACCCTGTATCTCCTTAAACTTTCAATTTTTCGAAAAAACTAATAAATAATATCTGATTCCAGTAAATTAAGAAATTACTCAACAATGTCAAACTTCTTATTTAAAATTCACAATTTTACTCCTCTTGTAACTTAATAAATGTTATCCCAATACAACAAAAAAAGCAATGCAAAACTTGCTAACGTATTCTGAACGAAGAAGAAGACCTCTTTTTTGCTTCCCATGTCTCTCATTCAATAGAACACATTATTTCCATAGTCCCCTACAGAGGATAAGATATAATATTTTTACGCGGCCGAGACTCTAAAATTCATTTTAGCTCCCATTTTTAGCAGTACAAAACTATTTTAGTGTTTTTATTGTTTCTGGCAGTAAAAATATTTTTTCGCATCAACAATCTGAAACATTCATATTTTATAATAAATTTATTTTAGTCCGGCTCTGAGTTTGATTCCCAATGCTCAGCCATCGTTGAATTCTCCGAGATCAAAGACGGCCAGCCGGCTTATTTATCTGTTTGTTAGGTGATCCGTGGTTCGAGTTTGTACCACTCTCTGATTGTAAAGCGAACTCACGCCCACTGAACCAATCAGGGCCACTGCTCTCAAGGTGGCGTTTTTTTTCTTTGACCGTAAAGCGGGACGATTTCTCTTTATCACCCCCTCTGTCCACTGGCTCCGTGAACTTGCACAAAGGCAAGGTTGGAATGATGATAAAACGGCTACGTTCGATAAAATTCCAAAAACAGTTGTGCCGACTAAAAAATTTCAATAAAACGGTTTGTGTAAAGCATCTTCGTTCAGCCAAGCATAAAAAACGGCCGGAATGCAAGCAAAAGCCTTTGATCTGAAATTTATTGAGTTAACGTTTCTCGCAATCCCTAAGAAGGGGTTTATAAAAGGGATGGTGCTGGTTCACTCCAACATCTAGCCGAAAATTTATACGGGTAACGTGACATTGAATATATTGAGCTGATCTCTTGCCAATTTTTAAGATAAAACGCTCCTGTTTACCGGATATAGGGAGCTCCGGTTTCCTTAATAGCATATCGAACGTGCATTTTTACCACATTCTTTCTGCAATTTTATTTAGTGGTCTGTAAAATCGAATCTTTTCGAAATAATAATTATATAGGTTAAGTTATAAGAATATGGACTTTTGCGTGATTTAAGAAATGTATAACGAAAAACGACTGAACTGTGCGCTCAGGTGCTATCACGTTGTCATGATTTAACGGTAATAGCATAAGGTAACTCATTATCAGTTACCTTATGATAGCAGGGTTAGAAATACGTCACTATTATCACGTTTTCTAATGTATACTCTATATCATAATGTTTGAGATAACTTTTTGACAGTTATCAGCTGTTTACCATAACAAATAGCATAGGCCAACGAAAAAAAGTTGTCTCAAAAATAATGATATGAACTATAGTATAGTAGCACGGAACTTATAGTAGTAGTGGAACCCGGGGAATAAAGAGCATATTCGAAAAAACCTCATTTAGCGAATTTTAGGGTAAGGAATTTCATAAGATCAAAATGGCCAAACTTTGAAAATTTATATTTTAAAAACTATACACTTTATCAACAAAAGCACCGAGTTGCAGGATGGTGGGGCCATAGAGATGCGAAAGAATGAAACACTGTTAAGATTAAAAAAAACGACATTTAGCGAATTTTAGGTTAGGGAATCCCATAAGATCAAAATGGCCAAACTTTAAAAATTCATATTTTAAAAACTATACACTTTCTCAACAAAAGCACCAAGTTGCAGTATGGTGAGGCCGTAAAGATGCAAAAAAACCACAGCCTGAGTTAAGATTCGAAGAAACGTCATTTCGCGAATTTTAGGGTAGGGAATCCCATAACACCAAAATGGCCAAACTTCATATTTTAAAAACTATACACTTTCTCAACAAAAGCACCGAGTTGCAGTATGGTGGGGCCATAGAGTTGCGAAAGAATCAAATACTGAGTTAAGATTTAAAAAAACGACATTTAGTGAATTTTAGGGTGGGGAATCCCATAAGACCAAAATGGCCAAACTTGGAAAATTCATATTTGAAAAACCATACAGTTTATCAACAAAAGCACCGAGTTGCAATATGTTCGGGCCATAGAGATGTAAAATAACCAAACACTGAGTTAAGATTCAAAAAAACGACATTTAGCGAATTTACGGTAGGGGATCCCATAGGACCAAAATGGCCAAATTTTGAAACTTCATATTTTAAAAACTATACAGTTTATCTACAAAAGCATCGAGTTGCAGTATGGTGGGGCCATAGTGATCATATACGTAATAATACGTATGTGATAGTCATGCGAAACAACCACACCCTGAGTTAGGATTCGGAAAAACGTCATTTAGCGAGTTTTATAAGACCAAAATGGCCAAACTTTGAAAATTCACATTTTAAAAACTAAAAGCACCAAGTAGCAGTATTATTGGGCCATAGTGATGCAAAAAAACCACACCCTGACTTAAGATTCAAAAAAACATCATTTTAGGAAGGAAATCTCATAAGACCAAAATTGCCAAACTTTGAAAATTTATATTTCAAAAACTATATAGTTTATTAACAAAAGCACCGTGTTGCAGTATGGTGGGGCCATAGAGATACGAAAAAACGTGGTAGGCATTCCCCCGTGTACAGCGTGTCTGAATATAAATGTGACCCCCCTTATCTGCCTTCATGCCACAGAAACCAATAAAATATCACGATAAAAATAAATGAAAAAATAACAAAATATAATAATAATAATAAAAAACACCCAACATACTGTTCAAGACGACGAATAAACAAACTTAAGCATCACTCAACGAAAAATAAAGGGAATCATTTCTATTTAGGGCACTGTATATTTTGCAAAACCCTTATCTCTATTAAAATTTCAATGAAAAAAATCTTAAGCTTCACTCAATGAAAAATAAAGGGAACCATTTCCATCTAGGACGCTGTATATTTGGCAAAACTTTATGTCTTTAGTAACGTTACGTCGTATCCTAAATAATTTATGGTGTGTATAATGGAATAAATGTGTTTTACAGTGAACTTGAATAATAAAAATACCAAATGAAAAGAATACCAAAATATAATAATAAAAATACCAATGAAACCCAACCTCCTATTGAAGAAGATGAACAAACAAACTGAAGCATCACTCAATGATAAATAAAGGGAATTATTTCCGTTTAGGACACTCTATATTTTGTAAAATCCTTATCTCCCTTCATGTTACAAAAACCAATAGAATACCATAATAAAAATAACAAATTAAAAAAATATCAAAATATAATAATGATAACAAAAATACCAATGAAACCCAACCTACTGTTCAAGAAGACGAATAAAAAATCTTAAGCTTCACTCAATGAAAAATAAAGGGAACCATTTCCATCTAGGACGCTGTATATTTGGAAAAACTTTATGTCTTTAGTAACGTTACGTCGTATCCTAAATAATTTATGGTGTGTATAATGGAATAAATTAGTTTTACAGTGAACTTGAATAATAAAAATACCAAATAAAAAGAATACCAAAATATAATAATAAAAATACCAATGAAACCCAACCTCCTATTAAAGAAGATGAACAAACAAACTTAAGCATCACTCAATGACAAATAAAGGGAATTATTTCCGTTTAGGACACTGTATATTTTGTAAAATCCTTATCTCCCTTCATGTCACAAAAACCAATAAAATACCATGATAAAAATAACAAATTAAAAAAATATCAAAATATAATAATGATAACAAAAATACTAATGAAACCCAACCTATTATTCAAGAAGACGAATAAAAAATCTTAAGCTTTCCTCAATGAAAAATAAAGGGAACCATTTCCATCTAGGACGCTGTATATTTGGCAAAACTTTTTGTCTTTAGTAACGTTACGTCGTATCCTAAATAATTTATGGTGTGTATAATGGAATAAATGTGTTTTTCAATGAACTTGAATAATAAAAATACCAAATGAAAAGAATACCAAAATATAATAATAAAAATACCAATGAAACCCAACCTCCTATTGAAGAAGATGAACAAACAAACTTAAGCATCACTCAATGACAAATAAAGGGAATTATTTCCATTTAGGACACTGTATATTTTGTAAAATCCTTATCTCCCTTCATGTCACAAAAATCAATAGAATACCATAATAAAAATAACAAATTAAAAAAATATCAAAATATAATAATGATAACAAAAATACCAATGAAACCCAACCTACTGTTCAAGAAGACGAATAAAAAATCTTATGCTTCACTCAATAAAAAATAAAGGGAACCATTTCCATCTAGGACGCTGTATATTTGGCAAAACTTTATGTCTTTAGTAACGTTACGTCGTATCCTAAATAATTTATGGTGTGTATAATGGAATAAATGTGTTTTACAGTGAACTTAATGAGCTCTAAAAAGTCCTCAAGAGTATAGTAAATCTGTGCATGCCTTATCCAGCAATAAAAGGAAAAAACTCGGCAAGTATATAAAGAGCTGAGTAAATGGAATAAAAGCGACATTAGTCACTGAGGTTTTATGCTAAATTATGAAACTTTATTACTACTATGAGAACTCGCAAGCCCAGTAATCCGTAATAATCCCTTTCAAAAATTTCTATTGGCAATGTTTTATTAAAAATATTTGTATTTTATCGAAATACGTAACTGATTCTGTACCTTGTTAAAATTAAGTATTAACAAGAAGATCAGCACTATTATTGGTGGCTATCCAACCATGCACATGGTAATTTTGCAGGACTCGCTGAAAAGTTGTTGAGAAATGTTAAGAAATAGATATAGACGGATCTAAAACAAGAAATGGTGTGTTTGCGGAAGTGACGGGGTAACATGCTGAAATATCAGTAGCCTTCGGAAACTTATCAATCACATTTTAAGTGGAGTGAAAAGTGGGACTGCATGCAATAGAGGTAAGCGCTAGAGAGATTGCCGAAGGCGCTTCTCAATATTACTCTACAAGCATTGCTCACACAAAATTCAATCTAAACTATTTCAGAAGTACCTACAAATCCTGCTACAGGTCGGTTGGAACCCACCAATCTTCTTTAAGTGCCAGGCCATACGGAGGTTAAGAGCAATGAGAACGTAGTCAGGCGAAAGCAAAATTTTCGCTGGTTGGACCGGCGCAGTTTCCGACTTCGGCTTACCTAGAGCAAGAGTTATGAAAAAAAAAGAAAAGTGCGTCATTAGAAAGGAGAAACACCATTAGAGACACTGGGTTAAAAACATTCCAAAACCGCTCTAAATCAGCCAGACAAGCTTAGAAGATATGGGTGAAAAAGTTTAATCCAAGAGAAACGGGTAATTTTGCAGGACTGGCTGTAGTTGCCAATAAATTACAAGTCATCCAAATACAGTTTTGACACACCCTTTAAGATTCTTTTAATCAAAGGCGGAGAAACGATAAGCCATAGGCATAGACGGATCTAAAACAAGAAATAGTGTGTTTGCGGAAATGATGGGGCAACGTGCTGAAATATCAGTAGCCTTCGGAAACTTATCAATCACATTTTAAGCGGAGTGGAAAGTGGGACTGCATGCAATAGAGGTAAGCGCTAGAGAGATTGCCGAAGGCGCTTCTCAATATCATCTCTACAAGCATTGCTCACACAAAATTCAATCTAAACTATTTCAGAATTACCTATAAACCTTGCTATAGGTCGGCGGAACCCACTAGTCCTCCCTAAGGGCTAGGCCATACAGAGGTTAAGAGCAACGTGAAAGCAGTCAGGCGAAAGCAAAATTTGCGCTGGTTGGACCGGAGCGGTGTCCTGCTTCGGCTTACCTAAAGCAACAGTTATGAAAGAAATAGGAGAGTGCGTCTTTATAAAGGAGATACACCACTAGAGACACTGGGACAAAAACATTCCAAAACCGCTCTTAATCAGCTAGACAAGCTTAGAAGACACGGATTAAAAAAGTTTAATCCAAGAGAAACGGGTAATTTTGCAGGACTGGCTGATGTTGCCAACAAATTACAAGTCACCCAAATACAGTTTTGACATACTCTTTAAGGTTCTTATATCAACGGGGAAGAAAACAAGAAATGGTGTGTTTGCGGAAGTGATGGGGCAACGTGCTGAAATATCAGTAGCCTTCGGAAACTTATTAATCACATTTTAAGTGGAGTGGAAAGTGGAACTGCATGCAATAGCCGTAAGCGCTAGAGAGATTGCCCAAGGCGCTTCTCAGCATCATCTCTACAAGCATTGCTTACACAAAATTCAATCAAACTATTTCAGAATTACCTACAAACCCTGCTACAGGTCGGTGGAACCCACCAGTCTTCTTTAAGTGCCAGGCCATGCGGAGGTTAAGAGCAATGAGAACGTAGTCAGGCGAAAGCAAAATTTGCGCTGGTTGGACCGAAGCAGAGCCCTGCTTCGGCTTACCTAAAGTAACACTTGCGAAAAAGACAGGAGTGTAAGTCGTTAGAAAGTAGAGACACCACTGGTGACCTCGGAACAAAGCTAGAAGACCGCAGCCCCTGGCACTAAACATGTGTAATTACAGGGCTACAATCCAATACCGACTCAACAAAGTTATGAATAGAGTACTTATTGAAATTAAGTAACATATCGAGTTGCTTTCTCTGTGGTATTGGAAACGACACTTAAATTAAATCTGCTACTGCCAAAAAACTAGTCAGAAAATACCTTATTAGTGACATTTAGGTTGGATTAAGACAAAATAGAATTACTGATTCGCAATGAAGGGGCGGCCTTTGCACTAATGATATTCGAACCTTACCTAAGCCCATTTATTAATTTAGCTATATGATATTCCTTATAAATCAATTAACCTTTAATGGATAGATTTAAGCCAAATGGTAACTTATTAAACGAAATAATGCACCACCATTTAAAGCACTACACTCTTTCCGGTGCTGATACGGTAGCAGAAACCCTTGACGACGTGAATTACCAATCATTACATAACTTAACATAACACGGCAGAGCCATCTGTCCGCTGGTGTTATTAAGTTTGTTGGGTTGCATATCTATAAAAGTTGTGTAACCATTGGAATTACATACTACGAAAATGAATTACAATTACCTAAGTAGTATGGTATCTACTTAAAAAGCTCTGCGGCAAACATTTCAAACACAATCTGGTAATCTAATATGTAGAATTAAAACAAGCAAAACTACAAATCCTTTAAACTAGTGTGAACAAAACAAAAAAAGATTCCACATAATTTTATGAAATCCAAATGCGAAAGATCCACATGGAAATATGAGCTGGGAAATCAGAAGAAAATTTAAGTCACCCTGTAAATTTTTAAGTGTAGACATGTCCGTCGATATGTTCGTGAAAAATGAATCTCAGCAAAGGAAGGGTGTGGCCGTTTCCATAAGGAATATTAATCAAAGCAATTAGGCTAACACGCCGCTAGGTCGTTTATCTCCATGTTTATCGCTTATTATCGTGCTCGATGTACTCCCTTGTCTAAGTATCATGGATTAGGGTTAAAAACTTCAAGTAAAAAATAAACTTACTTTGGGGCTAAAATATTACTGAAATATATGAAACAGAAACAGTGTGGTATAAATTCGAGGGCTGTCTTTTATATTTTGCATATAGGAATATAGAGGGCGACACTGATCGAATGTTGTTACTCAAACTTAACCTTGATCTTTACCTAACCTAAATTTAAAACGTAAGTGCGATAAATAATATAGTTTTAAAGCTACATTGAATTATTTAAGTTGACAAATCAAAAAATGGAATTAGACCGAGAACATTTTTGGGCTCAAACTTTTTACAACTTTCGAAAGAAATCATCTCAACAAGAATGCCTTGCCGAGTTGTTTTCTGTTTTCGGTAATAAAGACAGTCGACAGTTTTTCGTTGGTATGATAATTCAAGCATAGCATTAGCCTTAGCGACGATCCAAGGCCAGGTGCACCAAAAACAGCTGTCATCCAAGAAAACATCGATGCTGTGCGCATGCTCATCATAGAAATTATCATGGAAGATCGGCATGTCATGAGATTAAGGCTTCATTGGAGATTTCAAAGACAATTAAAAAAAATTTGCATGAAGAATCAGGAGTAAGAAAATTAGTTTCCCGCATACATGTAGTAAATGTATCTTTGCAAGAATATTCATCAAAAACTCTATGTAAGAGTTTCTTATTAAACTTGGTATAAAGCCTAAAAAATCAATTAAGCCTTCAAGCGATGCTGTTGCTTTAATAAAATATTTTCTTTTTCAATTTTTTAAAATTTAGGTTTAATTTCGACACAAATTGTACATGCACATTTCAGCATCATGAGAATAAGCAATTATGCACTTTACAAACGAGTTACACCTGGAAGACTTAAGGATTAATAAAGCTTAAACAGTATATTTGTAATATTATAACCGATTCGCGGCAGCGCATCTGCTGCATCATTAGATTTTCCTGGCCGATAAATTGTATCATATTAATAACATGAAAGTTTCGAACATTATTGCATAATTTTGTCGTTCTTGATTACGCTGGAGTAATTATTGTTGAACGTAAAAGGCACTGATTTTTGATCAGTTCTTGAGTTAAATCGTCTCCTACTAAAAATTTCCCAAGTCCTTCAACACAGGTCTAATTCTAATGGTGGGTGTGCTTTCGGGCTGTTCGGCCGTCGTCGTTGGAAATTCGTTCTCGACGTTTCGCCATCTCGAGTGGATGGCATCTTCAGGAGATGTTGACTGTTTGTCGGCTTCTCGAAGACTGGTGGTTAGTCTGTCGCGGGCGCAGGTTATATACGCTATGATGGGCGGGGCGTATATCAGAGCTGGTCGGTGATTGGTCACTTTCCCCAGATTCAGTTTTGTTGCTATAAGCGAGCCGTTTAGTGTTTTTAAGAACCGGTACCCATGTTCTGTTAATTTTAAGAGTTTCTTCAGATCTGTTGAAGTTCTGCTGGTGTTTATGAATTTCGATTGCTTCTCTAAAGAGTCTTGGATAGTATAAAGAGGAGGCGCAGAGAACTTGTGTGTCTTCGAATTTTATTCGGTGGTCTTCATTGTTTAGTGTGTGGTCTGCAACTGCGGATTTTTCCGTATGTCCGAGTCGACAGTTGGCTTTGTGTTCTTTGATTCTTGTGTTTACGGACCGTTTGGTTGTTCCGATGTAGACACTTCCACAGGTACAGGGAATGCGGTATACCCCCGAAGAACTTAGTGGGTTCCTTATATCCTTCGCATTCCAGTACTAACATTTTGTTTTCATTAGCTTAAAATATTTAAACACCGTCACATAATTTTGTCGTTCTTGATTACGCTGGACTAATTATTGTTGTACGTAAAAGACAGTAATTTTTGATCAGTTCCTGATTTAAATCATCTACCAGTACAAATTTCCTAACTTCCTTAGTCCTTCGACATAGGTATAAGTTTCTTTCACAATAGAAGGATGTTTCTGGTCTCCCAGCATCACTAAGTGTAGTAGCAATAGCAATTCATAGGCAAGGCACCTGTTTCCATGAAAGATTTAAAGACCATCGCATAATTTTGTCGTTCTCGATTACCCTGAACTAATTATTGTTGAACGTACAAGACACAAATTTTTTATCAGTCCCTGATTTAAATCGTCTGCCTATTAAAAGTTTCCTAACTTCATAAGTCCTTCGATATAGGTATAAGTTTCTTTCACAAAGAAGGATATTTTCTTTCAGAATCCGTTAGAGTGCCAGAAAAAAATGCAACAATAGCAAAATCATAGGCAAGGGACCTGTTTCCAATACTAACATTTCGTTTTCATTAACAGTCCATTAGTGTGAATTTGCTTTTCCTTAGTTCTTTAAAATCAAATACTAACTTTAAACTAAGCGAAAGTATTTTACAGTAAACAACTCTTATTTTTTCAGAAAACTTTTTGATTTATTTAGAATACCTAATGTGAAAATATTCCAAGAGCTCTTTGAAGACTTTTAATATTTTAAAAGAGACTTTATTCTCTCTGAATCAGGTTTAATTCTATGATTTTATACCGTGTGACCAAGATATGTTGATTTATTAAAATTACATTTTTAAGGTTTTACTCAAACCATAAAAAAATCTTAACTTGGAAGAAAGTGAAATCAAGGAACGAAAACTTGGAAAAGAAGTTTCAGCCAGAACCCGAACCCGAAACCTCTAGTATGGGAGCGTTCGTTAGAAAATAACAAGGTAGAAGGCTGTCAATTTGGAGAAAGTAATCATCAACAGTTGCTCGTAATAAGGCTTCGTCATGAACTTCAATATGCTCGCCTGTCCACGTGACAGAATTTTACGCTACTATTGGTTGAAGGAACGTCAAATTATGTTGTATTTGCCATTGTTTAATTACAAAATTAAACAGATTTTCTTTTTTTACCAATTTTCATAAATCTTCATTTTTAATTAAATTTATTATTTAAACATAGGTGATCTTGAGAAATTAGGTTTTAATAACATAAACTAACCTTCTCAAGTTTACCTATTTAAATTATATAAATTATTTAGTTTATAAAACAACACATTATATGGAATTTTATATTTTATAATTTATCACGAACCATAACAATTTTTGAATATAAAAAGAGAGGATTTATCTCAATAAAGCAGATTCAACATTTGATAGTTGTTCTCACTATACCTACTTAGTTTACTGTACCATAAGCCTTCTTGGTCATTGCAGGGAGTGAGGCTGCTCCCTGGCAGTAAACTTTTACTTTAGTCCCGCTGCTTAACCAAGCCGAGTTAAGCAAGTGTAATTGTCAAGCACAGCTTGCACATTGGTCCTTCGAGGAAAGAAACCACCGCCGACGCCCGTAAGAAGAACACCACTACAGCCCAACCGTCCACTAGAGCGACCTTCCACCTACGAGAAAGTCCGTCCACCTGCCTGTACGACTGTCCGTACACTTGTCCTGTCCGAAGCCACTACGAAAGAGAGCTTCAACCAGAGCGACCTTCCCCGAGAAAGTCCATCCATTCTACAAGCGTCGAAAAACCGTCCACCTGCCCGTACGACTATCCGTACACTTGTCCTGTCCGAAGCCACTACTCAAGAGAGCTTCAACCAGAGCGACCTTCCACGAGAAAGTCCGTCCATTTTACAAGCTGCAAAAAGCTGTCCACCTAACAGTACGACTACCCGTACACTTGTCCGAAGCCACTATTCAAGAGAGCTTCAACCAGAGCGACCTTCCACGAGAAAGTCCGTCCATTTTACAAGCTGCAAAAAGCCGTCCACCTGACAGTACAACCAGCCGTACACTTGTCCGAAGCCACTATTCAAGAGAGCTTCAACCAGAACGACTTTCCACGAGAAAGTCCGTCCATTCTACAAGCTGCAAAAAGCCGTCCACCTGACAGTACTACTATCCGTACACTTGTCCGAAGTCCCTATTCAAGAGAGCTTCAACCAGAGCGACCTTCCACGAGAAAGTCCGTCCATTGTACAAGCGTCAAAAAGCCGTCCACAGCCCGTACACCTGTCCTGTCCGAAGCTACTACGCAGGAGAGCTTCAACCAGAGCGACCTTCCACGAGAAAGTCCGTCGATTCTACAAGCATTAAAAAGCCGTCCACCTGCCCGTACGATTGTCCGTATACTTGTCCTGTCCGAAGCCGCTACGCAACCTTCATAATTAACAGGCCAACACCAACATAAACAAAAAAAATCATTAAGAAGAAACCAGTACAAGCGCCAACCAACCACAATGATAGGAAAAAATCTAGAAAGAATATTGCTAGAAAGACAGCTAAGAAGATACAAAATGGGCTCACACCTTCTAGATGGCCTTCTAGACATACATATAATGGAGTATGCGTCAGCACAAGAACTAAAAAAGCTCCTACTGCATGCCGAAGATGTACTTGAATTTTCACAAGCGATTAAAGTCAATTGGGAGCCAATAATCATAAACATAATTTACAAGAAATGGGATGTCGAGACGCACATTTTACACCATGAATGGGTAAACTACGAACTAGGCAGATTGCCCACATTGAACGAAGTCCTTCAGTACGTAATTAAAAGAATCGAAGAGTTGAGCAAGAGCCCATCAGCTGATTTTAAGTACAGTGAAATTTTTCAGATTCCAAACGTCATTATGGATCATTTAGATGATATCCGAGACATACCAAGTATGGATGAAGAAACAGTTAAAGAATTACAACAGCTTTATGAGATGAGCCGTCAGTGCCTTAGAGACATTCAAACCTCTGGGCAAAATACAGAAACTTGGGACCTACCATTGATGAAAGTATTGTCAAAGAAACTGACGCTTAAACTAGAAAAATCGTACCATAGTTGGTTCGAAGGGTTTCAAAACAAAATTCCCACAATAGAAGACTTTTTTAATTTTTTGAAAAAAGAAATGTATACACTCAATTCAAGAATCAAAGGCTCAATTCCAGAATCGAAGGCTCAAACTCAACAAACTGAAAAAGAACAGAACTTAGAATGTTACCCAGATCATGTATATCAGAACAAAAAATATGCTCAGATAACTCCAGTCATCTTGGTTATACAAGACGAAACCTTTGTAAGAGACACGAAAATTCAGCATGTCAAATTAAATAGCAAAGTAAATAAAGTCCTCAATTTAAAGCCAAAAAGAAAATTGGTGCCTATCCTGTGCTCAACCAGGAATACCTTCAAAATAAAAAGCAAGTCCAAACAGTACCAAAAGTCAAGAAGACATATTAAAGAGAAGAAAACTTTTAAACAAAAAACAAGAATCCTTATTAGAAAGAAATCCCAAAAGAAGAAACATTCCAACTCAAAATTTACTGAAGAGGCGGAAGGACAATGGCAAAAAAGTCATAAACCTTTTGCCATTGTAAATATTATGCAACAAAACATTTTTAAATTCTTGCCGCCCAATTTACAATTTCTTCATGGCACTTACAATAGTAAGGGAATAACAACAATAACAAAAATAGATCATAATATTTTGCAACAGCAACAATTTGTCGCCACAGCGAAAAGTTCGACGACGTACGATGACCGCAAAATCCAAACACAACCGATGCCTAATAGATACATTGTCAGCAGTTTTAAGAAACTGACCCACCTTATAAAGCAGCAGTACCTATTTCGATACCTACCTACCATATCATCAGCATTATTCAACCTGTGGTCCCTACAGTCACCCGTTCTGGAGAGGGGAAAATGTTTAATTACAAAATTAAACAGATTTTCTTTTTTTACCAATTTTCATAAATCTTCATTTTTAATTAAATTTATTATTTAAACATAGGTGATCTTGAGAAATTAGGTTTTAATAACATAAACTAACCTTCTCAAGTTTACCTATTTAAATTATATAAATTATTTAGTTTATAAAACAACACATTATATGGAATTTTATATTTTATAATTTATCACGAACCATAACAATTTTTGAATATAAAAAGAGAGGATTTATCTCAATAAAGCAGATTCAACATTTGATAGTTGTTCTCACTATACCTACTTAGTTTACTGTACCATAAGCCTTCTTGGTCATTGCAGGGAGTGAGGCTGCTCCCTGGCAGTAAACTTTTACTTTAGTCCCGCTGCTTAACCAAGCCGAGTTAAGCAAGTGTAATTGTCAAGCAAAGCTTGCACAGCCATAAAATATAAAAAGGGTAAAACATGTTTGTGGCCTTGTAAAATCTATATAACAAACAAAAAACTAAAAAAGTATATACCCTAATATTTCCTAAAACACATAAAATATATTTTGCCTCAGACACACAAAACGAAACCTTATTCTTTATAAAAGCAAAAACATTTACGTATCTTTCATTATTTTCTTTTGTTTATTACAAGATTTTTTATTTTCTTTTGTCTGGATCTGATCTGATCCAGTAACGTCAAAGAATTAAAGCAAAACAAAATCCATAGAAGCAAAATATTATATAAAATACAAATATTATTACAATATCTCCTCTGTTTGAAAAAAGTTTTTTATTTTGTTTTATCTGGATTTGATCTGATTCAGTAAATTATAGAATCAAAGCAAAATCCAGAGATTATTATTAATCACTTAACTTTTTCCTATTTCAAATTACACCCGAAATTATAGCTGGTTAAAAAGTCACTTGTTTTCTTTTCAAATTTCAAAATTGCAACACCTAAATTCACACAAAAATTTGGCGTATCAGGCTAAAACAAATTAAATCAATCAATGTTGACTGTACTAATTTACCAATACGTGTTAGTCAAATTTCAGGGCCCACATTCTGTGTACTAGAGACTTCCATAGTGATATTTTATGTTACCTTCTAATTGCGAAATATAGAAAGAGAGGACGACATTTCGTTAGGTTACAATCCCTTGGTTAGATATAAGAAGTCTACGTTGAAAAGTACAAAGTACTGGTTAATAGAAAAGAAAGCATTCAAAATTGATATCAATACATAATTATTGTTAAACAGTGTGTTTCAACAAAAACTTTTTCGGGTATTTTTTGATGGATACGACAATTTTGTTAAAATAGGGCACTTTTTGGCTATCTTCACGAATCACGAAGAAAGGATTAACAAAAAAAACATATCAACAATAAATGCAATACAACTTTAAGATAGTGTTTGAGCCTTTTACGCAAAAAACTTCTTTTCATCAGCTTTCTCCTTATTTTTCAGTAGCCACCGAGTATGTAGATATATAATTTCTAGCACTAATGTTTGTTCCAAGATTGAGTGAAAATGATGGAGTAGAAAATAAAAAGAGGTGCGAACGGAAATGATATGTCTGCGAAATGTTTTCAGTTTGATGTAGTGTCTGAATGCAAAGGGGAGAATAGATTTATCAATTTAATTTAACATTACAAGGCGTTAAAGAAAATATGTATACAAGGTGTTTCGACCCCTTTTTTGGATGTTCTTGTCACACGAATGGACAGGAAAATTCAAACCACTGTATATAGGAAAAATACACACACGGGACGGTACTTAAATTTTAAGTTTAATCATTCTGTTGCTACAAAGCAAAGAGTTATATGAAGTTTGTATTTAAGAGACGTAAGTATTTGTAGTAATAATGAAGAATTAACCACAGAAATTAACAACATTAAAAAGGACCTAAAACAGAATGGTTATTCCGAGAAATTAATAAGCTCAACCATCTCTAAAATTAAAAACAAACCAAATGTAGCACATTCTTAAAATAATAATTCATTAGGTGTTATTACCATTCCATATGTTCAAGGGATTTTAGAAAATCTAGGACGAATAGCCAAACACTATAATATAAAAACAGTATTTTCATCGGGAAATGCGATAAGGAGTTTTGTAACTAAAACAAAACCAGAAAATCCCGCAAATGATAAGGAATGTATTTACCAAATCCCGTGTAAGTGTGGTAAATCAAATGTAGGTGAAACGAAACGCCCTCTTCAGGTTAGAGTAAATGAGCATCTAAAAAGTTAGGGGATATTGAAAAATCCAGTTTAGCGGATCATGTATGGTCAAATGATCACAGGATTCAATGGTCAGAAGCTAAAGTTTTGCATAAGGAGTCGCATTATCGAAAACAAAAGTTTATTGAAGCTACGTGTATAATACAGAATAAAGAAGTTTTTAGTCAACCAAGCACTGTAGTAGAGTAGACTGGATTGTTTAGTTTACAATTGAAAACGGTTAGAAATAATTACTAGCCAAAACGTCATGTTTAAAATAAATGAAGACAATGGAAGTTAAAAATTGTGTTTCTACTCAGTGATTGTCTACGAGTTTCAAATAAAAACCCCTTTTTCTTCTCTTATTATGTTTGTTACCAAAAGTTGTATACAAGAAAGTTGCCTAAATTTCTACAATCGTTTGAAAATTATGTTTTAAATATGTCAAATATCCAGATGCCAGATAGTTTTGGGGGGGGGGGCACCCTATGATGCCACATTTTATGCTATTTTGCTTTTTTATTTATGAAGTATTATAAAAATTTTAGGCTTGGGGGATATGCGCCTAGGCAAATATCATCTGCAAACATATACATATCACTTGCATAACAATATCAAAAATGTAAAATATTATATCTATACCATAATATCAATTTCCTGAGACATAGCTTATTTGCTAGTACTCAGCATAGAAATAATAGGTATATTATTGTGATAAGAAATAAGGAATCTAAAAATCTAATAAACTAGCACGCCACTTTTGAATTAAGAAATCTGCTTTGACATTGCCATGACATTCATATTGGGAGAAAAAGGGAAGGGGTGACATTTATGGTGAGAAACATTTGATTTAAAAAATCTACTTTGACGTTGCCATGACATTCATATTGGGAGAAAAAGGGAAGGGGTGACATTTATGGTGAGACACCCTGTACAGCGTGTCCCATTTTCGATAAGATTAAATTCAAAGAGCGATCTGCCGATTTCAACTGAGCTCATTTTTTGTTAATTCAATTTTTTTTCTCTAATGCAAGCGATTGTAAAAAATTTCATAATTTCAACTAAACAACAAAAAAAAATCATTTGTCTTGGTTATTTTACAAGACATTTCAATTCTGGAAAACATATTTATGTTAACGTTCTTTGAGGAAACAAATAACGCCTTAAATTTTTGACATACGTGTAGGTTTAATGCGGACCTTTTTTTAATAAAAATTGTTTTGCGATTGTGTAATAAAATCAAACATCATGTCCAAAATTTGACAGCATCAGGGATAAAAGTGAAAATAATATAAAAAAAATTCAAAAACAAGACGTAAAAACCTAAAAACTGAATAAACTCCAAAAGTGCAAAAAATAGCATATTAACCTCAATCAATGGTTAAAAATTTGTGTTGTTTTCAGTTTACCCATGCTTAGTTATAGCCCTGATTTTTACTCTAAAAGCCGACAGGATAGCTAAATTAAGAAAAAATAAGTTACGTGAGGACACGTTGACTATATAAGTTAGGTTAGGTTTTGTCCGTGAGCATTGTTAGAGATATATATCCAACATTATGGACTGTGAGATTTTCAATGGGACTCAATTTTTTTGCGTCCGTTGCTCCGTTTTGCGGATGGACGGTGTCATGTGTTGCGTCATAGATTAATAAAATACTCGTTTCTGGTTGTGTGATTGATGTTCCACACATTAAAACGTCACGATGGCATGACAACTAGGCGGCGCATGCGCAAAAGATTACAAAAGTGTGTAAAGAAACAACGCAAACAATTTTCCGTGGCTAAGCGGGTATAGAAAGATGTTGTTTCTCGTGTATTTTTCCGTGGACAGCTGTACATTCACGGGGGTCCAAAATCTAAGTGTTGACACTTAACTGTTTCGTCCTTAAAGGACTCTTTAGAACACTGCATATGGTTAATGTGACATTTTTGTAAAGCTGAAAAGGTGGTATATATGCTACCGGACAAACCCGATTTTAGGATAAACTAGTTTTTCCTAGGCCAAACCAGTTTATCCGAAGAGCGATAGGATGAACTAGTTTGTAGTAACTGATTTGTCTTTGTCTAAACTATTGCGGACCGATTACAAAAGTAACGTTTTTACTACTAATTAAAGAAATACTATTATTACAAACATGTTTACTAATTTTTATTATTTACTTACTTGTTATTACATGTCAAACTATTATGGCATTTCGAGTTGCAGAGATCGTTATTTTTCTTGCAAAGGCATCGGTTCAGTTTAGTTAGGTTCGGTTCGGTTCGGTTCGGTTCGGTTCGGTTTGGTTCGGATTCACATCCTCTAGGATTCCGGGTAGGAAGTCAGGAAAGTTTTTTTTTTAAGAAAATTATATCCATATGGTGGGCAGAATTTCCGCCTTTGCAAGAACCGAACCGAACCAAACCTTCTCTGCAACTCGAAATGCCATAATAGTTTGACATGTAATAACAAGTAAATAATAAAAATTAGTAAACATGTTTGTAATAATAGTATTTTCTTTAATTAGTAGTACAAACGTTACTTTTGTAATCGGTCCGCAATAGTGTAAACAAGGACAAATCAGTTATTCCTAACCATAATTAATTTATTTCAGGAAAAACCAGTTTAGCCTAGGATAAACTAGTTCATCCTATGCTCTTCGGATAAACTGGTTTGGCCTAGGAAAAACTAGTTTATCCCAAAATCCGGTTTGTCCGGTAACATATACAATCCTTACGATATTGGTAAGAGAAATAAAAAATATTGCCTGCGATACCATATACTTAGTAGGTTAATAGACTGTTTAAAATTCTGTGGGATTTTTGAGGTTGCTCTACGGGGCCAAGATGAGTCTGAAACTGGTGCTAATCCGAGCAATTTGCGCATGTAAAAGAAGGGCGAATAGACTTTATCTATAAACAAATAAACTAAAAACTACACCAAGTAGCTGCTTGTTTGTAAAATGCTAAAATAAAATTGTTTAGGTAAGTTTTTTATCTCCTTTTCCATGCAATATAAATTTCTCCCCCTCCAATTTATAACGAGTGATTACTAAATATGAATATGAATGCCGATTTCAGTTTGCTTGACTTATTTATGCTAGTCGTCATACTACGTAATTTTAAATGCGAAGATTAAACCCTCATGTCTTTTTAACAAGAAAATGACATAAAAATCGGCTGCTCCCGACACTTAATCTTCGTCATAAAAAGGCCGCTTCAAGAGGACATGTAAAATATACACCTACCTACATAAGCCGTGATTCCTGCGTGGAATTTGATATGAGTCCCCATCGAAAAAATGTCCGTATTCAGTGGCGGCAGCTACAGGGACGACAACGGGCAGTGCCCTCCCAAAACTAGACAACAAATAGTTTGATTTATTTAAAAAAAGTTAAATCTTCCCTTACGACATAATTGTCTAGTTCTTTTTATTATCTGTGGTTAACAACAAGCGATTAATTGAGTGAACATTTTTAGCGTAATAAAGTACAAGCCGGCAGCGCCGCGCTGGGCAAGGTTCAATGGGTGTTCTCGAGCGGGGGCGGGAGGAATGTTTGTTTTAGTTCACGTCGGCCATATTCATCATGCGAAAACGTTCGTTGCCCTTTCTGCGTGTTGCCGGTTCTATCCTTAATGAAGACGTTTTTGTTATCGTTTGTTTATAAAATGGAAATAAATACCATCGATTACATAATTAACTGTGCAAATTTAAATACGTTGACATATGAACTTCGATTCTTCCGACCTAAAAATTAACCAAAATTTTAGTATAAGTAATGCCGAGGGCTGTTCCAAAAAAACTTACAAAAGAAAATTTAATAAAAAATTATAGGATGCTGAAAACTGGTTGTGCGGTTGTGAAAAAAGAAATGCTTTATTTTGCTTTATTTGTTTTGTTATGAACAATCCACGAAATGATCCTGCGTAGGTGGCAAAACGAATGTGTGATATCAAGCACTTTAGTAAAAAGTTAAAAAGACACAAAGTAAGTGGTATTCATTTAAATAACCACATAGAATTTTCTATGCTAGGCAAGACTGATATTAGGTGTCAATTGAATAGTGCCTATAGGCAAAGTTTTTTAATCTCATTTTTCATGCAATTTAAATTTCAGCCCCCCCAATTTATAACGTCAACAGCCACCACTGTCCGTATTTTAAGAAAATACCAGGATGTAAGCCTGTGGTGTCGCAAAAAAACAATGGTTGTTGACTTAATTTCTTTTGGGTCACAAAATCAGTATTTTTAAAAACATGCACAATAACGTGTTTAACACGTTAAAAACGCGTAAGAAAAAAAAAACCTTGATTTTAAAAGCTGCTAGAAAAAAACGTTTAATTTCATATATGAGCTTAATAGGTCATTCATTAACGTTATAAAAAATAACGTTGATAAAATTATTGTGTGTGACCACACGGCAGAAGTGTAAACTTCAACAAGGCGAAATTAATAATACTGGCCCATAACATATTTTGCAAAGCGGACCGAACCGACCTCTTCTGTGTACTGGCCTTCATCTGCATCATCATATCGCTCGCTGAATGTTTCTCAAGCCGGGCTCAAACGACTCGTGTACTTGGCAAATACATAATTATTTGCGTACTTGGCAAGTAACAATTATTCGCCAAGTAAACGAGTCGTTTGATCCCGCTATAGACAAGTATTGTATTGGCAAGTGTACGAATAATCGTGAGCCCTTTGACTCGGCCCATTTTTACCGACCACAAATAGAAAACCAACGAGTGACAAATAATTGTACAAGTAACACACTCATACGACATGGCAAGTATACGCAAGTAACAATTATTCGCCAAGTAGGTACACGAATCGTTTGATCCCGGCTTCACAGTTAGTCGACTCGAGCCGATTTCACCCGAATGAGCGTTACACAGCTGAGCCTGACGGTTCAGTTCAATTCACTACCCACAAAAACTGCTAAACGCGTCTAAAGAAGTTTACACTTCAACGGCGTTGTAATAACGCCATCATCAAATCAAAAGAGCAATGTCTTTACGTTATTTTTAAGTGAATTCTAATTAGATTTTTATCAACGTCAAAATCACATTAGGTTCGCGCCTTTTCTACACGAATTTTAAAACGCGACTTGCATGGCATCTCTACTTTGTAGAGATGGAAAGTTTGCGAACGAACTAGAAAAATGAACTAGTTGATTTGACAAGCAGTGGCGTGTCGTATAGGGGGCCAAGGGGGGCGCACAACCCCCCCCCCTCTGCGCTTGGCGCCCTTGGCGTCCTTTGAGAAAAAAATAGAATAAACTAAATTTAAAGCAAAAACAAATGGTGCTTCCTCCCCCCCGCCCTTTTATCCACGACACGCTGGTACTAATAAGTGAATTCCGGCGCTCGTTCAGTCGATTAGTCGAACAGTGTTGCCACCTCTACCGATTTTTCGGTAGATCCACCGATTTAGCCTTTTACTTTACGATATACCGAATTACCATAGTTTTCTACCGATTTTTTTTTTTGATAAAATCTTGTTTTTTTTTTGATAAAATATTCTTTTTATGTAAGATCCTTTGTAGAATAAAAATGTTATTTCAAGCCATTGTCTTTAAAAGTGTATTTATGGCGCCATCTCTTGGATTTTGCGATATACTCAGCCGGCAGCCACAAGCGGCATTAAAGATCACGCTATTATAAAAGAATGATGCGAGAAGCGATTCGATTGGCTCCGACTTTGTGAATCCCCTGAGTTTACTTGCCAGTAAATTGAATGATTCCCAGAAAATTACTGCTCACACGATTCTAGCGATAGTTTTCCAGCACTGCTTGCTAAGATGATTAAAAAATCTACCGAAATCTACCGTTTTTTCTCGAAGCCTTCTACCGAAGACCTCAGGGTCGAGGGTGGCAACGCTGTAGTCGAATCACCTGTTTCGTTGCATTGAGTGGCATGCTCAAGCTACAACGAACTGAACTATTTAAAATTTTGATTTAATTACGGAAAATTAAGGAACTGCTAGCCTAATACGACGTCTACGACTAGTTCATTAAAATGAACTGCTAAGCACATCTCACGTGCTTTGGCTTCTAAACTCCAAAAACCAGTTAATGAACTGATCCTTCACGATCACGACGCATCAGTTATTAACCTGATACAGACACGTTAACATTGTGTGAAAGTGTTTACGGTTGAAAAATGCTATTTAGCTTTAAAAGAAAACATAATGTATGTATAGAGATTTTGTCTGGCATGGAGGGCCATTTTTAAAATTGTTTTGAAGTGTTGTAGTCTTAAACTAGTCTTTTAGAACTTCTTTTCGCGTCATTTTTAAGTTAAAAAAAATTATTTAAAAAAAACGTGACAAAAAAAGACACAGAAAGTTATTACTTTTAACAAGTCCTTATCTAGAGGGCTTTTAGAACACGCTTTCGCGCCGTTTTTTGACTAAAAAACATATAGAGAAAAAAACATGACAAAATAATACGCAAAAAGTTAGTAGGTTTAAGAAGTCTTAATCTAGTGGCGTTTTAGAACATGTGGAGAACTTTTCAAGTGTGAATTTGGCACAGGAAAATAACGTTGTTTGTTTTTAAGTTATCTTTAAGTATGTAGATTTAACATAACAAATATTACATGGTAGGTTGTTTTCTAGTAAAAAATACCTTTATTATTTTTGTTCGCGTTAATTTAACGTTGATGTGATTGAAATTTATGTTTATTTTATTATCATTAAACTTAAACACAAACAGCATTACAATAATTATAACAAATGGTGGCAAATTTTAACTTTAGTAGATAGTAATAATTGTGTTTGCTAAAAATCGTTGTCACTTGCTTTCCACAACATTTTTTAATCCAGCGCTATAATTGTCAATTTCAACATAACCTCAAATTAAGATATTTTGTTTGGAAGAAAGTCTATTTTTTAAACATAGTTAAAACACTTGCATCTTTATGATAGAACCTAAAAAGTATAAGGGCCACAAGGGCAAAATTGAGCTCAAAAATCAAAAAACCATATTTTATTCCCTCCAATACAAAGTTGTGTTTGTACCTAATTGTATTGGGTACCTAAATTGGAAAATTTTCTTAGGCTTAATTCTAAAGATGTATTTGTGTTTATGTTCTTGATGATAATAGAGAATTAATGAAATACAGCCAGGCTATAATTGTGCCAGGCACTATTTTGATACATTAACATTGAAAACTAACAGTTGATCCTTCAAAATTGACATACCAAAGTCGAATTTAAAACTTTCGTCATTTATTTTCAACTAACAAACGAAGGCACTATTTATTCCGGTTCATATAGTAAACAAAGGCAATGTGAAGGTGTCAAAATTGTGCCTGGCACTATTATAGCCTGGATTTATTTCAATAATTCTAATTATAAATTTAAAACCTTCTAATAGACAGATATCTACGTCAATTGTCAAAAGACAGGCGGAGGCAAAATAATAAATATAAAGACTATCAGGTACAAGGTGTAACATTTTAAAACAGGGCTATCAAAACGGACGGGCCACGCCTCCACTTCGTTGACGTCACATCAAGGGCTGATTTTTTTTAATGGTCACGTACAACACAGCTGATTGTCTTTAAAATATTGAAGTTAGAATGACGGTTCATGAATATTTGTTTTTTTTTTTAATAAAGGCGGTTTTGAGATTGTCTTTACTATATTTTTGCAGAACAATTTTTTTTTTAATGTATAGTAATCTTTAATTTTTTAGAGTTGCTTCATTAGCTCACACAAAAATTAAATTTAAAGCAGAAGCGAATGTGACAAACACAGATGACAAAGTCAAATACATGTCAAATATAACAGTTGACATGCGGTACATGGCGGGTAATTTGAATTCAAAATAAGAAATGCTAAATCTTGAAGATTTAACCTTTTTATCATCTTGCATCCTTACAAAAGTTTCATAAAATATCGGGATGGTGCCTGAAAATATTTCACTGAAATTTCGCGGAAATCTGTAGTGCCATTTTGAAAATATCCTAAAAACACGTATGACCTCCCATAAGACCCAATGTAGAGAACGAACGAGAACAGCTGATTTCTTCAGGGTCGTGGCCTCTATTTTTTTGTTGGCCTTGTTTAAAATTATCTTGGTTATGTTTTTTAGTTTACAAATTTGATTTTTACGATTAAAAAAAAAATGTTCGGTAACATTACCCAAAAATGTAACTTAGTCTATAATAAAATTGATACCTAACGCAAATTTTAAATTATCGAGTTTTTAAAATGATGATAAGCGATTTCAATGAAATTTTTATAGTAGTAATCTTTTTAATTGTTTTTCGATTAGGTAGGTTTTTTTAATTTTAACTTCGGCCAGCTCAAATTTTTGCACTTTTTAACAATTTTTGCCCGCGTAATTTAAAAACCAATTTCCTAAAGCACGTAATCGGATATTAAACTAGATTAAGTTTACGAAGTTTGTAAAGATTTTCCATAAAATTATAAAATGTTAAGTAATTGACTTCCTTCTCTTATGGGACTCCTTGAACCAGCGGCGTAGCGTGCCTGAAGGGGCGGGGGGATCGACAACTAAAAGGACGCCCATCAAAAATGTTGCGACCAAAAAAAGAAAAAGGTCATCATGTCTTTACTTTCCAAACGTACGCCAAAAAAAAAACGGCCACCATGTCTTGAGTTTCTCGGCGCTGTGCTGCCCGCATATTTGTAAACGACGTCCATGATTGCGATTCGGTTGTAGCCCGAACGCTGCCGTAACCGTGTCAATGAAGCCCTATTCTACATTGACACGGTTCGGTTACGTTGGCGATCGATTGACAACGGTTAGGTTTCACATTCTCTAGGATCCCGGGAAAGAGTTCAGGAGAGTATGTTTTAAAAAAATATATGTGTTAGAAATTTACGAATTCTTTCTTAAGAAAGATTGTTCCAGACCGATTTTTAACGAACATTTTTGCGATCACGGGTGTTAGTTACCCAAGCGATTTACCATATCGTCTGCTATTTACCAGAGATGTTCGGGTGAAAGCCGACTGGCGATCCTGGGTGTTGTATACAAATATGCGGGCCCGCCCGCCTGACCTCTTTCCCGGGATCCTAGAGAATGTGAAACCTAACCGTTGTCAATCGATAGCCAACGTAAACGAACCGTGTCAATGTAGAATAGGGCTTCTTTGACACGGTTACGGCAGCGTACGGGCCACAACCGAATCGCAATCATGGACGTCGTTTACAAATATGCGTGCCGCCCTCTCAATTTGGCGTTAACGGCCTTGCTACTTAATAAAGCTTAGGGCACCCTCGGGGGGGGGGGGGGACAAACCCCCCGCGCTTCCCCACGCTACGTCACTGCCTTGAACCAGGGAGGTGCCTAACTTTTTGGTTGCCTGCGGCAAAGGATAAATCAGCTGCCCCTCATAGATCTGATCTGTGTTATAATTCTCCAGAAGCGTCGTATATTGAAGTCACTTTAAAAACTTACCTAAGCGATGGCCGACTGATGGAAATTTTGACGATGTTAGCACGATAAGATAACCGTATCAAATGAATATCACTATTTGCAAGAATCAATCTAGCAGAAAAATGCAGAGGTACCAAACCCACCCAACCCGACCCAAGATACCCCAGCATTTCTCTGACAATGGCATAACATTGCGGCACATCAAACATATTTTTGATGACCTTCTATCTTGAATATTCCTTAAATGTTTGGATCACAAATTTAGATTAACTTATGCTTTGATTTGCGGCCATCGCTTTTATTATTATGATAATATTAGAATGTTAGAAAATTATTTTTTAATTTTTAGTGCATTTTATAAAAGCTTGTGACTTAAAAAATTTTTTTTACCAATTTATTTTCTACTTTTTAGTCTCAGCTATCTACTCTATTAAATGAAAATATTTGTTCAATAACAGAACAGAAGAGTTTATTCTAGATTATAATGAAATCGCTGATCGTGAGTTGTTTGGAAACTCATTTTTTTATTGTGGGAAGGAGAGGGTGTGGGTAGAGGTAGAAATATATTTTTTGTTTGGGCTTTATTGCCACCTTTATGCATATACCAAATTTTATAAAAGTCATTTGAAGTGAAGTGTGTCAAAAACGCATTTTTTATGGAAGGGGGTGGGGGCTAGGGTGGGAGGACATTTTTTCATAATTGTTGTATTGTCATCGGACCACTATATGTATACCAAATTTCATCCAAATCGGATAATGGGAAGTGTGTCAAAAACGCATTTTTCTATAGATGGGGGTGGGGGTAGGAGTGGTAGGATTTTTTTTTCAATGTTTTATTGTCATCGGACCACTATATGTATACCAAATTTCATCCAAATCGGATAATGGGAAGGGTGTCAAAAACGCATTTTCTATGGAAAGGGGCGGGGGTAGGGGTGGGAGGATATATTTTTTTAATGTTGTGTTGTCATCGGACCACTATGTGAATACCAAATTTCATCCAATTTGGATAATGGGAAGTGTGTCAAAAACTCATTTTTCTATGAAAGGGGGTGCGGGTAGGGGTGGGAGGATATTTTTTTCTTAATGTTGTATTGTCATGGGACCACTATATGTGTACCAAATTTCATCCAAATCGGATAACGGGAAGTGTGTCAAAATCAAATTTTTCTATGGAAGGGGGTGGGGGTAGGGGTGGGAGGATATTTTTTTCTTAATGTTGTATTGTCATGGGACCACTATGTATGTACCAAATTTCATCCAAATCGAATAATGGGAAGTGTGTCAAAAACGCTTCACAAGATTTGATGGATAGTTAGATAGTTAGATAGTTAGATAGTTAGACAGAATATCTGAAGCTAAATAAAAGCTTGTAAGAAATAGCGGTAGCTTCTCCCCAGGGTCAGTGGCGGCTGGTCACGTTATAAATTGGGGGGCAGAAATTTGTATTGCATGGAAAAGAAGATAAAAAAACTTACCTAAACAATTTTATGTTAGCATTTTACAAACAAGCAGCTAAAGGACATATCATAATTTTTGAGATAACTTTTTGACAGTTAGCAACTGTTTACCATAATAAGAAGCATAGGCCAACGAAAAAAAGTTGTCTCAAAGATAATGATATGGGGTTTACTTAGTGTAGTTTTTAGTTTATTTGTTTATAGATAAAGTCCATTCGCCCTGCTTTTACATGCGCAAAGTGCTCGGATTAGCACCAGTTTCAGACTCATCATGGCCCTGTAGAGCAACCTCAAAAATTCCACAGAATTTTAAACAGTCTATTAACCTACTAAGTATATGTCTATTTTTTGCCACATTTTTATTATGTTCTGTAATGTTTTGCCTATAGGCACTATTCAATTGGCACCTAATATCAGTCTTGCCTAGCATAAAAAATTCTATGTGGTTATTTAAATAAGTAGCACTTACTCTGTGTCTTTAACTTTTTACCAAAGTGCTTGATATCACATATTCCCTTTGCCACCCACGGAGGATCACTTCGTGGATTGTTCATAATGAGACAAATAAAGCAAAATAAAGCATTTCGTTTTTCACAACCATACAGTTTTCAGGATCGTATAATTTTTATTACTTGCACTAAAATTTTGGTTATTTTTAGGTCCGGTCTATGTGACCCTAAAGATTTTATTTGTAATCGAAGTTCATATGTCAACGTACTTAAATTTGCACAGTTAATTATGTAATCGACGGTATTTATTTCCATTTTTATAAACAAACGATAACAAAAACAAACGACGGCGAACGGCAAGGCTGACCTACCCCAAATCAAAACAAACTCATACGTCTTACGGATAGAACCGGCAACATGTAGGAAGGGCAAAGAACGTTTTAGCACGATGAATATGGCCGACGTTAACTACAACAAACATTCCTCCCGCCCTTCGCGCCACCCATACACCGCTTAAAAACGGGTGAAATTCAAATATTGTCCCTCGCGGTGCTGCCGGCTTGTAATTATTTACGCTAAAAAAGTTCACCTAATTAATCGCTTTTTGTTAACCACGAATAATAAAAAGAACTAGACAATCATGTCGTCGGGGAAAATTTAACTTTTTTTAAATATAATACTGTTTGTTGTCTAGTTTCCGGAGGGCACTGCCCCGTTGCCCTCCCTGTAGCAGCCGCCACTGCCCAGGGTTGCCACATTTTGAATGCTTAAATACGGGACGCTAACGTTAACTAGCTGACTTTCGGTCAGATCATACATTAAAATTTCTATCAGTCAAAAGAAAAACAAATAAACAAAAGCAGATAAATTAACATATGAAGGATAAGTCTAAGTCAAACACAACTTTTTCAAAATCAACACCTCAAAATATAGTTAAAATATAAAAAAAACCATATAGCCATTTAATTTTTCAAGGCTTATATATTTTGGCTTTTAACCATTAACGTCCGGTTAATACGTTAAAGCTTTTAGCCCTTTGATTTAGCGAGGATTTCCATAAACTCTGCACATAACAGGTTAAATCGCAGTTTCCCCACAAAAAAATAATTCGGTTAGGTTTGTTTCTCTTGGGGTAAGTAATTGCTGCTTATTTTAATAAAATGCGGGACTTTAGTTGTCCCGTATGCACCCATGGCGGGACACGGGACTTTTTGTCTAAATACGGGACAGTCCAGTAAAAAACGGGACGGTTGACAACCCTACTTGTGCCGCTGCCGCGGTGGCATATACATACTAATATGTTTCCTTTTACACCCGGTTCTCACCTACGACTACATGATTTCAATATGAAATGGCAGTCATGTGACGCGTGCGGGGGCACGCACGAGAAAGTCGTAGGTGGGACTGATAGGGAAAAAACAGCATTTTTGTTGACAAAAAGGTTCATTTGTAATGATCTTTTTCCGTTTCAGCTGACGTCACAATAATTTTTTTCTATAAGCGTGCGGAAAAGTCCACTTTTCCGCACGCATTTTAGTGTGGAAAGTGCCACTTTTCCGCACTAGTGCGGAAAATATTTTTTCCGCACTAGCGGAAAAGTAAATTTGTTACGATTTTAAGGTGTTCTATAACATTTAGACCATTCAAAATACATTTGTATCTTTCCTAGCACACGAAATATCCTAAAAATATTCAAATTGACTAAAATTCTGCTATATTTTCAATATTTTCGATAAAATAAAGTTTTCAGTAAAATAGGTTCAAATTATAAGTTTTAAACCTCCCCGGTATAAATATCGTCATTGTCAATGCCAAACAACAATGAACACTAGTGGTTTTAGATTTGGCATCTTAAATCACCATAGCAACAAAGTACAAACAAACTGTCAAAACAAAGCCAATTTTGCAGATACAAGCGTCTTTTGAATTTTTCAAACAAAAAAATCAGATTTTCAATGGATTCTTCGGACGAAGATCTACCCCAGTCAGTTCTATAAGCCGCTAGAATGTGAATAATAATAATTGATTTGATTAAAACGTTTTGAATATAAATAATTTTCTGATTAATTTTTAGTTTTTTCCTCACGCTTATAGAAAAAATAGTGTACCTAACTCGTGCGTAAAGTGTCTTTTCCGCACTTGATTGCTGGCCAAACTCCGCTATCGCGTCGTTTGGCCATCTGCAATCGCGTGCGGAAAAGAGGCACTTTCCGCACTAGTTAGGTAAACTACTATTTTATGTGATTTTTCTTGAAAATGCGATAAGAAAGGGGGAGGGGGGTTATAGACCCTGTTAGCTCCCGCTAAATTTCGCGGTTGTTTATATATATTTTTAAAAACACACAACTGTATGAAGGACAAAGCGCATTCCGCGTATTTGGACATGCGCACCAACAACCAGCGAGAACCTTGTCAATCGCCCAGAGAAAAAGGCGTGTTAATTTCGTTCTCCAACTATTTCAAATATCTACACCTGAAAGTGCTCGATTTTTGTGTACTGAAGCATAGAACTAGAAACTTCAACCCTTCAGCTACGTGGTGACATCATTAGATCCATCAGGGGCCCCTAGGAAGTGGAGAATTTGGCTGCAAAAGAGGTGAGTGCATTTGTCTGATTACCGTTGTAAACCACCAATATTTTTTCCTATGGACGTTTAGGTTATTTCGTAATTTCATATCAATATTTATGTTTGTTCGCGCTATCATTAATTAAAATATTTACAGTCCACTGCATTTAGCGTTTTTTTCTATCCGTGGACTAACAGAAAGTGTTCCTTTCGAGCCGAATTATTTTTAAATAATAAATCCATACGACGGTATTAATAATTATTTACCTAATCTGTGGCCAAGCCAAACAACGGCCATGAATTTTCGCACGCATCGTATTTGAAACGACAAAGTTGTCCGTGCGGTTCACGTGCCTTTCGCGTGCTCGATTCAGTAAACAAAGCGAAGGAACCACAAAACAAAACAAACAAAAACATTTCTCATTTATATGTTAGGGTGTTTCATATCATTTCGATATTTAAAATAATTTTCATCAATTACGATAAATTAGTGCATATTTTCGACAATTCGTCATTTTTCTATTTCAGAAGCATTAATTTAGCGTTAATTGTATATTTACCGACAATTTCGTCATTTCAAAGGTAAAATCATGTCTGTCAAGAAAGCCGCGCAAAAACGCAAGGGTTTTTTATCTGCGATCACCGAGTGTTATGTGTTGTCACAGAACGCGGAAAAGGATGAAAGAGCGAGAAACGAGTTTCAAGTGAGGTATGCCGATTTGGATGAAACCTTCGATAAATGCATGCTGGCACATAATGACGTCATTATGTTGCTAGACGACTCGGACGATGAGGAATTTAAAACGCAGGATGCGATCCTTTCAGAAGCTCGTAAATATTTTTATGCGTGTAAGGGGGTTTACTCTAAAATATTTCCGGTTGAGGCCCCATCCTTTTCGGGATCATATGTTCGACAAAACTCAAAGAGTTAGGTATTCCCATATTTCGAGGTGATAA
Source organism: Aspidapion aeneum (assembly GCA_963576565.1). Classification (NCBI taxonomy): domain Eukaryota; kingdom Metazoa; phylum Arthropoda; class Insecta; order Coleoptera; family Brentidae; genus Aspidapion; species Aspidapion aeneum. The sequence goes on from OY755043.1 coordinate 23,486,917, forward strand.
AAAATTATGGCCAAGCTTTTTCGATCTTTTTAATAACATTATAGATCAAAATCAAAGTCTAAGTAACGTTCGAAAACTTCAATATTTATTTTCATATCTCGAGGATGAGCCTTTAAAATTGATATCAGGGATTAGCTTATCTGATCAAAATTATAAAATTGCTTATGACAAATTAGTCAATAGATATCAAAACAAGCGAGACCTCGCAAATGATGCTTTAAGCTCAATTATGAACTCCACCTTAAAAAACGAGTCAGCTAAAGAATTACGTAATTTAATTGACACCTTTTCTGAATCCCTAGAAATTTTAAAATCACTTAGCTTTGACGTTGACAGTTGGGACTTTATTATTTTTTTCATTTTATTAGAAAAATTAGATATTCCAACGCGTTCAAATTTCGAAATGAGTCACGCCAATACTAATACCGAAATTCCCACTTTTCAGTCACTTTTTCAATTTCTAGAAAAAAGATGTAAAGTTTTGGAATCACTTCCTCAATCAACAGCACCCAAAAAGGTGCCTATATATCAAAAATCAAATTCTATGCAAAATCAGTCTGGGCAAAAGCCTACCTATCAAAATTCAAATTCTATGCGAAATCAGTTTGGGCAAAAGCCTACCTATAAATCATCCAATTCGCCTTTTATAGGACTGGCTGGCACCTCAGCTAATTCAAGTACGGGAATAAAATGTTTCCGGTGTAATCAAGGTCACGTGCTTTCGAAATGTCAAACATTTCTTGATCTCTCACCTATCGATCGCCTATCTTTCGTCAAACAGAAAAAATTATGTCTAGCGTGTTTTCATCCTTTGCATGATGTAGATATGTGCAAATCAAAATATTCATGCAGGACGTGCAATAGTAAAAGGCACCACACTTTAACTCATATCTTAGAAACTAATCAAGAGTCTGGAAGCCAAGATTCTAGTCCTGTCATTCACACACCACCTGTCAATAATCTTCATGTGTCATTAAATGCCTCAGGACCTTCAGGTACCTTTCTTTTATGCACCGCCATAATAGATGTTATGGACGGTTGCGGAAATTTTCAACCTGTAAGGGCACTGCTTGATTCTGGATCACAGACAGGATTCATCAGTGAAAAGTGTATTCAGCGTCTTAATCTTCCTAGGCGAAGTTACACCACTGAAATATTCGGATTAAATCAGATGTCTTCTTTTACTTCCAAAGGGCTCGTTCAATGTCACATTAAGCCACAAGGACAAGTCACTCCTTTACTTAATTTCGAAGCAATTGTTGTTCCACAACTATGTTCCAATATGCCTACATTCTCTTTGAACGATAATCAGTGGAAACACTTGGAAGACCTTAAACTTGCCGACCCATCTTATTTCAAATCTAGACCTGTGGACCTGGTTATTGGTTGCGAGCTATTCGCACAGATATTCAAGGAGGGCAGGGTTCTTGGACAGGTAGGGCAGCCTTCAGCCCTTGAAACTATCTTTGGCTGGGTCGTCATGGGAAAGGTTGACGAAGTAGGTAGTCTTACGGAACGAACCAGTTGTTTTTTAACGAGTCATTCACCTCCTTTAGAGGTCATTCTCCCTAGGTTTTGGGAAATCGAACATTTGCCTAAAAACAAATCTTATCAAAGGAAGAAAAACAGGCAGAATCAATTTTTACTGCTAGTGTAGTACGGCAACCGAGCGGTAGATTCATGGTAGATCTTCCGTTTAAAGATAAAATAAACCCTGACCTAGGAAATACTTATCCGCAAGCTTATCGTAGATTTTTACTTCTAGAAAATAGATTAATCAAAAATCCTGATCTGTACACTGCCTATTCAAGTTTCATGCAAGACTATATCGATTCTAATCATATGAGTTTAGTTTTATCTAGTCAACCAAAGGTCGACGTATCGTGTTTTTTAGCACATCATTGCGTATTAAAGCCGGAAAGCTTGAGTACAAAATTAAGGGTAGTCTGGGATTGTTCAGCAGTCACCCCAAAAAATATTAGTCTCAATGACACCTTGTTATCTGGACCGAAACTTCAAAAGGATATTGCTTCTTTACTCCTTACGTTTCATCTTAATCCTATTGCCTACATTGCTGACATCAAACAGATGTTCCGTCAAGTCCTTATCAATCCTTATCACCGTCCTTATCAAAGGATATTGTGGAGGTTTTCTCCACAGGACCCACTTTCAGTGTGGGAACTTTCTACTGTCACTTTTGGCATGACATGCTCACCTTTTCTAGCCATGCGTACCTTAAATGAGCTGGCAGAGAGAGAAAAGGAACATTTTCCTATGGCTAGTACTGTTCTAAAAACGTCAATCTATATCGACGATATCTTGGGAACTAGCCCTTCGCTTTCTGAAGCTCTCTCCCTTCAAACAGAACTCAATGATTTGTTGAAGTCGGGAGGATTTTAACTTAAAAAATGGGCAAGCAATTGTCCTGAGTTATTGGCAACATTGCCAGAGTCCGATCGTCAAATGCCTCTCTCTTTCGACAAGGAGGAACCCCACTTTATCAAAGTTTTAGGACTTCAATGGCATCCAAAAAACGACATTTTTTCTTATCAATGCCGAATGAAGGACAAACCCCCAACCAAACGTTCTATTTTATCTATCATAGGGACAATCTTCGATCCCTTAGGTTTTCTTTGTCCCTTGTTGCTACAAGCAAAATTTATTTTGCAACAGTTGTGGATATCGAAAATAGGCTGGGACGAAGAACCAGATTCTTCTATCATCGACTCTTGGAACAAACTTCGTTCTGAATTCCCGCTTCTTTCCAATTTTCAATTACCCCGACAAATCAAACTGTCAAAAGCCAATACCTGTCAAATCATCGGCTTCTGTGACGCTTCAATTCGAGGCTACGCAGGCGTCGTATATTTTCGTGTAGAAGAGGAAAACAATATATCTGTTTCTCTCATATCTGAAAAATCTAGGGTCGCGCCTATAAAGTCACAAACTTTGGCTAGGCTAGAACTCCTAGGCGCATTTCTTTTAAGCGAATTAATTGACTTCGTTTTATCTAGCTATGAAGGAAAAATTACTTTTACAAATATCGTTACTTTCTGCGATTCGCAAGTCGTATTGCACTGGCTTTCATCCCCTCCTAATCGCTGGCAAACCTTTGTTGGAAATCGAGTCAGTAGAATCCAAGAAATCATTCCCTCAAACTCGTGGCGCTACATTCCTTCTGCTTTGAATGTAGCCGATATTGCGTCACGAGGGGCCACCCCTTCACAGCTCATGTCACATGACATGTGGTGGAACGCACCGTCGTTTTTGTGGTCTCCCGAAAACGAATGGCCCGATTTTCATAAACCAAAAATGCCGATTGATTTCGGAGATATTAATCTGGAGGAAAAGCCAAAAGTCTGTTGCAATGCGATAATTGATGTCAACTTCTTAGATCAGCTTCTTATCAAATATTCCTCTATATCAAAAATTCAACGTATCATTTGTTATGTCCTTCGAATAGTTAACCTTTTTCAAAAGCATTCCTATCAAAAACCCACTAAGCCGCCGGACCAAAAAGTTATTTTTGAGAATATTGTTTTTCCTAGCACCGGTGAGATGCAAAGTGCGTTACACCTTCTTATCAAACGCGTGCAAGGTTCTTGTTCTTCTGAGCTTTTTTCCGCGTTATCTAAGGATAAACCAATACCGAAACCTTTGCGAAAACTTTCACCTTTTCTTGATGAGAATAATATCATTAGAGTCGGTGGCAGATTGCAAAAATCTGACCTTTTGTCTTATTCTGCAAAACACCCCGTCTTACTTTCGAGTGACCATCGTTTAACTACTCTTCTTATCGAGTCCGCTCATCGACAATATCTTCATCCTGGGTTTAAAACATTACATAATCTGCTTTTACAGCAATTTTGGATATTATCTGCCAGACGGGCAATTCAAAGAACCATATCCAAGTGCTTGCAATGTTTTAGAATCAACCCTAAACCCTATAGACCGCCCATAATGAGTTCACTTCCCGCTCATCGAATCAATCAACTAAAACCTTTTTCGAGTGTAGCTATCGACTTTTGTGGACCTTTCTTTGTGATTCCTCATCGTTACCGTGGTTGTAAAGCTTTCAAATCGTATGTCTGTGTGTTTGTCTGTACGGCCACACATTGCGTGCATTTGGAATTAACCATGGAACTGTCCACCGAAGGGTTCGTAGGTGCATTCCATCGATTCATTTCCAGACGCGGAAGCGTGACGCAATGCTGGTCAGATCAAGGCAGTAATTTTATAGGGTTTCGTAACCAATTACTGGATTACGCAAGAAGTGCTGCCACCAGACTTTCTATTCGTTGGCATCTGGGACCTCCTCTCAGTCCACATTTCAATGGCCTGGCAGAAGCTGGCGTCAAAAGTTTTAAAACTCACTTTGTACGAGTTGTCGGCGACCAGAAGTTGTCTATCATGGAGATGTCCACCCTTACCTGTCGCATAGAAGCCGTACTGAATAGTCGCCCTTTATCTCCTGCCTCTTCAGACCCACACGATCTTCAACCTCTTACCCCTGGGCATTTTTTGACACTTGAATCCCTTAATTCAGAAATTCCGGAGTCAGATTTGTCCGAGGTTCCCCTAAATCGGCTCTCGAGATGGCAACTAATCCAAAAACTACATAATGATTTTTGGAAACGGTATTCTATAGAGTATTTGCATACGCTACAACAGCGACACAAGTGGACTGATTTGTCCCCAAATATCAAATTAAATGATTTGGTTATCATAACAAGTGATCACATTCAATCGCCTTTGAAATGGCCGGTCGGTCGGGTCATCGAACTGCATCCCGGCGGGGACGGTCAGGTGCGTGTTGCGACGGTAAAAACGGTTACCGGTGTTTATAAGCGGCCAGTTGTAAAACTGTGCCTCTTGCCAAATTAAAAGTAATTTTAATTTTCTACCTTTTACCGGGTATTACAATAGGTTTTTTATTTTTAATTTTTTTTGAATTTTTTGTTTGTTTGTTTTGCCTTTTTTCGGGATTTCGTTATATCTAAATAAACTTACGATACTTATCTGTTTTCATTCATTTATATTTATCGGTCGATTCTTTTTCTTATATCTATATCTGTCCGGTTGAGATTCTAAATTTGTGTGTTTTGGAGGGCAGTTATGTTAGCTCCCGCTAAATTTCGCGGTTGTTTATATATATTTTTAAAAACACACAACTGTACGAAGGACAAAGCGCATTCCGCGTATTTGGACATGCGCACCAACAACCAGCGAGATCCTTGTCAATCGCCCAGAGAAAAAGGCGTGTTAATTTCGTTCTCCAACTATTTCAAATATCTACACCTGAAAGTGCTCGATTTTTGTGTACTGAAGCATAGAACTAGAAACTTCAACCCTTCAGCTACGTGGTGACATCATTAGATCCATCAGGGGCCCCTAGGAAGTGGAGAATTTGGCTGCAAAAGAGGTGAGTGCATTTGTCTGATTACCGTTGTGTACCACCAATATTTTTTCCTATGGACGTTTAGGTTATTTCGTAATTTCATATCAATATTTATGTTTGTTCGCGCTATCATTAATTAAAATATTTACAGTCCACTGCATTTAGCGTTTTTTCTATCCGTGGACTAACAGACCCTGACTTTTTGCGTTATGTAATATAAGAATGTTCCCCAATAAAAAGATTAAGAGATTTCCAAGATATTCGTTAAATTCTGTTCAAAAACACTTTTTTTTTAATAACATTTGGCCTTTAAAAAATAATGATATGAAATTCTGTCTAGGCTTGATGATATTTAGTTGTTTTAATAATAATATGACCTGAAATTATATTAATTCTCCTTACACGTACGCGGAAAAGAAAAATTTTAATATTTATACCTACATAGGATTTCCTAAACGGGCAAAAAAATGATCCTAATGCTGTTTGAGAAATAGGAAAATATTAGTCCAAGGGATGTAATCTATCAAGCCCAGATGTGCTGTGTTTTTCATTTATTTATTTTGCAAAGACCTGCGACGCGAGGAAAATCCGATTTTTTGCCTGCTTAGATGCTCAACGCGCGAAAGGGTTGTCAGCTTGTCAACTTTTTAGGAATGCGTGTAATCATCGGATTAAAAAGGTAACAATAGAATAGAATCTTTATCATCAAAAAACTTATTAATAATAAAGCCGAACTAGCCGAAAAATTTTACAAAATACAATTCCACAGCGCAAAAATTATGAAATTGTTTATCACTCAATAGCCCAATAATTTTAGATATTTTTGAAGAAAAAGAAGACAAAAATGTCGAATGAAATATAATGAGGCTGTTAAGTGTAAATTATGAAATCACTTTCTTGCCCCGAAATTTGATCTAGAAGTTGTCCGCCATCTTGGATTTTCTGCTTTTACCAACTTCAAAAATTGTTCAAAAGTTATAAAACTGCGTTAGTCTTCGTATTCTTTACACTTTTTTAAAATATTGGTTGAACAAAACTCGTAAATATACCTCTTGGTGTCCTTAGTAACCTAAATATTTTCACAAGGGACAGTTCTGTTACGTAACGCACAAGGGGTGAGAGGGGGGGAAAGGAGTTATCATTGTCACACAATAATTTTTTTATGTCATTTTTCTTGAAAATGCGTTACGAGAGGGGAAGGGGGCTTAAAGATCAAGAATGTTCCTCAATAAAAAAATTAGAAGATTTCCAAGATATTGTTTATTTCTGTTTAAAAACACTTTTTTTAAATAACATTTGGCCTTTTAAAAATAATGAAATGGAATTCTGCCGAGGTTGTGTGGTATTTAGTTGTTTTAATAATAATATGACCTGAAACTATATTAATTTTTCTTATACGTACGCGGAAGTGAAAAATTTTAATATTTATACATAGGTTTTCCTAAACGGGCGAAAAAATTATCCTAATGCTGTTTGAGAAATACGATAATATTAGTCCAAGGGATGTAATCTATCAAGCCCAGATGTGCTGTGTTTTTCATTTATTTATTTTGCAAAGAGCTGCGACGCGAGGAAAATCCGATTTTTTGCCTGCTTAGATGCTCAACGCGCGACAGGGTTGTCAGCTTTTTAGGAATGCGTGTAATCATCGGATTAAAAAAGGAATAATAGATTATAATATTTATAATCAAAAAGCTTAATAATAAAGCCGAACGAGCCAAAAAATGTGTAATTATTTATTTATCTGTACCACTCAAATAGCTTCCAGAGAGTGGCAAAACACAGTAAATCTTTATTCACAAACTCCTTAAAATCCTTTATTTCTACCTTGAAGAATAAGAAGGGTACCTATTTTGGTACCTTGTTGCACTTAAAGTATAGGCATCCTTTAACCACAATAAATACAAAATTGACAAAACATTTTAAAGACTGTAGGCAAAATACTTTTGAATAGGTTTGAATTTTTTAAAAACGCTAAGCGATTTCCAGAAAAAGCTGCCAATTGGTAGGGGTTTTTAAATACGGTTATCGTTTAAAAAAAAGTTTTTGGTCAGGTGCTTAACAAATTTGAAGTCATAAAACGGTGAGCATCTCAAAAACGCTATGCGTTTTTGATTACGAGAATACATGTCCAGGTCTGTACGAAGCTTAAAACCACGATATTCTTGACGAATAAAACCTTTTTGTTTTAATAAAACCTTTTTGTTTTATGATATTATCATTGGCAATTGTTTAAACGGTTTTATTTAGCTTGACTTCATATATTTGTTTATTTATTTGGTTACAACTTTCTTCAAACTTTTCCAACTAGGTATTTGGTGGTTAGTATACAATTCAATTTTTTTTTATTAAAAAAATAAATAAAATGGCGGATCCAAAATGGCGGATTTTCCCATTTATGAACCGATTTGCATCAAACTCGAAACTTTAAGATCTTTCAGGTCGCTGATTATTATTTTTAACTGAAATTTATAAAAATCAAAATGGCTGATCCAAAATGGCGGGCTTTTCCATTTATGAACCAATATGCATCAAATTCGGAACTTTGGGGTGTTTCAGGTCGCTGATTATGATTTTCAACTTAAACTTTAAAAAAATCAAAATGGCCGGCCCCAAATGGCGGATTTTCTCATTTATGAACCGATTTGCATCAAACTCGGAACTTTCAGGTCGCTGATTATTATTTTTAACTTAACTAACTTATAAAAATCAAATGACGGTTCCACAATAGCAATATACTAATTTATCACCGCGGGCGGCACAGATGTACAGAGCATAGGACAGAATAAATATGGAGTTAGAGTGGTGGCCCCACAGCCCACTTACCTTTGTGCCTAACTAGCCCCGCTTTTCTGAATCATTTATTCTTTAAAACTTCCAAGCTGACTTTCGTAATTTTATTAGCCCTCCTACGGGTTTATAAAGGCGTTACTAACTAATCTTTAGCGAAACTTTAGACTCCACAGGCGTCAAATGTTACCCGTATGTTCCATAGGTTTTAATTAACCCAACCGAGACCTTAACAACCCAGCACTGGCGAGGTGCTGAAAGTTACACGTTTTATAGCTTGCGAAAGAAAAAGGCCCCCGGCTGCTGGGCGTTACAAATTTCAAGTGGGAGGAGCCAAAGTGGCAGCAAACATCGAAATATTTTTTATTAGCGGTTTTTGATAGATCTGAATTGTGAAATTTAGTATCTAAAGGAGATTTATGGCGCCGCCTGCGAAATTTTTTTAAAAATTAAATAGAATTCGTGACAAATTTTAAATAAGCTGCTAAACTAAAAAACAAGTTATATATATCTGGAAGGGGGGCCCCTCTGCCCCCCTGGATCCGCCACTGGTTACAAATGACTTGCATCATCAGTGGCGTACCCAGAACTTTAGCTCTGGATTGGAAGGTTGATTAGATGATTTTACAAAATATATTTTTTTTATTTGTCAAACACACTGTGTTTATTGTGTTACAATCTAGTCAGTAAGACTAATTAGCAATTTTGTTTTAACTTAATTTACTAGAAAAGTCAGATTTATACTTAGGGTTCACTCAACGGTTCTCCTCGCTTTGTTTGGTCTGTAACTTTTAATTGAGTTGTGTTTATAGCATTATTTTGTTTTATGCAATTCACTTAGTTTACTAGCTCAAACGGCTTCACTCTTTTTAGTTTTCGAACTAGCATAGTATTGTCTAGAAGCTGAATTGCTTCCACGTTCACATGCCGATGGAGTCTATCTTCATGGCTTCTTGCGTACTTTTTTATAGTCTCTGCTACAGTTTCGATTTTTAGATCTCGACGAAGGTCACTATTTCGAACGTACCAAGGTGCATTCACAATGTTTCTTAATACTCTTTAGCACAACCCCATAGTTGAATACCATATGCCCATACTGGTTTCAGTATTTGTCTGTAAAGCAGTAACTTATTATGAATTGTTAAATTGGACTTCCTTCCAATTAGCCAGTTCATTTTTCTATACCTTATCTCAAGTTCTTCTTTTTTTTTCCTAACATGTGCTTTCCAGTGCAATTCGGCATCAAGTGTCATACCTAGATATTTTGCCTGATTTGAATATGGTACGACAAAATAATAAAAAAAAAATTATCAAGTATGACCTTCTGCATAAGACCTAATTTTAGAGAAGAATAAAAAAACTGAAATTGTGTTTATTTTTCTAAAACTCTACATATTTGTGCTGGTACTACTACCTACTACTGTGTCGGTTTAGAACATTTTTCTATGCTGTCCGACGCCTATTCTCCACTATAATCATCTTCTGTCAGGTTTTTTTCACTCATTGATCTTTGGACTGTTGTTATTCCAGTTCAGGCCGCCATCTTTTTCTTCACTCTATTGGTTGCCATTCTAGGACCTGCTTTGATAATCTTTCGTCGTTCATCCGTTGTACAGGGCCGTACCATATTAATTGTGTTTTAGTGATGTTATGCTTGCCTCAATTCCCATTCTTTCTTTTATGATCTCATTTCTTATATGATCTGTTCTAGATATTCTCATTGGTCTTCTTATTGCATCCATTTCGTCACTTTCCATTTTTGTTTTGTATTTTTTTGTTACGCGACAAGTCTCTATTTTATACAACAGCGTCCTTTTCACCATTTTTTCATATATTAGGTTCTTTTTTTTATAAAAACTACAAAGAACCCAATCGTCAAATTAAGGTTCATCTGTCCCTTTTAGTTTTTGAGATATTTTATCAAATTGCTCTTTCTTTATGGAATGAGCCCTTTATTTCATTATATTCTTTGTATTTTTTTATAATGTTTGTTTTAATTATATATTTTAATTTATTTACTAGGTTTTAAATATTAAAAAAGACTAAAACAAAAAGGTCAGTGGATCAACTTCTCAGATGGCCAACTTACCCCTATCTCTCCTACCCTAATAGTAGCTTTATTTCTCGTAGGTTAGAATAAACGTTCGCTTCTTATTACGCATCGCAGTTTTGAAAGTAATCGTGATAAATTAGGCGCACCGGGTGTGTTATCTGTTTTGCTTAGTCCGTAGGAGGATGTCTCACGAATGAAGAATAACACCATATATTTTTCAGTGATTTGCGTCATAAGATGACAGTATAATATTATATGAATAGTTATTTACCTAATTAGTGCGGAAAGTGATACTTTTACGCTCGCGACGGCAGTTGCCCGAACGATGCTTTGCGGAGTCGGGCACGCCGTCAAGGGCGGAAAAGGCATTTTCCGCAAGAGTTAGGTACAACATTTTTCCTAGTTGCATGAAAAGCTTGGTTTTACATTTTAATATATTTGGTATTTTTTACATTAAAACAGCAAAAAACAAATTTTGTTTTCATTTTTAGTTTAATTGAGTTTACCTATAAATCGGTCAATAAGTCTGACTAGGCCTAAAACTCAATTTGAAATTTAGCGTGCGTAAATAGTTATTTAAACAACAAGGTTTGAAAACGACTCTTTGCACACGATCGAGACAGTTTGGTAGACCGAGCCGAAGGCGAGGTCTACAAGTCGAGGGACTGTGCAAAGAGGTTTTAAAACGAGTTTTTTACATTATTTTTTATACGACTGCTAATAAAGAAAAAAAAATCAAATTTTAATTTAACTTGTTTTTATTTCCGACATTTTTACAACAAAACTTTAAAAATTCAACAATTTTTTGACGTATTTCATCAACAAAACATACGAGCAGTGACGGTTGTTACCTAACTAAGCCAACTTATATTGATGGGTGACAACAACAAAAATCACAATGACGGGAGACCCGTATGGAGAACTGACATAGGCATGCGCAAAAGTGACATAAGCGTGTGCAAAACGTTTTGCACAGAGCGTGCGCAAAATGCCATTTTCAGATCGTGTTCTCCGTGCGCAAAACCCCCTTTTACAAGACAGTCGTATAAAAAGTATTTTTCACGCACGGCGTGCGTAAACGTAATTACTTTTACGCACGCTAATTTATAATTAAAGTTTTATATAAATTGCATCACTCTATATATTGCTTTTATGTCACTTGGTATACTAGATGACACTAACAGGTTTATTTAATATTTAACGTCAGGCGTTAGAGTTTGACTTCTCTTGGCGGCGTCAAAATGGATTTTGGAATTTGTGCTGGAAATGAAGATTTTGAACTGTGAACGTTAATATTTTTGTTATTTTTACTAAATAAAATTATAATTATATACTGTTATAAAACCAAAAAATTTGGCTCGAATTTATACCGATTATATTAATGTAATTTTTTATTGTTATTATAATTTCTATTTGGTCCAAATAGTATCCTTTTTTATTAAAAAACAGCGTGTGTAAAAAATTTTTTCACGCACGCCAAACTAGTTTTTTTGGCACGCCGTGCGTGAAATGGTTATTTTCCTAACAAGTGTGGAAAGTGATACTTTCCCGCACGCGACTGCAGTTGACCCGAACGACGCGGAGCGGAGTTCGGGCAAGCAGTCGAGGGTGGGAAAGACACTTTCCGCATGAGTTAGGAACATTATTTTTTCTTCGACCGATGTTACAATACCACAAATTTACTTTTGAAAAAATATTTTATTTGAACATAAATAAAATACTAATTATTATTATTGGTAATAGTGATATTGAAAACACAATTTGTTGCAGTTTGAAGATTATTTAGAATTGCCGGTGTAGTGGAGTTCGATGGTGGTAATTCTCGCATCTGGTGGCCGCTTGTAGAATCGAAAGTGCGCAAAGATGGCGTCTGGGTCTGCAGCAAAGAAATTCAAGGAACCCTTTTGGTCTGCAGGACTCTTCCAGTGGACGTTGACGGCAGCAGTTGCAGGTCACTTACAGTTGACGATGACGGTGTTGGCAACGATTGCAGGTCATAGGTAGATGAAAGAATCTTACTCGAGATGTTCTCTTTCTGTTTCTCGGAATCTTCCAAATACCCCTCAGCGACAGCAGTGGACTTCCACCCACCAAGGCGTTTTATGTTTGTTATGCTTTCACCTGAATCTGCTAGGAATGTTGCTGAAGAACGTCTGAAGCTATGGCCGGTATAACGTTCTGGGTTAGGTAGGCGCAAATATGCAGCGATCTCTGATGGCATCTTTCCAAAAGTGTTCACTCCTACACACTGATTGGAACATTTTCCTTTTTTATAATAAATGAAAAACCGGCGATGCGGAGTAGTAGGAGGTCTCAAATTTGCGTACTTTCTATACAGCATCAAAAAAGATCCATTATTTATTTCTTCGGATAAAACGAAGGATCTTGAGGAATGATTTTTAGTGTCGGAGATCTTAACAACGATCAGACTTCCTTTATCCTGTATGTCATCCAGAGTGATATTTAAAAGCTCCGCCCTGCGGAGAGCACCAGCCAAAGCAAAAATGGTACTCACTTTAATCATCAAATAAATCTCATCAGGAGCTAACATAAACCGCGATATATCATCTTTGGTGAAAACTTGCGCCTTCTGTGCTCGAAAACCAACATTTTTTTGTTTAAGAAACGATGTTAGCTTGTGGAATCTGCTTATGTCCAGATTTTGCCTAATTTTAACCAAGCTTTTCACCATGGAATAGCGTGACTATAAGGTATTCGATTTCAAGACCTTGCTCAGGTCTAGGAAGTATGCCAAGAAGACTTCTTCTTTGTAGATTCTCACCCCTTTCTCCTTACACCATGTCACGAAATGATTGCACTGTTTTTCGTACCTTTGTCTCGATTTGGCAGGTAGCAGCTCACCATTCACATCTTCAGCAGCCTGCAAAATGCACTCCGGAAGTTCATCTTCGGAACAGTCCATTGAAAAATCCATTTTATTCAAAATAAAAGGCAGTTCTGTCACTTCAGAGACGCTCTTTGACTAGCTTTGACGTTTGAGTAACAATAACATAACTTGGTTGCCATAGCAAACTGGACCAAGCACCTGACACAGCTTGGCTTGATAGTTGTTGTATGACATGACTATACGGGGGGTATGCAGAAATATTTAAAAAAATCCATTATTCTGTTATGTATTCTTATAAATTGAATAAAAAACTTGAAATGAGCTATAATTCATCAGATTGCCTATCTGCTAAATTCCCTACACTGTACCAAGTTGACGACTTTTGAGGTATAAACCTATAGAATAACTCCAAAATTGGCATAGTTTTACTTTCCCGCACTAGTGCGGGAAAGTGATTTTCCCGCACTAGGGCGGGAAAGTGATGCTTTCAAAACTAAAATGCACGGTCGTAGAAAAAAAATTTTTTACGACGGCATGCGGGAAGTTGAACTTTCCACATGAAAATTACTGTGCAAGTAGGAAAAATGCATTTTAGAATTTGTGCTGGAAATGAAGATTTTGAACTGCCAACGTTAATATTTGTTATTTTTACTAAATAAAATTATAACTATATACTGTTATAAAGCCAAAAAATTTGGCTGGAATTTATACCTATTATAAAAATTAAATTTTTTATTGTTATTATAATTTCTATTTGGTCCAAATAGTATCTTTTTTTTCAAAAAAAGAACGTGCCTAAAAAAATTTTTCACGCACGTCATACAAGTTTTTTACGCGTACGGCCTGCCGGAAGTTGAACTTTCCACATAAAAATTGGTGCGGAAAAACGCACTCGCAAGTAGGAAAAAATATTTAAATTTAACAAATGTGTAGGTTTCTTAACCTATAATTTTTAAAACAATAAAAACCCGTCGTTTTATTCAAAAAGTAGTCTATCCATCTATCTATTTAGCCTTCTGTAATCCATCTCTGGACATAAGCCTCCTCCAATATCTTCCAATCTTCTCTGTCCGCTCATCACATTTGGGGTCTTCTCCTACTTCTTTTATTTTCCCAAGGTCTCCAGTCTACAATAAATTTGTTCCATCGATCGTTTTTCTCTCTGATATTATGACCGGCAAATTTCCATTTTAATTTTGCTACTTCTCTGACAGCTCCTTACTTTTGTTTTATTTCTTATCCATTTATTACTTTTTCTATCTGTTAGCGTTACATGTAACATTTGTCTTTCCATTGATCTTTGGGCTTTTGTTACCTTATCCATGTTTGATTTTGTAAGTGTCCAGGTCTGGGATCCATAGGTAAGTACAGGAAGGATACCTTGGTTATACTTTCGTTTTGAGGTATTGAGGATATTTTTTATTTTTAATATGAAGCTTAATTTACCGAATGCTGCCTAGGCCAATCCTACTCATTTCTTGATTTCAGCTGTTTGGTTTTCTTTTCTAAGTTTATTAATTTGTCACAGGCATATACGTAATATTTACGTATATGGTCCCAGGTATATTATATTCCTCTACTTGTTCTATTTTTTCTTGGTTTATTCTGATCGTGATCTGTGTTTGTTATGATTTTAGTTTTAGTATAGTTCATACTCAAGCCTATATTTTTAGCTGCTTCTTCTTTCTTATCTGTTATTAAGGCGATATCATCAGCATATCTTAAGTGGTTCAAGTATTATCCGCTTACTTTGATGCCTATTTCTTCCCAATCTAAGTTTTTAAAAACATCTTCTAGGGCCTGATTAAATAGTTTAGGGGATATTGTGAACCCTGTCTGACACCTCCTTTTATGAGGATTGGCTTGGTTCCTTCGTGGATTTTGATTGGTGTTGTTGCTTCGCTATATATATATATATATTAGCTATTAAGTCTGTGTATCTGTGATCTATTCAGCTATTAAATATAGATGCTTGTACTGCCCAATGCTCAATATGCTATCGAAAGCTTTTTCAAAGTCTATAAAAGCAATATATGTTGAAATATTGTATTCGTTGGCTCGTTCTATTAGGATTTTCATGGTTATTAGTTGATCAACTGAACTGAAACCTTTTCTGAAGCCTGCTTGTTCTTTTGATTGATATTCGTCAAATTTTGTTGTTAGTCTATGTTAATATTTTTGTGAAAAGAAAGTGGTAGTAGTAATTTTTATTTAAAAAATTTTTAAAATTAATAATAAGTTGTCGCGAATTTAGAGGGGCATGATGTTTTTAATGTATAATAATGTGTTTTTTTTAGTAAGTAATTGACTTCCAAAATATCTTGTTAAATCTTGTGCGTTATCTTAAAAAAACAAAACGACATATTATGTTTTTAATTATATTAAAAATTTCTTCTTTTTGTTAGGCCGCATTTTTTTTTTAATCCGCCAGCTACCTAAAAAGATAATTAATTAACAAATAAATTTAGTACATTTTTTGGCCTGCCCAGTATAGAGACCCTGTATGATATATTTTAAGGAAATATTTCTTTAAAAGTGTCATACATACCAGGTCTCTAGCCCGGTATCATCAAACATTTGGAAAGGATTAAATCTTGGTCGAATTATTTGAAGCCTTTGGCTCATTCCACAGAGTTATAAAATTCTTCGTCCCCATCGCTCAGTCCCACTAAAACTTTCGTTTCCAAAGATTATTATAGGAGAAAAAAATTGAAAACAATAAAAAAATATGAAAAAGTTTATGTACCTTCTTTTTAACCCAACTGCAGCACGGCGAAAGTGTAATGTTTTTCGATTGTTGTATGTAAGTAAATATGTATGTTTGTGTTACGCTAGAGGCTGAACAGCTGAACCGATTTTGACAAAACAGGTGTCGATGAATTGCTACTGATCCCGAAGGTGCTATAGGCTATATTTTTTTAAACAGGAATCAATATGGCGGTCTTCAGACGCCATTTTGTCACATGATTTAGGCTTTAAGGCATACAAATTATCTAAATTTCAGGCGATTTTATTTAAATTCCTTTGATTACCCATTGCAAATGTTCTCTAAATTGCTGTAGTTACTTTGTTTATATATATATATATATATATATACCCATAATTTTATCAAATATAGAGTGATTTCAAAAATTACTTCTACATACGTTTTCAAATTTTGTTTTCAAAACCATTTTACTAGTCCCGTCCCCCCCGCCCCTTCCTCTCTCCTCCCCGCCATCCTTATTAGTAATAGTTATAGCTATAACTTTTACTAATATTTTTTTACAAGTTTCGCCCTTCCTCTCCCTCTATTCTCCCCACCCCCTTTATTAGTAATAGTTGTAGCAATACCTTTCACAAATCTAGAGCGATTTTAAAAATTCTTTCGGCACTCGCTTTAAGATTTTTTTCGACACCATTTTACTAGTTCCCTCCTCCCTCTCTCCTCCCCGACCTTCACTCAATGGAAGATAACACTGTTCACGTCAGTAGAAAATCTATACGTATTTTTTGGGTAAAGCTTTGCTTCGAATTGTAAATGCATAGTGCTTTTTATAAGGATGAATAAAAATTAAACCTAAAAATTGGAAATAATTTTTTTTAAAATAAAACAACTTACTTGTAACTATTAGTCGCAGTTGGGTACAAAATTACCCAATAACCTGTTTTATGAAAATACAAAACTGTATAATTTCATAAGTGCGCTTTGGGCATCATGTGGTATATTATAGGTATACCTATCAATTTTGTACTAAACTGAGACTAGTACTTACAAGTAAATTTAGCATTTGTGTGTTTTTTCTATATAATTAGCTCACACATATACTATACTATAGTAGTGTCAGCTATGGTGATCCTAATTTTTTCGAGAAAAAAAAAGTTGCTCCGATTTCAAAAATTATTATATATCTTTGCGTTTCAGATGATTTTGAAACTTTTTTGTTGCGCCGTCTGTCTGTCTGTCTGTCTGTATGTCTGTCTGTCTGTCTGTCTGTATGTCTGTAACGACCAACGCGCATAACTCAAAAACCGCTTGGCCGATTTTAATGAAATTTGGTACCTAGGCTGGGTCTTGGGTCGAGATGGTTTCATTTAAAAATGAACAAAATCCACCGAACAGAAACCAAATAAAAGGGTGAGGGTTAGAGTTTATGTGAAAATATGGCGTGTGTGATATCAAACGAAAGGTAATTGAGTCTGCAGTTAAACAAAATACATTTTAATTTATTAAAAAAAAAAAGGGTGGGGGTATATTTTAAAAATTAGAGTTTAAGTGAAAATATGGCGTGTGTGATATCAAACGAAAGGTAATTGAGTCCGGAGTTTAACAAAATACATTTTAGTTTTTATTTTTTTTAAAGGTGGGGGTAGATTTCAAAAATTTGAGTTTAAGTCAAAACATGGCTTGTGTGGTATCAAACAAAAGGTAATTTAGTCTGGAGTTAAATAAAATATATTTCAGTTATTAGTTATATTAGCTCACACGTACACTATAACTATAGTACCTAGTGTGAGCTTAGGGGCCCATATATTGGCAGAGTATTTTTTTTATTATAGGTTATACCAAGGGTCAAATCGCTAAACCCGCCCTCTTTACGGTGGGTCAATTTAACTCAAGGTTACACCAAGAGTTAAAGGTAACCCGAGGTGGTAAAAGGTTTGAACTAGAGTTATAATTAACCGCTAGGTGACTCGGTAATGAGAAACCGGCCCTTAGAGATATTTTCGTTCCATCATCGCGTGCGACAGTCATAAAACGGTACGAAAAATCCTTTTAGCGTTCCAGGTCGACGTTGTACTGTAGTAGTTTTCCGTTCCATCAAGCCACTTAAACTGGTTTCGGACTCCTCTGAAATACAAGGATTGAAGACAGGCGCATTAGAAATGATTGCTCTCTCTCTTTTCTTTGACTGTGTTCATCATATGTTGCACTGGAAAAATTGTATGTAAAACACACACATTTCTAGTTTACATCACCTGAGATAAAAATATACCATAAAATTACATTAAATTGACATTTGTCTCAGAAAATTAAAAAAACAGTGAATAACCCAAAAAAATTAAAATTTTTGTCAAAATAAATTAAATTTCACAACCAATTTTAACACATGACAAAATGCCGGGTACGTCACGTAAATATATACATATATTTTTTAAACTTCCAAAAAAAAATTGTGTAACATCTACAGCATCTGTTGATTTTTTTGCAAGAGCGTCTTAATTTTTATTACTACGGGACTGCGGATCGTGTAGGTATACCACATGGAAAAAAGCAATACTGACCATAGGGTAGCCTGCTTAGAAAAAGAAAAACTAGTTTAGCAGGTGATTGGATAGGAATAGAAACATAAGAGTTTACCCTGATCGCAGCAAATCCCGGTGACCTGTGAACTAAAAGGTAAAAGAAGAGGGATAACACCGGATGTAAAATTTTACACCAGATTTGGCGGAAGAACAAACGACTTCGCTTTAAGGCATCGACATTAAGGTCATTAACTATATATACCTACCACAGTACAAGATACAATATGTGATTTCCCTAACTTCTTAGAAGTATCACGATCTCTATTTCCTAAAAAATTAATAAAATTACAAAAACTTTGTGAATATTAAGGCTTTCTGTAATATGTAGGTAATTTCACAAATGTTTTGTATAAATCAAATTACAAAATACAAATAAATAAATATATAAATTTCACATAAAACTTGTGATGTTAGAAAAAATAAATATTTTTTCACAAGTTTCTCCCAAGAATATGTGCTAATTTAAGTGCGTTTTAATTTTTGGTATATTTAGTTTATTAGACACTGTGTAGTGGTTTATAGTTTGTGAATATACATTAAATTAATGTAATTTTATCTGCATTTTAAAGAACTAAAATTAAAAATATATTATTATAATCCTATGTAATTGTGTAATCCTTTCTGTGTGCAACTTTAATTTCGTGCTCTCGAATTCATACGTTGCCTTCGATCTATCTTTACGCGACACGACAAACCTACCCTTTCTTTTAGTCACGTGACTTTAAATTTAACTCTCTCGCATATGATCACATGTCTGAAGTAAATCGATCACTACCCCAACAGCAATCGGTTTTTGGACAGTTATTTGGTCGTTCCATCTAACCAAAACCGTTTTAAAACACTCCTCGTACAGCATTGCGCGCGCTTTGGGATTTTTCGATGACTGTCGAACGGTCTGATGGAACAGACCCAGTAAAACGCGGGCCTATTCGAAAAACAGCCGCAACCGAGTTCGAGATAACTTACTCCAATTGTATCTTGCCCAAAATGCCATTTATGTTATAATATGGATCTGTGCTAAGGTTTGTCTCCCCATTGTAAAAATCGTCACTGTTTTTTGATTTAAGGGTACATTTTCAAAGCCGGCATATGTTCAATTTTAAATCTCGTAAAATATTTTTATGACACATTCTATATATTATTGAAATCGGGAAGACATAAAGAATTTAAAAATATATTGAACACAGTGGGCCTAAATGAAGTATAGGTTACATAAAAATGGTTCCAAAAACTAATTGCACATTTTAAATATGATCTCTTTCCTGAGTTCAGAGCCATATTCATATAAATCCTAGCTGATCCTCTTCTCGAAATTTTATAATTTTTTTGCCATTTTTCTAGTTAGTCTAGGCGCTGGCTCCTGTCACGTGTGACCTACTGAAGTCATGAAAGAGATCATATATTTAGGAACCATTTTTATGTAACCTATACTTCGTTCAAGCACACTGTGTGAAATGCAGGGTCCTCGGTCAGATAGTTTACTTTTTCCTTTCACTCCAAATTTACTTAACTCCTTTTACTCCAAATTTATTTATGTTATTTTGTCTTAATATAGGTACTTTAATTAAGCCCAGTTAATGCGTAGGCATATACAAATACATATTTAAAAGAATAATTATTAAGTACTTGATAGGTAGAACTACTGCAATTACGAGCTTATAACTTTCTTACTACTAATCCGAGTGAAACAAATTATTCGACAATATCGCGACAAACCATTATGCTTTCAAAAATTGGTTTTATCGTTTTTTGCGTATATCTCGTAAGATAGAGGTCATATATTTTATTTATTAACTGAATACAACCAGCGGGCATATGATTTAAAGAGTTCTTTATTATCCTCAAAATAGATATTTTTAGATGTTTTACCGAAAATTGCGAAATTTACTAGTTACTATATGTCTCCGGAACTAAATAGCGATGTACAAAATAGCGACGTACGAATTAGCGAGTAATGAAATAGTGACTATCGAAATAGCGATCTAATACAGGAGCGACTATTAAAATAGCGATGTATCCAAATAGCGTTTGTAACAAAAGAGCGACATATCAAAATAGCGATGTATTAAAATAAAAAATAGCGTAGGTTAAAATATGTCAAAGATACAGGCTCTCTAGCCCAGTATACAAATCTCAGTATATTAATTAAGTAAAAAAACATGAATTTTATAGAAGGGTAAAGATAAATTTTGTTTTGCTTTTGTTTTAAGGATAAAAACTCTTGAAAAAAGTGACATTGTTAATAAATTTTTGTTTTGAATTGTTTGCAACAGTTAATTCGTTTACCTTAAACCTTTTCTCTCAAAGAGAAATATAATTAGATTAATGACTTTGCATTAGTCAGTGTCATTATTTAATACAAAAACCTTTCTTGCTTTTTACTAGCCAACCACAAGGCAGTATCCGATATCTACCATTATATGTTTTTAAGGTCCGCAGTTAGTACAGGCATTGAGTACGTAATATTCAGGGACTGCTAGTACGA
Organism: Aspidapion aeneum; assembly: GCA_963576565.1. Taxonomy (NCBI): domain Eukaryota; kingdom Metazoa; phylum Arthropoda; class Insecta; order Coleoptera; family Brentidae; genus Aspidapion; species Aspidapion aeneum. The sequence continues at coordinate 23,507,777 of OY755043.1, forward strand.
TTTAGTTACATGTGCGAGTTCCGTGGCTCATGCCTATCCAAGGCCAACAAAAATATACGGGCCACAACCCTGAAAAAATCAGCTGTTCTCTGGGGGCTGACTTTTACATTGGGTCTTATGGGAGGTCAGACGTTTTTTTAGGATATTTTCAAAATAGCACTACAGATTTCCGCGAAATTTCAGTGAAATATTCTTAGACACCATCCCGATATTCTACCAAACTTGTAAAATATTGTTGATGATTAAAAGGTTAAAATCTTCAAGATTTAACATTTCTTATTTTGAATTCAAGTTACCCGATATATACCGCATACCAACTGTTATATTTGACATGTATTTGACTTTGTCATCTGTGTTGGTCACATTCGCGTCTGCTTTAAATTTAATTTTTGTGTGAGCTAATGAAGCGGCTCTGAAATATTAAGGATTACTATACATTTAAAAAAAATTGTTCTGCAAGAATATAGTAAAAACAATCTCAAAACCGGCTTTATTTTGAAAAAAAAAAAAAAATAATTATGAACCGTCATTCCAACTTCAATATTTTAAAGACAATCAGCTGTGTCGTGATGTGACCATCAAAAAAAATCAGCCCCGGATGTGACGTGAACAAAGTGGAGGATCGTGGCCCGTCCTTATGGATAGCCCTGGCCTATCATACAAATGCCATTAGATTATAGTAGTTGTCTCTGAATATTGCGTACCAGACAAATTTATTTCAGCGCCATCTGCCTCTCAAAATGGTAAAGCTCGCCGGTGGCTCCTCTATATGGGTTATTTACTCAATGGTACAGGGTCTCCCTGGGGACACACAGTGATCAGGCTAAGTCAGAAAGCGGTCAAAAGTCATTTTATCATTAATAAAGATTTTTTTTTGTTTTTGCTAGTTGTTTTCCTAGTCTAACTTTTTGCATACCTATTAGGGTAAATGCGGGAGAGTTGCCGCACTTTTTGAAAAATAGCTGTAACATCTGTAAGTCTCGAGATTTTTTTCTTCAAAATGAATCAATGCACAGATACTGCGTTAAACTTTATTAAAATATAAAAATAAAAAATATATGTAAGAAAACATGAACATAGCAAAAAAATTTTTTTTTAATTAAAGTCGGCATCTCTCCCACACTGCTGGGGGAGATGCCGCGTGAAAATAGAAGATACGCCGCTGTAACCGTTTCTCCAAAAAACCTCTAATTATCATTTTTTTCCTTAATTCGAGTCTGGAACAGATGTTACAAACTTCACCATACATGGTGCAAGTCACATGTAGCAATGTTTACACGACTCTATGTAAACATTGCATGTAGCCATTTTAAGCATTTAATACATTGTAGCCAATCCACTTTTTTAGTTGTTGTTGCGTAAACTTCGAAACATTCCACGCAGCGTTCCTGGTTTTCATTTTTCTTTTTGGCTAGAGGTTCATCATCGCTGTCACTCCATTGAATTTTTTCTCGGTCTTCTTGAAAATGCGGCAACTGTCCTTTTTGTTGGGGGAGATGCCGCACCTGATTATCAAGGGCACAGATTTAAAACGCAACAAAATACGGCATGGCACCTGTAAACATAACCCCAAAAAACTGAATAAAACACACGAATGTGAAAAAAAACTACCACATTGCAAAGAACCACACTTATTAAGACAGTACTTAAAATTTTGCTAAAACAATTTTACCTTACCATCGTAAATTCAAGAATTGCAAGCGATATTTTAGAAAACAAACACGTCCGATGTTATAACCGTTCACTAAATGATGACCTCTGAATGTGGGCATACTTGGTTGCCTATGTTATAACGTAATCATTGAAATACGTGAAAAGCGGCGTCTCTCCCTCCGCGGCAACTCTCCTGCATTTACCCTATATTTTTTATTATTTATACTACGCAAGTAAGTGCAACACCTAGGGGATATGACACATTCCGAACGCCAAATTTCATTTCAGTTTTTTTTTTATAGGAAGCTAACTAACTGTAAATAAAAAGTTATTTCAGCCTTATGAAACTTTTAAAGTTAATATTTTTATTGAGTGTTGGCATATTTAATAAATAAACAAATGTCTTTGTTGAAAATAAAATAAAACAAGTCGCTAAATATATCATGTTTCAGAATACACAATTTATTAACAAGACATATTATACTTAACCACAATTAAGAATACACATTAGTACATCAAACTAAAAAACATTTCGTTACCAATAATTTCTGATACTTAAAACTTATAATAAACTAACACTGAAAATTAAGGCTAAAGCTTTACGGTCCAGCTTTAAGTTTTTTTTGACAAAATATATCGGCAACCGCAAATAATGCATACTATTTTGCTTTTATAAACATGAACCAAAGCGCGGCCAAGTAAGATAAGTTTTGGAAAGAAACAACATGCGGTAATATATAACGTTGCGCTTGCGATTTTTATCAGCTACACATTTTTTAGAAAAGAAGTACAGTGAGAAGCGAATAAGATTTTTTATATTTATAAATTTAATATGATTGCTATAGCTATTCAACTTAAGGTATAAGTTAAAACGATTGGAGGTAAAACTATAATTTTTATTTATGTTTTTTATTTTATTTTTATTACACATGGTATCTAGCGGGATTTGCTGAGCACTAATATGACGCAACGGACAAAATTTATGTCTCGCGAATGAACTTTGCGTCCGTCATACTGATGTCACCAGTAAATCCCGTAATAAATGCTTGGTGGCAATAATAACGCACCGGACAATATTCGTTACACAGAGTTTATCTCTGTTGTCCACATAGGCGGGTCAGGGCGGGTAAATTTATAATTTAGATTTACTCAGTAGATTAAAAAATTGGGAAATCATGCTTATAAACCAGCAAGCCGGACCAACGTGGTCTATCTAGTCTATGAAAGTAGCAGGAACTATTTTTAACATGACGTTTCAGTAAAAAAATTTCGCATAAATTACCATTTTTTTCGATACTGCTTAAAAGCTCAATCCTTACCCTACACACAAATAAATGTCTTTAGTTTCATCCACGAACAATTTTTGCCTTACTTATAATTTTTTTTTTATTTTATGTACTTTAGGCTTATGGTGATTATGCACCAAAATTACACTAAATAAACCCTCTATAACTCAAAAAAAGAATAGATTTAGGAATTAACTTTTAATGCGTCGAATCCATGAGGTCATTTAAAGGTTCAATTAGCATCGGTTAAGGCTGTTATCAGGATGTCGGATAATGACCACTTATGACCTGGCCCCAGATCACTGTACGGCAGAGTAGTCCCGTGGCATGGTGGTCGTCGGCTTCACATGCAGAAGGTATCAGATTCGCGTCTCGAACAACGACGCAAAAACAAAAAATGTCGCAACGCCCTGCCATCCACTTCCTTATCAGCCTTCAACAGTCGTCATCGAAATAAAGGGCGAAGAGCATAAAAAACATAAATTGACCTTGTAAATCGAGAATATATGCTTACGCAGATGTAGTCCAGGATCCGACACGCAGTGAGTCGAGGAACCAGGATTAATAACCCAGGAGCATACTATAAGTGGGGTGACAACCACGACTGTTGCGTTGAAAAGAGAAGAAGTCTATCGTCTATAACAAAGTTCTGCTGGGATGATAGCGATGTTAGATAGATGTAACAGGACCACCTTTCGGAAGGGGTATTAAAGAGTAGGTCCACTGTGTATACTTGTTACGCAGTATATAGATCCCTGCGTTCGACAAAATTTCCTAAAGGGCACATGCACAAACATGCATCAGTTTGGTATATGGTGTACAGAAAATTCGCGGTTTGCAAAAAGGTGTGCCTAGTCGGCTTGGTCTATGGCAAGAGTGGCCGATAAAACCCGAGCGTTCCGAATTTTAACGAGACCCCTTTTAAAACCCATAGCATTGGCTCGATATAAAGCGAGTTCAGCCGAAGAGGCACGAATGATTCTAGTTCCACCCGAAGACCTATTTAGGTGGATACGAGCTTCCTTTTTTTATTTAGTCGGTTTAGAACATTTTTCTACGTTGTTCGACGCCTATTCTCCACCTCCTTCGATCCTGACAATCATCTTCTGTCAGATTTTTTTGACTCATTGATCTTTGAATTCTCTGTTGCCATTCTAGTTTAGGACGCCCTCTTTTTCTGCGCCCTATTGGCTGCCATTCTAGGACCTGCTTTGGTAATCTTTCGTCGTTCATCCGTTGTACAGGGCCGTACTATATCAGGTGCCTTTTAGTGATGTCATCCGTTATGTTTCTCTCGATTCCCATTCTTCTTTTATCTCATTTCTTATGTGATCTGTTCTAGATATTCGCATTGATCTTCTTATTGCATCCATTTCGACACTTTTCATTTTTGTTTTGTATTTTTCTGTTTCTAAGTCTCTATTCCATACAACAGCGTGCTTTACATCATTGTTTCATATATGTTAAATTTTACATTCTTTTTTACCTCTCTGGTCCATAAAATACTGTTAAGAGTATGCAGATATATTTTCTACTTCATTATTAATTTGTATTTTTTCTCGAAGCTGCAAATGGGTACTTAACAAAAATAATAGTTTTTAAAAATTATAAATTATCTTTCAGATATTATGGGATAACATTTTTCTTGACAAAGTGTTTTGCACACAAGTGCAAAGTGCCAATCGAAGGTGAAATTTGTACGTGTTTTTTGGCAACTCTCTGGCCTTTTCAAAACTACACCGGAAACTGAAACCGAAACCAAAGATTTAGATTGAATAAAACTTAGAACCGGAAAAATCATTAAAAACTTTGTGTTCATGAAATCTTTGCCAACATGTGACCACTATCGATCAGAAAAATATGGTCAAACTGGCAACATAGGTAGTAAATGGTGCTACCAACGCAGAGTTTGTTAACTTTACCCACAGTGGCTGTTAGAGACAAAACCACGAGTTAACCATAGGTTAAAATTTACACTTGGTTAACCCCCCAGTTCCTTAAAAGTTCCTTTAAAGGGAAATAAGCTAGATACTAACTCCGTCCGCTGCTGTTTTCCGGACAAGCACAAGACGATCAAACTACTTTGATCCTTGTTGCAGTTGCTTTCCGAACAGGCAGACCTCTTAAAACTTCCTTTATTTCTCTTGCATTTGTCTTTGGAAAGTCACCCGATCGATCCATCCATTAAAATATTTTCCGAAATAAAAGTCATTTAAAATTGTTCGTACTTACACGGGCCGGCTTTGAAAATGTACCCTTGAAACCAAATACACTGTAAATTTACATGGTGTAATTTATTTAATGCACCAAACTTCAAGGGCGGTAGGAAATTTCAAAAGAAAAATATTCCCGTTACATTTTAAATTAAAACTCTGTTTTGATTTGATTTTTTTGTTATAACTTCCCTAAAAGTTAAAACAATTTAAATTTTGTGAAATTATGCATTATAATCAAGGTAATATTTGAGTTACAAAATTATTTAAAAAAAGACAAATACTTAAAATAATTAGTAAAAATTTGTTTTTTATTTAATGTAGTCCTGATATTATTATTTTCTGTAATTATTAAGAGGCCTTTAGATGCGTACAAAAAACTTTATTCTTGATCTTTTATATAAATTACGTTGCACAAATTACCGGGGGGCGGGGGGGGGGGGGTCAAAAAAAACCCGGACAATTTTTTTTTTATTAGAACTTTTGAACTATACAATCGATTTGAATGGGACAAATTGCACTTGCCAGATAATTAATCAGAGTTTTGACTAAATATATATTTTTGTCCTTCGTCTCAAAATCCAAGATGGCGGACGAAATTAAAATGTACCCTTCAAAGATGCTCGTTTATTTTTGTGTTGCAAACATGTTTTGATTATTGTTTTAATTTAGTAAAAATATTTTTTTTCAACCATTGTTTTTACATATTATACGATTGCCTTGCCAATCATGTCTGCATTTGTTTCCTTATAAATTCGTTACTACTGAAACGATTTTAATGAAATAAAAAGCATCCAAAAATGTTTTAGGTTTTTTAAATTTATGGAAAAGCACTACTTTTTCCCCCACACAAATACAAATTAGTAAAATCGGTGTGTTGGTTCTCAAAAAAATCAATTATACGATTGCATGTCAATCCTGTCTGCATTCATTTCCTTAAAATTTGTTATTACTAAATCGATTTTAGCGAAATGAAAAAAATCATAGTGAGAATTGATTGCTCTTTAGAGATTATAATTGAAATTTGCCGCCATCTTAGAGTTTAAAATGTCGGACAGATACTTGATTCTTCAAAATGGCGTCTTTATTCTTATTTTGCAAAAATGTTTTAGTTTTTTTTAAATTTAGGTATAGAAAAAACTACTATTCTTCCGCATAAAGGGGTACAACTTAATAAAATCAGTGTAGTGGTTCTCACAAAATTTGATTTTGTTGTAACCATTGTTTTACAAATTATCTACGACTGCATTGCCAATCCTGTCTGCATTCATTTCTTTATAAATTCATTATTCAACCATCTTTGAGAATACCACACATAAGAAGAGCAAACACCCTATATTATTGTTTGCCTTTATTTATTTATTAATATTTTTGTCAGTTGCGACGTTTTGGAGTTTATCCATAAAGAGGGTTGCTTTCCCCGTTTTCTTGACAATTCATCATGATTATTTTTGGGACCACACCGAGAAGGCGAAAGTGTTTCCTTTAACACCCTTTTTTAATTAATTGGGTCTCGGGGGCATTCTCGCACCTGCTGTCTTCCTGCTGTTTTATAACATTTCAGAACGTGCTGAGGTATACAGGGTGTCCCAGAGAAAAGTAACTACACGGAGATTTCAAAAATACAATTTTGGGTAAATGAGAAAAAAGTAGCGCTATTCCGAGCCCAGTAACATGCTGTATTGATATTAAAATGGGTTTTTAAAAATTTAATGTTAAATTTTGAAGATTTTAACCTTTTAATCATCTTGCATCCTTACATAAGTTTGGTGGAGTATGTACGATTGTCTCTATTAAGCCTTTTATATTATTATAGTTTTAAGTAACTTTAATTTAATAAAAACTCAAGCGCGTTTTAAATTAAATCTGTATTTTATAAGACCCAAAGAACAATGTCTTTCCGTAAACAGAACAGCTGATCATTTGACAACAATCTTGGAATCATAAATAAAAGTGGTTTATGAAACACCTACTGTACAGAGTAGCCGTGGTGGCTCAGTGCTTTCTCGCATTGAACACAAGTGAGTTAAAGAATCTCGCTTGCTACAGTGGCGGGTTCGATCCCCGTCGGTTGCCAAGGTCGGGTGCGGCAGATATTTATAGGATTCCTGGGGAGTGTAAAATGTAATATTGTCCTACCCCTTCATTCACGCCGGTAACCAGGCCGGATGAGGTCGGATATCTCGTGAAGGCGCACTTTGTTACACACTCCTTCAGTCGGTAGGCCATTCTAAGGGACAAAAAATACCCGGTTTGGGGTTCCAAAGGTGGCCGATGACCCGTGCAATTAGGCGTTCCGAAATGGCGGCCTTAGTGTCGGCGAAAGAGTCACGGTTATCAAATGAGAAAAAAAAAGTTTGGTGGAATATCGGGATGGTGTCTGAGAATATTTCACTGCGATTTCGCGGAAGTCTGTAGTACCGTTTTGAAAATATCATAAAAAAACATCTGACCTCTCATAAGACCCAATGTAAAAGTCAGCCCCCCGAGATCAGCTGATTTTTCTGGGTCGTGGCCTATTTCTTATTGTCATAGCAACATATATTTTTATGTTTTTGCTACAAGGCCATACTTAGGGGGAGGGGTTAGAGGAGTCCAAAGCACCCCTCCCGCAAAATTCTAAATAACACTAAACAAGAAAACCAGACTACCCTCTGCATTAATAAGCTCCATAAAATGATGAATAATAACATGATAATAACGAACCGAATCGTTTTGACATCATTTAAGTCTATTCTATCGAGACTTCGACTTATCAAATAATAAACAAATATTTTTGGGGCGTTTCGTATTTTTTGTGTGAATTAAAATGTACGTGTTTTTTTACGGAAAAATTGGTATACTTGCATTAATTCTGATACAACCAAGTCTATATTAAAAACGTTCACCTCTAATACACGTGAATACATAATTCTTGTCAAATATAAACAAGCCTTTTAAACTTACTAACGGAAACGTCATTCAAGATGAACGTGGCTGTTATAATTTTGGTGTAGGTATATTCAGCAGCATGTAGGCGGCTAGTAGTGCCGCGATGCTTATTTGGCCAGGAGCAATCGCAATGAGCGAGAAAAAGGTACACAGCAGTGTTGCGCAAAGAATAATCATTAAATTTCTTACACGCGAAAACGTGAAACCTGCTGGAATTCGATGCAGATTGCGAGCACAGTTCGGGAATAAGACGCTTTCGTGGGTACCTGTAAAAACTTGGTGCAAAGAAATTAACGACGGCCGTGAGCGTGTCGACAATGTGAGTCACCCACGTCGTCCGCGTACCATAATTTCTGCAGGCAAAATTTTAGAGACCTTTTTTTGGGACTGGAGAGGAGTTTTGTTGGGCGATTTTTTGCACGAACGAATAACAATAACGGCTTACTACTGCAACTTACTCTACCAGGTAAAGCTTGATTATCGCCAAAAGAGGAGAACACACCCCATCCAAAACGTGTTCCTCCTGCATGACAACGCTAGACCTGATACGGCAGCTTTAATACAGGCCAAAATCAATTAAATGCACTGGACTGTGCTAGAATACCCTCCATACAGTCCAGATTTGTCACCTTGCGATTTTCATATGTTTGGCCCACTCAAAGATTCACTGGGAAGCGAGCAATTTCAGACCAATGAAAACGTGGAGGCATTCGTGCGCAACTGGTAAGATACCCGTCCAGCTTCCTTTTATAAAAACGGGATTAAGAAACTGTCAAACCGCTGGGAAAAGTGTATTAACAGAGAAGGCGGATGTGTAGGTGTAGAAAACCTTTCTGTTTTGTGTCATGTTTCTAAATAACTAGTTTATAAACAAAGGCTTGTTTATATTTGATCCACCCTCGTACATATGTATGAATGTACATATTTATTTTACCGAAAAAATGATGGTTTTTGTGACATAGTAACGTACACACAACCCCTAAACGTATAGCAAAGCGAATACAAGTTACACTGAATTGCCTCTTTAAAACATTCCATTACAAACAAACAAGTTAGAACGATTCGTAATTAGGGAATTTCCCCAGAAAATTCAACTTATCGAAGTATGACTGTATTTAGCGCAGGCGAAATTGGCCTAAAAAGTTGAAAATGTATCTTTAAAAAAAAATAAATATCAAAATAAATGATTTAATCAAAGACTGAACTCTTCTTAATAAGGTTTTATTTTTTTTGTTCCTTGCAGTCACAATTCTACTAAAACTCACAAACTCCCTCAAAATAGATGACCTGAAAGTGCCCAATACAGCGAACATCGAAACACTTATCGACTGCCACTACGACCTCGAAGGCGATCGACTCTACAACGTCAAATGGTACAAAGATGGACGGGAGTTTTTCAGGTGTGAAGCAGATGGAACGACCAGGGACTTTAATCTCGATGGGGTAGGTGCTACTCGCTACTAAACATGATTTGTATCAGTTAAAAACAGACAGAGCTTAAATCCTTTAAAAATTGTCATTTTTGTAGGTAATGTTTTTAATTACCTTCGCTATTATTCTTAAGATTGTAATAATTTTTCTTAAACTACCTTTTCTATATGCATTCTTCTATTTCTATCGAGCCATCTTTGGACATCGGCCTTCCATCTAGTTACCGCATGCTTCTTTAAATCGTCCGCCCATCTCATTTGGAGTGTTCCCCTACAAGGTTTCCAGTTTATAATACATTTGCTTCATCGGTCGGTTATGACCAATGAACTTGTAAAGCTACAAGTTCATTGGTTATGACCGGCAAATTTCCATTTTAATTTTGCTACTTCTCGAACATCTCTTAATTTTGATTTATGCCTTATCCGTTCATTCCCTTTTCTATCTGTTAGTTTTACCTGTAACATTTATCTTTGGGCTTTTGTTACCTTATCCATGTTTGATTTTGTAAGTCTCCAGGTCTGGGAACCATAGGTAAGTACAGCAAGGATATATTGTAAACAACAAGTGAAATTAAAGAAAGAAAAATAAGAAAAAAGTTTTCTGCTTCGGCCGGGACTCGAACCCGAAATCTCTTGCTCTCTAGGCAAACATTCTAAGCATTGAACTACCGAAGCCATATATACATTTTTCGGAAAACTTTCATCTATGCAAGCTGCGATGTCTCAATACAAGAACGAGAGACTCTCAGGGTATTAACTCGACCAAGTCGTCAAACTGATTTATATAATTCTTCCTTCCCACTGTCAAAGGTATGAAAACTCAAAAGTTAGACGTAAACTATCAACGTGTGAAAACATGAGATCACCTTTTCGTGTGTTAAAATTTCTGATCGCAATGGGCGATTGCCAATATAATTCTCAAACACCAAATTGCAAATAATGCAAGGACCTAAAACTATAAACAATAAGTGAAATTAAAGAATGAAAAATAAGAAAAAAATTTTCTGCTTCGGCCGGGACTCGAACCCGAGATCTCTTGGTAGTGTATTGAGACATCGGAGCCTGCATAGATGAAAGCTTTCCGAAAAATTTATGTATGGCTTCAGTAGTTCAATGCTTAGAATGTTTGCCTAGAAAGCACGAGATCCCGGGTTCGAGTCCCGCCGAAGCAGAAAACTTTTTTATTATTTTTCTTTCTTTAATTTCACTTGTTGTTTTTAGTTTTAGGTCCTTGTGTTATTTGCAATTTGGTGTTTGAGAAGGATATATTGGTTATAAACTTTCGTTTTGAGGTACTAAGAAATTTTTTTATTTTTTAATATGTAGCTTAGTTTACCAAATGCTGCGAGGCCAATCTTAATCGCCTCTTCGATTTTAGCTGTTTGGTCTTCTTTTTTTAGTTTAATAATTTCTATTTTTCTTAGTTTATTCTGATCGTGATCTTTTTCTGTGTCGGTTATGACTTCAGTTTTAGTGTAGTTCGTACGTAAGCCTATATTTTTAGCTGTTGCATCCAGTTCTTCCAGTATTTTTGTCAGTTCTGCTTTCTTATCTGTTAAGGCGATATCATCACCATATCTTAGGTGGTTCAAGTATACTTTGATACATCTTCTACAGCCTGGTTAAATAGTTTAGAGGATATTGTGTCACCTTGTCTGACACCTCTTCTAATGCGAATTGAGGTTGTTGCTTTGCCACATATATTGGCTATTAAGTCTGTCTATCTGTGATCTATTCGGCTATTAATTCAAGATGCTTCTACTGCCCAGTGCTCAATGCTATCGAAAGCTACAAACGCAATATACAGTCGAATGTTGTATTCGCTGGCTCGTTCTATTAGGATTTTCATGGTTAATCAACTGTACTGAAACCTTTTCTAAAGCCTGCTTCTTCTTTTGATTGATATCCGTCAAAGTTTGTTAGTCTATCTGTTAATTTTTCGTGAAAAGCTTATAAATTACTTATTGAGGAGTGTTATAGGTCGATAGTTTTTAGGTCTGCTCTATCGCCTTTCTTGTGTAGAATAATGGTTAAGAATTCTTTCCAGTTGTTTGTTATTTTTTCTTTTAGTATTTTATTCAAAAGCTATGGAAGAACACAAAACCCATCCTACACTAGTAATGGGAAGTTTCAATGCCAAATTAGGTAAGAAAATGAACATAGAAGAAACTAAAATAGGGGATTTTTGATATAGCGAAAAGAATTACAGGGGACAACCATATTGCATTATCTAGAGGAACGACACCTTTATGCAATGAGTTCATTCTATAGAAAGAAGCCGCAACAAAAGTGGACATGGCTCAGCCCTAATGGAATAACGCAAAACGAAATTCATTGCATACTGACTACTGAGAAAAACAGCGTTAAAAATGTAAGAGTACTAAACAGATTTACAACAGGCAGTAATCACAGGATGGTCAGAACAAAAATCTGCATTGATAGCAATTTCGAAATGGCAAGAAAAATTAATCAAAACAATGAACAACTTGCCATGAAACGTAGACAAAATAAAGCTATATATAAAGAAAGGCTAAACGAACAGCTAACCCAAAACTAAGAGATGCGAAAATGAAATATAGATTAAATAAATGATACGCTGACAAGAGCTATGACCAAAGTAGGAAAATATCTCGCACATAAACATAAAAAGAGAGAAAATTGTATAACAGAAAAAAATAAAGAAACTGATGGAAAAAGGGCGGAATATGGAGAAAGAAGGAAAAATAACTTTGATAGAATACGCAGAAATAAATAAAACTATAAGAATAATGATAAAAGCAAATAAAAGAAACATTCAAGAAATAAAAGTTGAGAGAGTTATAGAAAATAATAGAAATATGAAATATCAAAGGCTGAATCTAGGTAGATATAAAATAATTAAAATAAAGGATATAGACGGCATAGACTCACACAACTATACTATTCCAAAAAAAAAGGGAACCATCGCGAGAAACATGAAGAAACTCCAAATAAAAATAAAGAACATAAACTTAGAGCTACAACCTAAAATAAGCAAAGCAGAAATAAAGAGAGCATTAAAGAAAAGTAAAAATAACAAGTCACCTGGAAAAGACGGCAGTTATGCTCAAGTACGGTGGTAAAGCTGTAGCTAATACCCTCCATATTCTCCTGAATATGCATTCTTACTGCTAACTAAAATTATGGCATAGCCAAGGGAATAAAGGTTTCGGGCTCAAAACCACTGCGCTTCCAGAGCTCTATGAAATTACCAAAATAACACGAACTGTGGGAGGGATTATCACAACAGAACTTTTTCAGATTTCCTGAAAGGGAAAACAAAGGCTAAAAAGAACATGTTCGACTCGTCGAGCTTTTGGCTTGATTAAATTTTTTAATATTCGTTACCACTTCTCCGGAAGTATCTCTAAACCAGAAATATCGATTTGAAACATAACACACACACTTGATTAATGGACTTTCAACACCTCTAATGAACGTTTATTCGAAATCCACTGGACTAAATGCCTAAGGCTGGATCTAGGAAGATATAAAATAATTCAAATAAAGGATATAAATGGCATAGAAACTAACGTTTAAGAGGATATTATAAATATCACACAACTATACTATACCAAAAAAAAGGGAACCATCGCGAGAAACCATAAAGAAACTCCAAATAAAAATCAAGAACATAAACTCCGAGCTACAACCTAAAATAAGCAAAGCGGAAATAAAGAGAGCATTAAAGAAAATTAAAGATAACAAGTCACCTGGAAAAGACGGCAGTTATGCTCAAGTACGGTGGTAACGCTCTAGCTAATATCCTCCATATTCTCCTGAATATGCATTCTTACTGCTAACTAAAATTATGGCATAGCCAAGGGAATAAAGGTTTCGCGATCAAAACCACTGCGCTTCCAGAGCTCTATGAAATTACCAAAACAACACGAACTGTGGAAGGGATTATCACAACAAAACTTTTTCAGATTTCCTGAAAGGGAAAACAAAGTCTAACAAGAACATGCCCGACTCGTTGAGCTTTTGGAATGATTAAATTTTTTAATATTCGTTACCACGTCTCCGGAAGTATCCCTAAACCAGAAATATCGATTTGAAACACAACACACACACTTGATTAATGGATTTTCAACACCTCTAATGAACGTTTATTCGAAATCCACTGGTCTAAATGCCTAAGGCTGAATTTAGGAAGATATAAAATAATTAAAATAAAGGATATAAACGGCATAGAAACTAAGGTTTAAGAGGATATTATAAATATCACACAACTATACTATACCAAAAAAAAGGGAACCATCGCGAGAAACCATAAAGAAACTCCAAATAAAAATCAAGAACATAAACTCCGAGCTACAACCTAAAATAAGCAAAGCGGAAATAAAGAGAGCATTAAAGAAAATTAAAAATAACAAGTCACCTGGAAAAGACGGCAGTTATACTCAAGTACGGTGGTAAAGCTGTAGCTAATAGCCTCCATATTCTCCTGAATATGCATTTTTTTGCTAACTAAAATTATGGCATAGCCAAGGGAATAAAGGTTTCGGGCTCAAAACCACTGCGCTTCCAGAGCTCTATGAAATTACCAAAATAACACGACCTGTGGGAGGGATTATCACAACAAAACTTTTTCAGATTTCCTGAAAGGGAAAACAAAGGCTAAAAAGAACATGTTCGACTCATCGAGCTTTTGGATTGATTAAATTTTTTAATATTCGTTTTTTAACTTCTCCGAAAGTATCTCTAAACCAGAAATATCGATTTGAAACACAACACACACACTTGATTAATGGACTTTCAACACCTCTAATGAACGTTTATTCGAAATCCACTGGACTAAATGCCTAAGGCTGGATCTAGGAAGATATAAAATAATTCAAATAAAGGATATAAACGGCATAGAAACTAACGTTTAAGAGGATATTATCAATATCACACAACTATACTATACCAAAAAAAAGGGAACCATCGCGAGAAACCATAAAGAAACTCCAAATAAAAATCAAGAACATAAACTCCGAGCTACAACCTAAAATAAGCAAAGCGGAAATAAAGAGAGCATTAAAGAAAATTAAAGATAACAAGTCACCTGGAAAAGACGGCAGTTATGCTCAAGTACGGTGGTAAAGCTGTAGCTAATACCCTCCATATTCTCCTGAATATGCATTCTTACTGCTAACTAAAATTATGGCATAGGCAAGGGAATAAAGGTTTCGCGATCAAAACCACTGCGCTTCCAGAGCTCTATGAAATTACCAAAACAACACGAACTGTGGAAGGGATTATCACAACAAAACTTTTTCAGACTTCCTGAAAGAGAAAACAAAGGCTGAAAAGAACATGCCCGACTCGTCGAGCCCTTGAATTGATTAGATTTTTTGATATTCGTTACCACGTCTCCGGAAGTATCTCTAAACCAGAAATATCGATTTGAAACACAACACACACACTTGATTAATGGATTTTTAACACCTCTAATAAACGTTTATTCAAAATCCACTGGATAAATGCCTAAGGCTGAATCTAGGAAGATATAAAATAATTAAAATAAAGGATAAAAACGTCATAGAAACTAACGTTTAAGAGAATATCATAAATATTACACAACTATACTATACTAAAAAAAAAAGGTAACCATCGCGAGAAAACATGAAGAAACTCCAAATGAAATAAAGAACATAAACTCAGAGCTACAACCTAAAATAAGCAAAGCGGAAATAAAGAGAGCATTAAAGAAAATTTAAAATAACAAGTCACCTGGAAAACACGGTAGTTATGCTCAAGTACGGTGGTAAAGCTGTAGCTAATACCCTCCATATTCTCCTGAATATGCATTTTTACTGCTAACTAAAATTATGGCATAGCCAAGGGAATAAAGGTTTCGGGCTCAAAACCACTGCGCTTCCAGAGCTCTATGAAATTACCAAAATAACACGACCTGTGGGAGGGATTATCACAACAAAACTTTTTCAAATTTTCTAAAAGGGAAAACAAAGGCTAAAAAGAACATGTTCGACTCGTCGAGCTTTTGGATTGATTAAATTTTTTAATATTCGTTACCACTTCTCCGGAAGTATCTCTAAACCAGAAATATCGATTTGAAACACAACACACACACTTGATTAATGGACTTTCAACACCTCTAATGAACGTTTATTCGAAATCCACTGGACTAAATGCCTAAGGCTGGATCTAGGAAGATATAAAATAATTCAAATAAAGGATATAAACGGCATAGAAACTAACGTTTAAGAGGATATTATAAATATCACACAACTATACTATACCAAAAAAAAAGGGAACCATCGCGAAAAACCATAAAGAAACTCCAAATAAAAATCAAGAACATAAACTCCGAGCTACAACCTAAAATAAGCAAAGCGGAAATAAAGAGAGCATTAAATAAAATTAAAGATAACAAGTCACCTGGAAAAGACGGCAGTTATGCTCAAGTACGGTGGTAACGCTGTAGCTAATACCCTCCATATTCTCCTGAATATGCATTCTTACTGCTAATTAAAATTATGGCATAGCCAAGGGAATAAAGGTTTCGCGATCAAAACCACTGCGCTTCCAGAGCTCTATGAAATTACCAAAACAACACGAACTGTGGAGGGGATTATCACAACAAAACTTTTTCAGACTTCCTGAAAGAGAAAACAAAGGCTGAAAAGAACATGCCCGACTCGTCGAGCTCTTGAATTGATTAGATTTTTTGATATTCGTTACCACGTCTCCGGAAGTATCTCTAAACCAGAAATATCGATTTGAAACACAACACACACACTTGATTAATGGATTTTTAACACCTCTAATAAACGTTTATTCAAAATCCACTGGATAAATGCCTAAGGCTGAATCTAGGAAGATATAAAATAATTAAAATAAAGGATAAAAACGTCATAGAAACTAACGTTTAAGAGAATATCATAAATATCACACAACTATACTATACCAAAAAAAAAAGGTAACCATCGCGAGAAAACATGAAGAAACTCCAAATAAAAATAAAGAACATAAACTTAGAGCTACAACCTAAAATAAGCAAAGCAGAAATAAAGAGAGCATTAAAGAAAATTAAAAATAACAAGTCACCTGGAAAAGACGGCAGTTATGCTCAAGTACGGTGGTAAAGCTGTAGCTAATACCCTCCATATTCTCCTGAATATGCATTCTTACTGCTAACTAAAATAATGGCATAGCCAAGGGAATAAAGGTTGCGGGCTCAAAACCACTGCGCTTCCAGAGCTCTATGAAATTACCAAAATAACACGACCTGTGGGAAGAATTATCACAACAAAACTTTTTCAGATTTCCTGAAAGGGAAAACAAAGTCTAACAAGAACATGCCCGACTCGTTGAGCTTTTGGAAAGATTAAATTTTTTAATATTCGTTACCACGTCTCCGGAAGTATCCCTAAACCAGAAATATCGATTTGAAACACAACACACACACTTGATTAATTTTTACTGCTAACTAAAATTATGGCATAGCCAAGGGAATAAAGGTTTCGGGCTCAAAACCACTACGCTTCCAGAGCTCTATGAAATTACCAAAATAACACGGGAGGGATTATCACAACAAAACTTTTTCAGATTTCCTGAAAGGGAAAACAAAGGCTAAAAAGAACATGCCCGACTCGTTGAGCTATTGGAATGATTAAATTTTTTAATATTCGTTACCACGTCTCCGGAAGTATCCCTAAACCAGAAATATCGATTTGAAACACAACACACACACTTGATTAATGGATTTTCAACACATCTAATGAATGTTCATTCGAAATCCACTGGACTATAGGAAGCTACAACAAAAACAAACTTTGTTCGATAGGTATAAAAATGTTTATGACTAAATTTAGTAATTTATATTACAACGCGGGGAAATAGTATACATTAAAGTACAAGTTTACGACAAAGAAGCCGAGCCGGAATGTCTAGACAAGTACCGACTTTAATGACATTTTACAGCCGTGTATCATGCAACGTTTTATTTCATACACTTTTATATTTTTACAAGCTCTAAAAGCCGATTTGTAAGCGTCGTAGCGTAAAAAGAACTAGTTTAACCAAGCAGAATAGCTCATAGAACAAGTATTCCAAATTTCATTGAAACCGGTTAAGTAATTTCTGAGATAACCGGTAAAAAAAAGCCCTAAAGCTCCTAGTTTTATATAATACTAGTCTAAAAATAACCGGCTTCGACGGTTAGCCCGACTGACACTCGTGGTAGCGTAAAAGAAATTGCCTTAACCAAACATGAATATTCTGAAACTTCGTAAAAAATGATGAAACTTTTGTAATTATAAATAAAATATACGGAAAAACCCTGAATGTATTGATAAATGTATTGATATTGGTCTTGATGATGATTTAATTGAAAAGTAAATCGCCGTGTAAATATTTAGTCAGTATTGTCAAAATAACTTTTATAGTATTCAGTTTCAGTCCGGTAATATTACTTCGGTAAAATTACTTTACCGGCCCTGTGATATTTACCGGGCTCAAACTGACGTTATATAATATACCACATAGGAAAAAGCTATACTGGCCGTAGAGAAAGAAAACATAATTTAGCAGGTATTTAGATAAGAATAGAAACATAAAGATTTGCCATGAACTCTGCAAATTCTGGCGGCTGGTTAACTAAAAGTTAAAATAAGAGGGAGAACACGGGAGGAGAAACTGTATTCTAGAGTTGGCGGAAGAACAAAACGGGCTCGCGTTATTACGGCATCAACATTGTATTTTTTTAAAAATCTTTGTAGTAGACAATGCAATGAAATTCATTCAACTGGGAATTAATGAATGGGAAGGGGGAGAAGAGTAAAATTATCTTTTATTCTTATTTTAACAGCTGTAAACTTAGTTTTTCTATTTCTAAGCAGGCTTCACTAAAGCCAGCTTACCGGGTGTACGAATCAGCAAAATCGATTCAGTGGTTCTGAAAAAAAATATTTTTGTTTCAACCATTGTTTTGCATATTATACGATTGCTTTGCCCATAATTTTCAATCATTTATTTCGTCATAAATTCATTACTACTGAACCGATATTAATGAAAAACATCCTGCTGAGAATTGATTGCTGTTTAAAGATCATGATCAAAGTTTATGGCCATCTTAAAATTTAAGATGGCGGACAGAATCATGTTTGATTCTTCAAAATGGCGTGCATATTCTTATTTCCGAAAATGTTTTAGTTTTTTTAATTTATAGAAATTTTTTTCCCACACGAGGTACAAATTAGTAAAATCGGTGGTTCTCAAAAAATCTAGTTTTGTTTCAACCATTGTTTTACAGATACGATTGCATTGCCAATCCTGTCTGCATTCATTTAATTATAAATGCGTTATTACTAAACCGATTTAAGTGAAATAAAAAAAATTATGATGAAAATTGCTCTTTAAAGATTAGAATTTAAACTAAAATTTTGTTAGAAAATACGAATAAGCACGCCATTTTAAAGAATCAAGTATGATTCTCTCCGACATCTTAAATTTTAAGATGGCGATAAATTTTGATCATGATCTTGATAAAATAAAAAACATCCTGGTCAGAATTGATTGTCCGACCAGGATGTTTTTATTTTATCAAAAACAATGGTTGGTTTTTTTAGAACCAACAAACCGATTTTGCTGATTTGTACCTTGTTGTGCGTGGCAAGAATGCAACTTTTTTAATGATTTAAAAAAATAATTAAAACATGTTCGCAACACAAGAATACACGAGCATCTTTGAAGGGTCCAACTTAATTTCGTCCGCCATCTTGGATTTTAAGATGGCGGACAAAAAAATAGTGCAGTTTGTTCCATTAAAATCGATGGTATAGTTCAAAAGTTATAATGAAAAATAAATTGTCCGGTTTTTTGGTCCATTATAGCTTTTTTTTCTATATGGTATATTTTAATTTTTTCCTAGGTAACCCTTTACTACTCCCGCTACACGAAAATGGGATCCTGTCCGGTAAAACTCACAGGACTAACGAGTCTTTCCGAGGGCGAGTATCTGTGCGAAGTCAGTCTTGATGCACCAACTTTCAAAATTGTTTCCGAGAAACGATTTCTCAGGGTTTACAAAAAAGAACCACCACGGGTACTCAGTCAATTAGAAGACTTTGCCACGAACGAACAGCAAAGTTCTGAAAAAAACACAAGTAAGTAAAGATATACCTAGCAGGTTGCGACCACTAAATATCGCTTTGACAAGAGGATCTTATGTCAATATGAACGTCTTGGGTAACTTGATAAAAATATCGGTTGATCTAAAAGTGCTTTGACTTGTAGGTCAAATCAGTTATTTCTTCTTCTTTTTCTTAGTACACCCTCCTTATCAAAGGTCGGCGATCCATCTGGCAATTATAATTCTAAAAGCCGCAGGTGTAAAAATATTAGTAGACGTGCAGCCGAACCTTCTTCTCAAATCTTTTAATCAAGGGTTTTGTCATCTTTCAACTGATCTTCGTTATATCTTTCCCTCAATTATCAACCTAAGCAGCTTATATCTCTCACCTCTCATTACATGCCCAATGTATTTGGTAGTTCTTTCTTTGATTGTAACGAGAAGTTCAAGTAGTTTGCGCATTCGGCCAAATACCTACAGCTTCATTGGTTATTCTTTGTACCCGCGATATCTTCAGCTTGCTTCTATACAAGTACATCTCAAACGTCCCAAGTCTCTTCTCTGTAATTGGGTCGAGAGTCAACACATAGCATCTGACCATCCGCATTCAGAGATCCAGGTTGATGTAATGAAAGGTAAAAACTGTTTCATGCTTATGAATGCCTTTCTCGCTTGTTTAACTCGAGGCCTAATTTCTGTTTTGGGATCGCATTGGCAATTAACGTTTGTATCCAAATATTTGGAGGTCTGTTGTAAGATGCGTCTATTTACTGTTAAGTTGGTAACAGTATTTGTTTTTGCAAACACTAGTAATTTTGTCTTTGTTGCGTTGATGTATATACCATGTCCTTCTCTGTATTGAACTATACGGTCCATATTAAACTGTAGATCCTCCATATTATCTGCAAGAATTACGGTATCGTCATCGATGTTGTTTATTATTATTCCATTAACTATTATACCTTTTAACATGTTATTCATAGCCTCTTTAAAAATAGTTTCGGAATAAATGTTAAACAGCAATGGCGATAAGATGCGGCTCTCTCTAACCCCTTTTTTAATCTGTGTAGCTTCAGATGTTTGGTTCCAATACAGCTGTGAGATAATATTAATTTCTTACAAATTGGGGAAGGCCTTCGCGGCCATCGTCCAATGGTGGGTGTGCTTTCGGGCTGTTCGGCCGTCGTCGTTGAGAATTCGTTCTCGACGTTTCGCCATGGATGTGGATGGCATCTTCAGGAGATGTGATGAACTTCAAAAGATCTGAAGAAACCGTTAAAATTAACAAAACATGGGTACCAGTTCTTAAAAACACTAAACGGCTCGCTTACAACTACAAAACTGAATCTGGGGAAAGTGACCAATCACCGACTAGCTCTAAAATACGCCCCGCCCACCAGAGCGTATATAACCTGCGCACACGACAGACTAACCATGGGGTTAGTTTTCGACAAGAAACTAACCTGGAACGACCAGGTATCAAACGCACTTCAAAAAGCAAGGGGAGCCCACAGTAGGCTATACCCCTTGTTAAATGCCAGGAGCACTCTACACCGGAGAGTAAAATTACAAATATGGAGGCAAGTCGTTCGCCCCATACTAACGTATGCAGCCCCATGCTGGAACAAGGTATGCAAAACCCAAATGGGAAAGCTACAAAGCTTTCAAAATAGAGTCGTAAGACAAATAGCGGGAGCCCCTTGGTTTGTGCGTAACGTACAAATCAAAAGGGAGCTCAACATTGAGGATATCTCAGAAACAATCCAGGAGCAGAAGGATCGTTTCATAAGACGGGTCGAGGGGCATCAAAACCCCGTGGTACAGGATGCGTTCCTGTACCGGCCCGGAGACAGGCCAGGGACCAAAAACATGGGTTCCTTGAATTTCTTTGCCAGGGACCTACAAAAGGCCCCTGGATGTCTAACAAAGTTGCGCCACAAGGGCGCCAAATTGAGGTTTTTTGAAGCTTAGGTAAATCCACATGGAAAAGTACAGACTAAAAATGAAAGAGGTACATACCTATCATGCACAAGCATTATATCTTAGTAGTAGTAGACTAACCATCAGCCCTCGAGAAGCCGACAAACATCCATTCGAGATGGCGAAACGTCGAGAACGTTGAAAATTCGTTCTCGACGACGCACAGTGGAACGTTTTGAAGATCTAGGTGGACAACCCCTGAGCAACATTAACACTCTTTCATGCTTGATTTTTTTAGCTTTAAACATAAAACATAAAATATTTAAAAGCATTTAGTATTTGCAATATTACCTACCTCTTATATAGGGTGATTCAGATTTTAACGATTTTAAGATTTGTAGTCATACTGTATGTTTTTAACGAAAATTGTTTCAACAAATTTTATAACAATGAAGTAACGGTATATATTTTTTTAGTTTTTGCAAGAAGGAATTTAAATAAAATAGTTTTGCAATATACAAGGTGTTTCAGAAAAATTTTAATAAAGAAGTTTTAGGCGGTAAGGGACGATCAAGAAAAAAAATCCGCTCTCATCTGTCACTATACGAAAAATAAATGCATTAAAAATTTTAAACCTCTCACCCCTTGCCCAGGGTGAACCCAACCCCTAAAATTATAATGGGAAATGTTCATCGGATGGTATTATCTCTAAAGGGGTTTAATGTGAGAAAATTTAAGAGATATATGGATTTTAATTTTATGTAACTAAGAAACTTTAAAAAAATATTTATAAAATTGGAAAGTTCCATTTTTATTTGAAAAATATCATTACTTAACATAACAAATAATGGAATAATTAACTAACACAAGTCCATTTTATTATTATCTTGTAAACTAAACTGTGTTAATTAATTTCATAATCTGACACAAAAAAGACAAGAAAAATATATTATCATATTTCTAAAACCGCATAATAATAACTCGCTCCGTTTAAAACTTAATTTTTTGGATTTTTTTAACCCCAAAAAACTTCCCTTGGGGTTTGGTACATATGCATTTTTATTAAGCTTGGTCTTACCAGTGACAGAGTGAAAAGTTACTGTTTACAAAAGTTCGTGAAAGTCGAGAGTTTCAAAAACCCATCGTACAGACATACATAGGGCATATTCTTAAATTACGTAACTCCTCCTCCCCCCTCCGTAACGCATTTTTAAGAAAAAATATATTCAAGAATCATGACAGTGTAACGCAAGGTTAATAACCCCCCTTCCCCCCTTGAGCGTTACGTACCTTTGGAATCGGCCCATACACATAGGTACATGGGATAGGGTGTCTCAGATAAAAGTAACTACAAGGGGGTTTATGAGGATTTAGAAGACGGTAAGACATACATATTTTGGTAAAAAAAGTGGCGCTATTCCGAGCTGTAGTAAAGAAAACATTTATATGCGTTTTCAAAATATTAAGAAATAAATGGCTCCATGAGGGATCTGATACCTTCCTAGCTAGCCTATTAGCACACTTCAAGTGAAGCTCTTACGAAGTTTTTAGTTATAACACGAATTATTGAGCAAAATATAGTCTACTATATTACAAAAACTGTATATTGATACGATGCTCCGTTAAAAAAATAGATTTTTATTAAATTTAAATTGTCAAAAAACTTGTCATTGGCTTTAATAGATTTTGACCAAAATCTAATCAGCTCGTAAGAGTGTCGAGCACTATTTTACCTGAAAACTTTATGAAAATCGGTTCAGCGGCTTAGGAGCTATCGTGTTACGGACAGAAATAATATACACACACACACAGACAGACATCACGACGATATTGCTAGGATAGGTCAAAATACACCCAAATAACACATTTTCGGCGTTATCTAAAAAAAAAATTTTCGTCGAAAATAATACCATTGCTATGCGGGCTAGGAAGGCAAAAACTAAAAATTGTGACTTTTTGAAAAAGTCCTAAAAAAATTGTTAACATCATTTTATTGGCCTAGTCATATTTATATAGTTTTATTCAATTTGTTTAAAAGAAGGCGACAACATTTTAATTTTTCGAATAACACAATTTATGTTTTTAAGCATTAATTTGAAACCCCCTGTAGATATTTTTAACTTCGACACTGCATCCGATTAAGCTCGCAATAGCGCCACTTTTTTCCTTTTGAACGAATATCGTAAGTGTTACCGTTTCTGAAAATCCCACAAAGCCCTATGTACTTAATTTTATCTGGACACCCTGTAGACAAACAGACACATTGACTCATCGTGATATAAAAAAATGCACGAAGATTGACTAATTTAGGTTAGAAAATCCCCAAAGGGCACATTTGAGAAGGTATCAAAAAGAAAATGTCATTAAACACAAATAATATGTTTTCTATTTTTAGAGTTGCAGGCTAACAAAATAATTAAGTACAAGTTTACCGCAAAAAAAGGACAAAATTTCAATACTGCATCAGAAAGTAGAGATTTCGGTTAATTAGAAAATAATAAAACTAACATCAACAAATTCTAACAAACTACTAAAGTTTCAGTCCAACAAAAACTATATAAAACTAAAATTTTTCTTACCAAAACACCAGCGAATTTACAAAATCATAGCAAGTAAAACACTGCAACAATGACAGTCAAAATGCTTCCTAGTCTTAAGGACATGTCACTCTAAACATGCCTGGCACTTGTTTTACTCCAGCGCCTACTACGCGGGAAAAAACAATATTGTTTTAAAGCATTGCCCATACATAATAATTTATAGTACTTAACCATGTCCACCTAGATTAGTCAAACGTTCCACTGTGCGACGCCCGAAAGCACACCTACCTATTAATTTCTTCCTTGTCAATACCGGTTTTTCTAAGAATTTCAATATGTTCGTGTTTTTTCTTATCGGAACATAACTCTAAAATGACTTGTAGATTGTAGACTAAAAAGATTTTAGGGGATCTTGGGGCAAAATAACCTATTACCTACTAATTTAAATCAGTGTTAGAGATGGCAGCGCCGCGGAACGATGAAGGTACTGCAGTTCAGCTGAAATTTTGCAAGGTTTTTAGGAGGCTATCAGAAAGTACCAGCTACAAGGATTTTGCGATTAAGAAATGAAAAAAATTTACTAACAAACTCCAGCTGAATATTCGTAGTAGTACCTATCTCAAAAATAAAAAACTGTGCTTAACAAATATTCGTACCCCGGTAAGGAAAATTCGTTGAGGTTGTATTTTTTTTATAACCTCCGCTTCGTCTAATAGTCCCTAAAACTAGGGACTAAAGTGACATATTTAGTCTCGAAATTGCATTCCACAAAATAGCGCAGGTCAAAATACCGTAGACAAAATCATGCATCGCCAAAATAGCGCAGGTCATAATAGCGCATGGCTAAAATAGCACAGGCGAAAATAGCGCATGGTCAAAATAGCGCAGGCCATAATAGCGCATGAACAAAATAGAGCATTAATAAAATAGCGAAGGCCAAAATAGAACAGGTAGGGCGAAAAAAAATCAAAATACAAAATATCGAAAACACAAAATATCGCTATTTTGGCCATGCGGTATTCGTTCGGTTCCGTTCGGATTAACACCCTTTAGGATCCCGAGAAAGTAGTCATGCGCTATTTTGCCCGATGCTTTTCTGGCCTGCCCTAGTTTGGCCATACGCTAACTTGGCCTGCGTTATTATGGCCATGCGATATTTTGGCGACACGATACCACTGGGGTGGTTACTTTCATTCCTGAAGAACGAAATTCCATATACGTAATATTCGAATACTCCCTGTTACCTATTTACACAATGGTTGCCGTTTGATGCAAACATTCAGAAATAAAGGTACAAAAAATGCACAGACACCAAGTTTACATAGATAGAGTTTTTGTCAACTGTACGCCAATGATTTGACGTAACGAATACAAGAATAAAATAATATTCATGCATAAAAGTATAACCAATCAGGACATTTTATCTTAAGGACCGCAAAATGGATAGACTTATAGCCATTGATATTGCTATTTCAAGTTTGCATTCTGCATCGTAAGGTACCGTAGGTATTGCAATAATACGTACTATATGGAAATAATATGCATATGTCTTTGAAAGCAACCAATCAGGTCTTTTTTGCTTAAAGACCTTAAGGCCCTCATGTTTGCATCATGAATGGGCATTAACCATGGGCGCACCCAGGGGGGGGGGGGGGGGTTCGGTTCGGCCCGGGCCCACCCAAGCCTAAGATTTTTGTATATATTTTCCACATATTTCATGAATAAACACAAAAAATAGCATGAAATACGACATCATAAGGTCTCGGGCCCCCCCCCCCCAAGACATATTCCTGGGTGCGCTACTGCATTAACCGTGAGTATTGGAATATTATGTATATGCGAAATTCCCCTAATCAGTCTTCAGCCTCTTGTCGGCCATTCATTAACTGGGCGAAAAATGTCATTGTAATAAACATTTTAATTTTTCAGATTCTGATAAATACACCTCCGTCCATCAATCTACAGCTAGTCGAACGATATTATCATTCTACGTTATTCTGTTAAATATTTCTGTTTATTTTATTATTTTGTAAATAAATATATTAAGTACTCAATTAAGAAAAAACGGTTCAGCGGCTTAGGAGCTATCGTGTTACGGACAGAAATAATATACACACACACACAGACAGACATCACGACGATATTGCTAGGATAGGTCAAAATACACCCAAATAACACATTTTCGGCGTTATCTAAAAAAAAAATTTTCGTCGAAAATAATACCATTGCTATGCGGGCTAGGAAGGCAAAAACTAAAAATTGTGACTTTTTGAAAAAGTCCTAAAAAAATTGTTAACATCATTTTATTGGCCTAGTCATATTTATATAGTTTTATTCAATTTGTTTAAAAGAAGGCGACAACATTTTAATTTTTCGAATAACACAATTTATGTTTTTAAGCATTAATTTGAAACCCCCTGTAGATATTTTTAACTTCGACACTGCATCCGATTAAGCTCGCAATAGCGCCACTTTTTTCCTTTTGAACGAATATCGTAAGTGTTACCGTTTCTGAAAATCCCACAAAGCCCTATGTACTTAATTTTATCTGGACACCCTGTAGACAAACAGACACATTGACTCATCGTGATATAAAAAAATGCACGAAGATTGACTAATTTAGGTTAGAAAATCCCCAAAGGGCACATTTGAGAAGGTATCAAAAAGAAAATGTCATTAAACACAAATAATATGTTTTCTATTTTTAGAGTTGCAGGCTAACAAAATAATTAAGTACAAGTTTACCGCAAAAAAAGGACAAAATTTCAATACTGCATCAGAAAGTAGAGATTTCGGTTAATTAGAAAATAATAAAACTAACATCAACAAATTCTAACAAACTACTAAAGTTTCAGTCCAACAAAAACTATATAAAACTAAAATTTTTCTTACCAAAACACCAGCGAATTTACAAAATCATAGCAAGTAAAACACTGCAACAATGACAGTCAAAATGCTTCCTAGTCTTAAGGACATGTCACTCTAAACATGCCTGGCACTTGTTTTACTCCAGCGCCTACTACGCGGGAAAAAACAATATTGTTTTAAAGCATTGCCCATACATAATAATTTATAGTACTTAACCATGTCCACCTAGATTAGTCAAACGTTCCACTGTGCGACGCCCGAAAGCACACCTACCTATTAATTTCTTCCTTGTCAATACCGGTTTTTCTAAGAATTTCAATATGTTCGTGTTTTTTCTTATCGGAACATAACTCTAAAATGACTTGTAGATTGTAGACTAAAAAGATTTTAGGGGATCTTGGGGCAAAATAACCTATTACCTACTAATTTAAATCAGTGTTAGAGATGGCAGCGCCGCGGAACGATGAAGGTACTGCAGTTCAGCTGAAATTTTGCAAGGTTTTTAGGAGGCTATCAGAAAGTACCAGCTACAAGGATTTTGCGATTAAGAAATGAAAAAAATTTACTAACAAACTCCAGCTGAATATTCGTAGTAGTACCTATCTCAAAAATAAAAAACTGTGCTTAACAAATATTCGTACCCCGGTAAGGAAAATTCGTTGAGGTTGTATTTTTTTTATAACCTCCGCTTCGTCTAATAGTCCCTAAAACTAGGGACTAAAGTGACATATTTAGTCTCGAAATTGCATTCCACAAAATAGCGCAGGTCAAAATACCGTAGACAAAATCATGCATCGCCAAAATAGCGCAGGTCATAATAGCGCATGGCTAAAATAGCACAGGCGAAAATAGCGCATGGTCAAAATAGCGCAGGCCATAATAGCGCATGAACAAAATAGAGCATTAATAAAATAGCGAAGGCCAAAATAGAACAGGTAGGGCGAAAAAAAATCAAAATACAAAATATCGAAAACACAAAATATCGCTATTTTGGCCATGCGGTATTCGTTCGGTTCCGTTCGGATTAACACCCTTTAGGATCCCGAGAAAGTAGTCATGCGCTATTTTGCCCGATGCTTTTCTGGCCTGCCCTAGTTTGGCCATACGCTAACTTGGCCTGCGTTATTATGGCCATGCGATATTTTGGCGACACGATACCACTGGGGTGGTTACTTTCATTCCTGAAGAACGAAATTCCATATACGTAATATTCCAATACTCCCTGTTACCTATTTACACAATGGTTGCCGTTTGATGCAAACATTCAGAAATAAAGGTACAAAAAATGCACAGACACCAAGTTTACATAGATAGAGTTTTTGTCAACTGTACGCCAATGATTTGACGTAACGAATACAAGAATAAAATAATATTCATGCATAAAAGTATAACCAATCAGGACATTTTATCTTAAGGACCGCAAAATGGATAGACTTATAGCCATTGATATTGCTATTTCAAGTTTGCATTCTGCATCGTAAGGTACCGTAGGTATTGCAATAATACGTACTATATGGAAATAATATGCATATGTCTTTGAAAGCAACCAATCAGGTCTTTTTTGCTTAAAGACCTTAAGGCCCTCATGTTTGCATCATGAATGGGCATTAACCATGGGCGCACCCAGGGGGGGGGGGGGTTCGGTTCGGCCCGGGCCCCCCCAAGCCTAAGATTTTTGTATATATTTTCCACATATTTCATGAATAAACACAAAAAATAGCATGAAATACGACATCATAAGGTCTCGGCCCCCCCCCCCCAAGACATATTCCTGGGTGCGCTACTGCATTAACCGTGAGTATTGGAATATTATGTATATGCGAAATTCCCCTAATCAGTCTTCAGCCTCTTGTCGGCCATTCATTAACTGGGCGAAAAATGTCATTGTAATAAACATTTTAATTTTTCAGATTCTGATAAATACACCTCCGTCCATCAATCTACAGCTAGTCGAACGATATTATCATTCTACGTTATTCTGTTAAATATTTCTGTTTATTTTATTATTTTGTAAATAAATATATTAAGTACTCAATTAAGAAAAAACTTAATACAATTCCTGTGATCCACATTATATTTTGACTTTTTTTATTAATCAAAATTATTATATAAGTATATAAGAAAAATTTGGATACTTTTAAAATGTTTAATACAGTTTATGACATGACGCGTATTATTTTTTTGTATTTTTAAAATCAAAGGAACTTATGAAATTTTAGTTGAAGCACGAATTGTAAATATACGGGGTGTTTCAGGAACATCAAACCAGAGGTCTTTTATGATACAGCGTCTTTCCCATTTTAAACCTAGAAATAACTTTTTTATTAAAATATATATTAACAAAAAACTTTTGGTATTATAAGCTACTCTCTTATTGTGGATTTTTTTTCTTTGACATGGAATATTATGTCCCTTAAAAAACACCCATTTACTTCTTTACAGAGAAGAGCACTTTCCATAGCATTTTGCACTTTATAACGATGTTTCTCTGTCTAGTCTTCGATTTTTTGGCCGGATATTGTCCTTCAGCACAAGAATAGTTCCAGGCCTGTTAGTATATACCATATACAGTGGTGACTCGATAATCAGAATCAATTAAAACCGGGCCAATTCGAATTATTGATGACATTTTTTAATAACAACCCATAGAGCACAATCACGTGTTTAACACGTAAAAAAGGCGTGAGAAAAAAAACGTTGATTTTAAAAGCTGCTAGAAAAACACGTTTATTTCATATATGAAAACAAGCTTAATAGGTCATTCATTAAGGTTATAAAAAATAACGTTGCTAAAAACTGCGTAATAATAACGTCATTATAAAATTAAAACAGGAATGATTTTACGTTAGTTTCAAGTGATTTTTACGTTAAAATCACATTAGATTCACGCTTTTTCTACACGAATTTTAAAACGCGACTTGCATGGCTTTTCTACTCAATATTTTTGAGATTTTACTAGCCGCAGCGCCACCTATTGTCGGGATTTTTCACTTTGACGAAATCTATCAGGCAGTGCTTTGGCCTCTTAACTCCAAAAACCTTTTAAGGAACTGATCCCTGATCCTTCACGATCACGACGCATCTGTTAATAACCTGATAAAGACACATTAATGTTCTGTGAAAGTGTTTGCTGTTAAAAAATCTTGTTTAGCCTTTTAAAAAAAACATAATATAGATATATATAGATAGATATATAGAGATTTTGTCTTGCCTTGAGCGCCATCTTTAAAATTGTCTTGAAGTGTTGTAGTCTTAAATTAGTAAACTTTTTTAACTTCTTTTCGCGTCTCTTTTAAGTTAAAAAAATGTTATTAAAAAAACGTGGCCAAAAAAGACGCAGAAAGTTAGTAGGTTTGAGAAGTCTTAATCTAGTGGCGTTTTTGAACATATTGTGGAGGACCTTTCAAGTGTGAATTTGGTACATGAAAATAACGAGAGTAAAAAACACGTTATATACACAGCACCAGAAACTTCAGCAAAAAGTACATTTTTATAGCTTGATTTCTCCTTGTTTTTAAGTTATCTTTAAACATGTAGATTTAACAAAATAAATATTACATGGTATGAGGTTGTTTTCAAGTAAAAAAAAACTTTGTTATTTTTGTTCACGTTAATTTAACGTGTGATTTTTGTGCTATGTGGGAAAAAAATGTATAAATTGCAAAACAGAAACAAGTTTTAATTATATGCAGTATAAATTTACAGTGGCTCGCTCAAGTCACTAAAATGTCCAAATCAAGCCAAAATTTCTATAATTTTGTATTTCCGCACTCATTCACTTTTCACATCCATTTTCAGGGCGGGATGTAAAATGAGTGCGGAAAGTAAGAACTTCCCGCACGCGAGTAGAAAAACATATTTACATAGATTTCCAAAGAATTGAATAACAACCCTTTAATTTCTTCCGAATATTGCTGATTGTTGATGCACCCACTCCATATTTCAGAGCTAGGGCTTCTCCAGTAACGCTACCACTCTTTAATGCATCAATAATCTCTGACTTTTCTTTTATTGTCAAAGTTTTATGTTTCCTTTTGATTGGAGCCATACTCGACCCAACCGTAATCTATAACTTATGCCGTCGCACCCGAAAAGCTAGATGGGACCTGCTGAATGTGGCCTCTGACACCACGGACGACGCATCTGTATTACACGCCATTTTCTGAAAAAAACGCGAGCTGAGGCTATTTGGACTACCGAAGCATTCGGATTATCGCATGTACAGATTATCGAGTCACCACTGTACTACAATTACTATGCCGGTTTAGAACATTTTTATACGTTGTCCGACGCCTATTCTCCACCGCCTTCGATCCTGACAATCATCTTCCGTCAGGTTTTTTGAGTCATTGATCTTTGGATTGACTGTTGCCATTCCAGTTTAGAATGTTACTTTCTCTCCATTTGAGTTGTGTTTGTCAACCAGTTCGACTATTAAAATCGCCCAGCACAATAATTATTTTCCTGGTATGGCTGATTTTGGTGCCATATACTACACTGTTGGACAAAAGTGGAGAAACTTTTTTTTTAAATAATATAGTTTTGTTTAACGTATTTGAATACACTTTTTATAACATAAGGTGAATAGCAATAAAACAAAGAATGTAATACAATCAAAATTAAAAAAAAATATTGCATTGAAAAATAAAAAAATATATATTCTTAAAAATGATTGGACAAAAATGAAGAAAATTAATAAAAATTATTTTTTTTGCTACAAAGAAATGCTACATTTCTACCAAATTAATAATGCGTGCAAAACCCCTTATTCTTAATAACTTCCTGAAGTCTTTTTGGTATTGACTCTAATAATTTATTCACAAAATCTGGAGAAATATTTTTCCAAGTTTCGTTCAAAATTTTTACTAAATCTTGCTTATTGTGTAATGGATGTTTTCTAACTTCACGATCCAAGTGCTCCCAAAGGTTTTCAATAATATTTAAATCAGGACTTTGCGCGGGAAAGTCCATTAAAGTGACCTGTTCCTCTTAAAACCAATCCCTTACCACTCTAGAATTATGATGTATGACCAAACGGTCATTGTTTTGTTGAAAAACCCAATTAACCGGTACATTTTCTTCTGCATATGGCAACATTTGATTCTTCAAGATATCCAAGTATTCAAACCGATCCAAAATTCCATCAATAACAAACAGTGGTCCCGTACCATACCCTGAAACACAACCCCAAACCATGACCGACCCGCCTGCGTGCTTCACCGTGGATCTGGTGTACTTGGGATCATATCTTTTACCAACAGGACGGTGAACCCAACGCATTCCGTCAGAACCAAATAAATTAAATTTGCTTTCGTCAGAAAACAGCACTTTTTTCCAATTTTCTACAGTCCAGTGTAAATATTTTTTGCCAAACATCAATCGGGCCTTCCGGTTTTTATTGGAAATCATTGGCTTTTTGGCAGATCTTCTACTAAATAAACCTTCATCTATCAATCTTCTCTGAACCGTCTTAGAACATATTGCCACATCGCCTAGTTCTTTAAAATTGATGCCGCAGATTTTTTGGGATCTTTTTGTGCAATCCATTTAATACGTTGGTCTAACTTTTTATCAGTTTTTCTGGGTCTTCCTGATTTTTTAAGGGATTTCAAACTGATTTGTGAACCAGAAGACGCTTTGCAATATCCACTTGTTTGACACCACTTTTATAAAAATCTAAAATTTTTTGTTTTAATTGTTCCGACAAATTTATACCGCGCGGCATTTTAGTTCTGATATAGCAACATAAAACAGATAGACTGATCAAAATCAAATACAGAAATTAGTGAAAAATATTTATAAACTTTTTTGTTTCTCCACTTTTGTCCAGCAAAAAAATCATTCTTTTTTTATTAAACGGCCAAAACAATTTAGAGATAAAAAAATTTGTTTACCAATTTGTTTGAATGAACCAAAGTCGACAGATCGTGAAATTATTCGTTTACCGAAAAGTTAAAAGTAAAATTCAAGAAATTCAAAATATTCCAAGCTTCTTTATTTGATTTCTGAATCAAAAATTAAAAAATATAATATAGCGAAAAAGTTATTTATTTATGGGAAAGTAGCTTTTGGCCCACCCTGTATTTAGAGAACGATTTTAATAATACCCTACATTACGTTGATTTAGTTTTGGAAAAGGATATTTTTGTAAGAACTTGTCATTTTAAAACTAATTCACGGGATTAGGTGCTTAAAAAATATCCTGCGAAAAACAAACTAAAAACGGCCTGTTTTGGTACTCTTAAAACACCCTGTATTTGTAAAAATAGCAATATACTAAGATATTAAAGTAGTTTCTCTTTGTCCATGTACGTAAAAAATATTTAAGAAATATAAAAACTTTACAATAAAACGTATTTTATTTTATAAATGAATATAATTACATTTAAGTATAAAAAATGTATAAAATAAATATTAAGGACTTATTGGAATAAAACCTGACTTTATTTTAGAGTCCGCTGTATTCTGACAGATTTACAAAGAAAACTGACAGCTGACCTCCCAAAATTGACATACCAAAGTCAAATTTAAAAATAAAGTCGCTAACTTAATAAAAACAGACACTAATAAATCCGGTTCTTAAATACACAGGCCGAATTTTAAAAGCAGCTGCTTTTTATATGTAAATTTGTCAAAATACTGCCGATTTTAAAATATGGTCAGGTTTTATTCCAATAAGTCCGTAATTAGTTAAAACATCCTGATTTGCCATTATGCAGGTGAGGTTTCCATACCATCTCCAAACAACAATTTAAATTTGATATATATTATAATGCCACGGTCCCTAAAAAGACCGATCTACGGATCTAATATGTATATATATATATATATATATATATATATATATGTCAAATTTTTACGTCACTGGTGGTCCAGCTGATTTTTGTAAATAAAAGTTAAATAGAATATCTCTTTAATTAACAACTAATATTTTTTGTATTTTTTGAAATCCAAGGCATTTTTCCTACTATTTTTTAGTATGTTCTTATAAAATAATATTTTTGAGACTTACAGTCGTTATTTTTCTTCACACAAAAATTAAAATTTGAAGAAAATAATATGTTTGTTTCAGCTTCAAAAGTAATCCGCTAACCTACACCTTTGTTTACTTCCCAAGTCCTCGGATTACCTTTGATACGAAACGATCACAATCAGTTTGACTTGTATTTTAAGTTTTGTGTAATGAAAAATAAAGTTGGTGGGTGTGCTTTCGGGCTGTTCGGCCGTCGTGGTTGGAAATTCGTTCTCGACGTTTCGCCATCTCGAGTGGATGGCATCTTCAGGAGATGTTGACTGTTTGTCGGCTTCTCGAAGACTGCCGACAAACAGTCAACATCTCCTGAAGATGCCATCCACTCGAGATGGCGAAACGTCGAGAACGAATTTCCAACGACGACGGCCGAACAGCCCGAAAGCTCACCCACCATTGGACGATGGCCGCGAAAGCCTTTCACAATTTGTAAAAATAAAGTTGTTCATTAAAAAGATATCCTATCTAACCTTTGTTAACAAAAATCAGCTGGATCACCAGTGATGTAAAAAATTCGATATATATATATATATATATATATATATATATATATATATATATATATATATATATATATATATATATTGGTGGATGGTTTAATTCATTTTTTGCCTTGAAAGCAATAAATTTAATTATTTTTATAAATGTTTTTCAATGACTTGTAATATATTTAGGCCATCTTTTGTCTTTTGCAATAAAAAAAAATGTTTCTATTTCCAGAATCCTCATAAAGGCGCCGTACTATATTAACCCTGACAGCTCAAAACTATAAAAAAAAGTATTTTGAACTGATTATATTTCAAAGCAAATGAATTTGTAGGAAGTCAGTGCGGTTTACCCAAGTTATCAGGCCAACCATCACCTTGACGGAAAAATGGCAACTGATCAACTTGAGTAGAAAATGTGTTTCCTTTTAATATTTTATTTTCCAACTGCAAAGTATTTACCTTATCCTCAAGATTGGCGATTCTTTTGTCAAATTGAGTCATCAAAGACAACTGTAGTTTATTGTTAGTCTCGAAAGTGTCAACTTTCTCAGTTAGTTTGTCAATTTTTGCATCAATTTTTGTCAAGCAATTCATAAGTACTTTTTGAGCATTACTCTCGTCTATTTGGTTAATTTTAACAGAATGGGAAGTAAACATTTGCTCCATTTTTTTGGTTTGTTCCTCCTGAACGTAATTAATATAATTTTTTATTTGATTTACGTCTTCAAGGCTGAAACCAAGCTTTAGTAAAGGAGGAACGTTGTTACTGGAACTTATAGAAGTTAAGGAGTCCACGGTATCACCATTGGGTGTTTCTGTAGTGATGGATGTAGATAAGTTATTATTTGAATTTACCGATCTTAATCTCTCCAATTTCTTGCTGACGCTTACTTCTGCGCGTAGTTTGTCAACAGCTTCAGGTGACACTAAAATTTAAAAAAAAAACAATATAAATAGTTTTTGGTCGTGCCATTCGTCATAACGCAATTTGATACTGTTAACATTTAAACGTCACATGTCGTCACATGGCTTCCGTGGAACGCCGCAAACTCACGGACGGTTAACATAG
This sequence comes from Aspidapion aeneum, assembly GCA_963576565.1. NCBI lineage: Eukaryota > Metazoa > Arthropoda > Insecta > Coleoptera > Brentidae > Aspidapion > Aspidapion aeneum. Next base: position 23,543,304 of record OY755043.1, read on the forward strand.
GAATGTTGACGTACGTAGAACGTGTGTGATTGTGTTTTGGCGAGGTTCTATTAAATTCCGCGCCATTTGGTGGCGCTGGCGGCACATGTCACCGCAGTGTTGAGCGCACGGTCATTAGGCACCGTGTATTGAGTAGAACCAGGGACTGATGGAAAAAGATTCAGCAATCTTTGGCGAAACCCATTTATTTCGGGGGAAGTGGGGTAATCGATAATAGGTAAAATTATACCACAATCTGTGTAAAAATAAATTAAAAATATACTATAAAACAAATATTTTCAAAACGAATTTTATACTTCACACAAAGGTATGTGTGCCTAACTTGCGAGTGTCAGAAGGAGAGGGAAGAGTTGATTTTGGTTGTTTTCCTACTTACACAAGGTTGCATCTCTAGACGTACGTTTCTGTGTGTTTCACGTCATCAGTAGAGAACAGCAAACCCAGGTAAGCCAATTTTAACCAAAATCAACTCCTATATATGAATTACTCGCGGCAGTGCAATGCGAATGAATTACAAGTTGTTGCGCCATCTAGCGGACTGGCTCGAGCACTCGAAAGTTTAAACACATTGGCATCGTCTTGTCTGAGACGCCGAAGCGCCATCTATGACAAGTTTCGTCCATTAATGTGGTATTAAAACCACGTAATCACGTAGCAACTAAAAGGCCGTACTGCCCGAAGCATATGCAAAGAAGAAAGATGGAAAACGTGCTGTGTGTGGATCGATAAAAATCAAAACGAATTTTATACTTCACACAAAGGTATGTGTGCCTAACTTGCGAGTGTCAGAAGGAGAGGGAAGAGTTGATTTTGGTTGTTTTCCTACTTACACAAGGTTGCATCTCTAGACGTACGTTTCTGTGTGTTTCACGTCATCAGTAGAGAACAGCAAACCCAGGTAAGCCAATTTTAACCAAAATCAACTCCTATATATGAATTACTCGCGGCAGTGCAATGCGAATGAATTACAAGTTGTTGCGCCATCTAGCGGACTGGCTCGAGCACTCGAAAGTTTAAACACATTGGCATCGTCTTGTCTGAGACGCCGAAGCGCCATCTATGACAAGTTTCGTCCATTAATGTGGTATTAAAACCACGTAATCACGTAGCAACTAAAAGGCCGTACTGCCCGAAGCATATGCAAAGAAGAAAGATGGAAAACGTGCTGTGTGTGGATCGATAAAAATCAAAACGAATTTTATACTTCACACAAAGGTATGTGTGCCTAACTTGCGAGTGTCAGAAGGAGAGGGAAGAGTTGATTTTGGTTGTTTTCCTACTTACACAAGGTTGCATCTCTAGACGTACGTTTCTGTGTGTTTCACGTCATCAGTAGAGAACAGCAAACCCAGGTAAGCCAATTTTAACCAAAATCAACTCCTATATATGAATTACTCGCGGCAGTGCAATGCGAATGAATTACAAGTTGTTGCGCCATCTAGCGGACTGGCTCGAGCACTCGAAAGTTTAAACCTTTGTGTGAAGTATAAAATTCGTTTTGATTTTTATCGATCCACACACAGCACGTTTTCCATCTTTCTTCTTTGCATATGCTTCGGGCAGTACGGCCTTTTAGTTGCTACGTGATTACGTGGTTTTAATACCACATTAATGGACGAAACTTGTCATAGATGGCGCTTCGGCGTCTCAGACAAGACGATGCCAATGTGTTTAAACTTTCGAGTGCTCGAGCCAGTCCGCTAGATGGCGCAACAACTTGTAATTCATTCGCATTGCACTGCCGCGAGTAATTCATATATAGGAGTTGATTTTGGTTAAAATTGGCTTACCTGGGTTTGCTGTTCTCTACTGATGACGTGAAACACACAGAAACGTACGTCTAGAGATGCAACCTTGTGTAAGTAGGAAAACAACCAAAATCAACTCTTCCCTCTCCTTCTGACACTCGCAAGTTAGGCACACATACCTTTGTGTGAAGTATAAAATTCGTTTTGATTTTTATCGATCCACACACAGCACGTTTTCCATCTTTCTTCTTTGCATATGCTTCGGGCAGTACGGCCTTTTAGTTGCTACGTGATTACGTGGTTTTAATACCACATTAATGGACGAAACTTGTCATAGATGGCGCTTCGGCGTCTCAGACAAGACGATGCCAATGTGTTTAAACTTTCGAGTGCTCGAGCCAGTCCGCTAGATGGCGCAACAACTTGTAATTCATTCGCATTGCACTGCCGCGAGTAATTCATATATAGGAGTTGATTTTGGTTAAAATTGGCTTACCTGGGTTTGCTGTTCTCTACTGATGACGTGAAACACACAGAAACGTACGTCTAGAGATGCAACCTTGTGTAAGTAGGAAAACAACCAAAATCAACTCTTCCCTCTCCTTCTGACACTCGCAAGTTAGGCACACATACCTTTGTGTGAAGTATAAAATTCGTTTTGATTTTTATCGATCCACACACAGCACGTTTTCCATCTTTCTTCTTTGCATATGCTTCGGGCAGTACGGCCTTTTAGTTGCTACGTGATTACGTGGTTTTAATACCACATTAATGGACGAAACTTGTCATAGATGGCGCTTCGGCGTCTCAGACAAGACGATGCCAATGTGTTTAAACTTTCGAGTGCTCGAGCCAGTCCGCTAGATGGCGCAACAACTTGTAATTCATTCGCATTGCACTGCCGCGAGTAATTCATATATAGGAGTTGATTTTGGTTAAAATTGGCTTACCTGGGTTTGCTGTTCTCTACTGATGACGTGAAACACACAGAAACGTACGTCTAGAGATGCAACCTTGTGTAAGTAGGAAAACAACCAAAATCAACTCTTCCCTCTCCTTCTGACACTCGCAAGTTAGGCACACATACCTTTGTGTGAAGTATAAAATTCGTTTTGATTTTTATCGATCCACACACAGCACGTTTTCCATCTTTCTTCTTTGCAAATATTTTCGCTCAATTTTATCAATATTCATGATTATTATATCAATACAAACATTTGCTAATTTAAAATAGTTGATGTCCATTTTTTTTCAATTTCGTCACACTGTGCGGCGGCACCCATTTGCCGGAGAAAGCCTAGTAGCCAAGCTCAAGAGTTTACGTTTTTCAACCCGATTCAATGGACAGTGGTTCAAGCAATGAAGTTTTTCAAGCATTAGACGTTACACTCGCTTAATAAATTAGACCTTTTGTTGGATATACCTAGGATACAGAGTTTTTCATAATCAAGAAGAAGAAATCTATAATATTTTTTTTCAAATTTTAATTTGAATAGGATAGTCTCAAAAAATTACCAGAATTTAGTCTTTTCAAAAAAGTTTTCGCCATTTCACCAAATGGGTTGAAAAATCACCAAATCTGGTGAATTTTTACCAGACCTGGCAACACTGTACTATACTCACATAAATACTTTCCGACAATAAAAGGGTCAACATTGGACTCGTCTAAATTTTTTTCTATGTCATCAATGACTTTCTTCAAACGTTGACCAATGTTGGATAAAATTGCTGGGCTTTTGTTTTTCAGGTGGCCGACCATATTGTATTGGCTGTTCCAAAAATATGGGATTTCTTGATCAGATATATGTTTTTCGTAGCGTTTTAGCATCTAGAAAACATTTATGATAGATCAAGATGAAATCATTCATAAGTTTTGACTAACTACCTAGATTAAAACTAATAAGTATATGACCCATATAGAGTGGCAACCGGCGATCCTTGCAACATTGAGGGGCAGATGGCGCTGAAATAAATTCGTCTGATAAGCAATATTCAGGGACTAGTGATGCCTATCATACAAATGCCATTAGATAATAGTAGTTTTCTTTGAACATTGCGTACTATACTTGATATTGTATTAAAATGCCACCGCGCCATAGCTATGGTAAATCAAATTTTGCGGCAAAATCTAAGTAAAGATGCCTTTAAAAATTAGTGTTTCACTTTGTACATGCAGTGTGCCGCTCGGGGTTTAATGTTCGAAGGATAAAACATTAAGACCTTTTAAAGGAGAAATCAAATAGGTACTTCTTTCAGGGCGTTATACAACTCAATGGTACTTACCTAATAAATCAAGATCCGAAACCCAAAATTATATTAAAATGTGCGCAAATATTGATTTAGTTACAAAAACGGTAATTTGTTTTGTAAAAAGTTCCGTCATAATTTGTTTGACATAAACAGTCAAAACAACAACGAATAGAAAACGTCAATGCCCGGCTAAATCAATAATATGTTCGTAGCAACCAGATAAGAGTATATATGTTCCTTTCTAATGAAATCGTTTAGAAGAAGACATCAATACAAAGCAAGTAAAATAGCAAGCTAATGACTAATTAGTGCAGTGCCTGCCTTAAGAAAGTGCGTGCCACTGTATGTAACCCTCTACTCCCTTCCCGCCCATCAAGGTTTTGATGACGCGGTGTCACTTTAATACAAGCTGCGTTCGGTATTTGCATCTCAAACGTGATGGATTTTTGGTCACGTGATTATAGATTAGTCTGAGCAAATTGGAATTAACGAACGATCCAGATCAAATCGATCAAATTTTTATTAATGGTTATAACCTTAAATATAATCAAAAATATTATGTACATATTGCAACTCACGCCTAGCTATAATTTTGACAAAATATTCCTGTGGTGTCGGAAATTTATATAATTTGTTGTCTTTAACATCAAATAATTCGATTTCAATCTTTTTACATAAAAAAATTATTTTTGTAAACAAAACAAATACAAATACGTCACAATCTCAGATTAATCTGTTTCGTCGATCAAAATGTACGGAGCAACCAGATTTACGTCCGACTAGTCTGAGCAGAATTACCGAACGACTCAGATCTACCTCCCCTAGATCTAGATGGAATTAACGAACGATTTTGATCAAAAAGATTAATCCGACGTAAATACCGAACGCAGCTACAATATCAACTATAGACGAATTTATTTTAGCGCCATCTACCCCTCAATGTTGTAAGGCTCGCCACAAGGTTGCCACTCTATATGGGTCATATACTCATTGATAAAACTATTTACCAATAATAAATGCAACAAGCATTTAGTGCTTAAAATTCCATTTGACTTTTATTTTTGGACCTTCTAGTCAGAGAGATTCTCAAAGAGGTTGGATTTGAGACATGGAGAAAATTTTATTGCTGATTGTGGTAGCCCAAGGGCTATACTTTAAGGATCCGGTAGATGCCACTCTGACACCCATAAAGGAAATTAAAAAAAATATATACCCATTTAAAAAAAAATAAAATACGCAATCAATAGCAATAAAGCTAGGCTATAATAGTGCCAGGCAGTATTCTTACAGTTTCACATTGAAAACAGTTGATCCAAGCGCGGATCTTGGCCAAAATATAGGGGGGTTATAGGTCGACAGAAATACTATTTATATAATATTTTTTTTCTAGAGGGGGGGGGTAATTATGCGATATTTACAACTAAACGTGTATTTTTTTTCTCGAGGGGGGGGATTCGGTTCAGTTCGGTTCGGGGGGGGGGGGTAATTCCCACATTACCCCTCCTCAAATCCGCGCTTGAGTTGATCTTTCAAACTTGACGTGCCAAAGTCAAATTTAAAAATAAGTCGTTTATTTTCCATTAATAATGGAAGCCAGTAGCGGTTCATATAGTCAACAAAGGCCTAATATTAAAAGATCGCAGCTGATTTTACAATGTGAAGGTGTCAAAATGCTGCCTGGCAGTCCCTAATAAACATCAGCCTCCGAAGTGTGCAACCATACAGTGAAAACATAGTAGTGTCATTTGAGCGTGGCACTTTCAACTTTTCAGATCAAAGCTTCTCGCTTGGATGCCGAGGTGTTTTATGAAATTGTAATAGACCGAGAGGCGGATAGATAAATGGATTTAAAAACAGTAAAGATTTCAATATACTAAAAATTATACTTTTATAAAAATTTCAACAAAGTGTTTAGAATTTGTAACATTGGGTGTGTGGCAGTGGGGCTGCTACAGGGAGGGCAACTGGGCAGTGCCCTCCCAAAACTAGACAACAACCAGTATTTTTAATTGATTTATTTAAAAAAAGTTAAATCTTTGCTTACGACATGTCTAGTTCTTTTTTTTAGTCTGTGGTTAACTGCGTAAACTTTTTTAGCGTAAATAATTACAAGCCGGCAGCACCGCGCGGGACTGGATTTCAATTTCTCCCGTTTTTCAGAGGTGTATGGGCGGCTGTTCTTGCGCGGGGCGGGAGGAATGTTTGTTTTAGTCGGCCATATTCTTCGTGCCGAACCGTTCGTTGCCCTCCTACGTGTTGCCGGTTCTATCCTTAGTGAAGACGTATGAGTTTGTTTTGATTTGGGGAACGTCAGGGTCAGTAGTTAAAAGCGTTGCCAGTTGCGTGGCCATTGTTTTTGTTTGTTTTCAAAATGGAAATAAATACCGTCGATTATATAATTAACCGTGCAAATTTAAATACGTTGACATACGAACTTCGATTACAAATAAAATTTTTAGGGCCACATAGACCGGACCTAAAAATCCTAAAAATTAACCAAAATTTTAGTGCAAGTAATAAAAAATTATACGATGCTGAAAACTGGTTGTGCGTTTGTGAAAGAAAAAATGCTTTTTTTGGCTTTATTTGTCTTATTATGAACAATCCACGAAGTGATCCTGCGTGGGTGGCAAAGGGAATGTGTGATATCAAGCACTTTAGTGAAAAGTTAAAGACACAAAGTAAGTGCTACTTACTTAAATAACTACATAGAATTTTCTATGCTAAGTAAGACTGATATTAGGTACCAATTGAATAGTGCGCATAGGCAAAACATTACCGAACATAATGAAAATGTGGCAAAAAATAGACATATACTTAGTAGGTTAAAAGACTGTTTAAAATTCTGTGGGATTTTTGAGGTTGCTCTACAGGGCCATGATGAGTCTGAAACTGGTGCTAATCCGAGCACTTTGCGCAGGTAAAAGAAGGGCGAATAGACTTTATCTATAAACAAATAAACTAAAAACTACACCAAGTAGCTGGTGGTTGCAATTCAAAGACGGATCAGGCTTGTTAATTGTTAAAGGGGGCTGTGGTCAGCCGTGTATTTTTTTTGCAAACAGGAAACAGTAGCAAAAACACTTATATTATCTACTAATATAAATTTAAGATTGGCCAGCCTTTTACAATGAATAACTCTAATAATTCTAATAATTATTGTCAACTTACTGTCATAAAAACATAACTTTGAGACTGAGACCAAAACGAGTTTTTCTCTTCTGCGACAGTCCATAAAAACAAAGTTTTTATATAGTAACTAGCAATTACAGCATGGTCCAAACGATCTCTCAGTTTCTAAAACAACAACATCTTCGTCATATTTCTAACGGGTGGCGGAACAAAGATCGAAAGACAAAAGATCGAATACAAAAGATTGAAAAACAAAAGATCGAAAAGGCAAAAGATCGAAAATACAAAAGATCGAAAAACAAAAGATCGAAAGACAAAAGATCGAGAATACAGAAGATCGAAAGTACAAAAGATCGAAAGGCAAAAGATCGAAAATACAAAAGATCGAAAAACAAAAGATCGAAAAACAAAAGATCGAAAAACAAAAGATCGAAAATACAGAAGACCGAAAGTACGAAAGATCGAAAGGCAAAAGATCGAAAGGCAAAAGATCGAAAAACAAAATACCAGAAAACAAAAGATCGAAAAAAAATCGAATATACAAAATGACGCGTATCATGTTTGCTTAGGTATATTCACATAAACAGTTTACGCAAGGTCAGGTAAGGTAAAATTACCCAACCATTAAATAAACCAATGGCTTGTCATACTTAACACAAATCATATGGTTCAATAAAGGGGTCTCTTTATTAATCATATTTTTTCAAAAAAAAAAACTTTTCTGATTTCTTTACCGGGATCCTAGAGGGTGTGTAACTAAACCGAACCGAACCAAAACGAACCGAACCGGTTCGGTTTGGTTTTACACCCTGTAGGATCCCGGGAAACATTTCAGGAAAGTTTTGTTTTTTAATATATGTTAGACCCCATAGTCGAACCGGTTCGGTTCGGTTTGATTTAGTTACACACCCTCTAGGACCCCGAAAAAGAAATCAGGAAAGTTTTTTTTTTGAAAAAACTATGTAATAGCGATATTTTGAAACGCGCTATTTTCGATCTTTTGTACTTTCGATCTTTTGTCTTTCGATCTTTTGTTTTTCGATCTTTTGTATTTTCGATCTTTTGCATTTTCGATCTTTTGTTTTTCGATCTTTTGTGGTTTCGATCTTTTGTCTTTTCGACCTTTTGTATTTCGATCTTTTGTCTTTTCGATCTTTTGTTTTTTGATCGTTTGTATTCGATCTTTTGTCTTTCGATCTTTGTTACGCCACCCATTTCTAACAGGTTTTGTCCAAAGATGGATCAAAAAAGGCTAAATAGATAGAATAGATAGAGTTTAATACTTTAACACATTATAACTTTCAAAAAGTAACTAAAATAAATGGATCCATGAATGACAGATCTGATACCATCCTAGCTATCCTATCAGCACACTTCAAGTGAAGCCATGATATTATATCAGCCTTAAAAATAGTTTTTTGTAAATATCTCAGAAACTAAAGCTCTTACGAAGTTTTTGGTTATAACTAACACAAATTATTGGCCAAAATGCAGCCTACTATATTCCGAAAACCGCATAAAAATTCTAAAAAGTTACAATTTTAAAAAAAATTTAATTGTCAAAAAACTGTCATTAGCACTAATAGATTTGGACCAAAATCCAATCAGCTCGTTGAAGTGTCAAACACTTATTTACCTGAAAATTTTATGAAAATCGGTTCAGCGGCTTAGGAGCTATCGTTTTACGGACAGAAAAAATATACACACACACACAGACAGACATCACGACGATATTGCTAAGATAGGTCAAAATACACCCAAATAATACATTTTCGGCATTATCTCAAAATAATATTTTTCGTCGAAAATAATACCTTCTCTAGCCACTGCTAGGGTCGACCGGGGTAAATGTAAACGATTTTGACCATTTCTCGAAATTTCAGATTTGAAATAAAAAAATAGACACTCCCGTTTAGAAGAAAAATTATACAAAAATTTTGTGGTAATATTTGGACATTATGCTTTGTTCTAAAAACAAAATTAACAAAAAAACAAAAGCGCTTTTAAGAAAAAAATATTATTTTTTTTCTGTCATATGTTTACATTTATTCCAACAAACCGGGGTAAATGTAAACTGGTATTTTAGCTTGTCTTTGTCGCACAGATATCTTGCCCTGGCCAGTAGGCAATCTACAATGTTGGATTCTACATCTGCGTTAAGCGCCATTTTGTGACGAGACCAGTGGAATCTAAGGAATTCCTTCGACCATTGAGCCGATGGAATATTACAACAAAACTTTGAGCTTCACAATATATTTTATCCCTGTTTTGCACATCAGCTATAGCGTTCAGCAAATCCTCCTTTTACTGTATGATGGCCCATTTGTCTTGCGCACATATTTTGTTACAATTACCCCACGTGTGTTTACATTTACCTAAAAAGTGTGTTTACATTTGCCCCTAGGCAAATGTTGCTGGGGGCCAATGTAAACATGATAATAATAATTTATTTTGTTGATATTATGCAATTAAACATGTTTAAACAAATAAAATAATGCATTGTGTGTTAGTTAGTTTAAAACTTACCTTGCCGACAAAAAAATACTGACAGATTTCAGTGTCTCTGAAAAAATGAAATACGGTTAATTTGCAGAGGTGCATCTGAACTTATCACCACACTAAACCAAACCCATCTGGAAGCTAATTTTCATTGCCGCTTACTGTCAAGGAAGCGTGGTATTATAATTGGCTCCAATATCGAATTTAGAGGCAAATTTAAATGGTTTATTATGACCGTTTACATTTACCTCTGTTTACATTTACCCCAATCGACCCTACGCGGGCTAGGAAGGTAAAAATAGAAATATCGCAAAAATATGATTCTCATAGGGTCTACAAAAAAACTGCCGTAGCACGAACGCCCAATTTAGCGTTCAGGGTAAAACGGCGTCTTGCAATAACATCAAAAAATTTTAATTTAATTAAATTTTTCTGCTGCGGATTTGAACATTCCAGCTGATATATTAGGGTCAAGTGGTGTAAAAATGAGACATTTTTTAAAACTTATATCATAACAAAAACATTTCATGTAAAAAAAAGCCCAGTACGCGAAAAAGGCATTCCGTAAAAAGAATTGAGATAAAAGTAAAGCCAAGTTCTCCAATACAAATTTCAAAATGAAAGGTTCTTACTAGTTTGGAAATGTTTTTTTAAACTTTGCTATGGGTTAATTTTTTTCCATGGTTTTATCGTAGTTCCTATCAGCCTTCCAAAGCTCAGCTCTCTAGCGTTTCTGAAAGTGCACAATGTTAATTTTACATAACTTTACATGTATAGGGGAGGGAAATAAATTAAAATGGTCGTGTTTTCTATCAGCATTCCAATGCTCAGCTCTCTAGCGTTTCTGGAAGTGGGCAATGTTAGTTTTATATAAATTTACATTTATAGGAGAGGGAAGTAAATTAAAATGTTGGTGTTTTTATATTTTTTCATATAGTTTTATCATATTGTCTTTCAGTCTTAAAAAGTTCAGCTCTCTAGCGTTTCTGGAAGTGGGCAATGTTACTTTTACTTAACTTTACATTTATAGGGGAGGGAAGTAAATTAGAATTTTGGGGTGTTTTAATTTTTTCCTATAGTTTTATCATAGTCTGCCAAAGTTCAACTCTCTAGCATTTCTAGAAGTGGGCAATGCTACTTTTACATAACTTTAAATGTATAGGGGAGGGGAGTAAATTAAAATTTTGGGGTTTTTAGATTTTTTCCAGGTGTTTGGTCATAATTTCTATCAGTCTGCCAAATTTCAGCTTTGTAGCATGTCTGGAAGTACAGTAGAATATTGATGATCTATACATGAGTGAGTGAGTGAGTCAGTGAGTGGCAATTTCGACGTTTTTTGAAATTTCGTAACTACTTTATGGAATTCCATGAAACTTGGAGGGGTTGTTAACTCCATGGAGATCTACGACAATCTAGTTTGAGATTCGTAGCTCAATCCGAAGTAGAGTTTTAGATAGGTCAAATATCGGCTGAAATGTTTCAAGAAAAGATGGTTACGGCGCGCGAACTTGACAAGGCACTGCCGTGCCCTCAGATATGAACTTTTTAATACAAAGTTTTTGTCTTAGGTAGGTATAAGAAAGCATGAGATTTGGAAAGTAAATGCCATATTATGAGATTTTCAAAAGTAAATCATGTTGATGAAATTTATCTAGCTCACTTGTACATTTAATTTTTAAAAAAACTTAATTACTTACAATACTTACTTTTAAAAGTCTTAACGCAGGTTTTAAACTCTTTAGGTTATTACCAGTAATTAATTCACGCTCCTGTTCCTGAAAGCTCAAACGCCAATATCGTTCTAGAGTGGCCGAATTTTTTAACTCTTCGCTTTTTGGCTTTTTGGGAACTATCAAGAATTTGTTAAACTAAAATATTAAAATATTAATCAAACAAGTTTTCGTGGCGAATTGGGTAAAAAGAAGTTGTTGTTTTTCTCGTATTTTTTCGTGGTTGGCTCGAAAACTTAACCTTACGGTGGTCCAAAATCTAATGGACACCTAATAAGTGTTGACAGTTAACTGTTTCGCCCTTATGGGACTCATCAGAACACTGCTTGGTCAATGTGACACTCTTGCGAAGTTAATTAGACAGCTTTGTCTCTAATCCTATGTCTATAGTGGGAAATCTCTCACAAGAAACGCCATCTACTGAGATACGAGAGAAACTAGAACAAGAGCAGGCGAGTATAAACTACTATATATCAATCTATGTAAAGATCGATTGCAAAGAAAAAGAAACCATCCGTGACCTACGACAGCTCTTCTGTCTTTCAGGCCAGAGCAATGCTGATTAGCGTTTTTACCAAACTTCACGTTTAATAAAATAATAATTATGTTAATATAAAAGTGCGAATATACCGCAACACATGCATAAATTTGTCGTAAAAGAGTTAAGTTTCAACTTAGCACCACCACCCTAGAAAAAATTTAATTTTTCCAAAACTAATCTATGAAATAATTGTCATAAATTTGGAGTAAAAAAGAAAAATTTTCTCGCGTTACCTGTTTTCCTGAAAAGTGGTGGTAATGCTTCGTTGAATCTTAGCTTAGCACTAGTACCCCAGAAAAAATAAAAATTTTCAAAAACTTATCTATGGAATAGATAATTCTTGTAAATTTGTTGAAAATTTGTCGTGAAAGCAAAAATTTTCTCGCGCCATCAGTTTTCCTGAAAAGGGGTGGTAATGCTAAGTTGAGTCTCATCTTAGCAATACCACTTAAGAACTAGTTATAGTTGTTTTCGATGATAAAGCACCACATCAGTCGATAGTTTCTCGTTGGTATGGAGAATTCAAGCGTGGACGGATTAGCCTTAGAGACAATCCAAGTACAACGGATGAACGACGAAAGACTACCAAAGCCGGTCCTAGAATGGCAACCAATATGGCGCAGAAAAAGAGGGTCCTAAACTAGAATTGCAACAGTCAATCCAAAGATCAATGAGTCAAAAATATCTGACAGAAGATGATTGTCAGGATCGAAGGAGTTGGAGAATAGGCGTCGGACAACGTAGAAAAACGTTCGAACCGAACCGACATACTAGCAGACAATCCAAGGCTAGGTGCATCAAAAATGGCTGTCACCCAGGAAAACATCGATGCTGTGCACATGCTCATCACGGAAGATCGACTTGTGACATATCGTGAGATTGAGACTTCAAAAAAATGTTGCATGAAGAATTAGGGGTAACAAAATTAGTTTCCTGCTGGATACCGCATCTGTTAACCGAAGAACAGAAAGAAGCTAAGGCAATTGGTGTCAGGAAACTCTAGACCGCTTTAAGTCAGGAAACTTAAAAACCATGTACAGCATTGTCAGTGGTGATAACTCGTGGATTTATTCATTAACCCGAAAATAAACTCTCTCTCATCTGCTTGGGTGTTCCAAGCTGAAGAAAAGCCAACAAAAGTCACCCGCTCTCGAAGTGTATCCAAAAAGATGGTCGCAACATTTGTCTCAAAAGCAGTTCATGTGGCAACAATTCCTCTGGAAGATCAAAGGACTGTTACTGCTGATTTAGTAGAGTAAATATGTAGGGTATTTTAATAAAAAGCTGCAAAAAGGGTATATTTTTTTATATTCGGCATGGTAGTAGCTAACATCAAAAGTTAAAATTTCAATCGAGGATCCCCTGATTTCCGACATCGGAATCCAAGATGGCGGCTGCCAAAGTTAAGAAAAAAAAAATCACTGTTTTTAGACAAATTAAATTAATTTTGATAAATTTAAGTGAGACCTACTTAATCCAAAAATGTAAAAAAAAATTACACCTGAAACTTTAAAACAAAATGGCAGCTATATTTAAAAAAAAAATGGTTTTTCTTCGATATTTTCTTTAATTTTTGCGCGATATTTATTATTAAAACCTCATATTAAAGACACTGATTAGCTCTTTAAACCCAACGAAAAAAAGTTATAAGTTTCCCAGCCGGCACAAAGATGGCGCTTAATATGTCAAAAATAAAAGAGACCTTTATAACCTGTAGACCAAATTAAAATTTTAGAAAAAATATATATAGTAAGCTAAGTTTTGTAAAAATTTTTAAAAATTTACAATTTGACATTTAACATTTTAAGATGGCGACCGAAGTTCAGATAAAAAAGCAATTTTTTTGTTCTTGTTTGACAAAACTAGTATTGCCGTGTAATATATCGATTTATACTAAATACGGGTCGCCGATTTTAAATATTTCATCATAAATGACACATGTCTATTATTAATCAAGATGGCGGCATTCAAAATATTAAAGCAACATTATCTTCTTGGTTTGGTAATTTTTTTTACCAAGATATATAGTTTTATATTACACCTAATTAGTTTTAAGTCATAATGTACAAAAGAAATATTATTTATTTATTTTTTAAAGATGGCGGCCGAAAAAGTAAAACAAACATTTTTGTTTATTTTTTCGAAATTTAACAAAAAAAAAACTGGAAAAAACAAGACATCTCGGTAAACACAAGACAGATATTTTAAAAATGTGAAAAAAGTTGACATATGTCAAGTACCGGGTGATTTGATTTAATTGGCCATATTTTACTTAATAGCTATCTCCATTAATATTCATCTAACAGTAACGTTTAAATAAGCAAAGTTAAATAATTTTTTCTAAATCATCAGAATCTGATGTCAAAAATTACATATATCATACACTTGTCAAACTTTTGACATATGGTTTATTTTTTTAAATAAAACTCCATGTATATAAATTTTTTAGTTGATAAGGCTCGTTTTTCTGATTTCAAAAATATATAATATGTTGACATTTTGACCAGCCGTTATTGAAATATTTGCATTTTAATAACCTAAATAAACAATAAGGATGTTGCCATTTTGTTAATGAATATAATTTTTAAAATGCAAATATTTCAACAACGGCTGGACTATATTTCAACATATTATATATTTTTATACAGGGTGTTTTATTTAAAAAAATAAACCATATGTCAATAGTTTGACAAGTGTATGACATATGTCATTTTTGACATCAGATTCTGATGATTTAGAAAAAATTATTTAACATTGCTAATTTAATCGTTACTGTTAGGTCAATATTAACGGAGATAGCTATTAAGTAAAATATGGTAAATTTATTCAAATCACCCGGCACGTGACTTATGTCAACTTTTTTTAACACAACAACAAAATATCTGTGTTTTGTTTAACGAGATGTCTTGGTTTTCTCAGTTTTTTTTGTTAAATTTCGAAAAAATAAACAAAAACTAATTAAGATTAATATAAAACTACATATCTTGGTAAAAAGATTTACCAAATCAAAAAGATACTGTTGTATTTATATTTTGACCGCCGCCATCTTGGATAATAATAGACATATGTCATTTATTATGAAAAAATTAAAATCGGCGACCCCCATTTAGTATAAATCAATATATGACACGGCAATACTAGTTGTGTCAAACAAGAACAAAAAAATAACTTTTTTATTTGAACTTCGGTCGCCATCTTAAAATGATATATGTCAAATTGTAAGTTTTTATAAATGTTTACAAAATCTGGCTTACTACTGATAAAATCCAAAAAAAATTTTTGTAGAAATTTAATTTGGTCTACAGGTCGTAAAGGTATCTTTTATTTTTGACAAATTAAGCGCCATCTTTGTGTCGGCTGGAAAACTTATCATTTCATTTTGGACGTTGACGTATTAAAAATAAATATCGCATAAAAAATAAAGAAAATATCGAAGAAAAACGATTTTTTTAAAATATAGCCGCCATTTTGTTTTGCAGTGAAAGGTGTAATTTTTTTTACGTTTTTGAATTGAAGTCCCACTTAAAGTAAATTTATCAAAATTAATTTAATTTCTCTTAAATTTGGCAGTCGCCATCTTGGATTCTGAGGCCGGAAAATCGGGGATCCTCGAATGAAAATTTAGCTTTTGGTGTTAGGTACTACTGTGCCAAATATAAAAAAATATACCCTTTTTGCAGCTTTATTTTACACATTTACTCTACTAATTGGTAGATCACCATTTTGCCATTTTGCCGAAAGTCATCGCTGAGCTTCTAAAAACGAACCCCGAACGACGAATCATCCTTCACCAAGACAATGCAAGTTTCCTCCGTACAGTCCCGGCCTAAGACCCAACGATTTCTACACATTTCCGAAAATCAAGAAGAATGCAATTTTGACACTACCAAAAAACGAATGGAATTCCAGCATTGACAACTGGTTTGAGCACATGCAAAAGTGCTTTAATGTTCATGGAGAATACTTCGAAAAACAATAGTCTTTAAAATTTATCAACTGTTTTATCCCAGCTGTCGGTCTAGGACAACTGGGCGCTGCCAACTGGGCGCCGGGCCAACTGGGCGCCGGTCCAACTCGGCGCCGCCAACTGGGCGCCGGCCAACTCGGCGCCGCCAACTGGGCGCCGGCTAACTCGGCGCCGGACTAAAAATTTTTTTTTTGATAAAATGTGTAGATGAAAACTAAAATATATTATTTAGATAAAAACATCTTTAAAAAATCCTTTACTAACTAACTATCTATCAAATCTTGTGAACTAACACACTTCCCATTATCCGATTTGGATGAAATTTGGTACACACGTAGTGGTCCCATGACAATACCACATTAAGAAAAAAATATCCTACCACCCCTACCCCCACCCCTTGTATAGAAAAATGTGTTTTTGACACACCTCCCGTTATCCGATTTGGATAAAATTTGGTATACACATAGTGGTCCGATGATAATACAACAATAAGAAAAAATTTCCTCCCACCCCTACCCCCACCCTCTTCCATAGAAAAATTTGTTTTTGACACACATCCCGTTTTCCCATTTGGATGAAATTTGGTATACATATAGTGATCCGATGACAATACAATATTAAGATATGGGGATGGGGGTAGAGGTGGGAGGTTATTTTTTTCTTAATATTATATTGTCATCGGATCACTATATGTATACCAAATTTCATCCAAATCGGATAACGGGATGTGTGTCAAAAACAAATTTTTCTATGGAAGGGGGTGGGGTGGGAGGATATTTTTTTCTTATTGTTGTATTATCATCGGACCACTATGTGTATACCAAATTTTATCCAAATCGGATAACGGGAAGTGTGTCAAAAACACATTTTTCTATAGAAGGGGTGAGGGTAGGGGTTGTTTGGATATTTTTTAGTCCGGCGCCGAGTTGGCCGGCGCCCAGTTGGCGGCGCCGAGTTGGCCCGGCGCCCAGTAGGCCCGGCGCCCAGTTGGCGGCGCCGAGTTGGCGGCGCCCAATTGGCGGCGCCCAGTTGTCTCATTCCGCCAGCCGTATATGCAATACTTAAAAGACAACTCTCCTACTATTTTAAAACCTGGAATAAAAACTTTTTAGTAAACACTGTTAGACTTTAGAATACGCATTACGCAGTACGTTACTTACTTTAGCGACGGGATTCTGTCTGTATCCACTAGAACTTTCTGGCCATTGACTATCAACGAATTGAAAGCACGGTACAAGATCAACATCTAAGCTACTGTCAACACTTGTATCTTTTTCCATTAGATTAAGTGTAAAAGCTGGAAATCCCTTTTTCATTTTAATCTAAAAAAATATTTTTATTTTTTTTAACACGAAAATAAATTAAATAGTTTATTTTGCAGCCCAGGAGAATTTTCTCGATAAAATATGCAGGTGAATGTTTAATAAATCCTTTAAGCTTAAGCAATTTTCTTGAATTTTGGCTTTGTTATCTATCCATTATGTAAAATGTTGTAATTTAAAAATATTTGAATTTTGAAATTTTTATTATTGTGTAAAATTTGATTTTTTTTGAATTTTAAAATTAATCGAAATTTTCTGATGTTTTCGAGAATCTTGAAAATTCTTGATTTATAAAGGTGCCTTACAAAGCCTAACAAAATTTGAAGAACTTGTCTTTTGACAAACACTAGTGCGACGTTTTGATTGTTCTTCTATATTGAATTCAAAAATTTCCATGTACAAATGACACTTATTTAGCTGTCAACTGAAATTTGCCTTTTGAAAGTTTGGTAATTTTGTTTTTATCCGATAATCGAACGGCAAAACACACACAGGTCCGTAATTAGGTTTATTTATATATATTCTTTGCTTTTGTAAGGACCTCGTTTAATGGCTAGAAATTAAGAAATCAATGATAATATCTCTCTCTCTCTCTCTCCCTGTGGTTTGAAAAATTCTTGCTTAAATTGAAATAATACTTATTCTTATTGTTATTCTTTAATTTAAATATATACACATTTACATATTCAGGGTGGGGACTTTAACTTACACCAATTCACTATAGCTTTAGGATAAAATACTTGTTTATTATTTCAATAAACAATTAATTAGTTACTTTGATGGAGATATTTTCAATTATGAGTTTTGCGAAAACTAGAAAGTAGTACGTATACAAACCTGACTTATAACAGACTAAAATGAAATTGTGGGGCGCATTTAAAATACTTATTTTGGTTGCTTGAAAATATATTTTTCTAAACTAGTCATTTAAGAGGAAACTCGCTATTTGAACATTTTTCTCATCACATGAACATCGCTGTAAATCCTCAGAAAATCACTGGGAAATACCTGAAAATATCTTTTGGGGTAGCGAGTCTTTTTTGTGTGCGCGCTACGCTTTTATCTGTTAAAAGTTAGGTGTGTGTGCTCTCTTGTTATGATATTTTTTTAAATAAAACCCTAAAAACCTAAAGTAGATAGGTACCTACTATTTTTAAGGGAAATTTCGGTCCAAAAATACGATTGACCGCCATTTTGGATCGTCTTGTCATGTTAATTCTTTTTAGTTTAAGTCAAAAATAAAAATCAGCCACCTCAAAAAAATCTTCATACAAAAATCAAAAACTCCAAAGGTCCAGAATTTTATACCATTATTCGGTTTATAAATGGGAAAGTTCTACATTTTGATTTTTTTGAGAAAAAATTGTATTATATGACCTTTTGCACTGCAAGATTTCCAGTTTGAGGCAAATCGGTTTAAAAATAGGAATATCTCCAATGTTTTTACAAGCTTTTATTTAGCTTCAGATGTTCTGTCTAACTATCTAACTAACTATCTATCAAATCTTGTGAAGCGTTTTTGACACACTTCCCATTATCCGATTTGGATGAAATTTGATACACACATAGTGGTCCCATGACAATACAACATTAAGAAAAAAATATCCTCCCACCCCTACCCCGACCCCTTCTATAGAAAAATGTGTTTTTGACACACTTCCCGTTATCCGATTTGGATAAAATTTGGTATACACATAGTGGTCCGATGATAATACAACAATAAGAAAAAAATATCCTCCCACCCCTACCCCCCACCCCCTTCCATAGAAAAATTTGTTTTTAACACACTTCCCATTATCCGATTTGGATGAAATTTGGTATTCACATAGTGGTCCGATGACAATACAACATTAGGAAAAAAATATCCTCCCACCCCTACCCCCACCC
Source organism: Aspidapion aeneum (assembly GCA_963576565.1). Classification (NCBI taxonomy): domain Eukaryota; kingdom Metazoa; phylum Arthropoda; class Insecta; order Coleoptera; family Brentidae; genus Aspidapion; species Aspidapion aeneum. The sequence goes on from OY755043.1 coordinate 23,562,380, forward strand.
CATTTTATAGAAAAATGAGTTTTTGACACACTTCCCATTATCCGATTTGGATGAAATTTGGTATTCACATAGTGATCCAATGACAATACAACATTAAAAGAAAATCCTACCACTCCTACCCCCACCCCCATCTATAGAAAAATGCATTTTTGACACACTTCCCATTATCCGATTTGGATGAAATTTGGTATACATACAGTGGTCCGATGACAATACAACAATAATGAAAAACTGTCCTCCTACCCTACCCCCAACCCCCTTGCGTTTTTGACACACTTCACTTCAAATGACTTTTATAAAATTTGGTGTATGCATAAAGGTCCGATGGCAATACAGCCCAAACAAAAAATATATTTCTACCTCTACCCCCACCCTCTCTTTCCTCCAATAGAAAAATGAGTTTCCAAACAACTCACGATCAGCGATTTCATTATAATCTAAAATAAACTCTTCTGTTCTGTTATTGAACAAATATTTTCATTTAATAGAGTAGATAGCTGATACTAAAAAGTAGAAAATAAATTGGTAAAATTTTTTTTTAAGTCACATGCTTTTATAAAATGCACTAAAAAATAAAAAATAATTTTCTAACATTCTAATATTATCATAATAATAAAAGCGATGGCCGCAAATCAAAGCATAAGTTAATCTAAATTTGTGATCCAAACACTTAAAGAATATTCAACATAGCAAGTCATCAAAGATATGTTTGATGTGCCGCAATGCTATGCCATTGCCATACCTACGTCAAAGAAATGCTGGGGTATCTTGGGTCGGGTTGGGTGGGTTTGGTACCTCTGCATTTTTCTGCTAGATTGATTCTTGCAAATAGTGATATTTAATTGAAACGGATATCTTATCGTGCTAACATCGTCAAAATTTCCATCAGTCGGCCATCGCTTATATTATTATGATAATATTAGAATGTTAGAAAATTATTTTTTATTTTTTAGTGCATTTTATAAAAGCTTGTGACTTAAAAAAAAATTTTACCAATTTATTTTAAGTTTAAGTTAAATATTATAATCAGTTTCCTTATAGCCCATCGCACCGACATTTTTTTTCGTTACTTAGCCTTAAGTGTTCCTTATTACGTCATATTGAAATGGACTCTTAAACACCTTAAGTTCCGAATTTGGTACGTACAGGGTGGGCCAGTTTCATTGTTTTTTGAGGGTTTTAGGTATTTTTAGCCGATAAAGTTTAAAACAATGTCCTGGGCTCGATTTTCGAGACGTTTTCAAATATTAAAACCCCTTCTATAGACCTCGAATAGTTTTTCAGCTACGAGGGGATTTTCCTATGTTTTATTTATGAAAATCTCATTTTAGTGCAGAATTCTCTTTGATAATTATTTTTCTAGAAAATCAAACTATCAAACTAAATTTTATCTGCCAATTTTAGTTTTTGAGATATTCATAAAATCGGTATTTCTTAATGAAATGTTATGATTACATTTTTTGAAAAAAATTTTTTTAATTTATATTGTAATTTATTGTCTTTATTTATTTTAGACACTTCCATTATTGATTTATAAATAAGAGATCGACAATTTTTTTTTTAATTTTGATTTAAAAATCATAATTATGGTCCCTAAAAATCTCACACTCGAAGTTCCAAATTTAATACATATCGATTCATAAATCGGAAAGTCCTCCATTTTGGATCCGCCATTAAATCTGTAAGCATCGCGAAGTTTCAATATTAATGCAAGTTGGTTTATAAATAAAAATAACCGTCATTTTGATATTATTGTAATGAAAACATATTGTAATGTACTATCACCAGAACGTCATATAAACCTACCAAATTTCAAGTGTCTTGCTAAAAAGGATGTAGTTGAAATAGCTATCGCCAGATGCGAACCAAAGGTATAAATAAAACTTTGTTATTGAAAGCCGGTCCTGTTTAATAAACAAGAGCGAGATCTCTGGTATACAAAACCAGTCAAATAATTGTCAAACAGTTTTTGACGTTTCTCGATTCGGGGTGAGTTTGAAACCTGTCACACTGGCAAGTGATGATGAATTTGCAGGGGTTTAGTAATGTTCACTACAAACTGAATTGATCTTAGCGAACTCATTTAAAAATCTTCCGCGTTTGCCAATACTTCAATTTTAATATTTTTCTTTTCAATAATTTGACTTAAAAATAACAAAAAATGTGTGCAAACTAGAATAACTTTTTATTTCCTTGAATAATGCAAATCAATCAGTTAATTTTCTTAATAGTTTTTAGAAATTGCTAGGGAAATTTGGTTTACCCTAACTGCCATCTTCATATTTTAAAACTAGCCGGCAATCCCGCAAAAAAGTTTCTACTTTTATCTGAATTCAGTTTACAATTGTTTCCAAGCTTTACAAATATCTATCTGTTTGTTATTTATTTATTTCTAACAATTTTTTAAAAGTTTATCAAAACAAATGATATATCAAAGGTGCGATGATATTATTTCAAAATGTCATTATGTGAGTCATTCTTGTTTTGAACTCTGACAATTTAATAGAAAAGGAAGATTCAATAAAATACAAATTATTAAGGTTTCTTTTTATAATCGTTTTTTAGAAAAAAAAATCATTTATGTCACCAATATTTGCTGCAATGAAATAACAAAAGTAATCTTATCTGGAATGGATGCATATATCCCACATACAACAAAACGCAGAGCTAATGCAAAACCTTGGTTCAACAGCCAGTGTCAAACCGCTGTACAGAAAAAACACAGAGCATATAACCTTTGCAAACGACAACAAACCGCTCAAAACCACACAGAATTTATAGAAGCCAGAAATAGTTGCAAAATTACTATTGACGCCGCCAAAGAAACATACAATCAAAGAATAAAAAACAGGTTGCTGAATTGTCCAAGTAGTTCTAGGTCCTTTTGGTCTCTTGCAAAAGCTGTTGGGTCAAACTTCACCAAGTCATCCATACCACCACTTACAGATAAAAATATTCACTTAGCCACAACATCAGAGGAAAAAGCCAATATGCTGGGCAAATTTTTTTCCTCCAACTCAAACCTAACAGTGCCAAATGGAAAAACTCCACCGTTCATGGAAAGGGTTTCTCACAGTATGCCAGAGGTTCCCTTTTGTCACAGCGAAATACGAAAATCCCTTAAAAAGTTGGATACAAACAAAGCAATGGGTCCAGAAGGCATTCCCGCGATAGTACTCAAAAATTGTGCTAACGAACTCACCCGAACTTTCGCTAAATTATTCAATTTATCTTACAGGCAAGGAGTCTATCCATTATCATGGAAGTCTGCCGCAGTACAACCCATTCCAAAGAAAGGAAAAAAGACAGATCCGTTAAACTATAGACCAATTGCTCTACTTCCGGTGATATCAAAAGTAATGGAAAGAGTTGTGAACAATCACCTAACCAAGTACTTGGAAAAGTACAAAATTATCAACGACAAGCAGTACGGATTTCGAAAATATAGGTCAACTGGCGATTTACTTACATACGTCACTCACTTATGGCAAAAAGCGATTGAGTTGCGGGGTGAAACAAGAACAATTGCCTTAGATATATCTAAAGCATTCGATAAAGTCTGGCATGAAAATCTGCTCAACAAGCTCAAAGCAATGAGACTGTCGCCGAAACTTTGCACTTGGTTTGAAAGTTACCTTAAGGATAGATCCATTTATGTTGCACAGGATGGCCAGAACTCCAACTCTTACCAAATAAATGCTGGTGTGCCACAGGGAGCAATCCTTTCGCCAACACTTTTTCTGATTTACATAAATAACCTCATAGATAAAACAGTACATCCACTTTATTGCTTTGCAGATGATGGCAATGTAGTCTCCTCACTCATACCACCCCCATGTGTCTCGGCACGTGAATTCTATCATTTTAGACTAATTCAAGAATCGCAGATAAATAATGACCTGGAGGTAATAGAGGACTGGGGCAACAAAAACCTTGTACAGTTCAACGCGCAGAAAACCCAAGCAGCCCTGTTTTTAAAAAAGACCAGCACCGGTGAGGCCAACATCATGCTATCTGGAAGTGCTGTCACATTGCAGAGCCAGTTGAACATCTTAGAAGTCACTGCAGAGACCAACATGTCTTGGCACAGTCACGTGACAGATTTTGTTTTGTTTTGTACAAGACATCTGTATACACCAAGCCAACTGCTGACACTCTACAAAGCCCAGATTAGACCAACTATGGAATACTGCACATATATGGAGTGCGGCACCCAAACATACCTTAATGCTTTTGAACACCGTGCAAAAACGAGCTATCAAGCTGATCAATGACCCCGCACTTACCCGTAACTTGGATAGTCTCGAACATCGAAGAACTGTGGGCGATCTATCTCTCTTCTACAGGTATTATCACGAAAAATGTTCTGAAGAGTTGGCACGTATGATCCCCCCGGGAGTAGCACCTACTAGGCGAATACGTCAAACAGACGGTAACCATCAATTTACTGTCAAAATAGGGGCACCAAGAACCTCGTTATATCAGAATTTATATCTCTGGAGAACAGCATCGCTGTGGATTAAACTCCCTACGACAGTTTTCCCTGCAGGTTACAACCTGAACTGTTTCAAAACCAACATACACCAACATTTCCGCGCACTTGCCGCTTCTCGAGCGTGATAGGGATCTCCTTGCGAGTGCGCATAACCTTAAAAATAGGTACACTTGAAAAAAAAAAACTTTTTTATTTACATAAATACTTGTTGATTGATTGATTACATACATTTTTCTTCTAATCTATTCATAATATTTTTAAATTTATTATTTTATGAAATTTCATACTAAAATCAAATTTCTTTACACTAGGTTTAGCTTTATAAAACTATAAAATTTTCACAAATTCCAGTAAATTCAGCAACAAAATTATAACAATATTAAAAGTAATAATAATTATAAAAACTTTATGGTATAAATCAATTTTCAAGAATAAAACGCCAAATTTTTGTTTATGTCATTTTTCCTAAATTCACTATCATGATAAAATTTTATATCAAAATCACACTTAAAAAAAATCAAAAATAACAATAATATTCAAAATATCATTACACAGTATTAATTAATTTTGAAAACACCTTTTTGTGAATCTTGTGTAAGAATATAAAGCCAAGTTTTATTTATGTCAATAGATATACTTGAAAAACAGTTAGTTCTCTTCTCGAAAAATTTTAGGATAAGTAAAAAATACTTTATAAATAAGTTGTACGCTTTTTTATTACCTATAACTTTTGTATTTATTTTTTGCAATTCAGGGACTAAAAACGCATTTTAGTCCCTCATTTTAGGGACTAAAATAGTACTTTTTATCCCGGGGACTAAAATATTTTAGTCCCTGGACCCGAATTCATGGTTTTTTCAAATTTTGTATTTTTGTATTTGGGAGCATCTAAAAATAGGCCTATACACTATCAAAATAAACTACCTAGCCTAATCTATACATTCCTACGTTATTTGACATTATTATTGTTTGTTATATTGACATTCAAAATAGCGCCGCTACAGCCAACTAAATGAATCAATGATCGTGGATCTGAATCGATTTCGCTTCGCTGTTGGTTGAGGTTGATGTTTTGCAGTGGAGATTCGAAAATTGCTGGTTCGGTGTGATCAGTGCTGCTGTCTTCGTTGATTGTGGGTTCTGGAAAATTGCATACTGTTACGGTACGTGATTGGCCTTGGCTTTTATGACTCTTGACATCTGTCCTCAAGTTTTGACTGAATATTTTATCCGCCACATTTTTTTTGTTTTCGATTGATTGCTCAACATACCCTTCAGCAACGGTAGCACTTTTCCAACCACCGTGTCTTTTGAGCTGGTCAATATTCGCTCCAGAATCTGCTAAAAGGGAAGCAGAGGTACGCCTGAAGCAGTGTCCTGTGTAAGAAACGGCCTCTGGCAGGTTCAGGAAGGCAGCTATTTTTCGCGGGAAAAGCCCAAAAGTATTCTTTCCAACAGGTTGTGATAAACATTTGCCGTCTTTATAGCCAATGAAATATCTCGATATTGTCAAATTTGTTGGTCTCAGAGCCATGTAGGATTTACAGATTTTCACTACGTCTGTAGCGTTGCTTTCTTTGGAGTTCTTCACTATGAAGCATCGATCAGTTTGATTTTTCGTGTTGCGAACTGTGACAACAAGATGAAAATCTTGGACTTAAACATCTTCATTCTGTAGCTGGCACAGTTCAACACCCCTGCATGCACCGGCAACTCGCATTATCAACGCCACCTGGAAAAAAAAGATTTTTCAGTTACTAAGTAGCAATACAATTTTTTGTACAAACTACGTAACCTGATAGCAACAAATGATATTTCGAATCAGTGACGTTAACCTGGTTCAAAATAATGTAAAAACAGTTCACTTTACCTTGATCATAAAATATTCTTGATTTGGTGCTTCCTGGAGGAACTGCTGGATATGATCCATGTCCAGTATTCGAGACTTCTTTGGGCGGTAGCCATCCCCATTTTTTTTCAAAAATGCCTTCAATTTTGAATATTTTCCAATGTCCAAACTTTTTTCAACGATCAGCTTTGATTTAATCATTGAATAATGTGATCAAACCGTTGAAGCCTTCAAATTTTTCGCATGATGGAAGAAATATGCAAGAAGTACCTTCTCCTGTGTAACATCAGCAACATCCTTAGCTTGACACCAATCCAGGAAATGTTTGTATTGTTTTTCATATATTTTCTCCGATTTAGCGGGCAGCAGTGCCTTCACTGCCTCTGCGGCAGCTGTATCAATATCAATATCCATTTTTTTTACTTTTGGGAACGCACTAGCAAATCGCAGAAATCTCCACGGCGTTGTTTGTATTTTAACAGTTATTTTATGGTACCTTGACAACACCCTGACAACCAAGTATTATCCAAGGCTATCTAAGAAATATCAACTGACTTAACGTCAGAGAATGAATGGTACTTTATTGGTTGTCACATTTTATAGGCCAATCAATAGTGCAGTGGAGATGAATGAAACTATGCCCAGAATTGCAAAAAATAGTATATATACCACTTGACTAAAGTGTCTTTTTATCCCTCAGCGAATTGTACATTTCGCCTCGGGATAAAAAGTATCACTTTAGTCCCTGGGTATATAATGTACTATTTTTACGATGGGTGAAAAACTGTTACGACCCCAAAAAGTTTCCTATTCATTTCATTCCACCCTAATAACTCGGATCGAGTCTAATTTATTTTTCCGGTCGGCCGCAATATATTTTCTTTCTTTTCCAATAGTTTTCATGCTTTTACTAATTTTTTGCCCTTTTGGCCTTTTTCTTTAAACCTTTTTATTAATAAGTTATCTATAATTAAAAATACAGAACTAAAACAAATACTCTGCCAATTTATGAGCACCTAAGCTCACACGATTAATGTGTAATGTAATTTTGACCCATTTTGGTCCACGAAAATGACCCCCTAACCGCCACGCAGGGATGCGTCTGATTGCATCCCCCCCTCCCAGTGTAACACCACTGAACAAAACAAAACTATAATGTATTTTTTTTATCTTCATGCACATTTATCCTTAAAATAGTACCACACAAGTAATAGGGACTTATTGCAATAAGGCCAGGCAATAATAGTGACGGGCACTATTCTGACAGTTTTCCACAGAAAACTGACAGTTAATCTTTCAAAATTGGCATAGGAAATCTAATTTATAAATCCAGTGGTTTATTTTCCATTAATAATGCGAAACTGTCAATATAGTGCCCGGCACAATTAGTGCCTGGCACTATTGCAATAAGTCCAGAACCCTAATTTCTTTAATCTACTCCCTCCCCTTTTTTTTGGTAATGTCTAGTGGATTTTTATTCATTTTTAAATGGGACCATCTTGAGCCAAGCCTAAATCATTTATTGTTGTAATCTGCAGAGTTTTTTCATGTACTGGGTGGAAAAAAAAATATGCCACTTAAGTCAAACTCAGTATGTAGGTACGTGGGCACAATAGATCCATTTGTGGTCGCAGTGCATGGAGGGCCAGTAGGTTCTGCCACCACTTTCGAATACATACATACATCTAGAGTCAAAACCCAACCTAGGTACCAAATTTCATTAAAATCGGATTTTTGAGTTATGCGCATTGGTCGTTACAGACAGGTAGACATACAGACAGACGGCACGACAAAAAAGTTTCAAAATCATCTGAAACGCAAAGATATATAAAAAAAATTCAAATCGGAGCAACTTTTTTTTTCTAATTTTTGACATGATCACGATAGCTCACACTACTTATAGTATATGTGTGAGCTAAAAGATAGGGTTGGAAAAGAACATTCTTTTGGTTTCAAGATTTTAAAGTCTCTCTTTTCTAATCATATTTTTATAGTCACTTATTAAGGAGATTATAAAAAACAAATATATATTTTGTTCTTTTTTATTCTTAAAAGGTGTCTCTGGTCTATATTCTCTAAAGATACCTTGCTTTTAATTTAAAGAACCAAACTTACATAGATTCTGAGAGTTTCTTCCGTATTTATTATAACATCATGATAAGACCTTTTTTCTGGATCTGTCTCATCTTTTGGAAACTCTTTAATGGCCAGACTAATAACCTTCTCCATCCACATGAGGAACTTATTTACGGATAAATAGTTGGCGTCATCCAAAAGTGTGACAAGTTTCCTACGAAAAGTATAATTATTGTAAAGTAATGTAATCTAATAGGAAGAATTTTAAAAGAGTTTTTGCGGTATACAAAAAATTACTACGTTAATACGGACCTAAAAGCGGTTTAAAATTTAAAAAATAAATAATAAAAAAACAGCCAACTGCTAAATCTACTTGTACCTACTGGTCGCAGTTGGGTTTAAAATTGATAGATATACCTAGAGTCCCTGTATGTTGACATACAGCCCATCAATGTCTTTTAAAATAAAAGGACAAAACATCGACACCAGTAGTTACTAAAGGGTCTAGAGTGCTAAGTGCTATAATCCTAGGTTTAAGTCTACATTTTGGTTGAAGGTTTAACTTATTTTTCCCGTGAATGCAATAGTTTTTAATATTTATATAAATTGTTCATAAATACCTTGCGATATGGGTCATCTTTTTTCGTTGTAACAAAGACATTATTTCCACACAAAGGTTATAAATAAATAAAGAGAATAAAATATTTTGGTTTAATAATGGTAGCCATATTTAAACCTCCAAACGTCACTAGGAAATGTCGAATAAAAACGGTGTAAGTCAGTGTCAGCTATATTTTACATTTTAATTTTTTAGACAAGTTAGCGACGATTAAACCGATGCGATGGTCAATTGTTTTGGTGATTGTGTAATTGAAAAGGGATTCTAATATATCTTGTGCTTTTTACAGTATTTAAATATTAATACGGTAATGCATCTACAGATATAATTTTAAGTTTTTTGTTGAATATTTTTGTATATAAGTTTTTTTCTATTGTTTTTCGAACTTTAAACCACCCCTCAGGGGTGGTACTACAATTTGAGACTATTTTTAACGGGAATCCTACGACTGCACGGATTAAATTTCCAAAAAAATGACATTTCGTTACAAAATTTTTATGTGGTTTTTCTTTATTTAATTTGAATTTATATGAGATGAAACTCACTAAGAAATGCTTACTATCATATTGCACATTAGGGTGAACCAAATCTTTGCAGATATTTGACCTGAGAGTATTAAAAAAATACACTTAAACCGGTCGGTATCAAGTCTATAGGCTTGATACTTAAACCCGGTCTACAATGCAATGTCTTACACCAGTATTTACTAAGACCTTAAGACTTAGCATTGTAGACCGGGTTTAAGTATCAAGTCTATAGACTTGATACCGACCGGTTTAAGTGTATTTTTTAATACTCACAGGTCAAATAACTGCAAAGATTTGGTTCAAACTAATGTGCAATATGATAGTAAGCATTTCTCAGTGAGTTTCATCTCATATAAATTCAAATTAACTTTAAAAATAAAGAAAAACCACATAAAAATTTTGTAACCAAATGTCATTTTTTGGAAACTTAGTCCGTGCAGTCATAGGATTCTCGTTAAAAATAGTCTCAAATTGTAGTACCACCCCTGAGGGGTGGTTTAAAGTTCGAAAACAATAGAAATAATCCATGATTGACAAAAAAACTTACATACAAAAATATTCAAAGCTAAATAATACATAAATAACTTAAAACTATATCTGTAGATGCATAACCGTATTAAATACGTATCAATATTTAAATACTGTAAAAAGCATAAGATATATTAGAATCCCTTTTCAATTACTCATTCCCTAAAACAATCGACCATCGGTTTAATCGTCGCTAACTTGTCTAAAAAATTAACATGTAAAATATAGCGGACAGCTGACACTGACTTACACCGTTTTTATTCGACATTTCCTAGTGACATTTGGAGGTTTAAATATGGCTACTATTGTTAAACCAAAATATTTGATTATGTTTATTTATTTATAACCTTTGTGTGGAAATAATGTCTTTGTAACAACAAAAAAAGATGACCCATATCGCAAGGTATTTATGAACAATTTATATAAATATTAAAAACTATTGCATTTACGGGAAAAATGAGTTAAACCTTCAACCAAAATGTAGACTTTTAAACCTAGGATTGTAGGACTTAGCACTTAGCACCCTTTAGTAAATACTGGTGTAAAGGTCTTAGTAAATACTGGTGCGGATGTCTATACTCTAACAATTGTTAGAAAGAGAACGTATACGCGCTCTTTATCTTACAATGAACGGCGGTAATTTAATTAAGGGCGCATTTTTTGGCCAAATCTTTGTTCTAATAGAAATAGAAAACGAGAAAGCGGAACGCGTCGAAATTTTGAAGGGTAGTTTTTTTAAAGCATTTTTAACGAACGTATCTTAGCAGTTTTTCGCGAAATCATTTTATTCAAAAAATAAAAAAAAAGTTATGGCTAAAACACAACAAATATTTCAAAACAATGTTTGGCATTTCAGTAGCCTAGTTGTGGTATAGAAAACTGTAGCGAAATTGTTTCGATTTTTGTATTTTTTGCAAATGTACAAAAGAAAATCAAAAATCTAACAAGATACGTTTGAAGATTTTAAAAAAATCTTGCATATGAATAGAAATAATGTTTCAACCAGTTTTTTATAGAAGAGATCTATTAGGATTTACAAAAGCGTGCTCAATTTTATATTTGCTGCAGGACACCAAATCAGACAAGAGCCATTAACCTCCTGACTGAAGCGCCACCCCCATATACCGGGGGCAAGTCAATTCGATTGAGAAAATTTAACTAAGATCACGTGACCCGGATTTTCACATTATTTTCAGATATTTTGAATAAATAAAATGTCGTTTAAGTTAAATGATTATAAGTAGGTATTTAAAGACATACAATTTTTTCTATTTACAAAACGTTTTTTTAAGGGCTGGCCATAGCGTAACAAACAAAATCACGGGATTACGAACCAATTTATAAGATAGTTTTTGATAATTAGTATATCGCTCAGTTAACAGAAGCTTGTGCTTAACTTCGCTGAGTTGAAAATAAAGCCCTTTTCATTCATTTATTTATTTATTACATAGCAAGAGAAGAAAGTGACAAATTTCACACGAGCGTGAGAAAGTTACTTTCTGTCGAGTTATGGACGCTATTTTTCTAAAATTGGTGTTTAATTTTGCGTAAATCAAATGAAACTGCTTTTCCGCACATGTGTGGGAAAATAGTTTGTAACACATGTGCGAAAAAATTTCTGCACACGGATGAAATTTAATGTTTTCTGAGGATGCAAATCGTGTAAAATCCAACATTTTCATATGTGGTCGCAGGAAATAGTAATTTACCTAACCAGTGCGGAAGACGCACTAAACACAGTCGTTAAGTATGTAGGTACAATATTTTTTCTACGAGGTTGTGGAAAGAAAAATAAAGTACTACAATAAAAACAACTCATCTATTATATTTAATTTACAATGATTGCCGAAAACTTCACTTCTTATCCTGTGCAGCATCTGTGGATCAGGAGATTTTCGTTCGCATATTCTGGATCAATGATATCGAAAGGTCTTTACATATATTTTGCTCTGGATGTATTTGGAGGCCGGCTCATAGTAACATTATGTGTTCCATCCTATTGTGGCTAAGTCTTCTTCGGGATTATTGGTGTTTTCTATCACAGTAAATAAACACTTTTTTTCTATTTTTATTTATAAAATGAAATGTCATCCCATGGTTTTTGACAAAAAAATAGGCTTTGTTATTTACTCTATTCTTCTATTTTTAGCTCACACTACACTATAGTAGTGTGAGCTATAGTGATCCTAATTTTTTCGAGAAAGAAAAAGTTGCTCCGATTTCAAAAATTTTTATATATCTTATATATATCGTTTCAGATGATTTTGAAACTTTTTTGTTGCGCCGTCTGTCTGTCTGTCTGTCTGTCTGTATGTCTGTCTGTAACGACCAACGCGCATAACTCAAAAACCGCTTACCCGATTTTAATGAAATTTGGTACCTACGCTGGGTTTTGGGTCGAGATGGTCCCATTTAAAAATGAACAAAATCCACCAAACACAAGCCAAATAAAAGGGTGGGGGTATATATCAAAAATTAGAGTTTATGTAAAAATATGGCGTGTGTGATATCAAACGAAAGGTAATTGCGTCTGGAGTTAAATAAAATACATTTTACTTTTAAAAAAAGGGTGGGGGTAAATTTAAAAAATTAGTGTTTATGTGGAAATATGGCGTGTGTGATATCAAACGAAAGGTAATTGAGTCTGGAGTTAAACAAAATACATTTTAGTTTAAAAAAAAAGGTGGGGGTAGATTTGAAAAATTAAAGCTTAAGTCAAAACATGGCTTGTGTGGTATCAGACGAAAGGTAATTGAGTCTGGAGTTCAATAAAATATATTTCAGTTTTTAGTTATATATTAACTCACACGTACACTATAATTATAGTACCCAGTGTGAGCTTAGGTGCCCATAGATTGGCAGAGTATTTCTGTTGCTATTGAAAAACTAGCCGCCCACTTGTGTTTTTAGGCAAAAATTAACGTCAGTGTCAAACTCAAAATGTTTTGTTTTTTTGTCATCCCTAAAATTTTAGTAAGGCCCACAATTTAAAAACCGAATAGGTGTCCCTAGGACTCTAATATGTAGTGCGTTTATACAAGTATTAAGTGAAGGTAGGGGAGGGAAGCGGGAGGGGAAACTAGTAAAATGGTGTTAAAAAAATATTAATGCCTGTGCATTAAGAATTTTTGAAATCGCTCTATATTTGTGAAAGTTATAGCTACAACTATTACTAATAAGAGGGCTGGAAGGTCAGAAAAAAAGGGTGGGGGAATTAGTAAAATGGTGTTAAAATCCTAAAGCGTGTGCAGAAAGAATTTTTAAAATCGCCCTATATTTGATAAAATTATACGAATATTGTTTTTAAAGAGGGTGAGGGGAATGACAGGAAGGGAGATGGGTGGGAGCAGGGAGGACTACAAAGGAACTACAGCAAATCAGAGGACATTTGCAATGGGTGATCAAAGGAATTTCAACAAAATTGCCTAAAATTTAGGTAATTCGTATGCCTTAAAGCGTACATCATGTGATAAGATGGCGTCTGACCAAGCGCGGATTTGAGGGGGGGGGGGTAATGGGGTAATCACCCCCTAGAAAAAAATGCACTTTTTCCTAATAAAATAAGGGAACAACAGGAAAATTACCCCCCCTCCTAGAAAAAAAAATTATATTACAAAAAAAAATCGACTATTACCCCCCCCCTAGATTTTGACCCAGATCCGCGCTTGCGTCTGACGACCGCCATGTGAATTACTGTTTAAAAAAATATAGCCTATATCACCTTCGGGATCAGCAGCAATTCAACGACACCTTTTTCGTCAAAATCGGTTCAGCCGTTTAGCCTCTGGCGCGACACAAACATACATATTTACATACATACATATCCCAAGCGAAAAACATTCAATTTTGAGCAAAAGTAGCCTTAAAACGTCTTAGCAACCTGTTCCATCAACCCCAAGATCGATTTTCAAGGACCCGTGATTAATCAGTGTTGCGTTATTGTTTAGATTTCATGCTTAAATATAAAATACTTTTTATATATTATACCCTTTTCAATAACATTTTTATAAAAAAAACAATATTATAATAAAATTTTAAATTTCTAGTAGACAACTTTAATATATATTTTTTAAATCTATATATATATATATATATATATATATATATATATATTTATCGGTTTCACAACGTTCTACGTCTTCCGATACCCAATCTCCACTCGTTTCTGTTTGCCCATAATTCATCATCTAGGCCTCTTATTCTTATTTCACTGTCTATTCCTTCTCTCCAGCTTCTCCTTGGCCGTCCTCGTTTTCTTGGGCCAGTTGGTTTCCATTGTAGTATTTGTTTAGGTAGTCTTTCATCATTCATTCTTTGTACATGTCCGTACCACACCAGTTGCTTTGTTCTTATATCATCCACTAAAGTACGTTCGGTTCGGTTTGGTTCATTAAGAGAAATTATGACAGTGGGATCATAATTTCCCTTATTCTTTGATTTGTAACTCTTTCTCTTTTGGATTTCCCTGCTGCTCTTCTCCAATAGTCCATCTCCGTAGCGGAATGCATTTTTTCTGTTCTATTCTTGATTGGCCATACTTCTGAGCCGTATGTAATAATACTTTTTACAATGGTATTATATATAAGCTTTTTGTTATGTTTTGATATAGTTTAGTCCCAAATTATTCCATTTAATAAAGTTATTGCTTTTCTTCCTTGTACGTTTCAATCTTTTATAGCTTTGTCTGGTGTTCCGTCAGCTGTAATTTTTAGACCTAAGTATTTATACTCATCACAGGACTGAATTCGCTGCCCGGTATTTAAGATTAGATCCTGTTTCATTCCACCGATACACATATACTCTGTCTTATTGAGATTAACCTCTAGTCACCACTTACTGTACTCTTCTATTAGTTTTCGTGTCATATAGTCGAGGTCGTCATAATCCTGAGCCACTACTATCTGATCATCGGCGAAACATAAAGTATACAAGGTGGTTTCGTCCAACGGAGGTCCCATGTTTTGGCATTTTCTCTTCCATACTTTAAGGACTTGTTCCAAGTATATCTTGAAGAGCGTAGGCGAGATACAGCAACCTTGTTTAAGACCTTTATTTACTTGAAAGTCTTTGGTTAGTTTTGCTTTTATTTTAACTTTTGCCTTACTATTGCGGTATAACTCTTTGATGGCCTTAATCAGTTGTACGCTTATGTTTGTGTTTTCCAACGCTTTCCAAAGTAGATTTAGTGGTTCATATGCCTTCTGCAAATCGACGTAAAGCAGATGCAGCTCTTGTCCGTATGCCATTTTCTTTTCAATAACTTGGGTTATACAAAAGAGATGATCTGAAGTCGACCTAGCCGCCCTGAAACCAGCTTGTTCTTCTGCCTCCATGTCTTTATATTCGCTGTCCACTTTATTTCTTATTATTTTACCGTATATTCACAAGACGCTAGCGCTACCAAGTCTACTTCCAATCCCTGGATTCGCAAGCGCAGATCTACCAATATTATTTACCTCATGTCTTAGAATAGATGCATACTTAGAATAGATGCATACAGGGTGATTTTCACTTGAATGATTCTAACCACATGAAAATAGAAAGTTTCAAAAACCTAACCTAACAAAACCTAATCAAATCTAACCGAACCGAAGGAAACTGAACCAATAATTTTTTCAAAAAAAAACTTTCCTGACTTCCTGCCCGGGATCCTAGAGGATGTGAATCCGAACCGAACCAAACCGAACCTAACTAAACTGAACCAAACCTAACCTAACCAAACTAAACTACAACACGTACTGTTAATTAGGTTTAGTTGGGTAGGGTTAGGTTTGGATAGGTTCGGTTCGGTACGGTCCGGTTCGGATTCACATCCTCTAGCATCCCAGGTAGGAAGTCAGGAAAGTTTTTTTTTTTGAAAAAAAATATTGGTTTAGTTTGCTTTGGTTCGGTTAGATCTGATTAGGTTTCGTTAGGTTAGGTTTTTGAAACTTTCTAATTTCATGTGGTTAGAATCATTCAAGTGAAAATCACCCTGTACATCGATTCTAATACATGAGGTAAATAATATTGGTAGATCTACGCATGCGAAACCAGGGATTGGAAGTGGACTTGGTAGCGCTAGCGTCTTGTCCGTATATTCTGCTTAGCGTACTAATCACAGATATACCTCTATAACTGTCACATATATCTTTCCTTCCCTTTTTGTGTATTGTGGATATATATGACGTTTTCCACTCAGTTGGTACTACAGTTCCATTTAAATATTTTTGGAAAAGATTCTGTAATCTCCAAAACAGTTCTTCAGTGCCATATTTAATAAGTTCGGCTGGGATATTTCCGGGTCCGGCAGATTTACCGCTTTTTAAGGTTGTGCACACGTTTTTGATCTCAGAGATTGTAAGGGGTACTGGAGATCCCATCGTTCTAATTATATTGTCTCTTGCGTCTTCCTTGAATTTTGCTCTATCTTCAGTTAAAAGTTTTTTAAAATGCTCATCCCATTCTTTGTCTGGTGAAATGATATCTCTGCATGTTTCTTTTTTAATCGATCTTATAGTTTTCCAGCTTTCGGTACTTCTCCTACCTCCTAAGTAAGAATCTATTTTCTGGCACATTTGCGTCCACGAATGATTTTTCTTATCACTGATCATTCTTCTCACCTTTGATTGCGCGATTTTGCATTCTTGTCTGCTTCTATCTGTCTTTTGGGATAAGTAGGTGTGATATAATTTCCTTTTTTCCTCTATTTCTCTTTCAATCTCAGCATCCCACCAGTATGGTTTTCTCCTTTTAGAAGTTTCTTCCACTTCCAGCTTGGTGGATGCTTAATGTAATACATTCGTATTCCTCATCTGGGGTTTCACCTGAACTTGTATTAAGTTTTTCGTTCAGTCTCTTTTTGTATAAGTTTTTTACGCTGTCATGTTCTAGGCTTAGTAGATTATATTTACAGTGATCAATTTCTTCAATCACTGTATCATGAAGATGTTGTTGATGCAGGCTTCGGCCTTGATAAGGAAAGAGGATTTTGGACTCCAGAAAATAGTGATCACTTCCGCATGTTGATCCACGCTTATATATATATATATATATATATATATATATATATATATATATATATATATATATATATATATATATATATATATATATATCTTTTTTTTTAATCTAAACTGATCAAAATAAATACAGTTTATTATGCAATTTTTATTAGGTAATTTAAAATTATGTTTTACATTATTATAGTTGAGTAAATTTAAGTAATTAAACTGGATAACATACCAAAAGAAGAAAGGTTTTTTTTAAGTAAAACGACTTGTAAAAGCCATTCATGTTTGACAGCTCACACACAAAAATCTCGATGGTGCTTAAGAATTAAGTTTGGTGTTTTTAAAAGGGCAAAGGGCAATTATTTCATTTCAAGTAGCTGTAATAATTTTAGGAATCCCCTGAAAAATTTTGAAAAAACACATGTCGAAATCGACATAATTTTTATTATTCTTGACGTTTTTAGCAAAAAGCTTTTTTATGTCGGTTAGTAGTATTTTAGCGTGTATATCGTCGTTGATCTTACAAACTGACGTAACTCATTTATTGTAATTTTACAAGAGAGCAATTTTAAGTTTTAGGCAAAGTTTATATTGGATTAAATCACTAAAAATGTTCTTGGATCTAATGATTTTTGTGCTATTTAAAGGATTTTTATAAGTTACGACACTTTGTGAGATGAAAGAACGACACAAATAAGGTAGTATTATGGGGGTCGCGGTTCGTTTGTCGAAAACACGTTGATCGAAAATCTTAATTTCGAATGACATTTTGATCGAAAATCTTAGTTTCGAATGACATTTTGATCGAAAATCTTAATTTCGAATGACATTTTGATCGAAAATCTTAATTTCGAATGACATTTTGATCGAAAATCTTAATTTCTATCTACATTGAGACGGTTCGGTTACGTTGGCGATCGATTGACAACGGTTAGGTTTCACATTCTCTAGGATCCCGGGAAAGAGGTCAGGAGAGTATGTTTTAAAAAAATATATGTATGTTAGAAATGTTTTCGATTAAAAAGTCATTCGAAATTAAGATTTTCGATCAAAATGTCTTGGATAAAGATGTTTTCGATAAACGTGTTTTCGACAAACGAACCGCGACCCGTATTATGGTCATCTCAAACCTGATTTTTTTTAAGATACGTCAGTTTGTAAGATCAACGACGGTATATGGTACATCTGTATCCATGACGGATCTGATACCTTCTTAGCCCACTAGCACACTCCACGTTATATCAACCTTGGAAACAGTTTTTTGTAAATATCTCCGAAAGGAAAGCTCCTACGAACTTTTTAGTTATAACACAAATTTTTAGAGAAAACGCGCCCTACTATATTCCGAAAACCGTATATTGACGCAACGCTCCGTTAAAAAGTTAGCATTTTTTAAACTTTTTAACTGTCAAAAAACTGTCATTAGCATTGATTAAATTTGACTAAAATCTAATCAGCTCGTTGCAGTATCGAGTACTACTTTACCTAAAAATTTCATGTAAATCGGTTAAGCGGTTTAGGATCTATCGCGTTACGGACAGATATACATACACACACACACACCTACACACACAAACACACACACACAGACATCACGACGATCTTGCTAGGGTAGGTCAACATACACCCAAATAACACATTTTCGGCGTTATCTCAAAAAAATTTTTTTCGTCGACAACAATACCTTCTCTAGCCATTGCTGTGCGGGCTAGGAAGATAAAAATTAAAGTTAGACAACCGGTGTCAAAAAAATTGAAATTTTCTAAATTATCTGAACACGCGTCCATTTCTGATTTTTTTGTAGTTTTTCCGTTGCATGAATTTGCATTTTTTTCATACTTGTAAATAGCCATGACGTTTTTATAACAATTTCACATGAATTGTTAGAATCCGTTTCATAAGAAGAAAATACGATTGTTTTTTTATAAATTTTCAGATTTTTTTTTTAAATTTCAAATTTAAATTTTTTTTTGTACAATTACCCGAAGTAAAAAAAAATGATTTGTACAATGTATAAAAGGGCTATCTATTCATAGCGTTTTAAACGGTGTAACAAGAATTTTAAAATACCATTGTTTGACAGAGATATAGCTGTCAAAGTGGGTGTCGCGACGCCTAACCTACGGCGTCGCCGAAAAAAATTATATTCATTTGGTGGTCCTCTGAGTTATACTTTAGTTAGAGCGTAGCAAGTTAAAACAAAATCACCAAAAATCTTCCCATACATTGGAAAAATAATATAAAAAACTCCCTACAAAAAGAAACTTACAAAAACTTATCTTTTTCATGCCTGGTCAGCATCTTGGTAAAACTGTTTATTTTGACTTTGACGAATCCCGGTTGATCGGTGCAGCTCAGCTCAGGTTCAACCACAAGTGGAATGTTTAGGACCAAATCCAAGTCAAATTCGTTGGGTTTTGTCACCTTGAGTCCGTCATAAAAACTGCCCCCGTAAAAGGTCCGTTCAAACATTCCCGAAAAAAGTAAACATTTGCTTTTCATGTTGTTCACGATGGTATCTTTCACCTAAAAAGTTAAGGTTTTAAGTCAGTTTACATATAGTCCAGTCAAGGATCTAGCCTTAGAGTTTTGGAGGGGAAAAGGGTCGAAGCTAAAACTAAATCATAACAAAACCATTTTATGTAAAAAAAAGCCAAGTACGCAAAAATGTTATTCTGTAAAAAGAATTGAGATAAAACTAAAGTTCTCCAATACAAATTTCAAAATGAAAGGTTCTTACTAGTGTTTCTTAATTATTCTTCATCTAGTTATTTCTTTTTGTTCATTTTACCACTGTGCCTAAGAGTCATTTGCAGCCATAATAGCCAAGTTTAAAAACCTTTCCAAACTATTAAGAACCTTTCATTTTGCAATATGTATTGGAGAACTTGGCTTTACTTTTATCTCAATTCTTTTTACGGGATACCATTTTCAAGTACTTGGCTTTTTTTTACATAAAATGTTTTTGATATGATTTCACTTCTTTTTTAAAGGATTTGAATAATATTTAAGTTTTAAAGTAGTAAAATATGCGGAATATTGTTCAAAACTTATGCAATGCAAACATTTTAAGGTTTTATTAAAAAATTAAATTTTTTCCAATGGTTTTATCATTCTTCCTATCAGCCTTCCAAAGCTTAGCTCTCTAGCGTTCCTGAAAGTGGGCAATGTTACTTTCACATAACTTTACATTTATAGAAGAGGGAAGTAAATTCAAATTTCGGTGTTTTTAAATTTTTTTCTATAGTTTTATCATTTCATTTTTTATTTATAGAGAAGGGTAGTAAATTAAAATTTTGGGGTTTTTTAATTTTTTCCTATAGTTTCATCATAGTTACTATCAGTCTTCCAAAGCTCAGCTGTCTAGCGTTTCTTGAAGTGGGCAATGTTAGTTTTACATAACTTTACATTTATAGGCGAGGAAAGCATGTCTGAATGTAGAGTAGAATTTTGATGATGAGTGAGTGAGTAAGTGGCAATTTCGACATTTTTTGAAATTTTGTAACTACTTTACTACTGTGTGAAACCAACAGAGACAACTACTCCGAGGGAAAATACCCTTACCGGCAATGAATTATACTGATGGTTCGATGCTTTCGTTGGGAACTTGTTAAACTGTTTGGTTTTCACCACGGATCACCTTTTGTTAGGTGATCCGTGGTTTTCACTCTCTCCAACGTCGATCACAAGGATACGAATAATCCCCGTCTGGAACAGGTTCTGACAATCAGGAACAAGTGATCCATGCCAATCCACGACCGGTTTCGGTCTTTTGGGTCATCCTCAGGTGAATGTAGGCGATAGCTCCGTGTAGAGCATAAGTTGTGTGAAACCAACAGAAAAAATTACTCCGAGGGAAAATACCCCTACCGGCATGGAATTATACTGTTGAATGAAATGAATACTTGTTAAACCTGTTTGGTTTTCACTCTCTCCAACGTCGATCACAAGGATACGAATAATCGCCGTCGGTTCATATAATTACTAATTAAAAAAAATATATGGCATGTGAAACATCTTATGAAGCGTCTTTAATAAACGTTTCCAACAAGCCATAAATTATGCTTCTTGTGTAAGAAGTTTTTCAGTTATTTCAGTCTTTTCTTCGGCTGATTAGCATAAGTATTCACTAAAATTAGTTTCCGCTTTACCGCTTAAACCTCTAGATCTACTACTACTACTTTCTAGTTTATCCTTTGCCTTATTATACGTGCCACTACAAGGCCAAACATTATTTTTTCACCTAATCCCATTATGTCTCTATATTAAAATTTTGTAAATCAGTCTTCTCTTCGGCTGATTAGCATAATTAGTAATATTGTAAAACTGTAAAAACTAATTCAAATAAATACTTAAAAAATAAATACTTGTGTACTTTTTTATTGTATAAAATTGTATAAGTCTAACAAAACAACCAATGACAAACAAAACAAATTAGATCCTTCTTTTAGACATGGCTATCGGAGTCCTGCGTTCCGCTAACATTTGATCTGCTTTTTCTTGATCGGAAACTGTATGGGAAGGCATCAATTTTACTGCAGTGGGAAAGGGATGGGCTAATTTGGAAAACTTCAGTGGTAAAACAACGTTCTTGTAAGTAGAGGAAGCTTCAAATCGTCCTTTAGACGAAATTAACGCATTGGATTGTGCTGGGACGGTTAATTGGGCAGATAAACTGTTTTCGGCTGAAATATCATCGGTACTTTCAGAAAATCCCGCTTCCTGTTTGCCTTGTTCGTGTCCAGCTGTTTTTGCAAATACAAATTTTTGACGATTATTTGGTTTATCTCGACAAACGTTATACCTGACCACGTGGGATTTTTCTTCTTCTGCTTCTTCAGCAAAGTCTTCACTTAAAATAGTTTCCGCTTTACCGCTTAAACCTCTAGATCTACTTTGAAGAGCTTTCCAGTTTATCTTTTGCCTTATTATTCGTGACATTTTATTTTGGTTTTAAAAGAGAATTTTGTAAAAATGACAAAAACCTTGATAGACATTAAATATTTGACAACGACAATACTCGCACTAAATATATTTACAGGGAATGTTGAAAAAACAGACGACTTTAAAATTGCCAACAAACAAACAACCATTCAAATAAAAAAACGTCTATCAAAATCAATTTCAAACTTTTTAATTTGTGAAAAGCATTATGTTCTGATTTAGAGTCCAAAATTTCGAGTTTTAATAATAATGGCCGGTTTAACAAAGTATAGACCGGTTTTCTTCACATCTCCAACAAAAAATTTCAGACTCTACATACAAAACAATGTCGGTCCGATAAAAAAGAAGAAAACTGAGATGGAAAAAGATGTTAAGGTTAAAGCTGTCTCGAAAAAGGAGGAACCACCTGCCAAGATCGAGAAAATTATTGTAGAGGAGACTAAAGAATCATTTAGGTAAGATTTTGCTTAACTTTCGTTGAAGAAAAAGATGATATAATTTTTTTTGGAATACCCTTATATGGGGTTTCGAAGGTGGGGTCTAGGGATAGGATTTTCAAAAATTAGGCAGAGAGTATTAACATTTTATGCAGAAATGCACCGCTTTTAAGAAAACACGAAAAAACCAGAAAACCGACTTTTAGGTAATATTTTTGGAAAACCTTTATTGATCCCTTTGATTTTAACGATAAAATTTTCAGAATAGTTGAAAAAACTGGTTTGGCCGACAAACTGAATAAAAATGTATACACCATCCTACAGTACTTGGAATACTGCCTAGTCTTATCAGTATACTGCCCAACTATCTAAGTAGTACATAAGCAGTACTGTGGGTACTTTATTATATGTACGTATTATTTAAAAGGCCGTAATATCCTAGAAAAACAATACATTTTTGCCGCCTTTTAACTAACGGGGGCAGAATCAAGCAAGCACCTTATGACAGAAAACGCTTTACGCAAATGTCAAATATGCATGACAATGACATTTCCATAAAGATGCTGTCAAAACGTGCTTGTTTGCTTAACTGTAAATGTAAATGTAACTGTAAATGCGCCCTAAGCGTCCGGATCACTTTTTTAAAGAAATGCAATATGGCGTACATTTAACCTTTTTAGAAGGCCATTTCTTTACCAGGTTTTTAATTTCGATTAAATCGGTAAAAAAAAATATTGAATTGGTCTGCTTTTATGGTTTGCGCTTGTATTTCGGACCAAAATAGCCTTAAAATGAACCATTGTTGACAGAAATACCAATCAAAAAGGATATTATGGTGGCTAGGAAATATGTGACTTAATGCTCCTCGTTAGAACTTTTTTAAGCAGCTGCATCAAATATTAGAACCGCCACGATGATACGGCCATATAAACTAAGGTCACTCATCGTAAAAGCAAGCTTTACAGGTAGCGAAGCCTGACATTGATTTTCTGCAAGATTTTCTATTTTTTGGTTATCATTTTTCACAAGTTTTCCTCGTTTTCGCATTGGCGGCTCGTTCTTATTTTAAAAATGTGGTTCAGGGCTATCAAAACAGACGGGTCACGATCCTCCATTTTGTTGACGTCACATCGGGGACTGATATTTTTTTTGATGGTCACGTCACGACACAGCTGATTGTCTTTAAACTATTGAAGTTGGAATGACGGTTCATGAATATTTGATTTATTTTTAAATAAAGTAGGTTTTGAAATTGTTTTTACTATATTCTTGCAGAACAATTTTTTTTAAATGTATAGTAATCCTTAATTTTTCAGAGCCGCTTCATTAGCTCACACAAAAATTAAATTTAAAGCAGAAGCGAATGTGACAAACACAGCCAAATCTTGAAGATTTTAACATTTTAATCATCTTGCATCCTTACAAAAGTTTGGTAGAATATCGGGATGGTGTCTGAGAATATTTTACTGAAATTCTGCGGAAATCTGTAGTGCCATTTTGAAAATATCCTAAAAAAACGTCTGACTTCCCATAAGACCTAATGTAAAAGTCAGCCCTCAGAGAACAGCTGTTTTTTTCAGGGTCATGGCGTCTATTTTTTTGTTGGCCTAGTGTGGTTTTAACACAGTCCAAGGCCAACAAAAAAATACAGGCCACGACCCTGAAAAAATCAGCTGTTGTTGAGAGGCTGAATTTTACGTTGGGTCATGGGCGGATAGAGGTTTATTTGTGATATTTTTAAAATGGCACTACAGATTTTCGCGAAATTTCAGTGAAATATTCCTAGACACTATAACGATTTTCCACCAAACTTTCGTATAAATGAAAGATGGTTAAAAGGCTAAAATCTTCAAGATTTAGCGTTCCTTATTTTAAATTTAAATTGTCCGCCATGCACTGCACGGTGACTGCACGCCAACTGTTATATTTGATATGGATATGACTTTGTCATTGTTTGTCATGGCATTTATTTATTTGCTTGTTATGTAAAACTTGTTCGACTTTTTTAATGATTTTTTTTAAAATAAAGTTTACTTAAAATCCAAAAATATCAGTGTTAATCTTTTAAAAACAAAATTACACTACAAAAAAATCATTTTTTTAATGTTGTAATTTTTGTAAAGACATCTAAATAAGTTTGAAAAGTTGCCGAATATAAACAAATACGTGTAGGTGAGCCGATTACTTTCCACGTAGAAACGAACACATTCGCTTCTGCTTTAAATTTAATTTTTGCTCTGGAAAATTAAGGATTACTATGCATTTTTAAAAAATTGTTTTACAAGAATATAGGAAAAACAATCTCAAAAACGGCTTTATTTAACAAAAAATCAAATATTCATCAACCGTCATTCCAACTTTAATATTATAAACACAATCAGCTGTGGCGTGACGTGACCATCAAAAAGAAATTTAGCCACCGCTGTGACGTCAACAAAGTTGTAGATCGTGGCCCGTCCATTTTGATAGCCCAGCACAGTCTATCCAAAGATCTATTTAAATAATAGAATCATAACAAAAACATTTCAGGTAAAAACGGTTTACGGAATGCCATTTTCGCGTACTTGGCTTTTTTTTACCTGAAATGAACTTGGAGGGGTTGTTAACGCCATGGAGATCTACGACTGTGCAAAGTTTGAGATTCGTAGCTCATTCCGAAGTAGACTTTTAGGTAGGTCAAATATCGGCTGAAATGTTTCAAGAAAAGATGGTTACGGCGCGCGAACTTGGCGAGGCACTGCCGTGCCCTCAGATTTCAAGATAGTTTGCAACAAACCTTTTTATTTCTAAATACATACATATACATAGTTTAGGTACCATCAGACTTTAAAAACCGAGGAAAACATGTCAAAAATAATAACCAAAAAATAGAAAATCAATGTCAGGCTTCGCTTCCTGTAGTGTCCTTAATATTAACAACTTTGCAGTAGCTGCGTTTCGTATTTGCATCTCAGACGTGATGGATTTTTGGTCACGTGATTACAGATTAGTCTAAGCAAATTGGAATTAACGAACGATCCAGATCAAATCGATCAAATGTTTATAAATGGTTATAACCTTAAATATAACCAAAAATATTATGTACATATTGGAACTCACGCCCAGCTATAATTTTGACAAAATTTTCCTGTGATGTCGGAAATTTATATAATTTGTTGTCTACAACATCAAATAATTCGATTTCAATCTTTTTACATAAAAAAATTATTTTTCTAAACAAAACAAATACACAACATACGTCACAATCTCAGATTAATCTGTTTCGTCGATCAAAATGTACGGAGCAACCAGATTTACGTCCGACTAGTCTGAGCAGAATTACCGAACGATTCAGATCTACCTCCCCTAGATCTAGATGGAATAAACGAACGATTTCGATCAAAAAGATTAATCTGATGTAAATACCGAACGCAGCTTATATTTTTGATTAATTGATTAATTTTGATTATTCCAGATACAAAGTATGCGAAGAGAGAACTCCTCATCAAATTATTTTACCACGGCCCAAAATGAAAATTGAAAAAATCAGTGATAATCAAAGTCACCTTCAACCAGCTGGAATGCCAAGATTTTATAATAATTTTTAAACTTTATTGTACAATAAAATAATAAATACAGTGTGAGTCTGTAACTTGTAATAAATCTAAGCGATCAGAAGAGTAATCATTCGCACCATATTCTTTACACACTCCTACAACAGATTTTCTAAATTAAAATAAGTCGATTTAAGGCGACAAATTCGATTTAGGCAATTTTTTAAGAAAATAAAACAAGGCAATATATTTAAATATCAGTCAAAAGGTGGCACCAAATATTAGAATCATAGAACCGCCGATTCAGTTCTAAAATTGTGGGCCTTTCTAAAATTTTAAGGATGACAACGGATGACAGTTATAATTATAATAAATTAGGTTAGATTAGATGTCAAAATTAATCAAATATTTTGACAATCTCGTAAAGACAAAACGACAAACAACAAATTTTGAGTTTGGCACTGACGTTACTTTTTGGAAAAAAATGAGTGGGCTAGTTTTCAAATAGCAACAGGAAAAATAAAAAAATAGAGTAAATAACAAAGCCTATTTTTTGGCATAAAGATCATTGTTTTTTCGTCAAGAACCAGAGGGTGACGTTTCTGTGGTTAGTAATCTGTGGGGTGACCAAAGTTGGGGGTGACATGACGGTTCGTCTAATTATAAATAAAAATAGAAAAAATGTTTGTTTACTGTGATGGAAAATACCGATTAACTTAAATTTCTTTGGAAAGTCCCGAAGAAGATTTCGCCACAATAAAGGATGGAGCACATAATGCATATGACCCTGCCACCAAATACATCTAGAACAAAGATATTTAAAGACCTTCCAATATCTTTAATCCAAAGATGCTGTTAGTATTCCCGTGATTTTGTTTGGTAGGTCAAGTCCAAAGGCCCTCCAAAACACTTTTTGGTAATAGAGAAAATTCTATGTCTTTAAATACCCCACCCTTTCACTTATAGTAAACTAAATTTTATTTGTCCAAAATAATCTGAAATCCGGGTCACGAGATCTTAATTAAATTTTCTTAATCGAATTGACTCACTCCCGGTATATGGGGGTGGCGCTTCAGTCAGGAGGTTGATGGCTCTTGTCTGATTTGGTGTCCTGCAGCAAATAAAAAATTGCCCACGCTTTTGTAGATCTCGTCTATAAAAAACTAATTGAAACATTTTTTCTGTTCATATAAAAGATTTTCTAAAAATTTTTAAACGAAGGTATATGTTGAACCAAACATTGTTTTCAAATATTTATCTTGTTTTAGCTATAACATTGTTTTTTTTTTTTTTTTAATATCATAAATTAGCGAAAAACTGCTAAGATAAGTTTGTTAAAAATGCTTTAAAACACCACCCTGAAAAAGCTGGCAAAACGTAGTTTTTTTAAAGAAAACCCCACCCAACTATAGGTGTGCGCCGACACCAACCGATTTATCTAAAATTTGTTTTTATGATGCACTTGCATGACCCCACAAGATATCAAAATTGCAAAAAAATCGGTTGGTGTTGGCGCACACCTATAGTTGGGTGCGGGTTTTTTTAGCTTAAAATTTATAATGAACAAAATTTGTCATAATGTCAAACTTTGAGTGGAACTAAGAGAAGGTTCCCTCCTTCTACACAACAATAAAATGAAAGACACAGTGTTTTTAGTTCCCGATTTATCACTAAATTCCTAAAACTAGATTATCAGCGTACATACTATTTTATTACTAAATTTATTAAGATATTATCAAAAAGAGCATTTTTCTTTGAAGATGGGTTTCCAGAAAACATTTTTTTTTTGGTTTTCGTGGAAACACAAAAACTAACAAAAAGTTTTTTACCTGATTTAATATGCAATTGTTCCGTTTTTTTTCCGAATCTGGTAAGGAAATATACTTTGAATTAATTACATTCAGAACATTTTCCATTGGGTTATACCGCTTGTTGTTGTCCATGTTTTATTGTTTTCAACACTGATTCTAAAAAAAAATTAAAATGTAAGTACATGTGCTCCACAATAGATCCTAGCCCATTAGCACACTTTAAGTGAACTACAGCCTTAAAAGCAGTTTTTGTAAATATCTCAGAAACAGAAGATCTTGATGCGATACTCCGTTAAGAAATTAGTCACAAAACTGTCATTAGCATTAATGGATTTTCACTAAAATTTAATCACCTCTTGAAAGTATCGTACACTATTTTACCTAAAAATTTCATGAAAATCGGTTTAGCGGTTTAGAAGCTTGAACAAGTTTCCCAACTTGTTTTTATTTTTGTAAATAATTATATTCTCTAATTTTCACTTAAAATTAGAGAAGCTATCTCTCTTAGTTTTTAAATATTTTTTGGTTACATTTTCTACGCTTACAAGCGTTTTTAGAATATTATTTTGATTTACTTTACGCTATATCTTTCCATATTTTAAATTTAAACTTCGCGCGCTTCTTCCAGCAATGAAGGATTTGAGATAAGCGGCTAAATTCGGCCTAGCAGACGAAAACGCCGATTGTCTGAGAGAACAACTCAACCACGCGCCACGTGCAAAGAAAGTCACCGCACCGCTATTATTTTATATTAAAATTGTGGAAACTATTAATTTTTACGCTTTAGTTATTAGATATTAGTGTTTGGAACATTTGAACTATAGAACAATGGAGAGTCTGGTACTTCGCGTATAATCGGGCTGGCCAGCCAAGTAGCTACGAAAGACATCTAATGGTAAGTCGTTTCTTGACAATTTTTCATTGCTACGCTATTTTTAGTAAATAAGTTTTTAGGCTCTTTTTTCCCTGTCGGAGCCCTGTGGAAAGATACAGTCCCTCTTAACTCCCACACGTTTTTCTCGAGCTATCTCGAGTGGTCCTTCGGTATATTTTATTTTCTACAGAAGGCCTGACCTCACCATTTGGTCCAGGTTCGAGCCCGATAACAGGACCCCGGGAAAAATTAAAGTCTAAATCGCATTTTGTTAAATATAAAATTTTTAATAAATACGCTGACCTTGCTCTTTTTGCTGTGCTCGCAGTAAAAATAACAAGTAAAAAAGTACCGAACGCGCATTGTTTTCGCGCATTTCCTACCTCTTTTTGGCTTGGCGTCGAATGCACGTAGGAAAAGTTTCCAACACACGATCTTAGAGAGGTAAATGAGACTTGTTTACATTGTTTATCGCCTATTCTCTTTTCTTTTTAAACGCTTTTAATTTTTAAATATTAAAAATTTCGGAAACTAATCGTTCACCTGTGTTAACGGAGTTTTTTAAAAACATTACAATGAGTACGCAACTTAAGAAGTTAGAAGCACTCCGTAATGTGCAACATAATCGCATTAATACTCTTCATAACTTAGCTAATGCATGCCTAACGGATGATACAAAAAAACCGTGTTTACAGGTTCGACTTATCGACCTTGATGAGATGAAAGAAACATTTTTTATTTATCAAAATCAAATAATAGAGGCTTATTCGGCAAGTCCGGAGAGACTGGAAGAAGAAAATGAACGCCTTACTGAGTTTGACGACAGCTTCTATGATATTAAAAGAATTCAAAAACAACTATTTGAGGTGAAAATTGAAGCTCCTCAACCTCAAAACTTAACGCAAATTTCAAATTCTTCTGATCCAGACCGCTTTATGGCGTCTTTAATGCCCAGACTGCGCATTGTCGAATTTCATGGCGACATCACTAAGTTTCCAACCTTTATAGATATGTACAATAGTTCTGTACACAATAATCCTAGTATTCCTACAAACGCTAAATTTAATTTGTTACTGTCCTACCTAAAAGGACCGCCTTTAAACGTAGTTAAACACTTACAAATAACCGACGCTAATTATATAATCGCTTACAATACGCTTCTAAAACGCTATCATAACCCCCGCTTATCGGCTCAAACTTATTGGCGCTCCGTGTATAATTTTCCCGCTCTCAAAGACGACAATCCAGAAACGTTGCGCACGCTGCTTGATGTTTTTTCAGAAAACATTGAGGCTTTAAAAACTCTAAATTACGACACTGATCAATGGTGTTTTCCGCTCGCCAACATTTTACTAGATAAATTGCCTGAGGTACTACTTTCGCGCTTTGAACTAGCTAATTCTAGATCTAATGAAATGCCCACATATCAAGAAATTTATAATTTCCTTGAAAGTCAATGTAATTCGCTTTATTCGCTACAATCTAAAAATAGATTTAAAAATAATAAACAGTTTTATAAAAATAACGCCTCGCCTTATTATACAAAAACGCTACTTGGTACGGAAAATACTCATTCTAAAGATAGATGCGCTTTTTGTGATTCTAACACACATTCAATATATTTATGTAACGCATTTAAAGGTAAATCTCCCTACGAACGCTATTCTTACGCTAAAAATAAAAAACTATGTTTAAATTGTTTAAGCTCAATACATTTAACAAATTGTTGTCAAAGTCTACGCTCATGTCGCTATTGCCCTGGTAATCAAAGACACCACTCATTAATTCATTTTGAGCGAAATTATAATTACGCTAATTCTCAAAATCAAAATAGATCCCATTTTGATGCTAACGTGAATTTCTCACAAAATCTCTCTAATATGTCTCCCAACGCATCTCCAAATAGTTCACCACGTGGTTACTTGGCCAGTCAGCAAAGTTTTAGATCCCCGGCTACTGGTTGTCCGCTTCAAAATTACTCTACTCAAAATAATCAAAATTTTACTTCGACGTCTTCTAATTCACAAGTACCAATCGCAACTCCTTCGGGTTCTAACCCCACGCATTGTGGTTTTATTTCTGCGCAATCGCAAGTTTTATTGTCAACTATCCTCGTAAAAATTCAAGATGTCCGCGGTAACTTTCAAACAGTTAGAGCCGTTTTAGACAGCGGTTCGCAAAACACTTTCTGTTCTCAAAAATTAGCGCAACAATTGGGCCTTCCCAGACAACCCTTATGTTCAAATATACAGGGGGTTGGAGGCAACTCTCTTACTTCTGATCTAGGATCGATTTTTATTAAAATTTGTAATTTTCAAAAACCAGATATTTTTGTGTCTACGCAAGCGATTATTTTGCAAAAAGTTTGTACTGATTTACCGTCAGTAAAAATAAATACAGAAAATTGGCATTTTATAAAAAATTTACCCTTAGCAGATCCCACTTTTTACAACCCTTCGCCTGTAAATTTACTAATTGGTATGGATCTCTTTCCACTAATTATACAGGGTGAAAAAATCGCTAGCGATGATCCAAATCATCCCTTTGCTATGGGAACTATTTTCGGCTATATTTTGATGGGACAAATAAATCAACCCTTAATTTCTACCCCGCCAATTAATGCTCTTTTTTGTCAAAATGAAAATGACTCGCTTTCGCAATTAATTTCAAAATTTTGGGAAACCGACTGCGTCCCCCAAAAAACTCATTTGAAACCAGAGGATGAAATTTGTGAAAATTATTTTAAACAGAGCGTGTCGCGTAATCAAGACGGCCGGTATACTGTCTCCCTTCCCTTTCGCACATTTGACAATCCACCGCAGTTTCCTGGAATCAAACAAGTCGCGCTAAATCGTTTCTTATCTTTAGAAAAAAAACTGCTTCGCGATAAAAACTTGTATTGTGAATATTCTAAATTTATGAATGAATATTTGGAATTGGGTCATATGGACTATGACTCAGAAAAAGAAGACGATTCAGACAGCTATTTTATTCCACATTTCGCTGTTGTTAAAAATGAAGCTATCACTACTAAGACAAGGGTAGTTTTTAATGCGAGTATTACTGACCCTTTTACGCATATTTCGCTTAATCAAGTATTATTATCGGGTCCAAAACTACAAAAAGATATTATTCAAATATTATTACATTTTCGCCTTAACCCTGTGACGCTCACCTGCGATATTCAAAAAATGTATCGTGGTATAAATATCAACCCTGATCATCAAAAATACCAAAAAATATTTTGGCGGTTTAACCCTAATGAAAAAGTTTCCATTTTTAAACTACGAACTGTCACTTACGGAGTGAACTGTTCACCATATCTCGCTTTACGCACCCTTCAGCACTTAGCTGAGTCCGAATATGATAACTACCCTCACGCTGCTCAAGTTATACTTAACGATACCTATATTGATGACGTCACTACTTCATGTAAAACGGTTCAAGAGGCGTTAAATTTGCAGCATGAGCTTACGGAGTTATTAGGAAACGCTGGCTTGAAATTACACAAATGGTCTAGCAATCGCTCAGAAGTGATCTCTCATTTAGATCCCTCCTTAGTCAACCCCGCAGTTTTATCTCTCGATTCGGATGACGTCACTAAGGTCTTAGGCCTGTGCTGGCATCCTTCCTATGACGAGTTTCGATTTAACATATTACCTAATCAGCAAAGCTGTACTAAAAGGACGCTTCTCTCTTTTTTAGCACGCTGCTATGACCCCCATGGGTATCTTACCCCAGTAACATTCACTTTAAAATATTTGATTCAACAAATTTGGTTACTTGGTATTTCCTGGGACGCCACGCCTACTTTAGAAATAGTTCGTCAGTGGACACTCTATCAATCTGAATTTCAAGTTTTAGAAAAATTTAGTTTACCCCGCCACATTGACATCACAAACGCCGAATCCATCGATCTCTGTGGTTTTTGTGATGCGAGTGAACGAGGGTACGCATGCGTAATATACTTACGTGTCTTACGAAACGCTAAATATCACATATATTTTGTTCTTGCGAAAAGTCGCATCGCTCCACTTAAAAAATTTGTTAGTATTCCGAGAATAGAACTTCTAGCCGCTACTCTTTTATCTGAGGTCTTAAAATACACATATGATATATTCATAAAAAGGTTCACAATAAATAATATTTACGCTTTTTCGGACGCAATGGTTGTTGTACACTGGATAAAATCCCATCCAAGTAAATGGAAAACTTTTGTCGCAAATCGTGTTAGTCTTATCCAAGATAATATTAATCCAGAATGTTGGTTATATACCCCCACATTTCTCAATAGTGCCGATGTAGCCAGCCGCGGCTGCTCGCCGAGTGAGCTTTTAAATCATCCCCTATGGTGGGCCGCCCCTAGTTTTTTACAAGAATCTTTCGATAAATGGCCAACAAAAACCCCGCAAGTCAAAATAAATGACAGTTTAGAGACTGAGGAACGAAAAAATGTTGCTCTGATTTCTTGTGACCGAATAACGGAAAATTTTTTAGATTCGCTTTTAAATAATAAATCCGATTTTTACGCTATTCAACTACTTTTAGCCCGCAGTTTACGATTCATAAATAATTGTAGACTATCCGCAGACGTCAGAAAAAAGACAAATATAGATTATATCGATCTCTTTAACGCTTTAAAATGTTTGGCTAAGCACGAACAACAAAAATACTTTTCTGAAGTAATTCTTAACCTTCAAAACCAGAAAAAATGCATAAAACCCATACAAAAATTGAATCCCTTTTTAGACCAGGATGGTCTTATAAGAGTTGGAGGACGCATTCAACAAGCCATGACTATTTCTTACGGACAGAAACATCCTCTTCTTTTACCCAAGGAAAGTAGACTTTCTTATATTTTTATTGAATATATGCACAAAAAATATTTGCATGTCGGAGTGCAAACAGTCCAATATCTCATTAGTCAAATTTTTTGGATTTTATCTGCCAAACGCTTAATTAAAACGGTTTTATCCAAATGTGTTCGTTGCTTTCGCGTCAAACCGCATTCTTATGAGCAAATCATGGGACAAATTCCGTCCTACCGCTTGATTCCACAAAAGCCTTTTACTTTTAGTGGAGTAGATTTTAGTGGTGCTATACCTATCACTCTCAGTAAACACAGAGGTGTAAAAACACAAAAAGCATATATCTGCCTTTTTATTTGTCTAAATACTGAAGCTTTACATCTCGAGTTAGTGTCAGATCTAACTTCGGACGCTTTTTTAGCTGCGCTACGTCGCTTTGTTGCCCGAAGAGGTTACATAAAAACTCTTTTTTCAGACAATGGCACAAATTTCGTTAAATCAAGCAAAGAATTGCTTGATCTTGCAAGAAATGCTTGCACGCAACAAGCTATCGCCTGGAATTTTATCCCTCCGTCAGCTCCCCACTTCGGCGGTCTTTGGGAGTCAGGGATAAAATCAGTAAAAACTCACTTAATTCGTACCATTGGCTCGCAAATTCTAAGTTATGAGGAGTTGTACACGGTTCTTTGTCAAATTGAGGCGATTTTAAATTCTCGCCCCTTGACCCCGCAATCTACCGACTGTAACGATCTACAGGTTTTAACACCGGGACATTTTTTAACACATGGACCTTTAGTTTCTGTTCCTGATGAAGATTTTTCAAGTAAACCTGAGAATCGGTTATCGCGATGGAACTTGGTCCAACGAATACAAGCCGATTTTTGGCGTCGTTGGAGCCAAGAATTTTTACATACCCTTCAAGTACGAAATAAATGGTTGGAACCATGCGCAGAGCCAAAAATAGGTACTCTCGTTCTTATCAAAGACGAGTTATCACCGCCCCTTCAATGGCGGGTAGGTCGCATTATTGAAATTTTTAAAGGGCCTGATGGGCGCGCTAGGGTGGCAAATGTTCGTACCGCGTCCGGTATCTTTAAACGACCTTTAGTCAAGCTTTGCCCCCTTCCAATTGATTCAGATTCACCTACCGAAAAATGATGCTCATTTTGGTGGGCCGAATGAACAAGTTTCCCAACTTGTTTTTATTTTTGTAAATAATTATATTCTCTAATTTTCACTTAAAATTAGAGAAGCTATCTCTCTTAGTTTTTAAATATTTTTTGGTTACATTTTCTACGCTTACAAGCGTTTTTAGAATATTATTTTGATTTACTTTACGCTATATCTTTCCATATTTTAAATTTAAACTTCGCGCGCTTCTTCCAGCAATGAAGGATTTGAGATAAGCGGCTAAATTCGGCCTAGCAGACGAAAACGCCGATTGTCTGAGAGAACAACTCAACCACGCGCCACGTGCAAAGAAAGTCACCGCACCGCTATTATTTTATATTAAAATTGTGGAAACTATTAATTTTTACGCTTTAGTTATTAGATATTAGTGTTTGGAACATTTGAACTATAGAACAATGGAGAGTCTGGTACTTCGCGTATAATCGGGCTGGCCAGCCAAGTAGCTACGAAAGACATCTAATGGTAAGTCGTTTCTTGACAATTTTTCATTGCTACGCTATTTTTAGTAAATAAGTTTTTAGGCTCTTTTTTCCCTGTCGGAGCCCTGTGGAAAGATACAGTCCCTCTTAACTCCCACACGTTTTTCTCGAGCTATCTCGAGTGGTCCTTCGGTATATTTTATTTTCTACAGAAGGCCTGACCTCACCAAAGCTATCGTGTTACGAATAAACATACATACACAAACACACGCACTGACTGATGCACGGACTGGTATTTTAGCTAAAAACCTGGCCAAAAATGCAAAATGGTGAACAGCATTAACAAAGCTGTGCGTCCAACTGGTAGATAAACAGGCCGTCGGGTAGTGAAAACCAAAGATATAAATTTTTTTGAAATCGGAGCAACTTTTTCTTTTTCTTCTTTTTGACACGATCACCATAGCTCATTCTACTATGGTATAGTATACGTATGAGCTAATAGGCATTCTACAATAAATCTCTTTTATTTATGTATCTACAATTGTTTGATTTATTGCAGTATACTTAAAGGTAGTTTACACCCAACTTTGCAACCCTTAAATCCCTGTGCTATTCCCGAGGGACTCGAAAATCATGCCATTTTTTTGTTTATACTTTTGTAAAGCCCCCCAAATTCTCTACAATCTGAGCGCAACCCTAGCTTTCTTGGTTGCGGATAGATACGTGTGGTTTAAGATGTGCAGTTTTTTACAAAAACTGAAATAAACTGCTCCACAAGAGTTAAGGATATTGTATAAATATAT
Source organism: Aspidapion aeneum (assembly GCA_963576565.1). Taxonomy (NCBI): domain Eukaryota; kingdom Metazoa; phylum Arthropoda; class Insecta; order Coleoptera; family Brentidae; genus Aspidapion; species Aspidapion aeneum. The sequence continues at coordinate 23,598,286 of OY755043.1, forward strand.
AAAATTATTATAATATATATAATATTATCGATACTTATTAAAAGGCACGAATCTCTGACGCTCCACTGTGTCTAAATCTTTAGAAATAAATAGCTTTTTCTGATAGTTTTTTGCTATTTGGGAATGTTAGGTTTTTTGTTCAGATTAAGAATATTGTTTAAGACACCATACATTTATTTATTCTGTAGTTGTTGATAAAGCTGTGCATTTAAAAATAAAAATGAGACGTAAATTAACAAGCGCAGAAGCCAATAGAGCAATTGGAATGTTACAAAGTGGTCGTACCCAGCAAAATGTGGCCCAAGAGTTTAATGTGTCTCAAAGTGTAATTAGTAGACTGCATACACGGTTTAATGCGACTGGTTCGGTAGAAGAACGACCTAGGTAGGTAGGTCCCAGAAAAACAACGGCAGCAGAAGATCGATATGTAACACTTAACGCTAGAAGAAACCCTCGGTCTACTTGCAGGCATCTGTCTTAAGCGCTTTTTAATGCCACAAGGACTCAAGCTTCAATCGAAACAATCAGGAGACGCCTAAATAATGCGAACTTAAGATCCCGTGGTCTTTTGAGGCGAGTTCCACTCACTCCACATCACATGAGAATCAGATTACAGTGGGCAAGGGATCACGTTAATTGGGTAAATGAATGGAGGTCTGTATTATTCACCGATGAGTCCCGATATTCAAGATTCTCAAATAGTCGAAGAGTAAGAGTCTGGACCTTACCTAGAGTACCCAGAAATCGCCGTCCTGTTCAGAACGTTTATCCGTACAGGAGGAGGTACCATAATGGTTTGGGGAGGTATATGTTTCAATGGCCGTACAGACCTTCACATATGTAATAACAATATGAATGCTGCACAGTAGAGAGAGACCATGTTGTTGTGAACCACGTACTCCCAAATTTTCATGCTGCTATTGGTCCGAATTTTCAGTTTTTGGACGATAATGCAAGACGACATAGAGCCGCTATAGTTCTGGATGCTATGGAAGTCAATGGAATTTCGCATGTTATACTACCTCCACTATCGCCAGACCTTAATTGTATTGAGCACGCTTGGGACATGCTCCAAAGAAGGTTGGACCAGCAGACATTTCAACAGCTAAGAGTCGCTTTACCTCAAATATGGAATGGTATCCCACAGGAAATGTTTAATAACCTGATAGATAGCATGTCGAGGCGTTGTCAAGCAGTAATTGATGCAAACGGTGGCTATACAATTTACTAAGATATTGTTTTGGAAAAATAGTTTTTTTTATTTTTTGGGAATTTTTTATTATTTAAGAGTTTTTTGGTTTTTATTTTTGTTTTATTTCAAAAAATATAGTTTTTGATTTTTTATAAACTAAACGTTTTATTTTCCATAAAATAATTTACCCTTATTGGATATTTCTGCAAGAATCAGCAATATCCCTAACTCTTGTGGAGCAGTTTATTACCGGAACGGTCATTTTCTAAGCCTCGTACCGGCTAAACTAACCGTCCTACAGAAAATAGAAAAACTAAAATTGAGCCTCTAAGTATTATAGTTTGGGCAAAAGCGAAAAAATAGTAAACCATGGATGTTCCAGAAAACAAAAAAACATTGTACTAAATAATTATGGAATCTATAGTATTAGCCCATAGCGTCTTTCTTCTGCTTTTTGATAAAGATTTTATAACACCTATCTTAGCCAATTACTAATTGAAGGGAACCAATACTGCCTGACGTGTTATCAGACACAAAAATGCTAAGAAGGTAGAATATCAAAATATTTTTTTTATTTCTGAACGGTTTAAACTAGAGTAATGAAAGTTAACATGCACAATGGCATTTAAGCCATATACGTAATATTCCAATACTCCCTGTTACCTATTTACACAATGGTTAGCGTTTGATGCAAACATTCAGAAATAAAGGTACGAAAAATGCACAGATACCAAATTTACATAGATAGAGTTTTTGTCAACTGTACGCCGATGATTTGACGTAACGAGTACAAGAATAAAATAATATTCATGCGTAAAAGTATAACCAATTAAGACATTTTATCTTAAGGACCGCAAAAAGGATAGGCTTATACCCATTGATATTGCTATTTCAAATATGTTTGCATTCTGCATCGTAAGGTACCGTAGGTATTACAATAATACGTACTATATGGAAATAATTTGCATATGTCTTTGAAAGCAACGAATCAGGTCTTTTTTGCTTAAAGACCCCAAGGCCCTCATGTTTGCATCATGAATGGGCAGTTACCGTGGGTATTCGAATATTATGTATATGCTTTAAGCACCTCTAGGGGGCGTATGGGGGCAAAATGTGTTTTTAGATTATCCCTTATACCTTCTAGACCATTACTCCTGTACATTAAGGTCTCACTAGGTTGGTAGCTCAGACAATTACTAACAGGCCTGCTATATAAAAAAAAATTAATGCTGTTAGTAACTTCCCTAATTAGAGGTCATTATTTTTAATTTAAACCATTGTGCGTCTCCCCTATTAAGGTTGCGCAGTAGTCTAACTATTTTTCTATATCGATGACCGTCAGGCGCGACCTAAATTTTAAACGCTATAGTTTTTAAGGAAAATAGAAGTATAAATATTTGAGGGTTTGATGGATCGCGACTCTTGTAACCATCTTTTTATAAATTTCGCAAATTGGTTGCGTGCCAATGAATCATTCGTCTTTAAGCCTTGCGGCGACAGTTTGCGAAAAACTTTTTCGATCGGAAAAGCATATTTTTCATCGATAATACCTTACGGAAAATAGTAATGGGACAGCGTTGGCTATTGATTTTAAAAAAAATATATATAAAATGTATTTTTAGGGAGTTCTAGTCAAGCGACGATTTTTATTCCCAAAATAAAAAGCTTCGCAAGATTGTAAGCAACAAAACTACTTTATTTATTGTCAAAAATATAAACAAGCTAGTATATTTCGTAATAGCCCTTCAGGTTATACTTTTACTTTTAGTGCTGTCTAAATGATTTGCGGACATAGCTGCAGGACCAAAACCGCGCGCGTCTAAACCGCGTCAACAAAAACCAAACAGCGCCAGACCAAAACCGCGCCGAACCAAAAACTCGCCGAACCATATTCGCGTGAAACAAAACAGCGGCTAAGGACAAACCCGCGCTGAACCAAAACCGCGCGGAGCAAAACGGCATCGAAGGACTCGCTTACAGGAAATAAAAGGTAAACTAAAATCAACCTAACCTAACTAATATAATTCGACTAAGGGGTCCTAACTTAAGTTATTTTTACTCAAATCAGCTTTCCTGTCCTCCGTGGTTTTTTTGTTAGGCTCGTTTTTGTCCTCAGACGCAGTTTTTTTGGTACGCTTTTTGTTTCACGCGGTTTTGTCCTTAAACGAGCTTTATTTCCGGCGCATTTAGGGTCCGGCGCGGTTGTGGTTCCGCGCGGTTTTATTCCAGCGCGGATTTAAAGCGCGGTTTTGTCCGCAAACCTATCTAAAAGTACACGGAAACAATGTGGGCAAAACAGCGCATGACATAATGCGGTTTCAAAACCATGCGCAGACAAAACAGCGCTTAATTCTTTTTCAATAAAAATTTGTAGTTTTAAAAATATATTTATGTATTTGGCGCTTTTTTATGCATGTGCTGTTCTGGCAATGCGCTATTTTGAACAGGCGCCATTTGGTCAACGGGATGTTTTATACGCGCTAATTTGGGCACTTCACGGAATTTTTTTTTACCAAAAAGTAGCATTTTGGAAAAATATGTTTTTTGTGTTTTAATCAAAATAAATACTGCGTAAATTTAAAGAAATCGTTTATTGTATAAAAAAATAAATAAACCGTAAATAATAGAGTTTTGTAAGAAGTTCAATGGTAGGTAGTTATTATAGGTCATGCGATAAGGGACCGACCCGACCCGCCCATTTGCATTGAACTAGCTTTATTCTCATTTGATTTATAATCGGAACAGCTATACATGCTATATTTTTATGGGCAATATCCGTTTATAGTTTGCCAATATAATTATTATGATCATGTTCTAAACTTAAAAGCTATTTGCCTATTTAAACAAAAAATAGGTTTGCTTGCTAAATTTAGCTGCTCTAAACAGGCTCTATCGAAGAACATTCAAACCTCTCTCTGTAGAAAAAAAAAAGAAAAAATCAGAAAGAAAAAGAGATTGATGCATTTAAACCAATTGTCTACTCTTACATACCGTAGTAAATTTCTTTTTAAATTAAAATTATGTTTGATCTTTAAATCCTACTGGTTGCATCTAAACAGGGCGTCCGTTTGGCTTTGTAATCACACTAGTTGCATTTAAACCTATTAATGCATTTTTAAACAGGACTCCCATTTGTTACACAAAGATGTTACAAGCAGTGGCGGATCCAGGGGGGGGGCACTAGGGGCACTTGCCCCCCCCCGAGAATTTTTTGAACATACAAAAAATGAGTAAAAAGTAATGTTTTTGCTAATAAAAATTCAAAATTTTTGCCTGCGGCGCATGAAAGTCTATTGTTATTATCATCGAAATTACAACCACTGACTAATTCAATAAAATGCTGCTTAAAAAAAATATATACCGTTTTTTACCAACACAGAATGTCGCCTAAGGTGCCCCCCCCCCCCCGAGAAGCACCTCTGGATCCGCCCTTGGTTACAAGGTTGCCCTTCAACTTTACTCGGCGCACAGTGGTCTCTGATCCAAATTTTTAATATTTTCTTATTTTTGCTTAAATACGCTCTTAGGCGCTTTAAATAGCGGCAACGAATTTCAACGGCCTTTTATGAGGCTAGTGCAAGTGTTTTTGGTTCAATATTATTTAGGATAACAAAAATATTAACAAAAGTAGTAGTATAGTAGTGTCAAAAATTAGAGTTTATATCAAACGAAAGGTAAATGAGCCTAAAGTTAAACAAAATACATTTTAGTTTATTTAAATAAAAAAGGTGGGGGTAGATTTCAAAAATATGAGTTTGCGTGTGTGATATCAAACGAAAGGTAATTAATTGAGTCAGGAGTTAAAGTTTTTTTTAAGGGTTGGGGTAGAATTCAAAAATTAGAGTTTAAGTCAAAACATGGCTTGTGTGGTATCAAACGAAAGGTAATTGAGTCTTGAGTTAAATAAAATATAGTTCAGTTTTTAGTATATTAGCTCACACGTACTCTATACCTATAGTACCTAGTGTGAGCTTAAGTGCCCATATATTGGCAGAGTATTTTTCTATGTTTTATTAATGGTTGCACATCGTCATTCACAGTATTTCAGACCAAAGTAATGAGGTAGCCCCTCAGCTTTACAGTAAAGTCACAGGGGTCGCAATTTCTCGCTAACGGCTGCAGCTACAAATTTAATTATTCGGTAACAAATCCTTGCATAAGAAATTTGATGGCCCCTTAAAGTGGTCCCCCCAGCTTTACTTACGTTTGAAATAACCTTAGTGCAGCAGCAAATGTGACTCAATGTGAGCCTTACGAATTGTTTTGTAATCACACTTGTTGCATTTAACTCTTATTTAAACCAATTGGCTGCTCCTTTATGGCGATGGCGTAGCGAATGTGCTTTAAAATGAAACTTATGTTTCGTCTTGTAATTACACTGGTTGCATTTATACCAATTGGTCTGCACTTTGGTGCAGTAGCAAATGTCTTTTCAACTTAATCTTTTGTATGGCTTTGTAATCACACTGGTTGCATTTAACCCAATCTATTGCATCTGCTCTTTAATGCAGCAGCAAGCGCACTTCTCCAGCAAAAAACGTGAGAATTTTTTTTATAGTTAAACAGAACCTTAAGTTTAGACAGAATGATTTGAACTTTTATGATTTTGACAAAGGGTCCTTTTTATGTTGCTTTTTGCAATTTTATTAGACGAGTAGGCTTGTAAAAATCGAAACAAATAAAAAACTACATACCGTCCCTCTAATCAATAACCAAAATTATGTTTCTAATGATTCAGCTACAAAAATCTAGCGAAAATCCTGTCTCTGTATAAAGACAAAAGAAAACATCAGAATTTATTTATTTGTCTACGCTTACATGCCGCAGTAAATTCCTTCTTTGATTAAAATTATGTTTGGTCTTTAAATCCTACTGGCTGCATCTAAATAGAGCGTCCGTTTGGCCTTGTAATCACACTGGTTGCATTTAAACCTATTAATGCATTTTTAAACAGGCCTTCCATTTATTACACACTCTGATTCAATTTTTTAATATTTTCTCATTTTTGCTTAAATACGGTCTTAGGCGCTTTTAGTAGCGGTAAAAAATTACAACGGCCTTTTATGAGGCTAAGGCAAGTGTTTTTGGTTCAATATTATTTAGGATAACAAAAAATAAAACAGTTTTTTGAAAAAAAAATTATCGCATTTTTTTCATTTTTTAATACGGGTTGCACATTCCGAGCTACACATTATGGAGTATAAAGCATTTTCGTATCGTATTTCAGTCCAAAGTTATGAGGTGGCCCCTCGGCTTTACAGTAAAGTCACAGGGGTCGCGATTTCTCGCTAACCGCTGCCGCTACAAATTTCATTATTCAGTGACAAATTGTCTACAAATCCTGGTATAAAAAATTTGGTGACCCCTTATAGTGGTCCCCCAGCTTTACTTACGTTTGAAATAACTTTAGCGCTGCAACAAATGTGTCTTAATGTGAGCCTTCCGAATTGTTTTGTAATTACACTTGGTGCATTTAACCCTTATTTAAACCAATTGGCTGCTCCTTTATGGCGATGGAATGGCGTAGCGAATGTGCTTTAAAATGGACCATATGTTTGGTCTTGTAATTACACTGGTTGCATTTAAACCAATTCATTTGGTCTGCACTTTGGTGCAGCAGCAAATATCTTTTTAACTTAATCTTCTGTATTGCTTTGTAATCACACTGGTTGCATTTAACTCAATCTATTGCATCTGCTCTTTAATGCAGCAGTAAGTTGCAAATTAAGATTTTTTTAAAAATAGTAAAACAGAACTTAAGTTCAGACAGAATGATATGATATTTTTTGACAAATGGCCCATTTTATGAGGCTTTTCGCGATTTTATGACAATTTTATGACGAGTAGAAGGCCTGTGGAAATTTTTTGACATTTTTAAATAAACCGGTCAGACCTAGATTTTATATAACTGTTAGTAAATATTTCCCTAATATACCAAACCAATAAAGCAATAAGCCAACCCATAGTTTGGAGTTGTTAATAAATGCTTGGCAAAATATTTAAACATAAATTTTTTTCGATTTTAACATTTTTTCAAAAAATATGGCAACACTAATAAACCAACATGTGCCGTCTGACAGACTACACAAATAAAAAATTAAAAAATCACACTTCTTATTCAAATATATTTATTAATTAGTTCAAAAGTATTAGTTGAACCTTATTCTACTAAATAAAAGTAAAGTGGGCATTTTTTTTTAAATATAAATACTACACATTTCTTTTTACAGTGTTGCTAACAAAAAATTAAATAAAAAAATATTGGGGAAGTTTTTTTTCCACCAAACAACAACCGGTAGCGACAATCAGGTTCCTAAAATTTTCAGATGGATTTCCGATGCCATCAATCAAGTTCTTAAATTTTTCCGGTGGAATCCACCATCCATCAGTCAAGTTACTATATTTTTCCATCTACTGCAAGCGGTTCTGGGAGGCGGTGGAATGTTTTGATAAAGCACATAACCTCACATTTTTTTCTTGTCACTTGTGAGCGTGATGCCATCGGATTTTTATAAGCTCTTTATACTTTTACACAGGTTGCCTACAGAATTTGATCAGTCGTGTGAACTTAGCTGGACGACTGTAGCTGCGTCATCGGGTTTCCATAAAACAAATGGTTTAAGGCAACCCGGTGACGTAGATTTTTAATCTGATTCACGGAACTGATGATCTGATTACAATTGGCCAGTCAGGTTCAATAACCTTTTAAATTCTGTAGGTAACCTGTGTAGAAGTATAAAGACCTTGGAATTTTTATTTCCACTAATGGCTTCATCTGATGCAATTAGAAATAATGGCAGATTGATGACATATGTCGGCTGTCAACCAACTGTTGGCATCGCAAATCCACCGATGGGCAAAAATAGATGAAAAAAAAAACTTAGTTTGGAAAGGAGTGAGCTATAAATTAGAATAAGAAAACCGACGAAAAAATTCACCACTCCTGCTGCAGCAAGGGATAAAAATTTCGCTTATTTATACAAAAGATATTGGTTTGGCGAGGAAGCTGACTGTCTTAAAAGATATAGAAAATGCATTTTCGGGAATAGGCCCCTTTCTACTGCTAAGGGCACATTATAGATATTCTACACTGTGCTACGGGGAATCTGACATCTTTGGAACGAATAGTACACAGTTATATTTTATGTAAAATTTTGTTTTATTACCCCAAATTTTTTGTCATTGCATGCTACTTAAAATTAAATAATACTTAAGTTGTATAAGTTTTTGCAAAAAATCGGCTATAACACGTGTCATTAGTTCAGCATCGAATGTAGGCTCTTCTTTCATGATTACCTCCTTCAGTTCTGTCAATGTGAAGAGTGTGTAAGAGTATACACATAATTTCAAATACTCTTAAAAAAGAGTCACAAGTGGTTCAATCTTTTAGAGAAAATGATCCGAATCACTTGCATTGACATACGAGCAGTGGATGCAATGGCACCAAGTGTAACTCGGCTCCTTACTCCTCCCACGAGCGAACTACTGACCGTCCTACAAACGTCAGGTTCGCGTCGGTCGCTGTCTCTCACTACATTTAACATTTAATTCTACAAGTACCTTCGTCACGACTCTTTCTAATACTTCTACTATCACTATCTAATTAATTATCTAACTTTTAAATCTAAAAGTTCCTCCTCGGTCACGACTTGGGACCGCACTTGCTGCGTTGTTGTCCTCTGTTGCCTGCGCCTCTCGCCGGCCGGCACGACTCAAAGAACTCACTTATCTCGTTGTCGGCTATGACCGGCGGCTTTCTACCTTCCCTCGCTCGTTTACCTGAAACCAAGAGTCCTTACATAAAAATCAACTCCCGATCATTATTACCAGTCAAATTTTTATTTGCCCAGGCTGCCTATTCGGGACCGTGCGATGTTGATTCTCGTTATCGTGATACGTCACAACGTGCGAAATGCCTTGTCGACCAGGCAAGGAAATAGTCGCGCGCTGGGCAAAGGCGAAAAATTTGAATCTTTTTACCGCGGTTACATTGAAATCTGTTCTCCTACCACGAATTATTGGAATGTTTCTTGGGACTTTCGCAAGAGAAACCTGCGTAATGTCTTTTGGAACAACACGTGATGAGAGCCAGGGCCTTCTATTGGCCAAAGCTCTTTTGTAGTGATAGCTCATATCATCCACGACCCAAATCGATAACCAGAAGAGCTTTGACAAAATAACAAGCTCTAAATCATATTTGGGTCGTCACGTGTTATGTGAAAAGATCTTAATTGCATACGATTCTTTTGTGAAATACCCGAGGAACGTTCCATTTCTTCGGGGAGGATAAGAGAACAGATTTCACTGCAAACGCGTCAAGATGGTTCAAAATTCACTTTCTTTGAATTATTATTCCGATAATTGGTCAAGACGAGGCATTTCACAAGATGCGATGAATCGCTTTCACGAGAATGATTCCCAGGCATTTACCCCAAAAAAGTGAGTATATGTCTTCCATCTCGTTTGCTTGAGCCGCGGTCCCCGTATTCCTCACTGTCATCTGGAAGAAGTGCAGTATTTCGGGCCACCTCGAAGACCACAACTTTGGTAATCATAACACCTGCTGGATCGCCCTGACATATCGCGCCATCCACAAGATGCCGCGATACATTTACACAGCGTCCTCATAACAGAAACGGTAGATCCTCCTGATTCCTTTCTCGGTCAGTTTTGTCTGGTAATAATGCCTATACGAAGTCCAAGGATTTTGCAACTTCTACCAAGAGGCCAACTTGTTTTGCCCTCATGTGGCTTAGTCACAATTGACTTGGACTGTTTACCTATTTGCAACCTATATAGGGTGTCCTGACGACATAGAAACAAGCTTTCTTCGGGTATTTGTCGGGCGTTTTTAAAAAATGCTCGAACTTGTCGATTTTGTTTGCAAGGGGTCGCTTTTTTATTTGATACTTGTATATCCAGTATGTATAGGGGGTTACGATACCGCTTGCTGCTCAGTCGATCTTGGTTTGATTTCCAGTATTGCCACTGGGTGTTGTATGCTTTTTTAATTTACTTTTTAACCAACACGTTTAAATTGAGTTGTAGGAATTAGTGATGGTTTGCTTTTTGAGAGAAGCAACTGCGGCTTTCAACTGCTATCGGCTGTCATAAAAAGCAGCTTTTGTGCGTGCAAAAATTAAGTTTGAGGTGAGAAAACCAAATTTTTCTGGAGAGGACCTTTTTTCCTAGGCAAATTTAGGTAGATGTTCGGAAAACAAAATTTTGAGGACCTTTTTTCTTTGGTTAGCGTATTGCCGAGGTAAATTAAGCAGCTTTTTTACAGATGAATTTTTGAGGCTTCACTTGATCACTAATCGGTTTGAAATTTTATATCCGATGCAATGGCGACGTTAAATTTTATAGCATTTTATGACCAACCTAAAATTAGATGATTTTAATAAGTAAGAAAGGATTCTTTTTCTGCGAGCAATACCTTAGGAGATATTTGGAAAAGAATTTTCGGCGTCTTAAAAATAACGACGCCGGTGGAAGTAAGGGGAATTCGAAAACTCAAAATTTTCAGCATACACATTTTTGTAACCATTCAAATATTTTTCGAACAGTTTGGCTGGCCTAGTCTAGTAAGGAAAATGTCCACCTTGCAAATACGTGTCCGAGCGATTTTTCAAAAACAGACGAGAAATATCCGATGAACGCTCGTTTTTGTTGAAACATCCTGTACAAAAGAGCCAAAGATACCTTTTGACGGTGCTTCATTTACGTCTCCCAACGCATTCTTCAAGAGGCAAACTTAGGTAGCTTTTTCTGATGCCGATGGGAATCTGCCTATATTATCTTTTGCCTTAAATTTTAATTAAAATAATGGCACCAAAGAAAGTTTTTCGTAAAAACAAAAAGGTCTGTGTTTTCTTTTTTGATCCAACTGTATTGACACTCTTGACAGATTTCATAATAAAATCTACATTAGACGTCAATTCAACTTGAAAACTAATAGATCACCTTTTAATGCCTGCAGATGCAGTTTAAGCCAATTCAATGAGGTTTTATGGGAACCGAATCGGCTTCAGATTATTGATACGCAAGTATTATTTGTAACATGCATATTAAGGGAGAGAATGGAAGTGAAATTTTTGGCGAAACACCCAGTACAAGTTTTGCGCACAAAAATATGCACTACCAAGCTAACTTAATGCACTTTGCTCCTACGTTTTAAACGCTTTGTACATTTCTTTTCAGTGATTCATTCCTAAGGGCAGTTCCGATTAGAGTGACCTTGTTTACTGCGAGCAAAGTTTTTTATACACATGAATTTGACTTACCCGTATCGCAGCCATGATGAAGTCTTCACGGAACGCGGGAATCTTCTTTTTTTATTTCTTAAAGGGTGCGAGATCGCGCCTCGTGCCCTTCCTAGGTGGGCGCGTCGCTAAATCATGTGGATTTACTTTTGAAACATAAATGGTTATAAACTCGTAGCAGAGACGCCAGTCGACTCCCTCCAGATATCGAATAGTGTCCGCTCCTACCATGAATGTTAATCGCCATGCTCCTGGTCTTCCCGTTGTTTCTATATGCCGCCAATGTTGCATATTCAGCGAGCGATTTTGGAGAGCCAGGAATTCTAGCATTCTGGAGATGTTCACCTTCTCCTGGGACCGAATCCAGAAGCAGATTTTTTCCGGCCAGGGTGCTCGATCTGATCTAATCGGGCTGAAGATTATGCCCCCAATGGACACCTCCTGCGCGAGAAGCCAGTTCCTGGTTAACTCCGTCTCAGCCGTGAAAAGCATCCAGCCTGGATTTACTATACCGGAGTTTTGAAATCGAAGCTCCGGGGCCCCCGGCTCTCTCATTACCCTGAGCATCGCCGTTAACAGTTCTTCGCGGATAATTGCTCCCTCTGACTCAATTACTTTTCCTCCCTGTCTACTAGAAACGAATACCACCTGATGCTTTTCAATTTCTGTAAAAGATTTCTTCGACGTTGGTAAGGGAGACCTGCGCCTGGCATTTCTGACTTCAATGTCTCTGGCTTCAGTGTCTCTGGCTTCCTTACGATAGCTATCGAGCATCATGGTGGTATCCGCCCTCATTTGCCTTGCTACGGTACAAAGTCCTGAAGTACCACTTGTGGTTCCTCGACTTACGCGAGCATCAGTACCCCTCTGCATATTGGCCGTAGCAAAGTTCAGTCTCATCAAGGCTAAATCAAGTTCTCTCCTCGCAGGATCACGTGCAGCCTTCATGCCACTAGAGCTGGTGGTGGTGCTATTGACCATATGTGGCTGGGTGTTACTCTTTGGTTTGAATCCGCTAGAATACATGGAGGGAACCTTTTGGGTTCCCTCGCCAGATTTAGAATTTAAAAGCTTCTTTTGAATAGCCGCCTCAAGCCTTTTTCGTTTGCGGCTTGCGCGTGCCTTCATGTGTTTCACAAAGTTTTTCCTTTTTTTCCTCTCCGCTTCGGTGGAGAGAGTACCCTGGGCGAGTTCAGGAGAAGGCGGTGCAAAGTCGACTTCCATTAAGCCCAGAAGCTCCATGTTAGCCTCCTCTGCCCCACTATCACTATCGTCTCCCGTGGTCCCAGTCTCCTCAGGGATAGGATTCGCCTCCATTTTAGGCGTGGTAGTATATTGGGTTGCCTCTCTGCTCGATCCAGGTGCAATATCTTGAGTTATTTTGCTGTGACTTATGATGTCCTCACCTGAAAAATAAGGCTTGGTTGTCCTCTTATAAATTTTATCACCATCATAAAATAATAAAAATATTTTAAATAATATAATTGATTTTAACTAGTAATTGAGATTAGTCATAAAGACAGCATCAATGATTGGCATTATACTTTTTAAAATTTGGTAGCTTAGTGACGTTGCAAAGATAGCCGCGGTAATATATCGTTCCAAAGTTCGGTTTTTCTATTATAAGAAGTAAAGAAGAGAAAATCGTAGTAAGTTGTTATGCACAGGGGGCAATTCTAGCTCTTGCGATTGCAATAACTTATGTCAGGTAAACCTCACATTAAAAATATTGCTCGTCGTCCCCTATGCAAAGAAGGGGTGGGTCTCAAATATTATTTGCGAATCTATTTCGACTATCACAAGTCGGGTGCGACCATCACCAACTCAATCCAGCCCTTACTTTGGCCGGAAATCACGTCTTTAGCTAATTTTTGACGAAAATTCCGTATCTTGCAACTGACTGTACCTGGCCAAGCGATGTATATTTTTCCAAAATCAATTATGGCGAGTCGATACACCCATACTTCGGCTGAAAATACCAGTTTGTTGAATATTAAGACAACTGAAGCAGTCTATGAAAGACAGGTACCATAACAAATTAAACATTAGTGAGCATAGAGTGGGCAATATTTGCAGTATCTGTCAGAGGTATTAATGAAAGCTACTTAATTTTGACCCACAGTTTCTGTATCAGACATTAGTTGAAGGCCCACAAGCCCTAGCGAAAAACTCTTTTAAATATCGTGACCCAAAATCATTACAAACATTACTACTGAAATGCTTTAAGCTCTTGTGAATTCCAAAGAATCAGTTCGTAAGTACAAAGTAGAAGAGAGCTATGTTAAACAAAAAGTCATTTGAAAAAGTAATTTTTAAATGACAATGACAATTCGAACAAAATGTTTTCAATCAGATTGTCATTCGAACAAAATATTTTCAAACAAATGCAATTCGAACACAATATATATGTACTTTCAAACAAAATATCATTCAAAAAAGATGTGCTCGAAAAAAATGCTGTCAAACAAGTTACAGCTACCCATAAAAAAGTTATAATCTTCCTTCTCAAAAAAACACAAACCTTTATGATGTACAAAGTGATTGGTGAGATCAGCTGACGTTCCCAGTTAGTCTTTCACCTTACCTAACCTAACCTTAGGGTCGGATCGAAATCTTTGCAGTTTCCGCCTGCATACCTGACACAGCAGTGGACGTTCCCGGGAGGTCTGCCCTTTGGAAAGTGTTACCAGAGTCGACAGTGATTATATGGTTCTCTGGAAGCAGATTCATTTCACGTTCAGTTTGCTGCTGCATCCGAATCGCACGAAGGCTTTGCCTCTCCTGGAGTCTTGCGAGCCTTCGCTTTTCACGGATTTTCTCCTTTCTCTTGCGTCGGCATTCCATTTTCAAAGTGTGCTCCTGACCTGAAAATAAATTTGATCTGGAACACACGCTCGAAGAACGTAGAATCCTTATTTCCTTGTCTGGTTTACAGATCGCTTACAGAAAATGACACGAGAAAAAAAGGAACGGACATATACCGGCGTTGCCACTACAGTTTAGAAGCAGTGGGTGTAGGTTAGGTAACACACTCCAAATTATTTTTTTTCTGATTTTGCGTTTTTACACGTTTTAGGTTTGGATAAAAAAAATGCTTTTTTTATCGATTTTTCTTCAAACATAATAAAAACCATATTAAAAATTGTTACTTTTTCTAACCAATTTCCATCTATGGTTAATAGTTTTTAAACTCCCAGTAAACTCGAACTAATTGCTTTACAGGAATTTGTAATCGATATTTTTAGTTCGAAGCAGATTGGAAAGTAAAAAATGTAGAAGTCACAAAAATGAAATTTGTTTATTTTTTTAAAGTATTGCAAAACAGATACATACATACATAATATGTGCTTTTCCTTGACATAAATTCTATGTAGCATTTTTGCTTAGCTTATCAAGATCCTATTCCAAGATTCTACTTTAGAAACTGTATTTGCAGAACATCGACATTAAAAGGACTTAGTTTCAAAGCCGAAGTTTACCCCGTAAAAGCTGCCTTTGAGGAAGGATAAAAGAAGGAGAAGAAACAATCATATACATCTGACAGCCAACCAAGGTTTATATGTGGTCGCTCCTAGATGCTTTTACTGCCCAGTGCTCAATGATATAGAAAGGTTTTTCAAAGTCTTTAAACGCGATATATAGTGGAATGTTGTATTCGTTGGCTCTATTAGGATTTTCATGTTCTCTATTGTTTGGAGTTTCTTTATAGTTTCTCGTGATGGTTCCCTTTTTGTTTGGTATAATTCTGTATAGAATAGCTGTGTGATATTTATAATATCCTCTTTAACGTATGTTTCTATGCCATTCATATCCTTTATTTTAATTTTTTCATATCTACCTAGAGTCGGTCCTGGATACTTCATATTTCTGTTATTTTGTATAACTCTCTCGACTTTTATTTCTTGGCTCTTTATTTCATTTTCTTTTATTATGTTTCCAGTAGTTTTATTTATTTCTGTGTATTCTATCGATATCCTTTTTTCTTTTTTTTCCAGGTTCAGCTTTTTTCTATCAGTTTCTTTACCTTTTCTAATATACAATTTTCTCTTTTTACCGTTTTGTGCGACTTTTTCAACGTTGGTCACAGCTTTTGTCAGTGTATCATTTATTTCATCTATATTTTCATTTTTGTATCTTAAGTTTTGGGTTAGCTGTTCCTCTGGCATTCATTTGTATATAGCTTTATTCTGTGTAAGTTTATTCATGTCAACTTGTTCATTGGTATTATTAATTCTTCTTTTCATTTCGAAATTGCTATCAATGCAAATTTTTGTGATACTGTGATCAATGCCTGTTGTACAGCTGTTTAGGACCCTTACATCTATAACGATGTTTTTCTCAGTAGTCAGTATGTAATCAATTTCGTTATTTGTTGTTATTTCATTTCACTTTCGCTGCGACTTCTTCCTATAGAACGAATTCATTACATACAGGTGTCTTTTCCTCCAGATAATTCATTAAGGAAAATTCCCTATTTTAGTTTCTTCTTCTCATTTTCTCGTAGCAAAAAATTTGTGTTTGAGCGGTGTCAGATTTGATTTTTTGTAAAACCCCATTCCTCAAACTTCAATGTCTTCATGTCTTGACCTTGTTATATAAACTATTTTTCATATTTTGGCCTCCTATTTTGTGTTACTTATCACTTTAAAAAATAAACCGATGTGAACTAAAATTTTATTTTGCTTATTGTAATACATTTTTTTGATTTCGCGCTTCTTGAGAAGGTAGTGCTCTTAAATATAGAATTGTACCTAAAGTAAATGCGGTAGCACATAATAAAAAAACTAAATAAAAAAACCGAAAAATGCAAAAACAGGAAAAGTAGGTAACAATCAATAAACAAATAATTGGCGACCGTCGAAAACAGAGCAAGCTTCACATGTTTTTGAATAAAGTTTGTGTGCTCGCATTATGACAGATCATTTAAACTTAGAGTGTGTCGGTACAATTTTCTCAATATAAAATTGAAAAATGCGTTTTGTTATGTGTGATAGTTTTAGAGTTTTTTTCTTATAATCAATAAACCCTCTCCTTTCTTCTCCTTACAGCCCACCGCAACGACCAAAGTCAAGTTTCACTGCAAATGTATTCTCAATATAAATTAAAAACCGAAGAGCACCAAATAATTTCTGTGCCAAATGAGATTAGAATTAGATAAACGATTTTTGAGATAGAGAGCGACAACATATGATAATTACGTGTTCTTTTGGCTGCTTTTGAGAGAAGCAGCTTTCAACTGCTATGGTCACAAAAGCAAATTTTCTAAAAAAGCAGTTTTTCAGTAGGTAAGATAATAAAAATACATAAAAAGTCAATTGGAATATGATAAGAAAGAAAACGAAGACTACAGGCAGAAGTGAAAATAATTAAAGAAAAACTTGAGAGAGTTTAAAGAAGCTTGAAAAATACAGGATATGGACTTTACAAAATTTATTAATACCTGTAACGAAAAATTGAAAATAGTGTGTGAATTTAAGGACCTAAAAAACTTTCATTACCTGCGAAGGCCAAACGAAAAAAAAGACAAGATGAATTTAACAGCTTTTTAAGGGAGGGAATATGTCATGAAGAACTTCCAGAAGATGTCCTAGAAGCTACCAGCTTGGCTAGTTTGCAATTTCTGCCTGTCAAATCACGAGATTAGTACAAAAAACAGTACGAGTTGGTTTCGAATTGCTCCAAATGGTGCGAACAAAAGAGGATCAAAACGTTAAAGGAAGAGGCACTTTTAGCATACTTAAGTTAAGCAAATAATCCAAATTTTGTGAACAAAATTTCCAATGCTCAAATATGTAATACAAATAAAAAGAAACATTGATATTGGTAAATTTTATAAACTCACTGCATTTCAGAAAAAGCAGAATATTGGTTTTAAACCGTAAAAATCAAACATTTTTATGAAAGAAGATAATAAATAAACGCGGCTTACAACTGCAACTTACTCAACCAGGTAAAGCTTGATTATCGCCAAAAGAGTAGAGCACACCCCATCCAAGACGTGTTGCTCCTGCATGACAACGCTAGACCTGATACGGCAGCTTTAACACAGGCCAAAATCAATGAAATGCACTATACTGTACTGGAACACCCTCCATACAGTCCAGATTTGTCGACTTGCGATTTTCATATGTTTGGCCCACTCAAAGATTCACTGGGAGGCGAGCAATTTCAGACCAATGAAGAGGTGGAGGCATTCGTGCGCAACTGGTTAGATACCCGCCCAGCTTCCTTTTATGAAAATGAGATTAAGAAACTGTTAAACCGTTGGGAAAAGTGTATTAACAGAGAAGGGGGATGTATAAAAAAGTAGAAAAAATTTCTGTTTTGTGTCATGTTTCTAAATAACTAGGTTACAAACAAAGGCTTGTTTATATTTGATTCACCCTCGTATTAATAAATAGAATGACTTAAAGCTTATACTAACTCCCCTTCGCATCTTTGGTATAACTGCTTTCGCATGCGGGAAAACATAACATTGCGCACTGATTGGGAAAACTACTATTTCTTAAAGAAAATTCCACGAACCGCAAAACTAAAAAACAGACTAACAAAACCATGTTCTCTATACACATCAAGAGCTGTCACGAAATATAATGAGCCTCCAGTTTTGGGAATGTTTTTAAGTTGTGGATGGCATGGCAATGTTTTACAGTCAGGCAGTCAAACTTTTGCCAGCCAAGGGTGAACTACAAAATCAAGTCACCCCTGACGACGGCCGTCAATCGCTTTCACACGCCAAAGTTGCGTGTACAAGTCTCGGGCGACTAGATTAAAGTTTGTTTATTATGGAAACGTAAACATTACTTAGTTTCTTTGTTGGCGTTTGGAACAAAATTGGTAAGAATATTTTCATTCTAAGATAGACCGGTATTTGACGAAGCAGTTTTATAAAATATTTGACAGTGTAATAGCCCATTTTTTATAAAACATTAATTTATTCTCTTTTCCAAAAGATAGGCTACTCTGGCAAATATTAACTTAACTTTAAAACTTTATTTAGCAAGAATATGCTACAATTTTAACAGTAAAAAAGTAAATTAAACTATAATCTAACTATATAAATATTTATAACCTAAGTAATATGTTTTTTGAATGTGTTTAGTTTCTTTTCATATTTTATTTAGTTTTTTAATTTATTAAATTCTAACAAACCTTTACAAAAATTTTTGGGAATTATTTAAATGAAAATCATATTTGTATCTTGTATAAATTTGAATTTTGGAGGACAAAATCTTTCAGTTGTTCTGGTAGTAGGTTGTGTTGAAGTTTGTAAACAAATATATAAACATTATGAATGTCAAATTTTTCACATTAAGCCAATTTAAATTTTTAAACATTAGTATAATTTTTGTGTATTTATCTGCTTTAAAAATTATCTTCATTGCTCTATTTTGTAATATTTAAAGTTTATCTTTAATATTTTCATTCGCTGTGTATAAAATAGTTCGAGCAGTAGAAAAAATGTGGTAATATTGTTGTATTGTAAACACATTTTTAGAATAAATGATAAATAATAACTAATCCTTCCTAAATAACCAATTTTTGAAGAAAGTTTTGATATAATATGTTTGTAGTATTTATCAAACCTTAATTTTGAAATAATTATACTAAAATATTTAAACGAGTTTGTAATTTCTAATTTCTCATTATTTATAGTGATTCCAAATTTGTTAAGTTACTTTTTGAATTTAAAATCATGCATTTTGTTTTGTTTACATTTAATTTTAATTTGTTTGTGTTTAGTGTGTGTATACTACATTTTTCATTCTGAATTTATCTCAATAGTTAGGTTTTCTAATGAAGTTAGTTTCTTTTAAATGTATCATTTGCAAACATCTGTATCATACAATGTTTTAAAACTGTTAGTAGGTCATTTATATATAAAATAAAAAATAATGGGCCCAATTTAATTCGCTGTGGTACCCCTATGTTGTTTAATTTTTCCGTTGAAAGTGAATTCAAAATTTTGGTTCGCTGTATCATGTTGCATAAATAATTTCTAAACCATTCTAATACCCAAAAAACCAAATTTATAAAGTTTTTTTAATAACCTTTCTCTGTCAATAGTTTTAAATGCTCTTAAAATCTCCATTTTCTAAATGATATTTTATAAAACAAAAACCATTTGGTAAAAACACATTTGGTATAATAAAAATTCTTAAAAAATAAATTTGGTAGACAAACAATTAATGCATTTAATAGAAAACAGAAAAATGCTTGGAAGAAAATACTAATAATAGAAAAACATTAAGTAATAAACTGAGCTGAATACCTTTTTAACCAGAATTTAATAATGGAATTTATTCAAAAATTTAGTAATTCATATAGCATTAACAGATGTTGCATTTGCAAACGTTGAGAATTTAAAGAAATTATAAGTATAATTTAAAAAAATGTAAAAGCGGTTTTTCTTGAAAGAAATCTTGTAATAACTAACATTTTGTTAGAACTTCGAGATATATCAGAAAATGCATTATTTCAATAACATTTAAACCATAAATACATTCAAAAACACTATTATTTGTCAAAAAATGTCTTAACCATAAATGTTTTAATAGCATTACTTTTCGAAACATTCAATAAAAACGCAAAATTCATTTGAATGTCTCTGCGCCGCGGAGTCTTCGAAACTACTAAACCGGAAATAGTTATTTACTTAACAAGCGCGGTATCGAAAGCTTTTTCAAAGTCTATAAATGTAATATATAGTGGAATGATGAATTCGTTGGCTTGTTCTATTAGGATTTTCATGGTTAATAGGTGCCTGCTTTTCCTTTTAATTGATATCCGTCAAATTTTGTTGTTAGTCGATCTGTTAATATTTTCGTGAAAAGCTTATAAATTACATTAAGGAGGGTTAGAGGTCGATAGCTTTTTAGGTTGACCTAGGAAGTGCAGAAATAAAAGATGCTTTCACTGCCCAATGCTTAATGCCGAGTTCTTAATGCTATCGAAAGCTTTTTCAAAGTATATAAACGTAATATACAGTGAAATGTTGAATTCTTTGGCTCGTTCTGTTAGAATTTTCATGGTTAATAGGTGGTCAACTGCACTGAAACCTTTTCTGAAGCCTGCTTGTTATTATGGTTGATATCGGTCAAATTTTGTTGTTAGTCTATCTGTATCTTTTCTTGTGTAGAATAATGTATGTATGTATAAATGTATTTCATAATAAATAAATTAAAAAAGAGAAGTAGTTCCCTGTCTCTCTCCCTTTTTTTCTCTTTGAACATATGTGTCATTTCAAAAAAAGAGGGCGGCAAAATATTTACCAAATAAAAAAATGTGTAAGCTTTTATGCTCAATACTTGGCAGAAGAATTTGTTTGGGTTAGCTGCAGCAATATTTTGTCGATAAAGTTTTTCTATACAAAAAGCTATGCAAGGCAATGAACTCCAATAGCAAAAAAGTTGCATGCACGTGTTTACACCTCCTTTTACGGTAATTACGGCAGTTTCGCGTGTTTGGCCAATAACACATTTCGTACGCACGTGGTGGGTAACTTTTGTTCTTACGGAAAGGACTTGTATTTCTTTTAAGTAAAAAAAAATGTATTTAATCTTATTAGATTCTTGACAGACCGCTTTCGACTATTTAGTCATCATCAGTGTCTTGCTAATCTAAGTGAAACAGTCAGACATCAAATTAACATTTGGAACAACTAACGGCCTGTCCTTAAATTACGTAACGCTCTAGGGGGGAGGAGGGGGGGGGGTTGTCCTTGCGTTACACTCAATGTTTTTTTAATATGTTTTTTTCTTGAAAATGCGTTACGAGGGGGGAGGGGGGGGGGGTCAAAAATCCTGAATTTTTGCGTTACGTAATTTAAGGACGTTTCCTAAATAGCAATTAATTCATTTAGTATTGTTAACCTCAATTTCCAATATTAACTTAGGGTGTGGTTTCTTCGCATCTCTATGGCCTCACCATACCGCGATTTGGTGCTTTTGTTGATAAACTGTATAGTTTTTGAAATATGAATTTTCAAAGTTTGGGCATTTGGGTCTTATGAGATTCCCTAGCCTACAAATTCGCTAAATGACGTTTTTCCAAATATTAACTTAGAGTGTGGTTTTTTCGCATCTCTATAGCCCTACGATACTGCAGCTCTGCTTTTGTTGATAAACTCTATAGTTTTTGAAATATGGATTTTCAAAGTTTGTCCATTTTGGTCTTACGGGAGTCCCTACCCTTAAATTCGCTAAATTACTTTTTTCCGAATCTTAATTTGGGGTGTGATTTTTTCGCATCTCTATGACCCCAACACACTGCAATTCGGTGCTTTTGGTGATAAACTGTATAGTTTTTAAAATGTGAATTTTCAAAGTTTGCCCATTTTGGTCTTATGGAATTCCCTACCCTACAATTCGCTAAATGACGTTTTTCCTAATCTTAACTTAGGCTGTGGTTTTTTCGCGTCTCTATGGTCCCATCATACTGCAACTCGGTGCTTTTGTTGATAAACTGTATAGTTTTTAAAATATGAATTTTAAAAGTTTGGCCATTTTGGTCTTATCGAATTCCCTACGCTAAAATTCGCTAAATGACGTTTTTCCGAATCTTAATTCAAGGTGTGGTCTTTTCGCATCACTATGGCCCCACCATACTGCAACTCGGTGCTTTTGTTGATAAACTGTATATTTGTTGAAATAAGAATTTTCGAAGTTTGGCCATTTTGGTCTTATCGAATTCCCTACGCTAAAATTCGCTAAATGACGTTTTTCCGAATCTTAACTCAGGGTGTGGTCTTTTCGCATCACTACGGCCCCACCATTCTGCAACTAGGTGGTTTTGTTGATAAACTGTATATTTGTTGAAATATGAATTTCCGAAGTTTGGCCATTTTGGTCTTATCGAATTCCCTACGCTAAAATTCGCTAAATGACGTTTTTCCGAATCTTAACTCAGGGTGTAGTCTTTTCGCATCACTATGGCCCCACCATACTACAACTCGGTGCTTTTGTTGATAAGCTGTATATTTGTTGAAATATGAATTTTCGAAGTTTGGCCATTTTGGTCTTATCGAATTCCCTACGCTAAAATTCGCTAAATGACGTTTTTCCGAATATTAACTCAGGGTGTGGTCTTTTCGCATCACTATAGCCCCACCATACTACAACTCGGTGCTTTTGTTGATAAACTGTATAGTTTTTAAAATGTGAATTTTCAAAGTTTGCCCATTTCGGTCTTATGGAATTCCCTACCGTACAATTCGCTAAATGACGTTTTTCTGAATCTTAACTTAGGGTGTGGTTTTTTCGCGTCTCTATGGCCCCACCATACAGCAACTCGGTGCTTTTGTTCATAAACTGTATAGTTTTTAAAATATTAATTTTTAAATTTTGGCGATTTCGGTCTTATGGTATTCCCCACCCTAAAATTCACTAAATGACGTTTTCCCGAATCTTAACTTAGGGTGTGGTTTTTTCGTATCTCTATGACACCACCATACTGCAACTCGGTGCTTCTGTTGATAAGCTTTATAGTTTTTGAAATATGAATTTTTAAAGTTTGGCCATTTTGGTCTTACGGGATTCCCTACCCTAAAATTCACTAAATGACGTTTTTTCGAATCTTAACTTAGGGTGTGCTTTTTTCACATCTCCATGGCCCCACCATACAGCAACTCGGTGCTTTTGTTAATAAACTGTATAGTTTTGAAAATATTAATTTTTAAATTTTGGCGATTTCGGTCTTATGGTATTCCCTACCCTAAAATTCACTAAATGACGTTTTCCCGAATCTTAACTTAGAGTGTGGTTTTTTCGCATCTCTATGACCCCACCATACTGCAACTTCTTGCTTTTGTTGATAAACTGGATAGTTCTTGAAATATGAATTTTCAAAGTTTGGCCATTTTGGTCTTATAGAATTCCCTACCCTAACATTCGCTAAATGCCGTTTTTCCGAATCTTAACTCAGGGTGGGCTTTTTTCGCATCACTATGGCCCCACCAAGCGCGGATCTGGACGTTTATTCTTGACTGTCCCTGAGGTGAGGTGAGCCAAAAGTTCATTTTCACGGGTGGACTTTCATCACCTTTTTGCACAGGAAATAAATCCACCGGTCTGCTGTGCAAAGCAAAAACCTAGTAACTCGACTTACTCGACAATGAGATTTTTATATCATTGAAATCGCCGTAAAAAACGGCACCAGCCAGTTTTTCTAGAATCTGTCTGGCTTCAAAAACAAGGAAGTTATGTAGTTAGTATGTAGTTAAATAAACTATAGTTAGTATGTAGTTAAATAAACTTGAAACTCTATTTCCCAAAACACTAGTTTTCGACTTACTAGGTTTCTGCTTTGCACGGCAGCGGTGTGAGCGCTCACCTCACTTCACGGACAGTCTAGAATAAACGTCCTGGGCATAAATCTAGGGAGAGGGGAGGGATAGATGTCGACGAAAAAAATATTTGTGCATTTATTTTTTTTCTGGTAGGGAGAGGATAATTATCCGTTAAGCCCTTTTTTATTAACTAAAAGAGCATATATTTTTTTCTATGGCGGAGTAATTACCACGTTACCCCCCTCATATCCGCGCTAGTTCGTAACTGATCATCTGGAAACATTTATTGCGTTTTCTTTACTTTAAAACTCCGGTGCCCGTCGTTTCAAAATGTTTCGGACGGTTAAGGGTGAAATATCATGGCCCAAATCATTGGCAATTGCCTTACTGGAACAGGGAGGCAAAACTTCTGTTACGACACAAATCATAGTTTCACGCCGTTTCCTTTTCTCTTCCATTTCACGAACAGGACCACTGCATTTGTGGCAAAAATTGACACATTCTGTTCGTTGGAAACGGGTCACTATTTTTTGGACCGTGCTACGACTTGGCAAATAAATTTGCCACATCTTGACAGCTATTTTCCCCAAAATTCCATTGAACCAGCTGTACTTTTTCCTGAACGCTAAATGTAATAATATTGTCACGAGGGGGTTTTATCGTGACGTAACACAGTTTAAGTTAGGTGTTATGGTTTTATTTAACAATACTTATAATTACTACTTACATTAAGTACATCTTGTCTACAAATGTGTATCTTCTCGATACGCTCGACTTCTTATAACTTCTGACTATCGTACTACTTGCTTTCACTGTTAACTACGCCTGGAACGTTAGGTTCTCAGCTTACAACTAACTGCTAAACTCTTTTGGAGATGCTTTTATTACAAACCGTTTGCCATTGATAGGATATCGAGATGTGTTTTGTTTTCTGTATAAACATCATCGATGACCGATTAATCGCTTCTTGTTTATAATAATTCTGTATACAATTTATTACACGCTTAATACAATTTGAACTATATACAGAAGTTCATTTCCTTAGATTATTTAGGGTTAATGTGCACTTGCTTATAAACGTAACTTGTGCCATTTAGTTAATAGGACATTATTTTCTATCCTGACACGTCCCCCTTGCTTTTTAAAAAAATCTGTCCCTACAGATTATCTACTAAACTACTATTCACAAAAAAAAAATATAACAGTCGTCTGTATCTTATAAATTGTAAAAACTAATTAACTAAAATAATGTATATATTATTATATTATTTATTGTATATTAGCTGATTTTTTCAGGCAATGCCTGAATTTTTTTAGGCTTTAGTGTAGGGGAAAAGTTCTGCAATCAGGTTACAGCAATTCAAATGACAGCTATAAGAAAGCTATCCCAATTTCGCCAGCTGTCCCTAAGCTGCGAATCACCGCCATCAACGCAGCGCAGGAAATCGTTAAAGAAACAGTTTTCCGAAGAAGTACCTGAACTAAAAAATGCATGTTGTGATGCCGGAAACGAAATACGAGTTTCGCTAAATTCAAAAATAAAGAAAGATCCGATGGATCGGCCGCCACCAATCAAAGTTGCTTGGGGTGATGCAAAATCACAAGATGTCAGGTAAAGTCATTTGCGTTAGCCAAGTACAGCTATTATTAGAGAATTATTGTAATAAGGCCAGGCTATAATAGTGCCACGCAGTATTTTGACACTCACATTGTAAGATCAGCTGTGATCTTTCAGCATAAGGCCTTTGGTTACTATATGAACCGGGATAAATACTGCCTTCCTTTATTAATGGAAAAAAAAATCTACTTGGTTTGGAATGTCAATTTTGAAAGATCAAGTTTTCAATGTGAAACTGCCAGAATACTGCCTGGAACTATTATAGCCTGGCTTTATTCCAATAATTCTCTATTAACAATTTTCAAAATCAGCATTAAGATAATGCTTTAAATATATTCTGAAAATTTATTACACCAGTTCAGAAAACTCAAAAAAGTTTCCCCTCTAAAATATCTTACTTAAATGTAACAACTTAAAAATTGTGAAATCAGATTTTCGCCATATTTGTAGTTGTTGTAAGATCTTGCTTATTTTACAAACAGCTATTTTAAATCTGTGAAAACATTTTTTTTTATCAAACAAGTTGTATAAACTGCTATATATATACCGATCGATGAAAAGATCGATTGCAAAGAAAAATAAACCCTCCGTGGCCTACAACAGCACTTCTGTCTTTTAGGCCAGATCAACGCTGATTAGCATTTTTACCCACCTTTAGACGTGAGCGTCAATCAGCGGATGTTTTAAGCCAAATAATAGGAACAAACGTTTGTTAGTATTATTTGGGTATTTTGTGTAAAACTGCTAATTGCAGTTGACAAAATGCATATCGATGTCCTGCTTTATTCAAACCTGAAGAGAAAAATCTTAAAATATCAGTTAATTTTTTTACACCACCGACCGGGCTGTTGCATATAACATGTATTTTCACCACTTTTCTAAGAATTAACTGATGATGTTTCACAAACTAATATGCGTACACCATGTATGAATGTATCAGTAGTATAACTGAAATGTTTTTTTCTCCACAATTCTTACCATTTCAAAAATTACTGGACGTTCGTTAAAAAGTATAAATATTCTGCACTCACCCCGTAAGCTATAAACGCCATATTTAAGAGAAATGCTGTTTTTCAAATTTGGTTACAATTACTTTCTTTTAAACGCTTTTTGTTTAAACCTAGAACGTAGAACAAATGATAAAAAAAATGTTTATATAATGTAACACTGTCCACTTCTATAAAAACACTGTGATCCAAAAAAAGAAAAATGCCAAAAGTTGCGTTGTCGTTTTTATAGATCCGAAGATGCAGTCATCATTAAAAAATACAAAGAAATCGGTCGACCACCTAGCAGAAAACTGACACGGCATGGGTCATTAGAAAAAGACTCAATTTTATATTCCAAACAAGATTTAACTGAAAGACTACGCCAAACCTCAAACCTTGATTTTATTAAAGATGAAAAACCCAACTTAAAAATTTTTCTAGCACACAATACTAGAGACTTTGAAAATAACGAATACAACTTAAGCCAAAATGAAATAACTGATCAGTATTTAGAAAAGTCTTATGATAGTTATAATAAGCTCAAGCTCAAACAAGCATTAGTGACGAACATAGTAGAAAAGAATAGTTTTCAAATTAGGAAAACAAAGCCTAAAGGTCCCAACGAACCTCTTTGTTCACCGAAAACGCAAGCAGAAACTACCAGTAGGCCAGCATTTACCAGAAGTAATACAGTAGTAGTAGTTCCAATGATTGATACTGAAAAAACAGGTACGTATTATTATTTTATATACATAGGGTGACAGAAAGAACGGGCTTTTCGACATGGTAATACTCGCCACTAGGCGCATTCGAAAGATTTAAGCATTGGCCAAACAAATACCCAGTAGTCCCCGCTCCCTCCCAGGTGATCCGCTGCTAAGAATTGAAATGAGGTTAAAAAAGGGTTAATGTTGGTTTAAAGAGGAGATATCTTGTTTTTTGGACGTGAAATTTTGTACAAGGCAGATTTTGTCAGGTAGTTTAATAGAAAAAACAGGTCCCTGAAGGTCTTTGTCCGTCCCGTTAGATCTTGAAACCCACCTCCACAGCATCATGCAAGATAAACAAAATTACTTTGTAGGATGTGCGCGAAATTTTTCATTTTGATTTCATCAACACTATAAACATTCTTGTCTGCAAAATTATTTATTTATTTTAGAAAACACTGCAATCAAAGGAATACTAAACAATGACAACCCTGAAATTAACATCATAATTAGACCCGCAACCGCCGCTTCTAAGAGAGAAAAATTTCAAAAACGCTCAAATTCAGCCTTCCACTCAACTGTCAATGCAGTTGTCAAAGATGCAGTTACCAATAACAATGTTAACAATAATAACAGTGGTACTAATAGTAGTAATAATAGTTTTAGACCACCTCTTATAAGAAGTTCCTCAGCACCGGCTAGTCGATCGGAAAAGGGAAAATTTTTAGGTAAAATTTAAAAAAAACAAAATTAGAAGATTAAAATAACCATTTGTTATGACTTTTTGTGGAAAAATTTTCTTACCAAAACGTACAGCTGGTTCGGAAAAATTTTGGCATTGGTAAATCTACTTTTATATTATGTTGAGCAATGTATACCGGTATTTTGAATTTGGCATGACAATGAATTATTTTTATGGCTAATTTGAAAAGTTGAAATGTCACTGTATAGTATGGTTTTCTCAAAACAAAGATTACACTGCTTATTTTTTTTTAATTTGGCCAAAAATCGTACCAGAATTTTTTTGAACCAACTGTACCAGTGACTCGAAATGTATTGGTATTTCATTTGACTTCTTAATATTAATTTTAGCTACCAAAAGAAAAATTAAAGGATCAAAACGGCCTCATTCGAAAAGTAAAGCATTTACTGAGTCTCCAAATTTAGGCTGTGATCAAGCAGAATGGAAAAATGCTTCGCCACATAGTAATGAAATTGAAACGATGATATCTTTAGTAAGTATGTATAATAAGAAAAATTCTGTCTACAAACATTTCAGTAAATGTAAATAATAAGAGCATTTTGTCGCTAAACATTTGAAGTCATTAGTGGATAAGTCGCAAACCATTGTTTTGAAAAAAACGAGTTTTAGAGCTTTAAAACAAAAAATTAATTCGATTTCTTATTCTTCACATTGGAACACTTTCCAAGTTTTTTAATTTTTTCCAGTCTTATTGTTAGTTATTAATATTTATACTGTCTTATTTAGTATATCATACACTTTTTATACAAAAAAAGTAAAATAAATGCAATTAGCACCCATATACATGAAGTATCTGGATCATCTGAAATTTTCGGACATTCACTACAGCATAAAAATATAGACTTACTTCTGTCAATTGGTCAGATTGACTCAATGTTAAAAAACATGTCACTTAATCTCTTCTCTTTGTCTCTTTATTCGAAAATTTCTCATTTTCTCTAGAAGAATAGCGACAGATAGTGTCTAAATTAGGAACAACTGAAGGGTGCCGAGAAATGTGGAACACGATGGTAATAACCTCTTAAATTTTAGGTTAGTCCCTCAGAAAGTGACAACGAAGAGGTCACTGAGGACGAGAAAGACAAACAGAGTAAAGAAAAGGAAAAACCCAAGCCAGTATTAAAACAACCAACAACACCTCATCATGTTGATAAGCCTGCTTCAACAAAAGAAGATAATGCTAAAGAGCCTGTCAAAAGTATGACGTTACGGAAAGCAGTCAAATCAGGTATGTTTGATGTTAATTTAGGCCAAGACTATCAAAATGGACGAACCACGATCTACCACTTTGTTGAGGTCATAGATTAATGTCTGTTTTTTTTATTGGTACGTCACGGCAATATAACCTCGACATGTGTTGAGTTATGACAAATCACATTCAAAAATTATTGTTTTTGTAGTGTAATTTTGTTCTGAAATTAAAACAATGATACTTTATGGATTTACAATTAATCCTATTGTAATAAATCGAAAAATAGTTTGACATAAACAAACAAAGAGACGTCATAATACAACTTGGCCAAGTCAATCTGACGCGGAGCATGGCGGAAAATTTAAATTCAGAGTAAGAAATGCTGAATTTTAAACATTTTAATCAACTTTTATCCTCACAAAAGTTGGAATATCAGGATGGTGTAAGAGACTATTCCAAAGAAATTTCACGAACATCCCTAGAAGCATTTTAAAAATATCGCGAAAAAACCTCTATCCTCCCTTAAGACCCAATGTTAAGATAGGCTTTGGAACATTAGCTGATTTTTTGAAGCATAAATTTAGTTTATTAAGTTAACAATCAGCTGAATCAAAGAACACAAATATAGGGTTAAATATTTTTGGCTCATTAGAAATTAATTGGTAAAATTAAAAATTTGCTCATAATTTGTTTCAGTTCATTGAATTGTAGCCCAAAAAATTTTATAAACTGTGTTAACGAATTACTAGAAGGTTTAAAAAAAATATTCTGTTTTTTCAACATATTCTTCCCCAAGCTCAATACATTTGCGCATTCGGTAAAACCACCTTTCAAATTCCTGTGCCCAACGTTCTTGTGAAAGGTTGCTAATTTCCTCCTTAAATGCAGCTACTGCCTGTTCATCCGTGGTAAAATGGCGACCTCGTAACTTTTAATTGATCTTAGGGAATAGGAAGAAGTTACATGGAACTAGTTCGCGAGAATAAGGTGGGTGAGGCAACAGTTTTACCCCCTGGCGTCGGACAACGTAGAAAAACGTTCTAAACCGACATAGTAGTAGGTAAAACACCTACTGAATGAATAAAAGCGTGTGAACCCCTTAAAATTTTTTACAAATATATCTTAGTTATTAAAAACGTCATATAGAATCAAGGCCAACACAAAAATAGAGGCCACGACCCTGAAAAAATCAGCTGTTCTCCCGGGGCTGAATTTTACATTGGGTCTTATGGGAGGTCAGACGTTTTTTTATGATATTTTCAAAATGGCACTACAGATTTCCGCAAAATTTCAGTGAAATATTCTCAGAGACCATCCCGATATTCCACCAAAGGTTTGTAAGGAAGCAACATGATTAAAAGGTTAAAATCTTCAAGATTTAGCATTCCTTATTTTGAATTCAAATTACCCGCCATGTACCAAATGCCAACTGTTATATTTGACATGTATTTGACTTTGTCATATGTGATTGTCACATTCGCTTCTGCTTTAAACTTAATTTTTGTGTGAGCTAATGAAGCGGCTATGAAAAATTAGGGCTTACTATACATTTAAAAAAACTTGTTCTGCCAGAATAAAGTAAAAATAATCTCAAAAACGGCTTTATTTAACAAAAAATCAAATATCCATGAACCGTCATTCCAACTTCAAAATTTTAAAGACAATCAGCTGTGTCGTAACGTGACCATCAAAAATCTCAATCATTTCTAGCTGATAGAATATCAGGGCTATCAAAATGGACGGGCCACGATCCTCCACTTTGTTGACGTCACATCCGGGGCTGATTTTTTTTTTTGATGGTCACGTTACGACACAGCTGATTGTCTTTAAAATATTGAAGTTGGAATGACGGTTCATGGATATTTGATTTTTTTTTTAAATAAAGCCGTTTTTGAGATTGTTTTTACTTTATTCTGGCAGAACAAGTTTTTTTAAATGTATAGTAAGCCCTAATTTTTCATAAATTCAGCCCCGGGAGAACAGCTGATTTTTTCAGGGTCGTGGCCTCTATTTTTGTGTTGGCCTTGAGAATATATGAATTATTTAAGTCACGTCAAAAAAATTAGTCAGGACTTCTGATTTCCTGGATTGTATTTAAACTTGATTTTGGTTTGGTTGAAGTAGCGTGCTTTTCAAATGCAATTATGACATAAGATTGACATATCCATCAAACACAATTTCACAATAATTAAACCATCAAACTTGGAAACATTTGGAAAGAGGCAGTCAAGAAACCGGTAGTCAGTCAATTGGAAAATCTAAACTGGAAAAGTTTTAAATCTTTCGGCTTAATTGCACAGAGTTTAATTGAGTAGAAAAGAGGGATTTTCAAGTTGTAAGTTTCGAGTCACGCCATCACATTGGGTGCTTGCCCTTCGGTTGCTTTAAAAAGGTAATAGGCCAGTCAATATATACATTTGAGGTTGCAAAAAGTCCGAAAGTTTTGAAACTTCGCGCGACTATAAGTTTGATGGTCCGGAATATTCTAGTTTTGCTTTTGCCACCTCGAGTAATATCCGCTCGCGCCGTCATTTTGGAAAAATGAATCCCAAATTCAGTTTTTCTAAAATGACTTGGTTTCTGTAGGTTGTATATAAAAAATTATAGCCCACGAAATTTTCTACAAAAATGCTAATATCTGTTTTTTGTCAGACGAATAGTTTTCGAGTAATGATATCAACTTTTAGCTTTAAAACTAATAATTTTTGAGAATAATGGTACTGATATACAATAAAAATTGATAAAAATGGGATATTGTCAGGAATTCAAATTACCCTTGAGTGTGCCACTGTACGAAACCAGTATAGAAAAACCAAAAGCGCAAAACAAGGTTTTGCACAGATAAGAAAGTGGTTCGGCCTCCCACCACTATAAACGTCCATACTTGATGTTGTATTAAAGTGAAACCGCGTCATCCAAAACCTTGATGGGCGGGAAGGGAGTAGAGGGGTACATACAGTGGCACGCACTTCCTTTAATTTTTTTATTGATATTGATTACCAAAATGAGACACTGCACTAACTAGTCATTAGCTTACTATTTTACTTGCTTTTTTTGATGTCTTCTTCTAAACGATTTCATTAGAAATGAACATATATACTCTTATCTGGTTGTTACGAACATATTATTGATTTAGCCGGGCTTTGACGTTTTCTTTTCGTTGTTTTGACTGTTTATGTCAAACAAATTATGACCAAGCTTTTCACAAAACAAATTACCGTTTTTGCAACTAAATCAATGTTTGCGCACATTTTAATATAATTTTGAATCCTCTTTTATATTTCGGATCTTTATTTATTAGGTAAGTACCTATTTGGTCTCTCCTTTAAAAGGTCTTAGTTTATCATTCGAACATTAAACCCCGATCGGCACAATGCATGTACAAAGTGAAACACTAATTTTTTAAGGCTTCTTTACTTAGATTTTGCCGCAAAATTTGGTTTACAATAGCTATAACGCGGTGCCACTTATATACAACATCAACTATAGGTGCCGCCTACCACACAGCAGGTGGTTAATCCGAGAAAAACTACTGAAAAGTTAAGAGTGGGAATTGTTATTGTTAACAGAGAGGAAACCTCAAGTAGAGAGAGGGTTTTCCCTTCAACGTGATTGGCTAAACTCAATATCATAATTTTTGAGATAACTTTTTGACAGTAATCAGCTGTTTACCATAACAAATAGCATAGGCCAACGAAAAAAAGTTGTCAAAAGTTGTCTCAAAAATAATGATATGGACTGTATGCACAAACTGTGAGATAAAAAATGCTGTCTATAAAATGTCATTTTATATCTGTTATTGTTTAGGTTTTCTTGTTTAGCTCATTAGCTAGAATGAAAAGTAAACTTTAGGATTATCAGCAACGCCACTGACATGCTTCCTCCAAGCTCTTCAAAGAGGGGATAATGGATAACCTACCGTTAATAAAAACCCAAACTTTGAGGAGACAAGTCGATAGTCACATTCTAAGTTTTGTTGAACTTAAACTAAAGCCTCTAAACTAATTATCAGTAAAAAAACATAAGATTTTTCTATTTGAAGAATATTTTGCAGTTTGGTATTTTGGTAAGTTAAAGATTTTATTTTAATATTTTGGGTCTTGTTGTTTGATAGGTCACAAGAAGAGTCTTGTAACAATTTGTAAATTACAATAGAGTTTTATTTTGTATCTATTAAAGTTTTTAACGTTTTTAAAACTATTTTAAATTTATTTCATACAGACAAAAGATCTACCACGGTACCCTGGTTTAAGGGTTCGATTTAAAACAAAATCGTACCCGACAATATTAACTAGTTGCATAAATTGCCCATTTTTCTATAACCTACACAAACCAAGTTATTTGAGAAAAACTGAATTCGGGAGCCATTTTTCCAAGATGGCGGCACGAATTAACATCACTCGGGGTCGCAAACTTACTGAAATATTAGAGGCCATCAACCCTATAATCGTTCAAAACTTTCGGACATTTTACAACAAAAGGGCATTTTTATGTCACTAATGATTGGACTATAAAGCGAAATTTCAAGGAAAAATAGTGTTTCTAATGAACTAAAAGGGTTTTTAAAAAGTCATCAAGAAGTTTTTCTTAGAGCGTTATGAACCTATAAACAAGTTGCTTATAAAAGTAGACGGGCTAATTTTTATAAAGTTATTTATTTTAGATTTTTTTAAGGGTTTGATTACTCAAATGGTTTGAGTTTTACATAAACAATACAGGGTGACAACTTCAAATGAAACGCTACCTCTAGCAGGTTAGTAGGGACTTATTGGAATAAAGCCATGCAATTATAGTGTCAGGCAGTATTTTGACAGATTTACATTGCAGGCTGACAGTTGACCTATCTAGCAATACCGTCGTAATATCTGTCTGTATGTGTGTGTATTATTTCTGTCCGTAACACGATAGCTCCTAAACCGCTAAACCGATTTTCATAACATGTTTAGGTAAAATAGTGTTCGACACTCTAACAAGCAAAATCAATTAATGCAAATGACAGTTTTTTGACAATTATAAACTATACGTCAAGGATCCATTTATTTTGATATACGTCAATAAAAGTTTAACAGACGGATGTCCAAAAAAAATATTCCGTTACTTTACTTTTTTCATAAGCTTTCAAATTACGTACCACAAATGGTAGCCTTAAAAAAATTGAATGTGAATAGACCCCAAGACATTAAAGAATCTTTTCAGATAAATTTCACCAATTTTAACGTTATTCATTATACAGTGTGTTTCAACGAAAACTTAACAGAGGCCATTGAGTTGTATAAGGCCCTGAAAGGGCCTTAGAGACGGAAAGACAAGGCATTTTTTGTTGACCCTATCCAATTTTGTTTGTATGGGCGGGTATTTCTTTTAAAATAAAAAAAGAGATAGACATTATTGAACATGTGAAACGGACAAAGATAGCCTGATTTTGCATGCTAATAATACCCTAGATAATATATGGGTACTTTTATCTCTTTCACACTGACGGCATAAGTGCGACAGAAAAGCAGCTGGCTAATTTTAAATCACCTGCCGTATTTTGAGTGATTCAACCTGCTTGTCGTTTTATACAGGGAAAACTTATAGACAAGTTTGTCTAAATTGAATTTTTTTGAATTTCGTGTGGGAATATTACAAAAAGAAATCTTAAAAACGTTTAAGAACAAGTTTAGAAGTAACTATTTGAGTTCAACCATGGTGCGAAATTGTTTTTTGTGCAAAAGAAGACAAAAATCGATGAAAAAACAACATTTCATGAGTAAGTTGTCTTAACGGATAGTTTTTGGTAAAAAACGAGAAAGTTCAGTAGCGTCACGATAGATAGTTTTTTCTGCGACCGTGCGATTTTACCCTCACACATTTTAATTCAGAAAGTGTCACTTCCCCGCACTTATAAGATTATTTTTTAATAATAATTTGTTCTGAAAGGTGTTGCAGTCTAGGACAACGTAGAATGCTAACAAATTCTTTTTACTCTTTTTTTACTGAAGAGAATTTTGTAAAAACAGTATACACAAGTTTTATTAGTCAAACAGAAAATTGTTGATAAAAAAATGCTAGTGGAATTCAAATTTTTTATTTTTCGCCGCCACTGACCTTTTTTATCCAAGACAAGCCAATAGAAATATTTTTGCGATGTTGCAGTGTCCGGACTTACCAAACCAAAATTCTATTTTTATCCCTGTTTTGCTCATTAAATTCTTACTTATGTGGTCAATTGCGATAAAAGCTTGATATAATGGCAATTTAGGCCCATGCCGGGTCTACCCGTAGGGTATAGAAGTCAATGATGAAATTTGAAAAAAGCCTCGGATACGTCGATTTTGCTTGCGAAGGGGAACACCTTTTGCCTATTTTTAATTTTTTTTATACGACTGTCTTGTAAAAGGGGGTTTTGCGCACGGAGAACACGATCTGAAAATGGCATTATGCGCACGCTGTGTGCAAAACGTTTTTTACACGCTTATGTCATTTTTGCGCACGCCTATGTCATTTCTGCATACGAGTCTCCCGTCATTATGATTTTTGTTGTTGTCACCAATTAATATAAGTGGGCTTAGTTCCGTAGCAACCGTCACTGTTCGTATGTTTTGTTGATTAGATACGTCAAAAAATTGTTGAATTTTTAAAGTTTTGTTGTAAAAATGTCGGAAATAAAAACAAGTTAAATTAAAATTTGATTTTTCTTTCTTTATTAGCAGTCGTATAAAAAATATTGTAAAAAACTCGTTTGAAAACCTCTTTGCACACTCCCTCGACTTGTAGACCTCGCCTTCGGCTCGGTTTACCAAACTGTCTCAATCGTGTGCAAAGAGTCGTTTTCAAACCTTGTTGTTTAAATAACTATTGTAGCACGCACCCCCTTCGAGAGGTAAACTTTAGCCCATTATTTTAAATAAACACCCATAATGTCCGAGGTTTTTTCCAAATTCCATCAAGCAATACCCGAAAAAGCATCTGTTAAGTTTTCCTTGAAACACAATGTATTATAATACTACGTTGAAAATGTCTTCTAAAATATAAACAAATAAAAATTTTACTGGTTAAGTTGTGACAGGCCTAAGGGCTTTATACAGGTTACCTACAGAATTTGAAAGGTCATTGAACCTGACAGAAAATCTAATCTAGGTCACCGAGTTGCCTAATACCATTTGTTTTATGGAAACCCAATGACGCAACTGGTCAAATTCTGTAGCCCACCTGTGTAAAAGTATAAAAAAGACCTTGGCCTAAGTTCCGTAGTACTAGCTCTATTCTGGGACGTAAGACGACATTGTCCCTAATTTAAACAATTATTCCAGTTATTTACCTGGCGAATACAGAGTCCCAATCCGTCTGGTTTGCTGCTTAATCAACTGATCGGAGGATCCAATCTCCAATTGGATGTCTTTGCACGGTCCTAAAAACAAAAAAGGTCAATGCTAACATGCAGCAAAAATTTAGTAAATATATCAAGTGATCCAGTAGTCTAGCTCATCCCTTTTTTCCGCATTTTTCAAGATAGCGAAATAAAACTTAAGGAGATCATTAAATATCAAATTTGTAGTTTTTTGGTCAAAGTCACGTTACTTTTGATTTTACCGGAAATGACCTCAACTTTCAATTTTCAAATTAGACACACATTATTCGATTCCTGGTAACATTCTGCGTCCAACAAAACGCCATATGCCAAATTTAGACAGCTTTAAAAAACAAAAACTCTTTTCGTTTTCACTGCAAACAAAATCGACGTGTTTCGGCGTTAATTTTCGAGAAAATCCAGGCGGATCCTTTTTAAATTGTCACCTTGTATAAGCACTCCAAATGTGTCTGCGGGTATACTGTAGATTTCGAAATATTAGGCTTGAAACAAGCTTGAAGCTATTTGCATTTCGATGAATCTTTTTTGTTCGGCAAAGCAATTTTCCAAACTTGCAAATCGTGCAATACTTGTCATGCGGGTTATCCTTAGAAAATAAACGAAATATGGAAATTTTTATTTGCTTCAGTCTGTGAACTTAACCCGCCCTTCTAGCACGATAAAATAAATTTCCGATTTAGAAAATTTAAAGGTAAATATTTCAGAAAAATATTCATACCAGTTTAGAATAAAAAAGACTTGTTAATAGTAGAATTGTGTACGTCTTCTAAATTGGTAGTTTTTTTTTGAAAACGAATTAGTTTCAAAATTGGCTATACAAAGTTTTTAAAACAATGTTATTGTCAAGTCTCTAGGTAGATATAATAAGAATATTGTTTTTAAAGTTTATGTAGGCAAAAAGAAAAGTTTTTTTATTTTTTATTTATTTTTGGAGGTACCTTTGACCTCCTCTTGGCCTTTTATCAAAAAACATTATATTATGCTACATTTTTTAATCATATTTTTCCCGTTACCTCCCCTCAAATCTGCGTTTGTATACATCGTCGAAAATAAAACCAGGTATAAGGCAAAATAAAAGACGTAAAACATAATCCTTTATTTCTAAAAAGAAACGCCTTTTATTCAAAGGACCTTGTACTCCTTTAGAGAAACTAAGCGTCTTACACTGAAAATTATTGGAAAGCACAATAACCTTGCGTGCAGATGGTTACACGTTGCAGCACTTTAAAGCATTGCAATTAAATTATTCTCAGGAAATGCAAAGGTGTTAATCGTTTCCTGGCAACAGCGACGGTATAACTTTTTATCTTTTGAGAATGTTATCTCATTGTATGATACCTAAAGAAGTAGGGGCAGTAAATAATTATGATATTTTTTTTTACGGGTATGCGCACTCGCAAGGAGATCCCTATCACGCTCGAGAAACGGCAAGTGCGAAATGTTGGTGTGTGTTGGTTTTGAAACGGTTCAGGTTGTAACCTGCAGGGAAAATTGTCACAGGGAGTTTATTCCACAGCGATGCTGTTCTCCAAAGATATGAATTCTGATATAATGAGGTTCTTGGTGCCTCTATTTTGACAATAAATTGATGGTTACCGTCTGTTTGACGTGTTCGCCTAGTAGGTGCTACTCCCGGGGGGATCATACGTGCCAACTCTTCAGAGCATTTTCCGTGATAATACCTGTAGAAGAGAGATAGATCGCCCACAGTTCTTCGATGTTCGAGACTATCCAAGCTACGGGTAAGTGCGGGGTCATTGATCAGCTTGATAGCTCGTTTCTGCACGGTGTTCAAAAGCATTAAGGTATGTTTGGGTGCCGCACTCCATATATGTGAGCAGTACTCCATAGTTGGTCGAATCTGGGCTTTGTAGAGTGTCAGCAGTTGGCCTGGTGTATACAGATGTCTTGTACGAAATAGCACCCCAAGCTATTGGGACGCCCTTTTAGCTATATCTGCCACGTGACTGTGCCAAGACATGTTGGTCTCTGCAGTGACTCCTAAGATGTTCAACTGGCTCTGCAATGCGACAGCACTTCCAGATAGCATGATGTTTGGCTCACCGGTGCTGGTCTTTTTTGAAAACAGGGCTGCTTGGGTTTTCTGCGCGTTGAACTGTACAAGGTTTTTGTTGCCCCAGTCCTCTATTATCTCCAAGTCGTTATTTATCTGTGATATTTCAGTTAGTCTAAGGTAATGGAATTCACGTGCGGAGAGACATGTGGGTGGTATGACTGAGGAGACTACATTGCCATTATCTGCAAAGCAATAAAGTGGATTTACTGTTTTATCTATGAGGTCATTTATGTAAATCAGAAAAAGTGTTGGCGAAAGGATTGCTCCCTGTGGCACACCAGCATTTATTTGGTAAGAGTTGGAGTTCCGGCCATCCAGTGCAACATAAATGGATCTATCCTTAAGGTAACTTTCAAACCAAGTGCAAAGTCTCGGCGACAATCCCGTTGCTTTGAGCTTGTTGAGCAGATTTTTATGCCAGACTTTATCAAATGCTTTAGATATATCTAAGGCAATTGTTCTTGTTTCACCTCGCAACTCAATCGCTTTTTGCCATAAGTGAGTGACGTATGTAAGTAAATCGCCAGTTGACCTATATTTTCGAAATCCGTATTGCTTGTCGTTGATAATTTTGTACTTTTCCAAGTACTTGGTTAGGTGATTGTTCACAACTCTTTCCATTACTTTTGATATCACCGGAAGTAGAGCAATTGGTCTATAGTTTAACGGATCTGTCTTTTTTCCTTTCTTTGGAATGGGTTGTACTGCGGCAGACTTCCATGATGATGGATATACTCCTTGCCTATAAGATAAATTTTGCGAAAGTTGGGGTGAGTTCGCTAGCACAATTTTTGAGTACTATCGCGGGAATGCCATCTGGACCCATTGCTTTGTTTGTATCCAACTTTTTAAGGGATTTTCGTATTTCTCTGTGACAAAAGGGTACCTCTGGCATACTGTGGGAAACCCTTTCAATGAACGGTGGAGTTTTTCCATTCGGTACTGTTAGGTTTGAGTTGGAGGAAAAGATTTTGGCCAGCATATTGGCTTTTTCCTCTGATGTTGTGGCTAAGTGAGTATTTTTATCTGTAAGTGGTGGTATGGATGACTTGGTGAAGTTTGATCCAACGGCTTTTGCAAGAGACCAAAAGGATCTAGAACTACTTGGACAATTCAGCAACCTGTTTTTTATTCTTTGATTGTATGTTTCTTTGGCGGCGTCAATAGTAATTTTGCAACTATTTCTGGCTTCTATAAATTCTGTGTGGTTTTGAGCGGTTTGTTGTCGTTTCCAAAGGTTATATGCTCTGTGTTTTTTCTGTACAGCCGTTTGATACTGGCTGTTGAATCAAGGTTTTGCATTAGCTCTGCGTTTAATTGTATGTGGGATATATGCATCCATTCCAGTTAAGATTACTTTTGTTATTTCATTAGAGCAAATAGTGGGATCAGCTGTTTTAAAGCAAACCTCTTGCCATGTAAAATCCAGGTGAAACTGTTTAAGGTCATTCCATTTTGCCGATTTATAGTGCCACATTTTACGAGGAAGTGATTGTTGGCTTGGCGGTATGAACATTTCGCACTTTGTTCTTATAAGTTTATGATCGGATGAACCAAGTGGGGGATCTACTTGAATTGTGTACAAGTCAGGATTTGTAGTTAGGAACAAGTCTAAAAGCGCTGCAAATTCACCCCTTTCTGAGATACGGTAGGTTCATCGACAAGCTGCGTTAGACCACAACTTATGGCAAAAGCTTCTGCTTCCCTGCCTTCATTATGTTTTGTTGTGGTGTTTTAGCCAGGGTATATTGTGGACGTTGAAATCACCTAAAAAAACAATTTCCGCATGTGGATAGTTAGACTGTATACTATCACAGTTTTCGGATAATGTCGCAAAAAAGTTTTGATACTCGGTGTTACTTGGCGGTCGGTAGAGGCAGCAAATGAACTTGGTCGATGACTTTGAGGTGAATTTCAGCCATATGATATCGAGGTTCGCTGGTTCTAGCTTCTCCTCTCGATGACATGAAAGGTCATTTTTAATGTACACACAGATCCCAAAATTATGTCGAAATCGGTGGTGTAGGTCATAGCCGGGATAAAGATAGTTCACAATAGGTGTTGCAGAACTGATTTTAGTTTCAGTGAGAACAAGGATGTCAGTTCTTTGTTCTTCAAGATGTTGGTGAACTGAATTCATGTTGGTACTTAATCCTCTTATATTGCTAAAATCAATTCTGAGTTGAGTTTTTTGTTTTCTTTTAGTATCTTTGCATGAAGGACCCCCAGGATCACCCGACGCCCGGAGATCCGAGTGGTCGGGTATTTTACCTCCGGAATATTTTGATCCTGGAGGAGCCATCATGCTATCTGTTACTCATTGTTGGAACCGGACTGCCAGCGCAGTAGGGGAACGTGGTGATACCACTTAGCGCTACTCAGTTCTGGCAAGGTGGTATCTCACCGGTCGACGCCCAATGAGTAAAAAGCGTCTACCACCTAACAATATTGAATTGCAATTAAATTATTCTATGGAAATTTAAAGGTGGTTATAGTTTCCTGGCAGCAGCAAGGAATATTTCAGCTGCTTATCTTGTGAAAAACATTATTATATGGTATGATAGCTAAACAGGTTTTTGCAGTAAATATGTAATTTTAGTGCAAATTAATTAAGAGCGTCCGATAAAGTTTAAAAAAATACTGCATGCTTCTTGGAGAGGGACTTTTATGCAGGTATCTTATCTGGATTACATAAACAACTTGCCTTAAGCCTAGTTTCCACCTATGCGTGCCCACCCTGATTCCAAAAACGCATCACGTGACGGGACATGGATTCGCACCTGTTTTAAATGAAGCGTCACCTGATGCGTTTTTTGAGTCAGGGTGGGCATACATAGGTCGAAACCGAGTATTAGGAAAAAAGTCAAACGACACCTGTTATCGTTAGTGGCAGGGTGTTTATAAGTAAATACGTAGGATTAGACCAAGGTCTGTAGAGTATTGGTTGCCTGGTAACTCTAAGGTCGAGACGGGGTGAGAGGTGACAGCGCGTCATTTGGAATGCAGCGATTTGATTAGAGCGCTAGGTTTACATTGTTTTTAAGTATTTTTAATCTTCGATGCTTTATTTTTTACATTTGTGGTGTTTTTTCGGAGTATATTTATTTAAAAACTGTAAATACTTGTTCTAGTTTACTTATACTTTCTACTTGTAGTTATTTTAAAGGATTTAAGAAGCTAAAAGCTTCCCAAGTCATGGTGCATTTGGGATATGTTGTACAAAATAAGTTTTAGATTTGAGTTAGTTGCTGTATTATATGAATATTGTTATTAGAGACATTTTAAGAAAAATAGCAAAAGAAACTTGAATATTTCCTACTATATTAAAAGCTTTTTATTTAAATGGGCACTCCGGGTGACGTCATTTCCCACATACAACAACTGGCTCTAATTGGTCAGAAAGTTACCAGGTAACCTATCCTCTACAGACCTTGGGATTAGACGATCCAATACGATATTTTGAAGTATCGATAATTTTGCCTGCCATACCCGATATTTTGGATCGATATTTTCCTTTCCGATATTTTTCAGTATTGACCCAACAGTACGGAAACCAGGAAGGTGGAGCCTATGGTTATTTTTCAGCAGATATTTCTTCTCCTTCGCAATCTCTCTAGTTTTAAAAATGATGTATTCTTGAAGCTAGGGAGTAGCAGGGAGTGAGAGAATAGGAAAGCAGTGTTGCCAAATCTCAGTAAAGATATCTGACAAATCAAAAGACACTGGTTTATAGTAAAGCATTTAAAATTAGCCATATACAAATAATAAAACAAGTAGTCAAACCGGTCAGAACACTTACGGTATT
Source organism: Aspidapion aeneum (assembly GCA_963576565.1). Lineage (NCBI taxonomy): Eukaryota > Metazoa > Arthropoda > Insecta > Coleoptera > Brentidae > Aspidapion > Aspidapion aeneum. The sequence continues at coordinate 23,640,531 of OY755043.1, forward strand.
AAGCTTTGGAGAAGTACTAAAAATCAAACGCTGACATAATTCAAAAATTCTAAAGCAAAGTACTAAGAAACATGGTGAATGCTTTGTCTCCAGCTTTTTCATTACTACTACTATGTCGGTTTAGAACGTTTTTCTACGTTGTCCGACGCCTATTCTCCACCTCCTTCGATCCTGACAGTCATCTTCCGTCAGGTTTTTTTGACTCATTGATTTTTGGATTGACTGTTGCCATTCCAGTTTAGGACGCCCCCTTTTTACCTGCGCCCTATTGGTTGCCATTCTAGGACCTGCTTTGGTAATCTTTCGTCGCTCATCCGTTGTAAATGGCCGTACCATATCAGTTGCCTTTTAGTGATGTCATCCGTTATGCTTCCCTCGATTCCCATTCTTTCTTTTATGATCTCATTTCTTATATGATCTGTTCTAGATATTCTCATTGATCTTCTTATTGCATCCATTTCGACACTTTCCATTTTTGCTTTGTATTTTTCTGTTACGCGACAAGTCTCTATTCCATACAACAGCGTGCTTTTCACCATTGTTTCACATATGTTAAATTTTACATTCTTTTTTATCTCTCTGCTCCATAAAATACTGTTAAGACAACCAATAACCTTTTTTGCTTTTACTATTTTTATTTCCAGTTCTTTACAGTCTGTTCCCGTCTTATCAAATGTGACACCCAAGTATACATACTCATTACATGGAGATATTGTTTGTCCATTTTCTAGTTCTAATTCACTTGATTCGTTTCCAATACATAAGTATTGTGTCTTGTCCACGTTCACTATTAACCCCCACTTTTGGTATTCTTCCGTTAACTTTCTCATCATATACTCCATGTCTTCTTTATCATTAGCTACAATTACTTGGTCGTCAGCAAACTGTAGTGTGTATATGGTAAATCGGTCGTTAAGTTGTATTCCCATGCCGTGTACTTTGCGTTTCCAGTTTTTTAGAGCTACTGCGATATATATTTTAAAAAGAGTTGGAGAGATACAACATCCCTGTCTTAAGCCTTTCGTTACCAGGAATTCTTTTGAAAGTCGATTTCCAATTTTAATTTTAGATTTTGACCCTTTGTATATTTCTTTTATCGCTTTTATGTATGTATGATTGATATTAGTCTGCTCTAACACTGTCCATAATTTTTCTACTACTTCTAAGGTAACATGAATCTCTATATTTCTGGCGCTCCTTTTCTCAATTACTTGTTTAAGACAAAAAACATTATCACTACAAGATCTGCACGAAACCCACTTTGCTCTTCTTCTTCTTGTTTATGAAAATCATTCTCCATTAGATCTCTAAGAATCCTACGGTACAATCTACTTAGAGTACCGGTTACTGAAATTCCTTTGTAATTGTTGCAATCCAGCTTGTTTCCTTTTTTATGTATTGGGGATATGAATGCAATTTTCCAATCATCAGGTACTGGATTTCCGTTTATGCATTGATTGATAATATATGTGAGATTTTCGAGTAGTTTCTCCCCCTCCGCTAGCTTTTCCGGATTTAAGCTTTTTAATACTATTCCTTATCATTTCTTTTTCGATGATTACTTCCTCTCCATGTACTTCTATGTTTTGTGCTTTTTCATTAAAAATTAAAAATAAAAACTGTGGACGAAACAGCTAAATCAAAATATTTGCAAACATTTATGAGAATGGCTACATAAACATCCAAGCAAGCAATTACAACTCTTAAAATATTAGCGAAGAGAAAGACTCAAACGACTTCATCCATTTAAAAGTGGATAAGTCACGTTTGTGAATTAACTAACACAAATCAGATTACAATTACAATAGAGACTTATTGGAATAAAACCTGACTTTATTCTAGACTCGACTTTATTCTGACACATTTGCACTGAAAACTAACAGCTGACCTCTCAAAATTGACATATCAAAGCCAAATTTAATAATACAGTCGCTAACTTCCATTTAATAAATACCGACACTTATAAATCCGGTTTTTAAATACACAAAGGCCGAATTTTGAAGCAGAGCAGCTGCTTTTTATATGTAAATATGTCACTATAGGGTCGATTTTAAAATTAGGTCAGGTTTTATTCCAATAAGTCTCTAATAATCATTGTTACATTAGTAAATAAGTTTTGATTTTTGGATAGATAAAAACAAGCGGAGGTAGGAGAACTAAAGTGTTATCATTTAGTTCTTGCACACGTGCAATAGCATATAGTAAGCATTTCTCAGTGATTTTGATCACAATAATACAAATTAACTTTAAAAATAAAGAAACACCAAGTAAAAGTTTTTTTTGTAATTTTTTGAAATTTAGTCCTTGCAGTCATATGATTTCCGTTAAAAACAGTCTCAAATTGTAGTACCACCTCAAAGGGGTTCTAAGTTCGAAAAACTATAAATATAATCCATTATCAATAAAAGAAATTATATATAAAAAACATTCAAAGCCAAATAATACATAAATAACTTTAAACTGTCTCTTTAGATGCATTATCGTAATAAATATCTATTTAAATACAGTAAAAATCGCAAGATATATAGGAATCCTTTAGACATCTACCAAAACAATTGAAAATCGGTTTAATCATCGCTAACTTATCCAAATAATTAACATGTAACATATAGCGGCCAGCTGAGGCTGACTTACTCCGTTTCTATTGGATATCTCCTAGTGACGCTTGGAGGTTTAAATACGGTTACCATTTTTAAACCAAAATATTATATATTTTTTATTAATTTTTAAGTTTTGTGTGGATAAATCCAAAAAAAAAGAGTGGGTTAGACCCTGTAGTAAATCTTGGTGTGAATGTTTTAAAAAAATAAGAGGGATCTTTCCTAAAAAACATTGTCAAAGAGCCTTGTAATAAACACTATAAAACCTAAAACCTGACTTGTTACTTAGTGCAAATGGCCTTGAACCTCATATAACGAAAATTCGCGTATTTTCGTTAATCAAATCTCTATACATCATATTAGCGATAAATATTATTAATGATACATAGTAATCCACTATTCATAAATATACGTGTGTTAGTAATCTTACTGTCTAAATAATAATCGAAAAATTAATTACGATCAGTGGCGGTTCCTCCATAAGTGCACATGCCGTCCCAAATTTTACACTTAATTAAAATATATATTAAAATTTGATCATCACTCCAAAAGGAATTCACCAAAGACTTAAATACTAACTAAAAATTAATACTCGGTATGTATGTGTTTGTATTCGTGTTCAAACGACCATCCGGTAGATACGTAGACCGGCTGCTGCCGCGCTTAATTGGATCAAAATTCTGTGCACCGTAGATGTTATGTCGCATTCTAATTACAAAATTTAAAAAAAAGATGTCCCTATATAATTTTACAGTACACAGAATCTGGGCCTTACTTCGATTAGTGCTCTTGTGAATCAATTGAGGCGATCGATGCAGCTCGCACCCCCGTGATGCAACCCGTGTCTACTGTTACCGTTGGCTGCTAAAGGTGCGTATATGTTTATATATATATATATATATATATATATATATATATATATATATATATATATATATTTATCGGTTTCACAACGTTCTACGTCTTCCGATACCCAATCTCCACTCGTTTCTGTTTGCCCATAATTCATCATCTAGGCCTCTTATTCTTATTTCACTGTCTATTCCTTCTCTCCAGCTTCTCCTTGGCCGTCCTCGTTTTCTTCGGCCAGTTGGTTTCCATTGTAGTATTTGTTTAGGTAGTCTTTCATCATTCATTCTTTGTACATGTCCGTACCACACCAGTTGTTTTGTTCTTATATCATCCACTAAAGTACGTTCACCCACTGTCATAATTTCTCTCATTCTTTGATTTGTAACTCTTTCTCTTTTTGATTTCCCTGCTGCTCTTCTCCAATAGTCCATCTCCGTAGCGGAAAGCATTTTTTCTGTTCTATCCTTGATTGGCCATACTTCTGAGCCGTATGTAATAATACTTTTTACAATGGTGTTATATATAAGCTTTTTGTTATGTTTTGATATACTTTGGTCCGAAATTATTCCATTTAATAAAGTTATTGCTTTTCTTCCTTGTACGTTTCGATCTTTTATAGCTTTGTCTAGTGTTCCGTCAGCTGTAATTTTTAGACCTAAGTATTTATACTCATCACAGGAGTGAATTCGCTGCCCGGTATTTAAGATTAGATCCTATTTCATTCCACCGATACACATATACTCTGTCTTATTGAGATTAACCTCTAGTCCCCACTTATTGTACTCTTCTATTAGTTTTCGCGTCATATATTCGAGGTCGTCATAATCCTGAGCCACTACTATCTGATCATCGGCGAAACATAAAGTATACAAGGTGGTTTCGTCCAACGGAATTCCCATGTTTTGGCATTTTCTCTTCCATACTTTAAGGACTTGTTCCAAGTATATCTTGAAGAGCGTAGGCGAGATACAGCAACCTTGTTTAAGACCTTTATTTACTTGAAAGCCTTTGGTTAGTTTTGCTTTTATTTTAACTTTTGCCTTACTATTGCGGTATAACTCTTTGATGGCCTTAATTAGTTGTACGCTTATGTTTGTGTTTTCCAACGCTTTCCAAAGTAGATTTAGTGGTATACTATCATATGCCTTCTGCAAATCCACGTAAAGCAGATGCAGCTCTTGTCCGTATGCCATTTTCTTTTCAATAACTTGGGTTATACAAAAGAGATGATCTGAAGTCGATCTACCCGCCCTGAAACCAGCTTGTTCTTCTGCCTCCATGTCTTTATATTTGCTCTCTACTTTATTTCTTATTATTTTACCGTATATTCTGCTTAGCGTACTAGTCACAGATATACCTCTATAATTGTCACATATATCTTTCCTTCCTTTTTTGTGTATTGTGGATATATATGACGTTTTCCACTCAGTTGGGACTACAGTTCCATTTAAATATTTTTGGAAAAGATTCCGTAATCTCCAAAACAGTTCTTCAGTGCCATATTTAATAAGTTCGGCTGGGATATTTCCGGGTCCGGCAGATTTACCGCTTTTTAAGGTTGTGCACACGTTTTTGACCTCAGAGATTGTGAGGGGTACTGGAGATCCCATCGTTCTAATTATATTGTCTCTTGCGTCTTCCTTGAATTTTGCTCTATCTTCAGTTAATAGTTTTTTAAAATGCTCATCCCATTCTTTGTCTGGTATTGGTGAAATGATATCTCTGCATGTTTCTTTTTTAATCGATCTTATAGTTTTCCAGCTTTCGGTACTTCTCCTACCTCCTAAGTAAGAATCTATTTTCTGGCACTTTTGCGTCCACGAATGATTTTTCTTATCACTGATCATTCTTCTCACCTTTGATTGCGCGATTTTGTATTCTTGTCTGCTTCTATCTGTCTTTTGGGATAAGTAGGTGTGATATAATTTCCTTTTTTCCTCTATTTCTCTCTCAATCTCAGCATCCCACCAGTATGGTTTTCTTCTTTTAGAAGTTTCTTCCACTAATCCTAGTGCTTCTTTTGCAGCTTGGTGGATGCTTAATGTAATACATTCGTATTCCTCATCTGGGGTTTCACCTGAACTTGTATTAAGTTTTTCGTTCAGTCTCTTTTTGTATAAGTTTTTTACGCTGTCATGTTCTAGGCTTAGTAGATTATATTTACAGTGATCAATTTCTTCAATCACTGTATCATCAAGATGTTGTTGATGCAGGCTTCGGCCTTGATAAGGAAAGAGAATTTTGGAGCGTATATGTTTATGTGCACCTTAAATTAATGCACTGAGACAACTTGGCGTTATCGGTCGGGCCGCACTGTTTTGATTTCGACGATTTCGTGATTACGATAATGGCGGAAGTTTCTATTTCTGATAGCATTAGCGTGCTAGAAGCAATGATTACGATGCCTATGACAACTGCAGAAGCAGAACGTTGTTTCTCTACCCTAAAGAAAATTAAAACTTTCCTTAGAAGCAAATGGGTGAGAATAGATTAACTGCTCTTGCAATGTTATCTATTGAGAAAAAATGATTCAAGATATTCCAAAGTTCAATAAATTCGTTATTAAAGAATGTATTTCAAAAAAAGGACAGACGCCTTCATTTTGAATACAAAACATGTGAAATATAAAAACTAGGTATGATACATTTATTATTTATTTATAAAAACAATAACAATAGAGTTTGCTGACACACTACAGTTTGCTGACGACCAAGTAATTGTAGCTAATGATAAAGAAGACATGGAGTATATGATGAGAAAGTTAACGGAAGAATACCAAAAGTGGGGGTTAACAGTGAACGTCGACAAGATACAGTACTTATGTATTGGAAACGAATCAAGTGAATTAGAACTAGAAAATGGACAAACAATATCTCCATGTAATGAGTATGTATACTTGGGTGTCACATTTGATAAGACAGGAACAGACTGTAAAGAACTAGAAAAAAGAATAGTAAAAGCAAAAAAGGTTATTGGTTGTCTTAACAGTATTTTATGGAGCAGAGAGATAAAAAAGAATGTAAAATTTAACATATATGAAACAATGGTAAAAAGCACGCTGTTGTATGGAATAGAGACGAGTAACAGAAAAATACAAAGCAAAAATGGAAAGTGTCGAAATGGATGCAATAAGAAGATCAATGAGAATATCTAGAATAGATCACATAAGAAATGAGATCATAAAAGAAAGAATGGGAATCGAGGGAAGCATAACGGATGACATCACTAAAAGGCAACTGATATGGTACGGCCATGTACAACGGATAAGCGACGAAAGATTACCAAAGCAGGTCCTAGAATGGCAACCAATAGGGCGCAGAAAAAGAGGGCGTCCTAAACTGGAATGGCAACAGTCAATCCAAAAATCAATGAGTCAAAAAAACCTGACGGAAGATGACTGTCAGGATCGAAAGAGGTGGAGAATAGGCGTCGGACAACGTAGAAAAACGTTCTAAACCGACATAGTAGTAGTAGTATAACAATAGATAACTAATATCTTACTAAATATCTAATTATTTATTTATTTTTCGTCTGCGCCGCAATTTGTTTTTGGGTGTCCACCCCCACGCCACGCGCCGCCACTGACTACAAGAAGGTTTTTGATAAGATTGCTTACTATCAAAAATTAACAAAATAAAATTCGGATGTGTAAATAGTTGTTATGGGTGGAAAGAAGAAACTATCATAACATTTGACTACTTTGACGTATGATTATAGCTTATTCTGTATCCTTGCATAATTCTAAAATCTAAGCAAGTTTTTCTAGATATCTGTTTCGGTATTTATTCAGAAAAAATATTGAAACAAATATTGCTTAGATTTCACAATTATTCAAGTAAATCAAATCATTTTGCTTATCGTGGGCCACACTGTATATTTTCATGGGCGCACCCAGGGGCGGGGCCTGGGAACCCGGAGACCCCCCTCCCCAAGCCCAAGATTTTTTTAGATATTTTGCACATATTTCATGTATAAAAAGATAAAATAGCATAAAAAACGACATCATGAGTCTTCGGAGCCCCCCCCCCCCTCCCAGAGGTCTCGCCACCCCCAAAACACATTATTGGGGCGCCACGGATATTTGTCATAATCATTCATAGTCATAACTCCGCCTCTAATCAAAAATATTTCGCATAAATTACTAAGATTAAACTTGAGGGCCTGGAAAGAAAGATATTGGAAAACCAAAAGCTTTTCTTCCAAGAATTTCATTAACACGTTTCGGGTTGTGCCTGGCAGAGCTGCTATTAAATTGGCCATTCTTGATTGACGAATAGGTTTTTAATTCAATGAACTCTTCTTTTCCAAGGCTAACTATCAGTAAATTGATAAAGGGTATTTAGTTTGAATTCTCCGGCTGAACCTTTAGATGTTCTTTAAATGTAAGGCGAGTTTTTCTCCATAGTTAATTAACTGTTATTGCTGGAAGGCAATGCATTAGATATAAGGTTTTTTCACTCTTTAGTTCTATCCATCATTTAATTTCTATACATTCGATATTTAAACGACGTCAAAAAGCGTCAGAAGCGTTCAATTGTTTTGCCATTTATATTATTTTGTTTGTCAGTGACTGGTGATTGGTGATACGTTTTTCTTATCCAGTTAAGGCTTTACTAGGTAACTGAATTTGATTATATTCCAATCTTTAAGCATCACGAAAAGTCAAACATCTGCAAAATAGAATTTACTCGGTACGTAGAATTAGAAAAGACAAGGTAGCATTTTCTGCGCAACGTGCTCTCTTCACAAAAAATAATAATATTCCCTCATATTGCTTTGTGTCACGGACAATCCAGTTTAGTATATTTATTATTATATAAAGATCACTTGTTTCATTTTCAGTGTCTTTAAAAACGTAAAGTAGTTGGTCAAAATCCAGAAAAGCTATCGTAAAATTATGCAATCTAATTAATACCTCCTTTGGGCTTAGGTATGTACCTAAGCCGTGGAAAGCGATTCCATGACTTATCTTATAAGCCAATATCTTTGCTGCCAATTTTATCCTTGGTCTACGAAAAAATATTGCTTAAAAGAATAAAACCAATCATAGAAAGACAAGAAATTATTTTATCTCATTAATTTGGGTTTTGAGACAACCATTCCACAATAGTACACAGAATTACTAACATAATAGAGTCTGCAGTCTTTCTAGATGTAGCACAAGCATTGGACATAGTGTAGCGTAAAGGATTCAATGTTAAACTAGAACCTTTTCTGTCAAGAATATATTCTGATATTTTGGATCATCCATATCTGATAGACACTGCTTTAGATTTAAACAGGATGATTTATATATTAGGAGAAATTAAAGCAGGAGTGCCTCAGGGTAGCGTACTGGGCCCTTATTTATATTTATTATTCACTTGCGTTATCCCAACGCCAGGATATATACTCGCTACGCATTTGTGTGCGGAAAACCGAACCTATTGTCGTTTCTTTAATAGCGTCTGTCAATTAATGGTAATAGACCTGTCAAACTGTAATTCGAACATTTTTTTTTTCAGTAACGTTTCAACAATCAAGTATTCACGCGATCCGTAGTTTCTCGGCAAGCTTTCCGGCCCGGCGAGGATCTATGGCAACAGCGCTTACTCTGGGAAACGACGGCAACAGTGTCGCGAAAGGCCACATGACCATGCAGTCGCAGAAAACTCAGGAAAAACGATCAACCAACTCGAGTACGCCCGATGCTGACGAGCGTGTGCCAAAAAGGAGGCTGGTACGCAGTAACACGACTGATAACTCTAAAACTAGGTAAACAAAAATTAACAAAAATAGATGTCAATGTCAATTACACAATTCAAATGACATAGTATAGTCCTTTCCATAGGCAGTTACACTTTTGTGACATTTCCAACCTGTTTATTTATCATATGCATACTGACAGCAACAAAAAAAAACTGAAAAATGGCATCTCAGTTGTTTTTATGTGTGCGTTTTTTTTTGTCAACCAGAGACAATGACAGTTTTACGTCTATTTTTAAAAATATTTTGGGTTAGGAAAGTGTAACTACACATTGCAAGGACTATATGAGTAAGTAGAAAAAATTGTGAATTAAAAAAATTACAAATTTGACGTTGTGGGATGATTTTTTGATTTACGAAGGCTGTCTTTTAAGTTTTCATATAGGAACATAGAGGGCGACACTGATCGAATGGCGTTACTAAAACATAACCTCAATCTTTACCTAACTTTAATTCAAAACGTTAGTGCGAAACATATTTTTATGGCTACAGTGAATTTTTAAGTTAACATGATGAAAAATATGAGAGAACCAGAACTTCTTTTTTACCCGATTAGCCACGAAAATTATTTGATTTTTAAATTCACGGGTACTAAATTTCACGTTTGTCGAAAAATGGAATAAACCGAGAACATTTTCGGGCTATTAGACTTTTTTACAACTTTCGAAGGAAATTATCTTAAAAATAATGCCTTGCCGAGTTGATTTCTGTTTTCGGCATGGAGAATTCAAGCGTGGAACCCAACAAAACGTCGAATTGTTGGACCATCCTCCATACAATCCCGACCTAAGCTCAAACGATTTCCATACTTTTCCGAAAATCAAGAATGGACTGCGTGATCAAAGATTTCAGTCGCCAGAGGAAGCAGTTGACGCCTTCAATAATGGAATTTTGACAGTACCAACAAACGAGTGGAATTACAGCTTTGACAACTGGTTTGAATGCATGAAGATGTACATTAATTTTCGTGGAGAAACACTAAAGTCTTTAAAAGTTATCTACAGTTTTATTCCAGCTGTATATGCAAAACTCAAAAGACAACAAAAGTGAAATTTAGTACCCGTGAATTTAAAAATCCAACAAGTTTCGTGGCTAATCGGATAAAAAGGAGTTTTTGTTTCTCTCATATTTTTCCCTGAGTAGCTTGGAAGCTTAACCTCACGGGGGTCCAAGATCTAATGGACACCTAATAAGTGTTGACAGTTAACTGTTTCGTCTTTATGGGACTCCTCAGAACACTGCTTGGTCAATGTGACACTCTTACAAAGTTAATTAGACGGTTTTCTCTCTAATCCTATGTAAATACCTCCTTAACCTTAGCCACGAAAATTGTTTGATTTTTAAATTCACGGGTACTAAGTTTCGCGTTTGTTAATATTAATTGGCTTAAAAATTCCGCTGATTGACCCTCACGTGTCTGATGGCGAATAAAAACGCGTTGATCTGGACTGAAAGGCAGAAGAGCTGTCTTAGGTCACGGATGGTTTGTTTTTTTTATTTGTAATCAATCTTTTCATTGATCGATATGTATAGCAGTTTATTTTCGCCTGCTCTTGTTCTAGTTTCTCTCGTATCTCGGTAGATGGCGCTTCTTGCGAGAGTTTTCTCACTATTTAAATAGGATTAGAGACAAAACCGTCTAATTAACTTTGCAAGAGTGTCACATTGACCAAGCAGTGTTCTGAGGAGTCCCATAAGGACGAAACAGTTAACTGTCAACACTTAGTAGGTGTCCATTAGATCTTGGACCCCCGTGAGATAAAGCTTTCAAGCTACCCACGAAAAAATATGAGAGACACAAAAACTCCTTTTTACCCGATTAGCCACGAAACTTGTTTGAATTTTAAAAGACAACCCTTGTATTTGAGATCTTCCCTTTTACTCCTACGATAAACCTGCCATGCAAAAAAGATTCACGACCAATAAATAAAATTAAAATGACACGCAATCTGGAAAGTAGAAGGTGTCGCGTCTGGTGTTCAATTTTCCTATTTTTCAAGGAAACGAACAATAGAATCGAATTTTGACCCAATTTAAGTGACTTTGTCACATGCGAGTTTATTATAATCGCATAATGCAGCAGTGGCGGACCTAAGATTGTTGGAGACCGAGGCGAACCCGAGAATACTTGTATTACACGCAGCACAACAATTTTTTTGTCATTATACATTTTGAACTATACCGTCTATTTTAATGGGACAAACTGCGCTTAGCACAGACTTAATCAAAGTTTTAACTTAATATATTTTCTTGTCTGTTATCTTAAAATCCAAGATGGCGGGCGAAATTAAATTGTACCCTTTAAAGATGCTAGTTTATTCTTGGTTGCGAACATGATTTAATTATTTTTTTAAATCATTAAAAAAGCTGCGTTCTTGCCACGAACAACAAGGTACGAGTCAGCAAAATCGGTTGAGTGGTTTTAAATAAAAATATTTTTGTTTCAACCATTGTTTTGCATATTATACGATTGCCTTGTCTGCATTTATTTCGTTATAAATTCATTACTACTGAACCAATTTTAATGAAATAAAATACGTTCTGGTAAGAATTGATTGCTTTTTATACATCATGATCAAAGTTTATCGCTATCTAAAAGTTTAAGACGGCGGACAGAATCATACTTGATTCTTCAAAATGGCCTGTTTATTCCTATTTTCCGAACATGTTTTAGCTTTTTTTTAATTTATAGAAAAGCACTACTTTTCCGTCACATAACAAGGTACAAATGAGTAAAATCGGTTAGGTGGTTCTCTCTTTTTGTTTCAGCCATTGTTTACCGAATATACGATTGCATTGTTAATCCTGTCTGCAATAATTTCCTTATAAATTCATCATTCATTCAATTACTGAACCGATTTTAGTGAAATTTGCCGACATCTTACAATTTATATTATATGTCGGACAAAATCATACTTGGTTCTTCAAAATGGCGTGTTTATTCTTATTTTCCGAAAATGGTTATTTTTTTTTTAATTTATAGAAAAGCACTACTTATTATTACCTAAAAATACTACAAAATAATATTTTTAAAAAAACTTCGGAAAATAAGAATAAACACGTCATTTTGAAGAATCAAGTATAATTCTGTCCGACATCTTACATTCTAAGATGGCGGCAAATTTCGATTATAATCTTTAAATAGCAATCAATTCTCACCATGATTTTTTTTACTTCACGTTAATCGATTTAGTAATAACAAATTTATAAGAAAATGAATGCAGACAGGATTAGCAATGCAATCGTATAATCTGTAAAACGATGGTTTAAACAAAAATTGATTTTTTTAGAACCATCAACCCGATTTTACTAATTTGTACCTCGTTGTGTGGAGGAGTAGTGCTTTCTATAAGCTTAAAACAAAAACTAAAACCTTTTCGGAAAATAAAAATAAACATGTCATTTTGTAGCAACAAACAAGTATGAAACTATCCGCCATCTTAAACTTTAAGATGGAGATAAAGTTAGATCATGATCTTTAAAAAGCAATCAATTCTCACCAGTATGTTTTTTATTTCAATAAAATCGGTTCAGTAGTAATGAATTTATAAGGAAATAAATTAGGGAAAAATACAACATTTTTTTATGACATCCAAGGAATAAGTAAGAGAAGGCCGATGTGCGTGCCTAGTTTCATTACTCACTCTAGCTTAAACCGTTCAGAATTGAACAAATATTTTGACACCCTACCCATACTTCTTTTCTGAAATAATTTTGGGTCTGTTAACAGGTCAGGAAGTGTTGGTGGGATCATTAATAATCGATTAGAACAGGTGTTGTAGAATCTTAATCAAAACGCCCACAAAAGACGCTATGGACTTAGACTATTTTTTTTTGGAATCAAAATGCTCAAGGATGACAGCTTGTCATCACTCGGATTTCAAAACCAGTGTCAAAAGTCTTAAAGATATCAAATCTGTTTTTAAAAAAACTTTAACAAAATTTTCGATTTGATACATGATAAAATCCTTTATCGGGCAAGCAGTTTTACAGTTTTACAAGCAGACATACACACAGACAGACAGACAGCGTGACAAAAAAGTTTCAAACTCATCTGAAACGCAAACATATATAAAAAATCTTGAAATCGGAGCAACTTTTTTTTTCTCGGAAAAATTAGGATCACCATAGCTCACACTACTATAGTATAGTAGTGTGAGCTAAAAATTACCTGTATATTGCAACAACCTATAATATGTACACTCTGGCTTCGGCGCTTGGGTGGCCGCCCTTTGTTGCCATATCCGACACTGAAAGTAGGTACAGACAGGCGAAAAGAATTAGGTAACTGGGACGGGAAATTCATAGTTTTGTTCAATGTAAAAGACCTTCTGTTCGCTTCACATGAAAAGCTATTGATAAAATGTGATTTATTTAAATTTTCCTTGCCGAAATTATAATTGGACATGAAAACAAGGGAACTTCAGTAACTAAAGAATGTTATAGCCTCGTCCGTATTATTTGCAGAGTTTCGCAAAAATACAACAAAAAAAATCTTGAATTTTAGAGCTTCAATAGAATTATGTATGTTATGAAAAAAATATTTTTTTTAGTTAGTTAAAAATCCTATAACTTAAAAACAGATGAGTGTGGATCGAATGTTATATAAACTCTTTTATCAGAAATAACATCCTTATGGGACACCCTGTATATATACAAATTTTGAAACATTTTTAGAATTTTAAAAATATGTATTTGTAATTTTTTTATTGAAATTGATTTATAAAAATTATCAAAATATTTTGATCTTTTATTATTTGTAAACTATTTTAATATTTTTAAAAATTTTCGTGATTATAATATAATTTTATTTAAAAATGATTCACGTCTAGGTTCATTATTATCTTAATAGCACAAATGAGCCATAATACTAGTATTATTGGTAGGTCGTAGGCATAGAGTAAGATATTTTTTCTTACCCTAAGTTCGTGGGTAATATTTACACCGGCACATAAAATAACAAAGTGATCTGTATATTTGATCAAACCTATTTATCCGGGGTCTTTATAATATAAAAACGTTGCAAATTTTCGCGCAGACACAAAAAAATGCAAAAACCGCTAAAAAATATAGATTTTTTTTTTATGATGTCAACGTTGCTTTATAAAGAAGTTCTCTAAAGTAAATTGATTTATTTGATGACTTTAAAAATGTACCATTTTCACAACTTCACCGTGTAATATTGCAATATCTTAATAAAGTTTTTGCAATTTATTCGAAATTTTGAGGGTGTACGGACAAAACAAACCCCGTATTTCGATTCGGTGCATCGAGATGTAGAGGACAACTTTTTTGTGTTTTATTTGCTGAAGTTATTATTGTTTAAGTTTTTTCTCTATGCGATTTCTTCCTGGAGTGCTTTTCTGATACAGCAAATCAACAGGAATCCGCTCTTCTACGAGGGTGGATCAAATATAAACAAGCTTTTTGAAATTACTAACGGAAAAGTCATGATACAACAAGACTGTTTTGTTGTATCATGCGGAAAAGTCATTCAAGATGAAGGTGGCCGTTATAATTTTGGAGTAGGGATATTCAGCAGCATGTAGGCGGCTGGTAGTGTCGCGATGCTCATTTGGCCAGGAGCAATCGCAATGAGCGAGAAGAAGGTACACAGCAGTGTTGCGCAAAGAATAATCATAAAATTTCTGGCACGCGAAAACATGAAACCTGCTGAAATTCGATGCAGATTACAAGCACAGTTCGGAAATAAGACGCTTTCGTGGGTGCCTGTAAAAACTTGGTGCAAACGACGGCCGTGCGCATGTCGACAACGTGAGTCATCCACGTCGTCCGCGCACCATCATTTCTGCAGGCAAAGTTTTAGCGACCGTTTTCTGGGACTGGAGAGGAGTTTTGTTGGTCGATTTTTTGCATGAGCGAATAACAATAAACGCGGCTTACTACTGCAACTTACTCGACCAGGTAAAGCTTGATTATCGCCAAAAGAGGAGAGCACACCCGATCCAAGACGTGTTGCTCCTGCATGACAACGCTAGACCTGATACGGCAGCTTTAACATAGGCCAAAATCAATGAAATGCACTGGACTGTGCTGGAATACCCTCTATACAGTCCAGATTTGTCACCTTGCGATTTTCATATGTTTGGCCCACTCAAAGATTCAGTGGGAGGCGAGGAATTTCAGACCAATAAAGAGGTGGAGGCATTCGTGCGCAACTGGTTAGATACCCGCCCAGCTCCCTTTTATAAAAATGGGATTAAGAAACTGTCAAACCGTTGGGAAAAGTGTATTAACAGAAAAGGGGGATGTGTAGAAAAGTAGAAAAAATTTCTGTTTTGTGTCATGTTTCTAAATAACTAGTTTATAAACAAAGGCTTGTTTATATTTGATCCACCCTTGTACTTAAATATTTTTCGGGTTCCAGGGGGGTAATTACTCCCTTTACCAATTTCTGAAAGGCAATTTTTTTCTCAGTTTAGATAAACCTGATGATGTACAAATTGAGAAGCAAAAACCGAAAACCGCAGTAGAAAATATGAAAATTTCAGTAGAAATTCAATCAAAAAGCAATAAAGACCTAAAAAGAACCGCTTCCGACAATGTGGATGTCCAAGAAGTACAAGAAAAACTGTCGAAAACGCCGAGCATAGAAGAGGTACTATGTACAGGGTCTATCATTATATTTTCTGCCACCCTTTTAGAGCATTAATATTTGATATAGGAATCTAAAACAAATTATGTTCGAATTCGCGAAATTTTTACTTTTAATTTACTTTATTCCTGATGCTTACCATATTTGACAGGCGCTCAATTTTATAGTTTTTGTAAATAGGATGCTCCTTATATTATTTAATTACTAAATTAGGCTTGGAACATACTTTCCAAAAAATACCCAATATGTCGTAGGTTAGAGCCATAGTTTCTGCGATATTAGCAATTATTTTTTTAAATGATAAAAAGATAACAGTACCGCTCTTGTGTTAATTTTGGTATCCTTATTCCAAATTATGTTAGTCCCCATGTATCAACAGTGACAATGACATGATATGACACGACATATAAACTTTGTAATGAATTGTTCGTTTCGTTTCTTCTCCTTTAACAATATAAACTTTGTTGTCGTTACTGGTTGTCATTTTGAGTGTAATTTACAAAAAAAAATATTTCTCATTGTCACTGTTAATACATAGGGACTAACATAGTATGGAATAAGAACACTGAAATGAACACAAAAGAGGTACTGTTACTTTTTTATCATTTAAAAAATTATCGCTAATATCTCAAAAACTATGGATCAAAACTGACATTTTTTGTAAAGTATATTCCCAGCCTAATTCTATTCAATTTACAAAAACTATGAATTTGAGTGCCTGTTTAAAGTAAAAATTTCACGAATTCAAAAATAATTTGTTAAAAAAGTGGGAAAGAATATATTGATGTATATTATACACCAACCTACTATATTAATTTTAAATAAAAAAACCTTTTAAACCTTTTTGGCACACCCTGCACAAAAATTTTCAAATTAACAAAATACGCGCCGAGTTTTTTCCTAAAAACGATAAATATATACAATTCAAAGAAGGATGAGACACCCTGTACATACATATTTTCTTTTTTAATAAATTTGACATTTTTTGACCAAGATTTTCTGACTTTTTATGACTAACCTCAATTTTTATGACACTTGATCACTGATCGGTCTGAAATGTTTGACATTTTGTGTGTGCCATAATAATACAGTATGACTAAATTATGACAAGATCAAGAATTCCATTAGATTTAAATTGAGAGTAAAAATTGTTTTCATTTTCTCATAACCTGTCACATATAAATTAATAGTCAGAAAGAGTGAGAAACAATATAATAAAACACCCTGTACCTACGGTTTTTGTTGCACGAAATTCACTGTAAAACTTTTTGTTGTATCTGTTTTACTTTAAAAAATCTAGAAGTATCTATGGATTTCTTCATTTTATTTAATTTCTTGCTTACAGCCAGAAGTGCCAATAGACACAGTTGAAGATTTGCCTCAGTATAAAACTCTAAAAGAAAAACAATGCTGGGACATGTATTGCAAGATGACCACAAAGGGAATAGCAGTTTCTTATGATACCATTCTAAGGTAAACTAAATGCAGGACACAGAAAATAACTAAAATTATAAAATAATTAGTATTTAGAAAATTTTGTTTTAAAAAAGCAATTTTTGATTGTTTCTTAATGCTTAGAATAATAATGATTGGGTATTTAATTGAATCTATTATAAGTGGCATATTATACAAAAAAGCAAAACATATAACCTAACCTCAAAATCTAAATGAGTAAAAGTAGGCGAATAATATTGTAAAAAAACTTTCAGTGATATACAAAACAACTCATCGAATACTTACATCAACGTTTTAACGTTTCTAAATTCCGCAGAACAAAAATCACCGTGGTTGGAAAAAAAGCCTGCCACCATAAAGGAATTCAGCATTGGCAAGTTGGAGCTATCGGCTTTGGAGAATCCGTTTTCTATTGAAAATGTTTATTATAAGCAAACCACAAAATAAAATCTAATTTAGGACGATAATTCGCACTCTAAACCAAACCAAACATTACCATCCATAAGAAAATACTACAGAAAATAGGTTCGTTCGAGACGTTTACTGTTTTGTGACGTCACTCGAGCTGATTGGTAGACCGCCTGTTTTGAATCACGTGGCTAATTGTTTTAATTCAATGAATTTATTTAATTAAAAGAACTATGAATTTGAGAAAAAAATAAACAAAAAAAGTTTGTTTTTAGCATTCCCAACACCTAAAGAGATATCTAAAATTAAATATATATTTATATTTTACTACTGTCAAACACCCTATTCTCTGTACAAATGTATTTTCTTAAATTAAACCTTTGATAGGAAATACTTTGAAAAATATCCGATCATTTAAAAAAAAATCTTTAAAACAAGGCGCGCTTTACGAAAATTCCAATACTGTCAAAAAAAGCCCTACTCGCAAAAAATCGACGTATCTCGGGGACAAGTTGTATAAACGCTTTCGCTATTACTGGTCAAAAACCAAAACCAGATGCCACTCGACCCATGTTCCATTTTAACATCAGATTTAAAATCTATCTTTAAACCATTCATTGAATACATTATGATTAGTAGTAGCATACAGATAGCTCTGCCGTAGATTCATGTAGTTCCACTGAAGACACGAAAGAGCCATCTGTCTGCTGCGGTTATTAAGTTTGTTGCCTAAAGCGACCAAAACGTGTTAATTTAAAAAATCGACGAATCACAGCGTTTTTTTCTAAGAGGAAAGAAAATCAAAACACACTTTGTTTAGTTTTGCATTGAGACGCGTTGTATGATTGAATTATAACAGTATAAAAAAGTTTAACGGTTTTTAGGGGCATGCTAACACCCACCGAATACAGAATGAGAAGAAAAGGGTCAATTGCTGACGAAATGAAATTACAAATGGCCAATGATAGTAAATTGGCAGAATCACAAAGAATCACAAATAATGAAGAAGTTAATAAATAGAAATTAAGTATGCATTTGTACCTAGTTTTTGTTGATGTTGTTAAATAATAAAACTGTTGAATAAATTGATAATTTTAAAATAAATAATATAAGGTCTTCACCAATTTTAAACACTGCAATTATGCAATAAAGGTGAAGATTTAAAAAAAAATGCAATAAAAAAAATTTGGTAGATGAAATTTTTTTTGTTGGATATAATATAGGTACATGGTTTCCCAGATAAAAATAACTACAAGGGGATTTCATTAACGGTAAGAGATAAAATTTTGGTAAATTGAAAAACAAAGTTGCACAATTCCAAGCCCAATCAGATGCTGTATCGAAATTAAAAATAGCTACTGGAGGATTTTTTTGGTAGGAAAGGTGTACTCATTTTTGTACTATTAAGTTTGGTTCAGTTCAGTTCGCTTATTTAAATTAAACTTTTTAAAATTGTTAAATGTTGAAAAGTTGTTTAATCATAATGCGACATCTTTGTTTTCACCTGCTGTTTGTGATAAGTTCTTATTTGGCTCACTGGCTACAATTAAATCTATGTTATTCTCTTTTGCTGTGGCATAGGCCATGTCATGTGCCTTCTTGGATCTGTCTGCATTTATTTGTAGTACCTAACTTAATTTTATTTAATTTTTTTTTACTTCTTTTTTTGTAATTTTTAATTTTTTTTTTAATTTACTTTTTTTTTCCCCACCATTGCCAACCTGTAACAGAACTGGTATTTCATTAGGACTGGAGCACGGAACTGTAACATAAACTGGAATGCTAATGACGTAGAAAGAAAATGACCGCTACATGTACTTGACAGTTGGGATGTTAAATAGGTTGGCATTGCCAAAATATCCCCAAATCGGCACCAACCTTTAGAAATTCCCCAAAAACCATGAGGCTAAAAATTAAGAAAAGCTATAAAGGAAACATGGGACTGTTTAAAAATTATGTAAGAAACATAGTCGAATAGAGGTTGGTAAATCATTCATACAAAAATGTGCCCCTAACTGAATAACAAAATGATAAACCTATTATCTTGTTGGCTGTTTCTTAGCACTTTTGAAGGTAACTTTAGTAACTAGTAACTGTTTATTTTTCGGTTGAACTGGGTAACACATTTTTGATTGGCTCACTTTTTTTATAGGGACTGTGTACCGATTGTGAGAGTTTTTAGAAGTAACATTCACAATATTGAAATATATTTTAACGAATATCAAAATCTTGAACTCTTATAATTAAAATGAAAATTTAAAGTAATTAAAATGTCAAATATCCAAAATATAGATAATTAAAATATCAAAAATCAAAATATTGAACAATAAATCATTTAAAATCAAAATATCAAAATTACAAAATATTGAAAATCGAAATGTCGAAACTGCCTAACCAACCTAAATAAATAACATAATCAACCAACCAAACCAATCAACCTTACCAATGCACCTATCCTAACCAATTTTCAATATTTCAGCTTTTGATTTTGCGATATTTCCGAGATATTGATTATTTGAGAATTTTATTATTCAAGATTAATTATCAATAAAATATATGTTTTAAGGAATGTATACACTGAAGAGTATAATACTTATTGACCATTCTCAAATGATATACTACTTAGGGGGGGATGGGGGTGTAGCCTTGCATTACACTTTTTTTTTAAATCCGGAAACTGTGTTACGAATTGGAATAATCTGGTTACGAAACAGCTATTTCTGCCTTAAGTGGGAAATCAATGGTATAAGAATTTTTTTTTGAGATTTTGTTAGTCAGGGTGCTTTATATTGTTAATCCGAGTGATGCCACTCTGGCACCCTTAAAGATTTTTAAAAATCCAAGTCGCCAGAATTGAAATTCGACACTATTTTTAGCTCACACATATACTCTACTATAGTAGTATAGTAGGTGATCCTAATTTTTTTGAGAAAAAAAAAGTTGCTCCGACTTTTTTGTTGCGCCGTCTGTCTGTCTGTCTATCTAACGACCAACGCGCATAACACAAAAACCGCTTGGCCGATTTTAATGAAATTTGGTACCTAGGCTGGGTGGGTCTTGGGTCGAGATGGTCCCATTTAAAAATAAACAAAATCCACCGAACACAAACGAAATAAAAGTGTGGGGGTAGATTTCAAAAATTAGATTTTATGTGAAAATATGGCGTGAGTGATATCAACCGAAAGGTAATTGAGTCTGGAGTTAAACAAAATACATTTTATATTATTTTAAAAAAAGGGTGGGGGTATATTCCAAAAATTAGAGTTTAAGTGAAAATATGGCGTGTGTGATATCAAACGAAAGGTAATTGAGTCCGTAGTTTAACAAAATACATTATAGTTTCTGTTTTTTTTTAAGGGTGGGGGTAGATTTCAAAAATTTGAGTTTATGTCAAAACATGGCTTGTGTGGTATCAAACAAAAGGTAATTTAGTCTGGAGTTGAATAAAATATATTTCAGTTTTTAGTTATATTAGCTCACACGTACACTATAACTATAGTACCTAGTGTGAGCTTAGGGGCCCATATATTGGCAGAGTATTTCTGGGAGGTATATGCATGTGATACCTTACTTATAGGGTTCTTGGGTACGCTGAATTCAAATACTATGTTAAAAAAAGATTCGGAGGTAATCTGGTTTATGTTATAAACAATAAAACTGTTTATGTGGAGATTTAACGAGCAAACTTTATCAAATATTTTTAAAGCGTTTGACAGCTCTGCTCGGCCCTATTATAAAACTAACCAATGAAATTTTTGCATCAGCGATCATTTTGAAATCTTTAAATGTTCAAGATGGTGGTCATGAAAAAAATACAAGAACAGCATATGTATGCAATACATCAATTATAGGGTTTTTAGATTCGCTGAATCCAAACCTGGCGTTAAAGGTAGATTTTGTGGTCTTCCGGAGGAGTGGGGGTATTTTGGGATTAAATCGTACGCGAAGTCTTAACGAAAATACTTTAATAATTATTTTTCTTACAGATCTTTACAGCTCTGCTCAATCCCATTAATACCCCCCACTCCTTCAAATTACCCCAAAATCTTTTTGTAACATCAAATTTGGATACAGCGAACCCAAAAACCCTTAACTGATGTATTGCATGTGTATGCTTTCCTTTCGTTTTTTGTGTTTAGAGTCGCCATTTTGAATATTTCAAAATGGTGGCTGGTGCATAAAAGTCCTTAGTAAATTTTATAATAGGGTTAATCACAGCTGCCAAAATCTGCAAAAAACTTGATTAAAGTTTGTTAGTTAAGACTCCTCATAAACATAAACAGTTCTATCCTAATATATTAATCCCCCCCCCCCCGCTTCTTTAAATTACCACAAATTTGTTTTAACGGCAGATTTGGATTCGGCGGACCCTCTTCTTTATATTAAACCTGATAAGTATCACTATATACAGTGTGTCCACGTAAGTTGGCGGCATATGGGAAACTTTTTTATTATTAGTTTTACGAAAAAAAGTTATTCTTCATAAAAAGTTCTGCATGGTCCAAAACCTAAAATGCAACCATCAGATGTTAAATTTTTTCAGTCATATTACGAGGTTTGTCAAAAAATGTGATTTTTGCTCCAGAGTAAAGTACCTTTCTTTTTGACAATATCGAAAATTGTTATAAAGAAAAGATGTTTAGAATTAAAAATAGCTTTCAAATATTCAACATTGTTTATTTACATTAAAAAAATATTTTTTTCTACATTTTCTCTGCGATTACGTTGGAAATTTAAGTTTGCACATTAATGCATAATTAATCTAGGATGCACTGGCATTTTTTAAAACTGATAATTAAAGTAGGCTTTGCGAACTGTCTAAATATCGAAAATTCGAAGAAACGTCAACAATCTCTTATTTCAAAAAGTGCCAAGGTATAAACAATTTTTTAGGCAGTCTAACAGTGTTTTTCAAAATTTTGAGAGATCCGTATTGTACAGTTTTATGTTTGACAGACGTATTTGTTTGTTACAAACTAGTGATTAAGCAACTTAAAGGTTATCAGTGTTCGATAAATATTAAGAGATAATTGTTTTTAAAAGTTTATTTATAATTGTTTAATCAAATTTATAATTAATAAATGCAATGCATTAATGTGCAAACTTAATCGCAGAGAAAATGAAGAAAAAAATATTTTTTTAATGTAAATAAACAATGTTGAATATTTGAAAGCTATTTTTAATTCTAAACATCTTTTCTTTATAACAATTTTCGATATTGTCAAAAAGAAAGGTACTTTACTCTGGAGCAAAAATCACATTTTTTGACAAACCTCGTAATATGACTGAAAAAATTTAACATCTGATGATTGCATTTTAGGTTTTGGACCATGCAGAACTTTTTATGAAGAATAACTTTTTTTCGTAAAGCTAATAATAAAAAAGTTTCCCATATGCCGCCAACTTACGTGGACACACTGTATATGTATATCCCAGTAGAAGTGGAAAAGTGAAGGCTAGGGGGCCACGCCCCCTTATTCCAAAGAATTTCAAATAATATAGGCACATTCTGGTGTATTACACATCGGAAAAAAAATTGATTTTTTCTAACCACATGTTTTAAACATCTGAACTGTCCTAATTTTTGAAAATCTGGGACCAGTCCTGTATCCCCTGATAAAAATCCTGACTGACAGATAGAGATATATTAAAATTTAATTAAAAAAACACAAAACTTGTGTAAACTAATGCCTTATTTACCTTGAAACATATTACTAATTTACCCGGTAACATAAAGCACAATGAATACATTTGGTGCTTAGTGCATCTTACCATATTAAGCAGGAAGCAAAAAGACAGTCATTATGCAAGAAATAGGTTTGTCCATTGTGCAATATGTTGGGTACAATAATAACCCACAACAAAACAGATAATAACGCACCAGTTAACAAATTAAACGAACTCGACCCGGTAGAACTTCCCAAAAATAATCTGGGAATTTTTGTGTTTGTTATCATCATGTTATCATCTGTCAATTTGTGTGCGGCTAGTAAAAAACGAAGTAAGAAATTTTACTTAGTTACATGCTGATTTTAAACCAATCTTAAAAGTTTAGAACTTGAATTTTTTACATAAAATAGCAAATATTACAAAATGTTATACTATGGCAAACATGAAAGTAATAAATAATATGGAAAACATATAATTTGTGGGTTATACAGGCAATACTTAAAATTTTTAAAAAAGTTGAATTAATTGACGTGACTACGTTCTTTTAACATCCAAACTGTCACCTACATCTAGCGGTCATATTTGTAAAATTTTCTGGGGCCAATTAGCATTCCATTTTATGTTACAGTTCTGTGGACTGGAGGAGAATGTGATTGTCAAAAATAAATCATCCTATTGACAAAGCAGATTAAAACTACATAATAAATAAAATAATGGAAAAATACAATAATGAGAAAAAAAAAGAACCCTGTGTTAATAGAGTTTTTTCTTTTGTTCTAGCGGTCATATTTGTAAAATTTTCTGGGGCCAATTAGCATTCCATTTTATGTTACAGTTCCGTGGACTGGAGGAGAATGTGATTGTCAAAAATAAATCATCCTATTGACAAAGCAGATTAAAACTACATAATAAATAAAATAATGGAAAAATACAATAATGAGAAAAAAAAGAGAACCCTGTGTTAATAGAGTTTTTTCTTTTCTTATTTTTTTTTTCCATTAATTTGTGTTGAACTCTTTCTAGTCCCAATATCCTAAAAGCCTTACAATCTGTAAATTAAAACTGGGAATTAATGAGAACCCCAAGATCAGTCACCCCTTAAAAAGCTCTACAATCATCTTGACTATATATTCTTTTGTAAGGCTTTAAGTCATCAGCCAACTGCAGAAAAGGACTGTTCTGAAAACACTTAGCGATATTATTAAAAAATAAAGCAAACAGAAGTGGAGCTACACTGTACCTGAGTAACTTCAATCTCATTGGATTTGTATGTATTTATTTTTACTATTTGATACGATATTAATTTCTCCAGTAATATATCATGGTCGACCTTATCAAACACCTTTTTAAAGTCAAAATAGATTACAAGATAACTAATTATAAGATTAACTTGAGAGTTATCATCTATCATGCTGGCTAAATAGCTACAAAACTGTGTAAGATTGGTATGACAAGAACGTCCACGATAGAAACCATGTTGTTATCTCGGCGTCTGCAATAAGCGGACAAAGCCAATAAGTAAAAACGAAAACGAAGATTATGGTTACAAAGTCACACAACACACCTATAGTACTAGCCCTTCGACGCTCTGAATTAAGATAAAAACTTAAAACAAATAATTGCACTTACCAATTACTTGAATGGTGAATAGTCACGCTGCTAAGCACACACAATATTTTATGAAAAATTAGCTTTTACTTTTAATTTGTATCGATAAACGCCGAACGCCACCACCCATAGATAAAGGATTTTTGCTGCGGTTCAGTTAGGCCACCACCTAACAACCATCAGCTGGAAAAACTTGGTTATGTTTCCTTTCAGAAAAAAAAGCTTGCTTCCTGAAAAGCGTTTTGATAGGGTCATTCCAAATGACACCTTGGACAAAAGGCGTTCTTTTGCGAGTTCATAACAGAGCGGCATTTTCGTGTTAACCAAGGAGGTGGACCAGGGCTATCAAAATGGACGGGCCACGATCCTCCACTTTGTTGACGTCACATCCGGGGCTGATTTTTTTTTGATGGTCACGTTACGACACAGCTGATTGTCTTTAAAATTTTGAAGTTGGAATGACGGTTCATGGATATATGATTTTTTGTTAAATAAAGCCGTTTTTGAGATTGTTTTTACTTTATTCTGGCAGAACAATTTTTTTTAAATGTATAGTAGGCCCTAATTTTTCAGCCGCTTGATTAGCTCGCACAAAAATTAAATTTAAAGCAGAAGCGAATGTGACAATCACATATGACAAAGTCAAATACATGTCAAATATAACAGTTGGCATGTGGTACATGGCGGGTAATTTGAATTCAAAATAAGGAATGCTAAATCTTGAAGATTTTAACCTTGTAATCATGTTGCTTTCTTACAAACCTTTGGTGGAATATCGGGATGGTGTCTGAGAATATTTCACTGAAATTTTGCGGAAATCTGTAGTGCCATTTTGAAAATATCATAAAAAAACGTCTGACCTCCCATAAGACCCAATGAAAAATTCAGCCCCGGGAGAACAGCTGATTTTTTCAGGGTCGTGGCCTCTATTTTTGTGTTGGCCTTGGGTGGACGCCAGCACAAATACTTGGCAAATGGGAATCAATGTAACCATTGCAAACGGATTTGCAAACTGTAAGCTTTTCAGACCGTGTCGCCCATGTGCAGCCAACTGTGCTACGTACCAGACTTGCGCGTTACCATTATTTACATCTCTAGTCAGTTTTGTCATAAAAAGGCATCTATTGTCACTTTTGTGGCAAGAATTGGTGATTTATACATATTATTTGACAGTAAGTTTTCCATTTTTAAATTAAAATATTGCACTCACTCAAAATTGATCCTTATACTTATTACTTACTCAAGAAAATCTCTGCTGGGAAATCACTAACCCATAGGTTTTTTTTGCTTAAAATAAAAAACCTTAAATTTAATAGTTTTTTTTTCCTAAAACTTAATTCATTTGTTGCAACTGAAGCATTCCTAAAGGATGAATTTACCACCTCATCAAATTTAAGTTATTTTCCAATTAAATGTAAGTGTCGTTACCGCTCCTTCACTTGTATGGCAGGACTTGGTGGGGTCTATAGTCATGTTATTGCTTTAATTTATGCAGTGAAGTATATTGCTTCAGCACGAACCACTACCTCATATGTACTGATGTAAGTAAAAAGCTCTATTGAAAATTCCAGGTGTATCTAAAGGTAAATACGTTGTTTGATCCATCAAACGATATAAACCACTACGAGAAATTCAATTTGGAAGAATGATCAATTTCAACTAGTGTGTATGTATTTGTGAAGAAGTAATAAACTAAAAAAATGTTTATTATTTTATTATTAATTTGATGGATTTCGAGATTTGTTTTATTGTATTTTTATATCGACATCCAGTAATATCAAACTACAATACAAAACTATTTAATGGAGGTCTCTTGATATCTAGATATGGACGTCCATGCGACGTACAAAAGTGTGCAATATGTATCGTTCATTGGACGTCCATAGTCCGACTATAGACGTCCAATGGACGTCCTAAATTGTGTAATTAGTATCGTCCATTGAACGTCTATTGCCGGACGTTGATTTAAGGAATTAAAACATAATGAAATTCTGGGATCAAGCCTCAAATGGTTCAAATCTTACCTTTTGGACCGAGTTAAAATTGTGACAGTCAACGGTAAAAAGTCAGAGTTGGCAAAAGTCGTACACGAAGTGCCACAGGGATTAGTGCTTGGCCCTATACTGTTTCTAATATATATCAATGACTTGGCGGAAATTCCAATACAGGCGAAGTCTATAACATTTGCGGATGATAAAACGATTCTGTGGAGTAGGGATTTGATTGAACTTAAAATAATATCGTAAAAGTGAACTGCATCTTAGGGAGTGAACATATTAGAAATACAGCTTAAAAGTGCCTAAAAACTTGACGACTCCCGTGCTGGCGTTCCCATCAGTTTTACTCCTCGGTATTGGACCTGACAATGAATTTGGCTAGACAATTGGTCACCTTATTTCAGCAGATGTTGCTTTCATAAGAGGTATGTGCGGTCAGCTGATTCCAAAAATAAAAACAAATAATAATTTATGGATTTTTCTGTTTTTTCCAGAAATTAATAATCACAAATTTTTCTCCCAACTAAAGTTTATTTATGTTGAAATGTTATCCTAATAATCTATTAATATTTTAGCTTTTAAAACCGAAGGAGAGGATTTTTCCTAATTTTTTAAATCTAGTGCCTTTTTTGTGATATTAATTATTATTTGCTGAAAAATGTTTCGTAGAAAGAAATCAGTTAATAAAAGGCAGCTAGAACACAAGTTGTATCTGGTAAGCTCAACATTTTTCAAAACTTCTTAAGTACTCTTGTAGTAAGTGAATTGTAGAGTGGAAATGCTAAATGATCTAAGTGCCAAAATATACAAATTTTAGATTTTCCACCCAAAATGATGTAGGTGTCAAGGCCAATATGGGGCTATAAGATCTAAGTGTCATTTCCCCACCTTATGCTCTATATGGCATATTTAAAATGACATTATCCATAAGTCTGCTTGCATAAATTGAACAGTTTTTTTAGTTTCCCACAAAAATGCTTTTTGGCACTTAGATCAATTAGCCTTTCCACTCTACAATTATTTTGCAAAGCACTACTTGAGTTTTACTGACACTGTTTGGTGCTGTTAAAAAATGCCTCAGTGCAATTTAATACTAGGTATAGTGCAACATGAGCTCAGAGTGCCTATGCCGATAAATCTGCACACTAGGTGTGTCACTTGATCAGTCAGATACAAAAGTTATACTACCTACCAATTTTCCAAAAGGATATGAAAATTACACTAGTGATGCAACAATTGAAGTTCAAAATTAAGCTGGTTTTATACAGAAATATAGCATAACATAAGACATAGCAGGACATAACATAAAAGAGTTCAGCTTATGACAAACCCTGTTGGTGTTTATACCAAAAAATAACATGGCATAGCATAACATTTTTTTTTTTTTTTTATTTGTCAAACACACTGTGTTTTTTTATTACAATCTAGTCAGTAAGACTAATTAGCAATTTTGTTTTAACTTAATTTACTAGAAAAGTCAGATTTAAACTTAGGGTTCACTCAACAGTTCTCCCCGCTTTGTTTAGTCTGTAACTCACAATTGTGTTGTGTTTATAGCATTATTTTGTTTTATGTGTAATTCACTTAGTTTACTAGCTCAAACGGCTTCACTCTTTTTAGTCGTCGAACTAGCATAGTATTGTCTAGAAGCTGAATTGCTTCTACATTCACATGCCGATGGAGTCTATCTTCATGGCTTTTTGCGTACTTTTTTATAGTCTCTGCTACAGTTTCGATTTTTAGATCTCGATGAAGGTCACTATTTTGAATGTACCAAGGTGCATTCACAATGTTTCTTAATACTTTATTTTGAAATCTCTGTACAACTAGAATGTTACTCTCTTTAGCACAACCCCATAGTTGAATACCATATGTCCATACTGGTTTCAGTATTTGTCTATAAAGCAGTAACTTATTATGAATTGTTAAATTGGACTTCCTTCCAATTAGCCAGTTCATTTT
The DNA here is from genome assembly GCA_963576565.1 of Aspidapion aeneum. Lineage (NCBI taxonomy): Eukaryota > Metazoa > Arthropoda > Insecta > Coleoptera > Brentidae > Aspidapion > Aspidapion aeneum. The sequence goes on from OY755043.1 coordinate 23,669,444, forward strand.
TCTATACCTTATCTCAAGTTCTTCTTTTTTTTTCTTAACATGTGCTTTCCAGCGCAATTTGGCATCAAGTGTCATACCTAGATATTTTGCCTGATTCAAATATGGTACTGGAATGTTGTTAATTGTTATTTGTATGTGATTTATATTTTTGTTTGTAAAATCAACATGAATTGATTTGGTTTCATTTAATTTTATTCGCCACTTTGTGGTCCAACTGTGAATTTGGGTGACTGCATCCTGAAGTTTTTCTATGCATTTTTCAATAGATTTTTCTACTGTCAATAAACCAGTATCATCGGCAAATGTTGCTAAGTGACAATTTTCTGGCTTTGGGATATCACAAGTGAATAATAGTATGCTACCCTGGGGCACGCATAGCATAACATGACATAACATTAGACATAAATAGATGCCCAACTTGTATGTTTTTATGTCATGTCTGCTGTAAAATCACATTACGTGCATGACTGCAACATCAGTATTTACAATTTTTCACTATAACCCTACTTTTTTATTGTGTTTGTATGGTTTTAATGTTTTTCTTCTGTTTAAAAAAAGCTAATTAGGCAAAAAAAGGTAAGCCAAACTGCCAATATTTGATATTTAGGTACATATAGTAGGTAGCCTGTTCAATAATGTTGCAGTTAGTTGGGGCTCAGGGGTAATACATGTAATGGCCCTGCCTTTTTTGTTATACAGGGCAGGAACCTGTTGCACCAGTTTAATCAATTCAGCTGAAAGTTCCAAAATCGATACCGATGAAGCTAGCTTCTACTTGCCAAATACAAAGTGTGTGAGTTTTATGCTTTCCAATCATGATCTTTTTATGGATTTGGAACATAAACAAGTATACAATACAAGAAATAAGAATGACCTTCAATGTGAAACAGCACACTATACATATGTACAAAAAAACGATAAAAATTCTATCCTTAGAGTTTGGAATAAATTACCACTAAAATTTAGAAATTTTGCTCCTAAAACCTTAAAGATTAAACTAAAAGACTATTTAATAACAAAGGCATATTATTCTGTCTATGAGTTTTTTGATTCTAGTTTAAGGGATTTGTTTTAAAATTATTTTATTATTACTTGTTCAGTGTTTGTTATAAATGTACTATATTTTTATCTAATAATACAATTTTAGCTGATTAGTTATTCAAAACACCTACTTTAGGTAAAAAAAAAACTACTGTAAAATAGTGATTTACAATAAGTATTCTTGATTTTACTTGTAGCAATGTATTAATGATTTTTTTTTATGTATTTGACAGGATCCACACCCATTTGGGTAATAAGGATTAAATACAGATTTTACTTACTTACTTACCAGTAACAAGAACTTTACAGTGGTTTTTCATGAAAAACAATATTTCTAGTAAAACATTACTCTAAAATCAAAAACAGGAGTCTCAAAGATATAATTTAATACTAATCTGGTCCTCTAACCCCTCTAATAGTCTAGCAGAATAAACCAAAACATGCAATTTAGGATATTGACAGAAAAAAAATCACAAAATATTGCAGACAATTTTGTTTCCCCAAAACTTTTATAAAATCAAAATAGGAGTCTCTTAGCTATGATTTATTACTAATCTGGTCCCCCAACTAAGGTCCCTCATCATCAAGCAAGCTTTACATGTAGCGAAGCATAACTCTAATTTTCTATTTTTTGGTTATAATTTTTGACATGTTTTCCTCGGTTTCGCATTAGCGGCTCATTGTTATTATAAAAATGTGGTTTTAAAACAGTCTAAAGATCTATTTAATAATGATACAGTTTCAAGATAGTTTGCAGCATAACTTTTTAATTCTAATTACTTAAATATATATAGTTTGGTACCTTCATACTGTGTAAAATAACATCTTCAAAATAAAACAGAACCGCCTATGCGAAACCGAGGAAAACATGTCAAAAATAATAACCAAAAAATAGAAAGCCTGACGTTAGCTTCGCTTCCTATAAAACTTGCCTTTATGATGAGTGTTCTTACCCCCAACCCCCTCTGATAGTCTAGCAGAATAAGCCAAAACATGTGATTTAAAATTATAAAGAAAAAAAAATCACAAAATGTTGAAGACAATTGAAGGGGACACTGGAAAAAGGGGCTCATCGACATTTTATCGAAAATTGGGATGTTGTTTACATTGTGTCGAATTTTTACAGTTGTATTGCCCCATAATGTAGAAATAACATGCTCATTGCAAATATATTATCGATTAAAATTAAGGCAGTCATGGAAAGAATGGGCTCTCATGTAAAAAAGAATAAATATTCATGAGTCCTTATTCCCCATGTACCCTTCTATTTTGTTTCACCAAGTCTCTAAGCTATAATTTAATACGAATCTGGTTGCACAATCCCCTGTGATAGTCTAGCAGAATGATCCAAACCCGAGGGGTGATCAGCTGCCCACAGTAGGTGTACACATTTTTCTACAGGACCCCACAGGACTATACAGGGCCCCACAGGACTCCACAGGACTATACAGGACTTCCACAGGAGTTGCACAGGACTTCCACAGGACTATAGAGGACCCCGAGGGTACTGGCGCCTAAGGAGTGCCTTAAGCATGATTAAGTACGAAGGCCGGCAAATCGGCTCTCTAAGAAAAACGAGAGTTAAGATGTGATGACCTTTTTTTTTGATCACGAATTTTTTTCTAGGCGCCTTTCCAGCCACAGGACTATACAGGACCCCACAGGCAGGACTATACAGGACTTGTACAGGAATATACAGAACATGTACAGGACACTACAGGACCAAAAATTTATTAAAGTCCTGTAGGATGGTGTACAAATTTGGTTCAGCTGATCACCCCTGGGCCAAAACACATGATTTCAATTATAAAAAAAATCATAAAATATTGAAGACAATTTTGTTTCACCAAAAATCTTTGTAAAATTAAAAAAGAAGTCTCTAAGCTATAATTTAATATTAATCTGATCCCTCAACCCCCTCTGATAGTCTAGCACAATAAGCCAAATCACACGTTTCAAGGTATTGACAGAAAAAAAAGAATCCATTTAGTAATACTAATTCACTGACCAAATTTCCTCCTAAAAAGTTAACAAGTTTTATTTCAAGGTTATTTCAATATTTCGGTGTGGGTTCACTACATTAAAAAACTGAAAACCGAAATATCACGAAAGTGGCTTACTGTATCGATTTTAATGGTACCTTTTTAGCTTAAAATTGCTTAGGAAATTATTTGTTTTACAAAAAAAAGTAAATTGTAGTGTGAAGCGCCCTCTAACGACCACAGTGAAACTGTGTCGTAAACGGAGCGACTTCGGACGAAAGTAAGTTGTCATGTGTATTAATCTAAAAAATCTGTGGTAGGAGTGTGTAAAGACCTTTTTCGAACACCCTGTATATTTAATAATATATAATAAAAATCTTATTTAGTATATGTATGTGGTTCTTAGAGATCTAATAGAGAATGATTTTCATAAACAAGAAGAAGAGCAAAGTGGGTTTCGTGCTGGCAGATCTTGTAGTGATAATGTTTTTTGTCTTAAACAAGTAATTGAGAAAAGGAGCGCCAGAAATATAGAGACTCATGTTACCTTTGTGGACCTACAAAAAGCATATGATACCGTTCCAGTAAAAAAATTATGGACAGTGTTAGAGCAAACTAATATCAATCATACATACATAAAAGCGATAAAAGAACTATACAAAGGGTCAAAATCTAAAGTTAAAATTGGAAATAGACTTTCAAAAGAATTCCTGGTAACAAAAGGCTTAAGACAGGGATGTTGTATCTCTCCAACTCTTTTTAAAATATATATCGCAGTAGCTCTAAAAAAATGGAAACGTAAAGAGCACGGCATGGGAATACAACTTAACGACCAATTTACCATATACACATTACAGTTTGCTGACGACCAAGTAATTGTAGCTAATGATAAAACATGGAGTATATGATGAGAAAGTTAATGAAAGAATGCCAAAAGTGGGGACTAACAGTGAATGTGGACAAGACACAGTACTTATGTATTGGAAACGAATGCAGTGAGTTAGAACTAGACAATGGACAAACAATATCTCCATGCAATGAGTACGTATACTTGGGTGTCACATTTGATAAGACAGGAACAGATTGTAAAGAACTGGAAAAAAGAATAGTAAAAGCAAAAAAGGTTATTGGATGTCTCAACAGTATTTTATGGAGCAGAGAGATAAAAAAGCATGTAAAATTTAACATATATGAAACAATGGTGAAAAGCACGCTGTTGTATGGAATAGGAATGTAGGAAGCATAACGGATGACATCACTAAAAGGCAACTGATATGGTACGGCCATGTACAACGGATGAACGACAAAAGATTACCAAAGCAAGTCCTAGAATGGCAACCAATAGGGCGCAGAAAAAGACGGCGTCCTAAACTAGAATGGCAACAGTCAATCCAAAGATCAATGAGTCAAAAAAATCTAACAGAAGATGATTGTCAGGATCGAAGGAGGTGGAGAATAGGCGTCGGACAACGTAGAAAAACGGTCTAAATCGACATAGTAGTAGTAGTATGTGGTTATTTTGTTAAAATAAACCTACATATATTTTCAAATGTCCTGCTAAAAGAAATTAGATTAAAAAATTACATAACATTTTTTTTGTATTTTTAGGCAAGGGAAACTCCCGAACCGGATTTCGACATTTCCGATTGCGATTTGGTTCATGTCCCGCATGGTATTTATTCTCTCTGTAAAGTCTTTCTAAAGGAATCTTTAAGACTTCAAAACAATCAGCTTAGCTCTTTAACAGGAGGTGGTGAATTAAAGGATCTTCAAAACCTGAAGATTTTGGATATTAGCAAAAATCAATTTAGCTCTCTTCCACAAGAAATTTATTTATTAAAAAGTTTAGAAGTAAGTTGCCTAAGCAGACTAATCATAAGAAGCAAAGCCTGATATTGATTATACTATACTGGAACTTTCCATCCAATCAGGATAAATTGCAAAGTTGTAGATTGTAGATTAATTACATTCAAGTGGTGTTTTCCCTTTCCAATGCTCAAGACCGCAAGAACACGTTCTTTGTTTACGGTCTATACGCAGGGTAAACTTTGCACCTATCCCTACAAGATATTTTGTGCCCACGCTAACTGCAAAGTTTTTAAGAATGGTAATTGACACACATCTTAGTTTAAAAAAACTATGAAGATCGTTAATTTAGGCTTCCACTTACGTCCCCATGTTAAGCATGTCGCATGGCGCGTCGTTGGTAAAGGCCAACCAAAAAACATTGGGGGTTCCGTCAGGGGCGTAGCCCTTTCTAGAGGTCTGTATGATTCGTGAAAAAGGCGTCTTTAGTCATGGTCGCAGCCCAGATGCCTATATCTAATCAACGAAACTATTTCAGGTAGACAGGCTTTCACTACACTACAGACAACTATTTAAATGCCACGTGTAAGGGATTCCCAAAATTTTGTTTGTTTTTACTACATGCAAAGGTGCTTGGCGTCATAAGCGAAAATTTATTTATAACATAAATTTGTGTAAAAATGTTCGTATTTAATTTCCAATTATTATAGTTCTAGTAATATCCGGATACTTCTTTGTGTTGATGTGTTTCTATTATTTGTCACGAGATATCCAAGAAATTCAATACTTGTTTTTGTTAAATTAACACTTTTTTGGATTGAACTACTCAAAATTTTTGTATTTTTTTGAAAACCTGTCTTAAATGTTCTTTAGGTTGTTCTTTGTCATCTTACGCCACTAGAAAATCATCTAGGTAAAGAACGGCATTTCTTAAACCAAACGGCATTCGAATAAATGAAAAATGTGATAATTGATAACTGATGTCCTCAGAGAGGTATTTGATGTATAATCAAAAGGTTAATCTTTGTAAATCCTTTTCTGTTGTCCAAAATTCACGTAAAGATTTTAATGTTGGGTGGTGGATAACGGTCAAGTCTTGGTATAGAATTAACTCCACTGTAATCACCACATGGGCGCCATCACTAGTGATGTGGACTGGTGAAAGAGCTCTTATAAAATTCAAATTCTCTTTTGGCGGCCGCTAGCTATTCGGAGTTTAATCTCCTCTGTTTACAGTGATTGGATATTAAATTTGTTTAAAAACGTTTGTATTTATAAAACCAAAAGGCATTTTCATGCATTTGAAAACACCGAAAGGTGTATTCATTGATAAATGATGCCCATAGAAGTATTTGATGTAAAGTCTACAAGGTCAATCTTTGAAAATCCTTTTCTGTTATCCAAAATCAACGTATTTTTTTATATCGGGTGGTGGATAACGATCAGGTAGTCGTACGGAATTCAATCAGCTGTAATCAACACATGGGCGCCAATCACAATTAGGTTTTTGGATTGACGTATACCAAATTTTTTTTGTAAAAATTTTTTGCTTTATCTAGCTTTTCTAAGTGCGATCTCCTTGGTTTACAGTGAATTGGTTGCAAAGTGTGTACGTACGTATTTTCAAAATTTCCATTTATTATGGTTCGATATTTTGTACCATCTCAATTCTTCTTTTAGTAAATTAACACACCACTGTTGTGGATTTACAACTACTAAATATGTTTGTATTTTTTTAAAAAGTTGTCTTAAATTTAAATGTTCTTTAGGGTAATATTTTCTTCTTTTCTTAAAATTTCTTAAACCAGAAGGCATTTTCGTGCATTGGAATAAACTAAAAAATGTTATAATTGATAACGGATAACCTTAGAATCCAAGTATTTAATGTCAAATCTGCAGGAACAATTTTTGAAAATCCTCTTCTGTTGTCCAAAATTTACGTAAAATTTTTAATGTTGGGTGGTGGATAACGGTCACCTACTGGTATGGATTTTAATCTGCTGGGCGCCAATCACTATTCGATTTTCCAACCATGTGATTTGAACTCGAGAACGAGTCCTTAGATTAACGTATAACACATTTTCTTTGTAAAACTTCAAAGTTTACCGGGAATCGGTTGTCCCTTAATAAAAATTTGTTTAAAAATGTTGGTATTTTCAAATTTTTCATTTATTATGGTTCGAGTGATATCAATCAAGAGACTTAGATAGTAAAGCAGAAAATTCTTACGTAAGGTTAATAGTTTTGATCTCCATACCTAAATATTTTGGTTTGTGACACAAAAAGTATATTTTATTTTTTGTAAATCAGAATTTTTCAGAAAATCTACTTCAATAATGGATACCTACATCCATAAGAATATTCAAAACGAACTGTTTCTTTATCTTAGGTTAACCTTAAGTTTAACTTTACCAAAAGTACGAATGGCAGATCCATAAGCAGCATACTTTAGAATCTAACTTTTAAGAGAAAGATAGTTTGGGAATAATAATTAATACAAATGACATTGACAATTTTTTATTGCTAAGGGATAAACTTATCATTTAGTTTCGCTGGGTTTGATATCTGCGTAGATTTGCCTTTGATTTTTTTAGTTTTTACTGTAGTACTGACCCGCCTATATGAACCAACTTTGAAACATATCACAGCTTTTGGGTTTTTCCACATCTGCCGTGTTCAAAAGCACATTGGCTACTGGCATTTGCTTCATCAAAGCTCTAACCTTAGTTAAGATGTTTGATGACAAATTATTTAACGAAGCTAGCATAATGTATGACTGAGACTTCTACCCGGCAGCTAGTTTCAACATTTTTAAACATAAGAAATGTTTCAAAAGTTAAATGATATTTTCCTGTCAACTCCAACAACTAATGACATGACAGTAATATTGACATTAAATAATGTAACACCCTATATTTCGTGCAAATATAATAGGCACTTTTTTTCTTCTAACCTCCGGCTCCGGTTTCAACTTTTAAAATAAATGGCTACAAATATCCTTGAAAAGGTCTGAAAGTCTAAACTTGGCCAAATCGAACAAAAAACCCAGAAATAGAATTCTTACAAACATAATTAAATTATTTAGAAATGTTTTTAAAAATAATGAGCCACTTATGTTCAGAGAAAATTTCTGAATACATCCTAAGTGTTTTAAAAACTAAGGTTAAAATAATTTTTTAGGAACTTTATGTAGCAGATAATGAATTAAAAAAACTGCCAGCCACAATGTGCCACCTAACTAACTTAAGGATATTAGACGTATCTAGAAACGCCCTAAAATGTTTACCTGAAAATATCGGAAGTTTGAGCAATTTGCAAACGTTGAAAATAATTGAAAACAAAAACCTAAAAATATTACCCACAAACATAGCTAAATGTCAAAGATTATCCAATATAGAAGTAGATAGTGAGCATTTTATATACCCCCCGACAGATGTGATAGATGGAGGAACTGAGTCTATTATGAAATTTATTTGTGAAGGTATGTATAATTATGATATTATAATAGTAAATAGCGATACCTGAAACGTAATTTTATCGAAAAAATTTATAGGAAATTTTCTGGTTATGCTATGTCAAATATATTATAACTTAATTTACTTAACAATTAATTTTTACTTTAAAGTCTTGACCAAAAGTTATTTAAACTTTTTATCTTCTTTTGATACCCTAGCACTTATTTCAATATAATACAAGTTAAAAATTACGTCTTTACATGAAAATATAAATATATTAACCAGTTTACTTTTTAACAATGTTTGTCTTCACAATGTTACAGATTCATATAGAAAAACGATAAATAAATAATTTGACTCTGAAGTAATATTGTTAGAGCTAATTTAGACTAACAGGTTAGGTTAGCATTTTCATTTTGATTTAGGTCAGGTAATATGTATAAGGTTATGTAAATAAAACTAGATAATGACTACAGTCTAAAAAGAATGCGAAATGTCGACTTTATGTGACAGTAATTGTGTAATTTAATAACTTATTATGTTACAGACTTAGGATTGGAATATGTTCCACCTAGCAAGGTACCTCCAAGCACAAATATTAAAGGAAATTTCAAGCAATTATCTTTTGAAGAAACCGATTCAATTCAGGTAATAAAAAAATTTAGTTAAATCAATGACTACATAGTAATCATAGGTTAAATCAACTTAAACAAGGTGATCATTAATTAACCTTTGACAATTAAAAATGCTTTTAATATTATGAGCTCCGAATAGTAGTGGGAACGGTAACGATCGGCGTTCACGTTAATTAGGCTCATGTCTATCAGTTCGAACTATTTATTTTATATTTGACATTGTTGATAAAAAAATATAATTTCTTATAATATATGTACTTATTATTATGTAGATAGATACTCTCTGATAAATTTTACTAAATTTATAACATCTCATTTCGGCCTCGGAGTGAGGCTTCCGCGTTCATCCTCAAGTGAATACGCGGCCACACTATAACTATTTTTTGGATTACCCCGCCCTAAGGACACACATCGTAAAGCAATCTTGTTTTAACGATGAGTGTCCTTAACCTTCCGTGGTATATATTAGTATAGTATGTAATAGTATTTACTAGAGGCCCTCGACACCTATTGACAGTTGTTGTATACCATGTTTTTGACAGTTAGGAAAGTTTGTTTTAAATAAAAAATTAAAGGTACAAATGCGACTAGACAGCGGGCGATTTTCCAAAAACCTGCACTTTTAGCAAAACTTGGCAATGTGGCAGTTGCTCTCTCAGGACTGGCACTGGTTGCATTCGATTCTTAGGCACAGTACAACGACCGCAGGCGGTAATATATAATTATTTTTAGTTTTTAACAGCGTCCTTTTTGAGGCAGCCTCTTAAACTACACCTTAGTGTGGTATATGTGCGTGATATTTCCGAGTATTTTTAGTACGGTGAAATAAACGTCATTGAGTCCCTTAATGCGAGAGCTCATAAAAGCGGAGTAATTCAAACCGATTTTTTGTAAATTATGTCTATTTATATGAGAAAAGCATTAGTGTCGTTAAAGAGACAGAACACAAAAAGAGAGTGGTTTGCGGTCCGAAATTTTGTCGCCAGTGAGCTGAGAGCGCTAATGAAATTTGGATTGATTGAAATGTCTTTATAATACATTAGATATTATTAAAATATCATTGCTAACAATTTGCCATAGTCCAGGCTTTCCGGTGGTCAAAGAGGCAGCAACAACCAAACTATTGATTTTTGCTGTTCTGAAATTTATCACGAAGGGCAAATAGTGGTGTCGCAAATAAATTTTTTAAGAAATCGCGGTTTAGTCTACCACAACCTCTACAGTAAACCAATATACTTAAAGAACAATAGACTTCTGCATGTGTAATTTAAAAGTGTATTTAGTATTATTTATTATATGTATAGTAAAAGTGACAAACAAAACTTACAAAAAGTATATTAATATAAAACGCAGTGCTCCAAAAATAGTTCAACTCGCTAGCTACAAGATTAAACTGTTTAAATGTCATGAATTGTATCCAAAGCTTAACTTGTGCGGTTCTGTGATTAACAATCTGTTTTGGTTTTATTGTGAGAATTACAAACCTAAATAAAACGTCAAACAGGGTGTAGAAAGAGAACAGTCTACCTTTGAAACTATGTATGGTTGACCTCATCAGTCAAAGGTATTCAGGGTCTCTAGTATGTATCTCTCGTTTAGTTTCATTTTAGCTTTGCTAACCTTCATTTTTTATTTTTATTTTAGGCTAAAATCTGGGATCTAGAAACACGAAAGGCATGTTTTATTTTTTATTTTCTCATTGCTTTTTGCTTAAGTTTAAATTACACGCTTAAAACTGCTTAATCATTTTCATAATAACATAAAAGCGATATCTTTCTATTAGGCTAATCTGTTTACTGATTATAGCAAAGGAAAGTGCAAGAATTTCTAGAGCTTGAAAAGACTAATGAACTCATTCAACAGCAAGAGGTTGAGATGGCCGCTGCCAGCAAAATCAACAAAGAAAAGGTTTGTTATATGAAAAACGGAATGTTTTTTAAATGTATTATGACAATGATGGTTTTCTATCTATTTTGTTTACCGTTTTGTTTAGAAAATGTATTGTGGGGCTTATTCGGTTGAAAAAAAAAACTTTAATGGGAGTTACCTTTTTGGGAGCCTTTTAAAAAGAACTTGGTTATAGTTACACTAATTAAGCCTGACTATATTGTTAAGGTTGGGTTTAATGGACTGTAAATTATTATAGGCTAAAGTAGGTCAAAATGACGTGCCCAGATCTCCTTAAATTCTAGGCAGAATACTCGATTTTTCCTATGGTTGTTGAGTGGCCAAAGGGGTCCTAATTTAACACTCAATGCTATGGAGCATGAGTGACAAATGATTAGCAAGAAAACAGTAAAAAAGGCGCAAGACTTACCCATTTTAAAATGCAAGATTTGTCCGCAATGAAAAAAAAATGCAAATATCTTAAAAACGAATCAATAGATTTTAAAAATAAAATTAACACGGTAAAGACATCTGCAACAAGCCTTATAACAACAGGTCTGTTTTGTTTCCAAGAAAAACTGGAAAGAATACATAAATTTGTTTTTGTTCTCAGCTTTTAGCGTCGATAACAAAACAACAAACTCAGTTAGATAGCAAGTTATTGAAATTACAGAAGGAAAAAGAAATTGATAGATTCAGATTGGTTGAGCAGTTACATGAAGGTATGTATGTCATAACCGTCACCCCAAAGTTGCTTACCATTCTTGGCAAACCACACATTGCTTTTTAAAATTATGTAAACTTTTTAACTTTTGTGTTCAATACAGCTTAAAGCTCACTAGAGAATATTTGTTGTCTCAGACCAACTATTTCTGCTCTATTTCTACCTACCTTCGATATGGTCCATAAGGCATTTTGTTGTTAATTTTTAGCTGAAAACAGTGCAGATTTAGCAATAAACAAACTTCTAGCCATAAGCAAGGAACCTTTAACACAGTTGTTGGAACAAGAACAACAAGAGGAGGAAAAGCTGTTAGAAGCTGTCACTAGGTATTTTAACAATAAATGTTAAACGCGACAAAATCTCAAACTGAAGAGATAAAATGGAAAGTACGACTGAAGTCCGGAGTCGTTTGTTTTAACTTCTGACACGATAAATCTCGAAAAGGAATACCCGAACATTGACTTACCGGCTAGTTTAATTACCATGGACAGCAGTCCTCTCGAGTGGTCCTAGTCCTTATAATTAGTTGGTAGCCGCTGGTAGGGTGCATACGTGAGCAACGGCCTGACAGATAATCAAAGGTCTTAAGACAGCACAAAACACGAGAACAAACCGAATCAGACCAAATAGATCTTAATTTTAGGTTTTCCTCAAAATCGTGAAAAAAAACCTGTAAAATGGCGACTTCGATAAACGTACCGTATCGTGAATCGTACGCAAGTGAGTTTTTAACCGGTCAAAATCAATGAGATGCGCACGCAGCCAGCTAACGCACACGTGGATAAAGAAAATATGAAAATAAAGTTTTCCTACGACCACATATGAAAATGATGGATTTCACACGATTTGCATTCTCAGAACACGTTAAGTTTCACCCGTGTGCAGACATGTTTCCGCACATGTATGGAAAAGTAGTTTTACGCACGCTTGGAAAAGTGTACGATGACGTTAACTGTCACCTAGGCTAGCGCCCCGTTCACAACATTCACGCGCGTGTGAAATTTGTCACTTTCTTCTCTTGTCATGTAATATATTATTTTATACTTCTGAAAAAAGAAAACGAATACTGAACAAACGTGAAGTTTTATACGACCGATTCAGTTTTATTATCGGATGCTGTTGCTCTTTACCTCGAATGAAACCTTAATTTAATTTTAAAGCTAGTCATAAAATACCTGCTGAAGGACCGATTATTATCAAAGCTACAGAGACCGTGGTGCCTGAAAAGAATACGCTATAACGACCTGTTATTGCAGTATTTCAGAGTAGAACTTTGTGACTTTTAAGATAAAACTTTAGAAAAATATCAAAAGAAACCTTCTTGAAAAATTGATTTTTTATTACAATGTCACTCAAAAATATATAAACATATAGTGACCTAACAATAACGTTCTACAGGACAAATACAAATATGATCTCACTTCCTTATAGGATGGCTTGTGCATTTCTTTCATTCTTCCGCCAAGGAAATGTAAACTCTGGTAGAGTCAATTCTAAGAGTTTTATAAATCTAATTTCTTAGGTTTCTTCACTTTTCTACCCGATCTTGTAGACTGTATTTGTTTGTCATCTTTTGATACAGACGTAAATTCCAATCTATTCAGAAAACTAACTTGGAACAAAGTTTGATCTTCATTTTGAATTTTCATTGGATATAACTTTTGAATTGGACGTAATAACTGTCCTGTAGATATTTTCAGTTTTACAACCCTGATATTTCCGTCTTTACCAGGAATTGTTTCAGTTACTCTCGCAATTGGCCAATTTAATCGTTTTTGGCTATCATTTTCTATGAAGACAAGTTCCCCAACTTTAATTGGTCTGACATATTTTTGTTTATTTTGTCTCAAAATCAGTTGTTGTATTCATTTCGAAAACGTTTTTGTAAATCCAGTTTTAATTTTTGCTTATACTGATGCCTTTTTCGAATATCTCTAGCTTCAAAGTTTTCTAAATCAACTACACCGACCTCTTTGATATCTTGCAAACACATATTTGGTGTTAAGGGAGATAGATCTGATATATCTTCCGATACATATGTCAATGGTCGAGAATTGATCAAAGCTTCGCAGTCACATAGTATGGTTTCAAGTTCCTCATAGTTTAAACATGCTCTTCCTAATACTTTTGATAAAGTTCGTTTTATGATGCGAATCAGTATCTCCCACCAACCACCCCACCATGCGGCAGTTGGAGGATTCAATTTCCATTCGATCCTCTCCAAATTGTAAAATTCTTGAAGTCCATCCCAATTTAAAGCTTTTAAGGCATTGAGACATCCAGTAAAGTTAGTTTGATTATCAGTGTAAATCGTCAAAGATCTTCCCCGTCTTGCTATAAATCTTCTAAGAGCTCTTGTAAAACTGTCAGTGCTCAATGAAGTTACAAGTTCCAAATGCACAGCTCTATAAATCGCACAGGTAAAAATTGCAACCCAAACTTTCACTTGTTTTCTTAAGAATAGGGGTCCAAAAAGGTCAATTCCTGTCACCTCAAAAACTGCTGCATCTTTCACTCGATTTTTTGGTAAAAATATAGGTGGAGCGTTTAGTTTTTTGGAGTCAAATCTTTTGCATCTTCCACATTTAGATATGACGGTTTTTACAGTCTTTCTGCCTCCTAGTATCCAATATGATTCTCTTAAAACATTTAAAAGAGTTTGAACACCAGCATGACACAGTTTCTGATGCTGGCAAAACTATTGGATATCTGAAATTATCAGTGTCGTCACGTTCAACAATTTTGTTTGGTTGGAGGAAATATGTTCTAAACAATTATTCTGAAAACTTTCCTGTTGTACGTGCTTTAACAATTGTTGTTCTGCCTGTTGCAGTTCTTGAATTTGCAACATTGGCTGTTTTATCTGAGAGTTCACATTTTTGGCATTGTTACAAAATCGTCTTCTCCAACCAATTAGCTTTACAATCTGCTTAAATTTAGAAAATTTTCTGTAGGCCCAAGAAAAATCAACTTTTTTTGACGACAGCAATGTTGTGGAATTCTTCTTTTTCTCTTCCATAATTTTTTCTTCGTCAGTATCATAATTTTGTTGTGGCCAAAACATTTGTTCTTTCTTTAACCAATTCCACCAACAAGATTGTAGCAACTGTGTTGCTGTACATCCTCTCGAAGGTAAATCAGCTGGGTTCATGGATCCAGGTACGAAATTCCATTCAGTTGGTTTGGTAAGCTTGCGAATTTCCGATATCCGGTTCCAAACAAATGGTTTCCAATTTTCTTTCATTTTTATCCAGCACAGAACAGTTGTCGCATCAGTCCAAAAGTAAGTGGGTATATCTTGGTAGTTCAGTGCCTTTTTTACAGTTACACACAACCTAGCTGCAATAGTTGCGGCTAAAAGCTCTAGTCTAGGTATCGTGAGCTTCTTAGTTGGTGAAACTCGAGATTTAGCTTGTACAAGTTGAACATTGGTACCTGTGTCTGTTTCACATCTTATAAAGATAGCAGTAGCGTAGGCGTCTTTACTTGCATCGGAAAAAATGTGAAGACTTAGATTGTCGACGTTTGGTTTCACAGTAAAGAACCATCTTGGGATGCTAACCATCGAAATATAACTGAGTTCATGTATCCATTGTAAAAAAGATTCTTTTATATCATCTGGAACTTCTTTCGTCCAGTTTAGCTGTATTATCCAGGTTTTTTGAAGTAGAATTTTCGGTAATAGAAGAACAGGTGATACAAAACCAAGTGGATCAAAGACTCTGTTGGTAACGGATAATATTAGCTTTTTTGTCACGCTACTTGTATCAATTTTTTGCAAGTTTTCTAGGCATAGGTGTAAGGAATCATCATTTCGGTTCCATGTCATTCCCAAGACTGAAGACAAGCATTTCTCTTCGTTAACAGGGTTAAGTATCGTGGATTCCCATAGCCGTAGGTCAAACTGTGCTTTAGCGAAAATGTCAGTGGATTCTTTAATGAATGTTTGTAGTTCTTCTTCTGTATCGACGCTAGTGACACAATTATCAACATAGAATGAGTCCATAAGCTTCAAAATTGTTTTCTTGGGTATATCTTCTTTTTTCTCAATCAGTAAAGCATTTAAGTGATGATTGATGACTGCGTTTAACAGAAAAGGACTGCATGTGACACCAAACACTACTCTAGCATGTCGATATACGATAAGATTTTTATCCTTATCATACCACAAAAATCTTAGGAAGTCTCTTTCGGCTTGATGAAGACTTATTTGTAGAAAAGCTTTTCTTATGTCAGAAATAACACCAATCTGGGATTTTCGAAAATTGATCAACAGAGAAGGTATTAAAGTAAGAAAATTCTTTCCTTTTTCCAAACATTGGTTCAACGATGGACTATCTTTTTCTCTAGCAGATGCATCGAACACAGGGCGTATCTTGGTTGTACTACTTGACAGTTTAACCACATGACGATGAGATAGGTAATGTGATGTGCCTTTGTTTTCATCATTGGTGGCTTCTTCGATGATGCCTTCTTCTAACCATTCCTTAAACACTTGGTCATAGACATTATAGTACCCATCTTTGTCAAGTTTGTTGATAAGATTATCAAGTCGTTTCTTTGCCATGTTAAGGTTATCGGGTAATGGTTTGTGTCCCGAAATCCATGGCATTGAGACTTCGTATCTTCCATCTGAATGTCGTGTCAGTGTTTTCTGAAAATTTTTAAGTATCTCTTGTTCATGCTCTTCATTGGATTTGCGTTCTTCTGGATTTTCAATGCCCAAAATATCGAGTGTCCATAAATCTGTCAATTTGGCTGCTGGAGACAAAAGCGACAAGGCGACCATGTTCATCGGTTTTTGCTTATCTTGAGATGGATTGGAGACTTTACCCATAATAGTCCAACCCAACTTCGTTTTCATGGCAACTAAACCACACTTTAAGACATGTTGCTCGCCACTGAAGAGTTTTCCAGCTATATCAGCACCAATTAGTACTTCTATAGGAGCCTCACTTTTATCGTTGACTTTGATATTAAGTTCTTGCAATTCTTTCATCCAAGGGCCATTTCGGATACCCAATACGTTGGTACAAATAATTGATTGGTCCAAAGCTTCAAAATGACAAGTATAACTTTCATCTGGATTTTCCAGAAAGACACGATAACAATTGTGTGTAGTTATTTCAGTTGACGTACCTCCAAAAAGAGAGTGAATAAGATCTTCTTTTTTAAGTACATCATAACCCATTTCTTTAGCGGCTTTACTGCTAATGTATGATCTGTGCGATCCAGTATCTATAATTGCTCTTACAGGGCGTGTATTGTGTTTGCCCTTTAAGTTAACCACAAATGTCTGCTGAAATCCTTCATTGTAAGTAGCGTTACTGAGAGTATTGCATAGGCCTTCCGTTTCTTCTACTAAATTCAGAGATGCCTCTTCATTTGGTGATTTTTCAGATTTGGGACACATCAAAGTTATATGATTGCCATTACAGGATTGACATTTTAATTTAGCTGCTGTTTTGCATTTCACAGCTATATGTCCAAATTTAAGACAGGCATGACAACGTCCCTTTGCACATAGAATTTTTCTCAGTTCACTAAAAGACTTTTTCTTAGCTTCAGGACATTCGGAGCTATAGTGCATTTCACGACAAAAGATGCATCGCATATTGTTTGTCAAAAGTCCGGCAGCCGTGGGAATGGCTTCCGGTGGTTCTTTACGTCGCGAATTGTTGTCAAAACCAGATACAGCTAGGGCGACACGTTCCTCACTCTCAACTTCTTTGCGTAAAAAAATCATAAGTTGATCGAGACGTACCTTTGAACTCTCATCATCGTTGAAGCATGTTGATCGTTCCCAAATTCGTATTAGATCCTCTGGCAGGCATGACTCAACTAAAGGAAATACCATAGCAGAGTAATCATTGGATGTCATACCTAGTGTCTCTAAGGAGCGAAGCTGAGCTTCAATCTTGTCATATAAAATGCTAAGTTTTGTTGATTTGTTGACATTGTTCAAAACTAACTTTAAAAGTTCGCGAACGTAAACTTCTACCTGTATATCTTTTCTTCCGAAACGTCTCGTCATAGATTCAATTACTTTTGGATAGTAATCTCCTAGTTGTGGGTAGCTTTCAACAATTTGGCGTGCTCGGGATCTAGGAACAGTTGCCTGAATTAAAAGCTGCATTTTTTCTTCATTAGAAATCCTTTGATCTTCATGAAATCGTTTAAACTGGCTCCAGAATGACAACCAGTCACGAATGTCACCACCAAATTTTCTAAACTCTATCTGCGGAAGTTTTAGTTGAGCTTTAGAACAATTTTGATTGCAACAAGATGACGTACTCGGATTGTTTTTATCTATGGTATCTACTACTAATGGACTGACCTGGGATTCAATTTTCATTTTTAGAGCTGCAAATTTACACACGAATTCGTCTATAGTAGCCATTTCGGAGTCTAAATCAATGTCTTCAGTGTCTTGATCAAGGAACAGTTCAATGTATTTTTTATCTAGGTCTGTAATAATCTGCATTTTTTGTTTTAATACTTGTAGATTGCTCCTTACTTGATTCACGTCTGGATTTTCTTTGATCATCAAATCATTTGTTGTATTAAAAATGTTGTTGAATGAGGTTCGATGTAAATCCAAAGTTCGAATTATCTTCTCCATGTTTTGAAAATACTCAAAGTCCTATCAGAGTGAATGAATATCTCGCCGGGGCCTCCAAATGAAAAGAATACGCTATAACGACCTGTTATTGCAGTATTTCAGAGTAGAACTTTGTGACTTTTAAGATAAAACTTTAGAAAAATATCAAAAGAAACCTTCTTGAAAAATTGATTTTTTATTACAATGTCACTCAAAAATATATAAACATATAGTGACCTAACAATAACGTTCTACAGGACAAATACAAATATGATCTCACTTCCTTATAGGATGGCTTGTGCATTTCTTTCAGTGCCTGTAACTTAAAAACAATTTCAGAAACCATCGAAAGCTCCCCACTTTCCAGGATTTATAAGCTATTGTTTACAATTGCAGTTACAATTTTTGCAAATAAATAATATAAATCATAAATAAATAAATAAGTAAACCAGAAATACACAAGTACACAATTTATTAATTATGTCACAAATATGTGATCCTTACACAATTTGTTTTTTTATAAATTCTGACACATTTGACACTGCTGTTATCACTAGAGCTATCTTGGTTTGTGAATCTTCAGTTATTCTAGTTTTTTCTGTTACTTTTTGTGACCGTATAATGCAAGTTTTCTTTTAATTGTTGACAGTATAAATTATCTTTGTCCCAGTCGATGTTGAAATCTATAAATAAGGTCTTGTTGCAATAACCTCAAATAACTCTTCCAGAAATATCAGGTACCCTAAAACTTTATCGCAACAAACCATGCACATATTATTTTCTTTGCGTGCTATGTGAATTGCATCTTTGCACTGAATATCCATCTTCTAGCTCAAGTTCGTCTTCATCGATGTTACCTTTGACGTGGGTCTCTACAATACATATGACCACTTTGTGCGACAATTATGCTGCACTATTTAGATAGATGATACTATTTTGTAGGAATATAAATGGCATTTACTCGAGGTTTGGCAGAGTGATGGACAATTTTTGACAAATATAGTGTGATTTACTGGCTAATTTCTTATATATTTTCCATTTCTGAATCACTCGTCAATATTTTGAAGCTCCAGATATAAATTTTGTCATAAAATTAAAGTTTGACAAGCTATTCATACAAAACTTGGAAAAAATAATTTATACCTAATGTTAACTAAACTCACAAAAAATTCATTTTTGTAGCCGAAAAACATTATGATGTAAATATATACTGAATTCAGCAATTCTCATTTACAGTTTCTAAGATGAAAAAACTGACTTATTATTATTGTTAATATTCAAACAATTTTTCGTGGCTAATCGGGTAAAATAAACTTTTTTTTCTCTCTGGTTTTTTCGGAGGGTCCAAGATTTAATGGACAACTATTAAAAGTGTTGACAGTAAAGTTTTGTCATGAAAGGACTTATCAATACATTGCTATTAGTGAAAGAAAAAAAATGTCTTAAATCAAGCCAACCGATGCACGGCATGGCAAAAACTGTCTTACTTTTTTTTAATTGAAGTATTATGGTTTTGACTACTTTAATAAATACCCTATATTTTGTAGATACAATGAGACTTTACGAAAGGATGATATTTTAAAAGCAATGGAAGCTTTACTGACAGAAGAAACGGCAATGTTTGATCAATTTGACAGGGATCGTGACGAAGCTTCTAGAAGTATTCTTGAACAGTACGTAAAATTTTTTAGATTGTTTCTTCCTTCTGCTTCCATATTTTTTGACACCATAGAACATTTTAACCTCTTCATTATCTACAATAAGAAAAACGCACTTTTTATGTGAAACCATTGTGTTTATTTTAGAGAACTAGAGAATGATTCTAAGATAGCACAAATCCTAAAAGATCAAGACATTCAAAAATCAGAAATGGTTACAAGACTCATCAAAGACTGTGATATTCAAAAGGCTGCTGTAGGTACTTTGTTAGAAAGGGTAAGTAAATTACTTCTATTACAAAAGGAAAAAATACGTGGTGGGGCGTTACAAACAAAAAATGTTTTACTGATTAATTATTTACAAATATCTGTACACCAAACTGAATAATTATTCACAAATATCTACACGAAAAATAAAACAGAAGTTTCAGAGAAATGAGAATATTTTTATTAAAGACAAATAGATATCAAAAGGTTTAAAATTTGTAATTCTTGCTTTGGAACTTTTCATTTATTAACTGTTCATTTTGCATAAATACTTATTTTTTACGATAGGGTGACGCTAGAAGTTGGGGATTGGTACAGCAGGTGCGACTGGTAGAATCGCAATTGGCGGCACTCACTCATTTCGAATTAGACAGGAGAAAATTGAAAATGGATGCACAATTGGTAAGGATTTATTTAATTTAAAAAAAAAATAGAAAAAGCATTTCGTCGCTCTAGTGGAGAACTTTTGTAACCTACTGCACCGAAATCCTTCAGGGGAGGTACAAGGGTATGCAGAAGAAAGCAGTTGTTTTTGGTGGTATTTGATTTGCAACAATAATACTGGCAAGACCAAAAATAAAACATGTTATAGGTAGGTTTAGGTTGTACAAAATTAAAAGTATACAAATAAAATATTTGATTGACCACAGTTACATTAATTAACAATTACCTATGATTGATTAAAATAAATATAATAAAATGCTTAAAAATCACCACAGTGCTTCTAGAAATCACAATATCTAACACAACTTACAAAAAATAGTAACCTAATGCCTAATTATCTAGTTCTCAATGACCAATTTGGAACATGGGGCAGTAGGAAAAATAGCAAAAGATACCAGAATAAAGCTAGTAAAAAGAAGAGCTACATACCTGAAAAGACCTGGAATGTCTTTTTTCGGTTAACAAACCGAATAAAACTGGCCCTGTTGGCTCTCTCCAGTAACAAATTATTGCAAAAATTTAATACTGCTCTAAAATTAAATGTGTTGCTGGGAGGCAAGTTTGCTTAATAAGAAATTCCTGTGTTAAAAATTTCACGGAGCACAGCTATAACTCCAAAACCTTTTTTTTGTCCCCGGCAAAAAATCCGATAAGCCGGTACACCGCGTGAAAAATAAGGTGAAGTATGAAATAAAATATGGTTACTGGGTGAGCCAAAATAATTTAGTATGTTCAAAAAAGTGGTGTTGATACATCTTGTCCCCTTTCCTTTGACCGATTTTTAAGGGAGTAAAAGAGGTCAGAGAATTATA
Organism: Aspidapion aeneum; assembly: GCA_963576565.1. Taxonomy (NCBI): domain Eukaryota; kingdom Metazoa; phylum Arthropoda; class Insecta; order Coleoptera; family Brentidae; genus Aspidapion; species Aspidapion aeneum. The sequence continues at coordinate 23,690,756 of OY755043.1, forward strand.
TCCAGTGAAAACCCTCCTCTAACGAAAAAACATTCTGAGAACATGCGACTGCAGGTCCCAGACTGCTGTCTGAGCTCCCACCTCTTGGATATTTTGCCTTGAACCCGCTGCTCCATTTTTTTCTCCATGTTGACTGTTCGACGAGGACATCAAAAATTGTGAAGACGATGAACTGCCTGCACGTCTCTGATTGCTCTCCAGCAAACTGGCTCCCACACGCCTCTCTTCATTTCCCAAGGATTGACTGACACGTCCTCGGCCCAATGATGGTCTTGGTAGCATGTTTTCTGCTTCTGCACAGCCCCACGTTGGGCGCCAAGTTGCACCGAAGGGGGGAGGTACGAGGGTATGCAGAAAAAAGCAGAAGTTGTGTTTGGTGGTACTTTATTCGCCACAATAATTCTGAAAAGACCAAAAAAAAAACATGTTAGGTAGGTTTAGGTTGTACAAAATTAAAAGTATACAAAGAAGATATTTGATTAACCACAGTTTAATTAACAATTATCTATGACTGATTAAAATAAATATAATAAAACGCTTAAAAAATCACCTCAGTGCTTCTAGAAATCACATTATTTAACACAACTTACAAAAAATAGTAACCTTATGTCTAATTATTTAGTTCTCAGTGACCAATTTGGAACATGTGGAAGTAGCAAAAATAGAAAAAAAAATACCAAGGAGAAAAACCTAATAAAGCTAGTAAAAAGAAGAGCTACATACTTGAAAAGACCTGGAAGGACTTTTTTCCGTTAACAAACTGAATAAAACTGGCCAGTAACAAATTATTGCAAAAATTTAATACTGCTTTAAACTGAAAAGTGTTGCTGGGAGGCAATTTTCTTAAAAAGAAATTCCCGTGTTAAAAATTTTACCGAGCACAGCGATAAATCCGGTTGAACCATTTTTTTGTCCCCGGCAAAAAATCCGATAAGCCGGTACACCGCGTGAGAAATAAGGTAAAGTATGAAATAAAATATGGTTACTGGGTGAGCCAAAATTAGTCAAAAAAGTGGTTTTGCTACACTACATACTTTTATTTTTTTTAGCCAATGGCCAATTACAGATACAGTAAAATCTCACATTGTAACACATTTCTAACCACTATAAATAAAACTTTGGGTCTTGTGACCCGTTTATTCTCATCTCCAGCCAAGCGGTCTCTAATTGCCCTGAAATTATTTAATTATAACATCTATCTTCAAACATTGTTGCTTTATGGCTACCATGATGATTATTAATTAAATAGTTTAAAACAGTGATGCTTATTAAGTAAAGAAAAGTTTGTAAAATCTTAGTAGCGGTTAAAAATTCGCATCTGACATTTTTATTCCAGGCAATTATACTTAATGCTCAGCGCAAAGATGAGCGTAGCCAGGCCACTAGTGGGATAACATATAAAAAAACAAACCAAGGTTAAAAAGACTTCTACATTTAAAATCAGCTAAATATATGTATAAAACTAATCACAACCGTCTTTGCAGACATACATACATACATACAAAAACAAATCACGGTTAAAAACACTTCTACATTAAAAACTATTCCACATTAAACAAAAACCGAAGCTATCGCGGTTTTAGAAAACTGTTTAGTTGAACAACTCATGTTTTCCATAAAAGTAAAAACATATGTTTTCGTCTTTATAATTGTAGAAAATAAACCATGAGTTTAAAAGCACATGAACTTTTTGGTTATGTGAGTTACAGCAGTTCACCACTAGGACGACGATTTCCTAGAAGCCTAGATATATTAAATTTTATTGTTGGGATACACAGCCGTTGTTTTTTAACAAAATAAACAAACACAACAATAAGGTTCTAGTTTCTGCGTTCCCTGTTCTAATTTTTACCTTCCCAACACCAAAATCTAGCAAAGAAAAAGTATTAAAATCGGAAAAAAGCTCCCTTTTTTGTACAACAAAAGATAATAGATTGTTGTTTCTAAATAAACTTTGTGATTGGAAAGCAAATATGTTACCGCAGTCGTTTAGATTTTGAAATATTTAAAAAAAAAACGCTAAATTTCCATAAAAAGTACATTAATTTACCATCAAATTATTTAATTTTTAGGTCGACCTCGCCGAAAAAAGAATTAACCTTTCTATTTTATTAATGGACTTATTAGAACAACAAAAAGAAAGACGGGGACAACTTTTGAGTACATTACGCTATTTGGAAGAACAAAATAGTGATAATCTAGAAGACTTTTGGTTAAGGCAGTATCAAAGGCTTTTAGACAAGTAAGGATGTAATAAATTTTCGAAACCAAATTCAAAATTCTATTTAATTGTCTCCAACATTTTCCAAATGTTCAAACTAGAATTGATTGAGTTAAGCTGATTTCCTTTCTTAGATGTCAAAAGTCTTATGTATGTTATGTGTTTTTTCAAACTTTTTTTTACCAAATATTCCAGTATTAGATTATACAATTACAATGCAAGTTGTAGGTAAGTATGAGGAATAACTATGCGTAATACCTTGAACTTTTTATCACATATGGGGGAATCGTCCTAAAATCCTAAAAAAGTAGCATGTTTTCAGGATTTTTTAAAATAATTTACCAAACATACCCCTAATATTATTAGCAGTGGCGAAGTTTGGGGGGGGGGGGCTAAGCCCCGTCAATTTATTAATTAGCCCCCCCCAAAAAATTGTGAATAAAGGCGTCCCAATATTTTTGAATGCTAACAAAATTTTATTCGATTCGAATGATTATAATAGTTTTCGATCATTATAAAACTGCAAATTTCAAACCTATCGTAAATTTGATGAAAAGTGGCAACATTGCTAATCTAGGCGAAGACGGAACGACGAAGGAACAACGATCTGAATGAACGATCGATATTCGATAGTCGAATTATTGCAATTCCATCGTAGCTAGCGCAGTTGGATTCTGGGGCTCAAGCCCCTCCAAAATTGGAGAGCTAACTTCGCCACTGATTAGTAGATATCAGTTTTAGGTATTTTTAAAAAACAGTTGAGTAAGAACCCTCGGAGTTGAAGGATTTGACATAAATCATTAATGAGTGAAATTTCGGTAGTTCAACATTAAGGCAAAACTAACATAAAGTAAAACTACATAAAACGTTGCTATTTTACTAAATATTAGGTACCAAAAAGTTAAAAACAAACAAACGAAATATCCTAAAGAACCCCCCTCTCTCTCTACTTTACTACTTTTACATTACACAATAAAAAGGGTGTTTTACATCCCCTTCCACTATCCATCTCGGAAACCTATTCTCGTGTTCGGAATTAGCTTCTCCTTTATGTGAGGTAACTTTGGACGCTTGACCGACTTACCCCGTTACGCAACCGAGCCCTTAACAATGCCTTTACAGGGCTAATATTATTTAAAATTCAATTGGTTTTTAAGAAAATAATGAAAAATAGCATTTAAAAAATATAAAATGATGATTTGAAATGCAAATATCTTGAAAATAGATCTGTAAAAGTACATTAGTTGCAAGGTCATGTTACCAAGGTTAAATGTAATAGTAAATAAGTAATAACAGATAGAAAAAGGAATGAAGAAATAATATCAGACAGAAAGACGATCGATGAGACAAAGGTATTGTATACTGGAGACTTTGGGAAAATAAAAGAAGTACGGGAAGACCCCAAATGAGATGACCAGACGATTTGAAGAAACATGCGGGAACTAGATGGATGAACACGGCGACCAACAGAGAAAAGAGGAAGATATTGGGGGAGGCCTATGTCCAAAGATGGATCAAAGGCTTACTAAATAGATAGATTGCAAGGTAGTTAAGGGAATCTCAAAAAAGTGTCTCCTTTAAAAACTAAATGAACGTGTCTCGGGTTTTTTCTAAATTTCTAGCAGTTCTGAACGAATCCTGAGTTCTCGCAGCATCACCAACTATTTTTGAGAGCGGCTGTGTCAATACAAAAACTCTGCCAATATATGGGCCCCTAAGCTCACACTAGGTACTATAGTTATAGTGTACGTGTGAGCTAATATAACTAAAAACTGAAATATATTTTATTCAACTCCACACGAAATTACCTTTTGTTTGATACCACACAAGCCATGTTTTGACTTAAACTCAAATTTTTGAAATCCACCCCCACCCTTAAAAAAAACAAAAACTAAAATGTATTTTGTTGAACTCCGGACTTAAATACCTTTCGTTTGATATCACACACGCCATATTTTCACTTAAACTCTAATTTTTGAAATATACCCCCACCCTTTTTTTAAAATAAATTAAAATGTATTTTGTTTAAATCCAGACTCAATTACCTTTCGTTTGATATCACACACGCCATATTTTCACATAAACTCTAATTTTTGAAATCTATCCCCACCCTTTTATTTGGTTTGTGTTCGGTGGATTTTGTTCATTTTTAAATGGGACTATCTCGGCCGAAGACCCAGCCTAGGTACCAAATTTCATTAAAATCGGCCAAGCGGTTTTTGAGTTATGCGTGTTGGTCGTTACAGACAGACAGACAGACAGACAGACAGGCGCAACAAAAAAGTTTCAAAATCATCTGAAACGCAAAGATATATAAAAATTTTTGAAATCGGAGCAACTTTTTTTTTCTCGAAAAAATTAGGATCACCATAGCTCACACTACTATAGTATAGTATATACATTGACTTCTATACCCTACGACGCCCTTTCAGGGCGTTATAGAACTCAATGAGTATATGTGTGAGCTAATATTTGTTTAATTTTTTACAGGTTACCTGAGGGACTGTCTCATGCCCAAAAGAACATCGATCCCAAATTGGCTGAATATTTACTTATGAATGGCGTTTTCCACTGTGTACCCTTTTTGGCCAAACTAACCCAGTGTGATGGTAAGCTATTATATTTCTTATACATTATTTTTGTTCCATCGATCGTGTTTCTGTCTGATATTATGACCGGCAAATTTTCAATTTAATTTTGCTACTTCTCCTCTGACATCCCTTACTTTTGTTTTATTTCTTATCCATTCGTTCCTTTTTCTATCTGTTAGCTCTACATATAACATTTGTCTTTTCATTGATCTTTGGGCTTTAGTTACCTTATTCATGTTTGATTTTGTAAGTGTCCAGGTTTGGGATCCATAGGTAAGTACAGGAAGAATACATTGGTTTTACACTTTCGTTTTTAGGTACTAAGGGTATTTTTTATTTCTTAATATGTAGCTTAATTTACCGAATGCTGCCCAGGCCAATCTTACTCGTCTCTTGATTTCAGCTGTTTGGTTTTCTTTTTTTAGTTTAATAATTTATCCCAGGTGTATTCTGACCGTAAGCTATAGCATATTAAAGAAGAAAGATGGAAAACGTGCTGTGTGTGGATCGATAAAAATCAAAACGAATTTTATACTTCACACAAAGGTATGTGTGCCTAACTTGCGAGTGTCAGAAGGAGAGGGAAGAGTTGATTTTGGTTGTTTTCCTACTTACACAAGGTTGCATCTCTAGACGTACGTTTCTGTGTGTTTCACGTCATCAGTAGAGAACAGCAAACCCAGGTAAGCCAATTTTAACCAAAATCAACTCCTATATATGAATTACTCGCGGCAGTGCAATGCGAGTGAATTACAAGTTGTTGCGCCATCTAGCGGACTGGCTCGAGCACTCGAAAGTTTAAACACATTGGCATCGTCTTGTCTGAGACGCCGAAGCGCCATCTACACATGAAACACACAGAAACGTACGTCTAGAGATGCAACCTTGTGTAAGTAGGAAAACAACCAAAATCAACTCTTCCCTCTCCTTCTGACACTCGCAAGTTAGGCACACATACCTTTGTGTGAAGTATAAAATTCGTTTTGATTTTTATCGATCCACACACAGCACGTTTTCCATCTTTCTTCTTTGCATATGCTTCGGGCAGTACGGCCTTTTAGTTGCTACGTGATTACGTGGTTTTAATACCACATTAATGGACGAAACTTGTCATAGATGGCGCTTCGGCGTCTCAGACAAGACGATGCCAATGTGTTTAAACTTTCGAGTGCTCGAGCCAGTCCGCTAGATGGCGCAACAACTTGTAATTCACTCGCATTGCACTGCCGCGAGTAATTCATATATAGGAGTTGATTTTGGTTAAAATTGGCTTACCTGGGTTTGCTGTTCTCTACTGATGACGTGAAACACACAGAAACGTACGTCTAGAGATGCAACCTTGTGTAAGTAGAAAAACAACCAAAATCAACTCTTCCCTCTCCTTCTGACACTCGCAAGTTAGGCACACATACCTTTGTGTGAAGTATAAAATTCGTTTTGATTTTTATCGATCCACACACAGCACGTTTTCCATCTTTCTTCTTTGCATATGCTTCGGGCAGTACGGCCTTTTAGTTGCTACGTGATTACGTGGTTTTAATACCACATTAATGGACGAAACTTATCATAGATGGCGCTTCGGCGTCTCAGACAAGACGATGCCAATGTGTTTAAACTTTCGAGTGCTCGAGCCAGTCCGCTAGATGGCGCAACAACTTGTAATTCACTCGCATTGCACTGCCGCGAGTAATTCATATATATGAGTTGATTTTGGTTAAAATTGGCTTACCTGGGTTTGCTGTTCTCTACTGATGACGTGAAACACACAGAAACGTACGTCTAGAGATGCAACCTTGTGTAAGTAGGAAAACAACCAAAATCAACTCTTCCCTCTCCTGACACTCGCAAGTTAGGCACACATACCTTTGTGTGAAGTATAAAATTCGTTTTGATGATTTATAGGATATTAGATGTAAACTGGAAGTTGGTTGTTTCGCAACAATTGTTTAGGTTTATAAATTAGATTAGATTATTTATTTCATATGTTAGCCACAATACAATGGTTGTAAAAGTCAAATCAACTTAAAACTTAAAAAAGTACTTACAAACTAATTTAGGAATTGGCCGGCGTAAGAGAGGTAGAGCTCGTATGGGTCCCAGGCCACGTGGGAGTCCCCGGAAACGAGAAAGCGGACAGACTCGCCAGGGGAGGATCCCAGCAGAAATGCGTCGGGCCAGAACTGTTCCTGGGGCTCACAAGAGGGCAAATGAAGTCGGCCCTAACAGAGTGGACCCAGAAAGAGATACAAAGGGAGTGAACCAACACAGGAAACGCCAGACAGACAAAGGAGTATGTGACAGGCTACAGCAAATCCCGTAGGGACTGGCTGCTCCGTAGAACACGAAGAGAGGTGGGAGCCATAGTGGGAGTTCTGACCGAAAACTGCGTCCTACAAGGACACCTAGCAAAGATGAGAGTGAAGAAGGACGCGACGTGCGAGCGATGTTGGGCCGAGGACGATACCTCGGCGCATTTTCTCTCATCATGTGAAGCATACAAGGAGGCAAGAAGAGAGGTATTCGAAGAGGAAGCCTTTGAGACGGAGGACCTTCTGAATCTGAGGTGGCCCGATATTCTGGCCTTTGTACAGAAGACGGGCAGATTCCTTAGCGAAAGAAGGACGCAGTAGAGGGGATGCCCGGGGGTTGGCGAAAAGGGCGCTTCATGTGCCTAGTCGCCAGGCCTAGAGCCTACCCCAGACTACTACTACTACTACTACAAACTAAAGTATATAAAGTATGTAAATAACAACGGACTTAAGTAATGACAATGTTTTTTTGTAACTTCTACACCAGTATTTACTAAAGGGTGTGCAGTGCTAAGTGCTACAATCCTAGGTCCACAAATCTAGATTTTGGTAAAAGGTTTACAAGTTCATATCATTATTTTTAAGACTTTTTACAACTTTTTTTCGTTGGCCTATTTGTTATGGTAAACAGCTGATAACTGTCAAAAAGTTATCTCAAAAATTATGATATGAAGTATGACTTATTTTTCCCGTACATGCAATAGTTTTTAAATATTTATATAAATTGTTCATAAATACCTTGCGATATGAGTCATCTGTTTTAAAGAAAAATAATATAATATTTTGGTTTAAAAATGGTAGTCATATTTAAACCTCCAAATGTCACTAGGAGATGTCCAATAAAAACGGTGTTAGTCAGTGTCAGCTGTCCGTTATATTTTACATTAGCGATGATTACACCGATGTTCAATTGTTTTGGTGGATGTGTAATTGAAAACGGATTCTAATATATATTGTTCTTTTTGCAATAATTAAATACTGATACGTATTTAATACGGTAATGCATCTGCAGGCATAGTTTTAAGTTATTTATTTATTATATAGCTTTGAAAATTTTTGTATACTTATATACCACCTCTCAGAGGTAGTACTACAATTTGAGACTATTTTTAACGGGGATCCTATGACTGCACGAACAAAATTTGCAAAAAATGACATTTTGTTACAATTTTTTTTTGTGTTTTTTCTTTATTTCTAAAGTTAATTTGAATTTATATGAGATGAAACTCACTGAGAAATGCTTACTATTATATTGCACATTAGGGTGAACAAATCTTTTCTTCTCGGGTATGTAAATTTCAAAAATATATATTTACAAGGTCCTCAGCCCTGACCCTCAAAAAGTAGGATTTACTAAAAACAAACGATTTTTAACTATTTTATTTCTAAAAAATTATAGTAGTTGGGTTTAGAGCAGCAAATTGAAATAAAGCATGTCAAAATCAGCTTATGATGCTTGGACACATCCCTACCCGGAAGAATAACTCGGTAAAAAATAAATATTTTATCACAAATGATAACATAGGCAGTTACAATTGTGTGACATTTCCATACTCTTTATTTAGCACACGGATACAGACAGCAACAAAAAAATTTTTAAAAATGGCATGTCTTTGATTTCATTTAATCTGTGCGTTTTTTTTGTCAACCTACAGTCAGAGACAATGACATTTTTACCTTTAATTTTATAAAAATATGACATATTTACTTTTTAATATTTTTCTGGTTAGGAAATATGTTTATGTCAGTCACAAAAGTGTAACTGTAAATATCGATTTAAAAAAAATTAACGGCTTCCAATATGGCTCCTGATTAATAAAAATGGCGACTTAAAAATTAAATTAAATTAAAAGAAATTTATTACAAAATACACGAAAAAAATTTATTGACCTTTGACCGTGATTGACTTTAAAACTATCTTGTTTAAGTAAAAAAAAATCATTTTTTTAAAAAAGAGGGTTTGATAAAAAGTTGTAGACCTTTTTACATAATTTTTATTCGTTAAGAGGTCTTGTTTCGCTGAAAAACGTGAAAAACCTTTATCTACAACTAAAATCACCCTATTTTACCATAATAACGCGGATCGAGTGTATTTTATGTTTTCTGTTGGCTGTGATGTATTTTCTTTAATTTCCAATGGTTTACAGTGCCACTTTTTGACTTTTTAAAGGTATCTATATACACGCGAAGCCGAAGCCTAGGGCCTTTTTTTATTCGTAGGTTGACTGATTTAAAATTTGACTTAAAAAGTTTATTTATTTTACAAAAAAAAAATTGACAGATCTCCTAAGATCAGAAATGCCAAGGGCCAGAAAATGAATAAAGTGTCCTGATCTGCACTGGTCTATTCAGCAGGTGCATGGGTTCGTGTGTGTAGCCAATAACCCAGGAATGTATTGGATATTTCCTAAATCTATTTATTTTTATTGTTCCAGTTAACCCCAAAGGCGTAAACGAACTAGACCTCTACGAGTCAGGAATCAAAAGTGAACACGATCGACAGAAAGTATTAGATGCGCTACACATGTATGCCAAAGAATCATTTTTATTCTCCGAGTCGTTACCCTCGGCGCCATCTTTGGATGAGGACGATACTGCTTCAGCGCCCCCTTGGGATGAGGACATCAAGCTAATCAACAGCGTGGAGTGTGTTGTTTGTATGGAATTAGAGGTATGTATAATTTTTTTCACATTTAAAAATCTTATATAATATGAGGAGCAAAAGTTCAAAGAGAATATTATCCAAACATTTATCCACCTAAACATGTAAATATTTCTCTCACATACTATCTAGCTGACCTGCCCGTCTGACTTGCAAACAATATTAAATCTTCAAAATGTACACTTACCGAATATTTCTTTGTTTATGAACAGTATAACACAGCAATGTAGACAGTTTTCCAAAATATTCCTGTATTTGTGCATTGATAACTGAGGGTCAAAAAATTAATACTGCATGTACATTTTATTATCTTGATCCAATAGTTTGATTGTGTTGAATTGTATATAGCCTTTGCAGTTTCCGAGACATTGCCGGAAAACTATTACAATGTCCTATTACCTACTAATAATAGTAGTGTTTATAATGTAATATACAGCATGGTTAAATGCTATAGGATTCATGGGAAATTTTTACTATATGTAAGATAAGAATAACTGCATATGCATAACATATGTAGTATGTAATAAAAAAGGATAGAAGTTTACACGTGGTTACGACCATTGTTGTCTGCGCCCGGTAAAGTAGAGGGAAGAAATTTATGACACCGATTGTTTCCCCTAGCGCGGCGATCTTTTCTTTTGACAGTCCGTAAAGAAAATCAATCGAGGGTAGTGGTACATAAAATATCGGAAACTTTTACGATAACTACGTAACGTATAATCCTTTTTTTCAAGCTTGTTCTTTTTTATAATATTTAATGTCGTATCTACCACAAACTAAAGTTTGTGACGTCCCCAGAGACAGAGGAGTCTGTTTCAAAAGCAAAATTTGGTTTCTTGCATAGCCCCATAAAAAAATCATTGGGTGCCAAATCTGGTGATCTCGGAGGCCAGTACCTTGCCTGCTTATAATAAGCCGCCTTGGAAACGTTTTATTTAAAAACACTCTCAAGGCAAAGTGCTATGAGCTGGGCAACCATCTTGCATAAACCAAATTTGGTTAAAATCAACATTTGGCACCTGTCGAATCGCAGGCATGATATGTTCCTGCAACAGAGCTAAATAATTTTTGCCTCGTAAATGACCATTGATAAAAAAAGGACCAATGATATTGTCACCCAAAATCCCAGTCCAGTCATTAAGTTTTTGAAGATACTGTGTCCGTAGTATGCAAATGTTTATTTTTCCGTGACCAGTAACGAACAACGGAAGAATTGAAAACGAACTTTAGTCTGTAAAATCAATATTTTTAATAAAATTTTCATCCCGATTCGCTTTTTCAATCATTGTTTTACAAAACTCCATTCTTCGGAACTGATCATCTGGAAAAAAAAAATGCGTTTTCTTTACTTTAAAACCCCGGTACCCATGTCGTTTCAAAATGTTTCGGACGGTTAAGGGTGAAATATCATCGCCCACATCATTGGCAATTGCCTTACTGGAACAAGGAGGCAACGCTTCTGCTGCGGCACAAACCATAGTTTTGCGTCGTTTCATTTTCTCTCCAATTTCACAAACAGGAGGTGCTTCTACAGCACTGCATTTGTGGCAAAAATTGACACATCCTGTTCGTTGGAAATGGGTCACTATTTTTTGGACCGGGCTACGGCTTGAAATATCCCTTCCCTCAAACGCGACAACAAATAAATTTGCTACATCTTGCCAGTTATTGTTCCCGAAATACCATTGAACCATTTTTACTTTTTCCTAAACGCTAAATGTAATACGCTGCCTGGCATGAGCTAGGATTTTGGTGTAAAACAAATACCCACTTCTCAACAGTTTTGCTTCATACGACAAAATGACGAAAAACTTCGTGAAGACGAGAGGTCACGATGTATTCCCCTATTTTCCCACTACCAGCTCGAATACGGATCTAAAACAGCGAAAAATATTTCAAGACACCGCCCAAAATATATTTTTCTCTCTTTTACTTCTCTCTTACATACATTAAGCACAGCAAGCAGTCTATGAATCCTACAGCTTTTGACCATCCTATATAATAATAGTTTCCCAGATATAAGTAACTGTATGGGGTTTTATGAATATCTAGGAAACAGTAAGGCATACATATATATAATTTTTGTGGGAAATGAATTAATGTCCATTTTATAATTTTTGAGATAACTTTTTGAAGAATAATATATGCCAACGAGAAAAAATAATTAAATGAACTGTACAACCCGTTTATGTTTATTTTAGTGTCAAATCATCTTCGTGCCGTGTGGACATCTTTGCTGCTGTTCGAGCTGCTCAACGCAAGTAAATGAGTGTCCTTTATGTCGATCAATGATTGACAGAAAACTCACTCTTGTCAATTAAATTATTATCCAAAACCACCTGGTTTTTATGCTTTATATTCCTTTGTAGAAGTGTCAAAGTTATTCATTCTTTATTAAATTATTAATTAAATAACCCCCGCGTACCCTGAAGCGGTTCTCGCACGATCAGTATTACTGACAGTATTTTTATGTATGTCTTTATTTATTTACGTTTTGAAAAACAAAGATTAACTGCTCCAAAAAATGTTGAGTGATTTCCATTTTTAAATGGAATTCCAGTGATTCCAAGGTGATTCCCAGAAAAATTATAGAGTGATTACCACCCGCGAATTTTCTTTCTATAAAAATACTGTCACTAGATCGTGTGAGGGCCGCTTTACAATGCGACGACCGACATCGGCCTTGTTCCAAAAAACGCGGATGAATTTTTTTTAGGGGTATTACAGATTCAGTGTGTTAAGTTGGAATCATATGGATAACTTTTTTCAAGTAATTTAACAGAAAAAATTACTTTCAAATCAAATAGTCAGGTACAATCACCAGTATTCAAGAACTTCAAGACCGAGTGTTTACGTTTAGGTTCATAGACATGGTGCTAACTGTAAAAAAACACTGTTTTACACTTAATATACTAACAAGTTTTAACATGACAAACATTTTTAGGAAACTTTTAGGTAGGTCCTTCTTACTCTCAAGATTAATTTATATCTACACAAACAGGGTTAAGGTTACTTTTGCAAAATTATTTTTATGCATCTGTGGTATCACAATAGACCGCAAGTTCTACTTGAGATCAGTTGAAGTTACCAGTTATTGGTATGCTCCTTACCTAACCTAACCTATAAACAAAGGTCTGCTATTTTAAAGACCATTGCATTAAACTGAGTCAAACATGGACCCACAAAATTTCATACTCATATTTTAGGACTTAATGGCACTTAGGTTTTTAGTTATTAGTAAATATTGGTGCAAAAACTAAAAGCGACAGAAAAATTCACTTTCACCGATTCTGTATTAAAAAATCAATTTACAAATTTTCATAAATAAAAAAGTTACAGGCCACCTATGTGGATAAACGCAGACTATTCAAAATCCCCTCGTAGCTGAAAAACTACGAGGTCGATCAAGAGGTGGTTTTGATATTTGCAGACGTCTCAAAAATCGTGTCTACTTGTTTTTATCTATCGTGGCTAGAAATACCTAATACCCTCAAAAAACATCGAATTTGGCTTGCCGTGTACCACGCGCGGATCTGGATCAAAATCTAAGGGGGGTGGTAATATTTTTTTCTTCTAGGGGGGAATAATTCTCCTATGTTTCCTTCAATTATTAACAAAAAGTACTTTTTTCTAGGGGTAATTACTGGTCGGTCGAGACGTCTTTCGCATGAAAAAGTCAACAAACCAACCGAACTGTAGCAATAGGGATCTCCAGTCCAATAGTTCCCACTCTTAGGTTACACTTTTGTGTTTTTAGTTAGGAATAGTAGCATAGGGAATAAGTAAAAAATGTAAAGAAACGCAGCTCAAAAACACTTTGACTTACCCTTGGATGAAAGGAACTTGGTACATGGACAACTGCACAGTCGAATCCAAATAATTCCAATCAAAGTAGTAGCAGTAGCACTTCAAAGCAATCCATAAATGTTTATACACGAACGCTGTCTTAAAAAGCACGCATGTGATTTCACTTGGCGATCAATATATATCACTGGTATGGAGAGTACCCCAAATATTCGCATGAAGCTCCGTATAGCAAGACGGACGTTGGAGCACTGCTATATATGAGCAATACAGCAGTAAAAAGGTATGTATAAAATTAGGGAAAACTTAAATTAAAAAAGGATGGAAAATGGATATACTCAAGGTAATAATAAAGTAAAGTCAATGCATTCTTGAGCATATAATTCACCGCGCAAATTCAAATTTTTACCCTTTTTGTAGGCAAGGCATATCTTAGTAACTAAATTAGTTTAAACCAAGAAATAAAAGTAACTTTAAGTATAAAGTTTTAGCATAACTCTAGCAAAAAAAAGAAAATAAAAAGCATTCTAATTTAGATAAATGTCTCTAAATTTTATATCTTAAAACTAAACGCCGGGACGAAGCATTCCGGCCCCCCTGAAAATACCCAGGGTATGGTATTTTCTGAACTAAGCATTAGGGAGAGGGCACAATTTCACCAAAGGCCTCTTGAATAAACCTTTGGAGGTTTTAACTGTAGCAACTCTTACTACATTATCAGTACCAGGGTGCAATCCTACTACTCGTCCCAATACCCAATTTAAGGGAGTGGTTTGATCATCTTTGATCAAAACCATCGTATCAATCGCAATGGGATCAATTTTGTCTTGATTCACTTTAGCGTGCTGTTGCAATGTATGTAAGTAATCTCTGTGCCATCTACGCCAAAAATCGCGATGCAGTTTTTGCAGCAACTGCCACCGAGAAAGCCTATTTAAAGGCACTTGGTCAAAATCGAGGTCTGGAACAGTCGTAAGTGGTTCCAGGCTAAGGAAATGACCGGGCGTCAGTGCAGTCAAATCATTTGGATCTGTGCTGACTGGACACAAAGGCCTAGAATTGAGGATAGCTTCTACTTGCGTAACCACAGTATAAAGCTCCTCAAAAGTAAGCACCTGTTCTCCAATTACTCGTAGTAAATGAGACTTTGCACTTTTGATGTTACTTTCCCACAAACCGCCCATGTGGGGTGCGGATGGAGGGTTGAAGTGCCAACGAATTGATTCGCGATTAGCAACTTCAGCAAACATCTCGTTAAGCATTTTAGCAGAAAGCGTAAAATTCGACGCGTTATCCGAGTAGACTACTTCCACGCGTCCTCTTCTGGCCATAAAACGTCGGAACGCTGCCATAAAAGCGTCTGCTGATAAGTCTGACACAATTTCTAAGTGTACCGCCTTCGTACAACCGCAAATAAATAGAACGACATAAGCCTTAAGTCGTTTTGCACCGCGCATGCGGCTCATTGTAATAGCAAAACTTCCCGTAAGATCAACGCCAACGTGTTGAAAAGCTTTTGCTTGTGAAACGCGAAATTTTGGCAAATTACCAACAGGGGGTTGATAATTACTGGGGCGCGTGCGCCAGCATGTAGAACAACGCGAAATTATTTTTCTTATATGCCTTTTAGCTGCAAAAATCCAATAATTTTGAAAAAGTAAAAATAAAGTCGTGTTTATGCCGGTATGCATATGTTTCTCGTGAGTATGCGCAATCAATAGCGTTGTAAATTGAGAATCACCGGGTAAAAGTATAGGAAATTTTTTGTCATAATCTAATTCCGAATTGCATAATCTTCCGCCAATGCGTAAAATATTATTTTGATCCAAAAACGGATTTAATTTTCTAAAAACCTTTGGCAACGGTTTATTATCGACAAGTAAAGAAATCTCGTTTTGAAAATATTTATTTTGCACGTGTTTTATAAGCACAAATATTGCATTTTGTAACTCATATTGTATTAACCACGTAGAATTAATAATAATTTTCTCATTATTAAATTTACGCGCGCGAAGATTGTGAATAAAACGTAGTATAAAAGCAACAAGTCTAATTAAACGCAAAAAATTTGAAAATTTGTTAAGCAGACAATCCAAAAAATTTGGTTCAATTGTTGCAGCAAACACCAATTTTCGCTCCTCTTCCAGAGCTTCTTTGGGTGTTGTAATATTATTTTTAGTAAAATCCCATGTCTCTTGGGGCTTGCAAAGGAACTCGGGTCCTTGCCACCAAAGGGAACAATTAATTAAATCTGCAGGCAATAGACCACGTGACCCGGGGTCCGCGGCATTTAATTCAGAAGGAACATGGTTCCAATCGCAAGGCTGAATTTTTTCTTGTATGTATGTGACTCGGTTGGATACAAAAGTGCGCCACGCATGTGGTGATCCTTTGATCCAAGAGAGCGCTACCATACTATCCGTAAAAGCAATAGTATTTTGAAAAGCAATTTTATTAGCAAAAGTATTTTGAATAAATTGAATGAGTTTAGCTAGCAAAACTGCCGCACAGAGCTCCAAACGGGGAATACTGATTCTTTTTATGGGAGCGACTTTCGATTTTGCGCACACAAAATACGTTTTAATATCTCCGTTTTGATAAACAATACGAAAATAAACCGCCGCACACATACCGCGCTCGGATGCATCGCTAAATCCAACAATTTGACAAAATTGAAAATTAGAGAGATCAATCATTCTTGGGATATAAAAATCAGAAAATAATTTGAGTTCTTCCTCGAATTTTTTCCACTTGGAAATTATTTCCGGGGGTGCTAACTGATCCCAATCTAACTTTATAAACCATAAGTACTGGATTAAATTTTTTGCAAAAAACGTAACCGGTGTAAGAAAACCTAAAGGGTCAAAGCATTTCGCAAGGGTACTAAGCAAATTACGCTTAGTGCAAATTTTTGTATTATAATTAAAAGAATAAAAAAAGTTATCACTTTGAGGGTTCCACCTCAAGCCTAAAATTTTTAGAGAGTTTGCATCCTCTCGATCCAAAGAAAAGTCTTTGGTTTGTATGTGGGTTGCAGGCAAGTCTGCAAGCAATTTGGGTTCGTTTGATGCCCATTTTTTCAGTTCAAATCCACCTCGCCCTAATAACTCAATTAATTGATTTTTCATAAGCATGATTTGATCAAAATCATTGCAACTTACTACGCAGTCGTCTATATAGACGCTGTCCTTTAAAATCGCAGAAGCCAACGGTAAGTCTTGATAATCATCGGCTAATTTAAGCAAGGTTCGAATTGCTAAATATGGAGAACAGTTTACCCCGAAAGTCAAAGTTTTTAATTCGTAATCTTGCACCGATTCTTCAGAATTAAAACGCCATAAAATTCGTTGGTATTTATGTTGATTTTCCTCCACATTTATCATTCTGTACATTTTAGAAATATCGCTAACAAAACAATATTTATGTAGCCGAAAATTAAGCAAAATTTTAACTAAATCTCCTTGTAGTTTAGGACCCGTGTGAAGGGCTTGATTTAGGCTAGGCTTATTTAAAGAATGACTCGATGCGTCAAAGACAAGACGAACAGGCGTGCTACTCGAGCTTTCTTTTATAACCGCATGGTGAGCAATATAAAAATATTCATGCATTTCTGAGTTATTGGGGGGTGAAACTGCACGCATGTGACCCATATCCAAGTATTCTTGCATTACTTGTGAGTAAGAAGTAAATAATTTTTTATCATTTAGTAAACGTTTTTCAAGCGAGTACAACCGACGCAAAGCAAGGGTTCGGGTATCGCCGAAATCAACGGGATTGATTTTAAAAGGCAACGAAACGGTGTATTTACCGTCCACATCGCGTATAGTAGTTTTTTCAAAATATTTTTCGCAAAAAATATCTGAAGGTGATTTTTTCTCCACCGTAGGAACCTCTTCCAACTCCCAGAATTTTTGCAAAGTATTATTTAAATCAGGAGTGGAAATAGTTGCCATAAAAGTAGAAATATTTTTTGATGCAAAAGTAGCATTTTGCAGAGGCATTTTTCCGAGCAAAGTCCATCCGAAGACTGTATTAATACAAGAGGGGGTGTCTGGACCGAAATAAAGTCTACCTTCTTCTAAAAGTGATCCATAAAGGTCCGCGCCAATAAGAAGCTGAATGCCAGCTTGATTATACCAACTGGGATCAGCTAATTTTAGGCCAGTTAAGTAGTGCAAAGAATTTTGGTTAAAAGATACACTTGGCATTTTATCGCAAACTTGGTCTATTAATACAGGTTCTAGACTAAAAATTTTCGATTTATTATCGATAGCAGCAATTTTACAATGCACCGCATGGCGCGCCGTAGTAGACATATCTCCTAAACCGTTTACATTAAGCGAAATGTTGGATTTAGGAAGTCCGAGTGCATTCGCACATTTTTTCGTTATAAAGGAGCACATGGCGCCATTATCCAAGATGGCGCGTATTTCGTGCCAATTTCCGTATGCATCACGGATGTGCAGCAAAGCAGTGCAAAGCAACGTGTCATAGTCGCCAAGCACAGTACCCGCGTGAATAGATTTATTTTCAGTAATCTGATTTTCTACGGGGTTAGTTTGTGATCCACTAGACGTCACAGAAGAAGAAGCAATCACCGAAGCTGGGGAGTTATTTTTTAGGCATAAAAGACTGTGGTGATTTAAAAAACAAAATCTACATCTTTTTTGTGAAGTGCACGAGTTTACTTGATGAAAACTAGCCATGCAGTTGGTGCATCCCTTATTATTTCTAATAAAATCAATGCGTTCTTGAATTGGTTTCACTAAAAAAGATTCACAGCTAAAAATCAGATGTGTATTTTTTGCTTTGCAGTAGAAACACGTGTTTTGTTTGGAATTTGGAGTTTTTTGTGACTGTCTGTTTGCAAGTAAAACTGTTTTATTTCGTGGATTACGGGTGGATCTCGAGAAGTTCCCTGGTCGTGAGTTTTGAACAATATCTTGTTTCATAGACAAAGATAAAGATTCAAGAGCCGTGCAATGTTGCTCTAAAAATTTGTAAATATCTTCGTATTTTGGCATTAACTTAGAAGCGTGATTTAGTTCAAATAACTTACGCGTTCCCGGATCTAATCGATCCAAAAGCATGTTCGCAGTAATAAAGCACCAACTATGGGTCGCATATCCCATATTTTTTAAGCAATCAAGGTTTTCCTTGAACGTATCTAGCATTTTGCGCAATTCTAAAACGTCATCATTGGATAGCCGAGGTGAGTTTTCGATAGATTTCCAGTAAGAAACCGCACGCAAGCGCTTATTGTCATATCTGGAAATCAGCGTATCGTAGCAAAGTAAATAATTATTTCCTTCAAGAGGTATATTTTTAATTAAATTTAAAGCAGGGCCTCTTAAAATCGTACGTAAATATTTAAACTTCTCAATGTCCGAGCTCTTACGCGTATGTACAACCGCATTGTAAATCTCAATAAAGCTTGGAAACTCCTCAACATCGCCCGAAAAAGGAGGGACATTTAACTTGGGAAGAGAAAATTCTGGTTCCGGAAAAATAATTGTTTGATTATTTACCTCATTGTGGCTTCGATTTATTTCTTCAGTCTCCACCTCAAATAAATCATAGTGCAAAGCCTCAACCTCTACGCACCTATCCAAAAAATCTTTTTGTATTTTATTCTGAGCTTCCAGAGCTTCAGAATCGTCTGAAATCAAGATCAGTAAAGCATTATGATGCTTTTCAAAGCTCTTACAACAAGAAGAAAGTTTTTTAAAGTTAACTTTAAACCTTGTGTGAGCAGCTGGATTTGTTTTCGCCTGATTGGCATAGTGTTCAAGCACACTCAACTGATTGACTGCAGTCTGACGCAAGGCCTTAGCCGAGCTTACCTTTTTTTCGGTATCGTTTACCATTTTAAAAGGTTAAAGTGCAAAGTAAAGCAATAGTTAATAAGGGAAGCAAATTTAAAAAATATATCGTACTACTTTTCAAATTCCCTCGTAAACCAAGATTCAAAGCAATATTAAAAGGCCAGCGGCTTTTAGCAAATATTGAGTAAAGAACAGCAAGTTTTTAGCAAAAAGTATAAATGCTAATAAATATGCACAAAAAATTTAGCAACTGATAAGAGTTTCTGAATTTGTGTAGGTAGGCAAGGAAACGCAAGCCTTACATACATCGACAGCGCAATAAATTTTAATTTTGAAAAAAAATAAATTTTTCAAAATTTGTATGCAATTTGTATATTTCACAAATAAAAAATGCAATGCAAGTTGGTACGTGCAACGTACAATAGACACACCGTAGATAAAATGTAAAACCTAAGATATGCCTTGTCTCAAAAAGACGCAAAGTAAAGTCCTAACTTCAAACACAATTATGCAACTCTGAGAGCACCTATTACGCAGAACGGGAAATCCGGCTCGAAGGACCAAAAAATGGTCGGTCGAGACGTCTTTCGCATGAAAAAGTCAACAAACCAACCGAACTGTAGCAATAGGGATCTCCAGTCCAATAGTTCCCACTCTTAGGTTACACTTTTGTGTTTTTAGTTAGGAATAGTAGCATAGGGAATAAGTAAAAAATGTAAAGAAACGCAGCTCAAAAACACTTTGACTTACCCTTGGATGAAAGGAACTTGGTACATGGACAACTGCACAGTCGAATCCAAATAATTCCAATCAAAGTAGTAGCAGTAGCACTTCAAAGCAATCCATAAATGTTTATACACGAACGCTGTCTTAAAAAGCACGCATGTGATTTCACTTGGCGATCAATATATATCACTGGTATGGAGAGTACCCCAAATATTCGCATGAAGCTCCGTATAGCAAGACGGACGTTGGAGCACTGCTATATATGAGCAATACAGCAGTAAAAAGGTATGTATAAAATTAGAGAAAACTTAAATTAAAAAAGGATGGAAAATGGATATACTCAAGGTAATAATAAAGTAAAGTCAATGCATTCTTGAGCATATAATTCACCGCGCAAATTCAAATTTTTACCCTTTTTGTAGGCAAGGCATATCTTAGTAACTAAATTAGTTTAAACCAAGAAATAAAAGTAACTTTAAGTATAAAGTTTTAGCATAACTCTAGCAAAAAAAAGAAAATAAAAAGCATTCTAATTTAGATAAATGTCTCTAAATTTTATATCTTAAAACTAAACGCCGGGACGAAGCAATTACCACGTTACCCCCCCCCCCCTCCAATCCGCGCCGTGTACCTACCCTATAAACTACAAAATTTAATTACAAAAAATGTACCTTTCTTTGAACAGTTTTTGTGGAAACTTCGTAAGAAAAACTTTTCTTTATGAAATATTTATAAAAGATAACCCAAGTACAATAATTATATTTTTTCTAACTTGCCATTTTAAACCAAAATTGGAGTGTACAGGGTGTCTCATTTTTGATGGTATTGAATGGAAGATAGAGGATTGGGGATTTCACATTACTCTCCTGAAATTTCGAGACCTAAAAAAATATGAAAAAAGTTTTTTTTCGCCCTTGTAGTTTTGGAGCAAAAGTTGAGAACTGTTAGCTCGCGCTAAATTTTGCGGTTCTTTTTAAAATTTAAAACCACACAATTGAATTAGAAAGAGAGTACATTTTTCCGCACTAGGGACATGCGCAACAGGAATCGGAGAGATCCCTTCGACCGCCTCGAGAAAAATGGCGTGTTAATTACTTTCTCCAATTTATTACAATTTTCTATACTTGAAAGTGCTCGGTTTGGGTACTAAACCATAGAACTAGAAGCTTCAGCCCTTCAGCTACGTGGTGTCATCATTAGATCCTGACAGGGGCCCCTGAGACGTAAAGAAATTTGCAGCACATCGGTGAGTACTCTTGTTTTCGACTTTCCATTGTATTTGTGTGATTTACAGCAATTAACGTATGGACTCTTAATTTTCGTGATTACGTATCAATTATTATGTTTGTTCGCGATTTCATTTAATAAAAATATATACAGTCCATTGCAACTATCGTTTTTCTAACTGTTGGCAAACAGAGAACAGGAATGTGAAATACCCAATCATTTATCTTTTATAATAAGTGCATTTCCCATTTAATACCATCAAAAATCACTCTAAAAAATCAATCAAAAATAGTAATTATTAACAAAAAGTGCATATTTTTTTTTCTAGGGGTAATTATCACGTTACCCCCCTCCCCTCCAATCCGCGCCGTGTACTTACCCTATAAACTACAAAATTTAATGACAAAAAATGTACCTTTCTTTGAACGGTTTTTGTGGAAACTTCGTAAGAAAAGCTTTTCTTTATGAAACATTTATAAAAGATAACCCAAGTACAGTCATTGTATTTTTTCTTGCCATTTTAAACCAAAATTGGAGTGTACAGGGTGTCTTATTTTTGATGGTATTAAATGGAAGATAGAGGATTGGGAATTTCACATTACTGTCCTCATATTTCGAGACCTATAAAAATATGAAAAACAGTTTTTTTCCGGCCCTTGTAGTTTTGGAGCTACGAGAAAAAATTCAAAAATTCGGAATTCTAAAAATCGGTCATATCTTTGTTATCAGTGCAGATATTTCCATTTTGTTAAAACTTCTCTACAGAAAGTTGAACCTGTCAATATAATGATGGTTAAAATAAACTTTTTTTTCAATTTTTTGCTTTACATTAGGTCTCCAATTAAACCCTAGCTATAAAAATTTTTAAAAAAATACAGGACCGTATTTTTTTTCTTAATTTTTTTCTGAAAAATCGGATTTGACTCGACGGACCAAAAATTTGACAACGTCATTTTATCGACAGAATCAACTTTCTGTAAAGAAGTTTTAACAGAATTGAAATATCTGCCCTAATAATGAATTTCTGGGATTCCGAATTTTTGAATTTTCTCTCGTAGCTTCAAAACTACAAGGGCTAGAAAAAAATGTTTGAGATATTCTTTCTTGTCTTAAAATTTGAGAACTGTTAGCTCGCGCTAAATTTCGCGGTTCTTTTTAAAATTTAGAACCACACAATTGAATTAGAAAGAGAGTACATTTTTCCGCACTTGGGACATGCGCAACAGGAATCAGAGAGATCCCTTCGACCGCCTCGAGAAAAATGGCATGTTAATTACTTTCTCCAATTTATTACAATTTTCTATACTTGAAAGTGCTCGGTTTGTGTACTAAACCATAGAACTAGAAGCTTCAGCCCTTCAGCTACGTGGTGTCATCATTAGATCCTGACAGGGGCCCCTGGAACGTAAAGAAATTGGCAGCACATCGGTGAGAACTCTTGTTTTCGACTTTCCCTTGTGTGATTTACAGCAATTAACGTATGGACTCTTAATTTTCGTGATTACGTATCAATTATTGTGTTTGTTCGCGATTCGTTTAATAAAAATGTATACAGTCCATTGCAATTATCGTAGACCACACAATTGAATTAGAAAGAGAGTACATTTTTCTGCACTAGGGACATGCGCAACAGGAATCGGAGAGATCCCTTCGACCGCCTCGAGAAAAATGGCGTGTTAATTACTTTCTCCAATTTACTACAATTTTCTATACTTGAAAGTGCTCGGTTTGTGTACTAAACCATAGAACTAGAAGCTTCAGCCCTTCAGCTACGTGGTGTCATCATTAGATCCTGACAGGGGCCCCTGGGATGTAAAGAAATTTGCAGCACATCGGTGAGTACTCTTGTTTTCGACTTTCCGTTGTGTGATTTACAACAATTAACGTATGGACTCTTAATTTTCGTGATTACGTATCAATTATTATGTTTGTTCGCGATTTGGTTTAATAAAAATATATACAGTCCATTGCAACTATCGTTTTTCTAACTGCGGGCAGACAGAGAACAGTAATGTGAAATACCCAATCATCTATCATTTATAATAAGTGAGTTTCCCATTCAATATCATCAAAAATCACTCTAAAAAATCATAGTTTTCCAAAAAAAATAAGTCATTCTAGACTTCTGGAATGCACTACTGTATTTTTTAGCGTATTTTTTTTTCATTTTTCGATATTCTCAAAAATGACTTTTTTTTACTCTTAGGTAAAGTTGAATTTATTGACATTTTATACGACTAGAAAATTTTGATGTTTCTAGCTTTGTAGCGAGTATATTTTATTTTCGTTAAATTAATATAATAATACTAAAGTTTTCCAAATACTTTCAACTTAAATACACAGACTGTTTATCCCTATTGTATAGTTTAGGAGCTCAGTACAAATTTTGGGCTTGAATCGCAAATCGATTCTATTATATTTTAATAAGACCATGTCCCAACAAAAAAATTGGGGTACTGTGCCGGCTAAAATCCTGCAAAAACAACCTGCCAACTCAGCTTAAAAATAACCAAAACGGGTTTTTAATATTCCACCGATTTGCCGCAAACAAATTGTGATTAGCTTCCAATATAGGTAGTGGGCAGTGTTGCCAGATGAAGTGCGGAGAGAATCGTGTAATTCGGCTGCCAAGAATCGTGTAAATGTTGAATATCTTCATTTTAAAAAATACATAAATCAAGTAATAACATACCTTTTGTTTATCGAAAAAAAACTATTGCGATATCAAATTGACAGACAACATAAATGCTAATACAACGGTATTATATTTAAAACAACAAATAAAATAAATAACAGAGCGACATATGGACATAACTAGGTACCTATATTTTAAAACTATCTTATGAAGACGACTCGGAATTACTGGAGTCTCTACTTTCTGTTTCACTTAAATATAATAGCCTACTATTAACGGGTTTTTTGGTAACATTTTTATTAAGTAAATTCGAAACATTTCTTTTTTCTATAAAAGATTTTGTGTACAAAAGACCTTCTATTGTTTTTAATTTATTGCGAAACTGTGTTTTAATCAGATTGATTTGAGAGAATATCCTCCACAGCCGCGCTACAATGAAATAAACAAAGAACTTAACAAACAAACTTACTTATCTATCTTCACATTGGCAATTTCTTTCCAAAATGGTACAAAATCATTTTAAGTATCATCCAGTGGATAATCTTTTAGCAATATCTTCAGATTTTTATTAAAAGTGACGATTTCTTTAGCAGAATTTAAAAATCGTGAGAATTGGCCTTCGATTGGTGTAAAATCGTGTAATCACACGATTAATCATGTAATCTAGCAACACTGGTAGTGGGTATTTCCAAACACTATTGAAACTTTGTTTTTTTGTTATCTCTATGTTGAACCATTCTATGATTTGCTTTACTAGGCAGTATTTTTGAATTTTTAGAGAAAACTTTTATATGTTTTTTAAAGATTGGTAACATAAGGAAAATTTTCAAGAGGTTGTCGAGGTTCGCAGGACTAAAACTTCTGAGTTATTAATATTTCCGCAATTCCTGAACCATGTAGGTACTTTCCTATTGCATTAAAAAATGCACGAATTCGGAAATATCAGCAATCTGGTATGTTTTTGCAGATAATTTAAGCTTGATGGCATTTCTCAGCAATTTTAGGTTCTTGAAATGAACGTTCTGTAGTTCGCTTTTATCTACTGCTATGGAGCAATATAATCTTATCCACGTATGGCAATTTTTAACAAGCGATAAACTTTTATTATAGCGTTTTTTGCATGTGGTTTTGCACCAGAGGAGTTTAGTCTGTCTTTGTTTTGGTCCAAAAAAAATTTGTTCAAACTGTAAATAGACTTTGGTCTGTAAAAAGTCTTATTTTACTAATTTGGGCGGTTGCCCTCTGAAAATTGGCAGTTAATTTCATACTTTTTTTAATGTAATAATATCGAGTTGTAGTAGGATTTAGATTTTCCTTATACCGGGTTTCATAGATATCCTTATTTTTATATTTTACAAAAAGCAAGGGAGCAGATTTTCAGATATTTTTCAAAATAACTTTTTTTCTAAAAAAGCTGTAGACTTCAAACCACCGCCAAATGATAGCTTACCGTTGGAGCTTTAAAATGACATGTCACACATATCTGTCACTTTGACAGGTGATTTTATATATTTTTTTTTAGTGGGTGTCCCAATTGACCCCGCATATGGGGTCAATCGGGACATCTCATTTTTTTCAGTGTTAAGGCTCGATTAACCCCTGTAATGGAGTCAGTCGGGACAGAGAAGGTTAAATAAATCATTTTGCAAAAAAAACCGAAAAAAAAACTTTAAAAATAAGCCAGAAAACGCCAATTTTGTTGGTTTTTTTGCGTGCTGCTCCATTGAAAAAGCTAAAGCGAACTGGCCGGCGAGTTGCAGAAACGCGTTCACTAAGATATCGCCTATGAGTTTTGAATATTATTGAACCTAAAAACATTGACCTTGAGACACAGGGGCCATTTAAATAGTAAAATATAGGTTTTGTCCCGATTGACCCCGCTGTCCCTGTCCACCCCGTTTGACGGTATATATAGACTGTATTGAGACTGTTTCAATGTTCTTTTCTAGGAATACATTTCTCCATCTACCGCTGCTGTTTTTCTTTTTTTCAGAGTTAGAAAAACAGCCCCAAAAAATAACGCCAATGTATGTTATTTTTGACTGAATGTAAGCCTGTCAGGGTCGCCAGACACTTTTATTACTCTTAAGATTTTGACATACTTTTTGCGAGTTGGTTAATGTGAGACCTCCAATCCAATCTCTCTTGCAGCATAACTTCCAAAATTTTCTGTTGTTTCAATTTGATTACTCTTATGTTCCAAGGACATTTTTTCTGATTTTAGGTGTAAGTTTACTATTTGAGTTTTTGTGATGTTTTCTTATCAACAACCGTAGTGGTATCATCGGCAAAAAGTAAGGTTGATATCTCATTGGTGTAGGTAAATATTTCATTTTTTTAGTTCCCCAGACTCATTTTGTTCAAATACTTGCTGTGGTATCCCCGCAAAATAGGTTTTTTCAACAGGCCTACGCTGTCAAGAGCCTAGGAGCGATTAAGGCATATCGCCATTGTTATATTGTTTTTATCACGTGATTTCCTTCTTTCTGTAAAACCGTTTGGTTTATCTTCTTTTGTTGTTTGTTTTAAAGAAGTTTGAGTAGATAACTTTCTCAAATATTTTGCTTATATTTATATAATGAGATGGACCTGCAGTTTTTCAGGTAATTTTTGGGTCCGTTTTTGTGAATGTGTTTAACAAGAGCAATTTTTAATTTCGATGGAAAAACTCCTTGTTGTATGAGAGAGTGGTTGTTTAACTATATGAGAGATCGATTTCAACACAGAAATTGATCATACCCTGTGTATTTCTTTTTTTCATTCCGTTTATGATCTGAAAGATTTGCTGGGCTGTCACTGGTTCACGTTCAGGAGTGTTTAATTTGCTCGATATTTTCACAAGAACTCTGCCCTACCATTGTATTTGGTAATGTGTCAAAAAATCATTGATATCATTTAAAAAATCTGTCTGTCTGATATTTAAAATGTTTAAAAGTTGTTTCCTTCTTTTTCTCTTATGTTTTGGTATCTTTCTTTATTAAGAATCAGGTAGCTTTTATTGTATTTTTATAGTTTTGAATATATTTTTATTACTTAGTTGTTTGACTTTTTTAATTAATTGTCAGTACAACATCTGGTAATATTGCTTTGTTTAAGTTTTTCATGTAACTTATCTTGAGTTCTGCTTGCTTGATTTTTCTCCTCTCTCCTCGGACTCCAGCAAATCGTTGGTAAGCGAATCATAAGGATAGCGTTTGATTCAGTGTTATAAGCTATTTATAATTTATTTGATTTTATTTCATTCATGTATCTTAGAAAAAATCCTTAGAATGAGCATGGTGTGGGTGAAATTTGGAAATTATTCCTACAGTATCATACACTTTCCTTGCTATTTACTGTGTCGATCAATCGATCTAATCATTGCTTAAGCGAGCAAGTCTGTAAGGTCTTCCCCCCTTAAAAATGATTTCCATTACAAAAAATTCAAGCGCCTCAAATCCTGCAGAATGAAGTGCCTTAGATTGCGTCATTCACAACTTGTTTGATGTCGTCCTATCTTTTCTGCATTAGGTTGATGATGTATATATCACGTACGAGCGGATAAATAATTCCACTTCTGTGATTCCTTAGTTTATTTGCGATTATAATTTTAATTTTGGAAAATAAAAATATTGTATTGTATTTTTAATTTATTTTGCGAAGAATCGTTAAAAAATACGTAAATCTTAAAAAACCTATGTCCTATACGCTTCCTAACTAACAAGTAACTTTTATAAACCTTAATTTTTTCCAACACCTTGTCCTAATATTATAAAAGTTACCTACAAAAAAAAATCTTATTTAACTAAAACTTGCTTATGTTTCACAAACTTAACACTATTTAATGATTTGGTAAATAAGTCCGCCACATTACTTTCTGTACACACATATTCAATTTTTATTAGTCCCTCTCGTATTTTTTCATGTATAAAATGGTAGCGAACGTCTATAAGTTTAGACCTTTTATTAAATTGACCAATTCTAATAATACTTATTGCACTTTCAAATTCTCCAACAGCACCTTCAAATAGAGTACTTCTTTCACACTTTCTACTGCTGCTATAAATTCTGCTTCGGTCCTGCTTACCGCTGTAACTGGCTGTTTTCTTGAGCACTAACTCACAGGACTTCCACAATAAAAACAACATAGCCTGTAGTACTCTTCCTGGTTGTTTTGTCTCCTGCAAAATCAATGTCACTGAATACTTTTAGCATTGCATCATCTCCATTCTTTTTATGTATTATTCCGTCCCTCTTTGTGTCATTTAAATATCTCATTATTCGTTTTACATTATTTATATCTATGTTGGTTGGATATGCTATGTCGGGCCTTGTTTTGTTGGATAAATATAAAAAACTTCCAACTGCCTCTCGATATGGAAACTTTGGTTCATTCTTTGCTTCAGATATTGTCTTTTCTTCATAATCTGTTATTGGTGTAGCCGCTGATTTTGCATTTTCCATTTGGAACTTTTCTAGAACACTCCGTATGTAATTCTCTTGATCTAGTTTGATCCAGTCTTCTCCTCTTGTTATTTTTATGCCTAAAAAATTATATACTTTATCAAACTTTTTGTTCTAATTTTCGATATATTGCTGATTCTCTTCAACTATTAGACCATCATCAACGTATATTTCTAAAAATAATATGTCCTTTTTCATTTTTAAAAATGCATTGATCAACACCTATAGGTTGCATATTGTTCTCTCTTAAAAAGCTTGTGTTTGTTCCATGCTTGTTTAAGCCCATAGAGTGATCTTTTAAGTTTACATATTTTACCGTCTATTCTTTGAGAGCCTTTTGGAATCTCCATGTCTATATCTTCTGTTATAGTACCATAGAGAAATGCGGTCTTGATGTCAAATTTATTAATTTTATAGTCTTTCATTACTGCTAATCCAAACAGAATTCTCAATGTGCTTGTGTTTACAACAGGACTGAAAACTTCCTGATAATCTATTCATTGTTTTTGCTGACAACCTCTTACTAATAGTCGGGCCTTATATTTCCCATTATCTTTTATACGAAACACCCACTTACTTTTTTAAATCTTGCTTCCTCTAGCATTTGTTCTATTAACATATTCCCAAGTATCATTTTTATCTAGTGATTCTTCCTGATCAGAGATAGCTTTCTTCCAAACATTTTTGTTCAATTATTATTCTTCCACATCTTGATCTTAAGCCTTGTCCCAAGTTTGAATCTTCTTCATCACTATATTCATAAATGTATTCAATTTCATTTTCTTGGTTTTGTGTCTCACTTTGTTGTTGATTTTTATTTTCTTGTTGTTCTTCCCTTGTTTCTTCCGGTCTTTCTTCATTACTTTTTTGTCGAATTTCCTCTTGTCTTTTTATTTATTTTATTTATTTTTCATATTTTCTTAATTTTTTTCTATAATTTGCTCTTGTTGGTCATTTGGCAGATTTTCCATGTTTTCTTTATCTTTTTCTGTTTGTATTTTAATTTATATCTGGTTTTTGTCTGAATCCTGTAGGAGCATACAATCAATATAAATTTTTCACTTCTTGATTCTATTTTTTTTAGATATCCTACTGTTAATACTATCATCTTTTACGCTTTTGCTTTTCTTTGTATCCATCCTTTTTTAAGTTTGTCTTCAGTCAGGAAGTCATTTTTCTTCTTCAGGCACAAGAGTATAAACTCACTTGCCTTGAAAAATATTGTTATTTGAAAATCCCATATTTGATATGATTCAGCATTGCATAATTTATCAATTTGCCCTACCTCAGTATTCTCTTCATCGTTGGCCATGATTTCTGAGTGTTTTGTTCCTTTGATTCTGGGCGTGGTTATTTCTACTTCTTTGGACTTTCTGGGCCCATAACCTGATGAATTTACTTTACTGTATTTATCTGTTTTATTTTATGTTATTATCTTTAAGTTTAATAAATCTCACTACTGTTTTATGTTAAAACTTTTATTTTATTTTATTGAAATTAATTCCTTCTACTTTCTTAAAAAACGCACTCACTGACCTACTTAATTTCTTCTGCATGGGACATCTCATTTTTACCAACCCCAGACAACCAATATTGCCAACCTACATTGTTACAAACATGTTAAGATTTATTAAACTTATGTACTATACGCTTCCTAACTAACAAGTAATTTTTATAAACATTAATTTTTTCCAACAACCTGCGTGCACTATCCTGGGGATGGGGAAATACCAATAAAAATAATAATATAATCACGACTTTTCTGATGTAAGAATATAGTCACGACTTTTCTGCTGCTGGTTAGAGATTTTATTGCCGAACCGAGCATGATACGTCTCGATGGCTTTACGCGCTATGTTTTAATTATATAGATTATGATGACTATGGGCACATCATAATCTGAATTCTGTCTGTGTCAGTTGGGACACTGATTCAAATTATTCGTCTTCTATGACATGTTCTACCTGCAATTTTTGTGTCGACGAATCCATCAAAATTATAAACACAACCTGCGTTCACTATCCTGGGGACGGGGAAATACCAGTAGGAATAAGTTGTTATTTCATAAGCTCTGAATATCAGTTCACTGTTTCCAATTCTTTCACAGCGTTATAGGAAATGTAGTTTCCAATCTTTGTTTAATATAGTCCCGACTTTTCTGCTGCTAGTTAGAGGTTTTAGTGCCAAACCGAGCATGTGTTTCGATGGCTTTACGCGCCATGTTTTAATCATATAGATTATGTCACTACACAATGAATATTGGCACATCGTAATCTGAATTCCGCCTGTGCCAGTTGGGAACCTGAATTAAATTTTTGTAGGAGCTCTTTGACTGGCATATTTTACACAGTGCTAAGTTTGAAAACTACTTGATCAAAACTCGTCCTTTTATGGTTTCGTTAAGCTTATGATTATTTAGTAAACGGCCTAGGTCCATGCCTTGTATATAATCTTTTGTCTATAGGTTTTCTTGGGACGTTCAATGGCTTGTCTTATATTGTGTCATTCACCAATTTTTTAATCTCGTCCTATCTTTTTTGCGTTAGTCTGATATGATGTATAGCAGCTCTTGTGATAAACAATATCAACCGAAGTTTTAACAATATTTCAAATTGCGGTATCGTTCAGAGTTTTTAATAATGATTTTATTTTGTCACGCGCATCTTTAGAAATACACCAAATGGGATAAACGGTTTCATTAGCACCCTCCTGGCTTTTCATGGATTGGCTATCAGCACAAGCCTCTGCGATGGGATGCAGAAAAATGTCGATTTCTTTTGTTTTTCTTTTGCCTAGCAAATAAATGTAGACAACAAAATTACTGCATTTTTCATACCTACCGATCTATATCACCAAAATCTTTATTCTTATTTTCTTACAAGAACTAAAGCTTTCCACGTCGTAGACAACCTCTAAACACACGTTTTATTTGACGCCCCGAAGCGCTCGGAAGCCCTTCCTCTTTTTTAAAAGGGTGGCATTGCAGAGCAACTACCTTATTTATATGACTGTGTCGACGAATCGATCAAAATTATAAACACAACCTGGGTGCAATATCCTGGGGACGGGGAAATATCTGTAGGAATAAGTTTTTATTTCATAAGCTCTGAATATCAGATCACTGTTTCCAATTCTTTAACAGCATTATAGGAAATGCAGTAACCAATGTTTGTGTAATATAGTCACGACTTTTCTGCTGCTAGTTAGAGATGTTATTGTCGAACCCAGCATGATATGTTTCGATGGCTTTACGCGCCATATTTTTATTACATAGTTTATGCCACTACACAAAGAATATATAATCTGAATTCTGTCTGTGCCAGTTGGGACCCTGAATCAAATTACTTATAAATACAAAGCAATACTATATAAAAATTGCATTCGCCTTCTATGGCACGTTCGACCTGCAATTTTTGTCGGAGCTTTTTGACTGGCATATTTTACACAGTGCTTCTGAGTTCGAAAACTACTTGATCAAAACTAGCGCCTTTTTGGCTTCGTTAAGCTTATGATAATTTAATAAACTGCATATATCCATGCCTATCTTGTATATAATCTTTAGGTTTTCTTGGGACATTTAATGGCAATCTTACCGGCAAATTTGTCGAAGATTTTACTTTGTAAACTTGTCTAATATTGTGTCATTCGCCAATTGTTTAATCTCGTCCTATCTTTTTTGCGTTAGTCTGATATTATATGTAGCAACACTTGTGATAAACAGTGTCAACTGAAGTTTTAACAATACTTCAAATTGCGGTATCGTTCAGTTTTTGTTAATGATTTTATTTTGTCACGGTCAACGGTTTCATTAGCACCCTCCTGGATTGGCTATCAGCACAAGCCTCTACGATGGGATGCGATATTGATGATAGAAAAATGTCGGTTTATTTTGTTTTTCTTTTGCCTAGCAAATAAATGTAGACAACAAAATTACTGCATTTTTAATACCTACCCATCTATATCACCAAAATATTTATTCTTATTTTCTTACAAGAACTAAAGCTTTCCACGTCGTAGACAACCTCTAAACACACGTTTTATTTGACGCCCCGAAGCGCTTGGAAGCCCTTCCTCTTTTTTAAAAGGGTGGCATTGCAGAGTAACTAACTTATTTATATGACTGTGTCGACGAATCGATCAAAATTATAAACACAACCTGGGGACGGGGAAATATCTGTAGGAATAAGTTTTTATTTTATAAGCTCTGAATATCAGATCACTGTTTCCAATTCTTTAACAGCATTATAGGAAATGCAGTGACCAATGTTTGTTTAATATAGTCACGACTTTTCTGCTGCTAGTTAGAGATGTTATTGCCGAACCGAGCATGATATGTTTCGATGGCTTTACGCGACATGTTTTAATCACATAGTTTATGCCACTACACAAAGAATATATAATCTGAATTCTGTCTATGCCAGTTGGGACCCTGAATCAAATTACTTATAAATACAAAGCAATACTATATAAAAATTGCATTCGCCTTCCATGACATGTTCTACCTGCAATTTTTGTCGGAGCATTCTGACTGGCTTGATCAAAACTAGTTCCTTTTTGGCTTCGTTGTAATCTTTAGGTTTTCTTGGGACATTTAATGGCAATCTTACCGGCAAATTTGTTAAAGATTTTACTTTGTAAACTTGTCTTATTGGCATTCACCATTTGTTTAATATCGTCCTACCTTTTTTGCGTTAGACTCATATGATCGAAGCAACTCTTGTGATAAACAATGTCAACCGAAGTTTTAACAATATTTCAAATTGCGGTATCGTTAAGAGTTTTTGCTAACGATTTTGTTTTATCACGTGTATCCTTAGAAATACACAAAGAGGCATAAACGGGTTCATTAGCAAGGCGTTCTTGTTGTTTGAAACAAAAATACAGACAACCTCCTGAATTGTCTATCATCACATGCCTCTGCCATAAGATGCGGTACTAATGATAGACAAATGTAGGTTTCTCTTGTTTTTTTTTGCTTTTGCCTAGCAAGCAAAAGTAGACAATAAAATTACTGCATTTTTAATACCTATCCTTCTATATCAACAAAATCTTATTTTCCTAAAAAAAATTAAGTTTTCCATGGCCTAGACAACCGCTGAAAATGGCGTTTTTTTTGGCACACGTGCGAAAACCATTTTTACATCATTTAGGTGATATTTCACTACGCATTGTCCGGTAAGCAGTCCGATTACTAGTCGTAAGTCATGCCTGATAATTTCTAGAAGCTGTTTAGACTTCTTTGCTGATATGGTTATAAATCGTTTTGATTGTATTTTTCCTGGAGTTTGGCCTCAGTAAGACACCAACTGGTGCATTTTCCAATCATTCAGTTCTTTTAGATAGTGGCTTTTCATTACTCTACAGAAGGGCTCTAGTCCGCAATAGGGTGTTGTCGCCCCTTTCTTTGCGAGGGTGTCTGCTTCCGCATTTCCTTCAATGCCCTAATGTCCTGGTACCCACATCAGTGTAATTTTGTTGTTTTGAGCTAGTCGTTTTAAGGTCTGTTTACACTCCCAGACTAGCTTTGATACACACTTAAAAGCCTTTATGGCCCTTATGGCCGCTTGGCTGTCCGAAAATATGAAGATATGCTTCCCATTGAGGCTAATATTTAGGAATTCTTGTCCGCATATGTTAATCGCAAGCACTTCTGCTTGGAATATGGTGGGTGTGTTGCCCATTGACAAGGAGAGCTTGAAATTTGGACCTGTTATGCCCAGACCGGCTCCTGTTGTTAGCTTGGATCCGTCTGTACACCAGACCGAAGCGTTCCTTGCGTGCGGTTGTTCTTTTATGGTCCATAATTGGCGGTCCTTTATTACCACTTCGAATGAAATGGCTGTGTCCAACAAGAATGTCATATGGTGTTTGTTTGTTAATGCTGTCTAGCTTTACCACCTCTAGTATGCTGAGGTGTCCGCGTAGGTTGCCAGGCTTTCGTTTTTCTGTTTGGAGAAGCCTATTAACCGATAAACAGGGTGTCATCAAAATGAACTTATTGAGAAATATTCAGGTTGGT
The DNA here is from genome assembly GCA_963576565.1 of Aspidapion aeneum. Classification (NCBI taxonomy): domain Eukaryota; kingdom Metazoa; phylum Arthropoda; class Insecta; order Coleoptera; family Brentidae; genus Aspidapion; species Aspidapion aeneum. The sequence continues at coordinate 23,725,218 of OY755043.1, forward strand.
GACTTATGGCGGTTAATATTTTTTGGTTTTTGGGAAAAATCCAAAAACATGTCAATTGAGTTTTTTGGCAAGCAGTATTTTAAACAAAAACATTTTTAGACGAACCCGCGAAAAGTCAGGCCTCGTCAGTGGGAAACCTTTTTGCATGGTATAAATAATAAATAATTTAATGACGTTTAATTTAATAATAATTATAATAAAATTTGTCACATTGAAAGTCTTAAACTGTATAACCAACCTACCCTACTTCGTTTTGATTGGCATCGGCATAGGAAAGGTAGCAAGATGGCAGGTTGTTTTTGATGCCGGATTTTCGCCGGCCACCCAACACACAATTTTTGTCGACATGGTCTTATGAAGAATCGACTAAAATCTTGATAAACTTATGCGATTTACTGCCAAATTTCCTAATGGACTCTAAGATTTTGAGAGCTTCTTCATATTATATTAGACACTTACAGTTGATACGTACTTCACAACGTGTTATTCTTGGCGTAACTGGGAAATACTGTAATCTTATTGTTGAGAATTTTGTTCTGAGAGCGTCGCTGCCTGTATGAGGCTCGGGTTGGGTGCCGCAAAGGTACGCGTTGTCGTTCGTACATATTTCAAGCAGCACCATAGGCAAGTTTCAAGCGCCCGCCAGATTAACCAAATTGCAGGATATACCTTTTTACGCCAACGATAACGCGTACGTACCCACTTTAAGTGTATATGGTTTTTTGAAGTGTAAACTTCTTTAGGCGGGTTTAGCAGTTTTTGTGGGTACTGAATTGAACTGAGCCGTCAGTCTATGTAACGCTCATTCGGGCGAAGTCGGCTCGAGTCGACTAACTGTGAGAGGAACATTCAGCGAGCGATATGATGATGCAGATGAAGGCCAGTATTATTAATTTCGCCTTGTTGAAGTTTACACTTCTGCCGTGTGGTCTTAAGCACACACAATTTTTTTTACATTTATATTTCCTTTTTATACCTAAGATATTTATCTCGATATTTATAGTTTTGTAAGCCCGCACAAAAGCTCTATATTTTTACTTAGAATTTGTCTTTTTCTAGTCATTATCACTAACTTATATAGTGTTTTCCAACAACAATGATACGATTTTGAAACGATGTAGTAACCGTGGAATAAAGTTACACCGGTAACAACTTGTTATTTATTTTCAGTACACTCCAACAATTTAATATGACTAAATAAGCGCTTTATAATATAGAACACCTCTTCAAGCGCTGGACTGTTCGGTTATTATAGTTCTCTTTGTTTAAATGCGAGAACCAAACAGAGAGCGTTTAACCGAGAAACGTTAAAAAATCATGCATTTTCATTGTTCTATTAACCATTGATTACTCTGCTTCGAAGGTAGAATTATTTTAACGAACAGAACTAATAACATAGCACAGAACACCAATGAGAGAGAGGGAGAAAAGAAAGAGAACAACACAGAGAAGCAAATATCCAACAGAGAAACCAGAATTTGGGTGGCAAACAAGCCAGAATATCCCAAAATCTACCACAAGAGCTGGCCTATTACCCTACAGACGGGTAGCGCCAAGTAACGAGATAGAGAACTAATAACATAACGGTCTACCGCTTGAAAAAGTTTATAAAAACTTTGGTTGTATCTGACACAATTTTTATTTTATTTCATTTTAAAATCATATCGTTTTTATTGGAAAATCCTTTAATTATTATAAATATGCTATTCTTACTAAAGCAATACAATACTTCCAATTTATTAAATAACTGTTTTTTTTTCTCGCCGATATCAGACCATTCGATTAGCTCACAGTGCTGACTTATTACTGTCACTCGCCATTTTGATTCAATTCCCACGGTTTGTTATTATAGACAAGTCCAAGGCGCTTAAAATTTTATCTTGATAAGTACATGTGATGACACGCACCCCACGGTTGGTCTGAGGACCGATTTCAACAAAAAACACTTTTGAAACAAGTATTTATTAATAGGCATTAAGTTACTAGTTAAAGTGCCATTAAAAAGAAAATCTTGTATATAGCCCTTTTCGAGAAATGTATGTTTTTTCTTGAAATTGAAAACCCTCAATCAAATGTCCATATTTATTTTGTTATCCTAAATTTATTCTCAGTAGGCTTATGAGAAATACCTTTTGTTTATCTCAATTAAAACAATTAAAAACAACCAGCGCGGCGGAGAATAGGCGGATAGTTTAAGAAAAAACACATTTTGCTACAAAGCCTGACTTACATGGAATACCTATATTAATTAAAAAATAAAGTTTAACTGTAGGACTTAAATGTAATGTAAAAACGCCAAAAAAAAACTAAAACTTAAACTTTATTTCTATGATTTAAAAGAAAAACAACCACTTATACAATAAACCGCTAAATTAACGTAATATATTTATAATTTGTGGTATTTTAATTTATAATAAGTAAACCTTTTCAAAAAGGTACTAAAAGCGTCTTGTACTTGCTCAGTTGCCTGTTCAGAAAAAGGACACCAAAAATTTTGGCCAATTATATCTTAGCTTATATTTTAGTGGTTGTATATGATATCCCTATTTGACCCAAACTAACTTCAAAATTTATTTTTATTTATTCCTATGTACTCAGTCGTTATAGGTTATTGATTGTATTAAAATATGTTTTTTCATAAACTATCCCCGTTTCTCCCACGGTCCGTAAATAAACCGGTTGTCTGGTAACTCCCAGCCAATAAGAACCTATGCCTGCTCCAAAATCAATAAAGAGAGACCTATACGTTATATTATGAGAGAAATAAAGACAGATGCCGCAAAATACCAAAATTTATTAAAAAATTAAATAATTTAAAAATTTATGATAAAAATTTCAACAGTTTTATAAATATCAGATTCAGGACCAGATTATAAATACTTTGCCTAAGTTAATTCGACACTTGTTCATATTAATTTAATTTTTTTCGCCGAACACTGCAATATTGATTTTTTTTGTGGATAGGAGGTAATTAAAATGAGTTTTTTATGGAAAAATTTTATTAAAAAAATTAAAAGAAAGGAAATTGAAATGACTTTAAGTCAATGGCAGTAAGGGAACATTCATAAATTACATCACGCAAAGATTCAGGATTTTTGATCCCCCCTTCTTAACACATTTCAAGAAAAATTATAATAAAAATACATTGACTGTATTATACAGGGTGTTCCAAGTTGAGTGTCCACCATTGCTAACTTTTTTATTATTAAAGATAGAAAAAAGTTTAAATTGGCAAACAAGTAGAATTTTTGATGCTTTTTAAGATGCTCAAATAAAAAAAATCCAACATTGAGTTTTCGAGTCTTTTCAAAAAACATAAATATTACTTTAAAAAATTCTACTAGTTTGCCAATTAAAATTTTTTTCTATTTTTAATAATAACAAAGTTAGCAATATGGTGGACTTTTAACTTGGAACACCTAGTATATAATTTAAGAATGGTCCTCATCAGTTTTGTTTTTAAATCATATTGCAACTAACAAAAAGCTATACCTATCTAATTATAGAATAGTTACAAAATAATTTTCTTTAACTTTTTTACTGTTTTTCGACTCTTATCAGTCCCTGTATCATCAAGCTTTCGTTTCATTGTGGATTAATTTTGCTTTTTGGTATTTATAAATTTGATTCTGATCATCAGTCTTTGTTTTGCAAATAAATTTACCAATTTATATGGAATAGAAACTTTTTTAAATATAAATTTAGTGGATCGCTTCACAATATTTGTTTTAATAAATTTTAAATTGGCACCATGCAAATTTATGAACCATTTGTCCATTTTGTTAACATTTTCTTTCCATGATGGTGAAGGCTCAGTTAAGCCTCCAAAAGAAAGGCTTTGCACCCAGGATGGCATGGCATATGAATGCATGTTGATTTGTTCATTTTCATATGTATAGCAACCAAGTTCAGGAAACTCATTGTGATGCTTTCGTGCTAAAATCCTGCAATATTTGCAAAATTTCTTTTAGTTAGTCTTAAATACCCTGTTTCCACCAATACATGCCCACCCCGATTCAAAAAACGCATCAGGTGACGCTGCATTTAAAAACAGTGCAAATCCATGGCCCATCACGTGCGTTTTTTGAATCGGGGTGGGCATGCATTGGTGGAAACAGGGTATAATACATTTATAGCAAGCACGGAACAGGTATAAACACTAGGTACAAGACGACAAGTACAAAATTTCCTGGAAAAAGACGAAATTACGCTATAAACAGCGTTTGACTGCTGATTCCTAGGAAAACTGTGTGGCCGTCATGACACCGAGCTACCAGACAACCGGTTTATTTAAAGACCATGCGTTTCTTCCACCCTGAAGGGCAGTTAAATTTAGGATTTATACCAGTTAAATATGGGCATACTAAATTTGAGGGTTATCAATTCAAGAAAAAATACATTTTGGCACATTTCTCGAAAAGGGCTATTTACAAGGTGGAAAATTATAAAAGGATCCACCTGGATTTTCTCGAAAATTATTAGGAAATTAAAAAAACGCCGAAACACGTCGATTTTGTTTGCAAGGGGGACACTTTTTGGCTATCTTGAAATTTTTGTAGTACGAACCCCCTTCCAAGGGTATACTTTACCCCTATATTTTGAATAGGGATAGTGGTTCTAGTGATACCTGATAGTATTTTGTTGTCTTGCTCAAACGGTTTGAAAAATATAAGTATGCAAATACTATTTTTGTTTTTAAAATGATTTAAAAATATTTTTTAAATTTATCGATTTTGCAAAAAAAAGAAAATCTGTTAGGCAAAAACGAAACTACCAAACCTGAATAAAAACATTAATTTTTCAATATGATTGGACTAGTTTTATTTACAAAAAGATACAACGTTCCAAACCATTATATTTTTTTAAATAAATATTATACACAAAAACTTAAGAATATTTTTAATGATTTTTGATAAACACCAGTTGTGTCACATTCAAGCAAATTAAAAAAATAACCATTACCTTTAAAAATAAAACGGGGTAAGTAATCTTAATTTATTTCGCACTGTTTAAAATTTTGTGTGTGTAAGAGACGACGCCGATTTAATTACACACTGTATATTTGCGTCTTAATATTAAAAATCTAATATTAGGCTACTTATTAAGAGCTGAGCTTTTAGAGGTTTTCAGGAATAATAAATAATAATAAATAAGTTATTTCTAAAAAACAGCATTTTAAGATTACTGAAATTTAATCGGCATATAAAATGAATCACATACCTTGTGATAAAAGTTGACTTTTCATGCTTTTTCAGCTTTAAAGTAAAGTAATAAGAAACCTATCTAGCAAAAAAATTAAACAACATAACTTACAGCTTACTAAATTAATCTCCAGCCTCATCATCCACCGCTTCTTCTTCGTGGGATTCATCTTGCTCTGTATCTTCTTCTGCTTCATTTTCGTCTTTCTTGCCTTTTCCAGCTTTGGCTTTTGCTTTCTTCTCTTGTAAACCTATGACAGGAAATAACTTTAGGTAACAAATTCAACTACACCTTATCTACAGTGAAAATTAACGATGAAAAACCTCTGAAACTTGTTTAATTTTCCTAATAATAATAGCTCTATTGTCCATTGACTCGACATGTTCAGATTAGAGATCCTCTATCAAAACCAGTGATAACAAAATTCCGGGGTCATTCATCCTTAACAATCGGGGATTGGCGTTTTCAATAAGTCAGTTTGGTGTGGAATTACGTCAGAACTTCGAAAAAATATTGAGAAATGATAAGATATTCTGTTCTACTGTGCAGAACACTATGAAAATTAATATTTAGGAAATTTTATGTATTCACGTCTCTGAAAATGCCGATTATATGTTGACCTGTGCGCCACCTCTAACAAGTATTATTTTTATTATTATCGAAAGAGAAAACAGTTTAATGGCTTTAAATAACATTAGCAGCTGTCACCTAAATCTAATGGAAACCCACTGGACGTCTATTGTAAATCCATTGCACGTTCACACATGTCCGATTTTGGACGTCTATGAACAAGAATTGTACATCCATTCATTTCATGTCCGATTGGACGTCCTGGGCCTAGAATGGCGTTAAAATGGACGTCCCTGGACATCCTGTGCCGTCTGGGTTTTCGCTTGTTTTCCCCTATCACCTATTACCAGTATACAGGGTTCGTCAACGATCGTTTGGCCATTGAAAAATATGTGAATTGAAGTAAGATAGATCGCTATTTAAATAAATGGCACTAACAGAGATAAATAGTATAGCGCTGTTGTCAAGTTAGCAATTCAAGAAGATGGTTTTCTCTTAGCGATCTAATGACCTTACTCTTACCGGCTGAGTAGGCCAAAGAAGGCGATTAATAAAATCTTTAAAACCCCTTGATTTTAATTGCTGTAGCGCCATCTCTTAGATATCACTTGAACTGTATGACTAACAATCAATACTGCGAATCCGTAATTAAGTGTACAGGTAGAGCTTTCTAACATGGCAAAAATGTTAAAGTAGGTTACTACACGCACAAACAAAATATTCCACAAATTCAACTTTATGGATAACAAATTTCTTGGTCTTTGTGTACTGATTTATTCTCAACCAGAGTTAGAAACCAAGACTTTGAAATGTAACTATTACATTACAAATTACTTTATAGCAATGTACTTAGAAAACTTATTTATTTCTTTCACTTTTTCATAATTTACAAAATGTTAATTTAAGAGCCCTCTTCCTTCGTAACACATTCCGAACTTACCCCTTACATTCAGTACGAAACGTGTATTGCTTTAAATAATAAAAGCAAAATAGCTTTTTACAAATAATAACAATCACTTTAGTAAATCAATTGCATTTTTGTAATTTCATTATAATTGTAAATTATTTTAATAGCTTAAATAATTGCAATTACCATAACACTGCATTTCAACTTATTTTTTTTTCTAGAGGAATGGCATCTCCATTTAAGGGGCAAAAATAAAATTTAAAACGTGACATGTATTGCTTTAAATAATAAAAGCAAAATAGCTTTTTACAAATAATAACAATCACTTTAGTAATTCAATTGCATTTTTGTAATTTCATTATAATTGTAAAGTATTTTAAAAACTTAAATAATTGCATTACCATAACACCACATTTCAACTTATTTTTTTTCAAGAGGATTTAAGGGGCAACAATAAAATTTTAAAAGTAGTAGAACGTGACAAACATTTTTTTCTGCAGACTGAAACCAGTAGAGGGGCAAGAGGTTTAGGGCTGTCGTACATCCCTACACTCAAAAATGTTGTCCCCTATTCTGTTTCCTGGATAGTGTATGGTGACTTTTAGCAACTTGACTTCGTGCGCCGCCGCCAGGAGATCGAACGGCACAAGAGTTTTGCAAGTGGCACAAAACCCACGTGAGCGGCATTTAAGCGCGACTTTAATAAAAGACCAAGGTTATTGTGTAAAAAAAAATTATTAAAAAAATTTAATTTTTTTCGATTTAATAATTGCTATTTCTATGTCTTTTAAAAGTGGAAATCTTGCTTTGATTGCTCCTGTTTAGTAATAAAAAACTATTAATGAATTTGAAGTCACAGCGGCAAACGCTCCTGAATATGCGCGTCTTTGGTCCCTCACTGACTTCTTGCTTTCCATAAGTTCATCCTTCTTTATACACTTTTCATAAAGGCTATACGTTCGAAGTCGAGCCCTGTATATTATTATTGAGACAAATTGTAAATTTAATATTTTAAAATTTAAATGATTTTAATGATGCATTTGCCTCAGAGACAAGCAGTAAAATTTAAATTAAATTGCAATTGCATCATCGTGAACCTACTACCAACCTGATTTCGCTGATTTTACTGAATTTAGGTATGTTCTTTATAGAATAGGTACAGTGTACTCCGGTTATAACGTACCTGGGTTATAACGTATTTTCGGTTATTACGTACATATTTCATTGGTACAGCCAAAATACTCTTCGTTTTTCACCGGATGTTACGTACCTTTTATACCTTCTACTTTGGTTATAATGTACCATCATATTTTGACTAATTCCGTTATAATATTCCGGTTGTAACGTATGAGTGTACGTTAAAACCGGAATATCATTGGTGATTCCCTGAAAAATTCATGTATATATTTTTAAGGTGTTAAATACATATTACATTAGTATAGGTATTAAGATTTTACTAGTTTTTACTTTCAGTTTAGGTGTAGTTTTCTTTGTTTTAAGTGCTTAATTGTTGATTAGTTACCGTTTTATTCCAAATAAAAAATGTAACTTTTTAATTGTGTTATTTATAACGTACGTCCGCTTATAAAGTACATAATATTTTCTGGTCCCTTGGGGGTGCGTTATAACCGGAGTACACTGTATTTACATTTTTAGCATATTATATTTTTATTTTTTATGTTTGTATAAAAAATGAGGAGAGCGAAATCCTGCGTCACCTATTGCGAAATTCATGAGCCGCCACTGATGCGTGGTCCTTTTACCTTTTAAAATATCTTGTAAGGGCTGAATTAGATCCTCAAATTCCAGCTCATCCAATGATTTAATTACATCTGTCCCCAACAAAGTTTTTCTTTTTTCTCTTTGAGCCTCACCACAAGCTTGGGAGGTTAGGTAAAGAACAAAGACTGAGGCTGCTCTTGACAAGGCTGCTTTAGCATCTTTGGCAATAATAGTCTAAACAAAAATACGAAAATAAATATATACAAAACTGATATTTCATATGAGGTAATTTATTGTCTACTATAGGGTAAGTCCACATCAATTCAACCAATTTAAAAATATTTTTAAACCTTGAGTTTTTTGATGATGGTGAGTTTTTGTGTAGTTATTCTCCGCCTAATAACAAGTAAAAATACAAATTTTATAATTTTTTGGTTGCATCGGTTTCTTCAAACTTCTATAATTTTTAAACCGTTTAAGATAATTAGCTAAAACTTGCTGTGTATAGAGAACGATTTACAAGTCAGGCTTTGATGTGTTGATAGCCTCATTTCCTAAAAAAAAGGACAACGGGTCTATGCAAAAATTATATTTTTGATGAAATATAAAAAACGTGTTTTTTGTTTTTCTTCATCTTTATAATTTTGTTTCTTAAACTATTTATATGTATGCTAAATTTTACCTTGGGATGATAATGGGATCATAGTTTTAAAAAAATATTTATATCTTGATGCATATATTGTTTGATATTTTTATTACTATAAAAATTAATATCTAAAGTGCATATATTGTTATGAGGCATCTTATTTATGTAGCATGTATAATATAAAAACGTGAACACCATGGGCATCAAAATAGTGGCAGAATCGGCCGTAAGGTAATTAAATAGCAGAGGTGGCGTTTCGTGGCGTGTTTTCTCAGTCTTTTGGCATTGCGTCGTATCCGTTCTGGAAATTAATTTGATTTTACATAGTTATTGTAATTGTTGCAACCCCTATCATGACCAAAATCATTCCACGACAGTAAGAAATTCCAAAAATGTGACAGGGTGGATGTGTAATCTTAACTTAGACGTCTAAAGAAGTAAGTGAAAATGATTAAAAACTTTTAAAATAGTATAATTCCAGTCACAGTTAATTTATAGTTAAAATATTAAAGTAAGGGAATTGTCAAATAGTTATATTTAAGGTAAAATAAAAGAATTTTGAACAACATCAATTTACAAAAATAAATTTTTAAATAGGAATCCACTGTCATCCCATGATAAAACTATGTAAATAAATAGCCTAGAAAACAAATATTAAAAAAACTGAACAAAATAAAAAATACTTTTTTAAACTGCATAAAAAATAAATTTTGTGCTTAGACCCCTGCATGTTTTTTACAAGAATGATTCCACTAGGCATACCATAATAAAACTTGTCAGTCGCCTAGTCCTAACACATAAGCTATTGACATGAATAGACCATTTAAGAAATGTAAAATTAAGTACCCGTAAATTAAAAATCAAACAAGTTTTTGTGGTTAATCAGGTAAAAGAAAATAAGGGTTTTTGTTTTTCTCGTATTTTTCCGTGGGTAGCTCGAAAACTTAACCTCACGGGAGTCCAAGATCTAATGGACACCTAATAAGTGTTGACAGTTAACTGTTTCATCCTTATGGGACTCCTCAGAACACTGCTTGGTCAATGTGACACCCTTGCTAAATTAAGTACACAGTTTTGTTTCTCACCTTACATTTCTAGTGAGAAAACAAAACCATGTACCCCCACAAAAGGTTTTAAGGTTTTTATCAACTGTTACTCCTAAATATGTTATGCTCCCACATAACACAAATCAAAACAACGTTAAAAACACACACTTTTTAAGTTTAATAGGTCACTTTTTAACGTTATTTTCAAAACCACGTTATTGCGGTGTGATTTTAACATGGTTTTAAAAATATCGTTAAAAAGCGACCTATTAAACTTAAAAAAATTTGTGTTTTTAATGTTGTTTTGATTTGTGCTATGTGGGCTATTAACTTCATTGATATCAAATCCTGATTGTAATTGTAAAGAAGTGAAATTTGGCCTGTTTATGTCTGTGGGAGAAATTGTTTCTAGTTCCTCCCAATATTAAAATATCAATATTTTGTAAATCACAAGCTTGTAGAAATATTAGAATTTTATCAACATGTTTGGGAGCACTACACACATTAAAACGTAGTACACTAGTAGTGGTAGTCACTTTCAATATCAAAGCAAAACATGCTATTACAAAATACATACAAAATGCTTCTATTACTATATAGTAATTTACTATTGCACAAAATTAAGTAATGAAAAACTGTAAACTAATAAAATAAAATCTGTAAGGTAAGACTATTGAGTATCTGATAATATTATCAGATATTGTAAAATATTAATACAACAGGAACAGATAAATAAATAATAAACACATAATTATTTTTTTGTAAGAAAGTATTGACCAAAATAATTAAACTTTTTCTTTAACAAAATAATATAGTAGGTATGTAAAAGGGTGAATATCTGGAAAGTGACAGATTTTGATGTGACCTACACAAAAACATGTTAAAACATTTTTTTTATTTAAAACTAATTTTATTTTTATAGTTCTAGTAAATAACTTAAAGCAAGTTCATTTTTGGAAGATTATAAAAAATATTTCCTTTAGATAACAGAGGCTTTATGTAACAATTGTCAGTAACCTGGAGTGTCACCATTACAATTTTACTATATTTTAATTAAATTATGTTCTTATAATTATTTATTGGAGTAATTTCTTAGTAAACATTAAAAAACAACCTTCAGTTATATAAATAGTCAAAACCAGAATTGTTTTAAAGTTACTTGTTTTTAAATATTCAAATTTCAACTTTGTCACCAAAAATTGCATCAGTTACCTGTGCCTTCAGATTTTTTATCCATTTGGCATTATTGGATCACTCTTGACCTTCAGTTGCTAAGTGAAAAAGAGCTGTGTGATTCGGAAAACGCGCGAACGGTTTAATTCGATGTCACACGTCTAAGACAGTGGGTATGTCCTTTAACCGATCCGTGCTCGCGTGTGTAACCCTCAGTTTGATCAGTAACCTGGTAAGTTTTTAAAAGGTAGAACAACAAAAAAACATTTTAAAAAATGGTGAAACAATTACAATAGGATATACACTTTTTGAGTTTTCTTGTTTATTAGACTCAATTTTAGTAGTATTAATAATATCTGACAAAACGTGACAAAATCGTCAGTTACCTGTGCATCAGTTACCTGTTAGAATACTTACAGGTTACTGACCTGCTCTACAATTAACTGACTCGTTTTTTATAAGCTTTTATTTAGCTTCACATGTTCTGTCTATCAAACTAACTATCTAACTATCAAATCTTGTGAAGCGTTTTTGACACACGTCCCATTATCCGATTTGGATGAAACATGACAATACAACATTAAGAAAAAAATATCCTCCCACCCCTATACCCACCCCTTCTATAGAAAAATGTGTTTGTGACACACTTCCCGTTATCCGATTTGGATAAAATTTGGTATACACATAGTGGTCAGATGATAATACAACATTAAGAAAAAAATATCCTCTCACCCCTACCCCCACCCCTTTCATAGAAAATGCGTTTTTGACACCCTTCCCATTATCCGATTTAGATGAAATTTGGTATACATATAGTGGTCCGATGACAATACAACAATAATAAAAAAATGTCCTCCCACCCCTACCACCCACCCCCTTCCATAAAAAAAATGTGTTTGTGACTTTTATATACAAATTTTAGCATTTTTTTAAAATAAAACATTTTTTTAAATAATTTTGTTTGTTCTTATAATCAGTTACCTTTTATAGTTGTCAGTTACCTGTACAATGCAAAAGCTACTAATTTTAAAAGAAAAAATAAAAAAGTATACTTATTTTTAAAAGAAATCAAATATTAAAGGTTAGTTCTGGTTAGTTCTATATTTTATCCCAACATTTGTGAAGTTTATTAAAGGTTATCAGTTACCTGTGAAGTGCATCAGTAACCTGATATGCTAAAATTAAAAAATGGCAAAAAAAACAGAAAATATTTTTAAATTTGAACATTTTTCTATGGCAACATGTTATTTGGTACTTTGGTCATATTTCCATTGATTTTTTTTATTTGTATATCAAGTTTCATATATGTCCAAAATTTGCAAAGTCCAGATATCTACCCAAAAGTTTTTAAAATACAATAAATATAAGTAGATACACTAATTTAATTAAGTTAATATGAATACAGAGAGATTCAAGTTAAAAATTAATAGTTTTAAATCAAAGCACCAATCCTAAATAAAATTTAAACATAAGTAGGTATAAAAATATATTATGGAAAAATTAATATTATTTCATAGTATATTCTATTATTTTAAACAGGTACTCTTGTAAACAGGTACATTTAGTTAAGAATTCTATACAAGCATTCTATTTTTAAGGAAAGAGAAAATTTTAGGTAAGGTGAAAATACAGGCACAATCAAAATACTCTGCCAATATATGGGCCCCTAAGCTCACACTAGGTACCATATTTATAGTGTATGTGTGAGCTAATATAACTAAAAACTGAAATATATTTTATTTAACTCCAGACTAAATTACCTTTTGTTTGACACCACACAAGCCATGTTTTGACTTAAACTCAAATTTTTGAAATCTACCCCCACCCTTAAAAAAAACAAAAACTATAATGTATTTTGTTAAACTCTGGACTCAATTACCTTTCATTTGATAACACACACACCATATTTTCACTTAAACTCTAATTATTGAAAAATACCCCCACCCTTTTTTTTAAAATAAATTAAAATGTATTTTGTTTACCTCCAGACTCAATTACCTTTCGTTTGATATCACACACACCATATTTTCACATAAACTCTAATTTTTGAAATCTACCCCCACCCTTTTCTTTGGTTTGTGTTCGGTGGATTTTGTTCATTTTTAAATGGGACCATCTGGACCCAAGACCCAGCCTAGGTACCAAATTTCATTAAAATCAACCAAGGGGTTTTTGAGTTATGCATGTTGGTCGTTACAGACAGACAGACATACAGACAGACAGACAGTGCAACAAAAAATTTTCAAAATCATCTGAAACGCAAAGATATATAAAAATTTTTGAAATTGGAGCAACTTTTTTTTGTCTTGAAAAAATTAGGATCACCATAGCTCACACTACTATAGTATAGTATATGTGTGAGCTAATAATGATCTGGCTAGAATAGAATTGACCAAATTGCTTTGCAAGAAAATTTTTTTAATTTTTTTGTTAAAAATTCTAATACCTAGGCTGTTTCTTTATTTCCTAGTGTTGATGCTAAAAGCAAATACTTGGCTTATTGACACCTGAGTTGATTCCTTTGATCTTGATTTAAAACAGACAAGTCAACTGAAACATGTGTTTGCTGTTAGTTCTATTTGCCATATTTGGACAAATAAAGCAAATGTAGCAAATAGCTTCTCTACATATTGCCTTTTTGAATAAATTAAGCAAATATACAAATAGGCTAAGCCAAGTGCAGTACCGCCATTAGATAAATAGACAAAGAGAGGGTTAAAAAAAGTAAAAAAGGTATCTAAGCCAAGCGCAGTACCGCCATTAGATAAATAGACAAAGAGAGGGTTAAAAAAAGTAAAAAAGGTATTCAGATTTTTAGTATGGCAGCAATGGGTCCTAATTGTTTCCAAAAAAATTATAATGACTAATGAAGAATCACTCTGGATTTATAAACGCAGTTCGCAGTTCAGAGATAATTATTATGTCGGGAGTTCGAAAAGTTCACATCTACTATTCAAATGCAGGAATTTATATGATTATTATATTATGTTAGTTGGCTTTTGATTGGCCATACAAGGCCTTAAATTAACCAAGAAAGTGTTTTCGATACTCGCGAATTCCCAACTGCGGACGCGAACTACGTTTATAAATCGGGTGTCAAGCTTACCGATTCAGGAAGGGCCTCCTTTATAATTTTCATTACTGTGGCGTTCGGTAAATTCAGATCTTCCAATTTTTCGGCCATATTTCTATTTTTTCGGAACTCTCCGCAAAAACAACAAAATATAAAAACAAAAAAAAAACTTTCACTTCCCTCGAAAAAAAGTATGGTTAGGGCCATAGATAAAGGATTTTCTTCGGTTCGGTTAGGGTTCTGTGGTTAGGGCAACCGAATCGTGACCATATGGCCACTTTCTCACTTCGGCTTAAGTCATAGGTTCTACTTAGTTTAGTGGTACTGTTAAAGTTCCGCTTAAGTATCAAATTTTAGACCTTAGCATAAGTGTTAAAATTTGAGGACTTAAGTTAAACTTCTAACCTTAAAGATTGTTTTTTACGATATTTATCTCTATTTATATTATTTGCAATATTTTTTAAAATGATATCTACAGGGTTCGTCAACGATCGTTTGGCTATTGAAAAATATGTGAATTGAAGTAAGATCGCTATTTAAATAAACGGCACTAAGAGAGATAAATAGTTTAGCGCTGTTGTCAAGTTAGCAATTCAAGTAAATGGTTTTCTTTTCGCGATCTAATGACGTTACTCTCACCGGCTGAGTACTAAATCCTTGAAACCCGTTGATTTTAATTGCTGTAGCGCCATCTCTTAGATATCATTTGAACTGTATGAATAATAATCAATACTGCGAATCGGTAATTAAGTGTACAGGTAGAGCTTTCTTACATAGCAAAAATATTAAAGGAGGTTACTACACGCACAAACAAAATATTTCACAAATTCAACTTTATGGATAACACATTTCTTGGTCTTTATGTGTACCGATTTATTTTCAACTAAAGTTAGAAACCAATACTTTGAAAAGTAACTATTACATTACAAATTACTTTACAGGAATGTACTTAGAAAACTGTGTAATTAATTACAACAAAAAAAAATAACCTAATTATAAATTTCCTACCTGCAAAATAAAAAAAAATAGTTGACAATTAACTTTTTTATTTATTTTTTTTACTTTTTCATAATTTACAAAACGTAAAAATGCTTAATTTAGGAGCCCTCTTCCTTCATAAAACATTCCGAACTTACCTCTTAAATTCAGTACGAATAAAAAGCAATAGCTGTTTACAAATAATAACAATCACTTTAGTAATTCAATTGCATTTTTATAACTTCATTATAATTTTAAAATAATTTTTCAATTACTTCAATTAATAATTGCAATTACCATAACACCGCATTTTAACTTATTGTTTTTTTTTCCATTTAAGGGGCAAAGATAAAATTTTAAAAGGAGTAGTAAAACGTGACAAACATTTTTTTCTGCAGACTGAAACCAGTTCAGGGGCAAGAGGTTTAGGGCTGTCGTATATCCCTACCCTCAAAAATGTTGTCCCCTATTCTGTTTCCTGGATAGTGTATGGTGACTTTTAGCAACGTGACTTCGTGAGCCGCCGTCAGGAGATCGAATACTTGAGCGGCATTTAAGCGCGACTTTTATAAGGTTATTGTGTAAGAAAAAATTATTAAAAAATTGAATTTTTCTCGATTTAAGGTTTCCTGATTAAAGCTAAAATAACGAAATAAATAATAATGACTTTTTCTTCGTCTTTTAAAAGTGGAAATCTTACTTTGATTGCTCCTGTTTAGTAATAAAAAAACTATTAATGAATTTTAAGTCACAGCGGCAAACGCTCCTGAATATGCGCGTCTTTGGTCCCTCACTGACTTCTTGCTTTCCATAAGTTCATCCTTTTTTATACGCTTTTCATAAAAAGGCTAAACGTTTGAAGTCGAGCCCTGTATATAAAACAATAAGTTGTTTTTGTTGTACCTATGGTAAAATACAGATACGAATACCTCCGAGGGGTAAACCGATATTAAAATTTTGTATACCTCCTGCAAAACGTTTCCATATGCTAGGTACTGCAAACTCGTTTTTGGGTCCGACAGATAGGCAGGACCTGCCAAGCGCGGATCTGGATCAAAATCTATGGGGCGGGGGTAATTGTCGACGGAAATCTATTTGTGTAGGTACTTATTTTTTTTCTAAGGAGGTAATTACCACGTTACCCCCTCAAATCCACGCTTGGGACCTGCCAACTACACCTTCTGCAGGATTAATTCACCCCTTCGGAATACACATTGAAATTTTTTGTAGAAAATATGGAGCTTGTCAGAGAGGATGAAGAGTTTGATGAGTGGGAATTTATAATCAATGGCAGACTGCGGCAAAGATTTGTTCGTTTTGATTACTTTATTTCTTCAGTCAAGCATTTTTAGGTATGCTCTATGCAAAGTCAATTGACGAAGCTCCTACTACGGGGTTCTATCGATTTCATGAAATTTTGCTTGATTCTACCCTTCAAAGTTATCCAAATTCATATAATGAAGGTGCGTGCAATTTCTGGTATAATTTCAACCCTACCGACAGAGAAGCGGCTCTTTTCGGTCCGACCACAAAGTATTTGTTTTTCGACCGACCGAGCCCAGGTGGACAAGCGGCACCTGATTGGCATGCCTTTCGGGACCTCTTCAGTCGGCAGTATGCAGAGTCAGAAAATAAATCAGTGTCGTTTCGGTAGGTGTAGGAATAAAAAGTTTTATTATCTATTTTTTTTTTAGTTTACGCCATAATTAAATGAAATAATTTTCATGAGTATATCTACCGCCGCCCATGTCACTTTCTATAAAGGATATGCCCATGGTCGGCTTTTATCTTTGTTCAATTGACTTTGCAATCACTATACCTTCTCTTCTCTTTTGTATCTTTATCAGGGGTGCCATTAGGGGGAGCTAGGGTGGTCTTAGCCTCCCAAGCTCAAAATTAACTCGCTCCCCCAGACGAAATGAGTATAATTTATCATGGGCGAACTGACTCAATCGATAAATATTTCAGATATCTGTGCGCTTCTCTGTACTTTTAAAACTAACCAAAACTTTTGCATTTGGTACTATGTTACTCAGAACACTCTTACATACAAAATATAAAAATTTAGACTATGATATTTTGTTTATATAATACCTATAAATGTACCGAATTTAAAACAGAGTGTGTTGGCAGTACGGGAAGTATTTTCTGCTATGACGCGGTATGTTGCTTCTCACTTATATAAATGCATTAAGAAAAAGAGAGGACTAGTATCCACGATTGGGCTAAAATTCCTCCGATGATATTCTGTGGTTTTGAAAGTTCGCGGACGTTTGATTTTTAATTTATAACTGGATATATACTGCGATTTGGTACAAACAAAGTTTTTTAAATAATCAAAGCTACTTACTAAAGAAAACGGCTTTTCACTCCTATAAAACTCGTTTTTACAAGCAACACATCGTGTTCCCATTTTTTATTTCTGTTTAACAAAAACAATTTCAATAATATACTGACAGACACTTTAATGACAAATCACAAATAGGCCAGTAGAATAACCATATTTTAAGGTTAAAAAAAATATATTTACTAACAAGACTTCAAGCATTGGAAATTGTAGAGCGGTGAAAAACGAAGTTAAAAAAAATTAATGCGTGAGCACGGGCGTTGCGGGTTAGGTTTTGGGGGGTAAAAAGGGACAGGAAATCGTAATATTGCGATTTACGGTGAAAGTTGATGTGGGAGAAAGAAGTAACATACACAAAAGTTATAGGCCATAAAAATGTCTAAAACTTTTGTAAATTTCATTTTTTACATAACCTCAAAATATTCGAGAAAAACTAAAAAAAACAATAATTTTTTTTGTTTTTTTTTTGCAAAAATAATGTCAGTTTAACAAAACTTGGTAAGAGTAGAGCTTTTTGGGTGTTTTGTATCCACAATATTTTACAAACAAAAAATTTTGAAGTTTCTAAGATATTTGTTTTTCCGCTCAAAAAAATGTATAGGGAAACCCATAAGACCAAAATGGCAAAACTTTGAAAATTCATATTTTACAAACTATATACAGTTTATCGAAAAAAGTATCGTGGCATCATAGAGATACGAAAAAACCAATGAGTGAGTTGAGATTCCAAAAAACGTCATTTAGCGATTTTTAGTATAGGGAAAACCCATAAGACCAAAATGGAAAATCTTTAAAAATTCATATTTTACAAACTATACAGGTTATCAAAAAAAGCACCGAGTTGCAGTATTGTGGCGTCATACAGATACGAAAAAACCACTGACTGAGTTGAGATTCCAAAAAACGTCATTTAGCGATTTTTAGTATAAGAAAACCCATAAGAACAAAATGGCAAAAGAGTTAAAAAATTCATATTTTACAAACTATACAGTTTATCAAAAAAAGCACCAAGTTGCAGTATTGTGGCGTCATAGAGATACGAAAAAACCACTGAGTGAGTTGAGATTCCAAAAAACGTCATTTAGCGATTTTTAGTATAGGGAAACCCATAATTGCATTATTATTGGAACACCTGTCAAAATTGCAAACTGAAACTACGGCGGTCGGCGGCGATTCGTCACGGCGTCGAGTTGTCATGGCGGCGAATCGGGTCAGCGCCGCCGGCACAAGTGGGCCTGGAGGTAAATTAGCCGCGGTAAGTACACAGAGGCGAATTTTCTTCCCCCTGGTCACTATGCGAAATGCAAAAAACTTTCCCCCCAAATAAAATTTCCAGATCCGCCCCAGGATTATTGGGGAGTGCTGAGGCTTTTTTCTTGAATCATGTCGATCCACTCTAAAGTGGGATGTGTCGGAATGTATGATATAAAAAACCATTAACAGTCGGTTAAAATAACAGAAAATTTGATAGCTGTTACACTATAAGAATAACAGTAACATTCAGGGCAAAAAAGATAGATTTGGGAACACTAAAGATAAGCATAACACAAACTTGAATTTAGTAGTTTCACACTCCTTCAACTTTTTGTTTATTTAAATTTGTTTATTTATTTTTGTTAGTTTATGGCTTTTTACAAACCAAACTACCGAATTTGGGTAAAAACTTCGACTGCATTAAAAAACGATACCAAACTAACCTTAAAATATAACGGTAACATTAAAGGACGGCCACCGCAAGTACAGTAACGGTAACAAAGTGTAAAATACCCAAAATGTCCCTAATGTAAAAAACATTAATTGTAAGGAAATAGTGAGTGAAAGCCCTAACGATAAATATTTGTAAAAACATACTGCTTAATTTTCTAATAAGAAATATTTACTTTGTAAATTACAAATCGTTTTATTTAATTTTAGATGGTTATTAGTTTTAATTTTGTTAGTTTGTTGCAATCACACTGTTGATCCAATCCACAAACACAGATGTACTGGTGTAGACTCCAGGAATTGAGGCACAAGGCTTAATGGACCAGGACACGACACCCCATTGAACACCATCAGCAAAGAGTGGACTGCCGCTGTCTCCCTACAAATGCGAAAAAATATATATTAGTTGAGAGGCCTATGATATCCCCTGGGAACGATTGATAATAGATCACACAATTTTAAGTCACCAGATGTTTGCTTCCAATTTTAGTAGGAGGGCGGTTTGTGACGTCATAAATCCAAGATGGCGGTTTTTTTTATGATTTTTTACAAACTTTGGCTTATAACTTTTGCAAATTAGTTTTACAGAATTAATGTTAATACATTTTTTGTTTGAAATAGAACAGCAATTAAGATAGTAGAAAAATTACCTTTATATCTTAAAAACCAACTCAAATGGTAAGTCTGGTTGACAGTCAGTTGACCTGATATGAATTTTGTCCCTTACTAAATGATAATTGAAGACTTGAGTTCCTTTATTTAGAGACAGTATTGCCGCGCATATAACTTTATGACAAAATGTAATTTAAATTTTAAAATACTTTTGATACCTGACAATCATTTCAAAAGCAACCTAGGCGCGGTAATGGGCAGATTTTATTTTATGCCAATTATTAAAACCTATTTTTTATAAAAACTGGTAGATATGTGTTGTTTGGCAACTGTGTTCACCAACTAACCAAAAGTCATCAATGTTCTGTGAAGTGCGTAAAAAAATGATGGAGAAGTACACGGTACACAGACCTAATCCTATATTTGCCTGGCAGTTTTTTCGTCGTATTGGTTTTTCAGTTTTTAGCTAGTTGTTTTCGGTACTTGTGAAAAACCTCCAGGAAAATATAGTTCTGTGTACTTTGTCTTGTTCTTTTTACGCCCTTTACAGAAAATTGATCTTTTGGTTAGTTGGTGAATACTGTTGCCAAACAACAAATATCTACCAGTTCTTATAAAAAAATAGGTTCATTAAATGCAGAGTTATCAAGTACCTCAAGTACATCTACAATCCGGTAATTGTACTTGGTACTTGAAGTACGTTTAACAATGTATTTGAAAATGTACTTGATTTTGTCAAGTAAATTACTTCAAGTACATTATAAGTACTTTAAGTTCATTAAAAGTACTTCAAGTACAATAAAATATACTTGAAGTACAATGTCGATATAGGCATATATCTATTAAAGGACAGATATATGGATATAGGTGAGACATAACCTTAATGCGCCGAAGACAAGTGGTAACCTCAAGGTTGCCACCTGTCCGGTTTTTTTATCAACTTGGCAGGGAAGTCCGATTTTTTAGCAACCTTGATAGGAACGTTTTAATCGCCCAAAAAATCGTAATATTACGTACACACTTATTTAAAGAATAATGCCTATAGGCTTAATTATTTGCAAGCACCTTCATTATTTCGGCTTAAATGCTCTTTCAGTTTCACGGAGTATTCGCAAAGTACAGCATAGAACACAAACTTGCATAACGCGTATAGTCTAAATTGTACGCATTTGTAATGACGTCACCATGTGAGAAAAAAACGTATGGCGTAGATATTTTTGCCAATCAATGTTTTTTGATTGACAGTGACGGATACTTCACATAACCAATTACCTACCTATTTAAATCATAGACACTACTACTTTAAAAAGTTTATTGTCACCGTTGTTTATAATATTCTAAACAAAGATAAACAAAAATGACGTCATTACAAATGGGTATAATTTGAACTATAGCATGGGCCTTTCAACCAATCAGCGATCGAATAGCAGCGGGCATATTGGTTTTGCATAAGAGAAGTCCGTAAAGCCCATCACACACAAACTTGCATAGGCCGCATAACTCATAACATGGAACTTTCAACTAATCAGCGATCGAATAGTAGCCGCCATATTGGTTTTGCATAAGAAAAGTCCGTAAGGTTGAACTTCTATGCGCCATGCTATGCGCTATGCATTTTTGTGTGTGATGGGCTTTATCGTTGTCGTGGCTAGAGACCTTGTATGTATGACATATTTTCACAAAAGAGACGCGACAAACCCATCAAAGTCACTGAAATTAAAATTTTTTGGTTATGTTATTTTCTGGCCAAGTTCATGGGCGTTTCACTAAAATAATTTAAGTTGTCAACGGTGAGTGACATCAATCATCATGCAACATATAAACAAACACGTTTGTTCGCACCCCCTGTATAGGTTTTGTTAAAAATCGTGTATTTTTATTTTCCCACGCTTATAAATTGACAGAAGGTGCGTCTCTCTCTAAACATCGCTAGCGTACAGAGGACTGATATTTTCATCCTTTGATTTTGACTTAAATAAATTTGATTTTGAAGAGACGCACTCTTTTATTTAAAATATGTCATACATATAGGGTCTCTAGTCGTGGCTAGAGGCCCTCGATACATTTGACAATTGTTTTATTGTCAAATGTATCGAGGGCCTCTAGTCGTGGCGAGGCAAATTCCGTGATTTGATTGGTCAGGCGGGGTCTATACTGTGGCTACGGGGCTTGCTAAAAGGCGTACGGGCACAGAATATATAGGTTTCGGACGACAACGCTTAAGACCATCACACACAAAAATACATAGCGCATAGCATGGCGCATAGAAGTTCAACCTTACGGATTTTTCTTATGCAAAATCAATATAATATTCGATCGCTGATTGGTTGAAAACCCCATGCCACGCGTTATGCGGCCTAAGCAAGTTTGTGTGTGATGGGCTTTAGTTTTACGACATCTAAAGGCCTTCACACACACATGGCATGGTGCATAAAGTGAAGCAAGGGGCTTTCAACCAATCAGCGATCGAATAGCAGCGGCCATATTGGTTTTGCATAAGAAAAGTCCATAAGGTTGAACTTCTATGCGCCATGCTATGCGTTATGCATTTTTGTGTGTGATCGCCTTAACCCGTGCGTATCTCATACAGCGAAGCGCAGCGACGTAGTGAGCTGTCAAAACAAAATTCTGACCAATAATAAGATTACAGCATTTTCTAGTTACGCCAACGACAACGCTTTGCGAAGTCCTTATCAACTTGAAGTATCTAAAACTCCCCGTAGATGTCACGGTTTATAAATGGTTGCCGTGCTGCCGTTGTTATAATTTTGTTGCCACTTGCCGAT
Source organism: Aspidapion aeneum (assembly GCA_963576565.1). Lineage (NCBI taxonomy): Eukaryota > Metazoa > Arthropoda > Insecta > Coleoptera > Brentidae > Aspidapion > Aspidapion aeneum. The sequence goes on from OY755043.1 coordinate 23,747,984, forward strand.
ACCTCATGCAAAAAATTTAATAACTCCTTTTTTTTCGCTGCTCCATGCTATTTGTTATGGTAAACACCTAAAACTGTCAAAAAGCTTTTAAAAAAAAAATTAACTATTAATCTTACACTGCATTGGCCCTGTCTCTTGCCCCAGCTGCCAGTGCCAGCGCAGATGTTTTGATCTGTGGTGTAGTTTAAGCGTCCATTGAAGCGCTGGCATTCTTTCTGATCAAAGATGGTGAGGTTCACTTTATGTAGCATATTAGTCTGATCCCACCACCTAATAAATTGAAAAGCCTTAATGTTATAATGTTTTCGATTGCAATTCTTAGAGGGCACATTCTTAAATCACGTAACGCAATAATTAAGGGTCTTTGACTCTCCCTCCCCCCTTTGTAATGCATTTTCAGGAAAAAATGCATAAAATAATTATTGCGTGTAAGGCAAGGCCAAACTCCTTCTTTTCCTTATAAGCGTTACATAATTTAAGAATAGTACGTTATAGTTAGAAAAGCTTTCCAAATAGCATGAACACCTTGGGGCCGCAAACGTTTAGCTTTAGAGATACAGAGTGTTTTTTTAAAAGTTTTTTGTTTAGAGCTCGTGTAGTTTTTGAAATATTTAACTCAAATTTGGCGCGTATATTCGGCTATAGGCACTTTACTATTAGACATGTCAAATAATATTAAAAATCTACAGGATGATATTTTTCCAGGGTGCATGTCGCTTTTTGCCCCGAATTATTTTTCTTGTAAGCCACTGGTTAATTTTTTCACATCTCTGACCGTCTTAGAGAAAATTGCTGTTGCACCAAAGGCTGCTATCATCAAAATGAAAAAAGCCACAGTATGGTATATGGCGACCCACCTAGTACAGGCACGTGTTTAACATGTAATAGCAAAGTTTAAAAAAAACATTTTCACATTAGTAGGAATTTTTCATTTTGAAATTTGTATTGTAGAACTTGGCTTTACTTTTATCTGAATTCTTTTTACAGAATGCCATTTTCGCGTACTTGGCCTGTTTCTTGCATGAAATGTTTTTGTTATGATTTCACTTTCTACTTACTCGTCACCGGTGTATCCCCAGCCAACAAGGGTGGCCTCTGATGGAACTGTTTCATTTTGCTTTGGTAATTTAATGGACTGTACATTAGCAGTGAAGTTTATTGGTTGTTCCAACTAAATGAATTAGACAAAAATTAGCATTTCGATGGTTGATATTATAGGCCTAGCATGGGCGCACCCAGGGGGGGGGGCGCTGCCCGGGCCCCTCCCAAGCCTTAGATTTTTTTACATATTTTCTACATATTTCATGATAAAACACAAAAAATAGCTTAAAATTTGTCATCATGAGGCTTCGGCCCCCCCCCCCCACCAAGAGGCCTCGGGCCCCCCCAAGACACATTCCTGGGTGCGCCACTGGGCCTAGGTCTGTAGAGGGTTGCCTGGTAACTCGATGGTCGAAGCGCGGCGTGAGGGGTGACAGTGCGTCATTTGGAGTGCCACGATTTGATTGCATGTGTTTTTAAGTATTTTTAATCTTCGATGGTTTATTTTTTACATTTGTGGTGTTTTTTCGGACTTTATTTATTTAGAAACTTTAAATACTTGTTCTAGTTTACTAATACTTTCTACTTGTAGTTATTTTCACGGAGTAAAAGCTTCTCAAGACATTGTGTCCTTGGAATATATGGTACAAGGGAAGTTTCATATTTCAGCTAGCTGATGTATTTTATAAATTATTACAGACACTTTAAGAAAAATAACAAAACATATGGGGCTTTCCATGTCAACCCGGCCATGCACCTATTGCACTTAAAAATTTTGATTTAAATAAAGATTTATTTGGTTCCTCTATAGATACCGATTACACCAAGATAAAAAATTTGAAAAATGTTGCGATTCCTTAAATCTACAGGGTGTTTTATGTTCTTAATTGGCCAAAGCATATCTATGATTTATGATTTTTCCTGAAAAAATACGAACTTTGACAAAAATGTTTTTACTACTGTTTGCCAAAAAGAAAAATTATTGTGTAAGTGCGCGGAAGCCTTGACCATACTTATTTGTATATGGGCAAGCGAGCAGTCCTATTGAGGCGTCAGTGTGTGAATCAATATACATTTTAGTAAAAAAATTTGTTCTGCTTTAAGGATTTTTTTTTAAATTCTTAGACCTCCACCCCCCTTGCATATGACATCAGCGGCGTCACAATGAAGGGCCAAGACGGGCCTTGGCCTTCCACTGTTTAAAACATTATCGGCTACCAACATTGTGGCACATTTTTCTAATTAGACTAGGTACCTATTCCCGCACTTTTATGACACTCGACGCCACTATACAGGGTGTCCCAAATTCGATTTCTTTGGGTGTATATTTTGGGCAAAAATGAAAAAAATAGTAAACCGTCGATGTTGAAGAAAAAAAAAACAAAAATTAAACTAAATAATTATGGAATTTATAGTATTAGCCCATAGCGTGTTTCTTCTGCTTTTTACAAGCTTTTATTTAACTTGAGATGTTCTGTCTAACTAACTAACTATCAAATCTTGTGAAGCGTTTTTGACACACTTCCCATTATCCGATTTGGATGAAATTTGGTACACACATAGTGGTTCCAAAAAATATCCTCCCACCCCTACCCCCACCCCTTCTATAGAAAAATGTGTTTTTGACACACTTCCCGTTATCCGATTTGGATAAAATTTGGTATACAGATAGTGGTCCGATGATAATACAACAATAAGAAAAAAATATCCTCCCACCCCTACCCCCACCCCCTTCCATAGAAAAATTTGTTTTTGACACACATCCCGTTATCCGATTTGGATGAAATTTGGTATACATATAGTGATCCGATGACAATACAATATTAAGAAAAAAATATCCTCCCACCCTTACCCCCACCCCCATTATCTGATTTGGATGAAATTTGGTATTCACACAGTGGTCCGATGACAATACAACAATAATGAAAAAATGTCCACCCACCCCTACCCCCACCCCCTTAGATAAAAAATGAGTTTTTGACACACTTTACTTCAAATGACTTTTATAAAATTTGGTATATGCATAAAGGTCCGATGGCAATACAGCCCAAATAAAAAATATATTTCTACCTTTACCCCCACCCTCTCCTTCCCCCAATAGAAAAATGAGTTTTCAAACAACTCACGATCAGCGATTTTATTATAATCTAGAATAAACTCTTCTGTTCTGTTATTGAACAAATATTTTCATTTAATAGAGTAGATAGCTGAGACTAAAAAGTAGAAAATAAATTGGTAAATTTTTTTTTTAAGTCACAAGCTTTTATAAAATGCACTAAAAATTAAAAAATTATTTTCTAACATTCTAATATTATCATAATAATAAAAGCGATGGCCGCAAATCAAAGCATAAGTTAATCTAAAGTTGTGATCTAAACACTTAAAGAATATTCAACATAGCAGGTCATCAAAGATATGTTTGATGTGCCGCAATGTTATGCTATTGCCATACCTATGTCAGAGAAATGCTGGGGTTTCTTAGGTCGGGTTGGGTGGGTTTGGTACCTCTGCATTTTTCTGCTAGATTGATTCTTGCAAATAGTGATATTTAATTGATACGGATATCTTATTTTATATTATTTTTTAATTTTTAGTGCATTTTATAAATTTTTTTTACCAATTTATTGATAAAGTTAAAGAACACCTGTCTTAGCCAATTACTAATTGATGGGAACCAATACTGCCTGATGAACTGCTCAGACACAAAAATGCTAAAAAGGTAGAATATCAAAATATTTTTTTCATTCTGAATGGTTCAAGCTAGAGTAATGAAAGTTAACGCGTACAATGGCCTCTAAGGGTCGGTTTATCAATGGAGGGATACCCCTCGAGTTAGAGATAGCCCGGGGTTAAAGTTGTCAAAAGTGTTTATCCATCCAAGGTTAACTGCAAACTCGAGGGTTAACCCTAGGCTAACTTGACCCGCGCTCGAACGGCAGGGTAGCGTCTTTAGCTGGGTTAACGTCAAAATTTCCAATTATTTTGAAGTGTTTTTTTTTATTTTGGTTGATTTTTCTCAAAAGCATAACATTTAACTTGTGTACTTCAATTTTTGTGTTAAATAGGATGCTCCGAAATTTTTAAAACACCAGGTGATACTTTTTATGGTGTGAGGCTGAGATGATGGAATTCCCCACAGACATGGAGATTTTTACAATGGGAGCAGTCTAACAAGCAAACCAAAAATAAATATTCTTTTTTCAATAAATATCTCACCTGCCAACAGAGCTATACCTAATATGTGCAGGTACCGAGCCACAATATAGACCCACTGGCGGTCGCAGCGGAAGGGCTGTAAGGTCCATTCACATATGAATCTTCATCAATATGTGTACCAGTTTTATTATAATTACTAATTTATGTATATAATTGTAAAACTTTTAATATGTATTTAAAAATGCAAAATAAAAAGTGAATGTATTGGTATTTCAAACACTTTTTTTTATTCTTTTATTTGGCAGTCCCTGAAAAATGCCTATTAAGTTCTTTTTTTATACAACAGTTTAGGAATCAGAAATAATCGACAATTAAATTTATATATGTATTGTACGTAACATCAAAATAAAATACTTAAATTATTGCAACATGCTAGAGCACTTTTATAATTAAAAAAATATGTTAGAGAATAAATATTATATCACATCAAGGTTTTTAAACACTTTCTGGTCACCCAGGAAGCATCTGCTTGCTTTGCACAGGGGGGTGTTTGTAAATCAGTCATTCCGGGATAACAGGTTGATGTGTCAGAAACTAGTACCATTATTTCTTGTTGATGTGCCTTATTGATATTTCTTTATTAAAATGTAGAAGTCTGTTGGTTTCCTTGTAAAGACATGACCTGTAACAAAAATACAATAGGTGTAGTAGTTTAAAAATAAACTTAAAAAATGCAGAATTATGATCCAATACCAAAGATATTAATCCATTTGCTTTTAACTTATTTTATCTCTTAAATTATCTAGCTTTAATAAGTAGATAGGTACCTATAGATGCATTTTTATAATTAGTAGTTAAGTATAACAGAAACAATTTACAAAGTTGGAACTACATGCTAATTTGTATGTAGCTAAATTATTTTCATCATACATATAGTAGATACTTACTGGCTAGAGTACAATAATTGAAGAAGTTTTTTCCAAATAATATTTTTTAACAAAACACCCGACACCAACAATACAAAAAACATATGATTATAACCACAAAATGTCAAAAATTTCACAGACTAATAAAATAAGAAGGGAAAACTTAGATGGTCGATTGTTAGCAGCATTGCCAACCTGCGAGTTTCGGAGGTCTGGGTTAAAATCGCGTGGATAAACACTTTTCTCTTTAGCTCGAGGGTTACCCCAAGGTTAGAGTTGGCCCAGGGCTAGCTAACACGACGAGATACTCCGTCATTGATAAACCGGCCCTAAGCACTGAATTTTCAGATGTCAAAACAAATTACATATATGGTCCCTACAGGGCGTATAAGGGCAAAATGTAGAATATTTCTTAAATCTTCTAGGCTATTACACCTGTACATTTAGGTCTCACTAAATTGGTAGCTCAGACAATTACTAACAGGCCTGCTTTATAAAAAGTAAAAGTACCAGTTTTTCGAGTCTCACGGGAATAGCAGCGAAATTTCAGGGTTGCAAACTTGGGGATGAACTACTCTCAAAGATCCTAAAAATATATGAAAAAATTATAAATGCATGTGCGTTTGCAATGTTTCCCTTTTTTTATGTCGATATTGACTGGCCTATTAGATCTTGATGCGCAAAACAATCCATGAGCAAGGAATTGCAATAAAGCCAGGCAATAATAGTGCCGGGCACTATTCTGACAGTTTTCCATTGGAAACTGACAGTTGATCTTTTAAAATTGACATACCAAAGTCGAATTTATAAATCCAGCCGTTTATTTTCTATTAATAGTGGCGGCACTAATAATTCCGGCTCTTGTAATACACAAAGGCCTAATTTTGGAAGAAGACAGCTGTTCCTATAATGCGAAACAGTCAGAATACGGACTTATTGCAATAAAAGCCAGACAATAATAGTGCCGGGCACTATTCTGAAAGTTTTCAATTGGAAACTGACAGTTGATCTTTCAAAATTGACATACCAAAGTCGAATTTATAAATCCAGTCGTTTATTTTCCATTAATAGTGGCGGCACTATTAATTTCGGCTCTTGTAATACACAAAGGCCTAATTTTGGAAGAAGACAGCTGTTCTTATAATGCGAAACTGTCAGAATAGGGACTTATTGCAATAAAAGCCAGGCAATCATAGTGCCGGGCACTATTCTGAAAGTTTTCCATTGGAAACTGACAGTTGATCTTTTAAAATTGACATACCAAAGTCGAATTTATAAATCCAGTCGTTTATTTTCCATTAATAGTGGCGGCACTATTAATTCCGGCTCTTATAATACTCAAAGGCCTAATTTTGAAAGAAGACAGCTGTTCTTATAATGCAAAACTGTCAGAATATGGACTTATTATTGCAATAAAGCCAGGCAATAATGGTGCCGGACACTATTCTGACAGTTTTCCATTGGAAACTGACAGGTGATCTTTTAAAATTGACATACCAAAGTCGACTTTATAAATCCAGTCGTTTATTTTCCATTAATAGTGGCGGCACTATTAATTTCGGCTCTTGTAATACACAAAGGCCTAATTTTGGAAGAAGACAGCTGTTCTTATAATGCGAAACTGTCAGAATAGGGACTTATTGCAATAAAAGCCAGGCAATAATAGTGCCGGGCACTATTCTGACCGTTTTCCATTGGAAACTGACAGTTGATCTTTTAAAATTGACATACCAAAGACGTATTTTTAAATCCAGTCGTTTATTTTCCATTAATAGTGGCGGCACTATTAATTCCGGCTCTTGTAATACACAAAGGCCTAATTTTGGAAGAAGACAGCTGTTCTTATAATGCGAAACTGTCAGAATAGGGACTTATTGCAATAAAAACCAGGCAATAATAGTGCCGGGCACTATTCTGACAGTTTTCCATTGGAAACTGACAGTTGATCTTTCAAAATTGACATACCAAAGTCGACTTTATAAATCCAGTCGTTTATTTTCCATTAATAATGGCGGGACTATTACTTCCGACTCTTATGATACACAAAGGCCTAATTTTGAAGTAAGACAGCTGTTCTTAGAATGCCAAACTGTCAGAATAGTGCCCGGCACAATTACTGCCTGGCCTTATTGCAAAAAGTCCCTATTAGTGCCCTTCACAATTACTACCTGGCTTTATTGCAGTAAGTCCCTATTATCGAAGTAAAAAAAAACCAAACGCAAAAGTATTCACCTTTCTAAAAATATTGATTCGACAATTGTGCAAAGCCCTGTGCTTAAACCAAAACGTTATAGCATAAATACATGTTCAAAGAATCGAAAAGTGAAGAGCTCATAGCTGGCTTTGGAAACAACGGCAAATTTAAATTCGGATGCGATGCGAATTTACAAGTGCGCATGCGTGTGTTTTGTCATGTAGACACACAGCTGCTATGTGCGTGGAGGCCATATTAAAAGTTTGCGGTGTTCTGCGTTTGTCGTGTAAAATTATGTTTTTGTCTGTAAAAAATGGGAAATAATTCACGTAAAACATGTGCGGTTTGTGGAAAAATGTCCGGAAGAAGTAAGGGAGTGCCATTCCATAGGTAACTACGTGTATTTTTCTTTATAATTTGTTAATAAAGTTAGGAGTGGTTTGTAGATGCCATTAAACCATCTTTATGGTGTCCATAATAAATCTGCACAATTAGTATTAGAAAAACTACAGAATTAATCCACAATTTGATAAATTTTTATTCAGTTTTTAGAAAAAAATAATAGCCATAACTGAGGCATACGCAGTAACCGATCAACGATTATAAACACAGGATTCCCTATTAGCTCGAATCTTTCAACGGTAGGCGGCGCCTTGCTTACGTCACTAGTGGACCTCTTCAATTAATACGCACATTGCAATCGTGAGTTTTTCCCGCTTTTTTCTTGCTTATTTGCAAACAAATTTTTTATTCGTGTTAGTAAATATAATTAATAATTTCATTCATTCAAAACAACTGATTCGATAAATCAAGAGTTTGCTCTGAGAGCTGAATTTTCCTACCAGACGATATGTTGGAGTTTCTTTTCTAAATAGTTGAAAGTTTTAGAATAGAAGTAGGACTTTTTCTAAAAGTTTAATCCACTTAAAGCATTAGATGTATAATATATTGTTTTTGTTGCGGATATAATAAAATACACTTAATTATGTAGTAACAAAAAGGTATTTATTTGAGATCTAAAATTGCAATATTTATTATATTATTATGTCAAAAACCAGTTAGTTTTAGGAGAAAACAGCCAAATAAGATGTGTTTTTCAACTTCTTATGCTTTAAATCAATAGATTTTCATAAGGTTTTTTTCAAATGATTTACATTGTTTGTGTTATGCGTTGTTTTTATCCCACCCAGCGCCCGTTTTCACTCCTTCTCCTGTAACATGTTTCTGAAAACTTCTATAAAAAGACTAAAAAAACTTAAGAAAAAAACTGAAACTAAACTTGGAGAAACTGTCTACAAAATAAACTTTCCATAAATCAGTTTAATAAAAGAAGTACGTTTGCGGCATAATTACCAATTTTCTTCAATGTTAATAATTTAATGAGCAAGGAGTTTCCAAAAATCCAAAAAAAATTAAAAGTTTATATAAATATAATAATATAAAAGCAGTGGCGCACCCAGGAATAGGTCTTAACGGGGGGCCCGAGGCCTCTTGGGGCTTGGGGGAGGGGCAAAGGCTCATGATGTCAAATTTTAAGCTATTTTTTGTGTTTTTTTATGAAATATGTGGAAAATATGTAAAAAAATCCAAGGCTTGAGAGGGGGGGCAAGCCCCAAGCCCCCCCCCCCCGGGTGCGCCCATGATAAAAGTATGTATATTTATATTTCTACACTGAAAGAGGGAACACAAAGCTTTTAAACAAACGTGGAATTTCGTACCCGTGAAGCTTTTATTTCAACAATAAATTAATGTGCTTTGTTTATATAAATTCACTGAATTCACATTTCTAAAGGTTTATTTACCTCCTAGTTAGTCAACCACACCGTCAAATTAATGAAAAAATGCAAAAAAACGGAGATATTAACGTCAAAAACACCTTAAAATCACACGAACTCTCAATACAAACAAAGCAACTGGTCCGCTGGTGACGTAAGCAGGCAGTGTTCGTCTCGCTTGATCGACCCTAACATAGAGTTAAATGGAAGTAAGCAATCATGTGTGTTTATAATCGTTGGTAACCGATATCCTGTCTACCCGAAAAAGGAACATTAAGAATTAACTAGTGGTTCTGGCTTTAAGCATCGCGTGTCAGAATCGCAGCCCACTAGAAAGACCGGCCCGGGCGCGGAAATATCACGTGACCGTAGGAGGCTCACAAAAAAACGCCTCACGGCCCGCTGTCATTATAAAACATGTGTGTGTTCAGTTTTGGTATGTTTGTTTACGTCGATTTTTTTTTAATTCGGGCACGAATTTGATGTGAAATTTATCAAAGTTATTAAAATAACGCAGCCCACGAAAAAGACTGTAGTGTGCCGCGCTAAAATAATTGATAATTATAAAGAAAATACCTATAAGATAAACAATGCCGCGAACGTGTAATTAGTGTTGTTCCTTGTCGGTCCAACTATAAAACTGAAACCTAATATGTTGCAAACGGGAAAGAAGTGGTAAAAGAAAAGATCTTGGATAAGATTGATCAAGTAATAGACATCCTTAGTGACATTTTCGATAGTGAGGGTGAAAAATGTGTTCAGTTGTCATTTCTTATTGAACAATAAGTTCTCTTGAAAAGGTAACCTAAGAATCGAAGATATGGTGGATACACTTTAATGTTGGCTTCATCTTTGTTTATCCAGTCATCCAGTACATACACGTCAATTTACAATTCTAAGGTAATATGTCTTTCGCACCCTCGCATTATTAAAAAACAGATTTGTAAAATATTGTTAACAGATAGTAATCTCTCTGGTAGAGTGAAATATTTAAAAAGTAAGATACAGCTTTTAAAAGAACATGAGTTGGTAGTTAACTTACATTTTAATGAAATATTTATTAAACTTTGTGCTGGGTAATTTTTCAAAAAATTATTGACGACCACTACATTCAGTTCATTGAAAGTGAAAACCATCTCACTTATTCACAAAATCACTTGTTTCTTTTTAATAAATTATTGTGAAATGTTTTATATTGAAAATTTTTCTTCAGATAACTCTAGCGAGTGTTTTTGTGGAGAAAAACTATTGTCAAGCTTGAAAAAATTAGTTTAAGGGCATGTAAAGTTTTTTAAAATAATTTTATTAAAAAGCACAATGATTTAGTGTCTGCTAATAAATCTTTGAATAAGAACTCAGACAAAGATGATGACACTCAAAGAAAAATTAAAAAACTAAAAGCTTAGGTTTGATATGTCCAATTTTGAAAGACTTGTATAGATTTGAAGTTACTAACGATATTATGTACCTAATATATATACCTGAAGATATTAGAGTGCAAATTTTGTATAATTTTTTATTTTATAGATTCAGTTCTTTTATCCATAATAAACACATATATCAGCAAAATACTTTTTTCAATTTTTGCCTATAAAAGAACAAAAATGTTTTGTTAATTTATTTAAATTGTGTAAAACATATAATATATTAAGCAATACAATAAGAATCCTGGGACTCCTAAGATCACGTGACCGCCGACTTGCTTAGAACGCGCCATCGCCGGTCTTTATCGTTGGCTGCGGTATGCCGCATACTTATGTTCTAACGTATTTGGCTTAAACCTACCTTAACAAGAGCCAAGTCATTCCTCATAAGAAATTCCGAAGTGTTTTCCACATAGGTAAAGTTGGGGTGGAGGATGATTTTGCTGATATTAACGATGGGGTAAACAGCTGACGAAAGGTTATATAATTCGACGTTACCATAGTAGATAAAAAATTCGCTATAATAAAAAAAATACATATATTATACAGAGTGTCCCAGATAAAAGCAACTACATGGGGATTTTGGAAACGGTAAGAGATACGAGTTTGTTTAAATGAGAAAAAAGTTGCGCTATTCTAAGCCCAATCAGGTGCTGTATCAATATTAAAGATAGGGGTTACTAAAATATCGAGCAAAAACTAAAAATTGTGTTTTTTGAAAAATTAAAAAAATAAAGGTAGGAATTACATAGGAACTGTTCTGTGTACAACTTTGTTTTAAGAATCTAATGCCTTACATAAAAAGAGATACATACTTAAAATCTAAAAGTAAATAAAATAGAGACGAAAATAACAATCCTAGACGAGAACTCAGAAATATACAAAAAGTTTGGATTACTGAATACTAAAATAATCGAAAGAATTAAAGTAATCAAAGTAATGAAAGTAGTCATTTAATTTTTGGACCGGTATTCGTTACTTCGTTATTTGTCAAGTAACGAGTACTCGAGTAACGAATAGTTACTTTTTCAACACCTCTAGTTTATAGGCAATTTTTGGCAGTTTTTTAACGTTTGGAAGAAAAATTTAAACCTCGATAGAAATCTGTCCTGTGCGACACAAAAATTTTCCGATGTATCCCTAAATTCCAACTTGAATTTTATGGTTAACATATACCACATGTTTTATTATAAAATAAAAAGCTCTACTATCCGTGTTCTTTCTCAAAGCTCAGAACTTAAGATAAAAGGGGTAATCTATATTTTTATTACTCTAAGGGGTAATCAATAAAATAAATGAATCCATGACGGATTTGACCACGGTGGATAGAATAGACCGGTGATCAGATCTTATATATATATATATATATATATATATATATATAAGATCTGATCACCGGTCTATTCTATCCACCGTGGTCAAATCCGTCATGGATTCATTTATATATATATATATATATATATATATATATATATTTTAGATGCGAGCTTAATAAAACTCTTTTTTAAAAAAATAACTTTATTTTATTTAGTCACTTTTCCAAATAAGACAACTTTAAAGTTAGATGTGAACCGTTTAGATGCTAAGTCAAACCTAAAAGACGTTGTTTACCTGCTAGCCTACTTATAGTTACAAGAGTGCTGACACAGCTTCGCGTGGGTTCCCGAAGAATATGGAAGTAAACATGTTTATCAAATGACTTTTATATGATCTTGAAAACAATAGCAATATTGTGCAATTATGGTATTACGTCTTAACTTATTCTAGAAACTACGCATTAAGTAAATACACCTACGCATATTTTTAATATAACAACTCCCTCGCAATTTAAAAAGTTAGTGCTATACAATGCAGTAACTTTTACTAACAAAATTTAAAATTCCTAAAATTACAAAATACAATTAAACATAAGATTTTCTTAAAACATTAGTATTTAATTCAATATCTTCTTCGATTGGCTCTGTAAGCCTTATTGATGGCCTACGCCTAGCTATTGAAAATCTTTTGCCTAAACTTGATAAACTTGATATATTTGGTGATGGTGGAAAATCATTGTTATCAGTATTATTTTCGATGCCTATACGTACATTTTTAGCTCTTCGATTTTTACATTTACAATAAAAGTAAATTAAAACTAAAACCATAATCAAAGCCAATACAAGATATGTGGGGCTCCCTGGTGGTCCAGATAGGAGAGTTGTCTGGAATTTAACGGTGTCAGATGTGGACTGTAATTTTAAGGGAATAAGGTCATAGGCTAAGCTGGTACAAGGGATTCTGAAATGGTCTAGTTTACCTTCTAGGTTAGTGTAGCAATAAACAAATGTATGTAAGGTAAAAATAATGCATTTTCACTTACCATTTTTATACAGGAAGCGGAACTCATGGGAGGACACGCTGTTAAACCGTGCTTTTTGCACCCCACATGAATGTGGTAGGAGAGTCGCTAACACGCGTGTATTATCGTTCGAAGGCGAAACGGTTCTCTGTGATGCTGCAGCAGATATCGCTACTGCGTTCATTCTCCCACATGGCGCCCAGTGGCGTCGTTAATCCATAGGCGTAGGAGAAAAGGAATAAGTAGGAAGGAATGAGATTACGAAGGTCCATATTAAAGGAACTAGGAACCTTAGTAATTCAAAATGCATTTTATGTAAAGTAAATTAATTATAGCAAATTGTAATATTTGCCTCTAAAACCGCGGGAGTTTCAAATGCAAATAACCCAGTAATTTTAAGTACTTAATTAGTTAATTAATACTAAATAAACAAAAAATAGAAAATGCTCTAGTGAATCACCAAATAGCCTAATTCGAACCAATTTGGTAAATTATAGTAAAAAGAACATATTTACAAAAAGGAAGGCGGGACGAACCATTTCCCACCCCCCTGAGAATGCCCAGGGGCATTTCAGAGAGTTTAATTTGTAGGCAGGGCGCATAGTTTTACCAAAGGCCGTTTGTAGGTACCTTTAGTAGTCTTTACAATAGCAACCCGTGGAACATTATCAGAACCTTTAATAAGGTCTTCAATGCGGCCTAGGGGCCAATCCAATGGAGTGGAATTTTCATCTTTGATCAGTACCATAGTACCAATATCAATGGAAGCAAGAGGTTGGTGCCATTTGGCTCGCTGTTGCAAAGTGTGCAAATATTCGCGATGCCAGCGAATCCAAAAATCGCGGTGCATTCTTTGCAACAGTTGCCACCTGGACAGCCTGTTTAACGCAATATCGCAGTAGTTTGGATCGGGTATTGTACCTGGAGGCCTCAAATTTAAAAAATTATTAGGAGTCAAGACCGCCAGATCAGTAGGATCGGTGCTTAAGGCACATAAAGGACGTGAGTTCATTATGGCTTCAACTTGGGTTAAAACCGTATTTAATTCCTCATAGGTGAGTATTTGATTTCCAACTACCCTGTGAAGATGAGTCTTTAAAGATTTAATGTTTGATTCCCAAATGCCTCCCATGTGGGGAGCAGCAGGTGGGTTAAAAGACCAAACTATACCTTCCCCCTTCACGCAATCAGAAAAAATTTGTCGCAAGTATTTTTCAGAGGCCACGAAGTTGGTCCCGCAGTCTGAAGAGATCTTTGAGCATAGTCCTCTTCTAGCTATGAAGCGGCGCAGAGCAGCCAGAAAGGCTTCTGATGTCATATCAGAGACTAACTCTAAATGCACGGCTTTAACAGCGCAACAGATAAATAAACAGACATATGCTTTTATGGTTTTTGCACCTCTGGTCCGACCAAGAGTAATCGTGAACGGACCACAAAAATCTATACCTACATTTTCGAACACCTTTGCTTCGGAAACTCTAAATTTCGGTAGGTTACCCATAGGGGGTTGAAGGGAGTTAGGTTTAGTTTTCCAGCAAGTATGGCAAGAACTTAAAACTTTTCTCACTACCTTTTTAGCAGACAATACCCAGAAGTTTTGCATTAGTAAAAAAGTTGTGGTCTGTATACCACAATGAAGATTGCTGCGATGCAAATCTAAAATCAGTAATTCAGTGAATTTTGCACTAGAAGGCAAAAGAATTGGAAATTTTTTATCGTATGATAAATTTGAATGGCATAAACGGCCTCCAACACGAAGCAAATCGTAGCTTTCATTATGCAAAAATGGACATAATTTTTGAAAAGCTTTTGGAAGCTGTTTCTTATCTTTTAGTAATTCAATTTCTTTTTGGAAAGAAAAAGATTGTACGCATTTCGAAATAAAAAGTAAGCTTTTGTAGTAATCCTGATTTGTAAGGTAATCAGTAGCAAAATTGTATGAGGGATTTTTAAACTTTTGTAACCCTCGCAAAAAGTAAGCAACTATTCTCTTAATTTTAAAAAGAGAACTGTATTTTTCAAACAAGTTGTTTACATAATATTCAACTGTTTGTTCGCAAGTAAAAACGTTAAAAATATTTTTTCGCTGTTCTTCCAAAACTGCATTCCCATCGTAAGTAACTGTCATAAAATCCCAAGTATTTGTAGGTTGGTTTAGAAAAGAAGGCCCTTCTAACCAAAAATAAAATCTTTGTAAATCAGAGGGATACATTTCCCTAGTACCGCAGTCAGCAGGATTTTGTTCAGTAGGAACATAATGCCAAAACTCAGGGCTAATTCTTCCTTGTATATAGGCAGTTCTATTCGAAACAAATGTTTTAAATTTGTGAGGAGATCCCTGAATCCAAGATAAGGTCACTGTGCTATCAGTAAAAGCAAGAATTTTATCAAATTTAATTTTTTCCGAGAACGTTTCTAGTAAAAAATCCATTAATTTAGCCAACAAAACAGCTCCTAAAAGCTCTAGTCTTGGTAAAGTTAGTTTACGACGCAACGGTGCGACTCTAGATTTACTACAAACAAAAAAAACTTTAATGTTTCCATCAGAATAAAAAATTCGAATATAAGCGACAGCACAATAGGCCCGTTCTGAACTATCGCAAAATCCTACTAGCTGGATTTGACTAGCATTAGGCAAAATTATTTGACGAGGAATTTTAACAGAATGCAAAAACTTTAATTCATTTTTAAATTTTTCCCATTTAAAAACAATTTCCGGACTGACAGGGTCGTCCCAGTTTAAGTCTTCTGCCCAGCAGTATTGAACAATTAATTTTAAAATTAAAACTATTGGCGCCAAAAAAGACAGAGGGTCGTAAATGCGGGCCAAATTACTTAAAATTGTTCTTTTAGTGCATGTTTGGAGAGAACAGTCGAAAGTATAAAAAAATTCATCAGTATGAGGGTTCCAATTTAAACCGAGAATTTTCAAAGTTGAATTTTCAGCATCTAAATCGAGAGAAAGAGCCTTCATCGAAATGTGTGACTCAGGAAGATCGGATAGTAACTCGGGACAATTGCTCGCCCATTTACGCAATTCGAATCCACCTCGGCTAAGTAGCTCGATTAATTGATTTTTCATCTCAGTGGCCTTAAAAAAGTCATCACTTCCCGAAATCACATCATCGACAAAAACTGCCTCCTCAATGATTTTTGAGGCAAGAGGAAGGTCCTCATGCTCTCTAGCAAGTTGCAGCAAAGTTCTGATAGCCAAAAAGGGGCTACAAGAGACCCCGAATAAAACTCTATTTATTTCGAAGTCTTGAATAGGCTGGTTAGGATCAAACCTCCAAACTATTCTTTGAAAATTAGTTTGACTAGGGTCAACTAAAATCATCCTGTACATTTGACGGATGTCGCAACAAAAGCAAAATTTATGCAAACGATAAAGTAATAAAATTTTTTGTAAGTCCCTTTGTAAAGGGGGCCCAGTATAAACAGCGTTGTTGAGCGAGATTTTGCCAGGGGCGTGCATGCTCGCATCAAAAACCACCCTCAGGGGGGTGCTAGTAGAATCTTTTTTAAACACCGCATGGTGTGCAATATAAAAATGATTTGAAATTTCGGTCGGCAAAGGTGCAGAAACCGGTTGCATATGATTATTATCTAAATAATCTTGTAAAACAGAGCTGTAGGCAGCATAAAAATCAGGGTTTTGTAGCAATTTCTTCTCAAGGGAGAAAAAACGACGTACGGCAATGGATCGAGTGTCGCCAAAATCTGGAGCAGTAACTTTAAATGGTAAAGATACAATATATCTCCCCTCCTCATTTTTTGAGGTAGTTTTCAAAAAATAATTTTCGCAAAACTCATCTTCGGGGTCAATGGCCTTGACATTAGGTATGTCATCTATTTGCCAAAATCGTTGTAGATTTTTATCTAAATTGACAAAAGAATCGTTCATTGACGTAGTAAAAAATGTTTTAATTTGATTTGTAGTTGAAGGTGAAAGTGAAAGATTGCCCATTATTCCCCAACCAAAAATAGTATTAATGCAGACGGGGTTGTTGGGTCCCGTAGACAAACGACCATCTAGCAAAATGTAAGGGTACACATCGCCGCCCAACAATAAATCAATTTTATCGCTTTTATTAAAGCCTGGGTCAGCTAGTTCTAAGTTGGCGAGAAAAGGAAAACTTTTAATCGAAAATGAGGAATGAGGTAAATCACTACAAATTTTATCGAGTATTATCGCATCAAAATTAAAAACAAAATTATTATCACGCAAAGAGGATATATTGCAATTAATTCCAGATTTTGCCGAAGTTGTCATTCGATCTAAGCTTTGTAGAGTCATGGCGATATTAAATTTAGGAAGGCCCAAACTATCAGCACATGACTTAGATATAAATGAAGATTGAGCACCAGAGTCACAGATGGCGCGCACTGTGTGCCAATTTTGAAAAACATCCTGTATTTGTATTAAAGCGGTACAGAGAAGTACTTCGCGATCATTTAAAGACATACCAGTAACAATGGTGTTAGTGGTTCTATTAAATTCGGTAGCCACGGGGCTCCTCGGGGGTTGCACTGCAGAAGTAGAGGGGCTACTCGCAGAACTAGGTGTAGAATTAATAGGAAAAAAATGTAAGAGACTGTGATGAAATTGGCCACAATGTAAACATCTTTTTTCTGATTTGCATTGCTGGGGTAAATTATGCTTTGAGGCCAAACAGTTGACACACGCTTTATGTTGTTTAACAATCTCAAAACGTTGCTGGGGAGTTTTCGCCAAAAAATTAGGACATCTGTATATTATATGATCGCCACTTTTACAGAGAAAACAAAATTTTTGAGGGTTTGGAGTATTATTTAAGCCACTTTGGCCATTTGGAGACTGGGAGGCACTTTTGGAGGCTCTCTGAGTATTAGCAAACAAAGCAGATCGATTTTGAAACTTTGCTTGATTTTTCTGACTTGAAATTGACAAATCTTTATTTTTTAAGTAATCTTGAGTTTGTTGTATTTGTTCCAACGCAATGCAATGGCTAGAAACAAAAGCACGAATTTTATCATAAGAGGGGATCTCATTGGAGCAATAATTTTGCTCAAATGCCTTGCGCGTGGTTGGGTCCAACCTATCCAAGAGCATTTGTGCCATAATATAATCCCAAAACTCCGTTTTAAAACCCATGACTTTTAAAGCACTTAAGTTTTTCGAAAAACAATCAAGCAAATTCCTCAAATTCGTAGCATTCTCTTTAGTAAGAGGAGAGAAGCCTTCAATTGCCTTCCAGTGAAGGTAAGCTTGTAATCGTTTATTTGTATACCTATCCACCAAGGTGTGGTAGGCATTTAAATAATTTTCAGCAAGGATAGGAATGTCAGAAATGACATCCAGGGCAGGGCCCTTTAAATTAGAAAAAAGCAAATTGAATTTTTCAAAGTTTCCCAGCGACCTATTATTGTGCACGGTAGCATTAAAGGCTTGCAAAAAGGTTGGAAACTCCTTAAATTCCCCTTGAAAAAGAGGTATTTTTATCCTAGGCAGTAAACCATGCTGGTCTGTGGAGGCACAGGGACTGCCCATGGGATTTATCGTACTGCTCAAAAGCCCTCCATCTTCAAAGGGTAGTTCGAAAAGTTCGTAAAATATAGTGGAAATCTCGTCACAGCGTTTGCAAAAGTCCATAAACACTTTGTTTTCTACTACTAAGCGATCCTCATCAGAGGCTACCAACGTCAACAAAGTATTATGGTGCTTTTCAAAATCTTTTTTGATTTTTGACAATGTCCGAAATTTGACTTTAAAGCCGCTGTGATAGGCAGGGTCATTTTTTGCGAGGGTCGCGGATTCAATGATCAAATTTAGCTGTGAAATCGCACTATAGCGCAAGGCTTTAGCCTTTAAAATTTTATCCGAACTAGACATGATTTAAAAAAAATCCAAAAAATAATTGACAAAAATTAGGTAAACTGAAAAAAAAATCAAAATTTGGACACCCTGTATAAATATTAATGTCCTACGTTTAATTACAATAATCAAACTATAAGCGCACAAAAGTAAAGAAAATACCCGATGCAAACTAATGATAACAAAAAAACTTGTGTATAAGTTTTTTTATCTTCGCCTCGCGAATTCAAATAAGTAGGTACCTACTATGTATTAAATTTAAAAATAAATACCTACAAATCAAAAGCATTTAATTTGGTAAAACTATTTATCTGCCTTTACACGAAAACAAATTCTCAAGTTAAGAATTAAATTTCCTTCAAAATTTATTATGCACGCAAAAAATGGATACAATCATAGCCATTTGCAGACAGATATTATATAATAGTAAATTAGAAATAGATATATTCATAGCAATTTTTACGCAAAAACGAATATAGTAAAGCATCCGCAATCGGATATAGTCATAGCAATTTGCAATAAGCAAAAATGAATATGGCAATTTGGAGATTTTTTTCGAGCAAATTGGATATAATTATAGCAATCCACAAATGTGAAGGCACAACGGCTAAAATAATAGCACTTTGCAGACACTATTTTAAACTATTTCCAGTGACAAACAAAAAAACACCCAAATTCTATACGGTTTTTTTTTTACAAAAAAGAAACGAAAAAACTTGATTTATTCGAAACAAAAAAAAGCATAGTAGTTTACAGATTTTATCTGTGTTTGGTTTTTCGCATGAAAAGGCTAAATTTATTGTTAAAAATATTTAATTTTTACACAAAAAAAAATCGCAAAATGTATTTTAGAAACCTAGGGGTTTTCTAAAGTAGGCATGTAAGAAAAACAAGGGTTTTTCTTGCATTTGTTTTTACACAAAAAAAAATCGCAAAATGTATTTTAGAAACCTAGGGGTTTTCTAAAGTAGGCATGTAAGAAAAACAAGGGTTTTTCTTGCATTTGAAACCAGTAAAAAAGGCATTTAGGAAAAACAAGGGTTTTTCTTGCATTTGAAACCAGTAAAAAAAACTAACCTAAAAAGGCAAAAAAACGATTCCAGAAATCCGGGTCGCTAAGGATCAAAAATGGGGCTCCCTGGTGGTCCAGATAGGAGAGTTGTCTGGAATTTAACGGTGTCAGATGTGGACTGTAATTTTAAGGGAATAAGGTCATAGGCTAAGCTGGTACAAGGGATTCTGAAATGGTCTAGTTTACCTTCTAGGTTAGTGTAGCAATAAACAAATGTATGTAAGGTAAAAATAATGCATTTTCACTTACCATTTTTATACAGGAAGCGGAACTCATGGGAGGACACGCTGTTAAACCGTGCTTTTTGCACCCCACATGAATGTGGTAGGAGAGTCGCTAACACGCGTGTATTATCGTTCGAAGGCGAAACGGTTCTCTGTGATGCTGCAGCAGATATCGCTACTGCGTTCATTCTCCCACATGGCGCCCAGTGGCGTCGTTAATCCATAGGCGTAGGAGAAAAGGAATAAGTAGGAAGGAATGAGATTACGAAGGTCCATATTAAAGGAACTAGGAACCTTAGTAATTCAAAATGCATTTTATGTAAAGTAAATTAATTATAGCAAATTGTAATATTTGCCTCTAAAACCGCGGGAGTTTCAAATGCAAATAACCCAGTAATTTTAAGTACTTAATTAGTTAATTAATACTAAATAAACAAAAAATAGAAAATGCTCTAGTGAATCACCAAATAGCCTAATTCGAACCAATTTGGTAAATTATAGTAAAAAGAACATATTTACAAAAAGGAAGGCGGGACGAACCAATATGTAAGCCATGAATGATATTTTTCAATTTCAGGTTCATTGATTAAATCATCCAATTCATTTGCGTATTGATCTAATTTATGTTTAGCAATTTCCAAATCTTCCAAATTTAATTTTGTTATTTTTAAAGGTTTTAATCTAGGAAGATTTCTAAGTTTTTCTGGATATTTTTCACAACAATTGAAAGGAATTTGAATAAAATTTGAATAATTATAACTTAAATCAAGTGTTTGTAATTGATTGGCTTGGATTTTAGTTGATCCTACAAAAGCTGAACAATATGGTTTTAAAGACAAAATTACATTTTTTGTTACAATTTTCGAAATAGTATCAGTGTTACATTTTATTGTAATTGGAAGTTGATTTGTTACACTTATTAGCCAAACATTATTTTGTAAAATTTGAATATTATAATCTTCTGCTAAAATCAAAACTAACTCACAGGTTTTTGGAAAAGTTAACAATTTTTGAGTTCTTAATAACTGAGCTTCACAAATTGAATTGCTATCAATCGGAAGAGGATATAAATTTTTACAAATTTTCATTTTATAGCCCAAATCCCTACAAGTGTCAATTTCTGATAAAGATAAATAGAAATCATCATCGTTATCTTTAGCAATATATTTCTTACTAACAGGCAAAATATGATGTAACATAGTTCGATTATCATAAATTGGTATTGGGTACAATCGGAAAACGGAATACCATTCTGGTCGAACCAATGGTATGTCCAAGACAAAAACAAGTCTTTCATTTGTAATATAAGCATTCAAATCAATAATATCTAAGTATGTTGCAATTCTATCGTCCATGGGTGCTACCGGTAAATTATTTGTATGTAAATTTTGGGCAATTTGTTTTAAAGCATTAGTTAAATCATTAGGAAGGATAATACTTGTATGAATAATTTTTAATCTGGCAAAAGAAATTGAATCTAATACATCCGTTATTTGAGATTGAATATAAGTGTATGATTCCAATAATTGTTCACAAAGATTAATAAAATAAAATTTAAGATTAAGAAGTTCGATTTCATCATGAATCTGATGTATTGATTTTGAAATTTCAATTATATTGGAGTTGAAAGTTTCTTCATCAATTTGAAGTTTGCGCAAAGTTGCATTAAATTATTTTATTACTGACGTAGTAACACTTATTTGATTTTTCATTAAGTTTTCCAATTCTTTATCATCTTTTTCAATTTTATTGATACAATTTTCATAATATTGACCGTCAGCTGCATCTAAATTTCCCGTTATATACTTCCAAACAGTACCGAGAGCGTTTATTAAACCTCTTTTACGTCTTGGTGTGTAAGGCATGTCTGAATAGATTTCATTAAATTTATTGGTTATATCATTGGAAATTTGAAATAAAAGTGACACGTGTGGTCTTATATCTAAGTGGATCATTTTAATATTTCCAGTTGATTGATGAAGCATTAAGCGTAAGCTATCTAAAATAACATTATTACTAATAAAAGCATCTTGCAAAGCTTTAATATCTTTATAAACTAATAAGGTCCATTTATCATTTGATACCTTTATACTAAGTTCTTTATGAAAATAAACACCTACGGTATTATTTATTTCATCGATCTTGTATTGTCCTTTTCCCCATCCGATAAGGAAAACGAGTAATCTGAAACAAGGAAAAGTTTCAGTCAGAATCAGAGTCTGAATCGGGTTTATGACAAGGTTTTAAAAGATCAAAATTATATTTTGAAATTTGTTTAGTTATTGGATTATAAACAGTTGCAGAATTATTTGAAATTGCTCTAATTTCAAAAGGTCCATTAAATTTAGGTGATAATTTTCCAGTAATTTGAGTTTCTTTCACGAAGACTCTATCGCCTACTTTAAATTCATAATTTGGAGTTACGTGTTTATCGAATCTTTCTTTAGCTTTTTGTTTTGACAATTTTGTTCTTGATCTAGCTATACGATAATAATGTTTGATCCTTGCATTTAAATCTCTGATATATTTGCAAATAAGTTCTTCTTCATTGTAAAGAGTTTCTGGAGGTCTTACTGCTGTATGTCCAAAAACTAACTCGTACGGTGTAAATCCATGAGTTTTACATGTTGAATTGTTATAACAAATGACAGTAAATGGTAACAATTGTAGTGGATGTTCTTCAGGACTTTCTGTTTTACAAACTCTGATCATTTCTAATAATGTTGCATGAAATCTTTCTAAACTTCCATTTGATTGTGGATGTCCTGTACTTGAAAAAGTTAGTTTGATATCGTACATCTTACACAAGTCTTTTAAAAGCTGATTATTAAATTCTCTACCTAAATCCGTATGGATTCTTAAAGGAGTTCCATAATGTTGAAAAAATAATAATAGTGTATTAACAATTGATTTTGCAGTTTTATCATTTAATGGATAAGCTTGAATGAATTTTGTCAATTCGTCTCTTATTGTTAAAACCAAATTTCTTTCTGGAATTTCTAAAATATCTAGATTAATTCTTTCAAATGGTGTTTTTGGAGTTTCAGTAATCACAAGTGGATTGTCCAAATTTTTTCTTAAAATTTTATTTCTTTGACATATTTCACATTGGTTTATAAATTTTTCAACATCTTTGGTTAAATTTTTCCAATTATATTTTTCTTTAATTCTCCTAATTGTTTCATTAATTCCCCTATGAAAATTCTTTTTTCCGGAATGATATTGATCAATTATTATTTGTCTTTGATCTTCTACTGGCTCAGTAACTATATCTTGACAAATTACTAAATTTAAATCTTTTTCAGCAAAGACAAAACAGAGCATTTCTAAAATTGGTAAATCTACATTATTTTCAACATAGAATGTTTTGGAGATATCAATGTCATTTTGACATCTACATAAAATTTTGAAAAGAGTTAAATTGGCTTCTTCCTCAACATACGGTACTGGAATTATAAAATACTTTCGTTTATTAACTGTTTTTGAAGAACAAATATTAATTTTATTTAAATCAAAGTTAAGTTCTTCATCTAATATGTCACTTATTATAGTATGATGTTTTTCTTTTAAGTTATCTTGTTGAAAAATGGTTATAATATTTTTGTGTTTTTTATCCAATAGTTGATCATTTGTATATCTAATCTTTGAATAATCAATTAATGATGTTGTTTGATATAAATTGTGAAATCTCTTAAATTCATTTTCCAAAGTTTGAGGAGACATTAAAGCTAGTTCATCTTCAACTATATTTTCTGATTCATTGGAATTTTCATCTTCTGTAAGGGCATTAATTAAAGCAGATCTTTTATCTGGTAAAATATAAATATTTATTTGTATATCAGTTGATTGAAAGGTTGATTTAATCATTGCCAATATAATGTTCCAATCGAGTGAGTCTAAACCACATGCTATTTTGGGTATAGCTAAATATTTCTCGTTATTTTGCAGAAGAATATTTTTTAGGTTTTGCAAAATTTGATAAATTGTATCATATGTTGGCTTTTGATAGTATAATTCTTTTGTAACTAAATAGTAAATAGTTCTATTGGATAGTTGTAAAGTTGCTATTTCACCAATTTGTTTATTTTGTTCTTTTAAATAATCTACATTATCAAATCTTTCTTTGAATTCTTTTGCAATTCCCTTTTTCATTTTTAAATCTTTTGATACACAATGTGCTAATGAAAAATTTTGAGGTGCATCAAATAAGTTTCCATATAAAATTTTAATATTTTCTTCATTAATTTGCTTTTGAAACATTACTGAGTGATATATTTTGTTTATGTTTTCTTCAATTCTTATTCTAGAAAGGGCATCTGCATTTTTGTTAATTTTTCCTGGTTTATAGATTATTTCATAATCATATTCTTCCAGTTTTAATCTCCATCTGGCTAAACGACTTCCAGGATCTTTAATTGAGAATAACCAAGTTAAAGGACGATGGTCCGTGATTAATTTAAATTTTCTTCCGTATAAATATGGTCTGAAGTGTTTGACTGACCATACAATGGCTAAAAGTTCTCTTTCAATGACAGAATATTTTTGTTCCGTATTATTTAAAGTTCTTGAGGCATATGCAATAGGCAAATCTTTTCCTATTGGTCCTTGAGATAACACAGATCCTATTGAATAACCACTGGCATCAGTTGTTAAAAGAAAAGGTTCATTAAAATTAGGATAAATCAAAATTGGACTGGTTGTCAAAATATTTTTTAATTTTTCAAAAGATTCTTTACAAGTTGCGTCAAAAACAAATGGTTGATCTTTTTGTAATAATTTAGTTAATGGTTTAGAAATTTTGGCAAAATCTTGGATAAATCGTCGATAATATCCTGCTAATCCTAGGAAACCTTTAATTTCTCTTTGATTTTTGGGTTCTGGAAAATTTTTCAAAGCTGAAATTTTATTTGGATTAGGTTTTACACCTTTATCTGTTATTATGTGACCTAGATATGCAACCTCTTTTCGTAGGAATTCACACTTATCTGGTTGAATCTTTAAATTTGCTTTTCTTAATCTAGAAAAAACTTCTTTTAGTCTTTTGACATGTTCATTAATTGTATCTGAATAAATAATAATATCGTCCATGTATACCAAACATCTTTCGTTTTGGATACCAAGTAAAATATTGTCCATAACTCTTTGAAATGTTGATGGAGCATTTTTAAGTCCAAACGGCATTCGAATGTATTCATAATGACCGTTTTCAACTGAAAAAGCTGTTTTTTGAGTATCTTTAGGATCTACCTCAATTTGGTGGAATCCTGATGCAAGATCTAAAGTTGAAAAGTATTCACAATGTCCTAATTGATCAAGTAAATCTGATATCATTGGCAAAGGATATTTATCATCAATTGTAACTTCATTTAACTTTCTGTAATCAATTACAACTCTCCACTTTTGTTTGCCTGAAGCATCTAATTTCTTTGGTACTACCCATACTGGAGAGGACCATGGAGAAACAGAATGTTGAATTATTCCTTGTTCTAACATTTTTGAAACTTGACTTTTTACTTCCTGTTTATGTACTTGAGGATATCGATAGGACTTTGTAAAAATTGGTTTGGTTTCTTTGGTGTGAATGGAGTGTTTAATTTCGCTTGTAAAAGTTAAATTATCTCCTTCTAAGTAAAATATATCCGAAAAATCTAGACAAAGTGATGTTATGATTTCTTTTTCTTCGTCATTTAAGTGATCTAATCTTAATTGCTTTGGTATTACATGTTCTCTTATTATTGGTTTATTTTCTTTTAGATTAAAACATACTTCAGTTGTTTTTGAGTTGCTAGGTAAATTTTCAAATTCAAAATTATCAAAATTTATCGTTTTAGTAGTTGCATAGGCATTAATAATTGTTGTACAAAATTCTCCTTTTTCATTTATTTTAACAATGCAATTAGGAATGTAACATTTGTCTTTTTGTTGAGCTAGTAAAATAACTTCTGTATTTTTTAATTTATCTGTTTTTAATTTAAAAGCTCTTTCTGTTCTTCCTTCTATTTGTATTATATTTTTTATTGGTTCATTATTTACAGTAAAGTCTTTTTGTTCTGGGTTAGTTCTATATAAAGGAACTGTTTTAAAATTGGTAATCAATTTATTATTTTGATAATCAATAATGCAATTATAATGTTTTAAAAAATCTGATCCTACTAGTCCATCAAATCCTATGTCAAGATCACAAACTAGTACTTTAAAAGGATCTTTCAAAGTAAAAGGAATTAAAACTGATTCGTTAATTGAAATTGGTTCATTTGAAATGCCTTTGACAGTTACATTTTCAGGAAATCTTTGTAAATATTGCTCACATGTTTTTGGTTTAAAAACAGAACAACTAGCACCTGTATCAACTAAAATTTTAAATTTTTGTGTAATGTCTGTAAAATAATAAAGATTACTTGAAAAAGTTAAAATTTGATGTTTTACATGAACTTGTTTTGAGTTTGGTTCGCTTGATCGTGTTCGTTCTGTATTGACATAGTTTGAAAATTTATTAACGTTTGATCGATTTCCGAGGCTTGTCTTCGAAAATTTACATTTTGTTCATCATTAGATTCATATTCTTGTTCAAAAGAAACATCTTCATATTGTTCAAAATTATTATCATAAAGATTTTGATCATTAGAAAAATCATTAGTTTGATTTTGATAATAAGTATCTTCAAAATCTTGAGTTCCATTTTCTACATTTTCCATAAAATGCATAGGTTTATTTTGAAAATTTGATCTTTGATTATTGTTTGATTGAGGATTATTATTTGATTGAGACCTAAAATAATTTCCTTGATTATTTGGTCTATAATTGTTAGATGTTGGTGATTGATTTGGTCGATAGTTTGACGTGGAAGGTTGGTTTTGTTTAAAATTTGACGTGGAAGATTGATTTTGTCTATAATTTGGGGTGAAAGTTGAGTTTGGCTATAATTTGACGTGGAAGGTAAAGTCGGATTAAAGTTTGGTATGTAATTTTGAATAGTTCTACTATTTTGTTTCGTTCTACACTCATGTATTAAATGTCCCGATCTTTTGCAAAAAGAACAAATTTTTTGTTGACTAGGTTTTAATTTTTGAGAAAATTGCAATTTATGAAGTCTTTGTTTTTGAAAATATTCAAATTGAAGTTCAGATTTAACACAAGAAACTGCTTCTAAAAATGTTGCAGGTTTACTTGCTCTTACGACTAAACTTAAGTCTTTATCTAAGCCTGTTAATAAAGTATTTAAAATCATTGTTTCGATTAGTGTACCTTGAGCTTGTTTTTCAATATTTGTTAGGTCCTGTTTATTAATTGCAGCATTTATTTTAGCAATATGGACTTGAAGTCTTGAAATAAAAATTAAAGGACTTTCGTTTGGTAATTGAAATAATTTTTGGAGATCTTGAGTCAAAGCTGACAAATCTCTTTGATCCGCGTAATGGGCAAGAAGCATTCGTTTAATTTGTGCCCATGTATCTAAGTCTTGCGAGTTAATTAATCTAGAGGCATCTCCGCGTAATTGATTTTTAATTTTGACAATTAAAAATGATCTTTGTGTTGGAACACACATTTGGTACGCCAGATCGCACGCATTTATAAAGGTATTAAGATTAATAGGGTTACCATCATATTCTGGTAGTAACGAAAATATTTCGGAAAGTTTATAAGGTTCAATTGTTGTTGTTGTTGGAGCTTGATTTTGATTAATATTATCTGGATTTGACATTTTTAAAGTATTTTTAAAACTTAATAAATATAAAATAAGATGTTTTAAATTGAAACTTAATTATTTATAAAATTAAATAATAGTTTTACGTGTACACACACGGAGGTTGACAGCAAGTTCAAAAAATAACAATAATTAAAGGAAATAATAATAAAGTTGCTTACATAGAAAGTGTTGTCTTCATTTGTTTCTTCTTCTTTCTTCTTTTTTCTTATTTGATTCAATCTGCTGAAGGACTTTGTTGCGCAGCAACCCTCAGAAGCTGGGTTCAATTCCGGGCGTCTCACGAAGTTCCAATAGAAAATTCGTAGCCACTTCCAAAGGCTGGGTTCAACTCCTTGCTCACACACAACAATTTAAGTCTTCAGTGTTGAATGTTTCGTTTACTTTGTTCAGTTTATACTGGTATTTTTCTTCTTTTATTTTCTTCGAGTCACTTCTGTTCAGGAACGATGTATATCCACGAATGGAGACTGGAGACCAGTTTTTTATACAATGTTCTTGATTTTTAGCACTTTTTTAGCACGTATGTCCTTTATTTTTCGTAAAGAAGTTAGAACTTCACCACGCGACTTTAGAGTACGACGTGTTCAAAAAATCCGCACGACTGCGCCAATTTTAGATGCGAGCTTAATAAAACTCTTTTTTAAAAAAATAACTTTATTTTATTTAGTCACTTTTACAAATAAGACAACTTTAAAGTTAGATGTGAACCGTTTAGATGCTAAGTCAAACCTAAAAGACGTTGTTTACCTGCTAGCCTACTTATAGTTACAAGAGCGCTGACACAGCTTCGCGTGGGTTCCCGAAGAATATGGAAGTAAACATGTTTATCAAATGACTTTTATATGATCTTGAAAACAATAGCAATATTGTGCAATTATGGTATTACGTCTTAACTTATTCTAGAAACTACGCATTAAGTAAATACACCTACGCATATTTTTAATATAACATATATATATATATATATATATATATATATATATGTCAAATTTTCACGTCACTGGTGGTCCAGCTGATTTTTGTAAACAAAAGTTAGATCTGTTATGAACAACGGAACAACTAATATTTTTTGAATTTTTTGAAAACTAAGGCCATTTTTCTACTGTTTTCTAGTACATCCTTATAAAATGGAATTTTCTAGATGTATTGTCGTTATTTTTTTTTAGCCCGCTTTCTTTTTTATTACACAAAACTTAAACTACAAGTCAAACTGAATGTGATCGTTTAATATCAAAGGTGAACCGAGGACTATTGGGTAGTAAACAAAGAGGTATGTCAGCGGATAATTTTTGAAGCTGAAACGAACACATTCATTTCTTCGAATTTTAGTTTTTGTGTAAAGAAATGAAGCGGGCCAAAAAAAATAACGACTGGTGTCTCTGAAAAATATTATTTTATAAGAATATACTAAAAAATACTACAAAAATTGCCTTAGTTTTCAAAAAAATTAAAAAATATTAGTTGTTCATATCATATCTAACTTTCGTTTCTAAAAATCAGCTGGACCACCAGTGACGTGAAAATTCGACATATATTTATAAGATCCGAACACCGGTATATTCTATCCACCGTGAGATCTGACACCATCCTAGCTAGCCTAGTATCACACTTCAAGTGAAGCCATGATAATATATTAGCCTTAAAAACCGTTTTTGTAAATATCTCAGAAACTAAAGCTCCTACAAGGTTTTTGGTTATAGCACGAATTATTGAGCAAAGTATAGTCTACTATATTCCGAAAACAGTGTATTGATACGATGCTCCGTATAAAGTTAGCATTTTTTAAAGGTCATTAGCGGTAATGGATTATGACCAAAATCTAATCAGCTCGTAAGAGTGTAGAACACTATGTTACCTGAAAATTTTATGAAAATCGGGTTAGCGGTTTCGGAGCTATCGTGTTACATAATAATATACAGAGACACACAGACAGACATCGCGACGATATTGCTAGAATAGGTCAAAATACATCGAAATAACACATTTTTGACGTTATCTCAAAAAAAAATTTTCCTCGAAAATAATACCTTCTCTAGCCATTGCTACGCGGGCTAGGAAGGTAAAAATGTCGTACGAATGTGTCTTTTTGTCACTTAAAAAAAGCAAAAAAAAGTTTTTCGCCACTGATGCTTAAAGAGAAATTAGGACTTACTTATTATGATTTAGTTCTAAATACTTACTTCTCTCTCTCTATAATGCAATGTCCTGCAGTTAGAAAACCGAAAAAAAAATTCTAGGATCCAGATGGGAATTTTATTTTAACAGTTCAGTGATAAAGCTTGTGGCCAGCAAAGATTAGGGACTAATTCAACTCAACTCAACTCAACTTTATTGCCATAAATCATATAAAAATACAAACAGCAACGTCAAACTTAGAATAGGTATTAAAGTAAAAAACTTAATAAATATATTTAACATATTAATAAATAGCAAACATACAGGCACACATACATAAATACATACATCAGCACACTTTTAAGATTTTATATGTTTCTTTGACTTTTAAAACTATAGCAGCACTTTTTTAGAAGAAAAGCTGTAACTGCTGTTTTAAACTTTTCTAAATTTTCAATTTGCTTGATTGCATTTGAAAGTATTTCAAAAGCTTTTATTGCACTATAGTGAGGTGATTTTTCAAAAAACGATGATCTATGTACTGGTAGAACAAGTTCTTGCCTATTTCTGGTAATTATTTGTAGTTCTTCGGAGTAAAGATCTTGATATGTCCGAAAGTTTTCTCTGTTTTTTTTGACAAAGATGACCAATTGTCTAATATATAGTGAGGGAACTGTGAGTAGGTTCAACTCTTGAAAATACTGTCTACAGGAAGTAGATCTACTTAGCTTTAACATTGAGCGAATGATGCGCTTTTGAACAATAAAGATTTTTTTTGCATCTGAGGCAGAACCGCAAAACAAAATGCTGTAAGTAATTACTGACTGAATTAGTGCAAAATAAAATGTTTTTAAACTGTTTAATGACATTATGTCTCTAAGTCTCCTAATAATTGCACAAAAACTGTAATTTAGATGCTAAATTTAGAATGTGGGTACCCCATGTAAGTCTTGAGTCCAGCCAGACCCCAAGAAACTTTTGAGTGTCGCAGACTTGTATGGTTTTGCCATTTGTTGGAACATATAAAGAGGAGGAGTCAGTTCCAGTCATTCTGAAGGTCATCAGAGCAGTTTTCTCTATGTTTAAAGTAAGATGGTTCGTTGTACATCAATTGTACATTCTTTTAGCTACTCCTGAGCATTTCTTTGATAAGTTGTCATGTGTCCTGTCTGTTTCAACAGTAGTTGTAGTCTGTTTCAACAGTAGTCGTATCATCAGCGAACTGTGCAATAAGACTGGCCAATAGTTCCTCTGGCAGTTCATTTACATACAAAATATAGAAAAGTGGTCCTAAAATTGAGCCCTGGGGAACCCCCATGCTTAATTCCACCAAATTTGACATGTGCTCGCTGAACGCGACTGGTTGTTTTCTAGATGTTAAGTATGATTTTATAAGATCAGAACTAACACCCCTTATCCCATATGACTCTATGATGTCAACAGCCTCTCGTGATTTATGGTATCAAAGGCCTTGGAGAGGCCAAAAAAATATAGCCACGGCGATGCGTAAACGTAACGCACGTTACGTAAATTGGATTTGATACGTATTTAAATATGTTGAATACACAGTAAAAAAAATTGCCTTAGATCAAAGCAAATTGCTTTGAACTAAAATAATTTGAGCTTTCCTATTCACCAAGAGAATATTTTTTTGAATTAGCACAAAAAATGTCTTGCCTCTTTATTTTAATGTAAAACAGAATTGTTTTATTATAAATTGAAACTGAATTAATTTAAGTCACCGTTTTCTCTGGAAGCAAAATATTTGCTTATTCAAAACAAAACACTTTTGATTTTAATTCCAGAACAAATAATTTCCTTGACTTAAAATCGAATAATGAAAATTTCTATAGTTTATTTCTTTCAAGACAATAGCCTTTTTAGGGTAAAAGGAAGCTTTTTCAAATCAAGACAAACCTAGATCTGCATTATTTGTTTTTCAAGACAAATCGTTACTTGAAATCAAAAATTACTCAAACGAATTTTATACTTCACACCAGTGATGCCAGGTCCCATGCTTTTGCATGAGATCTCATGTTTTTCAAACAAATCTCGTGCTATCATTATTTTATCGCAAAATCTCATGCTTTATTTCAGCTTACAGAGATAAAAATAATTATACTTAAAAATTAATTATAGAGGTAACTATGAACTACTAATACCAAAGTAATCATAAGAGAATTCGGCTTACGTCACAAAAAACTGCCGCGAAAAATTTGCAACCCGGCATTTGGCATCGTTCGATCGTGTTTCATAATCGCAAATTGCAACCTCGCGCCTAGTTGAAAGTATGACGTACAAATGCGCGTTTCGTCGCTTATTCGGGTATTCCCCGAAAACAACAATCGATTATTCTTTATGTGCCACACTTTTACGTCGTACGCGTCCTACTATAGAGTGGTAGTGAAACTGACCAAAACCTAGTTCTGCTAAGAAAAAAAAGATTTACAAACAACATTTTAAGAAAGACTGGAGAAAGTTAAGCTACGTTTACATTTGGAGAGTTTACTGGCGGAAAGTACTAGCAGCCACTAAACTTGCCATATGTAAACTACAAGAAAGTTCACTTGCTACTTTCCCGCAAGTACAGCACGTTTACATTTAGAGAGTTTACTGGGGGATAGTACTGGCAGCCACTAAACTAGCCGGCCCGTCAACTTTTCCAAATGTAAACACATGTCAGCAAGCATTCTGTGAGAAAGTGTCCACGTTTTTTACAATGAATAAGTGGGATGGAAATCAGATAATTTCCTTTTGAAACATATATATCCAAAATATGAAATTTTGTGGAATATCAAGTTCATCATCAACCTAAGTGGGATGGAAATCAGATAATTTCCTTTTTAAACATATATCAAAAATATGAAATTTTGTGGATTATCAAGTTCATCATCAACCTAAAGTGGGATGGAAATCAGATAATTTTCTTTTTAAACATATATCAAAAATATGAAATTTTTTGGAATATCAAGTTCATCATCAAACTCCGGTAAAAAAACTGAAATAGTACATTTCGGTAGTCTGTATAAATACTGCAAGGAAGCAAACTTATCACCAGTGGCCAGATAGCGTAATGTGACTTCCAATTTATTTTGGGAGAAATAGGACTGCTCATATACACGTTTCCGATTTGGTCAGTTTATGTTAACCTAGTCTTAACAGTTCTTTAAGTTTTTGGTATGATAATCTCATAAAATTCCTATAAGAATCGGGATCTTCAGTTGATATCCCTTTAAGAGTCGTTCTGATGCAAGTACTTCGGCGTCTGATCCAATCTCTAACCCAAACTCGTTTTTTCCTAGTTTTCTTGCGTTCTAACTTATTTATTAAATTATTGGCAATTTCACATACAACAAATTTAACAGCAGCACGCACTACCGCTATTTTGTTTTTAACTGCTTGGCAAGTAAACTTGAACACGTGTAAACACAAAACAATGAACAAGTTTAGTGGCTGCCAGTACTTTCCGCCAGTAAATTCTCCAACAAAGCAAGTTTAGTGGCTGCCAGTACTTTCCGCCAGTAAACTCTCCAAATGTAAACGTAGCTTTACTTTATCAAAGTATTGATTAATGGCAACTATTATATTTTACGAAATATTGAAGAAAGTTAGAAGGGGGGGTCTATTTAGGTTCACATTGTAATTGCGTTTGCTGGGTATTTTCCTGGGTATATACTTACTACGAAAGGGAATTCGCCTTGAGTCGCATTTTGGCCGTTTACGATATCGGGTACCACTACCGCTATAAAAAAAATGAATTGTTAAAATATAAAAAAAAAATTAGAATGTTTGCATTGCTATAGGTTCGGTTCGGTTTGATTTTGGTTGTTTTAATGGAAACAAAAAAGTTTAGAATTATTTCTGAAAGTTTTGTGTTTTTTTGTTTACTGCAACAAAACGAAACTAATCGTAGCAAAAATATGCTTCAGTGGAAACGTAGTTTAATACGTT
The DNA here is from genome assembly GCA_963576565.1 of Aspidapion aeneum. Classification (NCBI taxonomy): domain Eukaryota; kingdom Metazoa; phylum Arthropoda; class Insecta; order Coleoptera; family Brentidae; genus Aspidapion; species Aspidapion aeneum. Next base: position 23,781,762 of record OY755043.1, read on the forward strand.
TAAAATATGCCTTTTTACTTTCAAGTGAAAGATAAGTTTTACGGGCAAAATAATGGACTCCCAATGGGTTCATCTCTTTTGCCAGTGGTAGCAAACATCTACGTGGAGTGGTTCGAGGACCATGCGATCAACACAGAAAGAGTCAAACCAAAGCTATGGCTACCATACATGGATGACACATTTATTATATGGCCGGAAAATGATGACGAACTACAGAATTTTCTACACCATTTAAACGGTATTCTACCAACAATCAAGTGCACCATGGAAATTGAAAAAGATTCGGCCCTACCTTTTTTGGATATTCTTGTCAAAAGATTGGACAGAAACATTCAAACCACTGTATATAGGAACCCTACACACACGGGACAGTACCTAAATTTTAATTCTAATCATTCTGTTGCTACAAAACAAGGAGTTATAATAAGTTTCTATTTAAGAGCCGTAAATATTTGTAGTAATAATGAAGAATTAACCACAGAAATTAACAACATTAAAAAGGACTTACAACAGAATGGTTATTCCCAGAAATTAATAAACTCAACGATATTTAAAATTAAAAACAAACTAAATGTACCAAATTCTCAAAATAATAATCCGTTATGTTTATTAACATTCCATATGTTCAAGGGATTTGATAAAATATTTTCTTCGGGAAATACGATAAGAAGTTTTGTAACTAAAACAAAACCAGACAATCCCTTAACCTCAAATAATAGATAGTCAAATTATGTATGCTGGAAAATCTTGGGTTTAAAAATCCAAAGTGAAATCAACTCGAGTTCTTATTTTGTTAAAAAAGCGCCATATGCCAGATCTTCACTATAGAAATTCGTATTCCACGATTTTGTGTGAAAATATAAGCAAGCAACAGATTATTTCAGAACTGCCCTAGTAACAAAGGTACGTTTTAATAACGTACTTTTCGGGACGTTTTAAAAACGTACTTTTCAGATACGCAAAAGTAAGGGTCCATCTCACCGACTTTTTTTCACTTAAAGCGTTTCTTAATATAATCATAACATCGCTGTCCCGGCAAAACAATGACGCAAATGCAAAAATATGATTTTTACAGGAGAGGGGAAAAACGGAATTAAATTTCTTATTTTTACGTTTAAATAAAGTGAAGAAAATGATGCATTGGGATGAAAGTAATGAGATTATATTAACTAAATATAGATAGTTTTACCGTATAGGGGGATTAATTTTGAAACTAATTACATAATTAAGTCAAAATGTCAAAATTTAGTAGTGTGATTAATTTTTTTTTTGCAGTTGCGTCATTGTTTTGCCAGGACGGCGACATGACGTATTAAGGAACACTTTAGGCTAAGTAACGACAAAAAAAGTCGGTGAGATGGGCCCTAAGGGACCTAAAAAGTACATTTTAAAAAGGTCCAGACTTGCATGTTTTTAAAACGTCCTTTTTGGGAAAATGTATTTTTTTTAAATGTTCAAAGGGGACGCTTTTTATACGCTTCATTTTGAACGTTTTAAAAACGTGCTTTTTACGTACGGGGACGTTCGGACCTAAAAGTACGTTCCTGGGACGTCCGGTGTTAAACTAAATAAATAGACTTACGAGAAGCGGTAACAGCATTCAGACCTAAAATGACCAATATCGCGAAACTCAACATCTTAAAGTTTCTATAGTGAACTACATAAATCTTTTTTTGGTTTTTATATTACATATTTTTGCGATAAAATATCTTAATTTACAAATTAACATGGACGCACCCAGGGGAGGGGGCTCGGGGCCCAGGCCCCCCCAAAGTCTTTTTTCCACATATTTCATGAAAAAAACAAAAAATAGCTTAAAATTCGACATCATGAGGCTTCGGCCCCCCCCTCTAAGAGGCCTCGCCCCCCCCCCTTATGGCATATTCCTGGGTGCGCCACTGAATTAATATTGATAAAATCTTTTGTACCGGTGACAGGTGACCACTTGAAATTGTTTGTTACGAATATGCCAATTCACGATAAATATCAGAGAAATAATCTCGAGAACTGTCCAGTGGCGTGTCGTATAGGGGGCCAGAAAAATAGAATTAATAGTGTTATTATTTTAAAAAAAGGTTTGTAATTTATTTGACTCCCATACCTATATTTGCGCCCCTTAAGGTCTTCGCCCCCCCCCCCCCCGCCCTTTTATCCTCGACACGCTACTGGAACTGTCCTCGATGGTAAAGTTAAATTGTGTAAATTTTGTCGAGGGTATTTCTTGCAAATGGACACATTTTAGAAAATAATTATCAAACAGCTTCGATCGGCTATTAAGCCGGGATCAAACGACTCGTGTACTTGGCGAATAATACTTGCATATACTTGCCATGTCGTGTGAGTGTGTTACTTGTACAATTATTTGTCACTCGTTGGTTTTCCATTTGTGGTCGGTAAAAATGGGCCGAGTCCTTTGGCTCACGATTATTCGTACACTTGTCAACAAAATACTTGTCTGTACTTGTAAATTGTACACGTCGTGTGATCGCCCTGCTTGCTATCGCAATTCGCAAAGCTCGTATACTTGCCAAGTACGCAAATAATTGTGTATTTGCCAAGTACACGATTCGTTTGATCCCGACTTTGGAGCGCGTGCGAAAAGAGATTGGCTCGCCAGTGAATAGTTTTAATTAATAGAGAATTATTGAAATAAAGCCAGGCTATAATAGTGCCATGCACAATTTTAGTATAGCCTGGCTGTATTTTAATAATTCTCTAATTTGATGTCGAAGCGCAAATTATTTAGAACTTCCCATCGATTTAGGATAGTGCTACCAATGACATTGAAGGATGGGTTCGGTTTGGAACCGAAACCGCCCTTCTTTTTCTATGAGTGTTACAGCAAAAATTTTGACGCTTACCCTTATATGCACCGTAAGCACTTAAGCGTGCTTATGGGTTTAATCGCGATCAAGTCCTTGTGGCTCATACCTAAAGTCCCTGTTTCCACCAATGCATGCCCACCCCGATTCAAAAAACGCATCAGGTGACATTTAAAACTGGTGCAAATCCATGGCCCATCACGTGATGCGTTTTTTGAATCGGGGTGGGCATTCATTGGTGGAAACAGGGTATCACAAACAAAACAATAATGAGAGAGAATGGATTAGCTAAGCGTTGTTACGGTGCATTTGACGGTTAGACATGCGAGTCTACTTTTAGGAACTGTCAGAAAAGCAAGAATCAGGAGCGTGCGGTCCATGTAAGCAAGGGAAGCTTTGCTTCCCCTAACAAATCACAACAAACAAAAATGAAGAACATAAACTTAGAGCCACAACCGGAAATAAGGAAAGCGGAAATAGAGAGAGCATTAAAGAAAATTAAAAATAACAAATCACCTGGAAAAGACGAAGTAACTGCAGAAATGCTCAAGTACGGTGGGAAAGCTGTAGTTAATCCCCTCAATATTCTCCTGAATAAAATACTAAAAAAAAAAAATAAGCCCAAACAACTGGAAAGAATCCATAAATGTTAGATATTGTACACAAAAAAGGCGATAGAGCAGACCTAAAAAACTATCGACCTACAACACTACTCAATGCAATTTATAAGCTTTTCACGAAAATATTAACAGATGGACTAACAATAAAATTTGACTGATATCAATCAAAAGAACAAGCAGGCTTCAGAAAAGGTTTCAGTACAGTTGACCACCTATTAGCCTTGAAAATCCTAATAGAACGAGCCAACGAATACAACATTTGACTATATATTGCGTTTATAGACTTCGAAAAAGCTTTCTTTCGACAATATATAGCCAAGCAACAACATCAATCGAAATCCACGAAGGAACCAAGCCAATCCGCATTATAACAGGTGTCAGTCGGGGTGACAAAATATCCCCTAAACTATTTAACCAGGCCCTAGAAGATGTTTTTAAAAACCTAGATTGGGAAGAAATAGGCATCAATGTAAGCGGACAATACTTGAACCACCTAAGATATGCTGATGATATCGTCGAAGAACTGGATACGGCAGCTAAAAATATAGGCTTGAGTATGAACTACACTAAAACTAAAATCATAACAAACACAGATGAAGATATCACGATCAGAATAAACCAAAAGAAAATAGAATAAGCAAAGGAATATATTTACCTGGAAATAAGGTTTCAGGAGGGTTTGCCGCTGTTACTCAAAATTCATTAATAGTTTTTTATTACTAAACAGGAGCAATCAAAGTAAGATTTCCACTTTTAAAAGACGAAGAAATAGTCATTATTATTTATTTCGTTATTTTAGCTTTAATCAGGAAACATTAAATCGATAAAAATTCAATATTTTAATAATTTTTTCTTACACAAAAACCTTGCTCTTTTATTAAAGTCGCGCTTAAATGCCGCTCAAGTGTTCGATCTCCTGGCGGAGGCTCACGAAGTCAAGTTGCTAAAAGTCACCATACACTATCCAGGAAATCGAATAGGGGACAACATTTTTGGGGATAGGGATGTACGACAGCCCTAAACCTCTTGCCCCTCTACTGGTTTCAGTCTGCAGAAAAAAATGTTTGTCACGTTTTACAACTCCTTTTAAAATTTTATTTTTGCCTCTTAAATGGAGGGGCCATTCCTCTTGAAAAAAAAACAATAAGTTGAAATGCGGTGTTATGGTAATTGGAATTATTTAAGTTTTTAAAAAGCTTCATTTAGCGATTTTTAGTTTTGGGAAACCCATAAGACCAAAATGGCAAAACTTTGAAAATTCATATTTACAAACTATACAATTTATTAAAAAAGGCACCGTTGCAGTATTTTGGCGTCATAGAGATACGAAAAAACCACTGAGTGAGTTGAGACTCCAAAAACGTCATTTAGCGATTTTTAGTATAGGGAAACCAATAAGACCAAAATGGCAAAATTTTGAAAATTCATATTTTACAAACTATACAGTTTATCAAAAAAAGCACCGAGTTGCAGTATTGTAGCATCATACAGATACGAAAAAACCACTGAGTGTTTGTGAGTTGAGATTTCAAAAAACATCATTTAGCGATTTTTAGTATAGGGAAACCCATAATTGCATTATTATTAGAACTCTAAACAACTGTCAAAATTGCAAACTGAAACTACGGCGGTCGGCGGCGATTCGTCACGGCGTCGAGTTGTGGCACAAGTGGGCCTGGAGGTAAATTAGCCGCGGTAAGTACACAGAGGCGAATTTTCTCATTCCCCCTGGTCACTATGCGAAATGCGAAACATTTTCCCCCCAAATAAAAATTCCAGATCCGCCCCAGGATTATTGGGGAGTGCTGAGGCTTTTTTCTTGAATCATGTCGATCCACTCTAAAGTGGGATGTGTCGGAATGTATGATATAAAAAACCATTAACAGTCGGTTAAAATAACAGAAAATTTGACAGCTGTTACACTATAAGAATAACGGTAACATTCAGGGCAAAAAAGATAGATTTGGGAACACTAAAGATAAGTATAACACAAACTTGAATTTAGTAGTTTCACACTCCTTCAACTTTTTGTTTATTTAAATTTGTTTATTTATTTTTGTTAGTTTATGGCTTTTTACAAACCAAACTACCGAATTTGGGTAAAAACTTCGACTACATTAAAAAACGATACCAAACTAACCTTAAAATATAACGGTAACATTAAAGGACGGCCACCGCAAGTACAGTAACGGTAACAAAGTGTAAAATACCCAAAATGTCCCTAATGTAAAAAACATTAATTGTAAGGAAATAGTTGAAAGCCCTAACGATAAATATTTGTAAAAACTTATATTGCTTAATTTTCTAATAAGAAATATTTACTTTGTAAATTACAAATCGTTTTATTTAATTTTAGATGGTTATTAGTTTTTCTTTTGTTAGTTTGTTGCAATCACACTGTTGATCCAATCCACAAACACAGATGTACTCGTGTAGACTCCAGGGATTGAGGCACAAGGCTTAATGGACCAGGACACGACACCCCATTGAACACCATCAGCAAAGAGTGGACTGCCGCTGTCTCCCTACAAATGCGAAAAAATATATATTAGTTGAGAGGCCTATGGTATCCCCTGGGACCGATTGATAATAGATCACACAATTTTAAGTCACCAGATGTTTGCTTCCAATTTTAGTAGGAGGGCGGTTTGTGACGTCATAAATCCAAGATCGCGGTTTTTTTTATGATTTTTTACAAACTTTGGCTTATAACTTTTGCAAATTAGTTTTACAGAATTAATGTTAATACTTTTTTTGTTTGAAATAGAACAGCAATTAAGATAGTAGAAAAATTACCTTTATATCTTAAAAACCAACTCAAATGGTAAGTCTGGTTGACAGTCAGTTGACCTGATATGAATTTTGTCCCTTACTAAATGATAATTGAAGACTTGAGTTCCTTTATTTAGAGACAGTATTGCCGCGCATATAACTTTATGACAAAATGTCATTTAAATTTTAAAATACTTTTGATACCAGACAATCATTTCAAAAGCAACCTAGGCGCGGTAATGGGCAGATTTTATTTTATGCCAATTATTAAAACCTATTTTTTATAAAAACTGGTAGATATGTGTTGTTTGGCAACTGTGTTCACCAACTAACCAAAAGTCATCAATGTTCTGTGAAGTGCGTAAAAAAATGATGGAGAAGTACACGGTACACAGACCTAATCCTATATTTGCCTGGCAGTTTTTTCGTCGTATTGGTTTTTCAGTTTTTAGCTAGTTGTTTTCGGTACTTGTGAAAAACCTCCAGGAAAATATAGTTCTGTGTACTTTTTCTTATTCTTTTTACGCCCTTTACAGAAAATTGATCTTTTGGTTAGTTGGTGAATACTGTTGCCAAACAACAAATATCTACCAGTTCTTATAAAAAAATAGGTTCATTAAATGCAGAGTTATCCAGTATTCAAGTACATCTACAATCCGGTAATTGTACTTGGTACTTGAAGTACGTTTAACAATGTACTTGAAAATGTACTTGATTTTGTCAAGTAAATTACTTCAAGTACATTATAAGTACTTTAAGTTCATTAAAAGTACTTCAAGTACAATAAAATATCCTTGAAGTACAATGTCGATATAGGTGAGACATAACCTTAATGCGCCGAAGACAAGTGGTAACCTCAAGGTTGCCACCTGTCCGGTTTTTTTATCAACTTGGCAGGGAAGTCCGATTTTTTAGCAACCTTGATAGGAACGTTTTAATCGCCCAAAAAATCGTAATATTACGTACACACTTATTTAAAGAATAATGCCTATAGGCTTAATTATTTGCAAGCACCTTCATTATTTCGGCTTAAATGCTCTTTCAGTTTCACGGAGTATTCGCAAAGTACAGCATAGAACACAAACTTGCATAACGCGTATAGTCTAAATTGTACGCATTTGTAATGACGTCACCATGTGAGAAAAAAACGTATGGCGTAGATATTTTTGCCAATCAATGTTTTTTGATTGACAGTGACGGATACTTCACATAACCAATTTCCTACCTATTTAAATCATAGACACTACTACTTTAAAAAGTTTATTGTCACCGCTGTTTATAATATACTAAACAAAGATAAACAAAAATGACGTCATTACAAATGGGTATAATTTGAACTATAGCATGGGCCTTTCAACCAATCAGCGATCGAATAGCAGCGGGCATATTGGTTTTGCATAAGAGAAGTCCGTAAAGCCCATTACACACAAATTGCATAGGCCGCATAACTCGTAACATGGAACTTTCAACTAATCAGCGATCGAATAGTAGCCGCCATATTGGTTTTGCATAAGAAAAGTCCGTAAGGTTGAACTTCTATGCGCCATGCTATGCGCTATGCATTTTTGTGTGTGATGGGCTTTATCGTTGTCGTGGCCTTGTATGTATGACATATTTTCACAAAAGAGAGACGCGACAAACCCATCAAAGTCACTGAAATTAACATTTTTTGGTTATGTTATTTTCTGGCCAAGTTCATGGGCGTTTCACTAAAATAATTTAAGTTGTCAACGGTGAGTGACATCAATCATCATGCAACATATAAACAAACACGTTTGTCCGCACCCCCTGTATAGGTTTTGTTAAAAATCGTGTATTTTTATTTTCCCACGCTTATAAATTGCCAAGGACAGAAGGTGCGTCTCTCTCTAAACATCGCTAGCGTATAGAGGACCGATATTTTCATCCTTTGATTTGACTTAAATAAATTTGATTTAAAATATGTCATACATATAGGGTCTCTAGTCGTGGCTAGAGGCCCTCGATACATTTGACAATTGTTTTATTGTCAAATGTATCGAGGGCCTCTAGTCGTGGCGAGGCAAATTCCGTGATTTGATACGAGTCGTTAAATACCGAGATGAATTCCATCAAAGGAGCATGCGCCAAAATTAACGTCAAAATGTCTAATTTAAATTATTGGCGCGAATACCGTGATTGGCGCGAGATCGAAGAGCTTAACGTATAATAAAAAATTCAAGGTATAAAATAATGGTCAATTCTAATTTTTAGGTATGATTTTATGTCGGTCCCGGGTGGTTTTTTATAATCGGAGCACTCAGCAACTTTATCATTGAAAATAAATTGAGATTTTTTTGGTTAATTATGACAACATAATTTTTTTCTATCCGTCACCATGTACATAGTGTCCCAAATTCGATGTTTTTGGGGGGTTTCGTGTTTCTAGAGGGGCTAAAAAAAACTGATCCCCCTTTGCGACACTCAAATTTCAAAAGAAGCTTAAAGGTGAAAATCGCATTTTGATATAGCAAGCCGTTTTTAAACTACGGGGTGTTTTTAAAAAATCTGCATTTTGTATTTTTTTTTATTTTTACCACATATTTTAGTTTACTTAGTGGGTTTAAAATATTTTTATATTATAAAATTATAAAAATAAAAAAATAATAAAGAGGTGATTAAAAAATAAAAATAGAGAAAACAATAAAAAAATAAAAAAATTAAATAGAGTGTGATACATCATTTTAAAGGAAATTTTAAGCTGATTTTAAAAATCGAATAAAAAAAGAGTTATTCTGTAAGAAAATTAACAACTTTATGCAATATTTTAAAAACCAAAAGAGATAAATAAAAACTGTTTACATCTGTCAATTCTTCAAGAAAAGATCTATAAGAAAGCTATTTACACAAAAACAAAATTTTCATAAACAAAAAAGTTATAGACCCCCTCCCAAAATGCAGACAAAAACACTCCGTAGCTTAAAAACGGCTTGCTATATCTAAATGTGGTTTTCACCTTTAGGCTTCTCTTGAAATTTGAGCGTCGAAAAGGTGGGTCAGTTTTTTTTTATCTCCCCTAGAAATACCCGACACCTCAAAAAAACAACGAATTTGGGACACCCTGTACAGGGTGTGACAATGAAGTCGATTTTTTGAGAGGGAACACCCTGTATATTTTTTCATTTTAAGATTCGTCTTTTCTTTCTGATTTCAAAAATATACAATTTCTACGTGCTGCGATTAATATTTTTTGAGGTATATGCAGTATTTCTTCTATATGATCTTATGCATTTCACGTTTATTTTGTTTTGCCATGGGAGCAGTGGCGTATATAGAAAAAAGTTTCGGGGTGGGCCCGAGACAGTTTTGGGGGGGGGGGCCGAGACCTCATGAGGCTGTATTTTATGCCATTTTATGTTTGTATTCATGAAATATGTGGAAAATATCCAAAAAAATCTTAGCTTCGGGGGGGAGGGGGGGGGGGCCGGGCCCCCCAGGCCCCCCTCCATATATACGCCACTGCATGGGAGTATTGACTCTCCACTCCAATGTTTCTTCAAGTATTTCTTGATTGTGTTTGTATTTCAAATCATCACACAGATCCAAGTTTTTTGTGAAGGAGCATTTACATTCTAGGCATCTAAACATAAAAACACTTTCTGCATAGGAATACCTTTGTTTTTGTATGTCATGTTTACTTTGACAGTGTTTATTCAAATTAAATTGGGCACTAAATAATTTATTGTCACACAACTTGCACGTCACCGGCATTTTCACAGCACAAAAACGACGAATTTTTATAAAAAGAACTGGAAATTATTAAAGTTTTGCTGTATAAAACCATACTGAAATATCTTTCAGTTGATTGGTTGGCAGAAGTGACAGATCAACGCTTGCGCACGTCTTGGAATTCATCTCGGTATTTAACGACTCGTGATTTGATTGGTCAGGCGGGGTCTATACTGTGGCTACGGGGCTTGCTGAAAGGCGTACGGGCGACAACGCTTAAGACCATCACACACAAAAATACATAGCGCATAGCATGGCGCATAGAAGTTCAACCTTACGGATTTTTCTTATGCAAAATCAATATAATATTCGATCGCTGATTGGTTGAAAACCCCATGCCACGCGTTATGCGGCCTAAGCAAGTTTGTGTGTTCATATCTAAAGGTGTGTGTGAAACCTCCGTAGCATGGTGCATAAGGCGAAGCAAGGGGCTTTCAACCAATCAGCGATCGAATAGCAGCGGCCATATTGGTTTTGCATAAGAAAAGTCCATAAGGTTGAACTTCTATGCGCCATGCTATGCGTTATGCATTTTTGTGTGTGATCGGCTTAACCCGTGCGTATCTCATACAGTGAAGCGTAGCGACGTAGTGAGCTGTCAAAACAAAATTCTGACCAATAATAAGATTACAGCATTTTCTAGTTACGCCATCGACAACGCTTATCCACTTGAAGTATCTAAAACTCCCCGTAGATGTCTCGTTTTATAAATGGTTGCCGTGCTGCCGTTGTTATAATTTTGTTGCCACTTGCCGATACCTCATGCAAAAAATTTAATAGCTCCTTTTTTTTCGCTGCTCCATGCTATTTGTTATGGTAAACACCTAAAACTGTCAAAAAGCTTTTTTTTTTTTAAATGAACTATTAATCTTACATTGCATTGGCCCTGTGTCTTGAACCAGCTGCTAGCGCCAGCGCAGATGTTTTGATCTGTGGTGTAGTTTAAGCGTCCATTGTAGCGCTGGCATTCTTTCTGATCAAAGATGGTGAGGTTCACTTTATGTAGCATATTAGTCTGATCCCACCACCTGATAAATTGAAAAGCCTTAATGTTATAATGTTTTCGATTGCAATTCTTAGAGGGCACATTCTTAAATCACGTAACGCAATAATTAAGGGTCTTTGAATCTCCCTCCCCCCTTTGTAATGCATTTTCAGGAAAAAATGCATAAAATAATTATTGCGTGTAAGGCAAGGCCAAACTCCTTTTCCTTATAAGCGTTAAATAATTTAAGAATAGTACGTTATAGTTAGAAAAGCTTTCCAAATAGCATGAACACCTTGGGGCCGCAAACGTTTAGCTTTAGAGATACAGAGTGTTTTTTTAAAAGTTTTTTGTTTAGAGCTCGTGTAGTTTTTGAAATATTTAACTCAAATTTGGCGCGTATATTCGGCCATAGGCACTTAACTATTAGACATGTCAAATAATATTAAAAATCTACAGGATGATATTTTTCCAGGGTGCATGTCGCTTTTTGCCCCGAATTATTTTTCTTGTAAGCCACTGGTTAATTTTTTCACATCTCTGACCGTCTTAGAGAAAATTGCTGTTGCACCAAAGGCTGCTATCATCAAAATGATAAATGCCACAGTATGGTATATGGCGACCCACCTAGTACAGGCACGTGTTTAACATGTAATAGCAAAGTTTAAAAAAAAACATTTTCACACTAGTAGGAATTTTTCATTTTGAAATTTGTATTGTAGAACTTGGCTTTACTTTTATCTGAATTCTTTTTACAGAATGCCATTTTCGCGTACTTGGCCTTTTTTTGCATGAAATGTTTTTGTTATGATTTCACTTTCTACTTACTCGGTACCGGTGCGTCCCCAGCCAACAAGGGTGGCCTCTGATGGAACTGTTTCATTTTGCTTTGGTAATTTAATGGACTGTACATTGGCAGTGAAGTTTATTGGTTGTTCCAACTAAATGAATTAGACAAAAATTAGCATTTGGTTGGTTGATATTATAGGCCTAGCATGGGCGCACCCAGGGGTCCGGGCCCCCCCAAGCCTTAGATTTTTTTACATATTTATAAAACACAAAAATAGCTTAAAATTTGACATCATGAAACTTCGGGCCCCCCCCAAGAGGCCTCGGGCCCCCCCAAGACACATACCTGGGTGCGCCACTGGGCCTAGGTCTGTAGAGGGTTGCCTGGTAACTCGATGGTCGAAGCGGCGTGAGGGGTGACAGTGCGTCATTTGGAGTGCCACGATTTGATTGCATGTGTTTTTAAGTATTTTTAATCTTCGATGGTTTATTTTTTACATTGGTGGTGTTTTTTCGGACTTTATTTATTTAGAAACTTTAAATACTTGTTCTAGTTTACTAATACTTTCTACTTGTAGTTATTTTAACGGAGTAAAAGCTTCTCAAGACATTGTGTCCTTGGAATATATGGAACAAGGGAAGTTTCATATTTGAGCTAGCTGATGTATTTTATAAATTATTAGAGACACTTTAAGAAAAATAACAAAACATATGGGGCTTTCCATGTCAACCCGGTCATGCACCTATTGCACTTAAAAATTTTGATTTAAATAAAAATTTATTTGGTTCCTCTATAGATACCGATTACACCAAGATAAAAAATTTGAAAAAATGTTGCGATTCCTTAAATCTACAGGGTGTTTTATCTTCTTAATTGGCCAAAGCATATCTATGATTTATGATTTTTCCTGAAAAAATACGAACTTTGACAAAAATGTTTTTACTACTGTTTAGAAATAAGAACAAGAGGCTTTAAGAAAAAATATTGAAAATGAGATATAATCGCATCAGTGACCTTAGTACAAGACAATAAATTCAAAAAACCGCCATTTTTAAAATGTGACCCCTTTGATTTTTATATTTTTTTGAAAAAAGATGCTCCAATATTTTGTCTATAGCATTTAAAAATTTTAGATTGGGCGGAGAAGTATAAAAGCCAAAAAGAAAAATTATTGTGTAAGTGCGCGGAGGCCTTGACCATACTTATTTGTATATGGGCAAGCGAGCAGTCCTATTGAGGCGTCAGTGTGTGAATCAATATACATTTTAGTAAAAAAATTTGTTCTGCTTTAAGGATTATTTTTTTAAATTCTTAGACCCCCACCCCCCTTGCATATGACATCAGCGGCGTCACATTGAAGGGCCAAGACGGGCTTTGGCCTTCCATTGTCTAAAACATTATCGGCTACCAACATTGTGGCACATTTTTCTAATTAGACTAGGTACCTATTCCCGCACTTTTATGATACTCGACGCCACTATACAGGATGTCCCAAATTCGATTTATTTGGGTGTATATTTTGGGCAAAAAGAAAAAAAATAGTAAACCGTCGATGTTGAAGAAAAAAAAAACAAAAATTAAACTAAATAATTATGGAATTTATAGTATTAGCCGATAGCGTGTTTCTTCTGCTTTTTACAAGCTTTTATTTAACTTGAGATGTTCTGTCTAACTAACTAACTATCAAATCTTGTGAAGCGTTTTTGACACACTTCCCATTATCCGATTTGGATGAAATTTGGTACACACATAGTGGTCCCAAAAAATATCCTCCCACCCCTACCCCCACCCCTTCTATAGAAAAATGTGTTTTTGACACACTTCCCGTTATCCGATTTGGATAAAATTTGGTATACAGATAGTGGTCCGATGATAATACAACAATAAGAAAAAAATATCCTCCCACCCCTGCCCCCACCCCCTTCCATAGAAAAATTTGTTTTTGACACACATCCCGTTATCCGATTTGGATGAAATTTGGTATACATATAGTGATCCGATGACAATACAATATTAATCTTATTATCTTCTGCTTTTTACAAGCTTTTATTTAACTTGAGATGTTCTGTCTAACTAACTAACTATCAAATCTTGTGAAGCGTTTTTGACACACTTCCCATTATCCGATTTGGATGAAATTTGGTACACACATAGTGGTCCCAAAAAATATCCTCCCACCCTTACCCCCACCCCCTTTCATAGAAAAATGAGTTTTTGACACACTTCCCATTATCCGATTTGGATGAAATTTGGTATTCACACAGTGGTCCGATGACAATACAACAATAATGAAAAAATATCCTCCCACCCCTACCCCCACCCCTTCCATAGAAAATGCATTTTTGACACCCTTACCATTATCCGATTTGGATGAAATTTGGTATACATATAGTGGTCAGATGACAATACAACATTGAAAAAAAAATCCTACCACTTCTACCTCCACCCCCATCAATAGAAAAATGCGTTTTTGACACACATCCCATTATCCGATTTGGATGAAATTTGGTATACATATAGTGGTCCGATGACAATACAGCAATAATGAAAAAATGTCCTCCCACCCCTACCCCCACCCCCTTCCATAAAAAATGCGTTTTTGACACACTTTACTTCAAATGACTTTTATAAAATTTGGTATATGCATAAAGGTCCGATGGCAATACAGCCCAAATAAAAAATATATTTCTACCTCTACCCCCACCCTCTCCTTCCCCCAATAGAAAAATGAGTTTTCAAACAACTCACGATCAGCGATTTTATTATAATCTAGAATAAACTCTTCTGTTCTGTTATTGAACAAATATTTTGATTTAATAGAGTAGATAGCTGAGACTAAAAAGTAAAAAATAAATTGGTAAAAAGTCACAAGCTTTTATAAAATGCACTAAAAATTAAAAAATAATTTTCTCACATTCTAATATTATCATAATAATAAAAGCGATGGCCGCAAATCAAAGCATAAGTTAATCTAAAGTTGTGATCTAAACACTTAAAGAATATTCAACATAGCAGGTCATCAAAGATATGTTTGATGTGCCGCAATGTTAATTGCAATGCTATTGCCATACCTATGTCAGAGAAATGCTGGGGTATCTTAGGTCGGGTTGGGTGGGTTTGGTACCTCTGCATTTTTCTTCTAGATTGATTCTTGCAAATAGTGATTTTTAATTGATACGGATATCTTATCTTATATTATTTTTTAATTTTTAGTGCATTTTATAAAAGCTTGTGACTTAAAAATTTTTTTTTACCAATTTATTGATAAAGTTAAAGAACACCTGTCTTAGCCAATTACTAATTGATGGGAACCAATACTGCCTGATGAACTGCTCAGACACAAAAATGCTAAAAAGGTAGAATATCAAAATATTTTTTTCATTCTGAACGGTTCAAGCTAGGGTAATGAAAGTTAACGCGTACAATGAATTTTCAGATGTCAAAAAAAATTACATATATGGTCCCTACAGGGCGTATAAGGGCAAAATGTAGAATATTTCTTAAATCTTTTAGGCTATTACACCTGTACATTTAGGTCTCACTAAATTGGTAGCTCAGACAATTACTAACAGGCCTGCTTTATAAAAAGTAAAAGTACCAGTTTTTCGAGTCTCACGGGAATAGCAGCGAAATTTCAGGGTTGCAAACTTGGGGATGAACTACTCTCAAAGATCCTAAAAATATATGAAAAAATTGTAAATGCATGTGCGTTTGCAATGTTTGCCTTTTTTTATGTCGATATTGACTGGCCTATTAGATCTTGATGCGCAAAACAATCCATGAGCAAGGAATTGCAATAAAGCCAGGCAATAATAGTGCCGGGCACTATTCTGACAGTTTTCCATTGGAAACTGACAGTTGATCTTTTAAAATTGACATACCAAAATCGAATTTATAAATCCAGCCGTTTTTTTTTCATTAATAGTGGCGGCACTAATAATTCCGGCTCTTGTAATACACAAAGGCCTAATTTTGGAAGAAGACAGCTGTTCCTATACTGCGAACTGTCAGAATAGAGACTTATTGCAAAAAAAGCCAGGCAATAATAGTGCCAGGCACTATTATGACAGTCTTCCATTGGAAACTGACAGTTGATCTTTTAAAATTGACATACCAAAGTCGAATTTATAAATCCAGTCGTTTATTTTCCATTAATATTGGCGGCACTATTAATTCCGGCTCTTGTAATACACAAAGGCCTAATTTTGGAAGAAGACAGCTGTTCTTATAATGCGAAACTGTCAGAATAGGGACTTATTGCAATAAAAGCCAGGCAATAATGGTGCCGAGCAATATTCTGACAGTTTTCCTTTGGACAATGACAGTTGATCTTTCAAAATTGACATACCAAAGTCGACTTTATAAATCCAGTCGTTGATTTTCCATTAATAATGGCGGGACTATTACTTCCGACTCTTATGATACACAAAGGCCTAATTTTGAAGTAAGACAGCTGTTCTTAGAACGCCAAACTGTCAGAATAGTGCCCGGCACAATTACTGCCTGGCCTTATTGCAAAAAGTCCCTATTAGTGCCCTTCACAATTACTACCTGGCTTTATTGCAGTAAGTCCCTATTATCGAAGTAAAAAAAAACCAAACGCAAAAGTATTCACCTTTCTAAAAATATTGATTCGACAATTGTGCAAAGCCCTGTGCTTAAACCAAAACGTTATAGCATAAATACATGTTCAAAGAATCGAAAAGTGAAGAGCTCATAGCTGGCTTTGGAAACAACGGCAAATTTAAATTCGGATGCGATGCGAATTTACAAGTGCGCATGCGTGTGTCTTGTCATGTAGACACACAGCTGCTATGTGCGTGGAGGCCATATTAAAAGTTTGCGGTGTTCTGCGTTTGTCGTGTAAAATTATGTTTTTGTCTGTGAAAAATGGGAAATAATTCACGTAAAACATGTGCTGTTTGTGGAAAAATGTCCGGAAGAAGTAAGGGAGTGCCATTCCATAGGTAACTACGTGTATTTTTCTTTAAAATTTGTTAATAAAGTTAGGAGTGGTTTGTAGATGCCATTAAACCATCTTTATGGTGTCCACAATAAATCTGCACAATTAGTTTTAGAAAAACTACAGAATTAATCCACAATTTGATAAATTTTTACCCAGTTTTTAGAAAAAAATAACAGCCATAAACCTAAACAAATTGTCAAATAATGTAGTGACGTAACGGAGTATGTTCGAAAACCACCAAAACTGAGGCATACGCAGTAACCGATCAACGATTATAAACACACAGGATTGCCTATTAGCTCGAATCTTTCAACGGTAGGCGGCGCCTTGCTTACGTCACTAGTGGACCTCTTCATTTAATACGCACATTGCAATCGTGAGTTTTTCCCGCTTTTTTCTTGCTTATTTGCAGACAAATTTTTTATTCGTGTTAGTAAATATAATTAATAATTTCATTCATTCAAAACAAATGATTTGATAAATCAAGAGTTTGCTCTGAGAGCTGAATTTTCCTACCAGACGATATGTTGGAGTTTCTTTTCTAAATAGTTGAAAGTTTTAGAATAGAAGTAGGACTTTTTCTAAAAGTTTAATCAATTTAAAGCATTAGATGTATAATATATTGTTTTTGTTGCGGATATAATAAAATACACTTAATTATGTAGTAACAAAAAGGTATTTATTTGAGATCTAAAATTGCAATATTTATTATATTATTATGTCAAAAACCAGTTAGTTTTTGGAGAAAAAAGCCAAATAAGATGTGTTTTTCAACTTCTTATGCTTTAAATCAATAGATTTTCATAAGGTTTTTTTTAAATGATTTACATTGTTTGTGTTATATGTTGTTTTTAACCCACCCAGCGCCCGTTTTCACTCCTTCTCCTGTAACATGTTTCTGAAAACTTCTATAAAAAGACTAAAAAAACTTAAGAAAAACACTGAAACTAAACTTGGAGAAACTGTCTACAAAATAAACTTTCCATAAATCAGTTTAATAAAAGAAGTACGTTTGCGGCATACTTACCAATTTTCTTCAATGTTAATAATTTAATGAGCAAGGAGTTTCCAAAAATCCAAAAAAAATTAAAAGTTTATATAAATATAATAATATAAAAGCAGTGGCGCACCCAGGAATAGGTCTTAACGGGGGGCCCGAGGCCTCTTGGGGCTTGGGGGAGGGGCAAAGTCTCAAGATGTCAAATTTTAAGCTATTTTTTGTGTTTTTTTATGAAATATGTGGAAAATATGTAAAAAAATCCAAGGCTTGGGGAACCCCCCCCCCCCGGGTGCCCCCATGATAAAAGTATGTATATTTATATTTCTACACTGAAAGAGGGAACACAAAGCTTTTATTTCAACAATAAATTAATGTGCTTTGTTTATATAAATTCCCTTAATTCACTTTTCAAAAGGTTTATTTACCTCCTAGTTAGTCAACCACACCGTCAAATTAATGAAAAAGTGCAAAAAAACGGAGATAAAAACGTCAAAAACACCTTAAAATCACACGAACTCTCAATACAAACAAAGCAACTGGTCCGCTGGTGACGTAAGCAGGCATTGTTCGTCTCGCTTGATCGACCCTAACATAGAGTTAAATGGAAATAAGCAATCATGTGTGTTTATAATCGTTGGTAACCGATATCCTGTCTACCCGAAAAAGGAACATTAAGAATTAACTAGTGGTTCTGGCTTTAAGCATCGCGTGTCAGAATCGCAGCCCACGAAAAAGACCGGCCTGGGCGCGGAAATATCACGTGACCGTAGGACGCTCACAAAAAAACGCCTTACGGCCCGCTGTCATTATAAAACATGTGTGTGTTCAGTTTTGGTATGTTTGTTTACGTCGATTTTTTTTTAATTCGGGCACGAATTTGATGTGAAATTTATCAAAGTTATTAAAATAACGCAGCCCACGAAAAAGACTGTAGTGTGCCGCGCTAAAATAATTAATAATTATAAAGAAAATACCTATAAGATAAACAATGCCGCGAACGTGTAATTAGTGTTGTTCCTTGTCGGTCCAACTATAAAACTCAAACCTAATATGTTGCAAACGGGAAAGAAGTGGTAAAAGATAAGATCTTGGATAAGATTGATCAAGTAATAGACATCCTTAGTGACATTTTCGATAGTGAGGGTGAAAAATGTGTTCAGTTGTCATTTCTTATTGAACAATAAGTTCTCTTGAAAAGGTAACCTAAGAATCGAAGATATGGTGGATACACTTTAATGTTGGCTTCATCTTTGTTTATCCAGTCATCCAGTGCATACACGTCAATTTACAATTCTAAGGTAATATGTCTTTCGCACCCTCGCAATATTAAAAAACTGATTTGTAAAATATTGTTAACAGATAGTAATCTCTCTGGTAAAGTGAAATATTTAAAAAGTAAGATACAGCTTTTAAAAGAACATGAGTTGGTAGTTAACTTACACTTTAATGAAATATTTATTAAACTTTGTGCTGGGTAATTTTTCAAAAAATTATTGACGACCACTACATTCAGTTCATTGAATGTGAAAACCATCTCACTTATTCACAAAATCACTTGTTTCTTTTTAATAAATTATTGTGAAATGTTTTACATTGAAAATTTTTCTTCAGATAACTCTAGCGAGTGTTTTTGTGGAGAAAAACTATTGTCAAGCTTGAAAAAATTAGTTTAAGGGCATGTAAAGTTTTTTTAAATAATTTTATTAAAAAGCACAATGATTTAGTGTCTGCTAATAAATCTTTGAATAAGAACTCAGACAAAGATGATGACACTCAAAGAAAAATTAAAAAACTAAAAGCTTAGGTTTAATATGTCCAATTTTGAAAGACTTGTATAGATTTGAAGTTACTAACGATATTATGTACCTAATATATGTACCTGAAGATATTAGAGTGCAAATTTTGTATAATTTTTTATTTTATAGATTCAGTTCTTTTATCCATAATAAACACATATATCAGCAAAATACTTTTTTCAATTTTTGCCTATAAAAGAACAAAAATGTTTTGTTAATTTATTTAAATTGTGTAAAAACATATAATATATTAAGCAATACAATAAGAATCCTGGGACTCCTAAGATCACGTGACCGCCGACTTGCTTAGAACGCGCCATCGCCGGTCTTTATCGTTGGCTGCGGTATGCTCCATACTTATGTTCTAACGTATTTGGCTTAAACCTACCTTAACAAGAGCCAAGTCATTCCTCATAAGAAATTCAGTGTTTTCCACATAGGTAAAGTTGGGGTGGCGGATGATTTTGCTGATATTAACGATGGGGTAAACAGCTGACGAAAGGTTATATAATTCGACGTTACCATAGTAGATAAAAAATTCGCTATAATAAAAAAAATACATATATTATACAGAGTGTCCCAGATAAAAGCAACTACATGGGGATTTCGGAAACGGTAAGAGATACGAGTTTGTTTAAATGAGAAAAAAGTGGCGCTATTCTAAGCCCAATCAGGTGCTGTATCAATATTAAAGATAGGGGTTACTAAAATATCGAGCAAAAACTAAAAATTGTGTTTTTTAAAAAATTAAAAAAATAAAGGTAGGAATTACATAGGAACTGTTCTGTGTACAACTTTGTTTTCAGAATCTAATGCCTTACATAAAAAGAGATACATACTTAAAATCTAAAAGTAAATAAAATAGAGATGAAAATAACAATCCTAGACGAGAACTCAGAAATATACAAAAAGTTTGGATTACTGAATACTAAAATAATCGAAAGAATTAAAGTAATCAAAGTAATGAAAGTAATCATTTAATTTTTGGACCGGTATTCGTTACTTCGTTATTTGTCGAGTAACGAGTACTCGAGTAACGAATAGTTACTTTTTCAGGCAGTTTTTTAACGTTTGGAAGAAAAATTTAAACCTCTATAGAAATCTGTCCTGTGCGAGACAAAAATTTTCCGATGTATCCCTAAATTCCAACTTGAATTTTATGGTTAACATATACCACATGTTTTATTATAAAATAAAAAGCTCTACTATCCGTGTTCTTTCTCAAAGCTCAGAACTTAAGATAAAAGGGGTAATCTATATTTTTATTACTCTAAGGGGCAATCAATAAAATAAATGAATCCATGACGGATTTGACCACGGTGGATAGAATAGACCGGTGATCAGATCTTATATATATATGTCAAATTTTCACGTCACTGGTGGTCCAGCTGATTTTTGTAAACAAAAGTTAGATCTGTTATGAACAACGGAACAACTAATATTTTTTAAATTTTTTGAAATCTAAGGCCATTTTTCTACTATTTTCTAGTACATCCTTATAAAATGTAATTTTCTAGATGTATTGTCGTTATTTTTTTTTAGCCCGCTTTATTTTTTATTACACAAAACTTAAACTACAAGTCAAACTGAATGTGATCGTTTAATATCAAAGGTGAACCGAGGACTATTGGGTAGTAAACAAAGAGGTATGTCAGCGGATAATTTTTGAAGCTGAAACGAACACATTCATTTCTTCGAATTTTAGTTTTTGTGTAAAGAGAAATGAAGCGGGCTAAAAAAAATAACGACTGGTGTCTCTGAAAAATATTATTTTATAAGAATATACTAAAAAATACTACAAAAATTGCCTTAGTTTTCAAAAAAATTAAAAAATATTAGTTGTTCATATCATATCTAACTTTGGTTTCTAAAAATCAGCTGGACCACCAGTGACGTGAAAATTCGACATATATTTATAAGATCCGAACACCGGTATATTCTATCCACCGTGGGATCTGACACCATCCTAGCTAGCCTAGTATCACACTTCAAGTGAAGCCTTAAAAACCGTTTTTGTAAATATCTCAGAAACTAAAGCTCATACAAGGTTTTTGGTTATAGCACGAATTATTGAGCAAAATATAGTCTACTATATTCCGAAAACAGTGTATTGATACGATGCTCCGTATAAAGTTAGCATTTTTTAAAGGTCATTAGCATTAATGGATTATGACCAAAATCTAATCAGCTCGTAAAAGTGTAGAACACTATGTTACCTGAAAATTTTATGAAAATCGGGTTAGCGGTTTAGGAGCTATCGTGTTACATAATAATATACAGAGACACACAGACAGACATCGCGACGATATTGCTAGGATAGGTCAAAATACATCGAAATAACACATTTTTGACGTTATCTCAAAAAAAAATTTTCCTCGAAAATAATACCTTCTCTAGCCATTGCTACGCGGGCTAGGAAGGTAAAAATGTCGTACGAATGTGTCTTTTTGTCACTTAAAAAAAGCAAAAAAAAGTTTTTCGCCACTGATGCTTAAACACAAATTAAGACTTACTTATTATGATTTAGTTCTAAATACTTACTTCTCTCTCTCTATAATGCAATGTCCTGCAGTTAGGACCCATTGGTCGGAAATAAGACTACCACCGCAAATAGGTCCAGACCCCCATCCTCCAAACGAAACCTGTGAAAAAATAAATATAAAAACCGAAAAAAAATTCTAGGATCCAGATGGGAATTTTTATTTAACAGTTCAGTGATAAAGCTTGTGGCCAGCAAACATTAGGGACTAATTCAACTCAACTCAACTCAACTTTATTGCCATAAATCATATAAAAATACAAACAGCAACGTCAAACTTAGAATAGGTATTAAAGTAAAAAACTTAATAAATATATTAACCATATTAATAAATGACAAACATACATGCACACATACATGAATACATACATCAGCACACTTTTAAGATTTTATAAGACTTGAAAATTAAAACTATAGTAGCACTTTTTTAGAAGAAAAGCTGTAACTGCTGTTTTAAACTTTTCTAAATTTTCAATTTGCTTGATTGCATTTGAAAGTATTTCAAAAGCTTTTATTGCACTATAGTGAGGTGATTTTTCAAAAAACGATGATCTATGTACTGGTAGAACAAGTTCTTGCCTATTTCTGGTAATTATTTGTAGTTCTTCGGAGTAAAGATCTTGATATGTCCGAAAGTTTTCTCTGTTTTTTTTGACAAAGATGACCAATTGTCTAATATATAGTGAGGGAACTGTGAGTAGGTTCAACTCTTGAAAATACTGTCTACAGGAAGTAGATCTACTTAGCTTTAACATTGAGCGAATGATGCGCTTTTGAACAATAAAGATTTTTTTTGCATCTGAGGCAGAACCGCAAGACAAAATGCTGTAAGTAATTACTGACTGAATTAATGCAAAATAAAATGTTTTTAAACTGTTTAATGACATTATGTCTCTAAGTCTCCTAATAATTGCACAAAAACTGTAATTTAGATGCTAAATTTAGAATGTGGGTACCCCATGTAAGTCTTGAGTCCAGCCAGACCCCAAGAAACTTTTGAGTGTCGCAGACTTGTATGGTTTTGCCATTTGTTGGAACATATAAAGAGGAGGAGTCAGTTCCAGTCATCCTGAAGGTCATCAGAGCAGTTTTCTCTATGTTTAAAGTAAGATGGTTCGTTGTACATCAATTGTACATTCTTTTAGCTACTCCTGAGCATTTCTTTGATAAGTTGTCATGTGTTCTGTCTGTTTCAACAGTAGTCGTAGTCTGTTTCAACAGTAGTCGTATCATCAGCGAACTGTGCAATAAGACTGGCCAATAGTTCCTCTGGCAGTTCATTTACATACAAAATATAGAAAAGTGGTCCTAAAATTGAGCCCTGGGGAACCCCCATGCTTAATTCCACCAAATTTGACATGTGCTCGCTGAACGCGACTGGTTGTTTTCTAGATGTTAAGTATGATTTTATAAGATCAGAACTAACACCCCTTATCCCATATGACTCTATGATGTCCAACAGCCTCTCGTGATTTATGGTATCAAAGGCCTTGGAGAGGTCAAAAAAAATATAGCCACGGCGATGCGTAAACGTAACGTACGTTACGTAAATTGGATTTGATACGTATTTAAATATGTTGAATATACAGTCAAAAAAATTGCCTTAGATCAAAGCAAATTGCTTTGCACTAAAATAATTTGAGCTTTCCTATTCACCAAGAGAATATTTTTATGAATTAGCACAAAAAATGTCTTGCCTCTTTATTTTAATGTAAAACAGAATTGTTTTATTATAAATTGAAACTGAATTAATTTAATTCACCGTTTTCTCTGGAAGCAAAATATTTGCTTATTTAAAACAAAACACTTTTGATTTTAATTCCAGAACAAATAATTTCCTTGACTTAAAATGTGTGTGTCCACGTTTTTTACAATGAATAAGTGGGATGGAAATCAGATAATTTCCTTTTGAAACATATATCCAAAATATGAAATTTTGTGGAATATCAAGTTCATCATCAACCTAAGTGGGATGGAAATCAGATAATTTCCTTTTTAAACATATATCAAAAATATGAAATTTTGTGGAATATCAAGTTCATCATCAACCTAAAGTGGGATGGAAATCAGATAATTTTCTTTTTAAACATATATCAAAAATATGAAATTTTTTTTAATATCAAGTTCATCATCAACCTCCGGTAAAAAAACTGAAATAGTACATTTCGGTAGTCTGTATAAATACTGCAAGGAAGCAAACTTATCACCAGTGGCCAGATAGCGTAATGTGACTTCCAATTTATTTTGGGAGAAATAGGACTGCTCATATACACGTTTCCGATTTGGTCAGTTTATGTTAACCTAGTCTTAACAGTTCTTTAAGTTTTTGGTATGATAATCTCATAAAATTCCTATAAGAATCGGGATCTTCAGTTGATATCCCTTTAAGAGTCGTTCTGATGCAAGTACTTCGGCGTCTGATCCAATCTCTAACCCAAACTCGTTTTTTCCTAGTTTTCTTGCGTTCTAACTTATTTATTAAATTATTGGCAATTTCACATACAACAAATTTAACAGCAGCACGCACTACCGCTATTTTGTTTTTAACTGCTTGGCAAGTAAACTTGAACACGTGTAAACACAAAACAATGAACAAGTTTAGTGGCTGCCAGTACTTTCCGCCAGTAAATTCTCCAACAAAGCAAGTTTAGTGCCTGCCAGTACTTTCCGCCAGTAAACTCTCCAAATGTAAACGTAGCTTTACTTTATCAAAGTATTGATTAATGGCAACTATTATATTTTACGAAATATTGAAGAAAGTTAGAAGGGGGGGTCTATTTAGGTTCACATTGTAATTGCGTTTGCTGGGTATTTTACTGGGTATATACTTACTACGAAAGGGAATTCGCCTTGAGTCGCATTTTCGCCGTTTACGACATCGGGTACCACTACCGCTATAAAAAAAAATTAATTGTTAAAATATAAAAAAAAAATTGGAATGTTTAATATAATACTGAATGCACCGCTATAGGTTCGGTTCGGTTTGATTTTGGTTGTTTTAATGGAAACAAAAAAGTTTAGAATTGTTTCTGAAAGTTTGGTGTTTTTTGTTTACTGCAACAAAACGAAACTAATCGTAGCAAAAATATGCTTCAGTGGAAACGTAGTTTAATACGTTTAAAATATGCCTTTTTACTTTCAAGTGAAAGATAAATTTTACGGGCAAAATAATGGACTCCCAATGGGTTCATCTCTTTTGCCAGCGGTAGCAAACATCTACGTGGAGTGGTTCGAGGACCATGCGATCCACACAGCAAGAGTCAAACCAAAGCTATGGCTACCATACATGGATGACACATTTATTATATGGCCGGAAAATGATGACGAACTACAGAATTTTCTACACCATTTAAGCGGTATTCTACCAACAATCAAGTGCACCATGGAAATTGGAAAAGATTCGGCCTTACCTTTTTTGGATATTCTTGTCAAAAGATTGGACAGAAACATTCAAACCACTGTATATAGGAACCCTACACACACGGGACAGTACCTAAATTTTAATTCTAATCATTCTGTTGCTACAAAACAAGGAGTTATAATAAGTTTCTATTTTTTAAGAGCCGTAAATATTTGTAGTAATAATGAAGAATTAACCACAGAAATTAACAACATTAAAAAGGACTTACAACAGAATGGTTATTCCCAGAAATTAATAACCTCAACGATATTTAAAATTAAAAACAAACTAAATGTACCAAATTCTCAAAATAATAATCCGTTATGTTTATTAACATTCCATATGTTCAAGGGATTTGAGAAAATATAAGACGAATAGCTAAACACTATAATATAAAAACAGTATTTTCTTGGGGAAATACGATAAGAAGTTTTGTAACTAAAACAAAACCAGACAATCCCTCAACCTCAAATAATAGATAGTCAAATTATGTATGCTGGAAAATCTTGGGTTTAAAAATCCAAAGTGAAATCAACTCGAGTTCTTATTTTGTTAAAAAAGCGCCATATGCCAGATCTTCACCATAGAAATTCGTATTCCACGATTTTGTGTGAAAATATAAGCAAGCAACAGATTAATTCAGAACTGCCCTAGTAACAAAGGTACGTTTAAAAAACGTACTTTTCGGGACGTTTTAAAAACGTACTTTTCAGATACGCAAAAGTAAGGCCCCTAAGCGCCGGTACACACACGCGTTTTTCTGCAGCGCAGTGACGCCGCGGTGCCGCAGCGTTAACGCAATAGCGGTCCGTGGTGCCGGTACACACACATCGCGCTGCAGAAAAACGCGTGTGTGTACCGGCACCACGGACCGCTATTGCGTTAACGCTGCGGCACCGCGGCGTCACTGCGCTGCAGAAAAACGCGTGTGTTTACCGGCGCTAAGGGTCCATCTCACCGACTGTTTTTTCGGTTCCATAGCTTAAAGCGTTTCTTAATATAATCATAACATCGCTGTCTCGGCAAAACAATGACGCAAATGCAAAAATATGATTTTTACAGGAGAGGGAAAAAACGGAATTAAATTCCTTATTATTAGGTTTAAATAAAGTGAAGAAAATGCATTGGGATGAAAGTAGTGGGATTATATTAACTAAATATAGATAGTTTTACCGTATAGGGGGATTAATTTTGAATCTAATGACATATAATTATAAGTCAAAATGTCAAAATTTTTCAGTTGCGTCCTTGTTTCGCTGGGACGGCGACATGACGTATTAAGGAACACTTTAGGCTAAGTAACGAAAAAAAAACTCGGTGAGATGTCCAGACTTGAATGTTTTTAAAACGTCCTTTTTGGGAAAAAGTATGTTTCAAAAACGTTCAAAGTGAACGTTTTTTATACGTTTTAAGTACAGGGACGTTGGTACCTAAAAAGTACGTCCCTGGGACGTCCGGTGTTATACTATGGTGACTAAATAACTAAATAAATAGACTTACGGGAAGCGGTAACAGCATTCAGACCTAAAATGACCAATATCGCGAAACTCAACATCTTAAAGTTTCTATAGTGAACTACATAAATCTTTTTTGGTTTTTATATCATTTTTTTGCCATAAAATATCTTAATTTACAAATTAACATGGGCGCACCCAGGGGAGGGGGCTCGGGCCCAGGCCCCCCAAAGCTTTTTTTCCACATATTAAACACAAAAAATAGCTTAAAATTCGACATCAGGAGGCTTCGCCCCCCCCCAAGAGGCCTCGCCCCCCCAAGGCATATTCCTGGGTGCGCCACTGAATTAATATAGATAAAATCTTTTGTACAGGTGACCACTTGAAATTGTTTGTTACGTATATACGTCCTTTGAGGAAAAAATAGAATTAATAATGTTATTATTTTAAAAAAAGGTTTGTAATTTATTTGACTCCCATAACTATATTTACGCCCCTTAAGGTCTTCGCCTCCCCCCGCCCCTTTATCCACGACACGCTACTGGAACTGTCCTCGATGGTAAAGTTAAATTGTGTAAATTTTGTCGAGGGTATTTCTTGCAAATGGACACATTTTAGAAAATAATTATCAAACAGCTTCGATCGGCTATTAAGCCGGGATCAAACGACTCGTGTACTTGGCGAATAATACTTGCGTATACTTGCTATGTCGTGTGAGTGGGTTACTTGTACAATTATTTGTCACTCATTGGTTTTCCATTTGTGGTCGGTAAAAATGGGCCGAGTCAAAGGGCTCACGATTATTCGTACACTTGCCAATAAAATACTTGTCTGTACTTGTAAATTGTACACGTCGTGTGAGCGCCTTGCTTGCTATCGCAATTCGCAAAGCTCGTATACTTGCCAAGTACGCAAATAATTCTGTATTTGCCAAGTACATGATTCGTTTAATCCTGGCTTTAGAGAGCGTGTGAAAAGAGATCGGCTCGCCAGTAGATAGTTTTAATTAATCGAGAATTCTTTGTTTGAAACTCGTTTTAGTTTACACTTGATAACGGTTAGAGATAAAGAGATACTTACTAACCGAAACGTCGTGTTTTAAAATAAATAAAGACAATGGAAGTCCGAAATTTTATTTCTAATAGAGAAATATTGAAATAAAGCCAGGCTATAATAATAGTCCAGGCACAATTTTGACACCTTCACATTGTAATATCAGCTGTGATCTTTCGACACACGGCCTTTGTTTACTATATGAACCGGAATAAATAGTGCCTTCTTTTATTAATTAAAAATAAATGACGAAAGTTTTAAATTCAATTTTGGTATGTAATTTTGAAGGATTAACTGTCAGTTTTTAATGTGAATGTGTCAAAATAGTGAATGGCACAAATATAGCCTGGCTGTATTTCAATAATTCTCTAATTTGATGTCGAAGCGCAAATTATTTAGAACTTCCCATCGATTTAGGATAGTGCTACCAATGAAATTGAAGGATGGGTTCGGTTTGGAACCGAAACCGCCCTTCTTTTTCTATGAGTGTTACAGCAAAAATTTTAACGCTTACCCTTATATGCGCCGTAAGCACTTAAGCGTGCTTATGGGTTTAATCGCGATCAAGTCCTTGTTGCTCATACCTAAAGTCCCTGTTTCCACCAATGCATGCCCACCCCGATTCAAAAAACGCATCAGGTGACATTTAAAACCGGTGCAAATCCATGGCCCATCACGTGATGCGTTTTTTGAATCGGGGTGGGCATTCATTGGTGGAAACAGGGTATCACAAACAAAACAATAATGAGAGAGCTAAGCGTTGTTACGGTGCATTTGACGGTTATACATGCGAGTCTACTTTTAGGAACTGTCAGCAAAGCAAGAATCAGGAGCGTGCGGTCCATGTAAGCAAGGGAAGCTTTGCTTCCCCTAACAAATCACAACAAAGAAAAATGAAGAACATAAACTTAGAGCCACAACCGGAAATAAGCAAAGCGGAAATAAAGAGAGCATTAAAGAAAATTAAAAATAACAAATCACCTGGAAAAGACGAAGTAACGGCAGAAATGCTCAAGTACGGTGGGAAAGCTGTAGTTAATCCCCTCAATATTCTTCTGAATAAAATACTAACAGAAAAAATAAGCCCAAACAACTGGAAAGAATCCATAAATGTTAGATATTGTACACAAAAAAGGCGATAGAGCAGACCTAAAAAACTATCGACCTATAACACTACTCAATGCAATTTATAAGCTTTTCACGAAAATATTAACAGATATACTAACAACAAAATTTGACGGATATCAATCAAAAGAACAAGCAGGCTTCAGAAAATGTTTCAGTACAGTTGACCACCTATTAGCCATGAAAATAGAGCGAGCTAACGAATACAACATTTTACTATATATTGCGTTTATAGAATTCGAAAAAGCTTTCGACAGGACTGAGCACTGACAGATATACACAGACTTAATAGCCAATATATATAGATAGCCAAGCAACAACATCAATCGAAATCCACGAAGGAACCAAGCCAATCCGCATTATAACAGGTGTCAGTCGGGGTGACAAAATATCCCTTAACTATTTAACCAGGCCCTAGAAGATGTTTTTAAAAACCTAGATTGGGAAGAAATAGGCATCAATGTAAGCGGACAATACTTGAACCACCTAAGATATGCTGATGATATCGTCGAAGAACTGGATACGGCAGCTAAAAATATAGGCTTGAGTATGAACTACACTAAAACTAAAATAATAACAAACACAGATGAAGATATCACGATCAGAATAAACCAAAAGAAAATAGAATAAGCAAAGGAATATATTTACCTGGAAATAAGGTTTCAGGAGGGTTTGCCGCTGTTACTCAAAATTCATTAATAGTTTTTTATTACTAAACAGGAGCAATCAAAGTAAGATTTCCACTTTTAAAAGACGAAGAAATAGTCATTATTATTTATTTCGTTATTTTAGCTTTAATCAGGAAACATTAAATCGATAAAAATTCAATATTTTAATAATTTTTTCTTACACAATAACCTTGCTGTTTTATTAAAGTCGCGCTTAAATGCCGCTCAAGGGTTCGATCTCCTGGCGGAGGCTCACGAAGTCAAGTTGCTAAAAGTCACCATACACTATCCAGGAAATCGAATAGGGGGCAACATTTCTGGGGATAGGGATGTACGACAGCCCTAAACCTCTTGCCCCTCTACTGGTTTTCGTCTGCAGAAAAAAATGTTTGTCACGTTTTACTATTCCTTTTAAAATTTTATTTTTGCCCCTTAAATGGAGGGGCCATTCCTCTTGAAAAAAAAACAACAAGTTGAAATGCGGTGTTATGGTAATTGGAATTATTTAAGTTTTTAAAATAATTGAAAAATTATTTTACAATTATAATGAAATTACAAAAATGCATTTGAATTACTAAAGTTATTATTTGTAAAAAGCTATTTTGCTTTTATTATTTAAAGCAATCCACGTTTCGTACTGAATTTAAGGGGTTAGTTCGGAATGTATTACGAAGGAAGAGGGCTCCTAAATTAAGCATTTTCACATTTTGTAAATTATGAAAAAGTGAAAGAAATAAATAAAAAAGTAATTGTCAACTACTTTTTTTTTATTTTGCAAGTAGGCAATTTATAATTACGTTATTTTTTTGTTGTAATTAATTACACAGTTTACTAAGTACTTTTCTGTAAAGTAATTTGTAATGTAATAGTTACTTTTTAAAGTATGGGTTTCTAATTCTGGTTGAGAATAAATTCGTTACACATAAAGTGTAGTAACATCCTTTAACATTTTTGCCATGTCAGAAAGCTCTACCTGTACACTTAATTACGGATTTGCAGGATTGATTATTAGTCATACAGTTCAAATGATATCTAAGAGATGGCGCTTCAGCAATTAAAATCAAGGGGTTTTAATATAAGGATTTTATGCATCGCCGTCTTTGGCCTACTCAGCCGGTAAGAGTAACTTCATTAGATCGCGAAAAGAAAACCATTTTCTTGAATTGCTACCTTGACAACAGCGCTAAACTATTTATCTCTCTTAGTGCCATTTATTTAAATAGCGATCTTACTTCAGTTCACATATTTTTCAATGTCCAAACGATCGTTGACGAACCCTGTATAATACATAGGTAGTTTCTATTTATCAAAAAGCATTTTTTGATGCGTAACATGTTTTTGATTTTGACCAAATTGTTTTTCTCGTAAGGGACGCAAATAAATGAATTTAATATTTTTTTACGAAAACCGTACATTCAATGAAAAAAGTCAAGATGCGACACATGCTTAGCAAAGAATGAGAACAGTACCATTTTTTTCTTGAAAATTGATGTATTTTAAACATAGTCAGATAGTATATATAGTAGTTCAATATTTTACCTAAAAAGTATTTTATTTACTGCGTAGTCTGCAACATACTGTAATTTTGTATACAGGGTGTTAAATTAGAAGATCTATGTAATACCAAATTATCATCCTTTGAGTTATCATTAGTTACTAAAAACATACTACTACTATGTCGGTTTAGGACGTCTTTCTATGTTGTCCGGCGCGCGTATTTACGTTTCCGAGCTCATTTCACGTCGGCGCGGTTTTGAAATAGACACGGAAATGTTACAATATATTTGGGTTCAAATACGTGTTGATTTTAAGAGTTTTGATCTCGAAATGAACACGGATCTGTAAGAGAACATCGCTCATCAAACTATTACGAAAGCGTATTCAATTGTCAGGTAAAAACGCTAACATAACGAAAGCTAATCAATCAAATCTAACCAAACCGAACCAAAGCAAACTGAACCAATAATTTTTTTCAAAAAAAAACTTTCCTGACTTCCTACCCGGGATCCTAGAGGATGTGAATCCGAACCGAACCGAATTGAACCAAACCGAACCGAACCAAAGCAAACTGAACAAATAATTAAAAAAAAAAACTTACCTGACTTCTTTCCCTGGATCCCAGAGGGTGTGAATAGTGTTGTAGTTTAGTTTGGCTAGGTTAGGTTTGGTTCGGTTTAGTTAGGATCGGTTCGGTTCGGATTCACATCCTCTAGGATCCCGAGTAGGAACTCAGGAAAGTTTTTTTTAAATTATTGGTTCAGTTTGCTTTGGTTCGGTTCGATTAGATTTAATTGATTAGCTTTCGTTAGGTTAGGTTTTTGAAACTTTCTATTTTCATGTGGTTAGAAATCAAGTGAAAATCATTTAAATCATTAAAATGTATTAGTAACAGATCAAGATCTGTCGTCGTAGTTGCCGGTGTAAGACAATGAACACTGAACTTTGCAGGTATAGTTAATGGAAGAGTGTTCTTCAAACTTCAAAGAATTTCAAAATCTTGAGTAATATTAGAAAAAATACTTTTAAACTGCTCCATAATTTTCATATTAACAAACATATAACCTCAAAATCAAACTAATAAACAACGTGAATCCAATTTAAGTTTCAAATGTGCACTAATAAGTAAACCCCTGCGCTGCGTAATTCAATACAAATCCGTGCCTTGTTCGAGCCTCGGCGCCTTTAAATCAACACGCATTTGTAACCAAATATGTTGCAACATTTCCGTGTCTATTTCAAAACAGCGCTGCCGTGAAATCAGCACGGAAACGTCAATACGCGTCCGGCGCCTATTCTCCTCCTCATTCGATCCTGACAATCATCTTCTGTCAGGTTTTTTTGACACATTGGTCTTTGGATTGACCGTTGCCATTCTAGTTTAGGACGCCCTCTTTTTCTGCGCCCTATTGGCTCCCCTTCTAGGACGTGCTTTGGTAATATTTCGTCGTTCATCCGTTGTACATGGCCGTACCATATCAATTGGCTTTTAGTGATCTCATCCATTATGCTTCCCTCGATTCCCATTCTTTTTTATGATCTCATTTCTTATATGATATGTTCTAGATATTCTCATTGCATCCATTTCATTTTTATTTTGTATTTTTCTGTTACGCCACAAGTCTCTAATTCCATACAACAGCCTGCTTTTCACCGTTGTTTCGTATGTGTAAAATTTTACTTTCTTTTTTAACTCTCTGCTCTATAAAATACTGTTAAGACATCCAATAACCTTTTTGCTTTAACTATTCTTTTTTCCAGTTCTTGACAGTGTGTTCCTGTCATCCAATGTGACACCCAAGTATACTTACTCATTGCATGGAGATATTGTTAGTCCATTGTCTAGTTCTAACCCACTTGATTCGTTTCCAATACATAAGTACTGTGTCTTGTCCACGTTCATTGTTAACCCCCCCCCCCCCTTTTGGTATTCTTCCGTTAACTTTCTCATCATATACTCTAAGTCTTCTTCATCATTAGCTATAATTACTTGGTTGTCAGCAAAATGTATTATTGTGTATATGGTAATTCGGTCGTTAAGTTGTATTTCCATGCCGTGTACTAGAGCTACTGCGATATATGTTTTAAAAAGAGTTGGAAAGAAACACTATCCATGTCTTAGGCCTTTCATTACCAGGAATTCTTTTGAAAGTCGATTTCCAATTTTAATTTTATATTTTGACCCTTTGTATAGTCCTTTTATCGCTTTTATATGTATGTATGATTGATATTAGTTGGCTCTAACACTGTCCATAATTTTTCTTCTGAAACGGTATCATATGCTTTTTGTACGTCCACAAAGGTATAAGTGTCTATATTTTTGACACTCCTTTTCTCAATTATTTGTAAGACAAAAAACATTATCACTAGAAGATCATAATCCATATAAATTTTTAAAATAATGAGAACTTCAAAAGTTTGATAAAACATTTAAATTTAGTTATCTACGATTAAGGTGTAATTTCAAGGTAAAAAATATGTCATATCAAATTAGATATCTTAAGCAATGTCTGGCATTTTCTATCTTTCTGGTTTTATTTTAAATTAGGGTTTAAAACTAGTCATTTTTAAAATATTAGTTCCATGGGCGCACCCAGGGGGGGGGGGGCTCGGTTTTCTTGCATTTGTTTTTTTAACATCTAATATATGTGAGGGGTTAATACATATACGAAGCAAAAGTGGTCGGTGTGTTAATTTTGAAACATCAACTGTCATTTTTCAATGTAAAACTGTCAGAATACTGCTTGGTAACTATTATAGCCTGACTTTATTCCAATAATTCTCTAAAAAATAATTGTATCCATGACGTATGATACCTTCCTAGCTAGTCTATTAGCACACTTGAAGTGAAGCATATTAGCCTTGAAAACGGTTTTCTGTAAATATCCTAGAAACTAAAGCTCCTACGAAGTTTACTATGCAAATTATTAAGCAAAATGTAATCTACTATATTCCTAAAACCGCACATTGGTGCGATGCTCCGTTAAAAAGTCAGCATTTTAAAAAAAATTTAGTTGTCAAAAAATCTAATCAGCTCGTTAGAGTGTCGAACATTTTTACCTGAATTTTATAAAAATCGGTTTAGCGGTTTAGAAGCTATCGTATTACGGACAAAAAGACATAATAGACAGACAGACATCACGACGATATTGGTAAGATAGGTCAAAATATAACCAAATAACACATTTTCGGCGTTATCTCAGGAAGGTGAACATTTATGAGCGGAAATTAAGCAAGGCTTCAGTAAAAATATTTCTTATCTTAAACAGTTTAACAGAATATCTTAATGACGTCCATACCTCGTTAATGGAACTCAATGCCTATAAGTAAAAATATTAATAATATTTTTATAAATTACTAAAAATCAAAAATATATAAGGTGTTCCCCTTAACTTAAAAAAGTTTCTGTCAAAATTTCACATTGGAACGACATATATGAGACTTCTGAAATAGTCGAAAAATAATATGGAAAAAATTATACAATTTTTGCATTGCAAAGTTTTTTTTCCATCACCTACAATAACCCCTGATCAATGACGTTCATACTTTTCCAACACTTATGGAACTCATGCATCAATGACCCTGATTTTTATTTATTTTTTCCGAGAATTTAAAAAATCTTGAATAACTACATTTTTAAAATTAAAAAAAAAAAATAATAATAATTTTATAAAAGGATTTGAAGTTAAACACTTTTTTTTAATTTTTGAAAGTTTTCTAGAATTTTGAAAAGATTTAAAACATACTAAAATTCTTAACTTTTTTTAACATTTTGAAAATTTTTATAAGAATTTTATTGTTTTTGCGCTTTTTCCTGTGTGTGCATTTTTCCGTGAGCATACCTATTTCTGGGATATTTTTTTTTATTTATATTATTATTATTTTTTTTTATTTATATTATATATTTTTATATTTTTATATATTTTTTTATATATTATATATTATATATAATTTATTATTATTATTATTTTATATATTATATATTTTTTATATTTTTTTAATAGAAATTTTTTTACTAAAAAATTTCATGACCAACAAAGACTGCTTTAAACATGGAAATACCTACAATACATTCCTAGTTTCTTTATGTACGGTAAATATTTTTCATAATTTCGACCAATTTTGCCATGGAAATTCATCCTCATCTTAACTACACAAAACTTTCTCTCACAAAATGATACTATTTTCTAGAACAATAGCAATTTAAACATGAAAATACTGGAAAAAAATTACCTTAAATATATTATTTGATTCTTTATTTATTTAGTTTTTAGAGGCAACAAAGCCATTTAAAATATAAAAATACCGAAAAAAATTACCTTCAGCATATTCCTTGGTTCTTTTTTTCATTAATTTTCCGAGCTTTTCCATCAAAATTTCCTAAATATCTGGGCAACCTCTCCTTTATTTGTCCTCGCCGTCCATTTTGAAGCCGAAAGGGCGCGAAAACCAATAGTCGACGTCACGGTGCCTAGAATAAGGAATAGACCGGTTCGGTTCACATCCAGTAGCTCACGCGGATAGATATAGCCTTAGAGTAATAATTACTCTGAGGATATAGCAAGGATATAGCAATAAAAGCTTGACATGGACGGTTTTTGACAGCTATTTGAAAGTTGGGTTGTCAAAGACACCTAAAAACACAAATATTAAGGTACCGGAATCTAAAGTTTTAAGAAGCGTGCGGAGAAGTGGCACTTTCAAAACTAAAATGAGTGCGGAAAAGTGACACCTTCCGCACGCTCGTAAAAAAAGTGTATTTTTAGGCTCTGCAAAAATATATTATAACTTGTTTTTAATTTAATTTCTTTTGGAAGAGTATAGGAATAAACATTCTCTCGAGAGATGTGATTGTTCCCGGTCTCCCATGATCACACAAATACAATTTAGGGAGCATTCGCGCACGACCGGTGAACGTTCGCTTGAAATTTCACACATTCCCGTGAAGAATTGGCCACCGCCAGTGGCGTATATAAGGGGGGGCCTGGGGGCTAAGATTTTTTTAGATATTTTCCACATATTTCCTGAATACAAACATAAAATAGCATAAAATACGGCCTTATGGGGTCTCGGGCCCCCCCCCGAAACTTTTTTCTATATACGCCACTAGCCACCGCAGTCGTAGAAGACGTAAGCGAAGGTCAATAATTATAAACACACAGGATTGCTTTCGCGCCGCGTTTCGTCAGTGGCGGAGGCATGCAAGGCTCATGTTCAGATACACTATTAAGGTGACCATGTTTTAAACGATTTTTATTAACTTCACAGAGTCTGTCATCAAATCTAGCGATTTATTTTTGACACAGTTGCCGTGAACCGATTTTAATGAAATTTAGCAAACTAGTGTAGGTCCGATGACGATACAATACTATGAAAACAGATGGGTGGTAGAAGGTGGTGAAGGGGTATAAAAGGGATAAATCCATAACTTTAAAACCAAATCAGATATGACCATGCGGTTTTCAGATTTATGATTTGGTGTAATGAAAATACAATTTTATTTAAAAATATCGGAAATACGGGGGTTGGTGAGGGGTGTAAGGGAGGGCAATTCAGAACTTTGAAACCAAAACAGATACAAGCATGCGGTTTTCAGATGTATGATTTGATCGGGTGACAATACAATTTTATGAACAAAAATCGGAAGTAGGGGGTAGTAAGGGGTAAGGGCTGTAAAGGGGGTAAATTTAAAAAAACAAATAGAAACATGCCGTTTTCAGATTTATGATTTGTTCTGGTGAGAATATAATTTTATGACAAAAAAACGGCGGTCGGGGGACGTCAAGGCTGAAAGGGGGTAAACTCATAACTAGTAATCAAAACAGACACGAATATGCGAGTTTCAGATTTATGATTTGATCTAGTGACATTCCAATTTTATGAAAAAAAAAAACGGAATTAAGTGGTTGGTGAGAAGTGTAAAAGAGGTAAATTCTGACCTTTGATATTTAAATAAATACTGTTACGGGTTCACAACGACAAATTAAAAACTCGCAATTGTTGAAAACGATACGTCAATTTATTTCGACAAATTATGTACAAAAACACGCACTTAAACTTACTAATAACTTGCGAATAATTCACTACTTTAATCCGCCTATTAACTTCGCGATCACTACCATTGGTTATATCTGACTGACTGCCTGGTGCGCGACCCCGGCCCTATATATAGGATCGTCCATCTCTCTCGAACTTTCCGGCAGCCTTCGACGTCCGGAAAGTTCTCGTATTATTACGACCGCAAGTCACAGATAACGCAACTAAAACCTAGACTAAGAATACAACCTTAAGATAAATCAACCTAATACTAAACTAAACCTAAATAAATTCCAATTATAAAATTTAAATAACTTAAATTTGTAACACTATCCTCCTCTTCAGGTTTGATCGTCTCGATCAACATTTCCCAGGTAAGGTTTTAGTCTGTCTAGATGAACAACTTTCATCTTGGACTTCGGGCTTCTCTGGATTCGGTAGACTACATCATTAATTCTCTTAACAACTTTATAAGGCCCTTCCCATGGTGGTGTCAACTTAGGTGATCTTCCTTTCTTGCGTTGAGGATTGTATAGCCAGACTTGATCATTCTCTTTGAACCCTGAAGAGTTTGCTTTCAGGTCATATCTCGCTTTCATGCGGTCACTGGCTATTTCTATTCGCTCTCTAACCACTTCATGGATATCGTGCAGCTTTTGCCTTAAACGTTCGACATAGTCATTAACCTCTAAGTGTTCTTCTTCAGGTGAACCAAACATGATATCACATGGTAAACGCAGTTCTCTACCAAACAGGATACTAGATGGAGTAGCTCCTGTCGTATTGTGAATGGCGGTTCTATAGGCCATCAAAAACAATGGAATATATTGGTCCCAATCTGTTTGGTGCTCATCAACAACTTTGCACAGATGTTCTTCTATTGTTTTATTAAATCTTTCAACCATGCCATCTGACTGCGGATGTAAATCCGTAGTCCGTGTTTTATGTATTCCTAAAAGGCCACAGAGATTCTGGAAGAGCTTTGATTCAAAGTTTCTTCCTTGATCTGAATGTAGTTCCAAAGGAATGCCAAATCGGCTGAAAACATCATTTACCAGAACTTCTGCAACTATAGCGACCTCTTGGTTAGGCTAAGCAAAAACTTCTGGCCATTTGCTAAAGTAATCCATGACAACAAGGATGTATTTGTTGCCCTTTTTAGTTTCTGGAAATGGTCCGGCCACATCAATAGCAATGCGTTCGAATGGCAGACCTACGTTATATTGTTTCATTTGACCTCTGGACCTTGTTTTGGGACCTTGGCTGGCTGCACAAGTCGAACATCGGCGGCACCAGTTTTTCACATCTTGAAAGTAATTGACCCAATAAAATCGGTTTCGAATTTTGTCCATGGTTTTATTTATGCCTAGGTGCGCGCCTGATTTTCCACCATGGCATTCGGCCACTATATTGTCTACCATGCTCCTAGGAACCACTACTTGATTAACCACAGTAAGGCCATCGGCACTTTCCCAGGCACGTTTAAGGATGTTTTCCTCTACTATCAGTGAATCCCATTGTGCCCACAGTGATTTGAATATCACCCCTTGGTTTGCGATATCTTGCCATGATGGTCGTGGCTTGTTATCTTCTTTCAATCGCAAGATAGGTCCTACATCTTTGTCGTTAAGTTGTGTGGTTCTAATCGAAGCCGACATCCATTCTTCATCTGGTTCTAACTTTATCTGGCGCACGTAGGTAATTCCTTCTTTCTGGTCAATTTTCCTGCAATGTTTACAATCCTCAGGGCAAGGTCTTCTGGACAATGCATCCGCATTATTATGCACCCTTCCCGCTCGGTGCTTAATTTGATAATGGTATTGTTGTAGCTTTTCTATCCATCTCGCGACTTGCCCCTCAGGTTGTTTCATTTTCATGAGCCACTGTAACGCAGCATGATCCGTTCTAATCAGAAACTCTTGTCCATAGAGATATTTGTGAAAGTGATCTACGGATTTAATGATGGCTAGGAGCTCCTTTCTGGTAACACAATAATTTCTCTCTGGTTTGGATAGCTTTTTGCTGAAAAATTCGATGACCCGTTCTTCTCCATCTTGTACTTGGGAGAGTACTGCTCCTATGCCATCGTTGCTCGCATCAGTATCTAATATGAATTTACCTTTGGGAATGGGATATGCAAGAATCGGACTAGAACATAATGCTGCCTTTAGTCTTCTAAATGCTTGGTCACATTCAGTATTCCATCTGTAAGAAGCTTTATCTTCTGTAAGTCTATGTAATGGAGACGCTATTTTGGCGAATCCTTCTACAAATCGTCTGTAGTATGTACACAGACCCAAAAAGCTTCTCAATTCATGTTTGTCACGAGGTTGAAGCCATTCTTTTATTGCTTGTAACTTCTTTTCGTCGGTATGGATGCCTTCTCGGGAAACGACGTGACCCAGGAACTCAACTTTTTCTTGGAACAGAAAACATTTCTTTGAGTTCAATTTAAGATTTGCGTTCCTGATTCTTGAGAATACTTCTCGTAAATTATCTAGATGATCTTGAAATGATTTCCCCATTACTATGACATCATCCAAATAGACTAGGCAGGTTTTCCAAGTAAGGCCTCGTAGAACGACTTCCATTAGTCTTTCAAATGTAGCTGGGGCATTGCACAGGCCAAATGGCATCACATTAAACTGATAAAGTCCACTTCCAGCAGAGAATGCAGTCTTCTCTTTATCTCTTTCAAAGATTCCTACTTGCCAATACCCACTTTTCAGGTCAAGAGTAGAAAACCAATATGATCCTGCCAACGTTGTTAATGTGTCGTCTATTCTTGGCAGTGGGTAACTATCTTTCTTGGTCACATCGTTAAGTTTCCTGTAGTCGACACAAAATCTAGTACTTCCATCCTTTTTAGTGACCAACACCACAGGAGATGACCAAGGACTTGATGACGCTTCAATAACACCGTCGCTGAGCATTTTATTAATGAGATTGTGAACTTCTTCTTGCTTGGCCATTGGTAGTCTTCTTGGGGGCTGTCTTATCGGTTGGGCATCGCCAGTGTTGATAGCATGTTGAATAAGGTTTGTGCGTCCCGAACTACTCCTAGTTTCGAAGATATTACTTTGTTCTTCTATAAACTCTCTCGCTTTACTAAATTCTTCTGGAGTGAGATGTTGCCAAGTTGTCTCAAATTGCTGAAGTACCTCCATTGGTAACTTGCTTGTATCCTCGGAAGTTGGCTCTTTACATCTTGTTACTTTCTGTACTGGTTCAAATAATGCTACCACCTCCCCCTTATTAATTTTGACACTATTTGGGAAAATATTGGCGACTCTAATCGGGATGTCTTTATCGGTTTTAACTAGTGATTTTGCAACGAGGTAGGTGTTGGGTGTGTTTTGTTGGCTTATGAGTCCGACGCAGCTTGATGTTTTACTTTCTAGCCTCCCAAAAATTATGGTCTCACTGTTACCGACTAGTCTTGTTGTGCATACTGCCACCACCTTTATTGGTTCTTTATTGATGTGACTATTTGACAAAATGAACTCTTCGTTCCCAAATCTTAGGGTATTAAGTTTATTATCAAACGCAAATCCATGTTTACTTATCAGGTCCATTCCCAAAATAAATTCGTCTTCTATGTCTGCAACTAATACCGAGTGGCGAATCTTTAACCTCCCCAGCTGTAGGTCTATGTCTGTCTGCCCCAACACGTCGGCGGATTCTCCAGTCACAGTCTTAAGTGTTATTTTCTTTTCTGTTGGTCGAATTTTATATCTCGTTGCAATTTTGAACTTAAGCAATGATATGGCAGCACCAGTGTCTACTGTTATATTAACTTTTCTTCCATTAATAAGTCCGTCGATGTTAAGACTGTCAGCAGTATGTTTTAAGCTCTTGATAGAGTAAATTTTGGGGGCTAAATTCCCATTAGCCAACACCCGCCCCTCTGCGTTGACTAGTTTTAGTTTTCCTGATCTCTTCTTCGGTACTCTGTCCCGCTAGATGGCGAGCGAGACCTTATTTGGACGCGCCAAACACTTTACATTTGGAGGGGATCGTCTGCTTTCTTTCAAAGAATCAATCTTCTCTATTAGTGACTGAAACAGTTGGTTTAGCGTTTTTAAGTTGACCTCCTCTCCAGTGCTCATTTCTTCTCCCTCCTGAATTGAAACAGCTCTTACTTTTGGCCTGGACATATTATTTGATGATTCAATTTCAAGGGCTCGAATCAACACTTCACTTCTGTTATGGAAGCGTTCTCGACGAAGTAACTTTGCTAAGTCCGTGTCTCGCAAGCCGTTAATAAAGCGATCTACCGTAAAGGGATCTCTGTAATTTTCTGGCATTTCTGGGTAAGCCAAGTACATCAGCCTCCTGATATCCGCTTCATACTCTTGTAATGACTCCCCTGCTCTTTGTTGGCGAATATTTAATTCTGACCAATGCAAATTTCGTAAATGTTCATCTCCATATCTTCTTTCTAACGCTGCCACTAAAGCGTTATATTTCTGTTTTTGTTCAACTGGAATGGACCGTAAAAGTCCCAGAGCAGGTTCTCGTAGAGCTACTAACAATGCTCTAGCTTTTTCCTCATCATCCCAACCATTTGCAGCAGCGGCAGCTTCAAACTGTTGTTTGTAAGTAGACCAGGAAGACGTACCATCGAAATTTGGAGGCTTAATGTTTTGGTTGGAATTCACAATACATCCCTGAGCTTTCATTTTGTTCTGTTCTTTTTGGAGCTGTATAAGCTGTTTTGACACGTCCTGGAATTTTTCTTCTATGGTTTGAAAAACTTCTTCCCTAACATTCTGCACCTTTTCTTCAACATTATGTACCTTTTCTTCTACATTTTGCAATTTATTTTGTACCTTTTGTTCCACACTATGCATTCTTTGAGTTATTTCTTCCTTAAGATCTTCGGTTGCAGTCTTAAACTCTTCTCTCAGCTGTTCGGAGTTGCTCTTTATTTGGTCAAAGTTTTCCTGCATGTCGTTCTGGTTTTGTTCGATGGTCTGTCTCATATCATTCTGATTTTGTTCAATAGTCTGTTTCATGTCGTCCATGGTGTGTTTCATGTCGTTCTGGTTTTGAGCCATTTGAGCTGCTAGAGCCTGCATCATTTTAGTTAAATCTTCCATCTTGGCCGATCTTTGTCTAGTAAGCATCAACTTCGTGATAAATCACTTAAAACGTGTATTTTAGGGCTACAAAGCGAATGTCGAAGTCGGTTTTTTAATATCTCTTCCAATTCTTAAATAGAACCTAATGGAATGTTCTGGAATATACTGGTAAATGCTACTCTTTCTGCTACTAGGCAAATGTAGAAGTCACTTTTTGATTATCTCTTTTGGTTCTCGAATAGACCGTCGTAGAATATTATGGAATATTCTAGAAATAATTTCTAATTCTTACTTTTGAAATAACTACACTAATGTCGAAATCGGTATTTGTATATCTCTTCTAGTTTTTGAATAGAACGTCGTAGAATGTTATGGAATATTCTAGAAATTCTTTCTGATTCTTACTTTTGAAATAACTAAACTAATATCGAAGTCGGTATTTGTATATCTCTTCTAGTTTTTGAATAGAACGTCGTAGAATGTTATAGAATCTTCTAGAAATTCTTTTTAGTTCTTACTTTTGAAATTACTAAGCTAATGTCGAAGTCACTTTTTGGATATTTCTTCTGGTTTTTGAATAGAGCGTCGTAGAAAGTGATAGAATATTCTAGAAAATCTCTCTAATTATCAATTTTTGGACTGTAAAGTTAATGTCGAAGTCGGTTCTTAAATATCTCTTTTGGTTTTTGAATAAAACAATATCGAACTTCTTCGAATATTCTGGAAAAATCACTTACTGTTTTTCTGTCCAATTGTCCTATCCGGTGGTACTATGTAAGGGTAGTCTTTGCACTATTCAGTTCCGAATATTCTGGCAAAATCACTTACTGTTCTTCTTTTTAATTGTCCTAGCCGGTGGTACTGTGTAAGGATAGTCTTTGCACTATTTATTTCTTTTAATCTCACTTCTGACACCAATTGTTACGGGTTCACAACGACAAATTAAAAACTCGCAATTGTTGAAAACGATACGTCAATTTATTTCGACATATGTACAAAAACACGCACTTAAACTTACTAATAACTTGCGAATAATTCACTACTTTAATCCGCCTATTAACTTCGCGATCACTACCATTGGTTATCTCTGACTGACTGCCTGGTGCGCGACCCCGGCCCTATATATAGGATCGTCCATCTCTCTCGAACTTTCCGGCAGCCTTCGACGTCCGGAAAGTTCTCGTATTATTACGACCGCAAGTCACAGATAACGCAACTAAAACCTAGACTAAGAATACAACCTTAGGATAAATCAACCTAATACTAAACTAAACCTAAATAAATTCCAATTATAAAATTTAAATAACTTAAATTTGTAACAATACGAACATACGAGGAGTGTAAAAGGGGTAAATGCAGAACTTTGATATCTAAATAGATACAAAAATGCGGTTTTCAGATTTATGTTTTGTTCTGGTGACAATACTATGTTATGAAAAAAAGGGAGTATCGCTTGATAAACTAAGGATTGAGAAATTGGATTGTACAATATTGACAGGAAAGAAACCTTGTAATCATGAGGCACTGCTAGAAATGAAAATGCTGTGAAGCCATAATTATAGATCCTGCATCTTCTTTATTTTCATTAAGAGAAATTTTACAAATAAAATAAGTATTATTTTTTTTAGTTAA
This sequence comes from Aspidapion aeneum, assembly GCA_963576565.1. Classification (NCBI taxonomy): domain Eukaryota; kingdom Metazoa; phylum Arthropoda; class Insecta; order Coleoptera; family Brentidae; genus Aspidapion; species Aspidapion aeneum. Next base: position 23,825,748 of record OY755043.1, read on the forward strand.
TCGATTTTTTTGGAAAATTGTACTAAAAAGTAAAAAATAATTTAGAAGATTTGTGTTGACTAAAGTATATGGCACATTATATATTTTTAAGTTCGATACAAAGTCGTGCTGCTTAATTAAAGAAATTGATACCCATCAATTCTAAGTTTGATATAAAATCGTGGCGTGTTTACTTCTGAATTTGATCGTTAAGAATCGCGCCACGATTTTATATCATACATAAAAATATTTAATGTACCAGTAACGCTATTGGTAAACCAGGGGAGGGGGCGAGGGGCCCAGGCCCCCCAAAGCCTTTTTTCCACATATTAAACACAAAAAATAGCTTAAAATTCGACATCATGAGGCTTCGGCCCCCCCCAAGAGGCCTCGCCCCCCCAAGGCATATTCCTGGGTGCGCCATTAATATAGATAAAATCTTTTGTACAGGTGACAGGTGACCACTTGAACTTGTTTGTTACGTATATGCCAATTCACGATAAATATCAGAGGAATAATCTCGAGAACTGTCCAGTGGCGTGTCGCATAAGGGGCGAACGCCCCCCCGCCCCTCTGCGCTTGGCGCCCCTGTCGTCCTTTGAGACAAAATTAGAATTAATAGTGTTATTATTTCAAAAAAAGGGTTGTAATGACTCCCATAACTATATTTGCGCCCCTTAAGGTCTTCGCCTCCCCCCGCCCTTTTATCCACGACACGCTACTGGAACTGTCCTCGATGGTAAAGTTAAATTGTGTAAATTTTGTCGAGGGTATTTCTTGCAAATGGACACATTTTAGAAAATAATTATCAAACAGCTTCGATCGGCTATTAAGCCGGGATCAAACGACTCGTGTACTTGGCGAATAATACTTGCGTATACTTGCTATGTCGTGTGAGTGGGTTACTTGTACAATTATTTGTCACTCGTTGGTTTTCCATTTGTGGTCGGTAAAAATGGGCCGAGTCAAAGGGCTCACGATTATTCGTACACTTGCCAATAAAATACTTGTCTGTACTTGTAAATTGTACACGTGGTGTGAGCGCCCTGCTTGCTATCGCAATTCGCAAAGCTCGTATACTTGCCAAGTACGCAAATAATTGTGTATTTGCCAAGTACACGATTCGTTTAATCCCGGCTTTCGAGAGCGTGTGAAAAGAGATCGGCTCCCCAGTGGATAGTTATAATTATTAGAGAATTATTGAAATAAAGCCAGGCTATAATAATAGTGCCAGGCACAATTTTGACACCTTCACATTGTAATATCAGCTGTGATCTTTCAACACACGGCTTTGTTTACTATATGAACCGGAATAAATAGTGCCTTCTTTTATTAATTAAAGATAAATGACGACAGTTTTAAATTCAACTTTGGTATGTAATTTTGAAGGATTAACTGTCAGTTTTTAATGTGAATGTGTCAAAATAGTGAATGGCACAAATATAGCCTGGCTGTATTTCAATAATTCTCTAATTTGATGTCGAAGCGCCAATTATTTAGAACTTCCCATCGATTTAGGATAGTGCTACCAATGAAATTGAAGGATGGGTTCGGTTTGGAACCGAAACCGCCCTTCTTTTTCTATGAGTGTTACAGCAAAAATTTTGACGCTTACCCTTATATGCACCGTAAGCACTTAAGCGTGCTTATGGGTTTAATCGCGATCAAGTCCTTGTTGCTCATACCTAAAGTCCCTGTTTCCACCAATGCATGCCCACCCCGATTCAAAAAACGCATCAGGTGACATTTAAAACTGGTGCAAATCCATGGCCCATCACGTGATGCGTTTTTTGAATCGGGGTGGGCATTCATTGGTGGAAACAGGGTATCACAAACAAAACAATTATGAGAGAGAATGGATAAGCTAAGCGTTGTTACGGTGCATTTGACGGTTAGACATGCGAGTCTACTTTTAGGAACTGTCAGAAAAGCAAGAATCAGGAGCGTGCGGTCCATGTAAGCAAGGGAAGCTATGCTTCCCCTAACAAATCACAACAAACAAAAATGAAGAACATAAACTTAGAGCCACAACCGGAAATAAGGAAAGCGGAAATAAAGAGAGCATTAAAGAAAATTAAAAATAACAAATCACCTGGAAAAGACGAAGTAACGGCAGAAATGCTCAAGTACGGTGGGAAAGCTGTAGTTAATCCCCTCAATATTCTCCTGAATAAAATACTAAAAGAAAAAATAAGCCCAAACAACTGGAAAGAATCCATAAATGTTAGATATTGTACACAAAAAAGGCGATAGAGCAGACCTAAAAACTATCGACCTATAGCACTACTCAATGCAATTTATAAGCTTTTCACGAAAATATTAACAGATGGACTAACAATAAAATTTGACTGATATCAATCAAAAGAACAAGCAGGCTTCAGAAAAGGTTTCAGTACAGTTGACCACCTATTAGCCTTGAAAATCCTAATAGAACGAGCCAACGAATACAACATTTGACTATATATTGCGTTTATAGACTTCGAAAAAGCTTTCTTTCGACAATATATATAAATAGCCAAGCAACAACATCAATCAAAATCCACGAAGGAACCAAGCCAATCGGCATAATAACAGGTGTCAGTCGGGGTGACAAAATATCCCCTTAACTATTTAACCAGGCCCTAGAAGATGTTTTTAAAAACTTAGATTGGAAAGAAATAGGCATCAATGTAAGCGGCCAATACTTGAACCACCTAAGATATGCTGATGATATTGCCGAAGAACTGGATACAGCAGCTAAAAATATAGGCTTGAGTATAAACTACACTAAAACTAAAATCATAACAAACACAGATGAAGATATCACGATCAGAATAAACCAAAAGAAAATAGAATAAGTAGAGGAATATATATATACCTGGAAATAAGGTTTCAGGAGCATTTGCCGCTGTTACTCAAAATTAATTAATAGTTTTTTATTACTAAACAGCAGCAATCAAAGTAAGATTTCCGCTTTTAAAAGACGAAGAAATAGTCATTATTATTTCTTTCGTTATTTTAGCTTTAATCAGGAAAAATTAAATCGAGAAAAATTCAATATTTTAATAATTCTTTCTTACACAATAACCTTGCTCTTTTTTTAAACTCGCACTTAAATGCCGCTCAAGTGTTCGATCTCCTGGCGGCGGCTCACGAAGTCAAGTTGCTAAAAGTCACCATACACTATCCAGGAAATCAAATGGGGGACAACATTTTTGGGGGTAGGGATGTACGACAGCCCCCCCCCCTCTACTGGTTTCAGTCTGCAGAAAAAAATGTTTGTCACGTTTTACTACTCCTTTTAAAATTTTATACTTGCCCCTTAAATAAAGGGGCCATTCCTCTTGAAAACAAAAACAATAAGTTGAAATGCGGTGTTATGGTAATTGCAATTATTTAAGGTTTTAAAATAATTGAAAAATTATTTTACAATTATAATGAAATCACAAAAATGCATTTGAATTACTAAAGTTAATATTTGTAAAAAGCTATTTTGCTTTTATTATTTAAAGCAATCCACGTTTCGTACTGAATTTAAGGGGTAAGTTCGGAATGTATTACGAAGGAAGAGGGCTCCTAAATTAAGCATTTTCACATTTTGTAAATTATGAAAAAGTGAAAGAAATAAATAAAAAAGTAATTGTCAACTACTTTTTTTATTTTGCAAGTAGGAAATTTATAATTAAGTTATTTTTTTGTTGTAATTAATTACACAGTTTTCTAACTACTTTCCTCTAAAGTAATTTGTAATGTAATAGTTACTTTTCAAAGTATTGGTTTCTAACTCTGGTTAAGAATAAATTCGTTACACATAAGACCAAGAAATTTGTTATAGTTGAATTTGTGGAATATTTTGTTTGCGCGTGTAGTAACCTCCTTTAACATTTTTGCCATGGTCTATCTGTACACTTAATTACGGATTCACAGTATTGATGGCGCTTCAGCAATTAAAATCAAGGGTTTCAAGGATTTTATGCATCGCCATCTTTGGCCTACTCAGCCGGTAAGAGTAACGTCATTAGATCGCGAAAAAAAAACCATTTTCTTGAATTGCTAACTTGACAACAGCGCTAAACTATTTATCTCTCTTAGTCCCAACAAACATTTAAAGTTGTAACGACGAAACCCCAACTAGAAAGAATTTATTAAAAGTAACCGCAACGTACTCCCGCTACGTCTCAGTATACCATACAGCGACGTTATAATTCCCTAAGTGGGGAACCAATTTCTGGTTATAACTACTTGGCCAAGTGTTTAAAGTCACTGTAGTAACAACTACACTACTACGTCGTAGCCAGGTATCTACCACGTCGTAGAGGCTGTTTTTTTTTCGTAATGGCATAAAAGTTGCGATGTAGTTGCAAATAATATAATCGTTTCTTTTTGGTAGAATTGTTACACAATATGGTGGACACAACAGTAAACAGACTCGCTTAGTTTTTTTGTTTGGTTATGGTTATAATATGTACTATGTTATCCAAAAGTGTGAGAATTTACGAGCAGAGGATCAAAATTCGAGTGCGACGCAAAGTTTTTTGTATAACATGCATTATATATATTGCAAAAAACCGGTGCGCCCGTAAAATTGAGCCGTTTTCTGGTAGCTGATGGAATTTTTGTGTTGTGATTTTGGAGGTTATGTTTTCACAATCGACAGTTAACTCCAACAAATGGTGCTTAAGAAGAGCATTTTTGGTAAGCTTCAACTAATTTGTTTATAAAATAGTATAGCTCTTTAATATGAGCTCATAAAACGACAACAAAAATATTAAATTTTCTTTCTTACATAAAAACATGGCGTCCGAAACTATATTCCCTGATAGTCGAAAGGGTTACTTGAAAGTGAGCCTAAGTTACGGCAACGTGTCACTTACGACTTTTAAGTCGGCTTTCCTTTATAGTTCTATATAACACACTCGAATTTCTACTCCTTCGTTGCAGAAACGTATTATTAACTAGCTTTTGCCACTAGAAAACGTCTACAGAGTGATAGGAACTACGCGATAAGTATAACTACTACCCTCAAGTTATTGGGGTGTCGCCACTTGTCATTTGCCGTTTCTGTCAACAACAGCACCACTGCTTATAGGTTTTGTACTAGCGTGAATTTGTGGTAGGTTTTAAAACAAAAACAAGATAAATTAAATTCCATTAGAACAATAAATGAAGTGCCAATAAAAAGTGTTTTTTAAAAATGTATGTTGCAGTCGAGAGCATGATCCCTATTCTCGAATTTCTAGGAAGTGTTGGTCAAGGAACTAAAAGAACGCAGTCACATCAATGAAATCAACTTATTGTTACTTTTTTTATTTATACATTGCTCTCACAATTCGTATGTAGTATTTTTTATTGTTTTTAGATATTTTGGCATTCTCAATATTCAGTAATTTTTATTATTATAAGCCCTATAAGTAAAAAAACAATCTCTGAGACTTGTTAGATCGCTTAGAAATCCGCATGTAACCACGATATATCTAACTTGTTTTTTATTAGCCGCAAACAGCGCAAAAGTTCCTAGATGAAGTCTAGCATGTCCCAGAGGTTATTTTAGGGGCCGTGCATAAATTAGATATTATGGACCTATTGCAATAAAGCCTGGCACAAATTGTGCCGGGCACTATATTGACGTTTCGCATTAAAAACTGACAGTTGATCTTTCAAAATTAACATACCAAAGTCGAATTTAGAAATCCAGTCGTTTATTTTTCATTAATAGTGGCGTCACTATTAATTCCGGCTCTTATAATACAAAATGGCCTAATTTTGAAAGAAGACAGCTGTTCTTATAATGCGAAACTGTCAATATAGTGCCCGGCGCAATTAGTGCCTGGCACTACTGCAATAAGTCCCTAATAAGGGGGTAGATGATAGCTGAAACGTTATATATAGTGGCGAAGGTGATGTTGCGACAGCGTTACGTAAATTTTTTTACCGATTTGTTTTACGGTTTCTTTTTAATGTTCCTCATTTTGTTACTATTTTGTTCCTATTTGTTTGTGTTTTACTTTATCATTATAGCAATAAACTAAGAATAAAATATTTTGTTTTGGAAGAGGGATATATAAAGTTAAAGTCCAGCTCAACACATAAAATGAAGTATTACACGACACGTCAGCACAAGAGGGTGGCGGCACAAGAGGGTGGTGCCACAGCACAAGCCACGAACGACCGTAAAGATAATACAAGAATAGAATACCAACAACAAGTAGCGTAAAAGATTAAGGATGGAGATTAAGCATGGACCAGGGAATTCTTAAAATCCGTGTGCGGTACTCGATACTTTGGATCAACATTTTGCAAATGGTCAAGCAATGAGCTCGAAAAAATGGACTGCTCAAGGTAGTTAAAAAAATATTTGCAAAACTATTCCTAATATTCCCATATTATAAAAGGAGCCACAAAAAGTAGGGTTAAGAATGTGTGCGACCAAGATGCGACTTCAAAAAGTCTACGTTTTCAAAGTAGAAACAGGAAGGAGAGATTACTTTAAAAGATCGACATTAAAAAAAAGTCAAAGTAGCTGCGGCTTTAAAGTTGATCCAAAAAGTTATTTTGTCTACATTGTTACATCAGATGTTACTATGATGACACAAACTTTTGTGGTAAAAATTAAAGTTATAATGTAGTTGTCGATACACTTGTTTGGGACTCCAATGAAGCTTAACTTTCTAGTGGTAATTAAGTAGGATATAAAAGTCAGGGCGACTACGAAATAACGACTAAAAAGAAAGTAAAACTTTAGCAACGCCCTATTGTGGTAGAGAAGACTATGAGAATCGACTATCAAGAAACAATCCTAAGAAGTAGTTTAGAGGGTCGTTTTTACGAAACATCTACTATTTCCTAATACTAAATAGTAGTTAGAACTAAAAAGTAACAAATTTTGGTTGGGATCACCACATTTCTACTATAAGAAAGTAGCAAAGCCTTTAGAACATGTAGCCGCTACTATAAATGTTAGTTGGGGAGCCATCTATTTAAATAGCGATCTTACTTCAGTTCACATATTTTTCAATGTTCAGACGATCGTTGACGAACCCTGTATAATACATAGGCAGTTTCTATTTATTAAAAAGCATTTTTCGATGCATATCATGTTTTTGATTTTGACCAAATTGTTTTTCTCGTAAGGGACGCAAATAAATAAATTTAATATTTTTTTTACGAAAACCGTACATTCAATGAAAAAAGTCAAGATGCGACAAATGCTTCGCCAAGAATGAAACATGCAGTACTATTTTTTTCTTGAAAATTGATGTATTTTAAACATAGTCAGATAGTATAGTATTTCAATATTTTACCTAAAAAGTATTTTATTTACTGCGTAGTCGGCAACATACTGTAATTTTGTAGACAGGGTGTTAAATTAGAAGATCTATGTAATACCAAGTTATATCATCCTTAGAGTTATCATTAGTTACTAAAAACATATGTCGGTTTAGAACGTTTTTCTATGTTGTCCGGCGCCTATTCTCCTCCTCCTTCGATCCTGACAATCATCTTCTGTCAGGTTTTTTTGACCCATTGGTCTTTGGATTGACCGTTGCCATTCGAGTTTAGGACGCCCTCTTTTTCTGTGCCCTATTGGCTGCCCTTCTAGGACCTGCTTTGGTAATATTTCGTCGTTCATCCGTTGTACATGGCCGTACCATATCAATTGTCTTTTGGTGATCTCATCCATTATGCTTCCCTCGATTCCCATTCTTTCTTTTAAGATCTCATTCCTTATATGATCTGTTCTAGATATCCTCATTGCATCCATTGCACACTTTTCATTTTTATTTTGTATTTTTCTGTTACGCCAAAAGTCTCTATTCCATACAACTGCGTGCTTTTCACCGTTGTTTCGTATATGTTAAATTTTACTTTCTTTTTTAACTCTCTGCTCTATAAAATACTGTTAAGACATCCAATAACCTTTTTGCTTTAACTATTCTTTTTTCCAGTTCTTGACAGTGTGTTCCTGTCATCCAATGTGACACCCAAGTATACTTACTCATTGCATGGAGATATTGTTAGTCCATTGTCTAGTTCTAACCCACTTGATTCGTTTCCAATACATAAGTACTGTGTCTTGTCCACGTTCATTGTTAACCCCCCTCCCCTTTTGGTATTCTTCTGTTAACTTTCTCATCATATACTCCAAGTCTTCTTCATCATTAGCTATAATTACTTGGTCGTCAGCAAAATGTATTATGGTGTATATGGTAATTCGGTCGTTAAGTTGTATTCCCATGCCGTGTACTTTACGTTTCCAGATTTTTAGAGCTACTGCGATATATATTTTAAAAAGAGTTGGAAAGATTCACCATCCATTCCCAGGAATTCTTTTGAAAGTCGATTTCCAATTTTAATTTTATATTTTGACCCTTTTATCGCTTTTATATGTATGTATGATTGATATTAGTTTGCTCTAACACTGTCCATAATTTTTCTTCTGGAACGGTATCATATGCTTTTTGTACGTCCACAAAGGTATAAGTCTCTATATTTCTGACACTCCTTTTCTCAATTATTTGTAAGACAAAAAACATTATCACTACAAGATCATAACCCATATAAATTTTGTTAAAAATGAAAACTTTAAAAGTTTGATAAAACATTTAAATTTAGTTATCTACGATTAAGGTGTAATTGCAAAGTAAAAAATATGTCATATCAAATTAGATATCCTTAGCAATTTCTGACATTTTCTATCTTTCTGGTTTTATTTTGAATTAGGGTTTAAAACTAGTCATTTTTAAAATATTAGTTCCATGGGCGCACCCAGGGGGGGTTAATACATATACGTAGCAAAAGTGGTCCGTATGTTAATTTTGAAACATTAACTGCCAGTTTTCAATGTAACTATTATAGCCTGGTAACTATTATAGCCTGGCTTTATTCCAATAATTCTCTAAAAAATAATTGTATCCATGACGGATCTGATACCTTCCTGCTAGTCTATTAGCACACTTCAAGTGAAGCATATTAATCTTGAAAACGGTTTTCTGTAAATATCCTAGAAACTAAAGCTCCTACGAAGTTTACTATGCAAATTATTAAGCAAAATGTAATCTACTATACCTATTCTGAAAATCGAACATTGATGCGATGCTCCGTTAAAAAGTTAGCATTTTAAAAAAAATTTAGTTGTCAAAAAATCTAATCAGCTCGTTAGAGTGTCGAACATGTTTACCTGAATTTTATAAAAGCGGTTTAGAAGCTATCGTGTTACGGACAAAAATACATAATAGACAGGCAGACATCACGACGATATTGCTAAGATAGGTCAAAGTATAACCAAATAACACATTTTCGGCGTTATCTCAAAAAAAAAATTGCTGCACGGGCTAGGAGGGTGAACATTAATGAGCGGAAATTAAGCAAGGCTTCAGTAAAAATATTTCTTATCTTAAATAGTTCAAAATTTTAAAACAAAAAAAAAGTTACTTTGTTACACCATCCAAGGCAACACAAAAATGAGGCCACGACCCTGAAAGAATCAGCTGTTCTCCGGGGGCTGATTTTTAAATTGGGTCTTATGGGAGGTCATACGTTTTTTTATGATATTTTCAAAATGGCACTACAGATTTCGGCAAAATTTCCGTGAAATAATCTCAGACACCATCCCCATATTCCACCAAACTTTTGTAAGGATGCAAGATGATTAAAAGGTTAAAATCTTCAAAATTTAGCATTTCTTACTTTGAATTCAAATTACCCGCCATGTACCACATGCCAACTGTTATATTTGACATGTATTTGACTTTGTCATCTGTGTTTGTCACATTCGCTTCTGTTTTAAATTTAATTTTAGTGTGAACTAATGAAGCGGCTCTGAAAAATTAAGGACTACTATACATTTAAAAAAAATTGTTCTTCAAGAATATAGTCAAAACAATCTTAAAACCGGCTGTATTTTTTAAAAAATCAAATATTCATGAACCGTCATTCCAACCAGGGATATCAAAACGTGTTGGCCTTGTTCCAACTTCAATATTTTAAAGACAATCAGCTGTGACGTAACGCAACCATCAAAAAAAATCAGCCCCGGATGTGACGTCAACAAAGTGGAGGATCGTGGCCCGTCCGTTTTGATTGCCCTGCACCATCAACAGAATATCTCAATGACGTCCATACCTCGCTAATGGAACTCAATGCCTATAAGTAAGCACTTTAAAAAATATTAATAATATTTTTATAAATTACTAAAAATCAAAAATATATAAGGTACTAATATAACTAATAACTTAAGAAAGTTTCTGTCAAAATTTCACATAAGGAACGACATATCGCACCGAACCGAACCGAACCGAACCGAACCGAACCGAACCGAACCGAACCGAACCGAACCGAACCGAACCGAACCGAACCGAATGGCACATTCAAAAAATTTAAGTTTTCAGGAATTCAAGATTTTGTAAATTATGCATAGTAATTTAATTTTTTTTATAAATAAGCTTTTTACCTGGTTCATATTTATATATATATCTATATATATATATATATATATATATATATATATATATATATATATATATATATATATTGAGTACTGGTCAAAAAATATATTTTTTTTTTTGCATAAATTATTAACAAAAAAAAATAATAAAATACATGTGCCACTAATGATTTTTGTATTTTTAAAGAAAATACTTTAGGAAAAAGGAACAAACTTTAATGTATGTACTGGTTTTTATTATCAAAAATATTTTTATTAAGTACACTACGAATTTTTTATAATGTAAAAGTGAAAAGAATGACTCAACAATTTCTTTAAACCTATGTAAGATATTAAAAAAAGAAAGTTAAAATTTTTTCTAAAAGCAACTACTTAGTAGTAACTACAGTATTTGGACGTCAACTTAGAGGTAACATTTTTAGCAAACATAAAAACTAGTTTAGTGGTAATAATAAATATTTAACCTATAGCTATCACAAACTCAAAAGAACAAATTTTAACTAAGCTATTATTGCTTTAGAAACTTAATAAAATTTACTAAATTTATGCTAAAATTTAGATATTTTTTTAAACAATACTGGCACAAAAAAAGATTCTACTACTTCTTAAACCACAAATTTATAAAAAATGCTAACAATATTGGCACAACTGGAAATGTTTTACCAACAGTCTCTTTTTTTCATATCTTTTTACATACAATAACGACACATTTAAAGATGTGCCATTAGTGTCATAACAAACATATCAAAATAATATAAATTTAGCGGACTAAATAAAATATGCCACTATTGCACGGACCCACATGTACACTGATCGGCGGCTGTCGACATACTAATTCCACAGATAATTCTTTTGTGCCGGTGTTGGCCGTAGCAAGAGGCAAAAACGCGGTAAAATCAATAGTGACATTTGTGCCATCTGTCGGATTGTTAGCGAGTTTTCTAAGTGCCAATATTTTTAAAAGATACAGCTTTAAAAAATAAGTATTTTATGCAGATTAACTCAAAACTGCAAAATTTTGAGTTGTGCCACTATTGCATCCGGTGAGCGATATGAGACTTCTGAAATAGTCGAAAAAACAATATGGAAAAAATTATACAATTTTTGCATTGCAAAGTTTTGTTTCCATCACCTACAATAACCCCTGATCAATGACGTCATACTTACAATAACCCCTGATCAATGACGTCATACTTTTCCAACACTTATGGAACTCATTAATAACCGTGATTTTTATTTATTTGTTTCGAAATTTTAAAAAATCTTGAATAACTACATTTTTAAAATTTAAAAAAAAAAATTTAATTTTTTTATTTTATAAAAGGATTTGAAGTTAAAACAATGTTTTTAATTTTTGAAAGTTTTTTAGAATTTTGAAAAGATTTAAAACTTACTAAAATTTTGAACTTTTTTTAACATTTTGAAAATTTTTATAAGAATTTTGTTGTTTTGTGCGCTTTTTCCCGTGTGTGCATTTTTCCGTGAGCACACCTATTTCTGGGATTCCTATAGAAATTTTTTTACTAAAAAATGTCATGACCTACAAAGACTACTTTAAACATGGAAATACCTGCAATACATTCTTAGTTTCTTTATGTTCGGTAAATATTTTTCATAATTTTGACCAATTTTGCCATGAAAATTCCTCCTCATCTTAAGTACACAAAACTTTCTCTCACAAAATGATACTATTTTCGAGAACAATAGCAATTTAAACATGAAAATACTGGAAAAAAATTACCTTAAATATATTATTTGATTAATTATTTTTTTAGTTTTTAGAGGCAACTAAACCATTTAAAACATAAAAATACTGAAAAAAATTACCTTCAGCATATTCCTTGGTTCTTTTTTTTTTCATTAATTTTCCCAGCTTTTCCATGAAAATTTCCTAAATATGTGGGCAACCTCTCCTTTATTTGTCCTCGCCGTCCTCCGCGGCACGGGTATGTCCTGTGAGGCCACAAGTAATTTAATTATTTTATAACTTAGGGCGCTCGTGACCTTCCCCAACGAGAGTTGGCCTACCTTTTCGCCAGGATATTTCACGTGTGTGAACACAGTGTTCAGTAGTGTCTTGTTACTGTACCAATCACTATCTGTTAAATTGGCCTGTGGGGACACACCCGTGCTTTGCTGTAAGTAACATCTACAATATATGCTTAATGCTTTTATTTATTTTCCTGGAATAAAACCGCATGATTGCGGCTTAACTTCGGTCAATTAATAATGCGATTGCGGCTGGTTAGGTTTAGGTTTGGCTAGGTTAGGTTAGGTTGAGTTAGGTTGGCCTATGGTCTTTTTTTATAAAATGATAGATATTGCGGGAGTTAATAGCCATGTTGTTTACAAGTCAAACAGTAAAAATCCAAATATTCTTACAAAATCACGGAGTTTCTAAAAGAAGTGGCACTGACTTTAGTGCAAGAACAACTAAAAGGCAGAGCGGTAAACAAACATTTATCAAAAAACGTCAGAAAAGTAGCTTGACTGGTTTGGAAATGCAAAATCCTGATACTGCTCCTGGTGCACAAAGAAAAACTTTTGTAAAAAATGTAAAAAATGGCTTTGTTTGGAGCATGCAAAACCACTTTGTGAAGATTGCATCGATGAAGAAGCGGTACAGTAAATTGTTTGAAAGGTTCTTTTTGTATATGCAAAAAAAAAGTTGTTTTTTTGAATTGAGGAAAACCGTAGGTTAAGTTTATTTTTTAAGTTGTATTTTATTTCTAATTATTAAACGCATATACCACTAACTTATTATTAGTTTTATTTATGTATAAAAACATCCTCTTAAAAAAATTTTACAATAATATTTTTGTCCTCTGAGGACACACCCGTGCTTTGATGTTACACGGCTTGACCCGTGCGGCGGAGGGTTAAATCAAGACAAACTTCGAAGCTTCTTTCGCTTCAAGGTGGAGATGTGTAAGTCTAGGTATAGGTCTATTTTGATCTGTACCTCACAGACGAACACCGCTGTACCTGTTCCAGTACTTCCAGGTCTAAGTCACAGAAGAGTCACCTTCTGTGTCTAAGTTTCCTTCAGTGTTCTCAACTGCAGGGAATATTTCATATATTCAGACGAGTTTAAAAAAAGTCATAAATAGGTTTGTGTCTGTGTGTGTGTCTAATGATCTGATTTGGTCCCAAATACGTCATATTGCTGACGTCTTTAAAGCGTCTAAAAATGACGTCATTTTGGGTGTGTCTTTTGAACGTCATTTAAAGGTCATTTACACGTCAGATTAGAGACGTCAATGGTCATTGAAAATGACCTGTTTTTGGCGTTTAAAAAACGTGACCTTGCTACCTGGGATAAATGAATTCAATAGGATTTTTTAAGAGAATAAGAAACTATACAGCACTTGGCAGCGTTCAGTGGCAGATTGTTATTTTTACACCATTGGTTTACTAAAGTTAAATCAGCTTGAAGTTGCTTGCAGTCAGATATGCTGTCCACTCTACAGTACAGTTTCTTATCATCACAATAGAGCAGACTTTTGACATTAAGATTCTCGGATATTTTATTGATAAAAGAGTTAAAGAAAAGTGGACCCAGAATAGAGCCCTGAGGGACACCAGATGAGGCAATGATTTTTGAAGAACTACGACCAAAGCACTCAACGTGCTGAGAGCGACCTGCAAGGTAAGATTTACACATATTAATAAGGCGCGAAGAGAAACCAATATTAAGGTACCGAATCTAAAGTTTTAAGAAGTGTGCGGAGAAGTGGCACTTTCAAAACTAAAATGAGTGCGAAAAAGTGACACCTTCCGCACGCTCGTAGAAAAAGTGTATGTTTAGGCTCTGCAAAAATAGAATAGAATAGAATAGAATAGAAAAATACTTTATTGTCAAGAATACAAGTTCTGTAGACAAAGTAGGCTATAGACTATTTTGGACTAAAACTACTTAACATGATTGATCATATTTTTATCATTATTTTATCAAAAAGAGTTAAAATTTTTTTAAAGCCTAAAAAAGTTGAAGAAAAATGACTTTATGCCTAAAAGAAACCATTTTTTAAAAAATCTAATACTAACATGAAATCTGTAAAATAACACTAAGAAAACATTGTTTACATTTTTTTTTCTTAAGTAAAACTGAACAAACACAAATAAAGGTGCTTGGCACCCAAAGAAAATACCAAGAATATCAAAAAATAGATAAATAAAAAACAAGGAGTATTAAGGCTATATGAACTACTTCGGACTAAGACTAAGTTACTTGATTCCTATTGTTATTATTATAAGTCCATCAATAAAAAGAATACAAAAAAAAACATAACAAAATAAAAAATAAAAAAGTCCAAAAAAGTTAAAGGACACAACATCATACCTATGTAACAATATTTTTTTTACTATAAAACAATATCATCCGTCAGTTTAGATATCAATCAATATATTTAAAAAAAAAACAGAAAACAAGCTGACCTAATTATTAAAATTTTGTCAAGACATGCTTTGGCTATAAAATTCGTCAAGAGTATATAATGGAGTTTGTAATAAGAATTTTTTCAATTTTTTCCTAAAAATCCTAAAAGAAGCAGCACATCTAATATTTTCAGGAAGAAAATTAAATATTTTCCTTCCCTCATAAATTATTGATCTTTTTGTAAGAGACCTTTTAGGAATTGGTAATGCTACATGGTTTTGTTGTCGAGTAACTTGTGCATTTCCGCCCCCATCATTGCTAACATAATTTTTATATACCAAACTTGCAGTCTCAAGTACAAAAACTGATGTAAGAGTGAGAATTTTTAAGTTTGTAAAATGTCGCCTGCAAGATTCTTTTGGAGATATGTCCGCTATAAAGCGTATGGCTTTTTTTTGTAAAACAAATAAAAGTTTTAGCAGATATTGAGAAGCTGTTCCCCAAAATGCTATGCCATACCTCAAGTGGGATTCGAATAGAGAAAAATAAACTTTTCTGGCTATATCAGCTCCCAACTCTAATCTGACGCTTCTGACAGCAAAACATCCTGATGAAAGTTTTTGACTTAATTTGAAGATGTGCTCATCAAACCGTAATTGGTCATCAATATGGAGGCCTAGAAATCTGGTGACAGATTCACTGTGAAGAGGGTGGTCACCGAGGTTAATGTTCGAGATATTACCCTTAAAGCTGAGGATGTTGGATTTATCAACATTAAAACAGAGGCGGTTTGCATCGCACCACTTCTTTATTTTTTGCAGATCTTGAAATATGCTCAGCTCTAGAACGCTAATGTCCTTGTGGTGCCATAAAACAGATGTATCATCTGCAAAAAGTGTAAATTCACCCAAAATATCCAGCTGAACAAGATCATTAATATATATCAAGAACAACAATGGACCCAATACTGAGCCTTGGGGAACGCCACAGTTTACACCCAACGAAGAAGACGACGACCCTGATGCCGACACATACTGTGTACGATGCGTCAAGTAAGACCTAAACCATGACAACACTGAGCCCCTGAAACCATAGCGCTCAAGCTTTCGCAACAGTATTCCGTGATCCACACAATCAAACGCCTTGGACAGATCACAGAACACTGCCGCAACCGCCTCACCCTTATTGATCTCAGTATAGACTCGGTCAAGAAAGTTAAACATAGCGTCATTAGTTCCTTTGGATGATTGAAATCCAAACTGCTTTGGTGTAATAAGCTTAAACTTTTTGAGGTAGGTCCACATGGGCTTTTTAACTATTTTTTCTATGACTTTTGATAGAGTTGAGAGAAGTGAAATAGGCCTGTAATTTGAGGGGGAATCTATACAGCCGCCCTTATGAAGCGGTACAACAATTGAACTTTTTAAGCAGTCTGGAAATGAGCCTCTCTGAAAAGAGTCGTTTATAGCGTGCTAAAAGAGCATTATTTGGTAGCTTCATTAAAACTTCGACCGAAACTTCATCTTCTCCAGAAGATTTTTTATTTTTAATGTCTTTTAAAGCTTCAAGTAATTCTGATGGCTCAACATTATTAAATTGAAACGAGCTTGAGACGGAAATGTCAGACAGGTATTCCATTGGATCAGTTTCGTTTGTTGAAAGGTGTTCTGTCAACTTACTGGCAATGCTGCAGTAGAATTCATTTAGAAGGTTGCAGTCTACCCCAATCTGATTAAGTTTTTTTGGTACACTGTTCCCTCTAAATTCATTTATAATGCTCCAGCTCTCTTTCTGTACATTTTTAGAATTCTGAAATATATTATAACTTGTTTTTAATTTAATTTCTTTTGTAAGAGTATATAGGAATAAACATTCCCTCGAGAGATGTGATCGTTCCCGGTCTCCCATGATCACACAAATACAATTTAGGGAGCATTCGCGCACGACCGGTGAACGTACGCATGAAATTTCACACCTTCCCGTGAAGAATTGGCCACCGCAGTCGTAGAAGACGTAAGCGAAGGTATCCAATGACGTATTTATTGAACCACACTGTTTCGAAACCTCAGAGAATTCGTCTCCGGTGCAAATCCATGGGCCATCACGTGATGCGTTTTTTGGGGTGGGCATGCATTGGTGGAAATAGGTTATTAAACTGCCAGAATAGTACCCAGCACTATTAGGTACTGCCCACGGTTGATAAATTAGGGACCTATTGCAATAAAGCCAGGCACAAATTGTGCCGGGCATTATATTGACAGTTTCGCATTAAAAACTGACAGTTGATCTTCCAAAATTGACATACCGAATTTAGTAATCCAGTCGTTTATTTTCCAGTAATAGTGGCGTCAGGTCCCTAATATACAATGGCCTAATTTTGAAAGAAGACAGCTGTTCTTATAATGCGAAACTGTCAATATAGATGGCACAATTTGTGCCTGGCTTTATTGCAATAGGTCCTAATAGAACACTCACTTTTCAATGGTGCAAGACTTTTAGTGGCCGTGTTAGTGGCCACTAAAGGTGACCTAAACGCTTGGTGCAAGTGGCTATAAGTCCCTTAGGCATGAGTTGCATGAGAAGAAGAAAGAACGAAACAGTTTACATAAGAGGAAAAGAGAGGGAAAATGCGAATGCGCAGTTGTAAAAATGGGATTTGATTTGTGTTATACCGGCCAGTGAGGGATAAATCAGCTGTGAATCAGCTGTTGTTCGATTTTTGGAAAACATCTATTTTCTAAAAGCATTTCCCCAAATATTGCGTTCTTGTAAAAAACTAAAAGTGTAGATAAGTAAAACAAATCAATAAAAATCATAGAAATTGTAAAAGAAGCAACAAAATCAGTAAGAATGAATACAAATAAAAAGATTGAGGAGGGAAACGAGCATATTAAAAATGCTGAGAAAAGGTAATGCAATATGTACTTTCTTAAGACCCCTAATAAAACATATTAGCTACTGGGGCTAAGGACTGGTTTACACAGCTTTTTAATGCACAATATACAAACTTGATTTATTTATTTATTTATTGGTTAAAGTAATAACAGCTACAGCCAATTATAGAAACATAGGGCAGGATTTGATGATGTGTGAAACTTGATGTTTCTAAAATTATAATAAAGATGATAACAAAAAGTGTTTTTCCTCAAGGTAACCAGGTAAACTGCTTACTCATTTTCTGTTTTTTTTGCTGAGTAACCATGGGCGCACCCAGGGGGGGGCCCCGGGACCCCCCCCCCAAGCCTTAGATTTTTTAATATATTTTCTACATATTTGATGATAAAACACAAAAAATACCTTAAAATTTGACATCAGGAGGCTTTTGGCCCCCCTCAACCCCAAGCAGCGGCATAGTTGCGAAAAGAATGACCTTTTTTTTTTGGTTGCAAGGTTTTTAAGGGCGCCCTTTGTAGCTGTCGGCCTCCCCCACACATTTTTTGTTGATCGCAGGAGAGGCACCCTTTTTAGCTGTCAGGCCCCCCTAAGACACATTCCTGGGTGCCCCACTGGAGTAACACTAACCATGTCATCAGAATTAGAGACCCTGCATGTATGACATATTTTAAAGAAGCGACAAACCCATCAAAGTCACTCAAACTATCATTTTATGGTTATGTTATATTTTTGCCAAATTCAGTGTCGTTTTACTAAAATAATTTATGTTGTCAGCGGTAAGTCACATCAATCATCATGCAACATATAAAAAAACACATTTGTCATTCACCCCCTGTAAATGTTTGTCAAAAATTGTTTTTCTTTATTTTCTGACACTAATGAATTAACATAAACAGAAGGTGCATCTCTCTCTAAACAAGTTCTAGAGTATAGAGGATGGATATTTCCCTCCTTTGATTTTGACCTAAATAAATTTGACTTTAATAAGTTTGTCGCGTCTCTATTTTCTTAAATTAACAAGCCTGATCCTTCTTTGAAATACAAAACTGTCAAAGTCTGACATTTCCAGTATTTTCTTGTCAGTCTATACTTTTTTTTGTTTTCAAAATAGTCAAAATTTTAGATCTGCCAGCCTTCGAAACTGTTGCCATTCAAAGTAGGATCAGGCATGATAATTTAAGGGGGCTGTTCTTTAAAATATCATCGGTCCAATGCCAAAGTCATGAATGTGCAATTTTGCAAAGCCAAACAATGAATGTGCATTTTGTTGAAAAACATTACAAAATTTTTTAATTTTTAACCAACAATATTTGTTGTTTTACAAAAGTAGACCTTTCAATAGTGGTTAAGTACACACAATTTTTTGCAATGTCTTCAATGTTTAAAACATGTTTTTCTCAAAACATCAATTATGCACATTTGTGACTTTGGCATTGGACCGACAATATGTCATACATACAGGGTCTCTAGTCAGAAGTAACCACACAGGATTACCAGCTTAGGAAACATTCTTAAATTATGTAACACAAAAATTCAGGTTTTTGACTTCCCTCCCCCCTCATAACACACATTAAAAAGACATTGAGTTTAACACTTGGCCAAATGCCCACTCCCCTCTCCTGAGTGTTTAGCAGACATGGTTGCTTGAAAATATTAATAATAATAATAATAATAATATGTTTATTTTAACGTAGGTAACACATTAAGGTTAAAGTTAAGGTGCATTTGTTTTTATTTCAAACTTGGTAAGTAATTCCAAAATTTAAATTTTCTATCATACATCTATCACTGACTGGTGATTTCATACAACTGGTCACTCAACTGGGACAGTGCCTGCTGTATGACATGTATGACCGCGCGTGGGCTGGGCGCGCTGTGTATCTTGTGGGTTTGAGTCCCACCTAGGCATGTAGTTGTTTCTGTAATGTTCCAACAAGGCACATATTGGCGGCAAAGATTTGGCTAAAAAAAATGGGTGATTGCTTCTAGCTGGATGGAAAGTCCTAGTACTGACATTCTTTTGAGTAACTTAAATGAGTGACTAGTAGCCTTGAAGAAAATGGCTGAAACATATTTTATTTGGTTAGGCTGACATGTGCTGATGAGCACCCATCATAGCATAAAAAATAGCCTGTATCAAGTGGAGTAGCTTATAGAACCTGTGTTTTATTGAAATTGGTTAAGTAGTTTCTGAGATTATCTGTAACAAAAAATACCCAGACCTTACCCAAAAATTGAGGAAAAAAATCATAAAATTGTTGTTGTTTATATTGAAGTAAAATGACTTTTTTAAATTGCAAAATTTATATTTAGCATTTCCTGATAGATTTGCACTGTCAAAATTGGAGAAGATTAAATTTATGAATATAAAAAAAACTAAATTTTTTATTTTTTTGAGTTATTGATATGGTAATTTTGTGAAATTTTAGTTATTTATATTTCAGTAATTGATAATTGTTTTGCTTAAATTACTTCACTATCATGATATAACTGTTTAAATATTTCAAGATGCATACATTTAGAACACATTAAAATTGTTAAGAAAATGTATAGTTTGGGAGATATGAATTTTCAAAGTTGGACAATTTTGGTCCTATGGGATTCCCTATTCTAAAAATCGCTAAATGACGTTTTTCAGAAGCTTAACTCAAGGTGTAGTTTTTTCGCATCTTTATGGCCCACCATACTGTAACGCGGTGCTTTTTTAAATAAAATCTATAGTTTGGGAAATATAAAGTTTCAAAGTTTCGCAATTTTGGGACTATGGGATTCCCTATCCTAAAAATCGCTAAATGACGTTTTTCAGAATCTCAACTCAAGGTGTGGTTTTTTTGCATCTTTATTGGCCCTCCATACTGTAACTCGGTGCTTTTGTTGTTAAAATGTATAGTTTGGGAGATATGAATTTTTAAAGTTTGGCAATTTTGGTCCTACGGGATTCCCTATTCTAAAAATCGCTAAATGACGTTTTTCAGAAGCTTAACTCAAGGTGTGGTTTTTTCGCATCTTTATGGCCCCACCATACTGTAACTAGGTGCTTTTTTTAATAAAATGTATAGTTTGGGAGATACGAATTTTCAAAGTTTGGCAATTTTGGTCCTATGGGATTCCCTATCCTAAAAATCGCTAAATGACGTTTTTCAGAATCTCCACTCAACGTGTGGCTTTTTCGCATCTTTATGGCCCCACCATACTGTAACTTGGTGCTTTTGTTAATAAAATGTATAGTTTGGGAGATATGAATTTTCAAAGTTTGGCAATTTTGGTCCTATGGGATTCCCTATCCTCAAAATCGCATACTGTAACTCAGTGCTTTTGTTGTTAAAATGTATACTTTGGGAGCTATGAATTTTTAAAGTTTAGCAATTTTGGTCCTATGGGATTCCAAATGCTAAAAATCGCTAAATGGCGTTTTTTCGAATCTCTACTCAAGGTGTCGCTTTTTCGCATCTTGATGGCCCCACCATACTGTAACTCGGTGCTTTTCTTAATAAAATGTATAGTTTGATATTAGGAATAGTTTAAAAAAATATAGTTTTAAAAAATGTCAACAGGTTGAGAAAATTCTGTTGGAAAAGAACTATTCAATCGATTTTAATAGGACAAACTGCACTTGATAGAGAATTAATCTAAGTTTTGACTAAATATATTTTTTTGTCCGCTATCTCAAAATAAAGAGGGCGGACGAAGTCAAAATGTACCCTTCAAAGATGCTCGTTTATTCTTGTGTTGCCAACATGTATTAATTATTTTTTTTAATTAGTGAAAAAGCTGCTTTCTTGCTACGCGCAACAAGGTACGAATTTGCAAAGTTAATTCAGTGGTTCTAAAAAAAATATTTTTGTTTCAACCATTGTTTTGCATATTAAATGATTGCCTTGCCAATCATGTCTGCATTTGTTTCCTTATAAATTCATTTCTACTAAACCGATTCTGATGAATTAAAAAACATCCTGGTGAGAATTGATTGCTTTTTAAAGATCGTGATCAAAATATATCGCCATCTTAAAATTTAGAATGGCGGGGAGAATCATACGTGCTTCTTGGATATCATCACTTTCACACCCTGTATTTTAAAAACTTTTGATTAGCAACGTTTAGTCTACAACATACCAAAGCTTGTTTCTCATTAAAAAATTAGACTAATATTTACTTAAACACCCTGTAGATAATGTTTTAAAGGTACAAATTGAAAATAATAAATAAATCGTAAATATATGTAATACTAACATTGCGTATATGTGTGGAAAACCCATTTAAAGAGCTATTATATGCTTCTTGGACATTATCACTTTCAACACCCTGTATTTTAGAAACTGGTCATTAATTTCAGTTGTTTTATTTTTTTGTTACAGGCTGAATAAACGTATTTAATTCGAATCCCTTTTAATTAGGTTTTTTGTTTTAGCATGAAAACTTCACTACTTAAATGGCGACCAGACTATGAAAATGCAGCTGATGAATACAACAAAGCTGGTTAGTGTTTTGGCCATTTGCACATAGCCTTCACTAAAGCGCTAGGTCATACCCTCAGTCATTAATAATTGTTTGTGGTGTTTCAAATGACCGACAAAACGCCAATATTAATATCACTCACTACTTATAACTATAAAAAGAAACTAATATGTACTTGTGGCAGCATAAAAGTGGTAGACAATAATTTTTATTGTAATAACTCGGTTTGACCACCACACACATTGACACACCATATTGTATTTTTTTGAAGCGTTAAGCGACCCTCAAAATTCTGTATTTGACTATTTTTTTTTGTCTTGTTTATGAGCGTGAAGTTTAGTACCTCTGAAAAAAAGCCAAAAAAATTTTTTCGTTGGTAAGCGGGCATAGAAAGATTTTGTTTTTCTTGTATTTTTCCGTGGGCAGTTCGAAAGCTGTACACCCGTTCAAGATCTAATGGACACCTATCAAGTGTTGACGGACACAGCTCTCCATACAACCTTGCAAAGGATAGAAAAAGCTCTCGAAAACAAGGAATATGCACTGGCAGTTTTCTTTGACGTCGAATGAGCTTTTGATAAGGCAAGAAGAAGCTCAATAAGTCGAGCACTGCAGAAAAAGGGCATCAGTCCGGTCCTCATATCATGGACCGAGATGGCCTTGCAGGAGAGAGAACTGGAGGCAAGTATGAAGGACGTCCAGGTCAAGAGGAGGGTTAAAGGAAGCTGCCCCCAGGAAAACTGCCTATCGCCACACCTCTGGTGCCTTATAATGGACAGTCTACTTCACAAACTGAAAGAGCAAGGATTTGACGGCAAAGCGTACGCCGACGACAGACTGGTTATAGTACCAGGGAAGTACCTAGGCGTAATTTGCGAAAGGATGCAAAGGGCGTGCAAACTAATAGAGAACTGGTGCCAAGAGAATGGCCTCTCCGTCAACTCCAGCAAGACGAAAATGGTTCTTTTTACAAAGAAGAGGAAGATAGAAGGCTTGAAAGCACCACAAATGTACGGACGACCACTTGCACTATCGCAATATATTGCTTATATTCACAATAATAATGTCAATGTCACAATAATGGTATAAGACATAGTTAGAATCACTATATATATGTTTTAAAATAGATATGGCCCTCGATTAAATAGTGCAGGTGGTACCTATCGATAGCCTGTTAAACCCCAAAAAAGGGATTAGGTGCGTTAGACACATTAACTTAACGGCATTAGGAATACCTGGACGTGTTTAAAATACTAAAATATTTCCCAAAATTTGAAAATTATTAGTCAACTCCTAGGTATCCCAAAATTACGATTAGGGTAGCGTATACCACTTTGATGACGGTTTTTTATGTGGCATATTTTAACGGGAAGACTTTATCTTCCTTCATTCCTAATGGCAATTTAACTACTAATCATTATACAATTTTTCCGTAACGAAGGATTACTAGGTTATCTCAAAATATTTATTTTTTAGCAACATGTTTTCGCGTTGCCAAAGCCTACGAGCAATGCAAGGACTGTCTTCTAAAAGCTGTGGAATGTCACAAACAGAATAGGGCGTATCCTTTTTATACAACGAATTTAGTTTATGTACCGGTGCAGTAAGCTGCATAATTTGACCTATTACATTATATATTAAGTGGAAGACTACGCAACATCTTAAGACCTTGTGCTAAGGGCCAGAGTATCTTTTGGGGTCGAGTCCTACCTCGGCATATGGTTGTTTGTCCAAACAAGGCAAAACTGGGCGATAGATCCTAGCTATGGATGGAAAGTCCCTGTACAAAGAAAACAAGTTTATAGACTTAGTGCGAAGTAAAAAAAGTTTTTCATTCCCACAAGTCTAATATCTGTCTTTATGCCACATTGACGGGGTACTACATGACGAACATTTCTGAATACAATGAAATCTATTGAGATATATTCGTAAAGCAATTAAAATTTAGCTTAAAAATAAAAAAAATATAAATTTGACAACTCAAATTAATGACCAATTTTTGAAATACAAGGTGTTGAAAGTGCTAATGTCCAAGAAGTATAATAGCTCTTTAGACACGTTTTCCAAATATATACGCAATGTTAGTATTACATTTAGTGTTTTTATTAGTTTTTGAAGCCTGGTTCTTGAACATTATCACTTTTATGTTGTAAATTAATTTATGTTGGGCCCATGCGAACTTCTGGTAAGCAAGGTTTAATTAACCTTGTAGATAATGTTTTAAAGGTACAGATTAAAAATAATAAATAAATCGTAAATATTTGTTAATGTAACATTGCGTTTATGTTTGGAAAACCCATCTAACAAACCATTATGCTTCTTCAACATTATTACTTTCAACAACCCTGGATTTCAAAAATTGGTCATAATTTTAGGTACATTAGAATTTCTGTGGAGCAAGGTTTAATCTACAACACACCTATTAAAGCTTGTTTCTTATTAAAACTTTCGACTAATATTTACATAACACTCTATGTAATAGTAACATTGGCCGTTTAAAGAGCCATTATGCTTCTGGAAGATTATCACTTTCAGCACTATGTATTTCAAAAACCGTAAATTAATTTATGTTGGGCCCTTGCGAACTTCTGGTAAGCAAGGTTTAATCTACAACATACTGAAGCTTGTTTCTCATTAAAACAATTGACTAATATTTACTTAAACACCCTGTAGATAATGTTTTAGAGGTACAGATTAAAAATAATAAATAAATCGTAAATATATGTAATAGTACCATTGCGTATATGTTTGGAAAACCCGTCTAAAGAGCTATTATGCTCCTTGGACATTATCACTTTCAACACCCTGTATTTCAAAAACTGGTCATTAATCTGAGTTGGTTCATTTCAGAACTTTTGATAAGAAAGGTTCAGTCTACAACATACCAAAATTTTATGAAATTTGACGGATTACAGAAATCCCATAAGAGGTGTGCCTGATCCTTTAGTTCAAAATTGGTTTTCGGTTTTTGAGTTATCGTGTCCCAGACAGACAGACTGAAGCCATCCATCAAACCATTTTGGTAGTTAGACCTTTTTTGTCCCAAATAACTAATTTTGCCGATCCCAATAGCCTTCTTTATCTGCGGCATAGATTAAAAAAATCACTGTATAAATAACGCATTAACAAAATAAAAAAAAGAACATCTCGTTTGTAATTTGCCTTAACAGTCAAAAACAGTCTATTCTACGCAGCCAAAGCTCTAGACCAGTGCGTCCTGGTATGCAAGGAACTTGGCCAATTCAAAGAAATCCCGGCATTGGCCGAACGAGCTGCCAACATGTTTCAGACACACGGAAGTGCCGAGTCTGCCGCAGCTTCGCTAGACAAAGCTGCCAAGATTATCGAATCTCAACAACCGCAGGATGCATTGAAGCTGTATTTGCATGCCGCTGATATTGCTGGGGTAAGATCAGAGAAAATCTTTTTCAATTTCAATCTTTCAAGTCCGGTAATAAAACTAAACATGTAGATTTATTTTGCAAGGCAGTCCCTCGAAGGGGTACATCCAACAATTAAGCCAAAGTAGTCCAATAGGCTTCTCATGAAAAAAAGATAAACGTTGCTTCTCTAAAGAAGATAAGGAGGATCAAATTTTAATTGGAACTTATTTAAAAATTCCACGTGGCGCCAACCTATTGACACGCTATTAATTTCTTTTAAAAAATAAGTAATAAAAATGTTTTCACAGAACTAAAATATCCTGTAAAACATTAAATAAAACAATAAAATATTGTTGAAATAAGGATATTTTTTAAAAACTACAAATTGGTTATGTAAAAATCTGCATTATTAAGAGCTCAAAAAAGCACAAGAAGCTAAAAGCCACCTGCTATTTTTACTCGGTTTTTGATTACTTATTTTAAATTTAATTTATTTAATTTTCTTGACTTTGGTTGGTTTACTTTATTTTATTTCAACGTACGTTATTCTAACCATATGACTATCTTTTGCGGTATAAAGATCTTATTTTTTTAGCTATCGCACTCTCAGAAGGAAAATGACACAACTCGAAATTTAGAAAATTTTACTTTTCGTGATAAAACGACAAAATGAATTATCCTACGTAGTTATAATGCCTACATAAATTTGATGTCCGAATCCAGAAATTTATATAATAATAACTTAAAATAACTATGAGTTATACCGAAATTATTTGAGGTTTCTTTCGTTTACCTCAAAACATTTTTTGAGTTATGTCAGTTTTATTCTGAGGGTACGCTAGTACGTTTTTTATTTATTTTAAATACATAAAAGCTTAATTTATAATCAATAGGCATTGACAAAAACCAAATATTTTCACTAAATGACTTCTAGAAGATTCAAAAATACTTTTGATCAGCTATTCTCTAATATTTTCCTGTATGCGGCAGTCGCATTTTTTAATTATTATTTTTATTGTCTGCCAAATTCCAGAATAAGCAAAATATTTTATAGAGGATAACCTTGCCCCTGATACAAGCGGTAATAGAAATCTATCTTGTTTTGTTAAAGTATTTAATTTTCGGTAGTCACACAGAACCGCTACATTTATTGCTCATTATTAAAGATAAATAAACGACTTGTTTTTAAAGTAGACTGTTATGTCAATTTGGAAGATCAACTGTCATCCTGCAAGCTAAATCTGTGAAAATACTTCCTAACACTATTACAGCCTGGCGTTGCCTCAATAAGTCTCTAATATGTTGTTTTATAATATAATAACTGTCCATTCTGGTCTAAAAGTTAAAAAAGTTGCGGCTGTTTTTAAAAATCTCATGTAAATAAAAATACTCATCCCTTCCAGAGGACTAAATTTATTTAAAAAATTATACATAGCGTTGGGTAGATATTTAATCCTCCTCCATTCAATTTTTATCATTCAAATTTTTATCCACAACGGCATTTTATCGCGTAAATCCGTACGCGGTTCCACCAGGTTGAATGAATAAATGTTATGTGGGTGGGAAAAGTCCCATGCACCTTGCTGGGCCTGTTGTACCCCACTATCCACTGTGTCAGGCCTGAAAACCCGCCGCTTTGGCAAAGGAGCAGATTTTTCGGGGTTGAAACTGAAACTGACATCGCCAGGGTTAACCACACAGCTTCCCAAAAGCGACAGTCTTATTGCGGCACGTAAAAGGCACTCGGTTAGGATATGTAAAGGGGATTCTTCGACCTCCATACACCAGCGACAGTCCAAGTCTTCAACGATACCCAGAATGTTAAGGTGTTTTTAAGGCGACAGCGTCCTGTCAAGAGCCCTGTCGCCAGTCTCTTATCTTTTCTTCCGAGTGTGAGAAAAGCCTCGCTCTGGAGCCGTATTCTTCAAAGTTTGTGAAGGGAGTGCTCCCGGGAACGTTCCCGGGAAGTCCAACTCACTTTTTCTCCCGGGAATGAAAATGTCGTATTCTTGAACGCTCAAAGCGGTTTGTGAGTGCAGGATTTTGAATCACGCCGTGCAACTCCAGTGTACAAAGTATCTCGCAACTAATCAAAGTGCGTTTTATGCCATTTTATTTTTGAATTCAGGAAGTCTTTTTAAAATTAGGGACATATTGCAAATAAAACCAGGCAGTAATAGTGCCGGGCACTATTCTGACAGTTTTCCATTGAAACTGACAGTTGATCTTTCAAAATTGACATACCAAAGTCGAATGTATAAATCCTGTAGTTTATTTTCCATTTAATAATGGCGGCACTATTAATTCCGGCTCTTATAATACACAAAGGCTTAATTTTGAAAGAAGACAGCTGTTCTTATAATGGGTAACTATCGAATAGTGCACAATTAGTACCTGGCTTTATTGCAATAAGTCCTTAATTATCAAAAAAAAATTTAGCTTTAGGGAGCCCTGGCTTGAGACCCTCCCCTTGGTGCGCCTATGTCTTACATAAACATAACTCACTTATTTCTGTCAGTTATTTCAGGCGAAATGGAGTTATGATTATTAATGTTTAACACTTTGTTTATAGAGGCATATTAAAGTGCTTTTATATAAGGACAGTTTAAAAATGTAAGTTGTATTTTAAACCGCGTTTAGATTCAGATGTTCAGATAAACGTTTCTCTATAGTGTCAAGTTAATAAACACGCGGCATTTCTCGGTTCTGAGATGTAATATAATATGTTATATACGTACACATTTATATTATGCATTAAATTAAACACTCTCTCA
Organism: Aspidapion aeneum; assembly: GCA_963576565.1. Lineage (NCBI taxonomy): Eukaryota > Metazoa > Arthropoda > Insecta > Coleoptera > Brentidae > Aspidapion > Aspidapion aeneum. The sequence goes on from OY755043.1 coordinate 23,854,035, forward strand.
ATTGGGTCTGAAAGTAGAGATATTGCTTCACCAGGTTGAATGAATGAATGAATAAATGTTATGTGGGTGGGAAAAGTCCCATGCACCTTGCTGGGCCTGTTGTACCCCACTATCCACTGTGTCAGTTCCCAGAATGCTAAGGTGTTTTTAAGGCGACAGCGTCCTGTCAAGAGCCCTGTCGCCAGTCTCTTATCTTTTCTCCCGAGTGTGAGAAAAGCCTCGCTCTGGAGCCGTATTCTTCAAAGTTTGTGAAGGGAGTGCTCCCAGGAACGTTCCCGGGAAGTCCAACTCACTTTTTCTCCCGGGAATGAAAATGTCGTATTCTTGAACGCTCGAAGCGGTTTGTGAGTGCAGGATTTTGAATCACGCCGTGCAACTCCAGTGTACAAAGTTGCCGCGTATCTCGCAACTAATCAAAGTGCGTTTTATGCCATTTTATTTTTGAATTCAGGAAGTTTTTTTAAAATTAGGGACATATTGCAAATAAAACCAGGCAGTAATAGTGCCGGGCACTATTCTGACAGTTTTCCATTGAAAACTGACAATTGATCTTTCAAAATTGACATACCAAAGTCGAATTTATAAATCCAGTAGTTTATTTTCCATTTAATAATGGCGGCACTATTAATTCCGGCTCTTATAATACACAAAGGCCTAATTTTGAAAGAAGACAACTGTTCTTATAATGGGTAACTGTCGAATAGTGCACAATTAGTGCCTGGCTTTATTGCAATAAGTCCTTAATTATCTAAAAAAAATTTTGCTTTAGGGAGCCCTGGCTCGAGACCCTCCCCTTGGTGCGCCTATGTCTTACATAAACATAACTCACACTTATTTCTGTCAGTTATTTCAGGCGAAATGGAGTTATGATTATTAATGTTTAACACTTTGTTTATAGAGGCCTATTAAAGTGCTTTTATATAAGGACAGATTAAAAATGTAAGTTGTGTTTTAAACCGCGTTTAGGTTCAGATGTTCAGATAAACGTTTCTCTATAGTGTGAAATTAATAAACACGCGGCATTTCTGGGTTCTGAGATGTAATATAATATGTTATATAGGTACACATTTATATTATGCATTAAATTAAACACTCTCAATTGGGTCTGAAAGTGGAGATATTGCTTTTAACCTATGCACCGCAGTATACCAATTTAGTTTCAATTCATATACATACATATATCTAATTAGGGCTTTACCTAAAAACTCTATTTTTACTTTCGCAAAAAAAAAACAAATCACAAAACAAAAAAGTGAGGTTAGAAACTTTCCCAGGAACTCGTTTTCACCTCGTGAGAGGTGGTGAACTTGAATTCAGGGGAGTGTGCTTTGGGGAATAGAGCATTCACCTTTTTACGGTGAGGACTACTCACATTCTCCTCTCAAAAATTCAAGAATACGTATCCTGGAGGCCTCATTCCGTCCGTGTCTTCCCAGAGCGCCTGTTCAAGTCACATTTTAGAGTCGACGTGGCAAGACACTCCGCGATGCCCACCATGGGTTCCGGCGCCACTGGATCAGTCGATTTCCCATTCTAGCTAGTTGGTCAGCCTCCTTGTTTCCAGGAATGCCCTCATGTCCTGGTCCCAGAGAAGATCAACCTTGTTGTGTCCTGCAAGGGTTTTTAGTACATCCCTACACTTAGCTACAAGTGCAGAGCTTACTCTGGCCGATTTGATGGCAGACAGTGCAGCTCTACTGTCTGACACATATGCTCAGATGTATTTTTCTGACAAAGACATTTCTAGGTTTTTATAACCACAGAATGGCGTACAGTGGCATACTTGCCCAAGGCGTTTCACCAGGTTAGAATCGGGTAATGTCGACATTCATCAAGAATATTAAGGTGGTGTCGACATTAACCAGGGTTCGTCACCTTCACACTAACATACACATACAGAAAAATCTTGTAAATCGCATAGTTTTGACGAAATGCATAACTTTTTTTAATTTTTTTTTTTCTGTTAAAGGTTCAGGACAGTTCCCGGCAAGCAGCTGAATATATTAGTAAAGTGGCCCGACTTTATGTCAAGCTAAAGCAGTAAGTATTGTGTTTAAATATACTTTAGCCTTTTAAAGCATTGATATTGGGGGTAAAATATATATATATATATATATATATATATATATATATATATATATATATATTTTAAATTGGTTAATAATAAGTTAACATTAATTTTTATTCTATTGTCACTGTGGGTTTTGCGGTTGGTATCAATCAACTTGTTATACATTTTTTTGATTCCTTGCCTAAACGTCTTATGGCGAATATTTTTTTAAAAAGTAAATGCGCTACTCATGGTCCACGGAAACTCTTTTGGTGCTGTCAAAAAATTGCCCCAGTGCAGTTTTACAAGAATACGAAAGTACACTAGTGCAACACGAGATCGGAGGGCACGTGGTGAAAAATATGCACTGAGTGCAACACTGAGCTTGTCAGTTGCTCAAAAGAATACAAAATATTGCACTAGTTTTCCCGAAAGAATACGAAAATTGCACTAGAAGCGCAACAGTGCTGCACTTTTTTCCCAAAAGAATTCGCCATAAATACATTAGTACATAAAAGGCAACAAATGTATCTTACCATGAACTAGATGTTAGTATAATCCAATCTAACTAGGAAAAACTAGTTTTAATTATACAATATCGATACCCTAATTCTGATACGTCGAAATGACCTACAAAAAAAAAATAAAAGGTAAGTAATTATGCATAGCTATATGCTGCTCCAACCCAATCCTCCAACAAAAAAATATTAAACGGTCAAGCCCGCGAATTCTAACAAGTCGTATAATGCTTACTCTGTGTAGTTTGCTTCTAACTTGTCATATCCCTGTAAAATTCTTAAATTAAACTAGCCAAACCTAGAACGAACTCACATCTTTAGTTAAACCCCCTTGAGCTGACCTCACCTAATGTTTCCTGCACGCTTTAATCGACGATTAAAAGAGGAGTTGTTGCTACATGACCTGATTTTGAGACAAATGTCGCGACCATCTTTTTGGAGATACTTCAAGAACGGAAGACTTTTGATGGCTTTTCTTCATCTTGGAACACCCAGGCAGACGACTGACATTTATTTTCGAGTTCATATGAGTAAATCCACGATTCATCACCACTGACAATGCTGTACACGTACAACTCTGCTTTCTCTTCTTCGGTTAACAGATGTGGTATCCAGCGGGAAACTCATTTTTTTACCCCTAATTCTTAATGCAAGATTTTTTGAATTGAGGTCTTTGAAATCCCCAATGAAGCCTCAATCTCGCGATATGTCACATGTCGATCTTCCGTGATGAGCATGCGCACAGCATCGATGTTTTCGTGGGCGACAGATGTTTTTGGTGCACCTGGCCTTGGATCGTCGCTAAGGCTAATTCGTCCACGCTTAAATTCTCTATACTCTCCATTTTTCGACTGTTAAAAAAATTAACTATAGCCATAAAACCATATGTATCGCACTGACGTTTTGAATTTAGGTTAGGTAAAGATTTAGGTTATGTTTTAGCAACGATATTCGATCAGTGTCGCCCTCTATGTTCATATGTGCAAAATATAAAAGACAGCTGTCATAATTTAAGAAACTAAGACCACTTTCTCATAGTTCAATATTTGAAACGCAATACTTAAACTATTTAATTTTAAGGTATGATCAGGCGATTGAAGCTATCAAGAAGGAGCTAAACATATACCAGGAAGTGGGCTCCTTACAAGCCGCGGGACGTCTAGTGGTAGCCCTTGTCCTGGTTGAAATGGCTCGAGGGGACGTAATTGCTGCTGATAAGGCGTTTAGAGAATATGGTTAGTATAAACCGCAGGGTGGCGGCCGATCATAAAATCTTATAAAGTCATAAAATTTAGAGGTTACAAAATAAAATACCATAAAAAGCCATAAAATTTGACGTAGGTTGTTAACAATTTAGGTCGCTCGGTTTTCAAGTGTCATAAAAAGTTATCAAATTTGAAGTTAGTCATAAAATTCCATAAAAAGTTATAAAAATTTTCATTGTTTATAACATTTTAGACAGAAATCGCTCAGTTTAGAATTGGTACCAACAATTTAAACAAAATATTTTGACAAAAATGTCATAATTTTTTCCGAAAAAGTTCACAAAAAGTCTTCAAAAAAATTGTTCATAAAATTATGAAAAATGTGAAAACGGGTGTGCTTCTCTTAAAAACTTTTTAAGTACTTGACCAAATTTAAAAACGTCGAACTCCGTTCTTATGCAAAATAGTTACTTAAACAACAAGTTCTTCCGAATGGCGGGGTCGAGTTATTGACATTCGGGTTTTTGAATTTCAGCTTTGATATTCTTACCTTATAAATCAAACAAGTTTCGTGGCTATTCGGGTAAAAAGGATTTTTTGTTTCTCTCATATTTTTCTGTTGGTAGCTTGAAAGCTTAACCTCACGGAGGTCCAAGATCTAATAGACACCTAATAAGTGTTGACTGGTTCGTCCTTATGGGACTCCTCAGAACACTGCTTGGTCAATGTGACACTCTTGCGAAGTTAATTAGACGGTTGTGTTTTTAATCCTATGTAAATAGTGAGAAAACTCGCAAGAAGCGCCATCTACCGAGATACGACAGAAACTAGAACAAGAGCAGGTGAAAAGAACTGCTATACATATCGATCAATGAAAAGATCGATTACAAATAAAAAGAAACAAACCATCCGTGATCTACGACAGCTCTTCTGCCTTTCAGGCCAGATCAACGCTGATTGCGTTTTTACCTACCATCAGATACGCGAGGGTCAATCAGCGGAATTTTAAAGCCAAATAATACTAACAAATGTGAAATTTAGTACCCGTGAATTTAAAACTTAAACAAGTTTCGTGGCTAATCGGGTAATTTTTATTTTAGGTAGCTATTGCGACGCTCCAGAAATTCAGACTCTCCAATGTATGCTCCAAGCTTACGAGGAGGAAGATAGAGAGGCTGCCAAGCAGGCTTTGGCTAGTCCGTTTATTAAGGTAAACTCGAGGGTAAACAATATTCTAATAGGAAACAGTTATTTTTTTGTTATAGTATCTAATCATTGTTAGCTTTAAGCCGGAATCCGTCGGTATGCGGTTTGCTAAACCTGTGTTGTTTGTGTTCTTGATAGCGTTTCCACATTATGCTTTGGTTTACACAAACGTTTTTGTTTGTGTGTTTGGAAAACTCACTATTTGGTCTCATCAATGTCGTTTACGATTCAGTTAAATACACGTGAATGAACTGGTATTTGCATCCGAAACAACGCTTTGCAAGCACAACATAAGTTTGGGCATCAACAAGTAGGCAAAGTTGAGGATTATTACAAGACCGTGGTTCGGAAGTCACGTTAAGCCGGTGGTCCCGTGTTTAGAGCGTAGATGGCACTAGCACGATAAAGACCCCTGTGTCCGACAAAGGGTTTCAGACAAAATTAAATCATCCTTGAGAAAAGAAAATTGCTTACCGGGGGGTGCTTAGCAGGCCGGCCTGCTGGGTCTTCATCGCAGCCCACGAGAAAGACCGGCCCGGGCGCGGAAATATCACGTGACCGTAGGAGTCCCACAAAAAAACGCCTCACGGCCTGCTGTCATTATAAAACATGTATGTGTTCAGTTTTGGTATGTTTGTTTACGTCGATTTTTTTTTAATTCGGGCACGAATTTTATGTGAATTTTAAGATATTAAAATAACGCAGCCCACGAAAAAGACTGTAGTGGGCTAAGATAAACAATGCCGCCAACGTGTAATTAGTGTTGTTCCTTGTCGGTTCAACTATAAAACTGAAACCTAATATGTTGCAAACGGGAAAGAAGTGATAAAAGATAAGATGTTGGATAAGATTGATCAAGTAATAGACATCCTTAGTGACATTTTCGATAGTGAGAGTGAAAAATGTGTTCAGTTGTCATTTCTTATTGAACAATTAGGTCTCTTGAAAAGGTAACCTGAGAATCGAAGATATGGTGGATACACTTTAATGTTGGCTTCATCTTTGTTTATCCAGTTATCCAGTGCATACACGTCAATTTACAATTCTAAGGTAATATGTCTTCCGCACCCTCGCAATATTAAAAAACTGATTTGTAAAATATTGTTAACAGATAGTAATCTCTCTGGTAGTGTGAAATATTTAAAAAGTAAGATACAGCTTTTAAAATAACATGAGTTGGTAGTTAACTTACACTTTATTGAAATAGATATTAAACTTTGTGCTGGGTAATTTTTCAAAAAATTACTGGCGACCACTACATTCAGTTCATTGAATGGGAAAACCATCTCACTTATTCACAAAATCACTTGTTTCTTTTTAATAAATTATTGTGAAATGTTTTATATTGAAAATTTTTCTTCAGATAACTCTAGCGAGTGTTTTTGTAAAGAAAAACTATTGTCAAAGCTTGAAAAAATTAGTTTAAGGCCATGTAAAGTTTTTTAAAATAATTTTATTAAAAAGCACAATGATTTAGTGTCTGCTAATAAATCTTAGAATAAGAACTCAAAGATGATGACAGTCAAAGAAAAATTTAAAAAACTAAAAGCTTAGGTTTGATATGTCCAATTTTGAAAGACTTGTATAGATTTGAAGTTACTAACGATATTATGTACCTGAAGATATTGGAGTGCAAATTTTGTATAATTTTTTATTTTATAGATTCAATTCTTTTATCCATAATAAACACATATATCAGCAAAATATTTTTTTCAATTTTTGCCTATAAAAGAACAAAATTTTTTTGTTAATTTATTTAAATTGTGTAAAAACATATAATATATTAAGCAATACAATAAGAATCCTGGGATTCCTAAGATCACGTGACCGCCGACTTGCTTATAACGCGCCATAGCCGGTCTTTATCATTGGCTGCGGTCTTCATGTAGTATGAATGTATGAGTGAATGAGTTGTGGTTGTTCCGGGCACAAAGTGACTTCTAGTCAGATGATCTTGGTTTCCACCGAATTGAGCTGGAAACTTGTCAGCAACAAGCGGACAGGTCAATAAGTAAAAACGAAACGAACGATCGAATAAAAATCCGCCATCCTTTATGAGCAATATTGCACAGGCATAATTACATGCTCCTTTAATTTTAGCACATGGACGTAGAATACGCTATTCTGGCGAGGGATATGCCACTGCCTAAAGTTACAGAGGTTCCTAATACTAGAGAAAAAGGTGACGGACAAAGTGAAGTAAGTTTTTATTCAGATTTCTCTCTCTCTCTCTCTGACTCAATCTGAAGTGACTTATTTTTGTCGTCCAAATCATTATACCGGGTGGGTCAAACAAAAACACAAACTGTTTTTGGTTATAACTAACTATACCACCGATTTTAATAAAACAGTTTGCGAGGAATTGATCAGGCTTTTGAGCAGTTTTAAGCTTTTTTGTGCGAAATTTTAAAACTCAAGCTGACGCACACAATCAAACTATAACCTTCATTCATTAATTTTTTTAAATTCGTGGATAATGAGTTTCCATAACGCACAACCAGATCTGAATCATTAAAATCGCTTTCGTGATTCCCGAAAAAAAACTTATTGTTTAAATCATTGTTTTACAGATTATACAGAGTCTTTACACGCTCCTATAAAATCGTAGCGCGCATACCTTTAATAATCGTGCCAGGATTTGATACCGAACTTAAAAATATACAGGGTGTCCCATAACTTAGGGGCCATAATGCAGCAGGTGAAAGAGGAGGTTATTTCCGAGAAAAAAGTGTATATAACGTAAGGGTCAACACACATCTGTGTTTAAGATATAGGATGTTTAAATTTAGAGGAGTGGGGGGGGGGAAGGTTTTACAAAAAAAGAAAATCTGTCACAGCCAGCTGAATACTCAGCTAATTGTGACTCAAAAATGTGGTATTCCTTTTTTTGATAAAATTACAAGTTGAGGAGATGCAGGCTGTCAAGGTAATCTCCAAAAATGTATAAAAAATAAAAATTTTTGCTTACTTGTTCTTTTAAAAAATATCAATAATATTTTTATTAATATGTCTTGCTAGAGACTTGTTTTTATTAACAAAAAATATTTAAAAATAAAAGTTTATACCAAAAAAATAGTTTTTTCAAAAAAAAATTGACCGACTAATTTTTTCAAAATAATTTTTATTTCAATTTATTGCTCTTGTTCTAATACACGACTCTACCCAATTTCATATTTTTACTGCGTTTTTTTCAAAAGTTATTATCAAAAAAGTTTAAAAAATTGCCAACTTTGATGCTCTGTATCTCGACAAAGAAACAGTTTTTTTTCCTCTATCACCTGCTGGCCTATGGCCCCTAAGTTATGGGACACCCTGTATAATGTGCCATTAACGCTATTGTTAGATCTAAACTGTAGTAAAAAGAAATCTGTGTGAAATTATTTTTTACTTTTTAGTGCATTTTTTTAATAAACTCGTTTAACTTAAACATACATTTTCGTTTATTTTATTATTTCATTAAAATCAAATTCATTTACGAGGAAATGAATGCAGACAGAATTCGTAAAGCAATCCTATAATCTATAAAACAATGGTTAAACCAAAAGTTATTTATCGGTTCGGTTTGTTATCAATTCAAAAAAGATTCTGAAACATTTTTGGAACATAAGAACAAACGAGCCTCTTTGAATGGTTTTAAGATGGCAGACAAAAATATACGCTCAAAGATTTTAGAACATGTAGAACTTTTTATGAAGCATAACTTTTTTTCCTAAAATTAAAAATTAAAGTTTTTCAAATGGTTCGTTACGGGAAAATATTATTGAATCCGAATCCTATTTTTTTTTCACTACGTACAGGTACACAATTCAATGCAGTAATATTGGAAGTAGGGGGGGGGTGACTCGTAGGTCCAGCAAGCAGGCAAGAGTAGCCCCTTTCTGCCATAATGCTGTAAACTAGTCCTACCTAACTGTTATTTATATATATTTTTTTCTTTTAAGGATTTACAATCAAATGAAGACGATGAATATGGCAACGGAGGATTATGTTAGACTAAAACCGTTAAATTTATTTTAATTTTGATAGGTAAGAAAACAGTAGTTTGTGTTAGTCAATAGCTATCTGCTAAAGTTTTACTAGTCAAGGTATATGCTACTTTGTTACATAGAAAAGGGAGGGCAAAGTGAAAACTTTTGTAATTTTTATTTTTGTTAGTCCACCCAAAAGATACGAATGGTTTTACCTCACTTTTATTGACAACTTATATTTTGGTTACAGTTTGAGCAATTAGCACTTTGCCAAAAAGGTTTGAGGCCTAAGTAGATGACAAACCTTTCCCACATATAATAGGGATTGTTTTGCGTACAAGGTGTCAGTCCATTTTTATCGAATTAAAGAAAAATCCCAAGAATTTGCATTGTTGTGATGGAATGAGAGATCTTTTATTTTTGTTAATTATAAATCCAACAGATAACAAGTTTTTTTAGTGTCTAACAAACACTGTTTAAATGATGTTGAGGTTATCCCGAAATCAAGATAATTAACAAGCACAATGTTTTAATTTCTCAAGTGAGTTAATATTGGTTTCAGTAATTTTGTGAAAATATATGGAGCAGAACACAAGCCAACTGGGAGTAATTCATATAATTTTAAATCAAAATAGAACCTTAAATATTTCCTGAAACATTGGTCACTGGATACTAAAAAATATGCTTCTTTTAAATCTATTGTATCTTCCGATCTTCCATTTTAAAGTGTGATTTTTCAACAAAAATATAAAAAATTTTTAAATTTAAGATTAATCTGTAAGAGCTATCTTGTTTTTGCTTTAGGGAAATAGGGGATAAAAATTGATTTTGCACATAATCACAGGGTGATATTGCTTTAATTTCTAAAAGATGTTTTATAGCTTCTGAAATTAAATTTTCCTCTGAAGGAGACCATTTACGCTCAGAATGCAAGGCATTTTGTAATGGTTTTGAAATAAGTGGTATTTTGTATCTATTAACCCAAGACAAAATCCTTTGATTTTTAGAATATTTTTTCCATTAATTTTTTAATAAAGTTAGTCTATCTGCGAACACACTTACATCATCGGTTAGCGTCTTTGATAATATTTCTGGTCTTTCAGATTCTCCTGGGCTCGATAATCTCCCTTGCGATATGGATACTGATGCTGTTGACTCGGGTTATTGACTTGTCTTTGTGGTATATATTGTCTTTTCAGCCCACCCCGAGGCTGTTGTAATGGGACATACTTCTGATTTGTCTTGTAGTTCCTCTGTAATAATTGTTGGAGTGGGCCCCTTCGGTTTAAAGGTTTTCTGTTAAGGAGATGCTTTCTCTTTCTAAGGTTTTATGTCCTCCAACTTTTGTCTTAAACGATTTCCAAAGATCCACACTTCTATTTCGATTTTTAGGAGAGCTTCTTTGAAATTTATTTTAATCTGTAGGGGAAATCCAAAGTATATTATAATATTTTTTCTTTTGACAGATAATCCATGATGGATGGGTCACTCAGCTTTTCTAAGTTCGGAGGATCTTTTTGTAGTAATCTTGTCATAACCTCTTCTATTGCAAACAAATTAGTTCCAATTTCATCCTGAACTAATAAAAATTTCTCGTCACTTTGCTTAGTTTTGGGTGAAATGTTTGCTTTTACTTCCAAATTTATTTTTGGACCCATTAAATGACAATTTTTAGGATTTTTATATTTTTCTGTGATTTTCTGTTTCAGTTCTTCCTTAATCTTCTCTTTTAATATTCTGGACCATTGTGTGGCAACTGTTTTGTGTAGGTTCCACTCGATTTCTTTTGTTTGTTGTTCTTCTCCTAGTAACTCCATACTATCAGGTTCTAATAAATCGTCTGGGTCATTTTCACTTATAAATTACAATAATTACCCTTATTTATTATTGGGTAATTATATATTTATTTATTTAATTTATTGTTATTACTATTTTGAATTTTTTAGTAATATTTCTGTGGTGTCACAGCTTTGTCAATTTTGACTTTAGTTTTATATAATTTTTATGAATGTCTGATGCATTGATTTTTGAAATAGTTTCCTTCTTTTCAAAAGTAGTTAACTATACGTACTATGTATTGATTTCTCCAACATAGTACGCTCAGTTTATGTAGACAGCCTAGATGGAGCCATATGCCCCCCCAGCTGTCACAATACAAACCTTACACAGCACCCCTGCAGACGGCGTGGTGAGACGCGGCGTTTTGTGAGGTAGTTTTTAATACTATGTTTTTATTTTTACTATTATTTTTTACTTACAATTTTTTCCACAGCCACTGTTGTTTATTTGCACATCCCCCCTTCCCTCCATAGGTTCTTGGGGAGGTGGGGGCGGCAAAGGCGGTGGTGGAGGAGGTGGAATACAACCTATTAGTATAGGTTGACGTCTCGGCGGAGTAGCCGTCGAAGCGATACATCTCTCTGGTTTATTTTCGTCGTTTTTATAGGCCACTTTTTGAGCCCTGTGTTTTCTTATTAATTTTAAGTCGATTCTCTAATTTTTGAATCGACCTTAAAATATCTTCTTCTCGCCATCAATGTCGGAGTCGGAACGTTTTGTTTTATTTCACTACTGGTTTTGGTTTAACTTGATTAAAACACTCTTAAAATGCACGGCAACACCTACGAACGCACGAACAAGAATGAAGACGAAACGGGTAACCAAGTATGGGCTTGAGAGGGGTTGAGTGACGGAAGGGAAGTAAAAAATCTTAAAACTTGAAAACCACGTGCGACATCTAGTAGACATGACAATTACTACCAATATAACCTATTGATCCGAAGGGGAAATGATAGAAATATAATCTTTATCTCTTCTAAATATTGTGAATAAATTAGGTTCATATATTTTGCCAAAAAATAAAAATATTTCTTTGCAACTACGATTCAGCAACTCTTCCGTCAAATAAATACTTTAAGCAGGAGTTTTAGTGAGAAATGTTTTTGTTTACAACTTTGGTTCGGTTCGATAAGTTCACTATCGATTTAAAGAACATTTTTAGTTACGGCATTTCTTATAAAAATTTTACAATGCCTTGTTAAAAAACACACACCTGTAATTTCTGTTTTTGCAGAATTTTTTACTTGTAAAAGGGTTTTAAACTAAGGAGTTAAATTATCGTTGATATAAATAGAAGGATATTTGGTACCTACAAAGCCAATTTCACTTTCATTCACTTCTTGGTTCATCCCAGTAATAATTTTATCTTTGTCTTTTTGATGTATTTCTACCGTGAAATGGCTGCATCTGTAAAATCCTCCGCAGCCATATCCAGATCAGTTCGACTTTTTACCGTCCTGGAGACACCAAGTCTCGCATCCAGGTGTAGTCGGTAGACTAGTTTGATTTCCTTGAGTTACGGTGTAAGCCGTGATTATCGGGTTCACTTCCGATATGTCAAAGTATATGTATCTGTGGTCTAAGCAACTCTCCTCATCAGACACATGCCAATTTTTGACAAAGTTGATTACATATGTGGTAGCAATAGCAACACCTCCTTCCTTTGTCTGGTCACAAAGGTTGTTTCCTTTGTTTATTATGACTAAGCTGTTTGCCCCAAGAAACTTTATGTGCATTTGAGTCTGCTCCGATTACATACTGCCTTCTGGTTGCACCGCAGTGTCTTATGTGCTCATCCACTGCAACTCGCGTCGGGGACTTGGTTTCATCATGAAGGAAATATGTTTATCCGATAATAATATCATTTGGACATCTGCCCTTAGCTCTAAGTGTACAGCCATCAAGTCCTGTAGGTCAGCCCCGTCCCAAATGTTTCCCATTTTAACCAAACAGCTGCTCCCATGTATCTTGTCTCCTCAAACTGTGGAGGACTTTGACTACCCGAAGGCGTCTCTTCAACCTCAGAAATGAGACTTCGGAATCAGGTCTGCTTGTTCCTGAGTCAGGGTGGTTTGTGGGTGGTGTCTGTGAATCAGCACCATTCTTAGCCCTCTTAGGGCCTCAGAGAAGGTCTTGTTACCTCCCGAATCTGCACCTTTTTTCTTGGTGGTCCCTTCGGAAGGCTTGTTTTCTCCCGACACCCTGGCAGTTTTCTTGGTCTGCATCTTCATTCTCCCGAGTTTAACGGTGGTCATGAGGTTTTAGCCTTCTTCTGCGGCCTCGTCGTGGGGATTGGAGTGGAGCAGCCTGAATGTGATCTTTTTGAGCCCGAACTGTTCTCGCCCCTTTCTGATTTTGCGGGGTTCTCCTTTGTCCAAGCTGTAGCAAGCAACTAGTAGGGGAGAGTGGGAATGATTCGGCACTTTTCCAAACCTAACCCTGTAGTTTTTAAAATACTTTATTGTTATCAAGGTTTTATTTGCAATAATATTATTTGTAGTTTTAGGATATTAATTTACAGTTCAAAACGTCGCTAGCAGTTTATATTTGTTTTCAAGATTTTTTTTAGAAAATGTCTGCATTATGACGAAAGAAAATGATAATGATCCTATTAAACCAAATTAAAAAAAGTCTTTATATCAAACGAAGTGATTACAAAGTTTCCCACTTCAAATTTGTCGCTGCTGGTTATTGGCTCAAAATCTTCTAGGTCATCACTACTGTTCGAATTTACATCATCCAAAGAAACATCAGATTCGCTTGAGCTGCTTACAGCTTTTTTGGCAATCTGCTTTTTCTTAAAAACTACTCGTTTTACTTCTTTGTCAACAATCGATGTTTGCCTTGTTTTTTCATTAACTTCGATTTCTTCTCTTTTTTTGAATTCCGGGGTAACCGTGTAAATTGAGCATTTTGATTTTCGACGTGCTACTATCTTTTTAGTAATGTCCGCTTTAGGGTAAGGAAAGAACATTTCTAGAGAAGATTTTTGGCGATTACTTCCGCTAGTATTGTGACCCGGGGTGGATGGCGCATTGTGTTCAAAGTATAACTGACTATTTCCATTTCCGGAAGTCTGAATCTCCATGTGATTATCCTCAGGAGTCGGAGAAGTATCGTTATTATTTTCAGGTGTCGTTGGATCCACTATTTTACCCTCGGGCGGCTTTAGAGCCACGTTATTACCCTCAGGTGTCGCTGGAGCTACGTTACTGCACCCAGGAGCAGTTGGAGGCATGCTGTTATCCTCATTTACAAGACTGACGGGTCTATCAGTAACTGTACTGGCAATGAAGTCGTCCTCAGTAAAAACAAGTTGATCAATAGGCCACAGTCCTGCTTTCTGGAAAGCTTGTTTGATATTTCTTATGGTAAAAGCATTTTCATATGCTTTGTTTGATAAGCTGCTTATAGTTCTTATTGAAATCGCTTGACCCGGGTGCGCCAACATCCAGTCGTTGAAGGCGGTTGCTATGTATGTTTTGAAGGGACCACATCTAGCGGCTGCATTCAATGGGTCGTGTGCGGCGGGAAGGATAGAAGGACAATTCCATTTGCCTTACAGTAACGAATAGCTTCAACAGATAAATGTGATTCATGGTTATCTATCAGCAAAAGAATTTTGTGTACGGAAGAACAATTTGTGTGCGACAGGATATGCTTTAAAGCTTCAGGAAATAGTTCTGCAGTCATCCACCCTGATTTATTTCCGAGCGCAACAGAACCTGTTGGTGACCCCTCTGATAAATATTCTGCTGGATTGCGGAGCCTCGGATAAATAGGAAGAGAAGTTCCGATACAACTAACACTACCAAAGAACGTTACTAGTGTTACTCTTTTTGCTGAAGCAATTTGTCCGACTTGCTTTTTCCCCTCGCTGGAAACGACTTCAACGGGCTTTACAACTGTGGTGATGCCTGTTTCATCTAAATTCCATATTTTTTCAGCGGTAAATTTGTAGTTTTGCAAGATGGAGGTACATTTCGCATAAAACTCATCCACTACGGGTTTATTGAATGCCATCGAACAACTAAGACTTGTGCTTTCTGGCTTGCGAAGTGAGAGATCACTCGAGAAATTCGTGCTCGGAATCTTGCTCTTCACTTTCCTCAATGTTACTAAGACTGCTCGTAGGTATTTCTTGATCTTTGGTAAAGAGTAAAAGGTCATAGTACCATAACGATGTCACGTACAAATCGTCCGAAGAAGCGCCACTTCTTTTTGAGTCTGCAATCTTTTTCATTTCCTTACGAAAAGAACCTCGCAAGCTTTGGATTTTTTTTCACCACAAAATCGCGATTTGCTGCGGGATAAATCGTTATACATAACTTTACAAGTTTTTCGTATGACTCGTTTTTAAAATTTTTGTTGGTATACTCTTTCGAGCGGATTTTCCATAAACATGGGTGCTTTTGTATTCCTCCAAGAAATTCGTCATAAACTCTCTCGACCAATATCTTGAGTCCGCCATTTTTCAAAGAGCTCTGTAAACAAATGCCAAAAACGTTCGAATTAGTCACGCGTTACAAGCTCGTCTGACAAAAAATTTCAGCCAAGCCTATAACGCGCGACAAGTTCGACCGGCGCACTACGCGTTCTAAAGATTTGCGTCTCTTGAGCATTTACACGTACGTTTGGTCACTAGCGATTGGAGCGGACGCTCTAAAAATGCGTGACTAAAGTCTACATGTGAACGCAGCTATTGTTTCTGGCCATAAATCCCTGTAGCCAATATTTTCCTAAAAAAAACTCTTAACGACTCTTAATTATTTATCAAAGCACTAAAATAATATCATACTATAATTTTGGTTTTAAACCAATAAAGCAAACTGTGAATATAGCGACAAGTTTTCAATGCAAACTATACCTACTAGCTATTTGCTTAGTTTCCCAGTTGGGCGGAATTCTACTGCAATGACTGATTTTGCAAAATCAAATGCAATTTTTCGGATCTGCGCGTATGAAAGACCATAATGGAGATTGGAACATTTTTTAATATAGTCTTGTTATTCGGTCTCCTGTGCAACTGTAAAAACTTGTTTGACAGTGTCTTTGTTGCCAAATGTTTCATCTTCTGATAACTCGTTTCCTGAATCCTCATTGAGTAACTCCTCCAATGGCTTTCTTTTCAACCGAGTCTTTATTCTCGATTGCAAAGTAGTTCTCTTGACACCGTACTGCATAGCTCTTCATAACCCTCTCATCGATATTGGCTCTATCTGTCTTCCTGATGTAGTTTCTAGGCATCCAGAATTGTTAAAAGCACACGTTAGACAAAAAATATATGGCAATAAACTTATAATGATAGAGTGGGGTAGATTCGTCACTGTCGAATCTACCCCACACGTCGTTGACGAATCCACCTCACATGAACTTTTCAACCTCTCAAACTCACATGGGTATAAAGTTAGGTTAGAATTGAATGGAATACAAATCTATCGTGATAAATATCCGATATGGCCTAAACAAGTCAAAAAAATATTGTGTTTCTTGAGGAAAGATCCTAAAAAATTAATCTGGAAAATATTTAACTTGATCCTGGCTCAAAATATTTGATAAAATTATTTTTTCCGGGGACGCGACACAAAGCACATCAAATCAAAACATTAACTGACAGGCCACAAAGAACATTATTCACGCAAATTTTGCTGGGAAATTTGAAAAGCGCGCGAGATTTTGGCGGTTGACGAGAGTTGACCACGCTACTAGAGTCCTTCGTTTTGTTGATGGACGTTGGTTTTTGCATTCGTCTGATTTGCCAGCCCATCGTATGTGAAGGGGCGGGCCGAAATAGCTGGGAGCGGGTGCATCCTCGGGGTCTGTTCCCCTACATCAGTTCCCTGAGGCCCAGTCTTTAACGTAACGTAACACGGTTTAAGTTTATTTTTTTAATAACAATACTTATAGTTACTACTTACATTAAATACATCTTGCTAATAAATGCGTATCCTCTAGATATGCTCGACTTCTGAATACTACTTGTCTTCACTGTTAACTTGTACGTGTGGTACGTTACGTTCTCAGCTTACAGCTAACTGCTAAACTCTTTTGGAGATGCTTTTATTAAAAACCGTTTGCCATTGATATGATATCGAGATGTGTTTTGTTTCCTTTATAAACATGATCGATGATCGGTCAATCGGTTATTGTTTTTAATTCCGTATACAGTTTATTACACGTTTCAATACAAATTGAACTATGTACAGATTGTTTAGGGTTAATGTGCACTTGTTTATAAACGTAACTTGTGTCATTTAGTTATTAGGACATTATTTTCTATCCTGACAATTTAAATTAAAAACAAATAATACAAAAAATATAAATAAATAAAGGGGAGATTTTATGAATAAATAACAATTTTATGTGATATCTCAAAAAATAAAGGTGACAGATTGAATTCAACTTGACAATGAATCACCAAAATGAAATTTTTATAAATTAAAAAGTTATAAGCCTTCCAAAGTGGACTTTTTAAAAACCTTTACTTTTAATCGTCTCTTGAAACTCGAGGCTCGTAGAAATATACAACTTTGAACATGGGACACCCTGTACATTTGTTTATATTGCACTTCTGTAGTTTTGCAAAACGTTTTCAGTTCAGCAATGCAACAATATTCAAATATAAGTAAATTTTTGTAACAATCATATAAACATCAATAGGGCGAAGATCACAAGCAGTTTGCTCACCTACCAACGGCAGCGGAGCGCCGTAGCAAACTTGTTTTTTTAATGGAACAAGCTGTATATTAGTTTTTAGATTTCAAGGAAATTATTTGGGCTCAAAAATAAATATTTGCATATTTCAAAAAACAATATGAATTCAATATTTTTACCTGCTTTTTCAAATAGTCAATTGACTGAGACCAGTGACTGTGTTTTCTTTTTTTTTTCGTATATTTAGTAATTTTTACGAATTTTTTGTAGAGTAGTGTTTTTATAATATTAACATATGTAGCTGTATTCCTTTATAAAAGCGTTGGTTTGGTTAGGCCAAAACGAAGCTAAATTTGTTGTTATTTAAGTCAATGTGTAAACGTGAACTAACTTTAATTTAAATTTTTTGTTTTAACCATATATATATTCAAAAAGTCTAACCCTTCCCTCTTTTTGAAAGTCTGAGCCCTACCCTGGATGGCGAACACTTTCACTTTAAAAAAGAGGTAAAATATGGTTGGTTGCTCGAAAGACGCTAAAAACTGTATATCCATAAAATTTAGTTAATACCTTTCGAGGGGTTTAAAAAATTTATTAGTTTGCAGTTCTTTCTTTATTTATTTGAAGAAAAACTAACAGTAGGTACCTACCTAAAACTTTGTATTTATGCGACTTGTATAAACTTTGATTTGGATCAGTTGTCATTGTGATAATTTAATATTGTAATTTTTTAGGTATATAAGTATGCATTTAGTATATTTTAATTTATTACGAATTGTTTTGTATTTATTAAGATTAAGCTGTAAAATTTTAAATTAATAATTTTTAACCTACCTAACCATAAAGTAATCTAACTTTATGGTATAACTAATAAATTTAAATATGGAATATATCTGTGAATTATTTATTTTATATTAATTTCACTCTTTCTATATACAGGGTTGTACATTTGCGTGACCTTTATTAGGGGTTAATGTAGGTGATAGAAAAAAACTTTAAATAAAAAAGTTGCATAATAAGGCGCTGACTGTGACGTAGCACGGCACCCCGACACAAAATAGGATTCTGGAACGTACCACCATCTAAATTGACTGAATGTGCTGAAGTTACACATTATTGTCCGATTATTTATTATCTCTTTTTAAATTAATGTATTAGTAAGGGCGCCTAATACCGAACCGAACCGAACAGTGGTCTACTCGTTTTATTTACTAAACTCACACATTGTCATCCAGCTACTTACTCTCTCTGTTTAACTCAAATTAGTGGGACGGGCGCACCCAATCTAAAACATTCTTGGGATTAGTTTGCAAATAGAAGTATTTATAAGATGTCATTTTGACAATCAATGTCAATCGACTTTCTTCCATCAGCACACAATGGGCTCGCGAACCTGATTTTTCGCCAAAAACTATGTAAAAAGTAAATGTTCAAAAATCAAATAAAAAGAAGGTCACGCCATAAAAAATACAAACTAAAAAATTTCAAAAACCAAAAATTACAGATGAAGTTAACTTTAACAGGTGGATTGTTTATGAACAAAAAGGTAAAAAAACTTTTAAGGTAAACGGTGCTATTTTGAATCATCAGCAGTTTACCAAACATGACTTTTAATAAACTAATATAAAAACGTCGACACACACACACAATATTTATTTTGTTGGACTTAAAAACAAATTTTTCTAGAAAAATCATTTTTAATTAATTATGCAGTCGTTAAACTTGCAGGTTCTTATCCGCTATAAAGTCAGGGTTATGTTCGTATTGTTTTCTAGTTTTTGGTACAGCCAAAGAATATTAACTCTTTTTAATATTTAAAATTTTTAGTTCGGTTTTTAGATTATTATGGAAACTTTTCATCCTTTCCAATGCAGCTTTGTTACGCATTAAACGATAAGCTCAATTTAACCTTAAACAAACCCAAGTACCAAGTTTGACATAAATCGGTTTATAAATAGGATAGTCTATTGGATAAGGATTTTGGGTCCGCTGTGCTAGTTTTGTTTGTTTGAGTAATCCGGATCCGCCATATTTTTTTTTTAGGTTTGAGTCAGAAATCTTAATTATCAGCTTTAAACACTCCAAAGTTCCAATTTTGATACATATCGGTTTATAAATAGAAAACTTCCCTTTTGGATCTGCCATGTAAATTTTTTAAAGTTTGAGTTCATAATTATAATCAGCGACTTTAGACACGCCAAAGTTCTAAATTTGATACCTCTTGGTAAATGAGTTTTTTTTTCATTTAAGTCAAAAATAATATTTAGCGACTATTAACACTCCAAAGTTCTAAATTTCATACTTATTGGTTCATAAATAGGAAACTTCGCCATTTTGGATCCGCATTTTGATTGATAATTACTTTTTTTTCATTTTAAAACAAAATATTGTTACAAAAGCTATTTTTCTAATTTTGGTCAAAAATTAGGTCCGGGAGCCCATTGTGCAGCTCTATGAGTTGGACAGCAATAAAAAAATTAGCTGTGCTTTAAAAAGAGATGCAAATGAGTATGTTCCAAAATTACAATTTATGTCGGGGCGCAGTTTTTTAGTGACGTCACGAGTCAGCGCCTAATTTGTTCTATAATATCTTTTGAGCTATGTCAGCTGTCATTGCTTATGTCAAATTTTGGCAGCAACATTCTTAAGTTAAAGGGAAGACTCTAAATTTTCTTTCAGAAAGAACGACGTATTTTCCATGATTTTAAAAACATGGTTTGTAAAAAATACAAATAATCACTTTTTATTTTAAACGCGTTTTTCTCAAAACGTCAAATTTCTACATGCAGCTTTCTTCTTAGGGGCGGCAGTATACCTACTACTAACCTAACCAGTTTAGATGAAAAAAAAAAAGAATTTTCGCTTCTTTTAAATATTGCTTTTTTATATGTCTCTTTTGAATATCAATGATTTAAATTTCACTCTTAAAATGGAAGCGCTCATTTAATGTTGCCCGTAATAGAAATATCCATTTAAAAAGCCCCGCTTGGCGAAGACAACAACATATAGGGTGTTCGGCACATGAACCGTCAAAATTTTTTGGGATATTGTTGGGGTCATTTGCTACCTTTTCAACCTTGGAACTTGGGTCCTTAGAGTCACGGCTAAAAAGATGAATTTTTTAATTTTTTTTCTCAAGTTACCCAAAATCCCACCTTTCAACCCTCGTAAGCTTTTTATTAATGTCTGGAAAAGCACCATTTTTTTAAATAATTCTGTAATCTTATGCTACTTCAACTAATTAATAGATTTGTTAAAATTTATGTACCAAAGGGATTTTGTGAAAGAAAATCAATTTCAAAATTAAAAAAAGTATCGGCACTTGAGAACTTCATTTTCTTTTAAAAACTTCTCTAGTTGATTACCTTTCTAACGGTATGCTACACATTGATTAAAAAAAACAATTCTGCTTTAAAATACGGATATTCCGTGAGACGGGCAATAATCGTTCGGACTTAATAAGAAAAACAATTTGATGTTTATGATCGTTTCGAAAAAAATTTATAAATAAAGAACACAATACATTATTGTTAAAAGTTTAACTTTTGCTTAAGTAGGTAAACGATCATAAACATCAAATTGTTTTTCTTACCAATTCCAAACCAGTCTCGCCCTTCTAACGGAATATCCGTATTTTAAAGCAGAAATGTTTTTTTTTTATCAATGTATAGCATACCGTTAGAATGGTAATCAACTAAAGAAGTTTTTAAAAGAAAATGAAGTTCTCAATTGTCGATACTTTTTTTGATTTTTAATTTTGAAATTGATTTTCTTCCACAAAATCACTAATGTTCTTTGGTACATCAATTTTAACAAATCTATTAATTAGTTAAAGAAGCATAAGATTACAGAATTATAAAAAAATGGTGCTTTTCCAGACACTAATAAAAAGCTTACGAGGGTTTAAAGGTGGAATTTTGGGTAATTTGAGAAAAAAAAATTAAAAAATTCACATCTCTTTAGCCGTGACTCTTAGGACCCAAGTTCCAAGGTTGAAAAGGTAGCAAAAGAGCCCAACAATATCCCAAAAAATTTTGACGGTTCATGTGCCGAACACCCTGTATACTGTCATGGTAAGGAGCAGTTATAAAAAAAACTCCCACATTTTATTCAGTTTTCATATATTTATGTATATTTTTATAAATGCACAACATTAATAACAACATTATTTTGTTCGCCATTTTGGGAAGGCCATGCTTCGTCGTAAACATTCCTACCTATAAAATTTTTTCTGTTTGTGTCAAAGACTTTAGGTCTACCGTAATAACTTGACAGAATATGTGTTTTTTATACCAAAAAATCTTTCAATAAAATATTTTTTTAAATATTCAGGTGATAAATAATAATAATTCTGAAAGTTGATTCATAAATGATATTTCTATATACAAAGTGCGATCCAAAAATATTAATTTGTGTTTATTTGGGACATATATAAGATGTTTCATAATTGCTATAACATATCCGCAACTGCAAATTTTATTTAATTATTTACTCAAAAAGCTTGACGCACAGCGATATGATGGCAAAAGAAAAGTTAGTTTTAGTTTTACTTAAAAAAATGTATTTTTATGCCAGGTTGA
The DNA here is from genome assembly GCA_963576565.1 of Aspidapion aeneum. Classification (NCBI taxonomy): domain Eukaryota; kingdom Metazoa; phylum Arthropoda; class Insecta; order Coleoptera; family Brentidae; genus Aspidapion; species Aspidapion aeneum. Next base: position 23,876,055 of record OY755043.1, read on the forward strand.
TATCTCCTGAATTACAGGAAAATATTTCGAGCAGTCTCATGAAAATTTAGTTAACCTTACATCAAAAACATTTAAATCATTTAAGGATTCACGCCCTTAAGAATTAGCATTCAATTATGAAACACCCTGTATATGCTGGGTCCCAGATAGCACAACATCCTTGTTAGTTTATTAGTAGTAGGTTGTTGGGGTAAGACAAATGAATTGATTAAATAACAGTAAACGTTTCCATTTATATTTTAAACCTTCACTTTAATGCCTTAATCACTAGCGACGCAAACGCTTGATTTGCAATAGTAATTTAAATTAAATAAATAAAGACAATGGAAGTCCGAAATTTTATTTCTACTCAATCATTGTCTAAGAGTTTAAAACGAAGAGTACTTTAATTATTGTTGGAGAGTAAACATTTTACATTTCTGCAAATGCAAACTTTAAGGTTAGATTTTTTTTACAAAATACTTAATTCTTATAAATAAATATAAACATTTTTTTAAAATTAAATATTCTGGATATGAATAAACATATTTATTTGTCTTATTAAAAATGAGATAAACAAAAGCGGTCTTTTAAATTACATTTTTAGTTTTATTTTAATAATGGAAAGAAATATTGAAATAGTGATGAAAAAAAGTGGGTTTCATTATTACACGAATTTATTTCATAAAAATCTAGGGAACACAAAAACTGTCGAAATTGAAAAAAAAATATGTAGTCGAGTATGCTTAATATAGAAACGGCTATTTTTGTGGTATTTTTAGTGTAAGAACTTTTAGATCACGAAATAATACCATTTGCGAATCAAGTTCTCCATATAGGAGTCAAATTAGATTAGATGGTTAAGCAAAAAATTAGGATTATGGACTGTGTATATTTTAGACAACTAAATATCTTACTGTTACAAACTGTGGAGTGTTGCTATGTACTGATGATGAAATCGACAAGTTATACATATTTTACGACTTTAGATTTGAGGTCTGGATTTTATCAAATTCTGATGGCTGTTAATTCCACAGAAAAAAACAGCATTTATTTGTTACTTCTAGTGGTCATTACGAATTATCAAGGATGCCTTTTGGCTTGGCTGTTTTTCAATTATTAATTAATGAGGTACAGGGAAATTTATAAAAATTCACGCTGCACATACATTATAAAATCATCGTTAACAATTTAGGAGTTTCGAGTACATAATCTCACTTTGCAATTGGGTAAATGTGTATTTCTTGCAACGGCAAGTATCTTGGAAGATAAATAAATGCAAAAGGAGGGAACACAAAAAAGGTAGAAATGGAAATAAAATATGTAGTCGACACTATAGTGCGATATCCTAACCATATGCTTAAAATAGAAACGGCTATTTTTCGTGGTATATCTAGTTCACGAACTTTTAGAGCACGAAATAATATCATATGCGAATCAAGTTGTCCATATAAGTGTCCAACTAAATATCTTACTATTACAAACTGCAGTATTGCCATATACTGCTGATGATCAAATCGATAAGGTATAAGGATATACATATTTTACGACTTTGAATTGAGGTCTGGATTTCATCAAATTCGGATGGCTACTAATTCTACAGAAAAAAACAACATTTGTTACTCCTAGTGGTCATTACGAATTTTTAGGGATGCCTTTTGGCTTAGCTTATGCGCCTTCTTTTTTCCAATAATTATTAATTAAAGAGCTACAGGAAAATTTATAAAAATTCACGCTTCACATACCATACCATCGTTAACAATTTACTAGTTTCGAGTACATAATGTCACTTTGCAATTGGGTAAATGTGTATTTCTTGCAACCGCAAGTAAGTATCTTGGAAGAGAAATAAATGCGAAAGGAAGAAAACCGGGAAAATAAAAAATGCAAGCTAATTTAACGTGAAACAAGTACACCACTGAATGGGAATAGCTAGCTATTTCCGTAAGTTTATTAAAAGTTTTGACATGATCTTAATATGCGATTTTAAATTTTAAACTAGACTTTTTTGTGTCCATTCATTTATTAGTGAAAATTAATTTGTATCTTTTGTAAGCTACGATATTATTTTTCACATAGAGTATGTGTATGTATGTATGGGACAGACATTTCTGTCATATACAGGGACTCTAGATTAAAATCTTTATCCCTAAACTTAAACAAACGTTTTTTACATTTTGTAAAGTAAATTGGGGTTAGATTTTTTGCAAATATTTTATACTTTAATTCTTATAAATGTAAGCATTTTTTTATAAATTAAATATGCTAAATTTTATTGTCTTATTAAAAATGGGATCTTTAATTAAGATATCGATATTATTATAATATTATAAAACTGCGTTTTGAGTTTTATTTTAATAAACATCTATGTAAAGGAATTTCGTTATTACAAGAATTTTAGAGCATCAAAATAAAAAGTATATTTTCTAAACCAATTAGAATGGCTAAGAAAAACAAATGGGCATTATAGAATGTGTGTAGGTTTTAGACAGCTAAGTAATCTAGGAGGATATACATATTTTACACTTTAGATTTAAGGTCTGGCTTTCATTAAGTTCGTATTGCGGCTAACTCTACAGAAAAAAACAGCATTTGTTACCCCTAGTGGTCATTACGAATTTTTAGGGATGCCTTTTATCTTAGTTTATGCCCCTGCTGGTTTCCAATAGCTAAGAAGACCACACTACATAATTAAATCCTTAACAATTTCGGATAACACATTTCCAAGAAACAATTGGCCCTTAGGAAGATTTGTAAAAATTTACCTTGGCAGAGACAATATTGTAAGAGTAGTTGATGTTAAGACAATTATTGGAATAGAAGATCCATAGCAAAGATATGCCCAATAGAAAATTTGAAAATGAGCATCGAAGGACAATAGTTTATGTTTGTTTCACTCTACAGACAAAATTTTTAAGGGGAAGAATATTTAATAATGTTTAGTTAGGTTATTATTTGGATTGATGGAGTTGACATTGAAATAAAATGATTCTGACAGAAAATTGTAGAATTTGTTTGTATTTTTTAATCAATTTAAAGACAAAGCTTGTTAAATGTATAGATATTTTAAGATAAATGATTCATAAAAAATAAACACGTTTAAGAAATAAAATAAGACAAACGTGGTCTAAGTCACATAAACATATAGTAAACCTTCTCTTTTAAAATAATCACAAAATGTTAAAATGCTTCTAAAAGTTAGAAGCTTTAGGTTTTTGATCATTATACGTTTAAAAATTCTCCTACATAAATAAAAAATAAAGCTAAAACGAAATCTTATTTTTAATATCTTTTTGGAAAATAACTGATTACGTTTGATGAAACTGCTTAATTTGGATTTAAGTACCGCTTGCTTGTTAAGTGAAGTAGTAATAAACAATAAACCGAAACGTCTGCGAATTTTTAATCAACAACCTTCTAATACATGTTAGTATATTTAAATAATAAATAAAAAGGGGTAAAAATATCATTCCATGTTTATGATCTAATAACGTTTTGTATGAATAAGCTAGATATGGGTCACCCGATTCATACCACATAGGGTCACTAATAATAATTTAACATAAACAATAATAATTAGTATGCACCTAATGAATAGCTAAAACGACAACAAAGACGTATTTTTTACCCAAAAAAATCAGAGTCGGCCCAGATACCCGAACAATGAACCGTTATCAAAGTTTGGTTAAAAAGTGTTAAAAACAAGGCGACATTGTTTTCTGGGTAAAAATTATATCACAGCTCTCGTGTTTTCCTACCCGTTAAGGGCAAACAATTTTCAGTCACCCTTATATCCTTGTTAGAATATAAATAATGAACTCTTTAAGTTGATATCGCGTTGTCGTAACTAGGTTAGGCCTGGAATCTCAGTGGAAATTTTTGAGTTTTGACAGTTCACTACGTCTACTCGACATAATATTTGTTAGGAAGTCAATCATTGTATATTTTGTTTTGATGTTTTTATATGACCAGTTGGTCAGTTTGGTTTGGTTCATATAGAACTCCTTCAAGGAAATATCAGATCGTGGACAATACAGCAGAACCCCCTTAAAAATTTCAAAACAAATTTCAAAAATAAATTATACGAAATCTCAATGGAGGATCTGAAAGAATTTTCAAAAAGAAAGACAAACAATACAGCAAGAAAATCTAAGCCCAGTTTAATTATTAGTAAAGTAAGTTTTCTTCTAAAAAATCCTAACAACAAATATAATCCCACAAAAATTACAGTTGAGCGTAAAAAATGGCTGAAAGATGCGTTCAAGGTCTTTTGTTGACAGTATCTACCCTAATACATAAAATCAGATATGGTACAAAATCGATTTGGTAGACCAGAGTTAATAGTAAAAAAACAAGTTAACAAAGTTACAAGAAATTAAGGAAATTTAGATCTTTCAGTTTAATAAATGAACATGTGAGAAGTCACTTATAGCCAGTTATGATCCAGAAACTAGAGGCGTTAAAAATTTTTTCAAGATCAAAAAGCAGGAAAACGACCCTGTGTCTTCTATAATAGCCATTTTATTAGAATATTGCTAATCATTTCTAAACAAAAAAATTGATTACAGATGAAATGAAGTCAAGGAAAAAGCTATCAAAAGCGAGATAAGCCAATTGCGTTTTGTGAAAAATTAAGAAGCAAGCCACGAGCAAAATTTATAGGAAATTTAGCACACCTAATGTTCTAAAAGGCCAAATTAGACCCAACAAAACAATGGATTATCAGAGATATTAAATAGACGATCAAAATGGTTAGAAGAAACAAGAAATGTTAAAGTTTAAAAAGTTGTCATTTTAATAGATAATAATAGACTGCTAGAATTATATTTATAAATATTTAGTCTGAAAAAGATAAGAAAGTTTGAGTAGTAGATCTAAAGACAACTACTGTAACGTACAGGAGACCCATTACAAAAATGTGTGCCTTAGACAAGGCTTAGACCTTTTAGAAATGGCTGCTGATGATTTCTAATTTGGTGTAAGAAATGTTAGGAATTCATTATTGATATGTTTTGTTGTTTTTATATTACCAGTTGGTCAGTTTTGGCATGTCGAAAAGAGTTGATATATATTATATTCTATAATCTGTGGCTGTCAATAAACAATATTATTTATCACAGTTATGTCTTAATTTAAAAATACAGTTTAAACACAACAGCAATATCGAAGAGCCTTTACAGGATAGTTAATTTACAGTATGAAAATAATGGTCAACATAAATCTGCCCATTATTCTTCATACGAATATTAAACAGACATCCATCTGGGTAAGTTTCAAACCGCGAACTTGACCACTAAAATAAAGGTTTCCCTTGTTACGAAAATGCGATAAGGCGTGCGTATCAACTTTAACTGTCTAAAAATAATAAATAAAATACATTAGTTCAAAAATATTACAAAAATTTAAAGAAAAGATTACGGTTTTTTCCACCAATTCTTTATTTGTTTAGATGTTCGAAGGTTTAGTCACATAAAAGCGCCCCTAAATAAATAAAAAACTAATGGAGTAGGATTTTAACCTTTCCTTTTAATTTTTTACTACAGTAAATAATGCTTATAATGACATAATTATCGGTTGTAGCGATGACATTTTAGATCCCTAATTTATATGGTTATATAATGGATAATATTCTAACCGAAATTAAGCGGCCCCTTTAATGTCGTTATAAGCGATATTTACTGTACTACTAAAACAAAAAATATATAAATAATATCTATGGGATATGAATTGCACTAAACTAAAATATGTATGAGGAATTTATCATCCGCATCGGTGTGGTATTTCGCATGTGTAAAGCGAAATCGACGCTGCAATACCGAACGAACGAGGACGCCCCAGTGTAAAGAAAGGCACTTGGTATAATCTGTATAGTATTACGCATGTGTAGAAGCGATATTGGCACATAATTTTATATTTTTTCACACGAAAAACAGCTGTTTGAGTTACAAGACTTATCGCTACCCGTTTTTTAAAAGTGGGAAATGTGTGGGTGGTAATCGTTTTTATTAAAAACAGTGGCAACACTGGATTGACCCTTAACACAAAAAATATAAAAGGGAATCAAGGCAGTCTGTACTGGTGGGTCATTCTTAGCTAGTGATTCGAAGTAAGTACATCATTAGAAGCGACGCTTAAGAGAAGGTTTTACAAGTTGTCATCAGAAATCAGGACTTCAGACGATAACATGAATGGTGAGCAAGCTTACGAAGCACTAAGCGCTGAAGTTATCCAGCTCAAGAAAGAGAGAGACAAATACAGAGTCGGTGTCCAAACAACAGTAGCGGAATACAGGAAAATGGTTGTGTAATTATTGCACCATGGCTCCAGAATGCGCCGATCAAAAGTTAGCAATTCAACAACAGATCACCACAATGCAAAAACAAATGGATGAACTAAGACAACAACTAACAGCCTCAATCTGCCAACACCCATAAGAGGGCAAATCCTGATGCCGCCAGCAACAGTGCGCTTGCATTAAAAACACCCACCCAGATAAAGCCAGAGGCACCTGACCAGATGGAAATTGATAGAACCCGCACCGAAGACTGAACCAATAATTCAGAGAGAAAAGAAAAAATACCGCCGATTACTTTCCGCCAAAAAACAGGATGCAAACTGCTACAAGCGGACACGAAGACGTCAAAATAGATACGGCCAAACCTTTCGACCAAGGCATCAAAATTATGGCCAGCACCTCCAATGACTTTAGGAAGCTCATTAGTCTTCTTAATGAGAAAAAGTACCAGTATCACACGCACCAACTTCAGGCCAAGAAGCAACTTCATATTGTTCTAAAAAGTATAACCTTAGACTACACTGAAGAAAAAGTGCAACAACTTGAAGGCTTCCATGACAACGGTACACGCATCTTCCCTACTGCCCAGATCTGAGAAAAGCATATTCAATTAAAAATCAAAGTTGAAAGCCTAAAACGACGGACAGAAAGAACCCAATGTCCTCGCTGCCAACGTTTTGGACATAACCAGGATCGATGCAATGCAGAACCCAGATGTGTCAAGTGTGCGGGGAAGCAACTCACCTCCGTACGTAGTCTACAAAAACCACTGCCTGTTGCAACTGCTCAGGGGACCACACTGATAATGCAAGGATCTGTCCAAAGCACATCCACATAGGATATTCCCGCCTGCCAACCCAGACAGACCAGCATGGAATAGCACAAATACGACAATTATAAGACCAAGCACCTACACAGCGACACCTTCACAAAATGTTATCAAAATTTTCAACAAGATGATGCACGATTTCTAAAGCTGCAACAGATGGTGAATTTATTTTCAGCAACACCTCCGATTCCATAGATACCCATGGTCACGACTTAGTCCGAGAAGATTTAATGGCGGATCCAGATCACCTAGGGCGACACCAGCTGAGGGCATGAAGGCCCACCCACCAACCATATGATGACACATTAATATCATGAGAAACAAAGCTAACTCTGACTAAAATTGTAAGAGACCTTGTGTCTATCAAGAAGAGAAATTGTCAAGATCCCAGTCTGTACTGGGGTCTAGTCCGATCACTTGAGTTTGTAAGTCGCCATGTAGTTTGTCTGCGAATAGTAGCAGGGTGGCGACTTCTTTTAATGGAACGGTATTTACTGCATGGAGTACTACTTTGAGGACGAAGCAAAAAATAAAGTTAGTGTAAATGGATACCGTAACAAAAGTCGTGTATCACTATTATATCACATTAAACGCATCTAAATCGAAATTGTGCGATTAAGTCCTTGTGATTTCTTATTTGGGATTTTTTTGGGAATCTAATTTTCTACAAGACCGTTACAGTCGTCATTTTTAAAATACGTATAACGAGTATGGTGGTTAGATGAATCCTTTCGAGTTCATTCCAGACTAGTTCGAATATGACCGACACGGTTTTACAAAATTTATTTGAGAGTTGCAATAATTATATATACAATGGAGTTAAAAGTTAGTTAATTATTCTTTGATAAACAAAATTGTGTAAAACCCTTTCATCCAGCCTATTCTAGGACACACGTTATCGGTAGATATCGCCGCGCTGGTATCGCTTATGCAGAGGTACAATGCTATACCGATCATGTTACTCTTCCCGCAAGCTTAATAAAAGCAGCGGATATATGTCTCTGCCGTATATTCATGTAGTTCCAATGATGACACGACAGAGCCATCTGTCCGCTCGCTGCTGTTACTAAGTATGTTTGGTTGCATATCTATGGGTTGTGTAATCATTGTCTATACAGATCGGTATCGCATGCGGATACCTTATATGGTGTTAACAAAGGCGGTATTCACGTCACGAAACCGATCAAAATGGCCTCATTAGAAAAACTGTTTTAAACAAAAGAGACATCAGATCTCTCGGCGAGCGGTAAATGATAAATACTCCTTCATGTAATAAAGCCCAACCACATACAGGATGTCTCAAAAAGACGATAAAAAAAAACTGTTTCTATTTTTCGGTTTTGTACAGCATTTCATTCGAGAATTTCGGCTCATCGGCGAAACGTCGAGAACGAATTTCCAACGACGACGGCCGAACAGCCCGAAAGCACACCCACCAATCAGTCCTGCTATCATTTATTTTTTAAGGTTTATTTTTAAAGCTCGCCGTTTCAAATGTTATTATAAAAAAATAAATATATACTGGTTTAAAGCAGTTTAAAATTCGGCTCTTTAAAAAAAAATGTAGAAGCCAATTTTGTATTTGCATTTGTCAGTTTTAGCAAAGCGAGGTCATAGATATAACTTTTTTGTTAATCCGAGACTTTATGCTTTGTCCACGTATGTACCTTTATATAATGGAATTTCCCATAACCCTAACGATTTATTTAATGTGATAGCTGTTATGGATATCACTTTAAGGATATTAAACTGATAGAAGTAACAATTTGTCAAGCCGAAAATGGTGTGCTTTTAAAACATTTTGTTCAGAAGAGCTAGGTTAAATAAATCTTTATAGATTTGTATTAAAAAATAATTGTTTAAAACTATTATCTTTTAAAACCTAGTGACTTTTGAGACATCCTGTACTTTTATTTAAAAAAGTTAAGGAATATTGGCAAGTTGAGTGTTAAATTTATAAATCGCTAAAATTTTATGGAAATCTCATTTGTTTAGTGTTTCCCATAACTCGTCGTCTCCCCATTTGTCGTCCACATTCCTTTTCTTCTCTTCCTAAAATTAAATAATAAAAAAACTTCAAACTTTTTAAAACAAATTAGACAGATTAGACAAGCTTTTTTAATAAGAAAAACATTCAAACTTTATAACACAATGGTTTGTTCTATTTACGATCTTTGAGCTTACTTTTAAATATAAGGTACGTAAGTACAAAACTTTAATATTTAAAACAGTTTTGTTTGAATAATTGCATTACTTGTCGTTTTTGAAAAAAACGTCATTAAACTCGAAAATTTTCAGGTGCTTTATGGATTGATTTATGTACTTGGTTTAAAAGTTGTAGACTTAGTTGATTGGAAAAAAAATCGGACTTGCCTTATCTTTTATTTTAAACACGACGTTTCGGTTGGTAAGAATCTCTGTTTACACTTGAAAACGTTTAGACAGTAACAGAAACGTCTTGTTTAAAATAAATAAAGATAATGCAAGGCCCAAATTTTGTTTCTTTTGATTGATCCATTTATATTATTATTATATTCATTTTTGTTTAATTTTGCATATGTGTTTATACAATTTATATTTACTTTGGGTTTTCTCTCCTGTTTTCTACTTTTGGCAGTATTCTCGCTAGGTGAAGTTATGGCGCTATTGTTAGTAGAAAAATCTATGTAGTCTGACTGGTATCCACCAGATGGGGTTGTGTCGTTTTGGTAGCCCCAACTTTGGTTGGGCGATTTCGGACTAGATGCTCTGTAACAAAAATAGAAAATTGGTTCTAGCATGACATTGTATGCACACTAGGATTCAAAAATCATGTGGCATATCAAGGGTTTAAGAACAGAATTTAAAGCTTATTAGGCAATACTGGATCTATTAAAAATTGAACCAAATTTAGCTGGGGTGATCTCTTCTTGGCTTTGTCCTTGTCTTATGTGTTGCATCTATTTTTCTAGTAAATAGCTGATAAAGCGATATAATCGTGGCTAAGCGAGTATAGAAAGATTTTGTTTCTCTCATATTTTTCCGTGGCAGCTCAAAAGTTGTACACCCACGGGGTTCAAGATCTAATGGATACCTATTAAGTGTTGACAGTTAACTGTTTCCCCCTTAAGGGACTCTTCAGTACACTGATGGTCAATAAGACACCCTTGTAAAGCTAGAGGACGGTATATAAATATCATCTCACAATATTGGTAAGAGACATGAAAACTATTGTCAAGTGCCGACATCTACCAAATACAAAAGAAACTACCAGAAATTAAACAAAAGGCAGGCGATGAAATGACAAACGTTACCCATGACCGTGATTTTTTGTTAAAGTTAAATGACACTGATGGAACAAAAATGTTTTCAATTTGACTGCTTTTAACGACTGCTAAGACAACGACGCTAGTTTTTTAAACGAACAGCATTTAAAATGTTTTCATAGATCCCGGAAAAATTCTAATAAACAACTTGAGCAGCGGCAGATAATTATCATCATAAATAGAAATAATTGTTAATATTATTTTCTAATTTTAAAAAGGGTAACAAACTCAATTAAACAAAATATTTGATATTTCCGCACGCTGGTAGGACCAATGTTAAACCTAAATCGTGCGGAAAACATCTTTTCGTCACTTAGGGCTTGCTCAAACTCCACTGACGCGTCGTTTAGGCAAACGCCGATACGTCCTACTTTCTGCACTTGTTAAGTAAATTACTATTTTTTTTTGTAGCAGGTTTTTTTATAAAGCTACTTCTAAATAAAATTAAGATATTTTCCATGGGGCTTTTTTTAAGGTTAAAAAGGTAAAAAAATATAGAAAAAGCTCTTACTTCGATCCCTGCTGACTACCAACACTCCAGTCTTCCTCTCGACTGCTGTACCCGTTGTTGCTACTGAACAAGGAAGACTTCTCGCCGGGCGAGTGATAATTTTGGCCGTCGACTTCGCCGTAACCTCCAGACTGATAATTTGAAGAAGCGTTGGTGCCGCTCAGCTCGCTCCATCCTTTTCTGCCAAATTCGGCTGCCTGCAAATTTCAGACAGTAAATAAGCGTGTTGACGTCAAAAAAGCCTTCAATTCCATACGTCTTCAAAATTTGGTAGAAATATTACTAGTCCTGCACCTGGCTACACTTCTGTAGGAAGGTTACGTACGGAATTTTTTTTTTCAGAAATATGTAGGTGTCCTATTTGGTATTTTGAACTGGGGTGGACATTAGCCACATGGTACATTTTCGAAATAATTATTTGCAAAATTAAAAAAATGCCATACAAAAGTTAGTTTTACTTTTTTGGATCATTTTTACTTCCTTAAAGTCAGAACTTTTTTCTGTCCCTGACGGGGGTACTGGTAAACCCCATGTACCTAAATTTAACAGTTGGATTCTTTATAAAAAAATCTATAAAAAAGCAAATTACACCAACTTTAAATGTTCATAAATAAAAAAGTTATATTTTGCGACACTGTACGGACCAATTACCCCATCTCAATTGACCTACAAAGGCCAGCAGAGCAGAAATTTCCGTATGGATAGCTTAACGACCTAGCATTCGTGCGCGCACACTGCTAGGAAAAACAAGAAAAATGGGATTTTAAAATGTAAATGTTAACAAAAATAATCTTAAATTTTCTCTATTCTTTTTTAATTCTTACAGCCCCACACGTCCAAAATTATCTACAGTGAAACCTCTTCTTGCGGACACCTCTATTAAGCGGACACTCCCTTTAGGCGGCAAATTTGTTGGAACCAAGCTTTTCCCTATTTATTTACATGTAGAATTCACTCCTATAACCGGACACTAATAACCATGCGCGGACAATTTTTTTGGTTAAAAATCTCTGGAACCTCCCTTAACCCGACGCGAACCTCTGACAACGGGACGGAGCGCTGCACGACATGGTCATAAATATTGTGTAGTATGTTGGCAACAATGCACTCTGCAGCCGGGGAATTACCTCTTTCCTTTTTAATGCGGAGACTACAGTCGAACCTCTATATCTCAAACTTCAAGGGACAGCCAAAACAGATCGAGTTATGGAGAGTTCGAGTTATAGAAATTCGAGTGCAGGGACCACTTAAAAGGTTCAAGTTATAGAGAGGTTCGAGTTATAGACGTGCGAGTTAGAGAGGTTCAACTACTTCTGTCCATACTTCTGTATTTACAACATTATTTATTCAGCGGAACTGCTATGTTTTATTTTTATTGTTCAGTTGGGTAGTAATAGATCTCTTTGAAATGGCGCCTAGTAAAAACTTCTTACTTTACGTGAAAAATGAAAACTGCTAACTTTTCGGAAAAGGAACATCTATCAGCACAAAAGATTGCTGAAAAATTTAATTTCGGAAAAACTCAAGCAGCGGAAATTGATAATAAATATATATTAGAATTTCGCAGTTCTCTCTCATAAGCGGACACCTCCAATAAGTGGACAAAATCGACGAAACCGTGAGTGTCCGCTTATAGGAGGTTTCACTGTATTGGCAACCACTGGCGCAATTTCTTTTTTTAATTGTGTAGTTTTTATTTTTTGACTTGTGTCCTAGATTTTGGCCTTAAAAGAGGGATTTTTATTTTCTATCACACTTGATAATGATATTTACATATCGAAACGCGTAGTGTATTTTGAGAAATAAAAAAGACTTTCTTTAATCCTTTCATTATGTAAAATGTTAGTTCTTTTAAAAAATTATTACCTTATTTGTCAAAGTGCTGACTTGTGAAGAAACAGACTCGACTAATGTACCTTCTTTAACCTAAATAGAAATTTAAAAAAAAAACAAAATAAATAATAAACAATAAACTAAACAAAAAGTTTAAAAAAAATTAAACCAAATATTATTTTAAAAAAATTATAAAATAAGGAAAATCATTGGCTTCTTCAAATAATCACTTTCAATTTATAATTTTGTTTACAAATGCTACAAATATATATTTTTTTAATTCTTTTTTCTGAAAAACATAACGTTTTCGCTTGCTTGCAATAGCAACGAGTGGCCGTCGATAAATTTTGACAGTTGTTTTACATAGTAGGAGGTGGGCAACTCTCTTTGACAGTTGTGAGAAAATAAAAAAAAGGATCTGCAGATTGGCATTACATGTCAATTATTTACTGTCAGAATTTGAAGTTGTCAATTTGCCGCAACTTTCACAGTAAACCAATATTAGTTTTATTATGTTTCATAAGTGTGTAAATAAATAAATAATTAAAGTGTACTAATTGACCTGTCAATTCAAAAATTAAAAACAAACTAAGAGTATAAGAACATACAACGCGCAGACCACCAAAAACAATTCAGCTCGCGATAGATGGCGCTGCTTAAATGCCATGAGTTGGGTCACTGGATCACAAAAACTGCATCTGACGACGCCATGCTTCCAGGATGCCGTGACCCTAGCTAGAGTCCCTGTATGTTGACATATCTGGATATATCAATATATTCAAATATATCAACATACAGGGACTCTAACCCTAGCCATGAATTGTTTTAAGAGCTTGACTTGTACATATCCCATTTATTTCTGTGGTTAGTAATCTGTTTTGTTTTTATTGGGAAGTATTTCCTAACCTAAAATATTAAAAACGTCAAAAAATGTTCAGGGAATCTATCTATCTCCAAAATCGGTTTTACATGTAAAAGTGGTTTATGTCAGGACTTGTCCACCTCTGCGGAAACACATCCGTCAAAAATATCTAGGGCCTCTAGCAACGAGTAAACTTATAATTACTTCTTAAGAGTTTTGATTTTATAATTATAAAAAAGTAATTCAAAGTTGATGTTTCAAGATGAAGTAGCCAAAAATAATAAAAAAAACCAACTAAAACAAACCTTTTCGCCTACTTGCGAGCTAATATCAACTACCTTCTGGGTGGCTATTCCTCCATATTTAACGGCATTCTCCGTTGCTTTAGTAGCAATTTTGCTGGCAGAGGACGAAAACAAGGACCACCCCTATATTAACAAAATTAAGTAATAACAACAAAAACATTTTTGAAAAAATTAAAACTAAATACTAAAATAGGTTTCTATACAACTTATGGCTAAATAGTGTTTTTGATATGAGGGGTGGTTTAAAAACGCTAGACCAGTTTTTTTAAACTCGTGTGCGCAATTTTTTTTCCATCGGTCTGTGAGTTATATATTAAAAACTATTGCTTTCAAGGCAAAAAACTTTGTTAAACCTTCAACCAAAATGTAGACCTGTCAGGAGCAAGTTATCAAAATTAGTACATAAGCACCCTTTAGTAAATACTGCTCCCAAGTCCCTTTATTTTAATTGAATTAGGGCGCTAAAGCTATTCTTTATAATTACCAATTTATGGGCGCCTAAGCTCACACTAGGTACTATAGTTACAGTGTACGTGTAAGCTAATATAACTAAAATGTGAAATATGTTTTATTCAACTCCAGACTCAATTACCTTTCGTTTGATACCACACAAGCCATGTTTTGACTTAAACTCTAATTTTAGAAATCTACCCCCACCCTTAAAAAAAAACTAAAATGTATTTGGTTTAACTCCAGACTCAATTACCTATCGTTTGATATCACACACGCCATATTTTCACTTAAACTATAATTTTTGAAATCTACCCCCACCCTTTTTTGTAAATCACCTAGAATGTATTTTGTTTAACTCCAGACTCAATTACCTTTCATTTGATATCACACACGCCATATTTTCACTTAAACTATAATTTTTGAAATCTACCCCCACCCTTTTATTGGGCTTGCGTTCGGTGGATTTTGTTCATTTTTAAATGGGACCATCTCGACCCAAGACCCAGCCTAGGTACCAAATTTCATTCAAATCGGGCAAGCGATTTTCGAGTTATGCGCGTTGGTTGTTACAGACATACAGACAGACGGCGCGACAAAAAAGTTTCAAAATCATCTGAAACGCAAAGATATATAAAAAATTTTGAAATCGGAGCAACTTTTTTTTTCTCGAAAAAATTTGGATCACCATAGCTCACACTACTATAGTATAGTATATGTGTGAGCTAAAAAAAGATTCCCAGCATAAACTTAAAACATTTATTTTAGGGAAGTCGAGTATTTAAAACACTTACATTTGCCAAAGATGATAGGGCGGTATCCACAAATTCTTGAGACTGACTTCTTGGCGGTGTTTCTTTAGTATAACCAAAACCAGTGTATTTTCCGCCTTGACTAGGAGCTAGGTCACTAAAATGATCAGAAAATACTTTTTATACCGCGTGTCCAAGACCACCCGTCCCGTCCACCCCTTTTAAAACCTAAGTTGATGGTGGACATTGACAATTGACAATTTTTTTTAAAAGATAAGAGTGTATATACTTTTGTGGAGATTTCAGAAATATATAAATTTTAAATTGAAAATTTATTGTTTGATTTTTCTACATTTTCTTTTGAGCTATATTTAGGGAACCAAATATCGCTGAATGAAAGCACGATAACGATAACAAAATCATTGCACACTACAACTTGAATCGTTTAAAAACCAACATACACGAAGATTTCCGCGCACTTGCCGCTGCTCTCTCTTTTTAAAAAAATTTATATTTTTGTTAGTTTTTAAGATATAAAGCTAATTTTCACTATATTAATTCATGTTCTGATGCAAACAAAAAACGTATTGACAGTTTTTCTGTGAAACTAATTTACCGAAAGTTATAACCCAAAGTTTGTGAAAAGACTTTATAAAAATCCGCTATCTTAGATTTATGACGCTTCTCCTACAAATGATTTACCACACTCACACTGGATTTGGTCGTGTTTAAAATAAATAAAGACAATGGAAGTCCAAAATTTTCTTCCTACTGAATCGCTGCCTACAAGTTTCAAACAAGAAATCATGTCAAATATTTACCTTCTTCTACCGGCATTTTCCATTTGTTTCTTTGCGAAAAACATCTCTTTCTGATCCTTGAATTCAGGTGAATTATAATTCTGATAACCACCTTGATAACTATTCGAGTTATCATAGGAGGACTGGTAAGACTGAGATGAATAATTGTTGCTTCCTGAAGTTAAATTTGAAGAAGACGAACTAGTGCTAATGTATCCAGTTGAATAATTTTGAGCAGGCGACTTCTTTTCGTCCCAAGGCTTGCCTTGAGCAACGGTGGAAATCTAAAAGAAAGTGTAAACCCTCAAACAATCGAAAACTCCATATTTTTAAATACAGGCAATAATAATTTGGAAAATATTAATATTAAGGTCTGAGGAAGACAAAAAACATTGTCGAAACGTCAGCAATAGATTAAATAGTACATTACCCAAGCAACGTTATCTTTACTTCCACTATACCTGCCTGTAGTTTAACTGCAAAGACGCTTTAATTTTATGAATCTTTTTTATTGATTTTTACGTTTTTCAAAAATCTTTTAAAAACTGAAGCTCCTGCAATAATTTATAATTATATAAAAAAAAATATCCTATGCTAGATATATCGGGTGTTTCACGAAAATCGAAACAGAGCCCTTTTTGGGAATTTAGAGTGCGATTTTGAAGAAACGCGCGGACACATCGATTTTGTTTGGGAAAGAGACACTTTTTGGCTATCTTGAAATTTTTGTAGCACGAACCCCCTTCGAGGGGTATACGTTACCCCTATATTTTGAAAAGGGAAAGTGGGTCTAGTGATACCTTGTTTTGAAGCTCTCTTGAATATCTTTACAACTGTGTAAAAATTTCGAAAATCCAATGATTAGTTTTTGAGATATTTACTTTCAAATTTTCATATTTAACATGGAATGATAAAATAAAAATAAAATCTGAAAAATATAAAATTCTAATTAAATTTTTATTTTATCAGTCCATGTTAAATTTGAGAGGCTGCAGGCAATTATCTCAAAAACTAACGGATAGATAGTTGAAATTTTTACACGGTTGTAAGGACATTCAAAAGGCCTTCAAAACAGGGTATCACTAGACAAACTTTCCCCTTTTTAAAATATAGGGGTAAAGTATACCCCTCGAAGGGGGTTTGTGCTACAAAAATTTCAAGATAGCCAAAAAGTGTCCCCCTCGCAAACAAAATCGACGTGTCCGAGCGTTTCGCCAAATTCGCACTCTAAATACCCAAATAGGCCTCTGTTTCGATGTTCGTGAAACACCCGATATATCTATCTATGTACGTAGATGTAAAAAATGCCAATGCAATTTTTAACTTTCAAATAATTGTGAAAGGGATGTTGTTTTAAAATATATCATTTTATTGGTTTTAGATTTTAATTTTTCTTAACCCTTTTTTTAGTTCAGCAATATGTGTTAAAGATTGAGTTTCAGCAAGCAGTTTGTTGAAACTCAACAAACGTATACAACATGGTTAAATGATATAAGATTCATGGGAAAGTATTACTCTATGCAAGATAAGAACAACTGCATACACATAAAATATGTAATATGCAAGGTCCTAACGAATTAAATTCTCAAAAATACCACCGATCTGTGCTAAAAAGTATCCGAGCCTGTAAAATTTTAGTATTACATCGCGCTTTTGTTACTTGCGGCTTTGTCACTTGCGATTTTGTCACTTGCACTTTCATTACAAAGCCGTTCACTACTGCCCGATAATCGCTGGTCGTTATTACAAACCAACTGCGATAACTTGTAACTAAAATGGCCGTGCGCTCGCATTTAACCGACCGACCGATTGATAGACCGGTTCGGTTCTTTTCGGTTTGGAATCACACCCTCTAGGATCCCGGGAAAGAAGTCATATGCTATTAACTATGGAAATAGCCGTACCAGTTATACACATTCGCGCTTTTGTTACTCACGCATTTGTCACTCGCGCTTTTGTTACCGCGGTTTTGTTACTTGCTATTTTGTCACTCGCGCTTTCACTAAAGAGCAGTGAACGTGTTAATGCCAAAGTGGATTTTGACATTGACTGTGGCAGATTATTGCACCTATAATTACCTTATCCCTGTACAAAGCGGCAGTTTTCGTATTATATTTCTGTTGAATAGTCATGTTATCATCATAATCGTCATGTGCCTCAAAAAAGACTCTTGCGTTTCTGTTGCCACCTATCTAAAATAAAAAAGATACTGTAAGAATATTGTACTAGGAAAACTAAAATAACACCATCTTAAAATAAATCCTTCTTGTGTGGAAGGGAAAGGCAATAAGTAAAAAAATAAGCATTTTTAATTTGCTCGCTTTTGAATTTGAAGTATTCATTGGGCAAATTGATATCAGTAAGTTTTGCAATCATCACAGTTTCACAACAATGGAAAAGTCTGAAAATGTCCTGGAAGTTTCAAAATGCTCTGAAACAGTCTAAAAATGTCCTAAAAATGCTCGTAAAAATGTTTAGAAATGTTCTAGACAAGTTTGAACATATTCAGGAAAACTCTGGAAATGTTCAAGAAAAGTCTTAAAATGTTCTGGAAATGTCTGGAAACAATAAAAAATATATTTTGATTTTAGAATAATCAAATCCTACAATATACTTATGGTTCTTAAAAAAATGCTTGTAAGTAAACCCTTTTTTTTCCGGAAAGTTCAGATCTTAAAAAAAAGAATGTCCCGTTTTTTTCTAAAAAAATGGCAGGCTTAATTTATTTGGTTTTTGAGGCTTTTTTTTGTGGTTATGCAATAAATGTGCCCAATAAACATTTTAAACCTTTAAAAGCAAGTAAAACCAAAATGAAAAAAGAAAATAATATATTTTTTGTAATTACCTTCATTTTTTCCAGTTCTATGTCTTTCCATTTGTCCATTGTAACTGACCGAACGAACGACAAATGTACTCCCAAACTTCTGTGCTTTCCTGAGCATTCTAAGCATATCCAAATTCCATACGTTACTGATACCCATTGTGGATTGTGTGTTCCACATTCAAAACATTTCTATAATAAATAAATTGGTTCGTAAATTAGGTAGCTCAGAAGGTTGAAGAAACTACGTATTTTTTATAAAATTTCGCACAATTATTAAGAAAAATAATTATTTTACAAATGAATGACACATATCTCTACACCCTCTTTATTTTCTGCCTTTTTTAAGATGTAATCCTAAATTTGACTCTTTTTGGCAAGTCACGTGACTTCCGGTTTTACCGAATAAGCTATCGACTTTCAACTAGACATCCTGTAATTCTGACATTTTTTAATTACTTACTATAAAAATTATCTGCTCCACTGTATCACATAGATCAAATTTTAACAGATTTGATCTCAATTAATTTATTAAAAATAAAAAAACACCCTGTGGAAGTTGTATGTTTAATTTAATAGCTTGTTGAAATTTTAAAATAAAAATATTAGACATTTATAAATGGGATGATATGAGTTTACTTTATTAGTAAAAATTTAGTTTATAAATATGTATTAATTAATGTATGGCAAAATAATAATATAATAGCCCATTAGGCAAACCTCATGGAAAAAAATACTCCTAAACTCAGAGTAATAACATTTTTATTACTCTAAGCTCCTAAATGAAATGATTAACCAAAATTTACAGATAGACCAAAAAGATAATGTGTCTTTCTAACGTTTCGGATTTAATTAGTCCCTTTTCAAACTCTTAAAACAATGAAAGGGGTAGTGTTACAAAATGTAATATTTTTTATGTTTATTTTTTTTATATTTTATTTATTTATTTCCAAGGGACATGGCTTTTTACATAGGAAATAAAACGAAATTTTAAAAATCTTACTGTTACCTATGCACTAAATGAGAATTAATTTTAGCAAATCTATTAAATGATATATCTATTTTGTTTAGGAAACTTGCCATTCTAGACCTAGGAAATTTGCCATTCTAGACCGAGGAGAATTAGTTCCATAATTTGTGTAAAACCTATAAAACTAAATTTAAAGTAAGGGGTGAAAGCTGACCAAAGGTCATTATGCTTTCATAATTTATTTTTATTTAAAAAAAAATAGTCAGGTGCAAAAGATCTTGAAAGTTTTGAAACTTGGCACAATTAATGGTCCCTAATATTCCAGTAAGTTCGCGACTTTGAACGATGTCCGCTCGCGCCGCCATCTTAAATGGCTGGCGCCGAAATTCAGTTTTTTTAGAATAGCATGGTTTTTGTAAGTTATAGAAAAAATGTTTCACACAAAAATTATAGCAAACTAAATTTCCTACAAAAATGCTATTATGCATTTTTTTGTCAGAATAATAGTTTTTGAGTTATGATATCAACAAATTTGCTGTCATTTTGGATTTTGTTTGTTTGTTTTTTTGGCATTTTGTGGCCTTTAAATTAAAAGTTACTCATTTTTGCAAATGATTGTAATAACATAAAATAAAGACTGATAAATAGCTGATAAAATGAGATATTAATTAGTTGCCTGGGTGGTATCTTTGCTAAGATACAAACCCTAAAGTGTTAAAAATACCACCATTTCTTATGTATTTCAATATTATATGCAAAATGAACTCAAATTATTATGTTTTATCTAATTTTCTTAAAAAGCATTTTAGAGGAAATGTAAAATTAACTTTATTGTACAAGATTAAACTACCTTTTAAAGGATGTATCACCTAAATGACTCAAGTTAATGGTTAGTACTTTATTGGCATCCCAATGTTGGGGTTATTTTTAAAGATTATTTGTAGGTTTTATTCAGTTTCATGAAAAAGTAAGCATTTTAGAGGAAAAGAATTATTACAAAGGTTTTTTTAAAAAATAAAATTTCCTTTTAAATAATCTGTCACAAAATGGTGTTTAAGCTAAGGTTAAAACTCCAGGAGCATCCAAAAATTAAGGAAATTTTTATGACAAACTGAAAATATTATTATTAATTATTGCTATTTTTATCATTGTGAAAGCAAGAGGGAAAAATTTTATAAGACCAATGATAATGTTAAACAGATATATAACTAAAGAGCCCTAACTCTAAAAAAAGAAGAGAATATTTTGCATAGCAGAGCTGCCAAATACAATATCTGTATTCCAAGCTTTATTTGTAACTCAATAAAATACTTAGACTTTTCTCCACCATAGATTATTGTGGTACCTACTTTAACTAGGGTTTTCTCACTTAATGTTAATTCTTAAGCAAAAATAGTTTTGTTTTTAACCAAGTTCTGTCTAAAATAGCCCACTAAATTTAATACGTGGTTAAATGCACCCTAGAAATTTTGTTCATATTTGCTGCAGCATCTCATTTTTAATATTTAGTTTTGTTTTTCTGTAACTAAGAAATATACTTACCTAATTTTTAAAAAAGACAAATACACTGTTTTTCAAGAACATCGAATCAGAGCCCTTTTTGGGTATTTAGAGTGTGAATATGGAGAAATGCTCGGACATGTCGATTTTGTGAGTGAGGGGGACATTTTTTGGCTAACTTAAAATTTTTGTAGCATGAACCCCCTATATTTTGAATAGGGAAAGTGGGTCTTGTGATACCTTGTTTTGAAGGCCTTTTGAATGTCCTTACAACCATGTAAAAATTTTAAAAATCTACCCATTAGTTTTTGACATAAAAACCTTCAAACTTTCAAATTTAACAAGTAATTAGAATTTTATATTTTTTGGATTTAATTTTTATTTTATCATTCCATCTCAAAAACAAATTGATGGATTTTCGAAATTTTTACATGGTTGTAAAGATATTGAAGAGAGCTTCAAAACAAGGTATCACTAGATCCAGTTTCCCTATTCAAAATATAGGGGTAAAGTATACCCCTCAAAGGGGGTTTGTGCTACAAAAATTTCAAGATAGCCAAAAAGTGTCCCCCTCACACACAAAATCACCATGTCCTAGTGTTTCTCAAAATTCACACTCCAAATATCTAAAAAGGCATCTGTTTTGATGTTCATGAAACACCCTGTATAACAAAATTATGCCAAGCATAGGTACTCTCAGACTTACCTATTTTAAGTACTTAATTTAATTAAAATTTGTTAATAACACATAATAAGCAATCTGTACCTAGGTAGATACAGGCCAGGGTAAGTATTTCCCGAGGGGTGAACAGCTCTCACAATTGGTGTACACATTTCTCACAATCTGTTCACAATCCTTCACAATCTTTACACAATCCCTCCCAATCACCCACAATCTGTCACAATCCTTCACAATCTCTCACAATCTTACCACAATCCCTCACAATCTTATCACAATCCCTCACAATCTTACCACAGTCCTTCACAATCCCTCACAATCTCACCACAGTCCTAATGGCGTAGCGAGGGGGTGGGGAGGGGGGGGCGCGGGGGGTTCGTCGCCCTGACCTTTTTTTTTTTGGTCACAAGCTTTTTTGATGGGCTGTCAGCCCCCTCCGCCCCTTCCGGCACACTACGCCGCTGCACATTCCTCCACAATCCCTCACAATCTTACCACAACCCCTCACAATCTTACCACAATTCCTCACAATCTTAGCAAAATATTGTGGATTTTCACAATCGGTGTACACATTGTGGGTTAGCACCCCTCAGTATTTCCCAAATGCATGTGAAAAGTTAAACTATCTTTGCCAAGTACACCAAACAGTATTGAGATTATGAGTTGTTGTTCTAATTAGCCTCATGTTCAAATATGCCCTTATTTCACCTAATAGGTATATGCAAAAATAAACACTACTAGGATATGAATGAACCTTAGCATGAACAAAAAGTAACCCTTAGACTTACTTACTTACTGTTAATTCCAGTTACACTTAACAATACAAGTCGAACCTCTATAACTCAAACTTCAAGGGACAACCAAATCAGTTTGAGTTATGGAGAGTTTGACTTATAGAAATTTGAGTTAAAGAGGTTAAACTTCATATAAAAAGTGCAGGGACCACTTAAAAGGTTTGAGTTATAGAGAGGTTTGAGTTATAGAGGTTTGAGTTAGAGAGGTTCAACTGTATGTTCATTTGAGAAAAATACTCTAGAGCACAGCTATCGATAGAGTATTTCTGTCCAATAAACATGGACAGAAGGGGAAACAGCTTATGGCATTACCTCTATAAATATGCATTGCATTATGGCAATACATCTAGACACTTTTCTAAAGGCCACTTGACATGGAGCAATACTTTTAGATGCATGCAAGATTATAAATAAAAATGTCATTTTGCAAGAAGTACAAAAAGCCTTGTTTGCATTCAAAGTCACATGCATGCAACCACCCCCTCACTTTTGCAGTATTGCTCCATGTCAAGCGCTCAGTCAAGCGGCCTTTAGCATTACCCCAAGATACATGACATTACTGGCAATACATAACAAATATTGGGTCTGCTGTTCAGACACGTAACTATTATATTTTTATTAGAGGTCCAAAAAATACGATCCTAAATACACCTTTACTTGCAAGTCAATACAATGCTTAAGAATGAGCCATATGGAAGCCAAAAGAATTTGTTTTTTTGTTACTGAGTTGACAAAAATAAAAAAGTGTGCACCTACTTACATTATTTTCATCATTCGGTTTTAACTCCTGAAGCACCCTTCGCGTCCTGGGGCTGGCCATATTTTTATTTTACAGAAAAAACTAATTATTTCCACTACAAGAAAAAGTATGGTTAAATATTTTTAAGTTTCAAATTAAGGCCACATCAAACACTTATAACATCAAACATAACAAAGAATCTTCCTTTCAAATAAAATATGACTGTTTTTAAAAATTTCTCTTTTTTAAAATTTTTCAGAAAAGGAAAAACGGGAAGATTTTTTTATAGACCGTCGTTGACGTGGAAAGCAGCTGATTAATGGTGGTGCTACTTGAAGTTAGCCGAACCATTCTTTGGGACCACGCTTCATACGGAAGCCACGTAGAGCACCTCCTTCTTCATGTATTTTTGAATTGAATTGAATTTATTTTATTTAAATACAGTCTTTTACATTTTACAAAAACTTCTATTCCTATTATTAATACTAATGTTTATCAAAATAACAAAGCAAGGAAATTAAGGTTCTACTACGTTATACCTCGCTCGTCAAAACGCTCTATATAACGATTTTTTTGTATGAAAATGATTCTGTGGACTATTTTTAGTCGATTTGGATACGGGAAATTAAAAAAAAAAGTATGGTTTTTTTTTAAATAATTTTTTAAAAAACGTTACATAGTGATTTTCTTTGACTTGTTTTGGTTGAAAAAAATCAATTTCTATCACTGCATCGTCAAATTTTCGACATAAATTTATGAATTAGCATAGGATTAATAATTTAACAATTTTAAATTAATGACATACCTAGTTTTTCGTGTTTTTTCTCGGTTTTTTCACATACTTTTGAAAATTTGTACAGTTGACCTTCCCACAGATGTTTTGACACATTGATTGAGTTTTTGCTTGGCCGACACTTTCCAGGTCATTCGGCCATTTCAAATTTCCCAATTGGATTTGCTTACGCTGACTTACCCTCAGATGCACCGTAAGCACTGAAGCGCGATCATGGATTTAATCGCGATTAAGTCCTTGTTGCTCACATACAAAACAACAAAGATAGAGAATGGATTAGCAAAGTCTTGTTACGGTGCATCTGAGGGTAGGAAATTATTTAGTTGGAACTATTCAACAAG
Source organism: Aspidapion aeneum (assembly GCA_963576565.1). Taxonomy (NCBI): domain Eukaryota; kingdom Metazoa; phylum Arthropoda; class Insecta; order Coleoptera; family Brentidae; genus Aspidapion; species Aspidapion aeneum. Next base: position 23,900,613 of record OY755043.1, read on the forward strand.
AATCGGCGCAGCCGATTCTTGCTGATTGTTTGTGCGGTACGGTTCGGTTCCGTTCAGTCCGGTTCGGTTTGGTTCGGTTCCGTTCGTTTTGGTTTAGTTCGGTTCGGTTTGGTTCAATTTGATTCAGTTAAGTTCCGTTCGGTTTGGTTTTAGGTTAGGTTTGTTGGGTCTTAAAGTAATTCAGCAGGAGTCGGCGCAGCCGACTCCTGCTGAATTACTTTAAGACACAGCCAACCTATTCTAAGATCGACCCGAACCAAACCGAACTGCTGAATTTCTGTAAATCATCATTATCATAATTGTTTCTGCATCATTTTTTTCATTATAAATGCTCAATAGACGATTTTGGACGATTTTACGGAGTCAAAAATGCGCGACAAATTAAAATGTTGGAGCAAGATGTCAGGTCGAACGTTAGATTTCAAAAATTTGGTGTAACCATTTTTCTATGCGTAAATACATTTCTTAAAAACTTTTTATCGCCTCTTGCTAGACAGTTGGTCACCTTATTTTTGGCTAAATTACCATTTATTTAAAGCTCCGTCGATTGTGAGCCGTCCCGCTCTTTCTCGAAATAACAAACGTCAAATAAATTATTTCTATAGCAATTTGTATGAGTTTTTACTAATTTTTTAATTTTGAAATTTCTAAAAAAAATGCGAAAAATCCGCATTTTTTTTTCTTGAAAACAGTATAAAACGACCTCAACTTATCATTAAAAAAAGAAACACCCATTTTCAAGCATCGAGGTATAACGTAGTAGACCCGAAATGAACCCTGAGTGCCTCATTAATTTAGTATTGCATGAAATTAAGTATTTAAGAAAAACTGTAAACTAATAAAACAAAATCTTTAAGTTAAAACTAAAAGTATCTAAAAATAATTATCTTTAACAGTCAGATATTGTAAGACATTATTACAATAGGAACCGATAAATAAATAGTATTGACCTAAATAATTAAACTATTTCTTCAACAAATAACAGTAGGTATGCAATATGTTTTTAAGCTACAATAAATATAAGTAGATAAGACAGATTTAATTAAGTTAATATGAATACAGATAGATCTGAGTTAAAAATTTATAGTTTAAAGTAAAAACACCAATCTTAAATAAAATTTAAACATATGTAGGTACAAAAATATATTATGTAATAACTAATGTTATTTCAAAGTACATATATTCTAATATTTTAAACAGGTACTTTTGTAAACGTACACAACTCAATGTGTCCCAGAAAAATTTTTGTTTTTGCTTGATATTTTTAAAACCCCTGTAGATATTCCAAATTCCAATAAATTCTCCATAAGACTAAGACACAGGAATATTCATCGTAAAGAAAGCTCTTTATTGGAAGCGATGTCAACTGACATTACTTTTCTATTTTTATTATTTTATTATTAATAATATAGTTTCAGGATAGTTTTTGTAATAACTTTTTATTTCTCAATATGTACGTAATAATATGTAAATGTGTAAAAAAAGGAAATGTTTAAAATATGAACGAGCCGCTAATGCCAGTCCGAGAAAAACATTATTATAAAAATTATTACCCAAAAATCGATGTCAGACTTTGCTCCCTATTAGCCTGCTCGACAATGCGCGTCCCTACATAAGACCCCATGTAGTTTCTTTTATATATAGATAGACCCTGTATATAGACAGACTAGAAACACAGTAAAACGAAAATATAGGGTGGGCCATATTTTTTGTATAACACCCGATATGTTTATCACTGTGGTACTCACCGTAATACATGTCCACGGTATTTAGGAGGACATAATATATGTCTAAAACACAGGACCTCAATTGGAGAAAACAAGATATATATTACATCTCCTCAAAAAATGTTGATTTTATCTCCTAAATTATTTTTACTTGTATTTTTTTAACATTTGAATGTAATGTCTTTTTAACTCCTCCAACTTTGTTGTTTTTATTATTTTTTAAACATTTTTACTACTTGTGTTTGTAATAGGATTAACTTTTTTGTTAATTAAGATTTTATTCAAATAGTGTAACGTCTTTTTAGCTCTGAAGAAGGTGAAAAACCATCACCGAAACAACAAACTTTATAATAACAAATTAACAACAACAGACAATAAAAAATTTACCAGTCCAAAAGCGCGTGATTTTCTTCTACCTACAATAATTTTCTGGACGTGAATATCACAAAACAAAAAAAAATTATATAGCGTGTGTCATGTGACAGTGGCAGATACCAACTTTCTTATTTTAAATGCAACCCCCTGTATATTATTTATTTTTTGGATTCTTCAGAAAATTCTAGACATAATTCATGCACAATGTCCTACAACTAAGTCTAACCATTTTCGAATAATAGATAGTTCAAAAACGTCAATTTCCAATTTCAAGGCTAAGTATTTTGAAAACAGTTGGGACTATGGAAAAACGGTTTACATGTCTAATTATCTATCGATTGACATTAACTATGTTTGAAAAAACGTTTAAGTTAAATAAGAACAATTTTGATGATATAATATAATAAAAAACTACTTTGCTGTGTTTGGTCATACAGTGAACAACTAATATAGCTTTTTTGTAACCCATATTTTATTTTCACGAGGATATTTTGTTTAACAGCACCAGAATAGACATTTTTCTTTTAATATTGCATTTTTGTTATAATTAATTGATATAACTGTTAAAGTACACAAGAATACCAATTCTGTTATTCTAATTATAATACTTATCTACGGTTTTATTATAGTCCTTATCTATCGTTTTTATAATGTAGTGTTATCAACCTTAAGTTGCCAAAAAGTGATAGGACAAAATGTCAATCAAGAAAACGTTACTTGAAATTTAATTAAATGTTCATCGGAAAACTCACACGATTTTTCATTGCTTTATTCCCCAAATCAATAATAACTTTTTTAAATCTTTATGTTATTACCTTCCTAACCCGTATAGCAATGGCTAGAGAAAGTATTTTTTGAGATAACGCCGAAAATTTAGGTATATTTTGACCTACCTTAGCAGTATCGCCGTTATGTCTGCCTGTGTGTGTGTAACTCTGTCCGTAACGCGATAGCTCCTAAACCGCCTAACCGAGTTTCAATTAATTTTTAGGAAAAATATTATTCGATAATGTAACGAGCTGATTAGATTTTGGTCGAAATTCATTAACGCTAATTACAGTTTTATGACAGTTAAAAAGTTTTAAAAATGCTAACTTTTTAACGGAGAGTCGAATCAATATGCGGTTTTATAACCAAAAACTTCGTAGGAGCTTTCGTTTTGAAGATATTTACAAAAAACTGTTTTTAAGGTTGATATAGCATGGGTTGCGAAGGTATCAGATGGGTTGATATTCTAACCAGAACATACTCTAAGAATGAAATTAATAATTAATTTGCATAAAAAAGTAATTTTATAGTATTTCTGGAAAAGGGCTACACACGCAATTTTAATTTTTATTGCTAAAAATATATGTATTTCAAAAAAAAAATATTTTAGAGTTTATATATTTTTTAAAGTTGAAATCGCCAAATGTACCAACGTGGCGTCGGACCGCGCTGACATGCGTGTTGAAATTAAAAATGGTTACATTGATTCTCTCTTACGTGCTGGCGTTCAACTCCGTGTGCGACCACGATTAGAAATAATAATTTAAAAAAACAAAAACCTATTTCGTTCGGAGGTCACTTTCCGCACAAGGCTTCCGTAGATTAGGGCTGATGATCTCAAACTTATTTGTTCTTTGCCTAAGTGACATCAATGACAGTTGACCTTTTTGGTATGATTTATTTACTTTTTTCTGTTCAAAAAATCTGGGGAAAATAGTGAAAAAAAAGAATTTGTTTCTTTTGTTATGACCGAATTTTTAAATATTTCATATTTAAGTGTTCAGAACTGAAACAGTTACAATTTTATACACTATTCACAAAATCACAAGATGGAAACTGACCTAAAAATGCCATAACATGTGGACAGTAGTTTTGTCAGTTTGTGTAGGCCTTTTTTTAGTTATGTCTTTGGCTTTTTGTTTATGTTGGAGGCGCAAGAGCCCCAAGGATGAATGGATGGGTGTGGATGGAATGGTAACACCAAAAAATCCAGATGAGAATGTGAATCATTTATCAGCTACTGTTGTTGATGGTTTGTTATTTTCTAATTAGGATATTATTTTAAGAGTCAACCAAGTCAACAGACAAGAGAGAGACAAAGGATATGTCGGGTCTACTACGTTATACCTCGATGCTTGAAAATGGGTGTTTCTTTTTTTAATGATAAGTTGAGGTCGTTTTATACTGTTTTCAAGAAAAAAAAATGCGGATTTTTCGCATTTTTTTTAGAAATTTAAAAATTAAAAAATTAGTAAAAACTCATACAAATTGCTATAGAAATAATTTATTTGACGTTTGTTATTTCGAGAAAGAGCGGGACGGCTCACAATCGACGGAGCTTTAAATAAATGGTAATTTAGCCAAAAATAAGGTGACCAACTATCTAGCAAGAGGCGATAAAAAGTTTTTAAGAAATGTATTTACGCATAGAAAAATGGTTACACCAAATTTTTGAAATCTAATGTTCGGCCTGACATCTTGCTCTTTTAATTTGTCGCGCATTTTTGACTCCGTAAAATCGTCCAAAATCGTCTATTGAGCATTTATAATGAAAAAAATGATGCAGAAACAATTATGATAATGATGATTTACAGAAATTCAGCAGTTCGGTTTGGTTCGGGTCGATCTTAGATTAGGTTGGCTGTGTCTTAAAGTAATTCAGCAGGAGTCGGCTGCGCCGACTCCTGCTGAATTACTTTAAGACCCAACAAACCTAACCTAAAACCAAACCGAATGGAACTTAACTGAATCAAATTGAACCAAACCGAACCGAACTAAACCAAAACGAACGGAACCGAACCAAACCGAACCGAACCGGACTGAACGGAACCGAACCGAACCGTACCGCACAAACAATCAGCAAGAATCGGCTGCGCCGATTCTTGTTGAATAGTTCTAACTAAATAATTTCCTACCCTCAGATGCACCGTAACAAGGCTTTGCTGATCCATTCTCTATCTTTGTTGTTTTGTATGTGAGCAACAAGGACTTAATCGCGATTAAATCCATGATCGCGCTTCAGTGCTTACGGTGCATCTGAGGGTAAGTCAGCGTAAGCAAATCCAATTGGGAAATTTGAAATGGCCGAATGACCTGGAAAGTGTCGGCCAAGCAAAAACTCAATCAATGTGTCAAAACATCTGTGGGAAGGTCAACTGTACAAATTTTCAAAATTATGTGAAAAAACCGAGAAAAAACACGAAAAACTAGGTATGTAATTAATTTAAAATTGTTAAATTATTAATCCTAAGCTAATTCATAAATTTATGTCGAAAATTTGACGATGCAGTGATAGAAATTGATTTTTTTCAACCAAAACAAGTCAAAGAAAATCACTATGTAACGTTTTTTAAAAAATTATTTTAAAAAAAACCATACTTTTTTTTTTAATTTCCCGTATCCAAATCGACTAAAAATAGTCCAAAGAATCATTTTCATACAAAAAAATCGTTATATATAGCGTTTTGACGAGCGAGGTATAACGTAGTAGAACCGATATGTCTCTTTTTTGCTCCTTATGAAAGTAAAGAGATAAAACAAATTTGGTGGACGCTTTGGTTATTAGTTCTCTTTGTTTAAATGTGAGAATTAAACTAAGAGCATTTGATCAAATTTCATGCATTTTTATTGTTCTTTCTTTGTACCTCTAGATAAGGGCTATAACTGGTTAATAGAAAAGAATAACTTAAATCATTTATTTTAAAGTGCTTCTTATGTAGAATTAAAATATTTTAGATAATTATAAGCCTAAACTTGTCATTTGTAATAACATGTAAATTTGAATAAAAAATCTTGAAATCTTGAATCTTTAAAAGCAAAAATTTTTTTGAATAGACCCTTTGACTAAACTAAAAGCTAGCCACTCAAATGTGAGCCACAATAGACCTACTGGTGGTTGCAGTGGAAGGGCTGCAAACCCCAATCACATATGAGTCATCACTATCAAACTAAAAGCTATAGTATTTTTTTATATATTTAAAATACCTTGTAAAATACTTTTTATCCTGTGTTTTAATGCAAAATAATTAATAAATTCTTTTTTGTCATTTAGAAAATAGCCTAAAACCTCAGAAGTCAATTTAATTTAGTAAGAAAAAAAATCTGCAATAAAAAATTAATACCTATAAAAGATAAAAACTACCTAGAGACTATCAAAGGACAAAATAAAAATATTGTGTAATAAAATGTGCTAGTAGGTATTGTACTTCAAGAATAGTGCAGGTGTATAATAGTGTTTTTTTTATATATTATCTAACAAATTGACAAGAATGATAGATAGATAGAATACTTTATTTGATCAAGTAAATAAAAAAAAATACATTTTACCCATAAGGTGTTGATTGTGTCAATAAAATTAAAATTAAAGTGGAGTACAGTCCCAGTAAATTATGAATAAAAATTATAATTTAATTTAATGATAATGATAATGACATTATAAGTGCTTTTACTAAGTAGTTTTTATGCTTAACTTAATTTTTTTTTGGTCAAGATGTAAAAGTTCTTATTATTAGAACATAGAGAAAAACTACCATTTTACAAACATTGACAGTTTATATCTCAAAAACTGTACATAGAAAAACTTTACTTACCTACATTTTTTTTAGTAACATGCCACTATAACATACTAAAATTATAGCTAATTCCCATGAGTCAAAAAAATCCCATATAACCTGAGTGAAAAATTTTATCTATATATTATTGATAAGTAATTTGATTTTATTTAACTTAACCTTGGAAATTAATTGGGTTTTAATGTTTTATTCTTTTAGCAGCTTGGCATTTTGAATTTAACATTTATTATATGATTATTTAACCAGAGTAACTGAAAACCAGGTTAAAGTAACAACCACAATTTTATTATTTGTATTGTAATTCTTATGGTTTTTTATGTTAGTATAATTTTAAATATTAACTATGTGCAGAGTTTTTAACAAATAATTTTTTTTGTCAGCCATTTCAAAATCCAAGATGGCGGACGAAATAAAATTGTACCCTTCAAAGATGCTCATTTATTCTTGTGTTGCAAACATACTTTAATAATTTTTTTAAATTGCTAAAAAAGCAGCATTCTTGCCACACATAACGAGGTATGAATCAGCAAAATCGGTTTGGTGGTCCTAAAAAAATATGTCAGCATTTATTTTGTTATAAATTCATTTCTACTGAACCGATTTTTATGAAATAAAAAATATCCTGGTGAGAATTGATTGCTCTTTAAGATGGTGGACAGAATCATAATCAATTCTTCAAAATGGCGTGTTAAGTCTTATTTTCTGAAAATGTTTTAGTCTTGTTTTAATTTATAGAAAAGCACTACTTTTCCCCTGCACAACAAGGTATAAATTAGTAAAATCGGTTTGGTGGTTCTCAAAAAATATATTTTTGTTTCAGCCATTGTTTTACAGATGATACGATTGCATTGCCAATCCTGTCTGCATTCATTTCTTTATAAACTCATTATTACTGAACCGATCGTAGTGAACTTAAAAAATCATGGTTAGATAGATAGATAGATTAGAGAGGTTAACAATCGAAATTGGCCGCGATCTTAGAAGTTAGGATGTCAGATATAATCATACTGGACCCTTCAAAGAGGCACATTTATTGTTATTTTCAAAAAATGATTTAGTTTCTTTTTTAATTTATAGAAAAGCACTTAATTAATATTTATCTCTTTATCCGGGAGAAAGGTAATGTTTTTCTATAAAATAAAATAAAAACTAAGACATTTTCGGAAAATAAGAATAAGCATGCCATTTTAAAAAATAAATTCTAAGATGGCGGCAAATTTCGATTATAATTTTTAGACAGCAATCAATTCTCAACATGATTTTGTTATTTCACTAAAATTGGTTTAGTAATAACGAATTTATAAGGAAATTAATGCAGACAGGATTGGTAATGCAATCGTATAATCTGGAAAACAATGGCTGAAACAAAAATAGATTTTTTTGAGAACCACTACACCGATTTTACTAATTTGCACCTTGTTGTGTGGGGGAAAAGTAGTGCTTTTCTATAAATTAAAAAAAACTAAAACATTTTCGGAAACTAAGAATAAACACGCCATTTTGAAGAATCAAGTATGATTCTGTCCGTCATCTTAAATTTTAAGATGGCGATAAACTTTGATCATGATCTTTAAAAAGCAATCAATTCTCACCAGGATGTGTTTTATTTCCATAAAATCGGTTCAGTAGTAGTGAATTTATAAGGAAATAAATGCAGACATGATTGGCAAGGCAATCGTATAATATGCAAAGCAATAATTGAAACAAAAATATTTTTTTTAGACCCACTAAACCGATTTTGCTAATTCGTACCTTGTTGTGCGTGGCAAGAATGCAGCTTTTTTCTAATTTAATAAAATAATTAAGACATGTTCGCAACATGAGAATAAATGAGCATCTTTGAAGGGTACATTTTAATTTCGTCCGCCATCTTGGATTTTGAGATTGTGGACAAAAAAACCCTTATAGTGGGTTTACACATGCATGAATTTAGTGGCGCCAGTGTTCGCGCCAGTTCTATTTGCACGCCAGCAAAAGTTTACACTATTGTGCGAAAATTAAAAAGACTGGCACGCCAGTTTCATTTTTAAAGTGTACACGATACGCGGTATGTCGACTGAACTCTCGGAAGCCTGCAAAATAGTCGCTAAACTTTTATTGAAAAAAATAAAATAAAAGAGATTCAGAAAAAGGAACAACGAAAAGGCCGTATCTAGGTTAAAGCATGGATTGCTCGTTGATCTACTGAGTTTCTCTTATTTGAACAACATTCTTTAAAATTCGGTCTGCTACTTTAAACCATGGTACTTTTGGGGTGCACTTTTCTTAATTTTTGTCAATTCCAAAGCATATGTGTTTCTTATGGATCGTATTTTTGCTTTTACTTCTGCAACTTCAAAGCCTTCAATATTCATTATTTCACTAATTTTTTGGTAAGCATTATCTCGACTATCTTTGTTTTTATAAGAACTACTGTGGACATAAACAAGGAAAACATTCATAGCCTTCAAGAAACTGTATGGTCAGTTCTGCTGACCACTTTTTTTTAGTCATAATAAGCTATAAAAACAACAATAAACAAAATGTTGGAGCTCAAACACAATGAAAATAAAAAATAATGTAAAATAATTAACATAAAACTGGCGAGCCGACGTGCAAGTACTTGTTTACACATGAAAATTTTCTTTTTCTGCGCGCATGCGTCACCACTGGCGCCAGCAAATTCAGTCAGCTGCAGACTTTTTTGATACATGCATGCAAAAAAAAACTTGTGTGCAAGTCGGTGTTTACACTTGCGAATTTAACTTACTGCGCCAGTTTTTATTGGCGCCAGCTAATCCATGCATGTGCAAACTCTCCTTTAAGGAGACTTTTAAGGAGAGTTTACACATGCATGGATTTGCTGGCGCCAATAAAAACTGGCGCGCCAGTAAGTTAAATTTGCAAGTGTAAACACCGACTTGCACACAAGTTATTTTTTTGCATGCATGTATCAAAAAAGTCTGCAGCTGACTGAATTTGCTGGCGCCAGTGGTGACGCATGCGCGCAGAAAAGGAAAATTTTCATGTGTAAACAAGTGCTTGCACGTCGGCTCGCCAGTTTTAAGTTCATTATTTTACATTATTTTTTATTTTCATTGTGTTTGAGCTTAAAAATTTTGTTTATTTTTGTTTTTATAGCATAATATGGCTAAAAAAAGTGGTCAGCAGAACTGACCATACAGTTTCTTGAAGGCTATGAATGTTTTCCTTGTTTATGGGATGTACACAGTAGTTCATATAAAAACAAAGATAGTCGAGATAATGCTTCCCAAAAAATTAGTAAAATAATGACTATTGAAGGCTTTGAAGTTGCAGAAGTAAAAGCAAAAATATGATCCATAAGAAACACATATGCTTTGGAATTGACAAAAATTAAAAAAAGTCAACGTTCCGGAGCCGGTGCAAATGAAGTATACACTTCAAAAGTACCATGGTTTAAAGTAGCAGACCGAATTTTAAAGAATGTTGTTTAAATAAGAGAAACTCTAGAAGAATATCAAAATGTTGCTTTGTCATTTGAAGATGGTTTTTATAGCTCGCAGGATCTTCTGCTGCAAGTTCTCCTAAAAGTTTTTCGGAAGCACCTAAAGTAGATCGACTAGCACCATGCTTTAACCGATGCAGATACGGCCTTTTCGTTGTTCCTTTTCCTGAATCTCTTTTATTTTTTTTTTTCAATAAAAGTTTAGCGACTATTTTGCAGGCTTCCGAGAGTTCAGCCGACATATCGCGTATCGTGTACACTTTAAAAATGAAACTGGCGTGCCAGTCTTTTTAATTTTCGCACAATAGTGTAAACCTTTACTGGCGTGCCAATAGAACTGGCGCGAACACTGGCGCCACTAAATTCATGCATGTGTAAACCCACTATTAGTCAAAACTACGGTTAATTCTCGGCCAAGTGCAGTTTGTTTCATTAAAATCGATTGTATAGTTCAAAAGTTACAATGAAAAAAAAATTGACCGGTATATGTAGTGTGAATTATATATCTAATATGGCAAATAAATAATCTAATCTAATCTAATTCTTGCTGATTTTGGCTGATGGCCTATTTTTAGTTTCACACCAATTTTCCTATATTTAGGTTTTATAGATTCTGATAAGAGAAACACCATGAACAACTCCAGAAGAAGTTTGCCTGATATACCTGCACCACCTGAACCTCCTGTCAATTGGGGTCCCAGTGGAGACAATTCATCTGAGCATTATGCCACATTAAGCCAGTATCAAAATGGTTTGAAAGGTGTGTATTTAAGTTAATTATGGGTAATATTATTGTGATAATGTGTATTTTTTATGTCATTTTCAAAATTATAAATTTAAAATAAGGTACTTTTTCTTACAAAATCTAATATACTTAATAGTTTTAGGTCTCTGTTATCTTTCTATTTAGCCTTCTTCAATCCATCTTTGGCTACTGAGAATATTTTTGCCTACTCTAAAATTTGCTAAATGATGTTTTTCTGAATCTTAACCAAGGTGTGGTTTTTTCACATCTCTATAGCCCCATCATACTGTAACTCAGTGTTGATAAACTGTATAGTTTTTAAAATTTGAATTTTCAAAATCTGGCCATTTTGGTCTTTTGGGATTCCCTACCCTAAAATTCACTAAATGACGTTTTTTCGAATCTTAACTCAGTGTGTGGTTATTTCGCGTCTCTATTACTCCACCATACTGCAACTTGGTGCCTTTGTTGATAAACTGTATAGTTTTTGAAATATGAATTTTCAAAGTTTGGCCATTTTGGTCTTATGGAGTATTGAATTCCCTACCCTAAAATTCACTTAATGGCGTTTTTCCGAATCTTATCTCAGGGTGTGGCTTTTTCGCACCTCTATGGCCCCACAATACTAAAACTTGGTGCTTTTCTTGATAAAATTTTTGAAATATAAATTTTCAAAGGTCACTTTGGTCTTACAGGATTTTGTTTTTCGAATCTTAACTCAGTGTTTGGTTCTTTCGCATCTCTATTGGCCCAGCATACTGCAACTCGGTGCTTTTGTTGATAAACTGTATAGTTTTTGAAATATGAATTTTCAAAGTTTGGCCATTTTGGTCTTATGGGATTCCCTACCCTAAAATTCGCTAAATGATGTTTTCTTGAATCATAACTCTGTGTTTTGTTTGTTGGTCTTACGGGATTCCCTACCCTAAAATTCTCTAAATAACGTTTTTCCGAATGTTAACTTAGGGTTTGGTTCTTTCCCATCTCTATTGCCCCACCATACTGCAACTCGGTGCTTTTGTTCATAAATTGTTTAGTTTTTCAAATATGAATTTTCAAAATTTGGCCATTTTGGTCTTATGTGATTCCCTACCCTAAAATTCACTAAATGAAGTTTTTTGGAATCTTATTTCAGGGTTTGGTTTTTTCACATCTCTATGGCCCCACCATAATGCAACTCGGTGCTTTTGTTGATAAACCGTACAGTTTTTGAAATATGAATTTTCAAAGTTTGGTCATTTTGGTCTTATTCCGAATCTTAACTCAGGGTGTGGTTTTTTCGCATCCTTATTGCCCCACAATATTGCAACTCGCTGCTTTTGTTGATAAACCGTATAGTTTTTTAAATATGAATTTTTAAAATTTGGCCATTTTGGTCTTCTACCCTAAAATTTGCTAAATGACGTTTTTTCGTTGTTTTTAAAATATGAATTTTCAAAGTTTGGTCATTCTGGTCTTATGGAATCTTAACTCAGGGTGTGGTTTTTTCGCATCTCTATGGCGCCACTATACTGCAACTGGGTGCTTTTGTTGATAAACCATATAGTTTTTAAAATATGGATTTTCAAAGTTTGGTAATTTTGGTCTTATGGGATTCTCTACCCTAAAATTCGCTAAATGACGTTTTTTCGATTCTTAACTCAGAGTGTGGTGTTTTCTCATCTCTATTGCCCCACAATACTGCAACTCGGTGCTTTTGTTGATAAACCGTATAGTTTTTAAAATATGAATTTTCAAAATTTGGCCATGTTAGTCTTATACCTATCCTAAAATTCACTAAATTAAGTTTTTTGGAATCTTAGCTCAGGGTGTAATTTTTTCGCATCTCTATGGCCCCACTATACTGCAACTCGGAGCTTTTGTTGGTAAACTGTATTTTTTTTAAATATGAATTTTCAAAGTTTGGTGATTTTGGTCTTATGGGGTTCCCTACCCTAAAATTTGCTAAATGACGTTTTTTCGAATCTTATTTCCGGGTGTGGTTTTTCGCATCTCTATGGCCCCACCATACTGCAACTCGGTGCTTTTGTTGGTAAACTGTATTTTTTTTAAATATGAATTTTCAAAGTTTGGTGATTTTGGTCTTATGGGGTTCCCTACCCTAAAATTTGCTAAATGACGTTTTTTCGAATCTTATTTCCGGGTGTGGTTTTTCGCATCTCTATGGCCCCACCATACTGCAACTCGGTGCTTTTGTTGGTAAACTGTATTTTTTTTAAATAGGAATTTTCAAAGTTTGGTCATTTTGGTGTTATGGGATTCCCTACCTTAAAATTCACTAAATGACGTTTTTCCAAATCTTAACTTAAGGTGTGGTTTTTTCGCATCTCTATGGCCCCACCAGGATCTGGGCCTGCATCTAGGGGGGGGTGATTGTCGACGAAAAAAATATTTGTGCATTTATTTCTTTTTTCTAGGGGGGTAATTATCCGTTAAGATCTTTATTTATTAAGTAAAAGAGCATATATTTTTTTATAGGGAGGGGGCGTAATTACCACGTTACCCCTTCATTAAATCCGCGCTTGTGTCAAACTGAGTGTATAGTGCCGCATTTGTAAATTTGCGACAAAATTTTATACAGATGTGCAATCGTTTCTGCAATATCACAAGATTAAATATCATATCAACAGAGTGAGATAAAATAAAATGTTAATGGCTTGATAATGTACAAAATCATGAAAAAACTTTGAGAAGAAGGGCTAGAGAACATGCTTAATACGATCAAAATTTTTTTTTTGAAAAAGTGGACAAAAAACCGATATTTTGTTATGTATTGGCTTAACCTTATTTAAACCTATGTTACTCCATTGGATCTATGGAAGTAATTTAGTTTTAAATTGTTTGTTGTTGTTTCATGCCATCCCTAAGGAGAAAGCGGGATATATAAATTTCATGTTTTGAGAAAAACGGGCTTAAAGTTTATAGTTTTTTATTGTTTAAAAAATTTAAAAATCACAAATTTTAAAAGGTCTTTAAACTACGTTTCAAATGATCACATGATCCATTTTTTTAAATAAAAAACAAAAATTTTAATGTTAATTTTTTTACTTGATGTTTTAAGTAGATCCTCACCAAATTTCAGGAAGAATAAATGATGAATTCATGTTAAAAAAAAAACAATAAAAAGACATGGAAAAATAGTGTAAAAATGATTATTTTCTTAATAAAATACACAAAACATACAGTTTTAGAGAGGAAATAAAAGTAAAGTGTTTAGCTTACCAGTGTTACATAGCTCTGGATTTTCAATGATTAAAATAACTGTTATTCTTTTTGTGTAAATATTTTCAAGAAAATGATTATTTTCCTACTATTTTTCCATGTATAAAGTTACACTATGGTCACTTAAAAAGAGACGCTTTTAGCAGAGTAACCCATAAGTCAAGGTTGGGTTTGGTATAACAGATACAAATCCATTTTTTTTTAAATCCTGTTTAGCCTTTAATTACATTTTTCTACAGGGCTAGTGTTTGAATTTTCTTTCTGGTCGATGATTATTATTAATTTTTCTTAACAGCGAGGTTCTAGTTTACACTGATTTATTTTTTGTTGTTAATATTTTCAGCAAACACCTCTGAACAAAGGACGAACGTGTCTCCGAATAGTTCAATTAGTCAGGCAAATGATGCATTTTCACCGTACGAGCGGGTCAAATATGGCAAGTCAAAGTCAAGTGAAATAGAGGAACATCCTTATGCGCAGGTTCAGCCTTCCACATCTAGGTAAGTTTAAGTAAAACGGTATACACTACATTAAAAAGACGTTCAAATTTAGAAGGTATCTTAAAAGAACTACATAGCCGGTATGAACAAAAATTTGAGACTACTACTTTTTATCAGATTTTTTTCGCAAACTGAAATTTTTGTATTATAGCCTCTAACAAGCCGACAAATTGTGTCAGTGCAAAATTGTCATTAACGCAGTAGCCACAATAAGTAATATCTAGAGTTATTTAAATCTTCAGCACTAAAAAAAAATTTGAAGAAAGTTTATGGTTTAGTTACTTTTTACCACTCTGTACAAAATTTTGTTATTTTATAAAATGGAAGCTGTACTTATATTTTTGTAATGTGCTGACTTTGACTGTTGTAGATTGATTTGTAAGGTTGTCATAAAAAAACTACTTAAAATGACCATGAAAACTTTACTTATTTTTAAAAACACCCTGTATTTTTTAGAGCTAAAACATTTTTTTTCTTTTTGAAAAATATAAATAGAACCTAAGAATATTTTATTTGGTATATTTTTTTTTAAATATCGTTACATCTAAAAAATCCACTATCAATTTTTTTATATTTTTTTCATTACGAATTATTTATAAGAAAAGCCCTTGTACCCCGACCCTGTATATGTCACACCCATCCAGCAATTTTAATTTTAAAGAGAAACATTTTGTTTATCCTCAAATTAATGTTTAATGCAGTATCTTTTATAATTAAGCTCCTGGACTTGTTTTTGCTATTCAACACCCTCACCAAATATTTCTCAAAGAAAGATTTTTTTTTATTTCTTGGAAGAAAATAAATTAATATATTTTTTTTATCACTTAAAATAAAAGTGTATATTTTCTTATAATGGGTGCCAAGTTTCATTGCTCTAGCTTTTCATTTAAATTTTATACAGAATTTTAATGAGATAGATGCAATTAAAAATAAGACAACCTATATCTTTGTTCTGCACTGGGTTTGGAATGAGCACCACTTGGTAAAATAATACAATTGTGCTGTATTATAATCGTGCCAAGTTTCATTACGGTACGCAACTATAAATATTAGCTTTGGCAATTTTGACTATCCCACATATCAAAGTTATTTCAGAAAGTGGATTCAGTATCCATCATCCATCTCGAGATAACACTATCAAGGCACTTGGAAGGGTAAAAGGTAGTCTAAAGAAAGCTGATATGTATATTTTGTTTTTTATTTATTAGGTTAAATCAGCCAGAAGTTACAAACGAGGAAAGAAACAGCAGCATAATGTTGCGGGTTGATAATGCCAGCTCTTCAAACGAACCTACGCGAAGAATTTCCTCGCACAGTAGCGTTGGGACAGGGTTGGATATCCCTGCGGCACCTGCAGTTGCGGGTAAGTTAAGTTTTTCCTAATATCTATTTTAGACTGACAATTAATTCACGAATTTATTAATTAATGTAATACAGAAATGAGAACAAAATGAGATGCAGAATCACGCAGAAAACCCGGCACCTCCACCAAATTGTCGGGTACGATTTTGTTTTAAATCGTTACAAGACTTTTCTTATGACCTACAAATCAAACAAGACCCAAAATATTAAAATAAAAACCTTAACTTACCAAAATAACAAACTACAAAATGTTCTTCAAATAGACAAATCTTATGTTTCTTTACTGACTATTTATTTTAGAGGTTTTAGTTTAAGTTCAACAAAACTTAGAATGTGACTACTGACTTGTCTCCTCAAAGTTTGGGTTTTTGTTAGCGGTAGGTTGGACCTAAGTAATCCATTATCCCCTCTTTGAAGAGCTTGGAGGAACCAAGTCAGTGGCGTTGCTGATAATCCTAAAGTCTACTTTAAATTCTAGCTAATGCGCTAAACAAGATAACCTAAACAAAAATAGAGATAAAATATATTTTACAGATAACACTTTCTAATCTCACAGTTTTTCCACAGCCAATCACTTTGAAGGGAAAACCCTCTCTCTATTTGATGTATCTCCACACTTAACCATTACGACTCCCACTCTAGACTGTTCAGTAGTTTTCCTGGCATTAAACCACCTGCTGTGTGGTAGGCGGCAACTAGTTTTTTACCGTTTTGGAGGGAGGGAACCACTTTCTTATCTCAACAGAATCTTAATTGCGTTTTCCGTTTTTCCAAGATGGTTTCGTACAGTGGCACAGTCAGGGGTAATTTTACATTCCTGACAATATCATGGAGTTGTACGTGCTGAACGGCTTAGAAGCCGATACGACTCCTCGTGTAATCTACAAAAAAAATCTCTAGTATTGACAAGTATTGACATAGTATGACTGATAATTTGTACACAGATTGACAAGAAGAGGACTGCTCTCTGTACCTTTGTAGCTATTCATTTGCGGACTTACCTTCATATCGGGTGTGAACCGAACCGAACCGAAACAAAATCGACGTGTCCGAGCGTTTCTCCAAATTCGCACCGTAAATATCCAAAAAGGCCTCTGTTTCGATGTTCGTGAAACACCCTGTATACACCTTTAGTATTAAAATTATTTACAAGCCAAGGAATCACCCCTCCACCTTTGTCCATCTATTTATGACACACTCTGTATAATTATATCAATAGAAGTGTAATTTACTTAGGTGAAGTAGCCGCAAGCCCAGACCTGCCATACATGACCCCACCGGTTGTCCAACCCCAACAAAATTTTAGTGGAGATTCGCAAGATTCCTCGAAAGGATACACGAGCATTAGGTAAGCTATGAAATGCACAAAAAATTTAAAATAAAGTTTTTAATACCATAATACATTAATTTATGCTATAACGTATTTGGTTAAATATCTGGAAAGTGACGGATTTTGATGTGACCTACACAAAAACATGTTGAAAACATTTTTTTTATATAAAACTAATTTTATTTTTATAGTTCTATTAAATAACTAACAAGCAAGTTCATTTTTCTAAATTCTTCTTTCCCACTGTCAAATCGCCCATTTTGCGATTAGAAATTTTAACACACGAAAAGGTGATCTCATGCTTTCAGACGTTGATCTTTACGTCTAATTTGAGTTATCATACCTTTAACAGTTGGAAAGAAGAATTTAGAGATCAGTTGGATGACTTGGTCGGGTTAATACCCTCAGAGTCTCTCGTTCTTGTATTGAGACACCGCAGCCTACATACGTAGAAGTTTCCGAAAAAATGGCTTCGGTAGTTCAGTGGTGGAATGTTTGCCTAGATAGCAAGAGGTCCCGGGTTCGATCCCCGGCCAAAGCAGAAAACTTTTTTCTTACTTTTCTTTCTTTAATTTCACTTGTTTATAGTTTTAGGTCCTTGCATTATTTGCAATTTGGTATTTGATTATCGTCAGTAACCTGGAGTGTCACCATTAGAATTTTACTATATTTTAATTAAATTATGTTCTTATAATTATTTATTGGAGTAATTTCTTAGTAAACATTAAAAAACAACCTTTAGTTATATAAATAGTCAAAACCAGAATTGTGTTAAAGTTACTTGTTTTTAAATATTCAAATTTCAACTTTGTCACCAAAAATTGCATCAGTTACCTGTGCCTTCCGATTTTTTATCCATTTGGCATCATTGGATCATTCTTGACCTTCAGTTGCAAAGTGAAAAAGAGCTCTGTGATTCGGAAAACGCGCGTTCGGTTTAATTCGATGTCACGTCTAAGACAGTGGGTGTGTCCTTTAACCGATCCATACTCGCGTGTGTAACCTTCAGTTTGATCAGTAACCTGGTAAGTTTTTAAAAGGTAGAACAAAAAAAAACAATTTAAAAAATGGTGAAACATAATTACAGGATACACTTTTTGAGTTTTCTTGTTTATTAGACACAATTTTAGTAGTATTAATAATATCTGACAAAACGTGACAAAATCATCAGTTACCTGTGCATCAGTTACCTGTTAGAATACTTACAGGTTACTAACCTGCTCTACAAGTAACTGACTCGTTTTTTACAAGCTTTTATTTAGCTTCACATGTTCTGTCTAACTATCTACCTAACTATCTATCAAATCTTGTGAAGCGTTTTTGACACACTTCCCATTATCCTATTTGGATGAAACAATACAACATTAAGAAAAAAATATCGTCCCACCCCTATAAATACCCACCCCTTCTATAGAAAAATGGGTTTTTGACACACTTCCCGTTATCCGATTTGGATGAAGTTTGGTATACATATAGTAATCCGATGACAATACAATATTAAGAAAACAATATCATCCCACTCCTACCCCCACCCCCTCTCATAGAAAAATGCGTTTTTGACACACTTCTCATTATCCGATTTGGATGAAATTTGGTATACATATAGTGGTCCGATGACACTACAACATTGAAAAAAATATCCTCCCACTCCTACCCTCACCCCCTTCTATAGAAAAATTTGGATTTGGATGAAATTTGGTATACATATAGTGGTCTGATGACAATACAACAATAATAAAAAATGTCCTCCCACCCCTACCCCCACCCCCTTCCATAAAAAAATGCGTTTGTGACTTTTATATACAAATTTTAGCATTTTTTAAATTAAAACATTTTTTTAAATAATTTTGTTTGTTCTTATAATCAGTTACCTGTTATAGTTGTCAGTTACCTCTACTGCAAAAGCTATTAATTTTGAAAGAAAAAATAAAAAAATTTGCTAATTTTTAAAAGAAATAAAATATTAAAGGTTAGTTCTATATTTTATCCCAACATTTGTGAAGTTTATTAGTGGTTATCAGTTACCTGTGAAGTGCATCAGTAACCTGATATACTAAAATTAAAAAATGGCCAAAAAAACAGAAAATATTTTAAAATTTGAATGTTTTTCCATGGCCACATGTTATTTGGTACTTTGGTCATATTTTCATTGATTTTTTTTATTTGTATATCAAGTTTCATGTATGTCCACAATTTTTGCTCCAAATCTGTCACTTTCCAGAAATCTACCCATTTGGTTTTAAATTCTAAATCTGATTAGCGTTCGCGAACCGCTGGCCAACATCCTGGGACAGAAGAAAGATGTATTGAAAAGCAAGAGAGAACATGATCCCCATTACGCCACTGTTTCAGATGATTCGGATGACTTTTACACGACTATTCCGGATCCCAACAACCAAATTTATACTAGCGAAAGTGAGACCTATGCCAGGATACCGCCCTTACCAGGTAATCATATATGTATAAGTATAGGGTGATTCAATTTGAAATACCCAAATTCACTTTGAAGTGGATTTGGGTATTTCAAACATCAAATAAACTAAAAAAATTTTTTACCGT
This sequence comes from Aspidapion aeneum, assembly GCA_963576565.1. Taxonomy (NCBI): domain Eukaryota; kingdom Metazoa; phylum Arthropoda; class Insecta; order Coleoptera; family Brentidae; genus Aspidapion; species Aspidapion aeneum. Next base: position 23,920,458 of record OY755043.1, read on the forward strand.
TTTTGTTAACTAATAATACTCTTTGAAAAGTGAATCGAGTTGCTACTAGACCATATAAATTGGATTTACAGACAAATGCAGGCATGTTAACTTTTCACCTTACTGATTTGATTACTTACTAAAATGTCTGTCTTGTATTCGAAAAACAAATTTAAAATTTCAATTTTTTTAAACATTTTGACTAAAAATATCATCTTCGTGAATACTCACCGAGAGAGTCCTATAAAATAAGGAAATATCAGAGACGGCTTCTCCATAAGGTGATTTCATCAATGATCTCCCAGAATAAATGTCTGTAATTATCAATTTAATAATATATCATCGAAACTATTATTTTCTGTATAGGTATTCAAAATAAACAACTCTTATTCTTCCTTGGCAACATTTTTTAGATCGACCCTCGTATTGAATCTTCAAGCTTAAATCTTGTTAGGTAAGCCACCAGAAGTTCGCGTCGCTTCACAACTAGGGTCCAGATTCTGTGTACTGTCGAATTCAATAGACATGTCGTTCTTTCTTTCTATTTTTCGCAATTAGTAGGCGACATAACATATCGCAATTAAATTATACAGTGCATAGAATGTGAACCCAGACGCGCGTTTCTTATGCCGTCTTCCCGGTCAGAGCCGACTGACGCCCATTGCGGATTATGATTAGCTCTCTTTGTCTATAAAACATACGGAAATCATGTACGTAAAAGAACGGCATCGTAAACGAAAATTCGATTTATTTGGGCTATAAGCCTGGAATTTAAAACAAGCACCGATTATTCGAGGGCCACCATAATTATGCCTCATGGCATCATCAACGTATAGATGTTTTCTTTGTACGCTGTTGGCATCTCTAATCTTAGGCCCATCCACATTAACTTTTTGAAATATAATAATAAACTTCTCTAAGTTAAGGTTTTATAGTGGACTAAGTTTGAAAAAAATTGAAAAATATTTATTATACAAGATTGTTTGTGCAGATTTTTCAATTAATTGTGGTGTTAATGTAAAAATAAAAATAAAATATTTTTTATTTAATAAAATTAATAAAAATTACAATGTTTGTGAGTAATGCATAATTTGACAAGGCATACGTCATTTTTGGTACCAGATTCTGGCGTTTCATGAAAAATCCTACAACTTTGCCCATTCTAACTATAATGTGTGATCAATATGAACGATTTTTCTACAGTTATATAGAAATATTAGTTTTGGTCATTATCTTGAGTAAAATAAAAATATTTCCTACATTTAAAAAAAAAATCGTTATCGTTTTTGTGATTCGCCTGTGGACCCCTTAGATGAAAATTTTCAAAAAGATTATTTTTCCCCAAATTCTGAAACAAAAAGCAAGTTCATATATAAAAAAGTAACTAAAATATACAAAAAACCATATTCTGTTTTTTTGTTATTTTTTTCAGTCGATATCTCGTGAGAGTCAGCCTTTTTGTATTTCAATTTTATCTTTATTTAGTACTTTGCCCTACAAAATTGAATAAACACTTTTTTGTACTTTTATTACTGGACTAATATTTTACTCAACTAATTTAAAAATTAAGTAAAATAAGTAATCTTTATAGGTTCCACAGAAGCTGAGGTATCAAATCCCGTCAACAGTAGTGTCATTAGTCTGGAAAGGAACGATGAATTGTACGAACCTCCTCCACAACCGGCGCCACCCAGCGTTGACAGTTTAAAACAAGTCACTCATCACACCTATCAAAAAACGCATTCCAGGTACGAATTAGTAGCTCTCAGTGGCACATAAAACCCATACATTTACTACGAATTGTACAATTTTTTTTATACTGACAAAACTTATCAAGGATAACGTAAATAGATAAAATAATATTTATTTCATATATCCGTTATTTCTGTATTTTGGCATATCCCGAAACCTAATTTTGATAAAATAGGTGATGCTTTGTTCAAAAGCTAAAATAATAAATTTGCGAATAATTCTTTTTAAATCAAATTTTGATTTTTAGGCAAGCTTCATCTTCAAGTTCTGTAGCGAACTTAGGCTCGCCCAAACCGGAGAAAAGACAAGCCAACTCACCATTACCTCCCCCGCCCACAGTCCCTACAGTTGAGGGACATTCAGATAAGTTGCAAGGTAAGAACTATATTTGAATTTTGCTTTCCTCAATTATCTCGTTTTTCGACATCTCCGGTTACACACCACATCAAAGCTTTAGAAATATATAGCAGGATACAAAATGGTGAACTTCTGACGTAGTGCAGATCCATCGCCCACCTTGCAAAGAAAAGAGATTTAAATTTTTTTGCAAATAAAATAAAATCGAAACTGGTTTAACCTTGCTTTTAAATTTCATAATTTAAATAAGTTTTATTAGAAACCATATTCGCTCCTTAGGGGACCAAATTTTATAAGGCAACTTCGATTTATATTTAGTAAAATGTTTTTCTAAATCTTTTAAGTTTTTGCGATTAACGTGGGTTAATCATACAAAATCGTCTGGGTTTTATTTCTCTTTTAAAGTCTAAATGGTTAATTTAGAAGGGAGTTTTTCCAAATTTCTTGGTCCCTGAAGCATAACTCAAAGTTCCAAACTAGGGAGGTGGTGAAATAAAAGATCTAGAAATTTAAAAAAGCTTTTTTCTCTTCTGGGTATCGAATCTATCGGTCTATCTATCTTAGATTTTTGGAACTGCCTTTTGTAAGGCAATTTGTCAGTACTCCTCTTTTGGATTCCAAGATAGTCTGACTCTTAGGTCACTTGGAATCCGGATTTTTGTCCTTTATCGGTGCTTCTTCCATCCAGTTGTTGATTCCTCTGTTTTTGAGTTTGATCGGTGGCCTAATTGGTAGGGCATTGGGCGTACAGCCAAACGTTCCTAGTTTGATTTCCGGCCGAGCAGAAAGGTTTTTGAGTAAACCGTGCATAATTGCAATTTGGTATTTAAAAAATTGTCATTGGCAGTCGTCAATTGCAATTACTAATTTTAACAAAGAAAGGAGATCCCATGAACCATGATCCCTTAGAACCATCATTCCTGTACTACAGTTCAATACCCTTAGAACCAGTATTCCTATATTAAGTGGGTAGAAGTTTTCAAACATTTATGATAGGGTAGTGGGTAGAAGTTTTCAAACATTTATGCATATCAGCTTGGTGGCCTAATTGGTAAAGCGTTGACTTCCGTACCGGGTTCTATTACCGGCCGAGCACAAAAACTTTTTAAAATTTTCAATTTTAACCCCTGATAGTAAGTAAACAGTGCATAATCGCACTTGGTATGTATTAAAGCAATATAAATTATAATAAAATATAACAAGTTACTTATGAAGAAAATTAATATATTGAAATAGCCGGTTACATAGTATTATGGTTCGCGATTTCTGGCATTATCAGACCTTAATTTGTCAATCCAATGAATAAAACCGTTTAGAAACCAATTGAAACATTAAAATTCAAATTATACCTATAAAATATAAAAACTACTTAACGCACAAACAAACCCGTATATATGCTTTTGTTGTTTTTTAAATGGTTTTTCTCTTTGGATTGACAAATTAAGGTCTGATAGTGATAGAAATGGCGAAACATAATATGTAACTAGCTATTTTAATATTATAACATTTTTTGTCTGATACCATTGAGTTTGTGTCGTTTTTCTTCATAATTAAAAAACCAGATCACTCTTTGAGTTAAATTTACTATTTTTGTAAGTAAATTTTATAAAACAAACTTTTTTACAGGTCCTCAAAATCTGGATGAACTCTACGCAAAAATACACAAAAATAGTAAAAAAGATCAAACTTCGGAAGAGACCTTTACAGACAGAGAAGTGATTCTAAACGAAATTAGAAAGTCACTTATAGTGGCAGAAACTTCCGGGACTGGATCGACTAGAAATGTTAGTGATCCAGGATATGAAAAAATTAAAGGTACGAGAAATGTTTGATCCAATTATTCCTTGTACTTTATAATGCATAAATATATTTATTTATGGTCAACAGGCAAAATTTAGAAGTCTGTAAAATATTGTAAAATTTAATGACTGATCAATTTCCTGCAATTACTATTGCAAAATAACCCAGGTAATAATAGTGCCGGGCACTATTCTGACAGTTTTCCATTAAAAACTGACAGTTTATCTTTCAAAAAAAGTCAAATTTATAAATCCAGTCCTTTATTTTCCATTAATAATAGCGGCACTATTAATTCCGGCTCTTATACTACACAAAGCGCTAATTTTGAAAAAAGACAGCTGTTCTTATAATGGGAAACTGTCAGAATAGTGCCCGGCCCAATTACTACCTTGCTTTATTGCAAAAAGTCCCTATTGGAAATAATATATGCAGTAATAGTGCCAAACAGTATTTAGACATCAAACAGGTTTTCGTAGCCAATCGGGTAAAAATAAGTTTTTGTTTTTCTCATATTTTTCCGTGGGTAGCTCGAAAGCTTAACCTCACAGGGGTCCAAGATTTAATGGACACCTAATAAGTGTTAACAGTTGACTGTTTCGTCCTTATCGGACTCCTCAGAACACTGCTTGGTCAATGTGATACCCTTGCGAAATTAATTGGACGGTTTTGTCTCTAATCCTATGTCTATAGTGAAAAAACCCTCGTAAGAAGCGCCATCTACCGAGATACGAGAGAAACTAGAACAAGAGCAGGCGAGTATAAACTGCTATATATATATATATATAATATATATATATATATATATATATATATATATATATATATATATATATTGATCGATGAAAAGATCGATTGCAAAGAACCAGAAACCATCTGTGACCTACGACAGCTCTTCTGTCTTTCAGGCCAGAGCAACGCTGATTAGCGTTTTTACCCACCATCAGACGCAAGCGTCAATCAGCGAAATTTTTAAATCAAATAATACTAACGAACGTGAATTTTAGTACCCAAAGAAATTCAAGGTACCCGTGAATTTAAAAATTAAAAAACTTTTCGTGGCTGTTTTTGTTTCTCTCATATTTTTCCGTGGGTAGCTCGAAAGCTTAACCTCACGGTAGTCCAAAATCTAATGGACACCTAATAAGTGTTAACAGTTAACTGTTTCGTCCTTATGGGACTCCTCAGAAAACTGCTTGGTCAATGTGACACCCTTGCGAAGTTAATTGGACGGTTTTGTCTCTAATCCTAAAATTCACATTTGTTAGTATTTAGACAGTTCTCCATTTGAAGGTGACAGCTGATCTTTCAATGTAAGACCTTTTTTTCTATAAGAACCGGAATAACATCTGTCATTTTTAACTAAAGGTAAACGTCGCTGTCCTGGCTAGGTACTTGGTTGTTGTGTTTGTTTAAAAATACTTTAACCTTGCTCAAACTTTGCGAAACTGGGCGATTGATCCTGACTGGATGGAAAGTCCCAGTATACATTTTTTTAAAAATAAATAAAATAAATAAATAACTAAAGATAAACAATCCATTATCAATTTCGAAAGATCAATTGTCAGGCTACAACATATTTCTGTCAAAATTCTGCCTATTCTACTATATAATTTATTTTATACTTCACAGGCTTTGTTTATTAAGTTAGGTATTTCTTTAAGGATCGGATTGTGAACCAGGCTACGCCAGTATTAACGGCCCCGAAAGCATAGCAAGTTCATCGGATCCTGGTTACGAAGTTCTGAGGGACGCCAAGTCGCCAAACTTAGGCCACTACGATTTGCCTGGAACAAGCCAGTCTCTTAGTGCCAAAATAAAAGCTGATATTAATGCTGGATACTCTGTGATAAAAAAGGTACATATTAACTTGACTTATAAACAAGGTAATCAAAATATTACAGAATAGTCAAGAATAAAGGTCACTGAGAAAACCGGAAAATTAATCCTGGGTATAAGTGATACATCAAAGGTAATCAAGATATTACAGCATGGTCAAGAATAAAGTTCACTGACAAAACTTTTAATAAAAATTAATCCTGGGTATAAGTGATACATCAATCAAGATCCTACATTTGTAGCACTGAACTTGTTTAAAAATTATCGAGGCTCTTTTTTACCCAACTGGAGCACGGCGAAAGGAAGGGTAATGTTTTACGCTTGGGATATGTATGTATGTAAATATGTATGTTTGTGTCGCGTTAGAAGCTAAACGGCTAAACCGATTTTGACGAAAAAGGTATCGTTGAATTGCTACTGATCCCGAAGATGCTATAGGCTATATTTTTTTAAACAGGATTCAATATGGCGGTCGTCAGACGTCATTTTGTCAAATGATGTCGGGCTTTAGGGCATATAAATTATATATAATTACTTTGTAGTACTGCCTGCTCCCACCCATCTCCCTACCTTTCATTCCCCCCCACCTTCTTTAAAAACCATATTCGCATAATTTTATCAAATATAGCACACGCTTTAACTCTTTTTTTCCAACACCATTTTACTACAAATTGTGAAAGGCTTTCGCGGCCATCGTCCAATGGTGGGTGTGCTTTCGGGCTGTTCGGTTCGGTTCGGTTCGTCGTCGTTGGAAATTCGTTCTCGACATTTCGCCATCTCGAGTGGATGGCATCTTCAGGAGATGTTGACTGTTTGTCGGCTTCTCGAAGACTGGTGGTTAGTCTGTCGCGGGCGCAGGTTATATACGCTATGGTGGGCGGGGCGTATATCAGAGCAGGTCGGTGATTGGTCACATTCCCTTGATTCAGTTTTGTTATTGTAAGCGAGCAGTTTAGTGTTTTTAAGAACCGGTACCCATGTTCTGTTAATTTTAAGAGTTTCTTCAGATCTGTTGAAGTTCTGCTGGTGTTTATACATATATATACCGGTCCGTAAACACAAGAATCAAAGAACACAAAGCCAACTGTCGACTCGGACATACGGAAAAATCCGCAGTTGCAGACCACACACTAAACAATGAAGACCACCGAATAAAATTCGAAGACACACAAGTTCTCTGCGCCTCCTCTTCATACTATCCAAAACTCTATAGAGAAGCAATCGAAATTCATAAACACCAGCAGAACTTCAACAGATCAGAAAAACTCTTAAAATTAACAGAACATGGGTACCGGTTCTTAAAAACACTAAACGGCTCGCTTACAATAACAAAACTGAATCAAGGGAATGTGACCAATCACCGACCTGCTCTGATATACGCCCCGCCCACCATAGCGTATATAACCTGCGGCCGCGACAGACTAACCACCAGTCTTCGAGAAGCCGACAAACAGTCAACATCTCCTGAAGATGCCATCCACTCGAGATGGCGAAACGTCGAGAACGAATTTCCAACGACGACGGCCGAACAGCCCGAAAGCACACCCACCATTTTACTAGTTTCCCCCTCCCTCCCCCTCCCTCACCCTCTCTCCTCCGCACCCTCATTATTAATATTTGTAGCTATAACTTTCACAAATTTAGAGCAATTCGAAAAATTCTCTCTCCCCACGCTTTAAAATGTTTTTCAACACCATTTTACTAGTTCTCTTCTCCCTTTCTCCTCCTCCACCATCACTAGTCCATAGAAAATCTACACGTACTTTTTGGGTAACGCTAAATAAATGGTAAATACATAGTGCTTTTTATAAGGCTGAATAAGAAACACCCAACTGCTAAATCTTCTTGTAACTACTAGTCGCAGTTGGGTAGAAAATTACCCATTAACCTTATTCATGAAAATACAAAACTGTATAATTTCGTAAGTGCGCTTTGCGCATCAAAACTAAAAGTTGAAGTATGTCGTACATTATAGGTATACCTATCAATTTTGTACCGAACTGCGACTAGTAGTGACAAGTAGATTTAACAGTTTGGTGTTTTTTTTATTTACAGAAAAAATCTATTACCGCCGCTGCATCCAGCATAGAAGAACCAAATTACGAAAGCATGCACAGCGAGTCTGAACCTAACTACAATACTGTATCTGGTTCTAATGGAAGTGATACGGATCCTAACTATGAATCGGTAAGTGGGAGCTGACCGGCCACACCGGCCCGGTTTTAGTTTTGGCGTGTCTTGTTTTATGAGGGATTTTTCTTTTATGGACGGTTTTAATTTTTTTATGTCAAAATTTGCCTGCTCCTCCCAAATTTGGGACATTCTGTATAACTGACTACATGTAACAGGGGCCTTGTTTGACAGTGGTACTGTTAAATCAAGTGGCAAGGGTTGTATGTTGCAAAGCTTTAAGTGACTGATAAAAGTTATTAATAGCCCATCGCACCGACTTTTTTTTTCGTTACTTAGCCTTAAGTGTTCGTGTTACGTCATACTATGATTATATTAAGAAACGCTGTAAGCTAAGTAACGAAAAAAAAGTCCGTGAGATGGACCCTAAATATATTATTTTATTATGATCTCGAAAGGGAATGTGGCGGTTCTTGGAGGAAGAATATACTATAAACCTTTTTTTTTAACTTTTTTTCGCATTTTCACTTTATATTTATAAAACAAATATCAAATTTTACTACTATTAAACTTTTGTATTCAAATATTCACACTCTTTAAACTTTTAGGTTCTAGAAACCGTTTGTATGTTTGTTGTAAATATATTAATTTATCAAAATTTGAAACGTTGATTGAATAGGTAAAATTATTTAATCAACTGTTTAATTTACTTAATACTACTGCTTAGGTTTAGGATAATATAGTGATTAAAAATGCCGATTTTAGGACAACGAAAGGTTTGTATTTGATGTTAAAAACCAGAAAAAAGATAGCAGTAATATTTTAAAACACTGGAAACAGTAATAATCAAAAGCTTTAAAATTAAAATAAACTCTAAAAGTAAAGACCAAAATGGTCATGAATAACAAAGGTAATAGTTTTATACAAAGTAAAAATAATTGATAGATTTAATATTTCCCCAGTTAAACAAAAACTCCATCTTAAATCAAGTGGTGTGAAGCGAACAGAACCCAACTAAAGAATGTTCTCTAACGATTTTCTTGTCTCAGCCAAAGCCACCCTGGTTGGCAGGCACTCGTAGCTTGCCGTTGATTGGTTTAAACTCTAAGCTACCTCGCCTTGTTGATATAAGATAGACTGTGCTTTAAACGCTCCAAACAAAGAGACAAAATACCAGCGTAAACCAGAGATGCGGGACAAACCGTTATAAATTAGAATTACACAGTGTGTTCTTTAAAAATTGAAAACAGTTTAGTAAGTTTGTTTTCAGTTACAAAATATAAATTTATGTGATGTTAGTGGCTCAAAGGACATATTAGCGGAATACAACTTTTATTAAAATACAGCGAACCTGAAAATATGCCAAAAATCAAGTCGCTGCGTTGCCATAAATTTTACTTATTCGTAACCTAGTCTTGCCAGTAATTAATGATTGTTGTCAAAAACACTTTAATTAAAAATACAAAAACACTTTAATTAAAAATATTTAAAAACTTATAAATGGCAAAAATACCATTTATATTCAAATCACGTTTCGTATAATTTTTTAGATAACCCCTAAACCAAAAATGCAGCTACTTTATATTTACATTTTAAAAAAAATAACTTAAAATGTCCGCAACATAAAACTAAATCTCAAACAAGTTTTCGTGGCTAAGCGGGTAAAAATAACGGTTTTTTGTTTCTCTCGTATTTTTCCGTGGGTAGCTCGAAAGCTTAACCTCACGGGGTCCAAGATCTAATGGACACCTAATAAGTTGACAGTTAACTGTTTTGTCCTTAGGGGATTCTTAAGATCACTGCTTGGTCAATGTGACACCCTTGCTAAATTAAGTATACGGTTTTGTCTCTCACCCTACGTATCTAGTGAGAAAACAAAATCATGTACTCTGCAAGAAGCGTCATCTGACGAAATACGAGAGAAACTACAATAGCAGCAGGCGAGTAAATAAAACTGCTATATTATCGATCGATGAAAATATCGATTGAAAGAGAGAATCCATCACATGACCTATGACATACATTGTCTTTTGGGTCAGATCAACGCTGATTGCGTTTATTCGGGCATTAAGACATCGGCGTCGCGTCTGTCAACGGAATTTAAAGCCAAATACAAAAAAAACGTAAAATTTAGAATATATATCATAAATTGAAAATCAGACAAGTTTTTGTGGCTAAACTGTGGCATGGAATAAATAACAGTCGATGACTGTGGCTAATAAGTGTTGACAGTTAACTCTTTCGTCCTTATGGGACTCTTCGGAACACCCTTGCTAAATTAAGTATACGGTTTTGTCTCTCACCTTACGTTTCTATCTGACAAAATACAAGAGAAACTAAAACAGCACCAGGCGAGTAAAACTGCTATATCATCGATCGATGAAATTTATCGATTGGATGAACAGTCCCAGTATAAAAAAAGGCGATATGTTCTTCTCTATGTCTGCTGGAAGTACCTTCCCCCAAAAGTGCCATATTTGAATCACTCTTTACATGCAAAGCTAGATCGTTTTAGGATGCTCCCCCATAAAACTTTGACATCGAGCTATCCTGTTTTAGGTGAGCCAGTCCGATCCAAATTACGAGAGCGTCAAAGACTTGGAGCCACCATACGAACGCTTGGAAGAAAACACATCGAGTAAAAGCAATTCAGAATCGGGTTACGAAAAAATTAAAGGTAAAAATTCATCGGACAGTTCTAACAGGACTACAGACAGTGAACCTCCTTATGAGAGACTCGGAAGTGATACGTACTCGGAAATACCGGGCTATGAACGCATCGGTGCCAGTAGCAGTAGTGAAATGCCGCCGGTTGGCTTTAAGAGTCATGTAAGTGATAGTGATATTGACGATATTCATAAAGAAGACGGTATCGTTGAAGTGTAAAGATTCATTTAGACGAAACTAACGGTTGTGAGTATGCAAATAATATTTGCAAATTTTCTGATTATAGTTCAGGACCAATAGGACAGGACGATAGTGACGCGGCGCACAAATACCGTCAAAAGCATGTAATTATTACGACTACCAATAATAAACATTGTGAATAAACTAGTTGTTTAGTGTTTCTGTATAAATACAACATAATTCCAGTAACTTATTTACAATTGCATTTAGATGCAGTGTTCATCTGATAGTACGTTTGAATTGAATTAAACCCATAATATGACTTTAAATTGGTACAAAATTTAAATAGTTTCAAGATAATAATGGTTCCTTACGTTGTAACATACAATTCGGTCAGTATCGGACATCTTTGAGGGCCTTCATTAACACATGTTAAGTGCATAAAAAAAATCAAAAAAATAGTTGATGAAAGTGATAAAATGTGACATTAACTAGGAACATAATTCTTGGACTCTCTTTAGTGTCAAAAGCTTTACACACACAGTCAATGAGAGGATGTTATTATTGAAGCTTAACAACTACGCTAACAACTGGCATTCTAAAAGGAAGAGTCAAGACTTGAGTCCCTATAAACTTTCAAGAAACCTAAACTGAGCGTGCAGGTAATTTCATTGATGACTGATGTAAGCTAACAAAAGAATAAACAGTCAAGTAAGTGGAAGAATTTCATATACAGGATGTATTTTAAGTTAAGGCTTAATTTTAAGTCACAATCGGGCAGGACAAAACATTGAAAATAAATCGTTGTATTTGCAGAAAACCCAGTGGTTTTTGATACAAGTTTGTATAATAATTTTCTTAAGAATCACGCATCCAATTAAAAGTAAATAATTGAGGCTAATAAACTTGTTTCTCAAAAAATTTACTTTTCAGAATATTGTCATTTAATTTTATGTTATTGTTTAACTTTCAATAAACCGTTATTACAGACCACAGTAATATCTTAACTTAAAATACACTCTGTATATATATTACTTCAGATCTATTAGTGCTTAGGAAACTTTGATTGTTGACTTGATCTAAAATGTCATTTCAAAATGAATTTTAGCTGCGTTTATTTTAAAGCTTCCAGAAAGGCTTGATTAGATCAGGCAGGATATTTTTAGCTTGTAGTAAATATTGTCATGTAACAACATATTGCGTGTGATTCTAAAAGTTAAACACGGAAATCTTGTGAAAAGGTGTTCCCTACTGGGCTACAAAAATATCAATGTCTTTTTATTGTTGACCTGTAAATTTTAGGTTTTTAGCACTTGTGCGCTCTCCCAGTTTCTAACTTATGAGTCTCCTTATAGCACACACCGGAAATCGGAATTTGACTAATAAAATGTATCTCATTTTGTAACATCTCCCGCATGTAAACAGTTTTTTATATTCGAGACAAAATTTATTTGTACCCCTCTCCCCTTTCCCGCCTACCGCGAAATACGAAATGACGTATTAGCAGTTTCAAAAAAATAAAATATGTGTACCCCTTTTATGATGCCGCAAGTGTACGTAGTATTATAGTATTTAGTATTATATGTCATATAAAAATAAAAATAATGAATCGTTTTAGACGTTTCGTTCGTTCGCCGTGAGTCGGAGGCTTCTTTTAAAAACAGATTTACAGAAACTTATTAATAACTTACCATGGAGCAAAATTATTTAAGAAAAGCCGGACCTGTCCCTCACCCCCTCCGATTTTCTTGATTTTTTGTGGGAATAATAATAATAATAAATATACCTGGAGATAAGACAAAAGCCCAAATATTGGCTTTCAAAAAAATGTATTGGCTAGGATACAGCCATTTTTCTGTTTTTCATAAATTTTTGACATGATTCGCGACGACAACAGCTTTTGCAAGCTGGGGGTCTTTTTTTCGCTTTAATGACTAGCCTAATATAGCAAAATCACCCAGTGCGTTTGACGGGTTTGCATTTTTTACTTTTTTTTTAAGTAGCTACCTGTGTCGCTCACACAAAATTAGTCGAAGATTGTCTTATTGGGTCAAAAATCTCAATTTTTACCGTGAACAAAAAAAATTTCCAATTTTCAAACAATGTATTTCCTAAACGATTTATCCGAAAAATATGAATAAATGCCCATTAGATTCGCTAATTCTTTATCTGTAAGACGCATTTAAAAAATTTAAAGAAATTTTTTTTTTCAACGTTTCCCCAAGAAATGGGTATTTTTCTGTAAATTTTAGGGGTTTTGGCCACCATTTTTGTGGAAATTTGTCCTAGGTTAAATTATTGACCACATTCTTGTTCTCTGATCACTTCTACATCAATGTACCAATTTTCAACATTTTGCTGCAAAAAACTTCTGAATTATAGAAAATACCCAAAATCATGTCAAAAATTTATGAAAAACAGAAAAATGGCTATATCCTAGCCAATAAATTTTTTTGAAAGCCAATATTGTGGCTTTTGTCTATTCTCCAGGTAGGTAATATTCCCACAAAAAATCAGGAAAATCGGAGAGGGTGAGGGACAGTCCGGCTTTTCTTAAAAAATTTTGTTCATAGTAGTTATGCCCTTTCTTGTTGTACTACTACTATGTCGGTTTACAACGTTTTTCTACGCTATCGGACGCCTATTTTCCACCCCCTTCGATCCTGACAATCATCTTCTGTAGGTTTTTTTGACTCATTGATCTTTGGATTGCCTGTTGCCATTCTAGTTTAGGACGCCCTCTTTTTCTGCGCCCTATTGGTTGCCATTCTAGAACCTGTTTTGGTAATCTTTCGTCCTTCATCCGTTGTACATGGCCTTACCATATCAGTTGTCTTTTAGGGATGTCATCCGTTTTGCTTCCCCCGATTCCCATTCTTTATTTTATGATCTCATTTCTTATACGATCTGTTCTAGATATTCTCATTGATCCTCTTATTGCATCCATTTCGACACTTTCCATTTTTTGTTTTGTATTTTTCTGTTACGCGACAAGTCTGTATTCCAAATAACACCGTGCTTTTCAATAACCTTTTTTGCTTTTACTATTCTTTTTTCCGGTCTTTTACAGTCTGTTCCTGTCTTATCAATTGTGACACCCAAGTATACATACTGTGTGGAGATATTGTTTGTCCATTTTCTAGTTCTAATTCATTTGATTGGTTTCCAATACATAAGTACTGTGTATTGTTCACGTTCACTGTTAACCCCCACTTTTGGAATTATTTCGTTTACTTTGTCATCATATACTCCATGTCTGCTTTAAATTATCTACAATTACTTGGTCGTCAGCAAATATGATAAATCGGTCGTTAAGTTTTATTCCCATGCCGTGTACTTTACGTTTTCAGTTTTTTAGAGCTACTGCATACAACATCCCTGTCTCTTTCTTGTTGTGTTGATACAAATTCAAGCGACACAAATAAAGATATTTGTAAAGACTTATGGACACATGTTTTGATCTTACCCGATTTCGCTACCAATGCTTAGCTTTACACTGTGACTAAAAACTCTTTTAAGCCCTGCTCCATCCAGCTAGGGTGGCAGTAAATGCAGGTTGTAACTAAAAATATTTGAGTAGACGAAATAAAAATTCGTCTGATTCATACATTGCTGGCTTGGCACCGAATAGACATGTAACTGATGGCTGAGACAAATAACCTTAAAACTTAATATACTAAATACGATACGGGAGATAATTTAATTTAATCGGTATCATATTAAATTGCGCGATCTTCCAGCTTATGAAGTTCGTCGTATAAACACAAGCAGGCGTATAATGAGTTTTTGGTACAGCTAGAACAGTGTCATCCAAACACATAGAGGAAAGGTATATTGACGGGAATCTTTTTTAACACAGTTAACATGGTTCGTCACAATGTTTGCCAAAACTGGTGAACTAGGGTTGTCCATACCACTGCCATCCTACTGCAAATAAAACCTGTTCTGAAAGGTAAAATAACTAGAGTGAAAGCAATATTGAACTAGTACTATTAACATTACTTTTGGAATATCTGTGTAAGCCGATATATATCGGTAGTCTTTTTGTATGATTTCAATAACTGGTTCTTTTGGTATATTTATAAAAAGGCTGACAACATCAAAAGACACTAAAATGTAGTTTTCTGGAATTGTTTGGTTTCTAATAAGTTCTACGAAGTTAAAGGAGTCTTTGACATTGTAGTGAAACGTATTAGTGAAAGGATTTAGTAACTCATGTATACATTTGGAAATTTTATATCTAGTTGTGGGGTCTCTAGTGGTTTGTTCATAAATAGTGTTATCCTGTAACATTTCCATTACTTTGTTTATATATTAATATAATATATAATTCGTCTGATTCATGCATTTTGCCTCTTGCATTGCTGGCTTGGCACCGAATAGACATGTAACTGTTGGCTGAAACAAATAACTTTAAAACTAATTATACTAAACAAAAATCTTATTACGATATAGAATCTTTAACATACATTAATCTAGCCTCGAAATCACTATACCCATATGGTTCTCAAAACGTACTGTAAAGCGCCATTTTAAACATACAACACGATATTTTTTTTAAATCTTTGCACGTAATCACATTGTGGGTTTTAGTGCGTCGTATATTTTGCGAACTAACTTTTAAAACCGCTTGCGGGTTGTTTAAAACAAGGTCTGTTAAAGAAACTAAATTAATTACCCTGTTAGCTTCATAATTTAAAGTAGAACCTTTAGCTTTCGTCACTACGCTGATTTTATTCGTATCCAGAGGGTACACTATCTAAGAATAGGATTTGGAATTTGTGGAAGGGTTATATTTGCATTTGGTAAAAAGTATGCTAATTTATTAGTAAAATTCGATATTTTCGTCACGGGAGATAATTTAATTTAATCGGTATCAAGTTACATTTGGAGGTGTAATAAGTTATTTTACTCAAGTACAAGATATTTAATCATGACTGCAGGTATAATAATTATTGCTTAATTCTAATTGTCCCTAGCTTTTATAACACATAAAAGAGATAATGTTCGGTAAAAGCAACTTGAGCTAAAATATAAATGATAAAATACGGTATAAATAAAAGGTAGGCAAATCCCGAAAATAATCTCTACTACATCCTTTGATAAAATACGGTAAAAATAATAGGTAAGCTAAATCCGAGAATAATCAGTAGTACCTCCTTCGCATTCTTAAAAGATAAAATACGGTGGATGCTGAATCTTGTTTCTCCCGAGGTTTATCTGTCTGCTATTAAGTAAGCATGGGCAACATCCAATAGGTAGTAAAGTAAGGATGGGCTAGTATGGTAAGTATATGGGTTATCGTATGTAACTATCATATTAAATTGCGCGATCTTCCAGCTTATGAAGTTTGTCGTATAAACACAAGCAGGCGTATAATGAGTTTTTGGTACAGCTAGAACAGTGTCATCCAAACACATAAAGGAAAGGTATATTGAAGGGAATCTTTTTTAACACAGTTAACATGGTTCATCACAATGTTTGCTAAAACTGGTGAACTAGGGTTGTCCATAGCACTGCCATCCTACTGTAAATAAAACCTGTTTTGAAAGGTAAAATAAATAGAGTGAAAGCAACATTGAACTAGTACTATTAACATTACTTTTGGAATATCTGTGTAAGCCGATATATATCGGTAGTCAATTACATTTTACGTTAAAGTAACAACGGAAAATTAATTAAATGTGTGTATTAGGATCTAAGTACAGTGCTTAATAATCCTAACCTGTTAACTGATCTTTAACTAATCGTTAACTAATCTTCTTCATTATTAATTTTTTTAACTCATTTATTTCTTCTTCTAGTTTTGTAATTTTTCTCAGGAGTTATTTCTTCTGAACAAAAGTGTCTACTTGAGTTTCTGCCGGAACTTATCTTGCAGGTGCATTGATATACAGGCTGTCCCAAAAGTAAGCTGCTATACAGTATGGCTTAAAATACATAGTAGGTTAGCTTTAATAGCTACTATGTAATTAGTCTTTTTGTATGATTTCAATAACTAGTTCTTTTGGTATATTTATAAAAAGGCTGACAACCTCAAAAGACACTAAAATGTAGTTTTCTGGAATTGTTTGGTTTCTAATAAGTTCTACGAAGTTAAAGGCATCTTTGACATTGTAGTGAAACGTATTAGTGAAAGGATTTAGTAATTCATGTATACATTTAGCAAGTTTATATGTTGGTGCATCGATGCAGCTCACTACTGGTCTTAGATGTAAGCCAGGTTTATGTGTCTTTGTTAAGCAATATAATTTTGGAGGAACACTGTTTGAAGGTTTCATGTCGATTTCTGGCTTTTTGGTTGTTAGATTTTGTTTTCTTAAGTCTGTTACCAGTCTATTAGCCCATGTTTGATATCGAATTGTGGGGTCTCTAGTGGTTTGTTCATAAATAGTGTTATCCTGTAACAATTCCATTACTTTGTTTATATATTAATATAATATATAATTCGTCTGATTCATACATTTGGCCTCTTGCATTGCTGGCTTGGCACCGAATAGACATGTAACTGTTAGCTGAAACAAATAACCTTAAAACTAATTATACTAAACAAAAATCTTACTACGATATAGAATATTTAACATACATTAATATTTTCTTACTCAAAATCTGAATCTAGCCTCGAAATCAGGTCTTTCGAGCTTTGCCATTTTTTCACTGTACCCATATGGTTCTCAAAACGTACTGTAAAGCGCCATTTTAAACATACAACACGATATTTTTTTAAATCTTTGCACGTAATCACATTGTGGGTTTTAGTGCGTCGTATATTTTGCAAACTAACTTTTAAAACCGCTTGCGTGTTGTTTAAAACAAGGTCTGTTAAAGAAGCTAAATTGATTATCCTGTTAGCTTCATAATTGAAAGTAGAACCTTTAGCTTTCGTCACTACGCTGACTTTATTCGTCTCCAGAGGGTACACTATCTAAGAATAGGATTTGGAATTTGTGAAAGGGTTATATTTGCATTTGGTAAAAAGTCTGCTAATTTATTAGTAGAATTCGATATTTTCGTCACGAGAGATAATTTAATTTAATCGGTATCATATTAAATTGCGCGATCTTCCAGCTTATGAAGTTTGTCGTATAAACACAAGCAGGCGTATAATGAGTTTTTGGTACAGCTAGAACAGTGTCATCCAAACACATAAAGGAAAGGTATTGATATTGAAGGGAATCTTTTTTAACACAGTTAACATGGTTCATCACAAGTTTGACAAAACTGGTAAACTAGGCTTGTCCATAGCACTGCCATCCTACTGTAAATAAAACCTGTTTTGAAACGTAAAATAAATAGAGTGAAAGCAATATTGAACTAGTACTATCAAACATTACTTTTGGAATATCTGCGTAAGCCGATATATATCGGTAGTCAATTACGTTTTACATTAAAGTAATTTATTTCTTCTTCTAGTTTAGTAATTTTTCTCAGGAGTTATTTCTTCTGAACAAAAGTCTACTTGAGTTTCTGCCGGAACTTATCTTACAGGTGCATTTTGATATACAGGAGTAGTACAGAAAGTCAATTGAGGTGTATTTTTTCCAGTGGCGTGCGGTCAAATTTTTTGGGGGGGCCAGACCCCCCAAAAATTATTAAAGCCAAATTTGAGCCTATCCATAGTCTTTTAGGGTGGATTTGATGTCTAACTGAGGTGAGGCCCTTGTTTAAAATGTTTATACAGGTACGCCACTGTCTTTTTATTTGGGTCCGTACGTCTAGATGCAGCGCATTTACATAATGAGCTTATATTATGTAATCTACATATGCTTAGAATAGGGAGCGAAAAGGACAAAACCAATAAAGGTAGGTACCTATGTGTGAGATTTCTTGTGCTATAGATAGGTGCTTAATATTCTTTTGAAAACCCACATATTATGATAATGTAGGCAAGAATAGGTTATCTGAATGTTATAATAGCAATATAATATATTATTTACTTTATAGTTATAGTTTTATGCAATAAATTTTTTTAAAAATGCATATATTTGTTTTAGATTGTTACCATTTCGATTGTAACAATTTGTTTTTAGCAATGTAACAATTTCCCTTTTGGATTGTAACAGTTTGTATTTATAATTGTAACAATTTGATTTTTGGATTGTAACAGTTTGTGTTTACGATTGCAACAATATGTTTTTCAGATTGCAACCATTTATTTGTAGGATTGAAACAAAATTATTTTCAGTTTCATGTTTCAGCAAATGTCACAATTGATTAAATAAATAGTTGCATAGTTCTTAAAGTTTTGAAGCAATCTTTTTTTTTTCGAAATTGTAGATAACACCTTTGCTTTAAAAAATGTATTTTAAATTAAAAAAAAAACATTACATAAATTTAGTTCACTACCTAAGTATAATTAAATTAAAAAAATAAAGTTGTTAAAACTAATATTAGGGACTAAAATAATTTACTAAAAAATTAAACTACTTAATCTAATATCACTATATCATCCTCTGATGACGTCCTACATTTAGATACCATCAAAGGACGATTCTCCCGTCGAAATTCATTGGGTCGTGAAGGGGATGTCACATTCCAAGCCTGCTGCAGCTCAAGGACGGGTGAGAGGGGTCTGACGTCTACCGCCGTAGCAGTAGTATCCCGCAAGGGCTCTACAGGGTCCAGATATTCCAATTGCCTTTTAAGGGCAAAGATGCGACTGAAACAATAAAAACAAAAATTAGTATCATATGGTTTTTTATTATCAACTATTTTTGTAAAATAACCAAAGAAGTTTAACCACTTAAGAACACAAAAGAATTCGATTCAATAATTTTGTTGTAAGTATATAAAAGACTCAATTAGTTACCATACTTTTATAGCAAGAATGCTAAGGGGTTAGATATTTTTAATATACAATTATTATTCAGACACTCACAGACAAAATAAAGTGATTCGGTATAATCGCGATATATATGATTAAAAATATTCTTATATATGAAAAATCTCACCTTTCATTTTCTGCATAAATTTGCAACTCCAATCGCCACAACATCTGCTCGGGCTTCACATAAACCCCAGGAATACCTCCATTGCCACAGGAACTATAAAACATTTGACAGGCTGTGTGCATGAGACACCTCCTACAAAAAAGGTGCCCATTCTCGCAACTGTGTAGTTCCAGTAGCGTATTTCTGTTTCTATGGTTTGGTGTTTGCAGACAGGTCATGCATGTCATAAATGTCATGAGACGGTCGCTGAAACAAACAAAAAACTATAAATATTTTACTATGATACCTACATGACGAATATGTTTTACAATTTTATAGATTTATGACAATAGAGTAGAGTATGAACCATGTTACTTTAGTAAATAAAAAACTTTAAAATACCTAGACTGTATTAGATCTCAAATATTAAAAAATGAAGAGGCAGACTGTTTAAAGTAAAAACTAAATTTACAAACCAATATTAAATAAACTAAATAGGTACTTACCAAATATTTTTAGCAAAACTATATTCAAAAATTTGATCCATGTTTTCGAAATAACTAACAACTTAACTAACAACTAAACAAAGCTCGAGTTAAACTAAAGTTTTGAAAAGAGTTTTGAAATATGGTGACTTCCACGTTCATAAAAAATTAAAAAGGGGTAAAATTCAAACATTAAGCTAGCCAATCATAGTTTTTCTATTCCTATTTGGGCGTTCCTTAGAAAAAGGTTCGGTACCGTTTCTAAACCTAGATCCTGCTACACAAGGTTCTTAAAATATGCAGGAAACATATATCTTTCATTTAAATATAAGGGATTAAAGGTTTAAAAAATAACCAAGAAAAAATTACCTACCGCAGGAGTAATAAAAATGTAAATTTCCTACAATAAACCGATAAGAGCGATCATATTTCACACAGGGGGGTCGGTCTACTCGGGTATGACATTAATAGATCTGATTAATGATAAACATTCATAGATATGCACACACATATACATTTAAAAGTTTCAATAGTTTTTTAAGAAGAAACAAGCATGAATTTAGAACCACAGGATGCATAACTTATATACAGGGGCATTCGTTATATCTTAAATATTTAATGCAGTGGAATGTTTTTAAGAAGTGGGTAATAATCATGAATACAAAGCCGTAGAAAAACATGTCTAGACATATTTAATTGTTCAATTTCCTGCTTCACGAAAGGATGCAGGACTTCTCTGTATGAGGTATTTGTTACGCCCTAAAAAATTTGGATGCCAGAGTTTTTTTAAAGGTAATAATAAGGTTTAGTGATATAATAAATAACCTTTAGATATTTAAGAACCAAAAGTGTGGGAAATTTTAATACTTGATAATCACATAAAGAACCAATACATAAATTTTAAAAAAGACTTTGCATAGTAGATATGAACACACCAAGTTTTAGAAGATGGGTACCTCCCCTCCCTCATGCATGTGATAAATGAAACGAAAAAAACGTTACCCAATCAAGTAAAAAATCGTAAAAAAGGCGTTGTTTTGATCATCTACATTTGAAAATGCAATTCTTAGAGAGGTGGTAAAAAAACCACTATTAGTTAAAATAAGAGGGGGAAAAGACGTATAAATAAAGAATTTTCTTCGTTAAAAAGCATAGTTTTATTAATGTCCTTAGTGATAATAAAACCAGACTGAAAATTTATACGTGTTAATCAAAAATCTTTTAGTTTTAGTGTTTTTTGCAACTACAAGTAACGCTAGTTTTGAAAAAAATCATTTATTAAATACTAAACTCTCAAGTGTCAGTGACAGCGCTATTTAAAAAGGTAAACGCCCATTAAAATTACATATTTTTTTCACACAATATACTCACAATGTATCTATATATTTAGTTAAAACTTATCATACGGTAAAATAGGCTAAGCCCTCTTTAGGGTTTTCAGTTAAAATTCGAGTCTCGACATACAGAGCGGGTTTTTAAATTAATCGATATTTTATTAAAATGGTGCTACGGGTCTCTATATTCTTTCCTCGATTAAACCGAGCAGGGATTTTATTTAAATATTGAGTTAGGGCTTTTTACAACTAGAGGGCACTAAATGTATCATAAAGAGATTTATACGAACATTTTCTTCTTAAAGTTTTATCTCGTACTACAGTATGTGTGAGGCCACACTAACCTCTTAAATTATTAATAAAGGTTATTCTTCTTCCTTGAGTTCATGATTTATAAATATACTATACCTTATAATCTCGCAAGCATAGTAGCGTAAAGAGTTGCCTTAACTAGACACCTCCTGAAACATCAATATATGCTAAAGTTCATCAAAATCGGTAAAACAGTTTATGAGATTAGCAAAAAAAAGGTCTTATTCCTTTATATAGGTAGTGATGATCAGGTCCCGAAAATCTTAACATTAAACGATAAATATATTCTTTAAAAGCCTTAAATCTTTTTATTATCCATGCTTCACATTACTTTTAAGTTAAACTTTCCAGCGGAGGCTATATATATTTTATCTAACAGAAATTAGAAAGAGTTTGTGATTACTATAGGTAGTT
This sequence comes from Aspidapion aeneum, assembly GCA_963576565.1. Lineage (NCBI taxonomy): Eukaryota > Metazoa > Arthropoda > Insecta > Coleoptera > Brentidae > Aspidapion > Aspidapion aeneum. The sequence continues at coordinate 23,942,634 of OY755043.1, forward strand.
TTAAATTTTTACTTTCCTAACCTTCGCAGCAATGGCTAGCGAAGGTATTATTTTCGACGAATTTTTTTTTCAGATAAAGCTGAAAATATATTATATGGGTGTATTTTGACCTATCTTAGTAATATCGTAGTAATGTCTGTCTGTGTGGGTGTGTATGTCTGTTAACCCAAAGGTCGCTTCTAAACAGCTGCAGCGATTTTAATGAGATTTTCATAAAAAAGTGTTTGATACTGTAACGAGCGGATTAGTTTTTGGTCAAAATCCATTAATGCTGATGACAGTTTTCTGACAGTTAAAAAATTTTAAAAATGGTAACTATTTAAGGGAGCATCACATTAATAGGTGGTTTTCAGAATATAGTAGAACACAATAATTTGTTTTATAACAAAAAACTTCTTAGAAGCTTTTGTTTCTGATATATTTACAAAAAAACTGATTTCAAGATTGAAGTATGCTAATGGGTTAGGAAGGTATCAGACCAGTCATTGATAAACTTATTTTATCAACTATTTAATTATCTTTTAAAAAACATCTAAAAGCTTTTTTTGTTTCTTAAAATCTTCTGAACGTTTTCTATTTACCTCTGGCGCACATAATTAATCTATTTTCTTAATTTTCTTCTTATCTCTCAGCAATGAGTCAAACACGTGATCAATCTAACCACATCCACCCCGTTGCCATATGTAAACCTTATATTATAAATGGAAAACGACTGTGTTTATGTTGCAACCATTGGGAGATAAGATTTGCTGAAAATGGATTTTGTACAAGTTGTAATACTGCTTTATTTAATGAAATTATATATGATAGTATTCCGGATACATCAATTACAAGATATTCAGACGAATCACAGACATTATCACCCGGATCTACACAGCTGACACAGTCAGATTTATTTTTTCAACAACCCCATCACAGAACCCGAAATCAAGAAGAAATAAGTTTTTCGAACTACAGCCAAAACGGCCAACAGTTTCCGTCACAAAACTCCTATCATACAAGTGGTGATTCAAATCCCTCTTGGTTAAGAACCTTTAACGCATCTCCCCCAGTGTGGTTAAGACTTCGACATTATCATGAGAGGCGCAGAGGGTCGAATTCTTCAGAATCATCTCAATAGGTATGAAAATTATGTTTGGTTTAAACGTGGTGGAAGGGTGGAAGAGTGGTTAGGTTGATTTTGCATAGAGGTTACCTTTTGAAACACGTAGCATAGTGTACTAGTATTGGATCTAACCTAACCTAACATAAGAACGATGTCCTGATTGCATCAGAGACGTATGTCTAAAATAATATAACTTTTGGGGGAGGGTGCGGGAAGTAGAATTAGATTTCTTTATAACGGTGTTACACTTCGTGTTATATTAAAAACTTTGTATTTCTTAATTATTTTTTCTACCTTTTAATTTTTAAAAATGATTACTTTTCACATTCGTTTAGTTAAACATTTCTAAAAAATGTTTTATTACATTACTTTTAAAATTTAACAAAATGTATTTAAGCATATTTTTTTCTATTTTCAGTTCAGTATCGTATTCACCTTCTACTTAAGATGAAGAACCCCGCATTTATCTTAACCAGTGAAAATGTAAGAAATATTAGAATGTTACAACCCCTCCACAAGACACTGACCCTGTCACATGGTTTAGGTCTGCATTGGAAGCATTAATGCAAAGAGGGACTCAAGGGTGCGACCCTGAAGACCAGATAGGCATAGTGTTTGAAAGCACAATATTTCAATCCGGTTCAGGATATATACCACTTAAAGCCATTAAGAATTTTAAAATAGACGAGCTAATGAACACAATCGCATCGATTTTTCAAAGTAACTCCAGCGGTCTACAAACGGATCAGTTTCGCTTGACTATTACAACTGTCTCCCTCCCTAGAGGAAGTAAAAGAAATTCGACTTACAACAGTTTCGAGGAGGCTTGTACAAAGCAGAGATCCATAATAAGAATATCAAATAACGACAGCCTGTGTCTGGTAAGAGCCATAGTTGTAGCAATTAGTTATATCGAAAAAGGTAAAAATTGGCGGAACATTTTAAAAAATATGGGTCAAGCCCAAACCAAAAAGACTTATGAACTACTAAATCAACTCAAATTAAAAGTTCCAGAACAAGGTTGTGGTCTTGAGGAAATACAGGTGATTCAAAACTTTTTTGAAACACGCTATTGTATTACTGTATATGAATATAAGGCTGAACACAGACAGAAACCTCATGTTATTTTTAAGGGTCCTAATGCATCAAAAAATATCAACTTAATCTGTTATCAAGAACACTACAATGTGTTGACCTCAGTTACTGGTGCCTTCGGAACAACTTATTATTGCAAATTTTGTGAAAAAGGCTACGAAGTAAAAAACGATCATAATTGCGTGGTGGCTTGTCCCTCTTGTAAAAGCAGGCCTCGATGTCCTGACGATATTAAAAAATTTTGCAATCTTTGCAACAGGTGGTTTTTAGGGAAAATTGTTTTAAAAATCATCAAGAGAAGATAATAAAGAAACAGTTTGTGAAAAATTCAGGATATGTGAGCTTTGCTTAAAATTTAAAAATCAAAAGAAAACTCATGTATTTGGGGAATCATACTGTACCATTTGTAAGAAAAATGTTTTGGAAAATCACCTATGCTACATGCCAACAATTAAAAACCAATCAATTTCATCAGGCAAGAAAAACCCGAAACCAATTCAATTTATTTTTTATGACCTAGAATGTAGACAGGATCATGAGATAGACGCTTTAACATCAAAACATATCCCTAACCTTTGTGTTTTTCGAAGATATTGTACAGTGTGTTTGTCTGATAAGAAAGAATCTTGTACGAATTGTGACCCTACAGAAGTTATACTGTATGGTGAGAATTGTATAAAGAGCTTTTGCGATAATATCTTTAATCAAACAATAAGAAAAAAATTTGAAAAAATAGTCGTTTTAGGACTAAATGCCGGATCTTATGATCACCAGTTTATTTTAAATCACATCATAAGTGTAAATCACCTAACACCAGACGTCATTTTAAATGGTACAAAATTCATTAAAATGACTGCAGGAAATGTAATATTTCTCGATACTATGCAATATTTTCCTATGAAGTTGTCAAAAGTTCCGACAGCTTTTGGGTTGGATGAGTCAGATGGTACTTTAACCAAAGGCTTTTTTTGTCATTTTTTTAACAAAAAGGAAAATCAAGAATACGTGGGTGAAATACCCGCACTAGAATATTTCGGTGTGGATTATATGACAAGCGAGGAACGAAACGAGTTGATACAATGGCATAAAATGCAAACTGAAAATAATATTGTCTATAACTTTAAAGAAGAATTAATTAAATACTGTAGAATGGACACTAAACTATTGTCCCTAGCAGCTCTTAAGTTTAGGGATTTAATACTTAAATATGGGAATGTCGACCCTTACCTAGAGGCGTGTACAATTGCAAGCACCTGCAACACAATTTTTAGAAAAAACTTTTTAAAACCTGAAACCATTGGATTAATACCAAAAAATTTGTACAGAGCAACAACTAGATACTCCAAAATATCTATAAAATGGCTTCTTTGGCAGGAAAAAGTATATAATACTAATTTAATTCATGCTGGAATTGGACCAGAAAAAAAAGTTTATGGCCGAAAAGTTGACGGTTTTTGTGAGAAAACAGGACGTGTATTTGAGTTCTTTGGCTGCTACTTTCACGGATGCATTAAGACATATAAACACAATAGAGATCAACCTTTAGATGAAAATCCATCCGAAACAATGAATTATAGATATGAAGTTACAATGGCTAAGCTGGAGTTTTTTAAAAAGATGAAAGTTGAATGTGTTTATATATGGGAATGCGAGTTTAAAGATTTACTCAAAACAAACAAAGAACTATTTAATTTCACTAAAGATCATCCTATACTCAAAAGAGAACCAATAGTCCCTAGAAATAGTCTGTTCGGGGGACGTACAGAAAATACAGTACTTTATTACAAAGTAAAAGACGATGAAAAAATAAAGTACTTTGACGTAACCTCACTTTATCCTTGGGTATGCAAAACCAAACGCTTTGCAACAGCACATCCTGAAATTCTAGTTACAGAAGAACATTAAGAAAATACCTGTGACCGATGTAACAGGTTTAATAAAGTGCAAGGTCCTACCCCCTTTGGAACTTTTTCATCCTGTTCTTCCACTAAAAATGCATGATAAACTGATGTTTGTGTTATGCTACACTTGTTCACTTACTTTCAATCTTGACTCCTGCGATCATAGTGAACAAGAAAGAAGTTTTACGGGAACTTTTGTAAGCTTTGAGTTGCATAAAGCTGCCTGAGGTATATAATCCAGAGACCAAAAAAGGGGGTATTTTTACTGAAATGATGAATACTTTTATAAAACTAAAACAAGAAGCTAGCGGGTTTCCTTCATATTGTAAAACAGAAGTACAAACACAATTATACATAAGCGAATATTATTAAAAGGAGGGAGTTGTTTTAGAGTACTTAAACATTAAGAAAAATGCAGGTTTAAGAAGTGTAGCGAAACTCATTCTTAATAGCACATGGGGCAAGTTTGCACAGTGCGAAAACCCTTCTCAAACCAAGATAATAAAGAGCCCCGAAGAATTTTTTAACCTCCTAGTAAAACCTGAATACACGGTCAATTCTGTTATCCCCGTAAATGATGAAATGTTGCTGGTAGACTACAAATTTACCGACGAACATCAACTAACACTTAGTACCGTAAACGTAGTAATTGCAGCATTTGTCACAGCGCATGCGCGATTAAAATTATATGAGTATTTAGAACTTCTAGGACCTAGAGCCCTATATTTTGATACGGACTCGATAATCTTTATATCAAAACCAGGGTCTCCTGAACCTAAAGTAGGTTCGTTTCTAGGGGATCTAACCGATGAATTAGAAGAATATGGCGAAGGGTGTTATATTGAAGAGGCTAGCTTCGGGGGGCCCAAAAATTACACCCTAAAATTACGAATTCCAGCAACTAATGAAACTAAAACCATAACAAAGGTTAAAGGTATTAAACTGAACTACAATGCCAGCCAAATTATAAATCACAATTCAATGACTAAGCTCATTCTGAACCCTGATGAACCCTCTCTGCAAATACAAATGAAAAACATAAAAAGAACAAAACTTCACGAAGTTGTTACGAAACAAGATACAAAAATCTACAGACCCCTCTCTCTCAAAAGGAAGTTTTTGGACGAGTTAACCAGTGAACCTTTTGGAATGAGAAAGGTACATATATTTACTTATTTAATGTGTCTATTTTGTGCGTTTTTTTTTTGTTAAAGATTATTATTTTAACAAAAAAAGAAAATAAAATTTAATAATTTGTTTGTTCTTTTTTTCAGAAGCAGAAGCTCCATTAACCAACCATCCACTTTCAAAGAATAGCAGAACCATCATCTATTTTCACATCAAAATGTCTGTATGCTTTTGTTAACAAGTTTCTATTTTTATAAACTTAAACGTTTAACCTTGTCTGACCTGTCTGGGAATGTGGTATAACCGCTTTTTTATCTAAATGTCTAGGTATGTATTCCTGTAACTAGTTTTACCTTTAATAAAGTAAAAATGTAACCTCGTTTGAACCTCTCAGAGGTTATTAACTTTAAACAAGAATTGGTTATAGTCTAGATTGGAAGAGGGGTGATGATATAAAGGCAAGTTCCAAATTTAAAGGTTTTAGTGTTTAAGCAGTCTTGTGTAATCAAAAGTTAAAATGTCTTTTTCACCTATTCCTGCAAGCTGGAATGATTTTAGTGATTGGGAAAAATCGATAAATGAAAAGATTTGTAGTGAAAAAAAATATATTTACGAGACAGTGTATGAGTTTCGGTCTATAGGACTTACAATTGTTACAGGGTTAAGTCATGCTAGAGGGCTAACCCCCGCTGTAAGATTAATTTTTAAAGTTTATGAGACAATTCATAGTGTATCGTTTGGTATTGAAGATTGGCAAGAATTTATAGACAATATCGACTCGGTTGACATTAAAGAACATCGAAAAAACCTCAATTTTCCTTACTTTACGCTAAGTGTAATTTCAATGGACCATGATCCAATGCTTAAGGTCGAAACTTGTGAAGGAGTTTTGTATCTATGTGAAGTTTTTGTGCCTGCCTTGAAGGGCTTAAATCAGGTCGTAGGTTTACGCCTTAAATTACTTCAACAAATTAAGTTTGATAAATTTTATCACAATGTATTAGATTTTGTTGTTTCTAAAGGAAAAATATACAATGAAGAAATTATATCATTAATAAATCAAATGTGTAACTTAGACTGTAGCGAGACCTCTCTATGTTTTTTAGATTTTTTGGCTTTTGGTACTGACACAATTTTGAATGATTTAAGTCTGAAACTGGGTTGTTTAGAATAAAAATGTTACTTTTTATTAAACTAGTTTACGGCATGACTGGTATTATGTAAATTGGACTGTAACTATAAGTTAACTTAGATAGATATAAGCTAGCTGTTTGTATTTCTTAATCAAAAAAGTAACATAACTATTGTCAGAATGGATTTTATAATTTAAATGGAGATTAATAAAATTATAATAGAATATTTTGGTAGTTTTTATTTATTACAATTACAGTATAAAAATAAATTACAATAAAACGATATACAAACGACAAAAAAGTAATGAACTGTGTTATAACATACAAATACAGAAGCAATACAATACCTTGTTGGATTATGAGTTTAAATCTCATGAATTAAATTTTTCAGAAAAACCTAACCATTTAACAAGGTATTGATACTTGTTTCCTTTTTTTCGCTTTCGTAATACTTTCTCAACTAAATAATGATTTGATAGTGAAGTTTTTTGAAGTTCTTCGACGTAAAAACATCCTTTGATTGGTGCACCATTCAAGTCTTCTAAAAGGTAAGTAACTGGTACTGAGTTATTAACCTTTTTTATCCTAAATATTTCAGACGACCACGAAAAGTTGTAACTTTTATCAAAAACACCTTTTTGTAAGCTTATTCGTACCTTAACGTTTTGTGAAAGTGTGTGTTTCTTTGAAAAATCTTTGGATAATTATATACATTTATTTTCGTTTTGGGGGTAACATCAATAGGTTTCATCTCGATGGTACGATGTTTTGTATTGTTATATCTATTAAGTACTTTAGGTACAAGGGAAACCCACTCCCTAGAACCTTTGTAAGCCATTTCTTTATAGAACAAGGTTTTTAGTGTTCTAATGACTCTTTCAACGATTCCTGCCTTTTTTACACTAAATGTGGAGTAATGATTAATTTTTTTATTTGTCATCAACTTCTGAAAAAACGAGTTGTAAAATTCTCCGCCAGCATCAGTTGTTAAATTTACTGGTGTGTAGCCTGCTTGGTGAAAAATTTCATTCATTGCCTTAGCTACTTCCTCGCCCGTTTTACTTTTTAGGGGTCTAGCCCAAACAAATTTAGAGTAAGCGTTAATCACAACCAGTAAGTAGCGGTGTCCTTTATTTTCATTTGCTATGTTTTGAAAATCTGCAAGGTCTGCTTGAAACAAATCAAGAAAACCTTTGATTTTAATTTTTCTTATAAAATTTTTTCGTGCTGGCTTAAACATCTCATCTAATATTTTTCTCTTTAGGTCAGTCATAATTCTTACCCTGATACCATAAAAGAATAAACTTATAGGATTATACCTTTTCAATTTTCTATGGTTGTATATATTTCGTTTCCTTGACTATCATACCTCTTGATGGGCTTCCAGTTAGATAATGGGTGATGCGATGACTCTGTATTTTTAATTAATTCATTTAATTTAATGATTTTAGCTGTATTTGTTTCCTCTATTTTTTTTAAATTTGAAGTAATGTACTCTTCTAAATTAATTTTAAGCACATTCGCTAAGTTGTTTACCAGAGCTTGTAATTCCTCTAAAAATTTTGATAGACGTCTTTCCAAAAATTCGTAATTTATAGAATCTTTATGTCCTATGGGTTCACCCACATTACATAACCTGTGGTTGGAAATATCATAATGGCCCTCCGTTGTCAACTTGAAGCATATACCTTGTCAACCTTGAACTTTAGGAAATTTGACTTGTCTTGATTTTCTACCAAATTTATCAATAGTGTTGTTCATCTCGCTATCACTAATAAACTAAAGGCTGTCTTAAAGTTTTATACATTTATATTAATAAATTATCTCTGCTTCTCGTAACTCTTCCAAAATACTTATTATTTCATTTTCCACATTTGAGTTTCCGGCTTCTCGAGCACCCCATAGTAATCGTAGTCGATCTATTAATTCAGTTATTTCATTCCAGTAAACAAATTCTACCTTTTTGTTTGTGTACTTTTTAAACATGTTTTTTTGAAAGTTTTTACCATTAAATCCTTCACCCGTTTTAATAATATATCCGGAAATGAGCGGCCTGATAATTCTTGTAAACTTTTGAGTGCGGTTTTGATTTAAACCATTACGTTTGAGAAATCCTTTATATACAACATTTGTTAATACTAATATCTCCCCATATGTTTTCTTTAGCTCGTCAGTTAATTGTTCTGGATGGTCCAAAAACTTTGGTCGTCTTAGAAAAATTAAATTAAATAAGTCCGAGTCGCCTGTATAACTTGTAATTTTTTTGCCATTTCTGTAAAAAATCATATTATTTTTGGAAAATCGTACCATACAATTACCCATAAGCATTTTTTTATTATTAGCTTCATCCAGTTTTACACCGAACAGTGTGTCAATCGAATTATCATGCGTCTGTAATTTTTTAATAAAACTTTGTAAAGTTTTTTGAGTAGCGCTTGTATTTTTTGGACTAGCCTCATGGGTAGGTTGTCGTGAAGATGTTTCCATTTCAGAATTTTCATTTGTATTCAACGGAGCCTCAATAAAATTATTGGTGTAAGGTGTACTTTGAATAGGTTCATGAAAAGGCGAAAAAAACTGATTTGTGTATCCTTCGTCTGTAAAATAGGATGTATTCTCGTTCTTTATTGATGGGTTCAGATTTTGGTATTCATTGGTTGAAACATTTTGAAAGGATTCGTCTCTGTAAGACTCTTTACTATCTTGTGTAGTTGATTTATCAACACTTTTCATAACGTCTTTGTTAGATAAAGATTTTATTTGTTGCATAATGGGTTGATATTTTTCTTCCAAGTCTAACCGTGTTTGAAGGTGTTGCTCTTTAAAAGAATTAAACTTTTTTCTTACAGCATCTGAAGCGTGCAATAGCTTCTTTTTAAGGTCTATATTGTTACTATCCATTTTAGAAAGAGATGTTGTCGATACCATGCACCGTTACTAACTGCAATATAATGATTTTCAATTGGTGATTAAGTAGGTATCTAGACCTTTTGGATACCTACCTTCATTAATAGATGATTCCTTATCAATACAGATAAAACCAAATTTATCATTCCAACACCTACGAGCTAGTTCAATAAACTCTTGAAAGGACATATCACCTACAACATGATCTGAGTATATGTGTTTCATATTTAGTTCGTCTGTTTTAAAAATTAAAATGAAATTGCTGTTGTCGCGGATTAATTGCTTAGGAATCCTTGCATAGCTCTGTGCCATATAAAAAGAATCTACACCTAAACTTAAAAAGATTTATTAATATAATTGAATATGGTAAGGCTGGACAATTATTACCTGAATGTCTTCCAGCGCTAAAATACATTCTAATTGGATTTTGGTCATGTGTTAAACAGTCATCAAATAAAAATATTGAATTTGGTTTAGCCTGTGTTGGCTCTAAGATTTCTTCATTGTTTCCAAAAGTGTAAAAACCTAATCCTTTGATAGGTTCAACTACCTTTTTTAGAAATTCATATTTTGGTTGTGAGGCGGATTTTGAATATAAATAAATATTTTGATACTTTAGTCCTTTGGGGTTTATTAGTAGTGAAATCATCAAATTAGTCTTTCCACAACCCGATGATCCACATATAAGCGCTCTTATACTTGCCGGAAATAGTTCACCATGTTTTCTACTTATTTGAACTCCTTGATTTAAAAAATCATCAAAATTTTCTACCACAAATTTAGTTTTCAAAGTTGGTTCGACCATTTTTATTTATTTGTTTTTCAAAATGATCGTCACTTCAATGTTGTCCTTTAAAGAGTCTAGACGTCCTAGATCTGTTGCACCTAAGAGTCAAAGTAGAACTGGAAGTGGAGTTTTCAATTCTCTTATTAATAACCTTCCTTTTGAGTTACACTTGCCTTCACATCGGTATGTTCTTTATGCCAGGGTTTTTTACGTTATTATTGTTAAACCTTGTTTTTCTAACTATTTTGTTTTTTTAAAGATTCTGCGGTCCCGGTACTAAGCTAAAGGCTCGTTTGGCTAGAGGAGATAACGGTATCCATCCATTAGACGAAGCATGCAAATGGCATGATATTGCCTATTCTAAAACCAATAATTTAAAAGAAAGACACAAGGCTGATAAAATATTAGAAGATCAGGCTTAGGAAAGATTTAAATCTAAAGACGCAAGTTTTGGAGAAAAAGCTTCTGCTTGGCTCGTAACTACAGGAATGAAAATGAAACGTCGAATGGGACTTGGTCTAAAAAAACATAAAATCCAAAATAGAAAAAAAACTAAAAAAGTAAAAAAAGAAAAGAAAATAACGACAGGTTTAGGAGTTATAAATGCTATTAGAAAATCTTTGAAAAATAAAAATATAGATAAAAGTGATTATACTAGATTAGCACAGGAAGCTTTGTTAATTGGGAAAAATATTGTTAAGAAACAAGGTGGAAGACGTAAAATTCGTCCATTACCACGTGTTATACCTATCCCTAAGACTGGAGGAGTAATACCATTCCTATTGCCTCTTATGGGGGGGCTTTCTGCACTAGGTAGTCTTGTAGGTGGGATAAGCGGGGTAATTAAAACAGCCAATGCTGTAAAAAAAGCCCAGCAAGGTTTGGAGGAAAGTAAACGACATAATAAGACCATGGAGAGTATTTCTATCGGTAAACAGGGCAGCGGAATGTATCTAAAACGGTATAAATCCGGAATGGGTCTTTTTTTAAAAACAAGCATGCAGTCAAAAAACTATTAAAAGATTTACCACCACACCCTTTATCTAATTTTGATTTAATACATTATGTCAAAAAGCTGGGTATAAAAAACTTTCGAGGTGTATTCATGAGAGACACCCTACCCTTAAATCCAAAAAAAAAACAGTCGGAATAATAAATTTAGATGTTATGGCAAACTCTGGGACGCATTGGTGTTCTTTTTATAAAAAAGGCTATGTTACCCATTATTTTGACTCTTTTGGAAATCTACCCCCACCTCTGGAACTGGTACAGTATCTTCGTAGCGGTCCCAATAGGACTCGTCATATCTATTATAACTATAAAAGAATTCAAAAGTTTGGTTCATTCAACTGCGGGCATTTGGTATTGCATTTTTTAAGCCAATATGCAGCGTGAAGAAATAAAGCAAATGACGTCTTCTTTAAAAGCATTTTCTGAGAAAAAAAGTCTCATTGCTATGACGGATGATGAGCTTTTATTATTACCTAAAGAGGTTATTATTGGTCTAGCTTATAAAGACATTGCTTTTGTATACCAACGTCTACCTAAACAACTCCAGGAAGATGAAAATGTAAAGGCTTTCCTTTTTTGTACAAAACACCATCTTGAAAAATCAAAAAATAGTGATGAAAACGATGGACCACCACCTCGAAGAATGTTCTGCTGTTTCTGTCATTGAGAAAGAGTTTCTGCTTGTTCAGACAATCAAATTAAAAGATCGAATAGAAGTTTAAACTGTTGTTTTCCCATGTAATATCTTAAGTTTCAATTTTTAGATATATCAATAAAATGAATTATATAAAACCCTTTAGTATATGTTATTTTGTGCAGTCATGGCTTGTACATTTACCTTAACGGGTGTAGAAAGTGAACTGTCTGCAGAGTTTAATCCGCCGATTGAAATCGATCGTTATAGCGCATACGGCCTTGGTCTTTTGGGGCTGTATACATATAATTCAATCCTTAATGTTGATGAGAAAAACAATACAATTGGTTTTAGAGAAAAAAGTAATAAAGCTGCTAAGATTTGTAAAATACCTCCCGGATGTTACGAAATAACCGAGATTTAAGAGGCAATTTTAAAATGCCATAAAAATATGGTTGAAAAGGCTGAAGATGATGACAGTTTCTTATTTTCACTTCGTCCTAATAATAACACCTTAAAATGTGAAGTAAAAAGTAAATATTTTATCGACTTTACTACTGAAAACTCCATCAGAACTATCTTAGGGTTTGAGAAAAAAATTTTGCAAAAACTTGAAGTGCATCAATCTACATTACCCGTTGATATTATGAAGGTTCGACTGTTGCGAATTGAATGTAATTTAACGTCCGGTGCATACCTTAATTCAAAAGAATCACATATACTTTTTGAAATGGATATTGAAGCTGAACCAGGTAATAGGTATAAAATTGACCTTTTGGTATAAAAATTGTTTTTTTATGTAATTTTTCTTTTAACAGGATACAAAATTTCGAAGGAACCTTCAAATATCTTATATTTACCTGTTTTCCCTCGAGGACGTCAGTTTATTAACAACCTTTCAGTAAGGATTGTTGATGATAACGGAGATTTGATAGATTTTAGAGGTGAAAAAATAACCGTTAAACTTGAGTTAAAGAAATTTTCGTAATATGGGTCTTTGTTTTGAAGAAGCTTTCAAGAGGAAACATTTATATTTTGACAATGATAAATATACACCTCCTTGTAAAAAATCGACCAGTACCCCTTCATCTTTGAAACCAATAAGACCTCGTCTCAGCACTGCAGATCTACTATTTTTAGAATCAATTGGTTTAAAAGTCAAAAATAATAATGGCGTATTCAGCAAAGAAATTGGACGTTTTTGAAGAACCCTTGTTTGATAATTCATTAGTCAGCACGCATCTACATACATATAAACCTTATGCTAATCTACAATTTTCGCCCTCTGATGAAGTCCTAATTTGTATTAATCATCAAGATCTAATTCTTGACGTAACTGAAAGTTTTATTTACTTAGAAGGAAAATTTATACCGAAAGACGCCAATAAACAGTGTTATCTCTCCAACAATGCTTTAGCTTTTTTGTTTGAAGAAGTACGTCTTGAAATGGGAAGCGAACCTGTGGCTATTGTAAGAAAACCAGGGACAACTACCGCTTTAAAAACCTTTGTCTCATACGGAAAAAAAGATTTAGATAAATTAGAAAGTGTACGCTGGGGTTTGAACAAAGATCGGCAGGGAATAGTAAATCCAACCACCAATGTGTTTAGTGGAAAGCTACCTCTAAAATATTTAATGGGCTTCGCTGAAGATTACAAAAAAGGCATCATTAATGTTAAACAGGAACTTATTTTGGTTTTAGCTAGATCGTTTAAAAATTCATACATGGGTGAAGTAGAAGCCGAGCTTTCTATTGAAAAAATTGAATGGAAAATTCGTCATATTAGACCCGAAGACCGTCTTAAACTTAAAATTTTATCTCGGCTTAATAAAGGACAGCAAACAAGCAATGTGAAAATACCTTATAGATCATGGGATCTTTTTGAACTGCCTTCTCTACGACAGACAACTTCTGATGTATGGGCTATTAAAACATGTACCAATTTAGAGAAGCCCCGCTTTGTAGTGGTAGGATTTCAATCTGGTGATCAGAACGATAAAATCGATAAAGATGCTACACAGTTTATACCAGCTAATATACGCGATATTAGACTATATCTTAATTCTGACGTCTATCCTTATGAGAGAATGAATCTGGACTTTTCCAAATCAATGATTGGTTCCGCATATTATAACTATGAAGGTTTTCAAGAGACATATTATGGAAGGAAACAGTATGATCTAATGTTGAGTCTCTCTGACTATCTAACCGCTCCTGTTTTCGTGATAGATTGTTCTCATCAGGCTGAAGCAATAAAATCATCAACCGTTGATATAAAAATTGAGTTTGAATCTACTATAAGTTTTCCTAAAAAAATAAAAGTATTCTGTTTAATTATTCATGATTCTTTGATTACTTATAACGCTTTTGATAGCTCTGTAAGAAGCTGGAATTAAAAGGTTAAATAAATTAATATTTTTTAAAACATGGTTGGTCCTTTTCGCTCCCTTTTCTAAGCATATGTAGATTACATACTATAAGCTCATTATGTAAATGCGCTGCATCTAGACATAGGGACCCAAATAAAAAGACAGTGGCGTACCTGTATAAACATTTTAAACAAGGGCCTCACCTCAGTTAGACATCAAATCCACCCTAAAAGACTATGGATAGGCTCAAATTTGGCTTTAATAATTTTTGGGGGGTCTGGCCCCCCAAAAATTTGACCGCACGCCACTGGAAAAAATACACCTCAATTGACTTTCTGTACTACTTACAAGCTGTCCCAAAAGTAAGCTGCTATACAGTATGGCTTAAATTACATAGTAGGTTAGCTTTAATAGCTACTATGTAATTAGTATTTTTGTATGATTTCAATAACTAGTTCTTTTGGTATTTATAAAGAGGCTGACAACCTTAAAAGACACTAAAATGTAGTTTCTGGAATTGTTTGGTTTCTAATAAGTTCTACGAAGTTAAAGGGGTCTTTGACATTGTAGTGAAACGTAGAAGTGAAAGGATTTAGTAATTCATGTATATATTTAGCAATTTTATATGTTGGTGCATCGATGCAACTCACTACTGGTCTTAGATGTAAGCCAGGTTTATGTGTCTTTGTAAAGCAATATAATTTTGGAGGAACACTGTTTGAAGTTTTCATGTGATTTCTGGCTTTTTGGTTGTTAGATTTTGTTTTCTTAAGTCTGTTACCAGTCTATTAGCCCATGTTTGATATCTAGTTGTGGGGTCTCTAGTGGTTTGTTTATAAATAGTGTTATCCTGTAACATTTCCATTACTTTGTTTATATATTAATATAATATATAATTCGTCTGATTCATACATTTTGTCTCTTGCATTGCTGGCTTCGCACCGAATAGACATGTAACTGTTGGCTGCAACAAATAACCTTTAAACTAATTATACTAAATAAAAATCTTATTACGATATAGAATATTTAACATACATTAATATTTTCTTACTCAAAATCTGAATCTAGCCTCGAAATCAGGTCTTTCGAGCTTTGCCATTTTTTCACTGTACCCATATGATTCTCAAAACGTACTGTAAAGCGCCATTTTAAACATACAACACGATATTTTTTTAAATCTTTGCACGTAATCACATTGTGGGTTTTAGTGCGTCGTATATTTTGCAAACTAACTTTTAAAACCGCTTGCGTGTTGTTTAAAACAAGGTCTGCTAAAGAAGCTAAATTGATTACCCTGTTAGCTTCATAATTGAAAGTAGAACCTTTAGCTTTCGTCACTACGCTGACTTTATTCGTCTCCAGAGGGTACACTATCTAAGAATAGGATTTGGAATTTGTGAAAGGGTTATATTTGCATTTGGTAAAAAGCCTGCTAATTTATTAGTAAAATTCGATATTTTCGTCACGAGAGATAATTTAATTTAATCGGTATCATATTAAATTGCGCGATCTTCCAGCTTATGAAGTTTGTCGTATAAACACAAGCAGGTATATAATGAGTTTTTGGTACAGCTAGAACAGTGTCATCCAAACACATAAAGGAAAGATATTGATATAGAAGGGAATCTTTTTTAACACAGTTAACATGGTTCATCACAATGTTTGCCAAAACTGGTAAACTAGGCTTGTCCATAGCACTGCCATCCTACTGTAAATAAAACCTGTTTTGAAAGCTAAAATAAATAGAGTGAAAGCAATATTGAACTAGTACTATCAAACATTACTTTTGGAATATCTGCGTAAGCCGATATATATCGGTAGTCAATTACGTTTTACGTTAAAGTAACAACGGAAAATTAATTAAATGTGTGTATTAGGATCTAAGTACAGTGCTTAATAATCCTAACCTGTTAACTGATCTTTAACTATTCGTTAACTAATCTTCATTATTATTTTTTTTTAAGTCATTTATTATTTCTATACAAAAGTGTCTACTTGAGTTTCTGCCGGAACTTATCTTGCAGGTGCATTGATATACAGGCTGTCCCAAAAGTAAGCTGCTATACAGTATGGCTTAAAATACATAGTAGGTTAGCTTTAAGAGCTACTATGTAAGTAGTTTTTTTGTATGATTTCAATAACTAGTTCTTTTGGTATATTTATAAAAAGGCTGACAACCTCAAAAGACACTAAAATGTAGTTTTCTGGAATTGTTTGGTTTCTAATAAGTTCTACGACGGCGTCTTTGACATTGTAGTGAAACGTATTAGTGAAAGGATTTAGTAATTCATGTATACATTTAGCAAGTTTATATGTTGGTGCTTCGATGCAGCTCACTACTGGTTTTAGATGTAAGCCAGGTTTATGTGTCTTTGTTAAGCAATATAATTTTGGAGGAACACTGTTTGAAGGTTTCATGTCGATTTCTGGCTTTTTGGTTGTTAGATTTTGTTTTCTTAAGTCTGTTACCAGTCTATTAGCCCATATTTGATATCGAGTTGTGGGGTCTCTAGTGGTTTGTTCATAAATAGTGTTATCCTGTAACATTTCCATTACTTTGTTTATGTATTAATATAATATATAATTCGTCTGATTCATACATTTTGCCTCTTGCATTGCTGGCTTGGCACCGAATAGACATGTAACTGTTGGCTGAAACAAATAACCTTAAAACTAATTATACTAAACAAAAATCTTATTACGATATAGAATATTTAACATACATTAATTTTTTCTTACTCAAAATCTGAGTCTAGCCTCGAAATCAGGTCTTTCGAGCTTTGCAATTTTTTCACTGTACCCATATGGTTCTCAAAACGTACTGTAAAGCGCCATTTTAAACATACAACACGATTTTTTTTTAAATCTTTGCGCGTAATCACATTGTGGGTTTTAGTGCGTCGGAAATTTTGCGAACTAACTTTTAAAACCGCTTGCGTGTTGTTTAAAATAAGGTCTGTTAAAGAAGCTAAATTAATTACCCTGTTAGCTTCATAATTTAAAGTAGAACCTTTAGCTTTCATTACTACGCTGATTTTATTCGTCTCCAGAGGGTACACTATCTAAGAAGAGGAATTTGTGGAAGGGTTATATTTGCATTTGGTGAAAAGTCTGCTAATTTATTAGTAAAATTCGATATTTTCGTCACGGGACATAATTTAATTTAATCGGTATCATATTAAATTGCGCTTCCAGCTTATGAAGTTCGTCGTATAAAGACAAGCAGTTAACTGATCTTTAACTAATCGTTAACTAATCTTCTTCATTATTATTTTTTTAAATTCATTTATTTCTTCTTCTAGTTTAGTAATTTTTCTCAGGAGTTTTTTCTTTTGAACAAAAGTGTCTACTTGAGTTTCTGCCGGAACTTATCTTGCAGGCGCATTGATATACAGGCTGTCCCAAAAGTAAGCTGCTATACAGTATGGCTTAAAATACATAGTAGGTTAGCTTTAATAGCTAGTATGTAATTAGTATTTTTGTATGATTTCAATAACTAGTTCTTTTAATATATTTATAAAAAGGCTGCTCTCTTCACTGGTATTTTCTGTTTTCTGCATGTTAACATTTTCAAGATTTGGAGTTTCTTCTTCGTTTGGGCTCCCCTGATCTGACCTGGTTTGCACTTCGTTTGGGCTACTCGGGTCTGGCCTGGTTTTGATCACGTCTACGCTTAACTCCGGGAGCTGGTCTATCAGTAACAGAGCTCGCAAAAAATTCATCACCGGCCACCCTAAACCCAGATTGGATATTTTTGGGAGTAAATGCAAGGGGATAAGCCATGGAGACCACTGAAGAAATATCATATATAGTCATCGTCTTCCCCGGATTATTCAAAATTCAAGCATCGCAGGCCGTATTGACATATTTTTTAAAAGGACCGAAAACAGAACGGTCAAGTGGTTGTAATTTGTGCGAGAAGTGGGGTGGAACGGAAAGCATGACGATACCATTTTCCTTGACAAAATTAAGTCCTTCTATGTTTAAATGCGAACCGTGGTTATCTAATAAAAGCAGACAAGGCCTCTCTACGGTACTTTTAACATGGCGATGAAAAAACTTAAGAAATTCTAATAAATGGGACTCTTGCGTCCATCATGAGGGGTTTGCTGAACCTTGTGAACCGGGTGGAGCCGAATTTAGAAAATGCGGTTTAAAGTGAACCCGTGGAAAGATGAAAAATGGCGGTATAAAATTTCTAATAGCTGACACTGCACTTGCCATTGTAACAAGCGTTCCTCTGTCTGCCGAAACTATAGAACCAACTTGCTTGTAACCTTTTCTGGCAACCACACGGTCGGCTATTTGGACGGTTGTCAGGAAAGAGTCCATATTCAAAATGTGCAATTATTGTTTGGAACCATTTTTATGTAACTTATACTTTATTCAGGCACACTGTGACCCCTTTCAACCCTAAGCCCTGAAAATGTGTAACGTATAAAATCTGGGAAAACAAAGTTCTATCTAACCCTAAAATTGATGGTGTTCGTGGAAAATTGTTTTTCAAAAAATAGTACTTACCAATAGTAAAAATTTTTCCAACCAGGAATACTTAACTAAACCCTAAGCCTATGTCCTAAACCAATAATATAAGTATAAATCCAGAAAAAAGACTATGAACAGGAGAAAATTTGAGGTATAACCTAGTACACACCCAACGTCCATGTTCAAAATGTGTGTCTCTCAATGACTAGAGCCAAATTATCAAAAAAGGCGTTAACATTGACTTTATTGAAACTACTGGCCCCTGCTAAGTTTGTGGCCTCTGGCTTTCGAATAGATAGTTCCGGATACCGTTTTATGAAACCGCTAAACCAGTCTGGACCGGCTATTTTAGTATCGTTCCATGTTTCGGGCATTTTCAAAGAATTTGCATTAGCATAGTCATAGGCTAAAACACGTACTTCCTTGGGAGATAATCCAAAATAAATATCAGATGCTTTCAGTATATATTCAACAAGTTCTTTTTCATAGTCTAGATGGTTTTTAACATATCCAACTGAAATGGATAGTATAACCAAATTTTTTCATCAAGAAGCTTAGCCTCTGGAATTTTGTGACAGTATCTTGCCAATGTTCGATAATTTATATCGAATTCAGCTGCTGCTTTTCGTTTTGAATATACAGGGTGTTCCTTAAAGGTTTGCGAATATTTAAGGTGGTAATTCTACATTAAAAAATAATGATAATTTGTCTTATAAACTATGGTCAAAAAATACACCGTTATAAAAATACAGGGTGTTAAAGTTTTCAAAAAAAATTGAAATTTATTAATAATTTCGAAATCATTGGGGATATTTTATTCAAATTTGGCACATTACCATAAATGTCTAAGGCGCATATTTTCCAAGAAGAAAATGATTGTTAACTTCGACAGTGGCGGGCGTACGGACACTCGCTTTTTTATTTTTACAGAAAAAAATAGTACGCCACTGGTTTTTTTCAAAAAAGTTTTACTTTTTGAATTATCCACTTAATTCAAAAGAAAAAAGGTCTCTTAATTTTTTTCTCAACAGCGCGTCGTTCTTGAGTAAAAAAATAAAAACCGTTGTTCTGCAAAAGCAAAATAATGTGACCATTTAAAAAATACAATTGATCAAGTTGCCTTAGAAATATCTCGATTTAATTCAAATTTAGTACGTAATAATAGGCTATTAAGATGCGTTTTTCTCAATAAAAAAATAATGTTTAGCTTCAGTGGCGTGCGTACGGGTACTAAATTTTAAATTTTTAAAGAAAAAATAGTACGCCACTGGTTTTTTTCAAAACATTTTTACTTTTTGAATAGTGCACTTAATTCTAAAGAAAAAAGTCTCTTTATTTTTGTTTTCTACAGGGCGTCGTTTTTGAGTAAAAAAATAAAAACCTTTGTTTTGCCAAAGGAAAGTAATGTAATTTATTAAATACAATTTTGCAATTAATCATGCATTTGTATAAATTTTACAGGAAAAATTAGAATAATTTTAAATCAATAATAATTTAATACAATACATATTACAAATAACGTTTTTACAAAAATTGCTGAAAATGGCCCCCTCCACTTAAAATGCATGCTTCTGCCCGCCTTCTCATATAACTGCGTACTCTTTGGAATATTCCTGCAGTATTTCTTATTCTGTCGCAGAATAGAACTATTATTTCTCTTAATTCTTCAACGGTATTAATAGGCGGATTTGTATAGACCAGGGTTTTAAGATGTCGTCACAAGAAAAAGTCTAAACTGTTAAGGTCGGGGGACCTTGGTGGCCATTCTTGGGTTCCACCACGGCCTATCCAACGATTTGTATAAACAGTATCTAAATGATTACGAACTTCAAGGCTGAAATGGGCAGGTGCACCATCGTGCATGTACCACATTTGATTTCTTGTGGCCAGTGGAATATCATCTAACAATAAGGGCAATTGTTCTTGTAGAAAGTTTAGATAAGATTGCCCGTTAAGCCGTCCTGGCAAGAAGAACGGACCAATTAAATAATTATGAATAATGCCTGCCCACACGTTAACCGAAAATTGTTGCTGAAAATGCGTTTGACTTACCGCATGAGGATTTTCTTCTGCCCACAAATGATTATTACGTACGTTTTGAATGGCATTTCTTGAAAATTTGGCTTCGTCTGTAAACATAATTAAATTTTCGAATTGCGGATTTTGTTCAATATTATGGACATACCACTGGCAGAAAGTTACTCGCCCTGGAAAATTTCTTGGCAATAAAGCCTGGACTCTTAAAATATGGTAAGGATACAATAAAAAATCCACTAAAATCCTCCATACAATTTGGTGGCAAATGTTTAGGTTTCTGGCGATTTTCCTCGTGCTGGTTTCAGGATGTTCCTCCACTTCCTGCAATACTGCTTCCTCAATTTCAGGTGTTCTTACAATTTGAGGTCTACCTTCAGCTGTACCCCATCTAACACTGCCAGTTTCAACTAGACGCCGATGGATATTAGAAAAGGTTCAGCTGTCTGGCAAAACACGGTTTGGATACCTCTGGTGGTACAGACGTCTGGCTTCCTCTGCATTACCATCGGCGAGACCATACATGTAATGCATTTCCTCCATTTCTGCATTGGAATAAATAACCATTTTTGGAAAGATTGTAAAAATAAATGAGCAACAAAGATAATTTACAGCAAACAGACCTAACCGATCATAAACTAATGCTACAAAATGACAAATACATATAAAAACAATTGAATAAGTGTCATATTTTAAGTATTTCCAACGCAACTGGATTAATGTATTCTTAAATAAATTACATTCTTTGGCAACACAACGGTTTTTATTTTTTTACTCAAAAACGACGCCCTGTAGAAAAAAACTAAAGATACTTTTTTCTTTTAAATTAAACGAGGAACTCGAAAGAAGAAAAATGTTTAAAAAAAACCAGTGGCGTACTATTTTTTCTTTAAAAATTTAAAATTTAGTACCCGTACGCACGCCACTGATGAAGCTAAACATTATTTTTTTATTGATAAAAACGCATCTTAATAGCCTATTATTACGTACTAAATTTGAATTAAATCGAGATATTTCTAAGGCAACTTGATCAATTGTATTCTTTAAATGGTCACATTATTTTGCTTTTGCAGAACAACGGTTTTTATTTTTTTACTCAAGAACGACGCCCCGTAGAGAAAAAAATTAAGAGACCTTTTTTCTTTAGAATTAAGTGGATAATTCAAAAAGTAAAACTTTTTTGAAAGAAACCAGAGGCGTACTATTTTTTTCTAAAAAAATAAAAAAGCTAGTGCCCGTACGCACGCCACTGCCGGAGTTAAAAATCATTTTCTTCTTGGAAAATGTGCGCCTTAGACATTTATGGTTATGTATGAAATGTTAAATAAAATATCCCTAATGATTTCGAAATTATTAATAAATTTCAATTTTTTTTTGAAAACTTTAACACCCTGTATTTTTATAACGGTGCATTTTTCGACCATAGTTTATACGACAAATTATCATTATTTTTTAATGTAGAATCACCTCCTTAAATATTCGCAAACCCTTAAGGAACACCCTGTATATTTAACTTAACGAACCTCGCAGCCCTTAGAACTACATCAGAAGGTGCTTTTCCTTTTTCCGTCTTTCCCTTAAAGTGTCGAACCCTATTTGCACTACCTGCAATTAACATAAAACATACATAATACATATAGTTGGTAAAGCTTATTATTCATTGGAAGAATATTCTGATGACAGGTTAGAATTGCTGATATTTTGGTCAGGAACTGAACATACTTTTCGTTTTTATTTTTTTTAAATTTACACAGATACCTTTTTTGATGTTTTGCTTTTTTATTATGATTATTACAGCTTTCTGGAACCATGTTGTCAACTGAATTAATTTCTAGCGCACGTATCCCACTTCTAATAGTATTTAGATTTGAGAGTGATATTTCACTTATTAAGGCATGACAGTTTTCAATAGCAGCTGCCTTCAGAGCTTTCAGTTCTAAAGAGCTATTTATAGTTTTCTGACTAAGTAAATGGTTTGAAATAGTATTATGCTCATAATTTTCCTTTTCCTTTATTGCACATTTAGTCACTTGTATTATTTACTTATTATCACTTTTTAGTTTGGATTCAAAATGTAGCGAGTTCAGTGCAATACCACTGCATGTGTAGTTGTGGCTGAACACCAATGAATGCTCGGTTGAATTTCATAGGGCAATAGCTGCAAATATGGTATATTTTGAAATTTGTGTGGTGTCGAGTACGATTTTGTTTTAAAATCGAACGCTTAAACGAGGGTACCGCAGTAGATATCTTGTGTGTATAAAATAAAAATAAAACAGTTTTATAAACGTTACAAACTTTAGTGGAGACAAAATAAACTCTGTTGCGATTTACAAATTGCTACAAGACTTTTATCATTAACTATAAAACAAACAAGACCCAAAATATTAAAATAAAAACTTGAACTTACCATAATAACAAACTGCAAAATATTATTCAAATAGAAAAATCTTGTACTTCTTTATGAAAATTAATTTCTTTACTAAGTAAGTAAAGCAATTCTAACTATAATAACAGAAAATTAAAATAAGGTTTTCATCTTATAATAAAAACATTCTTGGATATATGGTTTTTAAGCAGAAAAGATATTAATAATACTAGAAATATTACTTATAATAATAATCCTTAAATCGCTTAAAAGCTACATACAAATTATTAAGTTGGTAAATATGTGTTGGGGTGTTGAGTAATTTACTCAGGAGAGATTTAAAAATGGACTGTATAAAAGGATTTTATTGTACTCACTGTTCGTTGCTTGGTTGTGGGTCGAGGGCGGCCGCCTTTATCCTTGCTTCAGCAGTTCGGTTGAGGGGTTTCCATTCCAGAGTTTTTAGGGAAGGGGGGCGAGGGAAAACACTCGCGCAAATTCTTAATTTCTAATTTTCTTAAAATTAAAAATGTACTTCTCTTGCTTGCACACCGTGTGATTGAATAGGGATTTAAAACCGATATGCCCCGTTGAAATACTAATTCACACTGATTTTTCATTTGGTTTTTTAAAGACTACAGGCTAATGCGAACAAATTCTAATTCTACACGGTAAGCCAAAAAATATCTTAACCAACAAAAAAAAGTAAAAATAAAAGAACTAAATTCTAACATCCACACAAAATGGATGTACTGAGGACCGAACAATATGTGAGTAATAACTAGAGATATATATAAAATAATAATAATATATGGTATAATATAATGAAAATCATAATAATATAATATAACACTGATCAAAATCAGGTAAAATAATTTATTTTAATATAATATAAAAATAATATATGTAATACAGATCGAAGTAAGGCAAAATAATTTCTTTTAATATAATATAAAAATAATATTAATATATATGATACTGATCAAAATAAGGTAAAATAATTTCTCAGGCATGTCGCCAAAACCGCTGTCATGGCCATCCACCCTTCTGATGATGAAGTTCAGTGGATGCGGCTATGGTGGCGTCCAAATCTGGTAATTTGTGGAAGAGGCAGGTCCAGGGGCGAATCGGGGCCGGGGTGCCAGTTGTCGATATCTTCGCTATTCTTCTTGGGGGTTGTAAGGGTTGAATCTGAACCCATACCTATTGACTCCCCTTGGCTAGAGAACCACTTGTTCCAGCTCTTCCTGGGCCGGCACTTTCGGCTGTGGTTCTTGAGCAGGAGCCTCAGCTGGTGGAGGGGGCTCTTGGTGTTTCCTTTGGTACCTCTTGATCTTGGGGTAGTGTATAATATAATATTGTCACGAGGGGGTTTTGTCGTGACGTAACACAGTTTAAGTTAGGTGTTATGGTTTTATTTAACAATACTTATAATTACTACTTACATTGTACTTAAATAATACATCTTGTCTACAAATCTTCCCGATACGCTCAACTTCTTATACTTTGACTATCGTACTACTTGTTCACTATTAACTACGCCTGGGACGTTAGGTTCTCAGCTTACAACTAACTGCTAAACTCTTTTGGAGATGCTTTTATTACAAACCGTTTGCCATTGATAGGATATCGGGATGTGTTTTGTTTCGTGTATAAACATCATCGACGACCGTTCAATCGCTTCTTGTTTATAATAATTCTGTATACAATTTATTACACGCTTAATACAATTTGAACTACATACAGAAGTTCATTTCCTTCTTGTTTAGGGTTAATGTGCACTTGCTTATAAACGTAACTTGTGCCATTCTAAAATTTGATGGTTTCGTCTCATTTTGAATATTGCTTGGCAGACAGATGTGTCTGATATTTACATTATAAAATTATCAGACATCCGTTGATAACGACAAACGGAAGGCTCCGTTGATAACGACAAAGAGAAGGCCAGTAGAGTTCGCTTTTAAAGATATGCATAAAATCTCCGCTAAAATTTCGAGACCTAGACACATGGGCGAATACATCTTATTAATATAGGCTGCTATAATCATCTCGGATAATCTTTGTTTACGACAAATTATTTACCAGTTAACATGGTCAAAAAACCATCCAATAAAGTCTTCTGTAATAACTAGTGATGAATATATCTTATCCATCTTTAAAAGCTTTCTTTCTGAAAGTAAGAGTTTCAACTTATGAATCCTTCTAGTTATGGGTTGAATTAAAAGTAACCTGTGACCTTTAATATAAAAACTTTTATACTTCTTTGTAACCACGATAGCCTGTTTGAATATATTTCTGAACTTCTTTGTTTTTCTTCTGTTCACAAGAGCTGTGTTTTGTTACAATCCAAATAGCATATGAACCTGGTTTGGGTTTCTAAATTACTTGGAATGAACATGCTTAAACCCATTGGAATTGACAATATCTTTTTGAAACGTGCATGGAATACACAGCTGATTCTCGTAATCGGTTTTTCCTTTACATTTAGGACACACATATTTCACGGGAGCAGCCATACTTTCACCATAGCAGTTACTAAATAACTATAATGAGCCGCCCATTCTAAAATTTGCTGGATTTAAGAAGTAGCATTTAACTGTTTCTTCTCATTTCAAATATTGTTTGGCTCTTCCGTTTGCTACTCTTCATAAATCCTCCTCTCTTCTGGCTTAATATGTTTTTGACACATCTCTTCTAAAAACTTTGAAGACAGATGTTTCTGCTATTTTATGAGATATTCCATGTCGATACGCCATTCATTTTCCCTTACAAAATTCTCAGACGTCCGTTGATAACAACAAAGGA
Source organism: Aspidapion aeneum (assembly GCA_963576565.1). NCBI lineage: Eukaryota > Metazoa > Arthropoda > Insecta > Coleoptera > Brentidae > Aspidapion > Aspidapion aeneum. The sequence goes on from OY755043.1 coordinate 23,968,397, forward strand.
AAGGCCAGTAGAGTTCGCTTTTAAACATATTCATAAAAGCTTCGCTTAAATTTTAATACCTAGACACATTGGGCGAATGCATCTCATTAATATAGGTTGCCATAAACATCTCAGATATTCTTTGTTTATGATAAATTACTTCTCAGTTAATATGGTCACAAAACCATCCAATAAATTCTTCTGTACTAACTGGTGATGCAGAGATCTCATCCCATACTTTCTTAACACTATTATTTTCAACCATCTTTAAAACCTTTTTTTCTGAAAGTAAGAACTTATAAATCCGTCTATAAAAATAAGGTGTTTGTAAAGTGGTTAAGATTTGATGATAAATATAATAGCCGGATAGATAAAAATAGATAGGGCATTTAAAAGTGTTGAATTAATAATAAGGAAAACAAATAAAACTTGTTGTTGTATTTTATTTACTATTTTCTTGAAATACAATTAAATATTACTTAGTATTGCTTTACATCCTGGTTTGTGTTTATAAAGTTCTTGGAAGAAATATGCTAAACCCATTGCAATTGACAATATCTTTTTGAAACGTGCCTGGAATACACAGCTGATTCTCTTCTTTACATTTAGGACACACTTATTTGACGGGAACAACCATTCTTTCACCATATCATTTGATAAATAACTAAATTGAGCCACCATTGATGACATTCTAAAATTTGATGGTTTCGTCTCATTTTGAATATTGCTAGGCAGACAGATATGTCTGATATTTTAAAAGATATTTCCACTTGATGCGCTATTCATTTTCCCTTACAAAATGATCAGACATCCGTTGATAACGACAAATGGAAGGCCAGTAGAGTTTGCTTTTAAAGATATGCACAAAAGCTCCGCTTCAATTTCGATACCGAGACACATTGGGCGAATACATCTTATTAATATAGGTTGCTATAATCATCTCGGATAATCTTTGTTTACGACAAATTATTTACCAGTTAACATGGTCAAAAAACCATCCAATAAAGTCTTGTGTAATAACTAGTGATGCATATATCTTATCCATCTTTAAAAGCTTTCTTTCTGAAAGTAAGAGTTTCAACTTATAAATCCTTCTATTTTGGGTTGAATTAAAAGTAACCTTTGATCTTTCTTTTTAACCAGGATAGCCTTTTTGAGTATATTTCTTAACTTCTTCGTTTTTCTTCTGCTTACAAGAGCTGTGTTTTGTTAGAATCCAAATAGCAGATTGATGTGGATTTGCTTTGGTGCAATAAATCCAACGGGTTTTTTTTCTATTTTTGGTTTAATCCACTCGTAAGTTGGTAACATTGTATTTTGTTGACTTAAAAGAATACCAAGTTTTGATGATCTACACTGTTCAGTGGTTGACTGTAAAATAACCAACGCAGTCGATTCTATGGGCTTCAGTTGCAAAAAGTAAAATACCTTGATATATATTTAGTTAAAAAATTTGACTCATCCGACACTTTCTTAACAGTATTATTTTCACCCATCTTTAAAAGCTTTCTTTCTGAAAGTAAGAACTTATAAATCCTTTTATTTATAGGTTGAAGTAAAAGTAACCTTTGACCTTTAATATAATACACTTTTATACTTCTTTTTAACCACGATAGTCTTTTTGAATATATATTTCTTTGTTTTTCTTCTGTTCACAAGAGCTGTGTTTTGTTACAATCTAAATAGCAGGTTGATGTGGATTTCTTTGGGTGCACTCGTACGTTGGTAATATTGCATTTGGTTGACTTAAAAGAACATCAAGTTTTGATGATCTACACTGTTCAGTGGTTGACTGTAAAATAACCAAGGCGGTCGATTCTATGGGCTTCAGTTGCAAAAAGTAAAATATCTTGATATATATTTAGTTAAAAAATTTGAAACATGCAAAAAATAAGGTGTTTGTAAAGTGGTTAAAATTTGATAATAAACATAATAGCCGGATAGATAAAAGTAAAAATAAGGAAAACAAATAAAACTTATATTTACTATTTTCTTGAAATACAGTTAAATATTACTTTAGTATTACTGTTCATCCCGGTTTGAGTTTCTAAAGTTCTCGGAAGGAACATGCTTAAACCCATTGCAATTGACAATATCTTTTTGAAACGTGCATGGAATACGCAGGTGATTCTCGTAATCGGGTTTTCCTTTACATTTAGGACACACATATTTTGAATTGAAAAAGAAAACTCTCTGTATTCCTCTACTATCTATTTTATTTTTGTCGACTGGTTTCGGCTTATTGGGCCATCATCAAGGACTACTAAATAATAAAAATCAGGTGAAACTTCCCAAGACCAACAGTATGTGCTCTCATAAGAGAAAAAAATAAAAGACATGAGAAGAACAAAAAATTGACAGACAATTTAAAATTATGTAGGACTATTACTGTTCATCCCGGTTTGTGTTTCTAAAGTTCTCGGAAGGAACATGCTTAAACCCATTGCAATTGACAATATATTTTTGAAACATGCATGGAATACGCAGCTGATTCTCGTAATCGGGTTTTCCTTTACATTTAGGACACACATATTTGACGGGAACAACCATTCTTTCACCATAGCAGTTGTTAAATAACTAAAATGAGCCACCCATTGATGACATTCTAAAATTTGATGGGTTACGACGCAGCTTGGAAGTAACATTTAACATAAATCCTCCCCTCTTCTGGCTTAACACGTTGACGCCAGTGTATCAAATCTGATACACAGTGTCAAAACAATTGTGTTTCAAAATTGATACACGGATAGATTTTCGTTCAAAACGTTGTGTATCACTTCAGCACACGCTATGTGTATTTCATACAGAGCTTTTGTTCGCATGGCCTCAGAGAATTTCTGGCTATGTCTGGGTTCTAGGAAAAGGTAATAGGTTAGAAAATATGGAAGATTTTCTGAAAAAAAATAGGTACTTGAAAATTATTTTTTTATAGAAACTTTCCAAAACACAAATAGATATCTGAAAAATATTTTATTAGTGAAGTAAAACATTCCTCACAAATGCAAATATCGCAAACGTCACATTTTGTGGAGACCTGGGTGGGGTGCTCTAACCATCTTGTTGTCAATCATTTTTCCTCCTCTTCCATATTTTTGATAGCACTTATTGCAGCGTCCGCGGACTGTTTTGCCTTCGACGTAGTTTTTCACAAAGTATTGTTTTGGTTCAGAGTTTCGCGATTTAGGAGAATGGAAATATTTTGTTTCGTGGCTCGAAAAAGCATGCCTTCTATTACTTTCTCTCGAAACTCAGTAATCTTCATTTTCTCGTGTACAGAATTTTCATTGTACAGGAAATGGGCATTCACAAGACTTGTCCCCAAATAATCTCAAAAACAAGTTTCCTGTACCATTTTGTACATCTGCGAAGTGCTGATCCATATGTCGCCATTTGATCACTAAGGTCGATAGATGATTTACCATTGTTGTATTCAGTGATACAAGTTGGCTTTATTATGGATCCTTTTTTCTTTGTTGAAAATTCAACTTTCAGTGCTGATGTTTTTGTAGAAAGCATTCTAACGTCCCTTTGTCGCGCCATTTCGCGACATCTGGCCTCGCTTCAGTTTGGCTTCCATAACATTCTTTGGCAGATGTTTTCTATTAGAGAGCAGTGTTCCTATGTGGCCTATTAAAATGCATTGGGTGACATTTCTGCCCTGTTAATAAAGAAGAGCGAATGTGCAAATTTCTACTTTTGAGAAAAACGCATTTGAAGTTTTTGACTTCTTAAAAGTAGTCCTAACTTCTTTTAAAATTCATATTTTTTTTTCATTTTTTTTTGTTTAATTTTCCCGTAAAAAAATCTTTATATCTTGTAAAAATTATTGATTTTGGTTAACTTCTTCTATTAGAAATTAATATAAAATCAAAACGAATGTTCCCTGAATTCGAAATTTAAGGCAACTTGTTAAGAAAGAAGAGCGAATGTTACAGCTTTGACACTTTCGTCGTTCTTTGTTAACATTACTATATCCAGAATTTAAGCAACATTTTGTCAAAATTAGCGAATGTTGAATAAAAATTTTAATTTTGAGGTATTTAAAGAATAATCATAAGGAACTAAACCGCGGGGGCGGAGCCAGTCACCGCTTTTGGGGGATTTTGATATCCTGGTTAAATAAAGTTAGACTATCATAAGTATCACAAAGGATAAAAACATGAAGTAGAATTTGAATCAGGTTTCTTTAAAATTAATTTATTTAAAAAAAAAGCATGGAGAAAAAATTTTTTACGCAAAAATTGTGCTAAACGTCAAAATTAGCATAAATGGCTCCAGTTTATTGAAAAGGTAAAAAGAAATAAAATTTCCTTGTTTTAAAAAATAATGTTTTATTATATTGTAAAACTAGAAATATAAGAATAGAACAATAAAACTGAAAGTCTAAAATGATAATAATAACTACCTACTTATTCGTTTTAAATATTAAACATTATTAATTTAGAAAATATGATAATAATAACTACCTACTTATTCGTTTTAAATAATAAACATTATTTGACAAAATAGCAATAACACAAAACTTTTTTAACTTAAGTAGTACCCTGTTATTATATTATTTATAATATTGCTAATCAAATCATATTAAACAAAAACAAATAAACAAAACGTTTTTGTAAGTACAAAATACCTACCTAATATTTTTTATATTCATAGCATTAAAATATATATATTATATTTTTTTGAAAGTTTAACAAGAACAAGTAAAAACATGTATTTAATCGAAATACGCAAAAATATTTATTGCACAAACAACAATCCAAAAAATATTTGCACAACATGATTAAAGGTTAACCAAGTAAACATACCTTCAAGTTAACGCAAACATAAACAGGCAACTTGCAGTCTAAGAAGCTAATCTTCGTCACTGTCTATAAAATCATTTTTATTGTCATTAATCTTCAAATCGAGCCAAAATTGCCTTTTATGTTCTGGCATTAATTTAAGCAAATTTTTAATGATTTTTTCTTTTCGTTCACGCGAGATACCTTTATCACCTTCTACTGATAATGGTTTCTGAATTACAAAATTCGCATTCATATATTTTTTTGCAACGCATACAATCGAGTATTCGGGACTATCAAGTAATTTAAAAAAAAAAAGATTTTTGGATCCCTTCTTTACGGTTACTTCTTTCATGTCTTTTATAAGTGTAGTATTTTTATTCATCTTCTGAATTTGGTATGTCGAAATTATCACCGGCCACTTTCTAAAATCTTGATAAGTCATTATTTTGACTACCGGTGTCGCATTTGAACAAACCTGCACGCAGTCGCAAAAATCATAAACGTATTTTTTTTCTCTAAGTTTTTTCTCTACCAAGTGGTGAAAGGAGTCGGCTGCCATAAAGGTATGGCCTGTCTCGAAATAACGAAAGGAAATTTTGTCGGCACTTATTTCGTTCGAATTTATCAGATAAATTAAATATGAAAAAATACACCAATTTTTATTTTGCGCGGTACAATTATCGCACCAGACTATGATATTCTTGTAGTCCTTTGCATATTCAGTAAAAAATGCATGATATGTGCTTACTATATCCTCTTTTTTTCGACCGGCAACACCTTCGTGCCATAATGCCGCAAATGGAGGTCTTTTTTCACTAAATTTGCCCACTGGCACGAAACTTTCGTTAAAAGCTATTAAGCGAGGAGTGAAAATAGCTTCTTTAAACATATCGATTCTTGGCAGCATGATGATTTTTTGTAGATCAACAGTTATATGTAACTCCTCATTGTTTGAATTCTGTTCACTTAGTTTATAATTTCGACGAGCCTCTTTGGCTTTTTCAATATGATTGTTGAATTCAATGCAGTTTTGACATGTTTCAGATTGTTCAACTGAATGGGATTTCTTATGAATATCGTTCTCCGTACATTTTTCACATTCTTCGTGTCCTAAATGTGTAAATGAAATATTAAGCTTCTCTGTAACAACATCACGATAAGCATAGTAACTTCATGCTTTATACCCATATATAGCCAAGAAACTTTTATGCATTGCCGTAATAGACAGATCACTTGGTAGGTAAAGTTTCTTTGGGGCGTGTTCCCGTCTATAGTGGGAAATACTAGGGGAAAATGATACAATGTGGTCCATTATTGCTTGCATGTTTATGATTTTTTTATGATTTTCGTGTTTTCCCCTTTTATCCATAGTCGGCGATATAAATTTGTGCAAAGATCCATTATTTGCTTTAAAACCCAAAGTTCCATAAAACATTTTTTGACAAACTTGAACTTTTTTCTTGTCAGCATTTTTTAAATAATAATTATACGATTTTCTTTTTCTATGGTTAGGCCCAGTTGATTTTCTTCTTCTTTTTATGAAGACTTCTTCAGTACACGAAGAAATGAATGATTTTCTTCCATCGTAATTGAGGTTCCAAAATTTCTTGTTTATCCTTAAACGTATATCATCAGAAAATTGTTCGCCACATTTACGTACACATTTGCATTTTCCCTTTACATTATGACGTTCTAATTTTTCAGCTTTCATTATCTTCATTCTTTCTTCTTTAGCATGAAGGTAGCTTTTTCTTTTAAGTGTTCCTTGTTTTACTGCAAAGAAGTCTATCTCAGAGCCGGAGGATTCCAAATTTGAATTTTCAGGCGAGCTTTCATCATTAGCGGACAATTCCATACCTGTCTCATCATTAACATTTATGTCCAAGCTTTCATCATTGGCTGACAAGGCCGAATTTATGTCATTATCAGTACCATCATCTGAGCTTTCATCGATATCTGAACGTGTATTAATTACCATTTCTTCTGCTCTACCTTTTTCATTTGGGTTCCCTTTATCAAATAATTCAAATTTATTTTCTTTTCCACATTCTTCTACAGCTGTTTGAGCTTCTTTATGCATTTTTTGAGTTGCATCTTTTAAATTATTAAATGTTTGTCTAATGTCATCTCTTTTATTTTCTTTTTCTTCATCAAAACCAACAGTATATTCAATAAAATCAATTCCTTTATTCTGTTTTGACAGTTCAGAATCTATGTTCGTCATTATTTCGTTTTCTTCAAAAAGTGTATCGTCTGTATTTTATTGGATTGAATCATTTTTGTCACTGTCAAAGAGATCACTTTTATCAAAAATAGAAGTATCTAGATCCTTTAAAGACGTGTACAGTAGTTCGTCTGGCACGTTTTCGAGTAGAAGAGAATCAGGTTTATTATTATCGGTTTTTGGTGATAAACCTATTGTGTTTTTATGATTTTCTTTGGGTAGGCACTGACTACTTTTTTTGTTGACAACCATATCCATAATGGCCATGGACCTCCTACTTATCGTAGAAGGAATCTGAAACAAAAAAAACATACTTGTAAACTACCTAACAATTTTCAAACAATGATGAATTCAAATAAAGATTAGTTTAAACCTTTACAGTGGTATTTACTAAGCTCTAGGTTTGGTTCAAGTCTATCCTAAATACATGGGTATCGAAAAATTGATTTTAAACCGAACAAGTCCCAATGGAAAAGATATTTTTAGCTGGACGGACTTTAAAATGCACTGGAATGAGACACGTATGACCATTTTATCTCAAAACGGCCCAAACATTCTATAAAATGGATTGAAATTTGGGAAAACAAGAAATATGAGAACTGACAAAGTGACGCATGTCGTCCGTTTTTAGTAAAATCACCGTAGATTGTAGTGTACCCAAATTTTATTCCATTTTATAGAACGTTTGGACTTTTTTGAGATAAAATGGTCATACGTGTCTCATTCCAGTGCATTTTAAAGTCCGTCCAGCTAAAAATATCTTTTCCATTGGTGTCTTGTTCGGTTTAAAATCAATTTTTCGGTACCCATGTATTTAGGATAGACTTAAACTAAACCTAGATCTTAGTAAATACCGTAAATGGCGTTGCAATTTCAAACAATGCCGTACAATGCCACACATTTCTTGTACACCAAGTGGGATTGTAATGCCAAACAATGCCTGATAATGCTTCAGAATGCCACTGGCCTGTACACCAAAATTCCACATGTATCTACGCCTCGCAATAAATAACATTTGTTACTCTTAGAGCGATGGTCGCAATATAAAACTAAAAACACTTGTTCTAAATCATTAATAATGTGTCATCTTTTTTAATTTTTTACTATCTAAACAGTTTTAGGAGACGCGAACATGGGCTTGACACCCCCTCCCACAGGAGAAACGCAAACTGTACTGAATTTTTCATATTTTTTTTAATTATTGTTTTTTTCTAAAAATTTTACCTGCGGCGCTCTATTTTTTCTTAAACAACATTTTCGTACGCTACTGCTTTTTATTAATTTATATTGACATCATATTTTGGGCTCCAAGTAATGTACGAACTCTTCTTATACGAACCAAAAAATTCTTTTTTATTTTAAACAATACCTGCCTATTCAGTTTTTTAATTATTATATTTTTGGGCTAAGGTTAGCACATAAAGGCTTTCCATAAATGCTAAAATTTTTAACACACAACACTAAAACACAATTGACCATTTTCAAATGAGGTCACGCCATTTCCTCTGGAGGAGACATAAACTGTTTCTATCTCTTACGCGTTTATACTACTGAGGATAGCGAGCCTTCTGTAACCAGATTTCAAGCAACAGAGATCTGACTGGTTTGAGAGACATTACGATATCTACAAAAGCGACTAAGATATAGAAACGGTTTGTTTTAATCTTATTTGTCACATAAAATGTACTTACCTTTTCTCCCATTATTTGGCACTTTCACATCACATTTAAAAAACAATGTTTACTCTTTCATGAACGAATTGACACTAAAAAGGGAATAAGAAGAACACGTTACATTCGCTTGCGCACCTAAAAACAGACGCAAGAAATATATCGTTAAGAAAGAACAGCGAATGTGTAAGGGCCGGCGCGCCTCCCAGCGAATGTATTCGAAAATAGGGCAAAATATAAAAGAAAAACAGCGAATGTGCAGAAAACGTGTGTCATTCGCTCTTCTTGCTTAATATTTTGACCGAAAATAGTGCCCATACGCTGCAGGCTGTTGCTTTCGCTCTTCTTGCCCTACATTATGACCTCAGATTTGATTTCAGGGCACATTCGCTGAATTTAAATATTTTTTTTTTAAATATTTAAAATTTAAAAAAAAGTAAAAAAGTGGTTTAAATAAAAGCTATCATAATATAGATTATAAAAATGCAAAAAAGTGAAAATCGCAAATTTGTAACATTCGCTCTTCTTTATAAACACGGCAGATTTGTGGCAGCTTAAAGACGTTGCCGCCATTTGGTGACACAAAAAACCCACTGAATAATTAAACGAATATCTGGAAGCAGAACTGTATTTTCCAGCTAGGTAAAACATTGATATGCCCGGTAACTTTTATACAGTGGAGAAGGGGGGGGGGTTCAGAAATAAGAAAATTTTAAGTGCGCCACATTATTTAATACCAATGTTTTACAAAGAAGATCTTAAATAAAATACAGTTCAACCCAAACGTTGTAGCTAAACAATGAAATTCTACTTACTTCCGAGGCTTCCAAAAAAAAAATAAACAATAAAATTCTAAAAGATCTTTAACTGAATCAAAATGACAAAACTAGAAGCACTTTACGGGTAGATGGACTCCATTAACAGGTCATAGTGTACCTACATCTGAGTCAGTAGCATAGGACTCAATTATATGAATGATTGTAAAAAAAAATATACTTCCAAAATCGTTCCATCATAGGGGAGATCTGGACCAAATATCTGCTGTCATCATTCTACGTTGGGTAGGATGAGACAGACAGCGACCCAGTCCGAGATCTACCCCATGAGGTAGAACAATGTAAGGAAACTGCTGAAAAAAAATATAACCTCATCTCTCTTTTGTCTCTGCAAAGTTGGTTCACTGGATTGTACAAATAACACAGAAATTTAGTTCATCTTGTATATTTTGATTGTAAAACCTGAGAAAAATACCAAACAAGTCAGGGACAAAATAGTAAGGCACTTTAAATAGGGCCAAAATAGCAAGGCACTTTAAATTTGACAGTAAAATTATCTTAAATAAATGAAATGAAGGAAACAAGTCAATGTAGTAAATATGCCGCAAAATTAGGGTTATGACGTCATACCTTATCTTGCGTTTACAAGAGGTGTTAAATTATACTGTAAAAATTATATTGGAAAAGATTATGTCTAAATTATATTGTGAAAATTATATATGAAAAAAAATTATAGTTAAGGCTTGCTCCTACCTTGGTCCTTGATTATTTTATGTATAAATGTGTGTTCTAGTTTGTAAACCTGGAGTTGTCCAGACACCTCCTCACTGCTACTGCTGCTCCTGGTTTGCCCTGGTTTGCTCGCGCCTCCCCTAAGGATCCCTTAGCACATGGTACTAGGGCAGCACATGGTTGTGGAAAGGTTGTGGGATCCTTGCCCGAGCGTAAAACCCTGTGGAAAATGAAACGTTTCAGTTTCCTGGAGAACCCCATGTCGACTCAATAAAATACAGCAGATTTAAACAGATGAACTAAAATAACCCTACGTACCTTTCCCAGGGTTACAACTGGCTCGTCCGGCTTCCCACCAGCGTCCAGCACAGCTGTCGGTGGAATGGACAGGGCTGTAGACAAAGGAGAAAAACAATATATAGTTTTTATCCAACACGTGGTTAAAAGAAAAATATAAAAACGCCAAAAATTCCCCACGTCTTTTGTCAAAAAAAAAGTACATTTCACACGAAAAATAATTACAATTTGGGAGGCAAATATTATCTTGAAGAGTCCTCAAATAATAAAGAAATTAAAAAATTAAAATCGAACTTACCAATGCTCTTCCCCGTACAAATGGCGTAGGCCGACTTAAAATCCCCTCAAAAGGGTGCGAGCGTCACTCTAGATTACCCTAGACACGACGGACTCACTCCTCACAGTCTGGGATATCTCCTACAATCGCTGTAGTGCCAATCCAAAAACAAAGGCGATCCCAGAGACCTGTTGCCGACCCAGCCAAAATTCGTTAGCAAGAGACCAGGCACGCCGTTGAGAACACAAAAAATGAAGTGGCCGGAAACCGTTTTGTAAATGACAGTAAAACGACACGACTGAAAGAAAAGACCCGCGGTTTTCAAACTAACCAATGAGGAAACACAGCAATAGTTCCATACCGGTATATAGGGGCCAGCACCGACCAAGGGGACATTGAAATTAGGTAAAACGCACATTGAGGTGTTGTCGGATCTATTTCCACGGTTGAAATTTTTATAACAAGGACATCGAGACACCCTCCATACATAGACCGAACATTTGCCTACCGGACTGTAAGAAGCTCAGCATTGAAACCATCAACTGTAAAATCAATTACTGAAGACCAGGGCATGCATCAAACCCAGGAATCTTCGAACACTCAACCAAAAGTTATACTGAGCGCAGAATTTAGTTGCACTCCAGTTACAGTCTTAGTCAAAAGTTTCCTTCCCCTTTATAAATGTTTTCTCTAATTTTCATATGGTTTAACGCCATTTTTGTAAAACATTTCTACAGTAATAAAGTTGTTTCTGAACCTGAACCCAAAAATACAAACTGAACTACTGCTTAAAGGCACAAGAGTGTTCAGATGTTAACTCACACGATTTCGTTTATTCTTTTAGTCTTGGTTTTTATCCCTCATCCATCTCCCATTTACAAAAGTGCATAACTCGTATTTATTTTATCCTTTCCCTATCAAATTAATAAAGATATCAAAGTGGCGGAGCCTCGGTTGTTCCTGGTCGACCCAAATATGTTTTCGTACTATCAAAACTAGTTAATCCGTGAAGGATATGAGGTTCGGATTGTCCCAATATCCTCGAAAATAAACGTAAGGGAATGAAATGTTCATCTAAATGTTTCCTTCCTGTTACTGAAACTATTTGTGATGCGGCAACGCCGCCATTCCCCAGCATAACAGCTGTTTAACTTTATGAACGTCAAGTAAACGACGAAACTACAGAAATAAACAAAACAAACAAAAGTTTTAATGTGATTTTCCCGAAACCTGTGATCTTAAATTCCAATTACGATGTCCAGATAATGCGATGTGCGTAGTGTCCACAGTAATTCGATGGAATGTCTCCTTTATAAGGTAACTTTTTGGACACTATATAACCTCCAAACCTAGCTCTATAAAATACCCTTAATTTGTGTACAGAAAGACGAGTCAAGGAGCCTTGATTATTTACCTAAATAAACAAATATGTAACGTTGCCTTAATTGATATATTGTCTGAAAATCAGCTTTCCCCTCCAAGGTATGAGAGATTCGTCCACGCATATTTTTTCTCCTGGGGTATAAACTTTTTGGAAGTTTGTCTCAAATTTATCCAGCAACTCTCGTATTTTATAGAGCCTATCATTCGGATCTGCTGTGAAGTTATCGCCAAAATGGATGAACTTCAAAATTATTTTGAATCTGTTTCTAGGCATTACTTTTTTGGTCAGGTATTCCATATAGTGGATGTGATCTCCAATAATCCCTGATTGAGGGCAACTTCTCCAAACCCATCCAACCCACAAGTGCTATGAATTTCAAAATTTCATCTACTGTAACTGGCTGCCACGAATGAGCCCTGGGTTGAGCACTGACATCGTTTTTCAATAAATACTGCGTGGCAAAGAGATTTGTTTGATCCACAATTATTTGCAAAATATCCGGTGTTAGAAATAACTCAAAGTAATCAACTGGGTCAGCTTTTGCCAAAATGCCAGAATAAAGGTCCTTCATTCCAGACGCTCCAATAAATTGAAATGCAGGTGGATCCGCATGAGTGGCCATTTCCCATTCCAGTTTACTGACTTTTTCTTTCAGCCAACTAGATTCAGTGATGCCAGATGTACTTGGAACAGTGGATGGATCGGCAACTCTGTCAGCATTGTTTTGAACACGTCTCATGATTTTGCGTGGAGGTTCAATATTTTGGTCGTCATCCTCATCAGTTTCGCCGGAACTCACATCACTTGGTTGATAAACTGGATCGTCCAATGAATCATCACTACTGTAATCACTACTGTCCATTTTTGTCGTTTTTTTACACTTTCGCCAACACTATAGCAAATTTTATGGAATTTAGAAAAAACAAATAGTTGTTTTTGGTAAATTCCTCATTTTATGTCATCATCTGGAATATTAGGTTATGGTCTTGTGGCCTGAATCTGAAAAAAGAAGAATATAAACGGCAAATATTTTGTGTATCAAGAGTGATACACATGGCCTCCTAAAAAGTTATTGGCTAAAACTTTTTCTGAGGCCGGTGTATCAAAAATGATACACACACACAAAAAATAGTAAAAAACAAAAAATCGATAAATACACAATCCATATATGCCTCAAAAGGACAGGATACGAAGAAAACAGAAAAAAAGAAAAATGTTGAAATTTGATGGTATGAGCTTTTTAGCTTGGCGCTCAACGTGTTAATATGTTTTTGACGCATCTCTTCTAAAACTCTGGAGACAGATATGTCTAATATTTTCAGAGATATTGCCAGCCGATACGCCATTTATTTTCCCTTAGAAAACTATCAGACATCTGTTGATAACGACAAAGGGAAGGCCAGTAGAGTTCGGTTTTAAACATTTGCATAAAAGCTTGGCTTAAATGTCAATACCTAGATACATGAGGCGAACATGGTCACAAAACCGTCCAATAAATTCTTCTGTAACTGGTGATGCAGAGATCTCATAAACACTATTATTTTCAACCATATTTAAAAGCTTTCTTTCTGAAAGTAAGAACTTATAAATCCTTCTGCTTATAGATTGAAGTGAAAGTAACCTTTAATAATAATGTAATACACTTTTATAGTTCTTTTTTACCACGATAGCCTTTTTGAATATATTTCTGGACTTCTTCGTTTTCCTTCTGTTCACAAGAGCTGTGTTTTGTTACAATCCAAATAGCAGATTGATGTGGATTTCCTTTGGTGCAATAGATGCAACGGGGGTTTTTTTAGTTTAATCCACTTGTAAGTTAGTAAAATTGTATTTGGTTGACTTAAAAGAACACCAAGTTTTGATCATCTACACTGTTCAGTGGCTGACTATAAAATAACCAACGCAGTCGATTCTATGGGCTTGAGCTGCAAAAAGTAAAATATCTTGATTCATAATCTGTTAAAAAATTTTAAACATGCAGAAAATAGGGTGTATGGAAAGTGGTTAAGATTTAATAATAAACATAATAGCCGAATAGATAAAAGTAATAATAAGAAAAACAAATAAACCTTATTGGTGCATTTTATTTACTATTTTCTTGAAATACAGTTAAATTTTACTTTAGTATTATTTTTCATTCTGGTTTGTGTTCTTGGAAAGAATATGCTTAAACCCATTGCAATTGACAATATCTTTTTGAAACGTGCATGGAATACATAGCTGATTATCGTAATAGGTTTTTCCTTTACATTTAGGACACACATATTTGACGGGAACAACCATTCTTTCACTATAACAATTGCTAAATAACTAAAATGAGCTACCCATTGATGACATTCTAAAATTTGATGGGTTTTGATGTAGCTTTGAAGTAACATTTAACTGTTTCTTCTTATTTTGAATATTGGTTGGCTCTTCCATTTGCTACTCTTCATAAATCCTCGCCGCTTCTGGCTTTATATGTTTTTGACACATCTTTTCTAAATACTCTGGAAACAGATGTGTCTGATATTTTAAGAGATATTCCAAGTCGATACGTTATTCATTTTCCCTTACAAAATTCTCAGAAGTCCGTTAATAGCGACAAAGGAAAGGCCAGTAGAGTTCGCTTTTAAACATATGCATAAAAGCTTCGCTTAAATTTTGATACCTAGACTCATTGGACGAATGTATCTTATTAATACACAAAACCATCGAATAGTCTTCTGTACTAACTGGTTCACACACAGTTTCTAAACACTATTATTTTCAACTATCTTTCTTTCTGAAAGTAAGAACTTATAAGCCCTTCTATTTATAGGTTGAAGTAAAAGTAAGTTTCAAGTTTATTTTATTTTTTTATTATTACTCTTGTATACATTACAATGATCTTAATACTGTAAGCATACTGCCTGAGTCACATGTGTCTCGTCGAGAGGATGCTTAGGGTCAAATGCTACATTTAAAGTTGTACTTATGTTACCTTTGACCTTTAATATAATACACTTTTATACTTCTTTTTAACCACGATAGCCTTTTTGAATTATTTCTTGCCTTCTTCATATTTCTTATGTTCACAAGAGCTGTGTTTTGTTACAATCCAATGATGTGAATTTCCTTTGGTGCAAAAGATGCAACGGGTTTTTTTTTTCATATAATCCACTCGTAAGTTGGTGACATTGTATTTGGTTGACTTGAAAGAACACCAAGTTTGGATGAGTGGTGAGTGGGTACTATCCGTTGGTTATCATCTAATAAATACTTATAAAATATAAATTATTAATAAAATAAATAGGTCTAAATATAAAAAGTAATAAAAGGTACTAATGAATATACGATAGATATATAATAAATGATACTTAAAATAATAAAAAAGTCTCTAGGTTTGGGTGAACCGCTAGCTATCCAGGGTTCACTTCTTCTTAGAATCAATCTAATGGGGTCGTCTTGAGGCTGAATAATATATTGACGTGGTACCGGCATGGGTCGCAGCGTTGGCAGTAGGGCTCGTCTTAACCCGTTATTATAATGGACTAACGCCGAAGTGGTTGGCTTGCCTTTCTTGATAAAGTGGCTGCGGACGGAATACTTGTGGTGATCGTACTGTCGGCAACTCCGGAACTTCCTGCACCGTTTCTCTGAAAAGACCAGGGACAGGGACTACTTCTTCCATGGGTACTATCGGTTGGTTATCATCTGGTACCACCTTAAGATTAAGTATAAGTATACTAATAAATACTAAAAAAAGTGATAAAACATAAATTATTAATGAAATAAATATTCCTAAATATAAAAACTAATAATAGCTAGTAATGAATATACGATAGAGATATTGTTGTTAGCGTTTTAAAATAAACTATTTCTATATGGGGTTCATCTTACCAAATAACGAAATAAAAAAAAGGGTTTTAAATTCAATAAATTTTATTTCACAGGAAGAATTTTCCGTGACAATATTCTTCTACAGTTTTATATTTTCACTTGATTTTAAACCTCTTTTAAAAATATTCTTTTTATTCCTAATATGCGCCTATTCGGCATTTAAACCTGTTTTAAAAATATTCTTTATATTCCTTATATGCGCATATTTACTAGCTAAACCTAAACCTAGAGTCGAATAAGCCTTAATTAAAATGGATCTTACTTGAAAAATTAATAACCACAGTCCAGTCAAACTTTTTATCTGTACATCCAAATTTTCCAACTATTTGTCAAGTCTCTAACTCTGATTCGAATTCTTATTCGTCGAAATTCATAATTCTGAGCATAGTTCTAATTCGTCACAATTCTTAACTTGGGATTAATTCTAATTCGTCAGAATTCTTAATTCTGTTTATAATTCTGATATGTGAAGATTCCCTCCAGAATTCTTTTGGAGACCAATTTAGGTCGGGCTGCGAATCACAAAAAGAAAACTTCTTTTAAACACAAAACCCAGTTTTAAATATCCCTCTGGGTTCGTTTTACTGACGTAAAAATAACTTAGCTTTTGGTTTAAAATATATAAAAAATCTTTTAGAGATTTGCTTCCTGCGCTTCTCACAGCATGGAAGTTTGTAAAAATGTCCCTCCTAAAGGGTTTCCGTTTTCCTTTATAGGTTCGCATCCCCCCCCAAAAGTGATCCACAAATCCATAAAATTCGCGAATTTTCGAGATTTTTAAAGAAATGAAAAGAGACAACAAGATAAAAACTAATGAGAAATAAGGATCGGAACACTCTTCCAGAAAGTGTGTTTCCGGTTGCCATCTTTATTTCCAATCCAAGAATTAATCAAAATTCACACCTAAAGTTAACACTCTTAGAGCACACATATGTAAGAAAAGGACAAAGAAACTAAAGCCGTACAAGTGGTCAATTTTGGAGCCTTCGAAATTGCGTACCATGTTTCAGAAAAATTACCATATTGCCATGTCTTAAACAAAGTGTTTCCATTTCAGGAAAAGTACTCTTGAAAATAAAAAATGAAAGGGTCTTGACTAAAATCAGTTAATTGGGACTCTATTCAGTCCAAATAATTATTTAGACACTTAATTAGTATACATGATTGTGCAAGAATAAATTAGGAGTTCCGAAAGGTGCTAGGAAATTCACGACGACCAGAGCGGCAACGCCGCATTTATCTCGATTGCTTTCACAGGCACAAAAGACGGTACGATTTTTAGTGTAATGTTTTGATTTTGAACTCGCGATAATAAGTTATTCGAAATAATTATTACTAAATAATACGTTAAATGTTTCCTGATCAAAGAAATGAATTAAGTGTTTTGTGGAACTAACTTAGGAATAAAAGAAGAATAAAACAATAGATGGAACAGAGCATTGAAAGTCAGGTAGGTAAACAATAGTAAAATAGATAAATCTAGGTACTATAACTATTCTATCTTTATGTTTTAGTCTATGAAATAGCCGTGGGCTGACGTAATGCTTATAGACAAAATAGCTAAATCCTAGGAAATGTCGTAGATCACTGCGAAAAAGAGTAGACAAAATTATAGACAAATGGGCTAGGAAATAGATGACCTAGACTACTGAATATAAATATTGACGATGCAATACAAATAATATGTGACGGATATGGCGTTTTGTAAAGAGAAATCAGGTAGGTCCAAATTTGTAAGTAGAAAATAGACAAATAGATAAATTACTTACTTTGCTCTATTTTAGGCTAACCAAAGCTACCACAGACATGAAAATTTGTACGTCTATAAACGATGGGATGAAGAAGATAATACAACCACAACGAAGTTTGAGATGTTTACAGAAAGGCAATTATAACTTAATTTTGATGTGTCACTAGACAAATAGAAAAACTAGACAACCAGAGAAGATTATGTATGGTTGAATAGAAAACGGTTAAGAAGCAAGAGATCTTATGAAGGTATGTCCAATGACATAAATAAAAAATAGGTAAATATATTAATTACTTGCTTTTATCGATTTTAGATAAGGAGAAAATAGTCAGTGGTACAAGCGGTAGATAATTATTGAAAGATGACATGTAGAAGATAAAGCAATTAAAAACACATCGAAAGCACCATCATGGAATCAGAAAGGCAATGAACTAATGCCAAATAGGTACTGAGGGTCAAACAACATGCTTAAATGTTAAATTTAAGTATTTGATATTATTTTTTTAGTTTTTATTTTGAGTCTCAAAAACAATAAATAAATATTTTATTATGGCTAATTGATTACTTTAATTAAATACAAATAACAACTAAACAAATATTGGCTCTAAACTTTTTAATATTTGGCGTACGTGCTAGTCAAATTTATTATGAATTGATGAATAAATTAATTATAGCATATACTTTAATTTTTACAGTTAACAACAAAGAAAAAGAATACCATTAGTCTCTGCAAACTAGTTTTACCTTAGTATTCCAAAAACATGTCTTTCAGTTCCAGCAGGACTCTCTCCCTGTTTCCGTTCTTCCTGCAGTTTGGCTTTACCAGTTATCAGGTAGTTTCTATTAACTTATTGTAATTAGATGTACAAAACGCATACTGGTTAATGACTTCAGCCTAACTAATCTAATCTCTTCAGTAAGTTTAATTTTAGGGCAAAAGGGACGAAAGACGTATACAAGGGGAGGTTTTTAAATATTTAACTGAAAGCATTAAAAATTACTATTATTTTTCCCTTTTTGGTGAATAGGCTCTTTTTACAGCAACCTCATTGTTACGTGGCAAATCTTGCCCGTAACAACACCACCCCTTCTTAGGCAAAGTTTCGAAGAAACTTTTAAATCCCGATTTCCCAAGAACGCTAACAGAGAACCTGCTTTCAACTTAAGACAAATTGTATGAGAATCCTCAGCGAGGCATTTTACTTGTCCTGCTGATTTGAAGCTATCATAAGGCTTAGCCATCACGGGGACTAAGCCCTGAGCGATGAGACAGGCCTTTAGACAATTGTCACGTCAATCAAGTTTTCGGCCAAGATTGACAAAGCAACAATCCAACTCTGCTATCAACAACGCATGATAGGTAAACAATTTTAAAACTACAAGAATCCTCAGTAGACACCTTAATTTCTCCTACTGATTTGAAGCTATCATAAGGATTAGCCATCACGGGGACTAGGTCCTGAGCGATAAGACAGGCCTTTAGACAATTGTCACGGCAATCAAGTTTTCGGCCAAGATTGACAAAACAATAATCCAACTCTGCTATCAACAACGCATGATAGGTAAACAACTTAAAACTACAAGAATCCTCAGTAGACACCTTACTTTCTCCTACTGATTTGAAATGGTTTGCACACACGACATGGAAAGAGATAGACAAGGTAGAACACAGAACAGGTAGCCTGGAGTACGTTCAGATTGAAACGTCGGGCGAGACGTCTTGCCGAGCGAATGACGTCATGGGTAAATCGCCGGACGTCTTGCCTTTGTGAACGGTATGGGTGTAATAAACATAACCTTAAAATATATATATTTTTTAAATTATTGATAAATTTGATCAGATTTAAAAATTTGTTACAGTTTATTTAGTAGAGTTAGCATAAACACAAATAAGTGTTTTTTTTGTTTTGAAAAATGGAAATAGAGAGTCTTTTGGAGTACCCGACTTTTGGTGGCTGACAGAGTTTTATTAGACAAATAAAGTTTTGTTTTAGATTTAAAAGTTGTGTTTTTTGCAAATTTATTTTCTTTGTTGTACAAGCAATACAGGTCTTAAGTTCCTCTGCTCAACACTTTCAAAGGAAATAAATAAATTTGAAAATTAATAGTTATATGTACATACATGTGCAATATAATATAATAGCGTATGACAGTAAGAATGCGAAAAAAGACTAATTCTCAAAGTGTTTGCTGGGGCGTTGAGAGATCTTCAATTACATTATATCAAACCTCTTTATATGGTTACATTATTTACTATTAAATAAAGAATACAAATATACATAGTTTAAATGTCTTTTATTTTAATTTGAAAGCACAAAGTAATATCTAGGTATAATATTATTTATATTCCTATAACAATTTGTCCAAATAAAAATCCATTCTCTACATTCTCCTAAGTAGAAACTAAACAGTCAAAATTAAATTCTGTAAAGGATCCATTTGCATCTGAAAGAGTGTTTTCCTAAAAGGAGTGCCGCTGCAAGAGGATTCTGCCTAAAAAACTCCTTGATACTCTAAAAACAACTCACACTGCCAAGGGTTATTCCAAAGCCAATTGTCTTCATTGCATGGAGCGATGTGAAACCAGTAACCAATAGTTTTGAGGGTCGATTTACACAGCAACATAACAAAAAATTGAATTTTAGGGTTAATTTTGGTATTTTCGTTTTTTTTTTTTCTGCCAGCTGATTATGGTAAAATGGAGCTTTAAAACAAGGCATTAACTTTATCCATTGTGCTATGTTACTATGGGTAAACTATCATGCATACCCTAGCTAAAATCCCACAAAGAAAAATACTTTGTCGATCTATGTGCACCTAAGCTCACACTAGGTACTATAGTTATAGTGTGCGTGTGAGCTAATATAACTAAAAACTGAAATATATGACCTTTTGTTTGATACCACACAAGCCATGTTTTGACTTAAACTCTAATTTTTAAAATCTACCATCTCCATTTTTTTTTCAAAAAACTAAAATGTAGGTTGTTTAACTCCAGACTTAATTACCTTTTGTTTGATATCACACAATATCACTCCCACCCTTTTATTTGACTTGCGTTCGGTGGATTTTGTTCATGTTTTAAATGGGACCATCTCGACCGAAAACCCAGCCTAGGTACCAAATTTCATTCAAATCGGGCAGCGGTTTTTGATTTATGTGCGTTGGTCGTTACAGACAGACACACGGCGCGACAAAAAAGTTTCAAAATCATCTGAAACGCAAAGATATACCAAATTTTTAAAAACAGAGCAATTTTTTTTTCTCGAAAAAATTAGGATCACCATAGCTCACACTACTACAGTATAATAGTAGTAGTGTGAGCTAATAGGTAACTACATTTAATGTTTTCTATACGGGATATAAAACAAAGCCAACCATAACAAATTGTCTTGTCAGAGTTAACCATGTTGAATGGTCTCGAGTTTATAAATGGGACTTAACCCTTCTAAAGAAACTCACCTGTCAAAAGTCAAACAAGTGTTTTTTGTCTTCAAGAAAAAGTAAAATTTGATTATTTATTTATGGGAAATGCCACTTTTATGTAATATGTTTTCGAAAATATAAAACAAAAAATAAAAAAATTGGGGGGTTGATTTATATACCTACTGCGCAAGTCGAGCGTTTGTCACCCACCTCATAGAGAAGGGTGTAAAAGGCGATTCGCCCGACGTTATTTTCGGCCAATATGAACGAGAGTAACTTTCACCCAGTATGTAATCTGAACGGAATTGAGCGCGCCCGACTACATCCGACGTGCTATCTGAACGTACCCCTGGTAAACCCTGAATCTGTGGAGTGATAAGGTCACTGAGGGGTAGTAGGGACTTACTCCTACGCCCGACCATCATGAACAGATGAGGGGCCGTCCTTGGACTCCGGTCACAAGTTTCTCGCTAAAACCTGTCACTAGTCCACATCACCTGAGCGTTCCGGCCCAAGTGTGACCTGAACAAAATACTCGTAAGGTTAACGGACATTGTAACCTTACGAGGGCCTGTTAGAGGGACTTAGTTAACCCCCATCCTAGGAACCATGGAGCGGTGGTATTCTTTTACCTACTGAACGAGGTCAGCAGGGGCCACCAGCTGCAGAGCCGACGCAACCGCGCTTAGACCAGGTTAAAGAACTAAGACAAAAGAAGCGACAACCGAGAGAAATAAATTAAGCAACAAAAGAAAATCGAGGAAAATGGATCGTTCGCCACCGTTAGACGTCATCTTCGTCATCAGGAGGATGTGCTTTTAGGTCCTGCGCATGCCAAACTCCAACACTACGTCCAGACATATCAGACAGCTCAAAATTCCAAGGGTTGTGAACCTTAGAAATGACATAAGGACCCGTATACTTCGGCAAAAATTTGGACGTAATCTGTCGAGCTGCATCTGAGTGAGCAAAGTTTCTTTTCCATACCTGCTGATGAAGCTGGAAACGATCTGAACGTCTTCGAAGATTGTACCGAACTTTCGTTTTCTCATAGTTAAGCATTAGTCGTTTTTGAACGTCCTCAAACAGCTTTTGTAATGCTTCCGCCTTTTCCGGAGGAGATGGAAGGGTAGAATCATTAGAAAAAGGAAATTCATGTTTGGCCAAATGAACCTCATGTCCAAACACAATAAAATTTGGAGAAAAACCTGTTACACTGTGCTTAGCGGACCGGATAGCGAAAGCTAATTTACCCAAGTACTTATCCCAGTGTTTATGATCCTTGGAAACATAACCGCTCAGCATGGTTTTAAGGACTCGATGAGATCGTTCGACCGGATTTGCCTGAGGATGATAATTAGAAATATACTTAATCTGAGTGCCATATTGGGTAACTGCGTTCTTAAAAATACTGCTTTTAAACTGCGTTCCATTATCGACTATGACCACATCCGGTGCACCGTTCACGTGTATTACATAATCTTCCATCCAACGAGTTAGAGAAAGAGCTGTTGCATTACGAAGAGGAAAGAACAAAACGAACTTGGAAAAACAATCCTGTACCGAGAAGACATATTTATAACCTTGAGTAGAGCGAGGCAAAGGCCCAACCAAGTCCACACTCACCATTTGCCATGGTCTAGTAAGAGTTGGCATTCTGCTCAGCATTTCTCCTATTGGCGGTTTTGGCTAAGGTTTGGTTTCTAAACATGTTCTATATTTCCTGATATACTTTGCAACATCATTTCGCATATTCGGCCAATAAAAGTGTTGAACAATACGGCTCAAAGTTTTAGCAACCCCTAGGTGGCCACAAGTTGGTGGATCGTGGTGTTCTCGTATAATTTGGGACCTACGCTCTCGAGGCACAACTTCTAACCAGTCAGAATCTGAGGATGAAAGAGTGGGATAGGGAATCTTAGCCCGTTTAAACACCTTACCATCGATAATTTGCCAAAGAGGATATTTTGAAGGAAAGGCTTGAATATCCGCCATTATTCTTTTATACCAAGGATCGGAAACAGGCTCCGGGTTCACAACAATCTCAGCAGCATCAATCTGAGGTACCGTTCTCGACAAACAGTCTGGTACAACATGGTCTTTACCTTTTCGGTGGACTACATCAAAATCATACTGCTGGAAACGAATGGCCCATCGCGCAATCCGACCCACAGGATCTTTAATCGAGTTTAGCCACTTTAAACAATAATGATCTGTTATTACGGTGAATCTAGCACCTTCAATATAAGGTCTGAGCTTCTCAATAGCAAATAATACGGCGAGACATTCCTTCTCAGTGGTGGAATATTTACGCTCCGCTTTTGACAAACTACGACTAAGGTAACAAATCACCTTTTCCTCGGCATTTTGTTGCTGAGATAAAACGGCACCAAGACCATAGTCTGAAGCATCTGTTTGGACGACGAAAGGCAAGTCAAAATTCGGACATGACAAAATTGGGGCTCGAACGAGATGTTCTTTAATGGTGCGAAATGCACGTTCACACTCAGAAGACCAAGTGAATTTGGTATTTTTACGAGTCAGAGCCGTCAACGGCGAAACAATAGAACTAAAATCAGGAATAAACCTACGATACCAAGACGCTACGCCAACTAATCTTCGAATTTCCGTCACCGTCTTAGGGGTTGGAATCTGTACAATCGCTTGTACCTTATCTGGATCTACTAACAGCCCTGAACAATTTATAACGTAACCAAGATATTTTAATTCGGGTTTGCAAAAGACACATTTTTCTTTATTTAAAGTAAGTCCAGCCCTTTGAATTCGTGAAATCACCTCCTCCAGAATCTCGAGATGCTTTCCAAATGGATCAATTTCAGAAGAATCAGTGCAAATAATTACATCATCAAGACATACGAACACGTATGGCTCCAGATCCACGCCGACAACTCTCTCAATCAATCTTTGCCACACCGCAGGCGCATTGGTATGTCCAAATGGCATTCTTCGGAATTGGAAAAGACCACGACGAGGAACGGTAAAAGCAGTAATAGGCCTTGCTGCTTCTGACATAGGAATTTGCCAATAGGCCTACTTAATATCCAACGTACTCAAATATTTGGCATCTCGAAGTTTGTCAAGTGTATCGGTGACAAAAGGAATAGGATATGCGTCCTTGACAGTAACTTTATTAACCGCTCTGTAATCTACACAAAAACGCCAATTTCCAGACTTCTTTTTAATCATTACAATCGGTGAAGACCATGGTGAATTTGAAGGTTCGACAATATTGTCTTCTAACATCTGATCCAACTCAGCATCAACTTCTTTTTGTAGAGCAGGTGAAATTGGATAATAACGCTGCTTTATGGGGCCAGAATTAACTTTAATCTCTAACTCAACAAGACTTGTGCAACCAATGCTACCAGAATCTGATGAAAATAAACGAGAAGTCAAAGAATCTAAGGTAGAACGTTGTTCGGACGACAAAGTGTCTAGGGATTCAATAGCCGCGACCGTATTTTTAACATCTAGGGAATTATGAAATCGCCATTCACCAGCACGCAGGTCAGGAATGATACCCATGCGACTCCAAAAGTCAACACCTAAAATTATGGTATGAGGCAGAGACGGAACCACCAAAACCTCGAGTACCACTACCTTACTTCTCAACACAATGGGTAATTCAACCGTACCTAGACACTGACATCGCTGGCCATTAGCCACTGTACACTCAAGGTTATCATTAGCATTTAATCTACAAAATTTCTGAAGGAGCTGCCAACCTACATTTCCTAAAATTGTTTTTGAACAGCCACTATCCAATAAACCTAAAGCTTTTTTCCCATAGATACTTACCTCTAGGTAGGGACGTTCATCACCATGCGGATGACCCAAAATAAAATCTAGAACAACCTTGTGATCATTGGCCATTAGGGATGGGGAGGAACTCAGTTGGCCACCTGACCTCCCGACGACCCGTTTTTTGAACAATCACAATTGAAAGTATAAAAACCAGGTTTCCCACATTTATAACAAAATACTTTAAGCGGTATTTGACACCTTTTAAATCTGTGTCCGACCTTAAGACAATTCCAGCAAAGGGTTTCCGTGGACGAGATAGGAGTAGCGGATGACTGCGAAGAAGTATTTAAACTATTATTGGATGCAACATTATTTTCAGAAATACGAGCGTTAGATGAGTGAGACTGATTGGAGGTAGAAGATTGCTTTCGGATTGTAGAAGTGCCTGAACTATTATTTGACCTATTGGATTGATTTGAATTATTTGACCTATTCGTAGTATTAGGGTTATGTGACCTACTCTGAGGATGAGCATTACTTGACCTAACAGTAGAAGAGTTCGTGCGATATGAATTATTATTTGACTCAGAATGTAAAGAATGCGGATTGTTGAAGGACCTAGCATTTGCAGAACTTGAAGATCGAAAATTATTAGAAGATGGTTGTCGATTTTGTGATCTACTAAAACCTGATTCACTATGCTGTACTGCATATATCGTTGTAGGACGTTGTCGATCTGATGGAGGTCGACGATAAGCCAATTCTGGTTCGACTAAATTCCTAGCATTGGTGGGAGGGGGAACAAAGCGTTGAAGGCGTTGTTCATTCGCTTAGATAGACCTAGCTTCCCTAAATAATTCGTCCACAGAATAAATGCTAGATGGTAAACGTCTTTGAATATCAGGTAAAAGTAGACGACGTATGATTCTAACACGCTGAAGCTCACCAGGCATAACCGGAAGCTTTCTAAAAAGACTTTGGATGCTAATGAAAAAGGTTGTTACTTTTTCTTGTGCGCCCTGCGTTTTTTGTTTGATTTCTGCCCACAAATCCTCGTCATATTCGTCACTTAGAAAAACATCTAACAACTGCAGAGTAAAATGATCCCAAGAGCGAAATGATCCATTCCTGAAAAAGTGCAAAGCCTCATCGTCTAACAACAGAGGTGCAGAATCTAGTAAACACTCCTTCGATACATTATATGCTCGTCTCAGCTCTTCGATTCTTTCAAGAAAATTTGTGACACTAGTTCGTCCGGTGTATTTTAATTTCCATCGTGAAACATCAGACGATAAATCTCTAGAATCACGAAATGAAGTACCTCTGCCACGCAGAGAAGAAAACTCCAATTCATCTAATCGTCGAGCCAAATCGGGGTAGTCCTCGTAGAAAGAATTACTAGGTCTAGGTACCCTAGAATAGTTACTCTCAGGAGGAACCCGTTCTCTATTAGGAGGATACGGACCAGATCTACTAACATCAGCATGAGATTGGTGATTGGTAGTGAAAGTTGGTTGACGCTGTGAAGGCCTCGAAGAAATATGGGGTACAAAATAAGGCAGATCGGTAGAAGATGAAGACCTCATATCTTTATTGGACAACTGCGGTTCAGGGATACCTCGCACTGGATGATTGCCCGTCGCTGGTCTGTTTTCAGGGTCTAGAATCGTGGAATTTAATTGCCTAAAGTGTTGTAAAGGTCTAGAAGATGTTTCGTTATCTAGATATGAATTATCAAAATGTTCAGGACCATGCCGATTTACCGAGGGATGATGTTCAGGATTACCTGGTATCCACTGTTGAACAAGAGGCTCATCAAAGTGAACTCGCGAACCCCTTCGTTCAGAAATATGGAATTCAGAAGGCTCATTTACCGAACTAAAATGAATTTCTCGTTGAGGTGGTGGTCTACTTGATCTTTCTGGTTCATTCAGCAGACAGCACTGACCCCTAACAACTTGAGATAAAGCTGGTTGTGGAGTTTGATACTCGAGAGGGTCAAATGAAATTAAAGATTAAGGTACAACATTGGAAGCATGAGCAGTATTGGATGGTTGATGTAAGTTTGGTCCATCAGAAAAGGTGGATTGTGGAACTTGAGTAGGAATAGAAGGATGTGGTATTTCCGCTCTATTATGTTCAAGGTTATTAAAGAAATCCTCAAGAGGTCTCTCAGAGGTTGATTGAGGTGCTATAGAATGATGGAGTTGATGATCCTCAACCACCAAGCGAGGCGTAACTCTCGAACGATCAACTACCCCTATACCTTGACTTTCCCTCACTTCATTACCTACAACACGATCCTCGCTTCTATTCAACGCTTCCTGCCTACTTCTGCTATGATTCGAGTAAAGGGTTGGATTACTAGCCCGATGACCAGGTCCTAAAGACTCAAGAGTAGACTGAGCCGGGAATTGAACAACATTTAAAGGAGGAGGACTACTAGAAAGAAGATCACTCCTATCTGATGGTTCTTGGCTACTACCGATATTAACCAAATCGTAAGAAACTGGTGTACGTACAGGCATCGCTGGGCTGACTACCACTGGTTGCAACACATCAGTAGGTTCTGGCTCTAATGGTCGAGAAACCTCCTCTACCCTAACTTCAATCAAGGGACTAGCAGCAGGTAACTGTTCGTAAACCAAATTTAACTGACCAATCAATTGAGTGCACCTATTTGACAACTCTAAAAGCAACGCCTTGTCATGCTCATAAGTACAGCGGATGCGAGTAAGTCTCAAGTTCACATGAATCAAGCGAGAGTAAAATCGTTTAAATTCGTTTTCCCTATTGGCAGCGTTAAATGAAGCTAACTCCGTGCTCAAATACTGAAGCTTAGCTCGACATGTCAGCAGTTCTGTAACTGGATCTTTATTAGTACCTACTGGAGCTAAACATCTACCACGACGTTCCTCTCGCAGTACTGCACGAAAATCTTCCCTACAACCGTTTATTGTTTGTTGTACCGGCAGACCACGTATCTCCAACTCATACTGAAGCTCATCATTATTTAGCCTATTTACCTCCATTGTTACGAATTAAACAAATAATGAGTAAACGCCAAAATTAAAAAACAAAAATTTCTTTTTAATTAAAATAATCTGTCTTGTCACGACCAGGGACAAACCCCACCCTTGCCAAGCAACAAAAAAAAAAGAAAAGAAAACCCCTCAAAAAAAACAATTAAAAAAAATATATTTAAAGAGGGCCAATTCTATCCACCACGGTATAAAAAGAAAACTTTTAATGTTTGGGGCACTCTGTATTTAGCCGTATAGATTTTTTTTTAAATTTTAGGGACACTCTATATACAGCGGTGAGTATATAAAAATTTTAGCTCACCCTACACTATAGTAGTGTGAGCTATAGTGATCCTAATTTTTTCGAGAAAAAAAAAGTTGCTCCGATTTCAAAAATTTTTATATATCTTTGCGTTTCAGATGATTTTGAAACTTTTTTGTTGCGCCGTCTGTCTGTCTGTCTGTCTGTCTGTCTGTCTGTCTGTCTGTCTGTCTGTCTGTATGTCTGTCTGTAACGACCAACGCGCATAACTCAAAAACCGCTTGCCCGATTTTAATGAAATTTGGTACCTACGCTGGGTTTTGGGTCGAGATGGTCCCATTTAAAAATGAACAAAATCCACCGAACACAAGCCAAATAAAAGTTTAGAGTTTATGTAAAAATATGGCGTGTGTGATATCAAACGAAAGGTAATTGCGTCTGGAGTTAAATAAAATACATTTTACTTTTAAAAAAAGGGTGGGGGTAAATTAAAAAAATTAGCGTTTATGTGGAAATATGGCGTGTGTGATATCAAACGAAAGGTAATTGAGTCTGAAGTTAAACAAAATACATTTTAGTTAAAAAAAAAAGGTGGGGGTAGATTTGAAAAATTAAAGTTTAAGTCAAAACATGGCTTGTGTGGTATCAAACGAAAGGTAATTGAGTCTGGAGTTCAATAAAATATATTTCAGTTTTTAGTTATATATTAACTCACACGTACACTATAATTATAGTACCTAGTGTGAGCTTAGGTGCCCATAGATTGGCAGAGTATTTTTTTTAGCAACACTCTATATACAGTAGTGAATATCAAAAAAAAAATTTAGGGACACTCTGTATATAGCAGTGAATATTTAAATTAATATTTTAGGGACACTCTGTATACAGCGATGAGTATTCAAAAAAATTTTAGAGACACTCTATATACAGTGGTGAATAAAAAAAAAATTTAGGGACACTCTGTATATAGCAGTGAATATTTAAATTAATATTCTAGGGACACTCTGTATACAGCGATGAGTATTCAAAAAAAAAAAATTTAGAGACACTCTATACACAGTAGTGAGTATAAAAAAAAATTTTAGGGAAACTATATACAGCGATGAGTATTCAGAAAAAAATTTTAGGGACACTCTATATACAGTAGTGAGTATAAAGAAAAAATTTTAGGGACACTCTATATACAGTAGTGAATATTAAAAAAAATTTAGGGACACTCTGTATACAGCGATGAGTATTCAAAAAAATTTTAGAGACACTCTATATACAGTTGTGAATATTAAAACAAAAATTTAGGGACATTCTGCATACAGCGATGAGTATTCCAAAAAATTTTTTAGAGACACTCTATATACAGCAAGCCCAAAAACTCTGTTCTTTTTTTGAAAACTTAAAAAAAATTAACTTTTTATTTTCTGGGCACCCTGTATACAGCAGCGCCTAAACAAAACTATTTTGGTGTACCTATATATGGACACGCCTCGCCCAGTATACCTTGTGGATCAGTAACACTGTATACTGGGACAGAGTCGGGACCGGAGTTTTGAACACTCTGTCTAATAAATAAAAAAAACACCCTGTATACAGTGACAGGATAAAAGAAAAGTGTCAAGGGTTTTTCTAACCACTTTGTATCAAGTGACAAAGGGGCAAAAGAAATGCCAAAATTTATTATTTAAAATAAATACCTAATACTAGTTATTATTACCTACTAGGTATCAGTAATTATCAGTATATATAAATTTTGTACATCTGTGTGGGTACCTACACCGCAAACACAACAACAAAAACTTAAAAAGACGCCAAAAGAAAACTACAAAATAGCTGCACTATGTTGCCGCCATTACTGCAACTAACACCGCGTAGTTAATCTTATTTATCTTTTTGGGCAGTAAGGAAAAAAAAGCACCCCTTACTCTGCCCTGAACAAATCAGCTAAGCAGCTTACAGTAGTAAGGGTAAACTAACCCCTTACACTGCTGTAAAAAAAATAATAACGCAAAACAAAACGACCTTTTAGCGCATTCTGAAGGGAATCTATACAAAAAAATCGCCTAACCTAACCTAACCATTTTTTTTTGAAAAACAAAACTGCAAAAGAATATTGTAAAAACAGCCAGGGGTACCAAAAACATGTCTTTCATTTCCAGCAGAACTCTCTCCCTGTTTCCGTTCTTCCTGCAGTTTGGCTTTACCAGTTATCAGGTAGTTTCTATTAACTTATTGTAATTTGATGTACAAAACGCATACTGGTTAATGACTTCAGCCTAACTAATCTAATCTCTTCAGTAAGTTTAATTTTAGGGCAAAAGGGACGAAAGACGTATACAAGGGGAGGTTTTTAAATATTTAACTGAAAGCATTAAAAATTACTATTATTTTTCCCTTTTTGGTGAATAGGCTCTTTTCACAGCAACCTCATTGTTACGTGGCAAATCTTGCCCGTAACATTGTCACGTGGGGGTTGTGGGTAAAAAGTATCTTTCGAAAAAGATAACGGCGCCTCCACCATATATCACGTGGTGGTTGTCGTGACTATTTATGTACGTGCTGCGCACAAATAAAGAGGATCGTGAGAGTTTAAGGGTTTATTTAATACTAAATAGAAAGATACTTACAGAATATTCATGGGCGCACCCAGGGGGGGGGCGGGGCCCGGCCTCCCCCCAAGCCTTAGAATTTTTAATATATTTTCTATATATTTGATGATAAAACATGAAAAATACCTTAAAATTTGACATTAGGAGGCTTCGGGCCCCCCCAAACCCCAAGCAGTGGCGTAGAGTTGCGAAAAGACATGATGACCTTTTTTTTTTTTTGTTTTTTTTTTTTGGTCGCCGCAAGTTTTTTGAGGGCGCGCTTCGTAGCTGTCGGGCCCCCCCCCAAGACACATTCCTGGGTGCGCCACTGGAATATTCACTATTGTCTGGCCCAGTTTTCTGATAATAATATTAACGTGTAGGTCGGGTTCAGCTCTCGACTAGAATCTGTTTACTGCTTCTATACTTAACTATTGAGAACTTAGGTACTTAGCCTACTCACTGAACTGAACCCCGATAAGGGGGTCGTCTTGAGGCTGAATAATATATTGTCGTGGTACCGGCATGGGTGGCAGCGTTGGCAGTAGGGCTCGTTTTAACCCGTTATTATAAGGGTTGACCCTAACGCCAAAGCGGTTGGCTTGCCTTTCGTGATAAGGTGGCTGCGTACGGAATACTTGTGGTGATCGTACTGTCGGAAACTCCGGAACTTCCTGCACCGTTTCTCTGGAAAGACCAGGGACAGTTGCTATTCCTTCCAGGGGTACTGTCTGTTGGTTATCATCTGGTACCACCATAAGATTAAGTATAAATATACTAATAAATATTGATAAAACATAAATTATTAATGAAATAAATATGCCTAAATATAAAAACTAATAATATGTATTAATGAATATACGATAGATATATAATAAATGATCCTTAAAATAATAAAAAAGTCTCTAGGTTTGGGTGAACCGCTAGCTATCCAGGGTTTCACTTCTTAGAATCAATCTATAGTGTCGTCTTGAGGCTAAATAATATATTGACATGGTACCGGCATGGGTCGCAGCGTTGGCAGTAGGGCTCGTCTTAACCCATTATTATAAAGGTTAAACCTAACGCCGAAGCGGTTAGCTTGCCTTTCGTGATAAGGTGACTGAGGACGGAATACTTGTGGTGATCGTACTGTCGGCAACTCTGGAACTTCCTGCACCGTTTCTCTGGAAAGACCAGGGACACAGGCTACTCTTTCCATGGACACTGTCCGTTGGTTATCATCTGGTACCATACGATATCTTCGTCCACAGAGGCTGCTGCGGCCGGAATGGACGCATTAGGCTCGTCTGCCGGATTGACCGGAGGTAGTACTGAAGCTCTGCCATGCTTACCTAACATAATATCCACTTAATCTGCACTGCATATACTAATATAATAGTAAAAAAATTTATATACCTATTCATTACAATAAAAACAAAGTAAAATATTAATTATTACCAACAAATAAATTGCATTCTGTTAATATAATGTTTAAACCTATTTAAAAATGTTTAAAAATTGAATTAAAGAAAGAGTATTTATTTCCATTTATTTACTGCGAAAAAGCAAGTAGTTATATTATTATATTGAGAAAATAAAATATCGGTACATATTCCAAAGTATTGCGTGTCGTCATATTTATCCAATTCGCAAGATTAAATTCGTTACATAAGATATTCATTTTCATTAACAACTTTTTATCCAGAGTCTATCAGTTAATATATTAGCAAACGTCCTTATTAACAAAACTTTGTATTGTAAAGCAAAACGATTCAAAGTAAATTTTCATAGTCCACGAATTTTGGTAACAACCGATAGATACTACAATACGTTATTGTTTAACATTGTTCAGAATAAATGTCTCACCCTAATTACAGCCAGGAGCCACCAGTTCACAATATTAACATTATAATTTTTACTTGCTCTAAAACCTTGTCATACCTTTTTGCACTTTTCTGTTCTTTAGTCACTATTACGTTTACTTAACCATAGTTTTATTTACTTTTAATAATATTTTTCTGTTAACTATCTTAAGCTCTGCCTGACTTGAGTTTAAGGGAAATCAAATGAAGGTAAGAATCAATGTCAGATTCTCGAATCAAAAAACCTAAGATTTAACGAAGGATCATTTTGAATTTAAGAATGAATGATTGAATAATAATCAATTACAGAATCCTCCCTCTATTTATTAGTATTTAAGCAAACCCCCTACCGGAAAAGTCGCGATATAATTCTCTTGTCGGCTTTATTTTGGCGAAACACTAAGTGGTTTTTGTTTGCTTTTCGCGTTGTTTTTTGAGACAGGAAATATAGTCTTTGGCGGTCGATTTTTAAAAAGAAATCCTTAAGAAAATCTTTTTGTTGTGTTACTTTTTGGTGGTAACCAACCTTGATTTTGTCGGCTTGATTCCAAGAAATACGCGCGTGTATCCTGTTGATGTACTTTAGTCACAGAAGGGGTAGGGAAGGGTGGGCCACATTGAGACAATGTTTGCATTAAATTTGTTACAGAGCTTAATACAACTTATTTTTTAATCATTTGTTTAAAAATGGTTATGATAAAGCTTTACCTACAAAAATAAACAAGAAATTAGTTCTAAAAACAAAATCTTCTGTTTTTAAAATAATTTTAATATTTTTGCGTTTTGTGTCTCAAAGTGGCCCAAAGGTGGGCCACCATAGGACATGGGTGGTGCACCTTGAGACAATAATAAGATCTATATACATTTAAACAAACATTTTTATTTTTATATATTAAACTTAAAACAAATCAAAGAAAGTTCAAAAAGACGAGTATATGAACGCAAAAGAAATTATCGAATGTTTAAATTATCAAAACTTATGCCAAACGAAATATACGACTGCTGTCGTTTGGTCCCTCCGTTGCTTGTAACTGGAGGCAAAACACATTTGATATCCCTTTCTTTTAAGTAGGCAACATCTTCTTCGATTGGAAAAATGAAGGAATTTTTAGTCTTGCGGCTATGTCGTAAAAAACTTACTTTAAATTCGTCATCTTTTTTCTCAACAATTTTAGCAACATAATAAAGAGCTCTTTTGTCAAAAAATTCGACCAGTACAAATGAGTTTATTTCAGGTTTATCCTGACATCTCTCAAACTCAAAATCTTTAAAAGATTCTGGATCTGAGTCATCTGAAACAAATGACTCATTTTCAGAATCTGATTATGACGTAACCACCATCTTTTTTGGCACAACCAATTTCCTTTTCGTACCTTTTGATAATTGGAGAGACTCTTTTCGCTTTTTTTCATTTTATTTTTCTTTTATTTCCAACTTTTCTGGGGTATCTGTGACAATCTTGCTTTTGCCTTTTTTTCTTGACTGTCTCTGACCTTTCCTTTCTTGAGCTTTTGGATATCCAAATATAATTTCAGGACTTTTAAACACACGTTCTTGTTGAGAGTCAACTGATGTGTTACCTGCATCAATTTCTAAGGATTGTCCTAAAGCATCAGTGCTGGTTGAAGGAGTTGTCAGAATTGCTGACTCTTTAAGTGTTGGTACTAGAGGCAGTTTTACATTTTCTTTTACTTGCTCCTTTCTGTCAGTAACACTTCTCATTAAATAATCAGATTCAGCAAAGATATGACGGTCAAAAGGAACAATTCCACATTTTCTAAATCCCGATTTGATGTTGCTAGGGGTCATTGCTTTATCAAAAGCGTATCCAACACATTCAGCGATTTGAAAAAAAGTAAGTGGAACTCCAGGATTTCGCATCATCCAAGAGTCTATAGCGCTGTTGTAAAATGCTTTAAAAGGGGCGTAAACTGAGACGTCTAAAGGCTGTAACTTGTTGGAGCAATGTGGAGGTAAGGTCAACATAGTCACTCCATATTCTTTTGCCAAGTTTAAAGTTTCCACAGAAAAATGACTTTCGTGGTTATCCAAAATTAGAAGGGATGGATTGGTTTTTGTGCTTCCAGAATGCTTGATAAAGTGTTTCATTACAGATACAAACAGAACACTATTCATCCATCCTGATGGATTTGCCAGGCCTAAGGTTCCAGCTGGTGCACCATTAAGAAAATGGTTTTTAAAATGCACTCTTGGAAACACCATAGTAGGTAGTAGAGCGATTCCTAAAACAAACGGCAAGCTTATATCATTTTATAGGGTGGGCCAAAAAATTTGTCACTTTTTGAATGCACTATAACTTTTTAGTTAGCTAACCGATTTTCGTGATATTTTGTTCTTTTTTTTAGAAAAAAGATCAAATTTTGTTAACGCGACATAAAATTTGACACATGTCAAAAATCCAAGATGGCGGAGATCTTTAAAAAATGGGTAGTTAGCGAAAAATTTGTGTGCGACCCTGGACTTGATTTATGTCATAAATGCCAAAGTCCCATACTTCCCATACCCATCGAGATATCATTTGCTTAAATTGGTTATGAGATAAAAAAGTTACAGAAATTTTAGATCAGGAGTATTTGGAGCCAAAATTGTGATGGCTGTAGGAAGGTTCATTTGACTGCTTAAAACTTGCGTAACTTTTGACCTTCGAAAAAAGCTGCCAAAAATACGAAGGAGTCGAAGAAACACAATGACGCGAAGGTTAAAAAAGTGGGGTTAATACCACTTTCTTCTTCTCTGTCATGAAACAAATATGTTTACATGCGATATCTTAAGTTGATCTTAAGGCGACATTATGGAGACGTTTTTTTATGACAAAACTAAAGTCTCAATGATATGTTATAAAAATGTTTCTTCTTACTGCTATGTTGCGGATATTTGGCTAACATGTAAGTCTTTCATAATGCAAAAAGTACATCGCAATAGAGAATCAACATATCTTCTCCCTAATGTTATTTAATGACAAAACTAAAGTCTCAATGATATGTTGTAAAGATGTTTCTGCCTACCGGTATGTTGCGGACATTTGGCTTTACATGTAAGTTCCTCGTAATTTACAAAGTACATCTTTGAGTTATAAAACTTTTTTATTACCGCGATTTTTTACGAAAATATCGAACTGCTATTTTTGTAGTACTTTTTAAACTCAGGCTATTTCTGTCATATTGACCCAATGATAATTAGTTATGTTAAAAAGTTGATATAAAAAGAACATCGCAGAACCGCCTATTAACGTTTGTGCTTGCTGGGTAGCCTACCCGCATACAAGTACGTCTAATGATTTATGTCACGCCAAGGCATACCTATATACATACATTATCCAGAATACAATATTACAAAAACTGTGATTTATTACTTATAGAATATTAATAATTTATGTAACGCCAATGTGTTGTTACATGACAAATTTTTAAGTAAATTTATACTTAAACATTTAAAAATTTACTTAGAAACTGCTGGTGTGATCAACAAAAAATACCTACTACTATGATTTGTATCATTGTGACCAAGATTTGAACCTACAGACGGATTTAAAAAGAATATCGCATTTATTTAACCTAGATTTGCCAAAGGACAAGGTACACTCTAAGGCGACCCTTACACGATCAGTATTATTGACAGTAATTTTATATGTCTATGTTATAAACAAAGACATGCATAAAAGTACTGCCAGTATTACTGATCGTCTGAGGACCGCTTAAGAGGTAAATTTGGTTGCTATAGATTTCGCTTGTTTTTGAATATGTTGTAGCCTGAGATATCTCTGTAACAAAAATTTAATAAAAAAGTTGTGAGGTTATTAGTTTGGGTGGTGGCTTACCAAAGTATGGCTAATTAGGTTTAAATACGTATTTTTTTCTAATGTTTATTAAAGCTATTTTATGACATATTAACATAAAAAAGCAATAAAATAGATACAAATAATGACTTTATACTACAAATAAAGAACCCTGTGACGGTGCAGAAGGATTTTGAACAAGTTTCCCAACTTGTTTTTATTTTTGTAAATAATTATATTCTCTAATTTTCACTTAAAATTAGAGAAGCTATCTCTCTTAGTTTTTAAATATTTTTGGGTTACATTTTCTACGCTTACAAGCGTTTTTAGAATATTATTTTGATTTACTTTACGCTATATCTTTCCATATTTTAAATGTAAACTTCGCGCGCTTCTTCCAGCAATGAAGGATTTGAAATAAGCGGCTAAATTCGGCCTTGCAGACGCAAACGCCGATTGTCTGAGAGAACAACTCAACCACGCGCCACGTGCAACAAAAGTCACCGCACCGCTATTATTTTATACTAAAATTGTGGAAACTATTAATTTTACGCTTTAGTTTATTAGATATTAGTGTTTGGAACATTTTGAACTATAGAACAATGGAGAGTCTGGTACTTCGCGTATAATCGGGCTGGCCAGCCAAGTAGCTACAAAAGACATCTAAGGGTAAGTCGTTTCTCGATAATTTTTCATTGCTACGCTATTTTTAGTAAATAAGTTTAGGCTCTTTTTTCCCTGTCGGAGCCCTGTGGAAAGATACAGTCCCTCTTAACTCCCACACGTTTTTCTCGAGCTATCTCGAGTGGTCCTTCGGTATATTTTATTTTCTACAGAAGGCCTGACCTCACCATTTGGTCCAGGTTCGAGCCCGATAACAGGACCCCGGGAAAAATTAAAGTCTAAATCGCATTTTGTTAAAAATAAAATTTTTAATAAATACGCTGACCTTGCTCTTTTTGCTGTGCTCGCAGTAAAAATAACAAGTAAAAAAGTACCGAACGCGCATTGTTTTCGCGCATTTCCTACCTCTTTTTGGCTTGGCGCCTGCACGTAGGAAAAGTTTCCAACACAAAGATATTAAGAGGTAAATGAGACTTGTTTACATTTTTTATCGCCTATTCTCTTTTCTTTTTAAACGCTTTTAATTTTTAAATATTAAAAATTTCGGAAACTAATCGTTCACCTGTGTTAACGGAGTTTTTTAACAACATTACAATGAGTACGCAACTTAAGAAGTTAGAAGCACTCCGTAATGTGCAACATAATCGCATTAATACTCTTCATAACTTAGCTAATGCATGCCTAACGGATGATACAAAAAAACCGTGTTTACAGGTTCGACTTATCGACCTTGATGAAATGAAAGAAACATTTTTTATTTATCAAAATCAAATAATAGAGGCTTATTCGGCAAGTCCGGAGAGACTGGAGGAGGAAAATGAACGCCTTACTGAGTTTGACGACAGCTTCTATGATATTAAAAGAATTCAAAAACAACTATTTGAGGTGAAAATTGAAGCTCCTCAACCTCAAAACTTAACGCAAATTTCAAATTCTTCTGATCCAGACCGCTTTATGGCGTCTTTAATGCCAAGACTGCGCATTGTCGAATTTCATGGCGACATCACTAAATTTCCAACCTTTCTAGATATGTACAATAGTTCTGTACACAATAATTCTAGTATTCCTACAAACGCTAAATTTAATTTGTTACTGTCCTACCTAAAAGGACCGCCTTTAAACGTAGTTAAACATTTACAAATAACCGACGCTAATTATATAATCGCTTACAATACGCTTCTAAAACGCTATCATAACCCCCGCTTATCGGCTCAAACTTATTGGCGCTCCGTGTATAATTTTCCCGCTCTCAAAGACGACAATCCAGAAACGCTGCGCACGTTGCTTGATGTTTTTTCAGAAAACATTGAAGCTTTAAAAACTCTAAATTACGACACTGATCAATGGTGTTTTCCGCTCGCCAACATTTTACTAGATAAATTGCCTGAGGTACTACTTTCGCGCTTTGAACTAGCTAATTCTAGGTCTAATGAAATGCCCAAATATCAAGAAATTTATAATTTCCTTGAAAGTCAATGTAATTCGCTTTATTCGCTACAATCTAAAAATAGATTTAAAAATAATAAACAGTTTTATAAAAATAACGCCTCGCCTTATTATACAAAAACGCTACTTGGTACGGAAAATACTCATTCTAAAGATAGATGCGCTTTTTGTGATTCTAACACACATTCAATATATTTATGTAACGCATTTAAAGGTAAATCTCCCTACGAACGCTATTCTTACGCTAAAAATAAAAAACTATGTTTAAATTGTTTAAGCTCAATACATTTTACAAATTCTTGTCAAAGTCTACGCTCATGTCGCTATTGCCCTGGTAATCAAAGACACCACTCATTAATTCATTTTGATCGAAATTATAATTGCGCTAATTCTCAAAATCAAAATAGATCACATTTTGATGCTAACGTGAATTTCTCACAAAATCTCTCTAATATGTCTTCCAACGCATCTCCAAGTAGTTCACCACGTGGTTACTTGGCCAGTCAGCAAAGTTTTAGATCCCCGGCTACTGGGTGTCCGCTTCAAAATTACTCTACTCAAAATAATAACAATTTTACTTCGACGTCTTCTAATTCACAAGTACCAATCGCAACTCCTTCAGGTTCTAACCCC
Source organism: Aspidapion aeneum (assembly GCA_963576565.1). Taxonomy (NCBI): domain Eukaryota; kingdom Metazoa; phylum Arthropoda; class Insecta; order Coleoptera; family Brentidae; genus Aspidapion; species Aspidapion aeneum. The sequence goes on from OY755043.1 coordinate 24,007,532, forward strand.
ACGCATTGTGGTTTTATTTCTGCGCAATCGCAAGTTTTATTGTCAACTATCCTAGTAAAAATTCAAGATGTCCGCGGTAACTTTCAAACAGTTAGAGCCGTTTTAGACAGCGGTTCGCAAAACAGTTTTTGTTCTCAAAAATTAGCGCAACAATTGGGCCTTCCCAGACAACCCTTATGTTCAAATATACAGGGGGTTGGAGGCAACTCTCTTACTTCTGATCTAGGATCGATTTTTATTAAAATTTGTAATTTTCAAAAACCAGATATTTTTGTGTCTACGCAAGCGATTATTTTGCAAAAGGTTTGTACTGATTTACCGTCAGTAAAAATAAATACAGAAAATTGGCATTTTATAAAAAATTTACCCTTAGCAGATCCCACTTTTACAACCCTTCGCCTATAAATTTACTAATTGGTATGGATCTATTTCCACTAATTATACAGGGTGAAAAAATCGCTAGCGATGATCCAAATCATCCCTTTGCTATGGGAACTATTTTCGGCTATATTTTGATGGGACAAATAAATCAACCCTTAATTTCTACCCCGCCAATTAATGCTCTTTTTTGTCAAAATGAAAATGACTCGCTTTCGCAATTAATTTCAAAATTTTGGGAAACCGACTGCGTCCCCCAAAAAACTCATTTGAAACCAGAGGATGAAATTTGTGAAAATTATTTTAAACAGAGCGTGTCGCGTAATCAAGAAGGCCGGTATACTGTCTCCCTTCCCTTTCGCACATTTGAGAATCCACCGCAGTTTCCTAGAATCAAACAAGTCGCGCTAAATCGTTTCTTATCTTTAGAAAAAAAACTGCTTCGCGATAAAAACTTGTATTGTGAATATTCTAAATTTATGAATGAATATTTGGAATTGGGTCATATGGACTATGACTCAGAAAAAGAAGACGATTCAGACAGCTATTTTATTCCACATTTCGCTGTTGTTAAAAATGAAGCTATCACTACTAAGACAAGGGTAGTTTTTAATGCGAGTGTTACCGACCCTTTTACGCATATTTCGCTTAATCAAGTGTTATTATCGGGTCCAAAACTACAAAAAGATATTATTCAAATATTATTACATATTCGCCTTAACCCTGTGACGCTCACCTGCGATATTCAAAAAATGTATCGGGGTATAAATATCAACCCTGATCATCAAAAATACCAAAAAATATTTTGGCGGTTTAACCCTAATGAAAAAGTTTCCATTTTTAAACTACGAACTGTCACTTACGGAGTGAACTGTTCACCATATCTCGCTTTACGCACCCTTCAGCACTTAGCTGAGTCCGAATATGATAACTACCCTCACGCTGCTAAAGTTATACTTAACGATACCTATATTGATGACGTCACTACTTCATGTAAAACGGTTCAAGAGGCGTTAAATTTGCAGCATGAGCTTACGGAATTGTTAGGAAACGCTGGCTTGAAATTACACAAATGGTCTAGCAATCGCTCAGAAGTGATCTCTCATTTAGATCCCTCCTTAGTCAACCCCGCAGTTTTATCTCTCGATTCGGATGACGTCACTAAGGTCTTAGGCCTGTGCTGGCATCCTTCATACGACGAGTTTCGATTTAACATATTACCTAATCAGCAAAGCTGTACAAAAAGGACGCTTCTCTCTTTTTTAGCACGCTGCTATGACCCCCATGGTTATCTTACCCCAGTAACATTCACTTTAAAATATTTGATTCAACAAATTTGGTTACTTGGTATTTCCTGGGACGCCACGCCTACTTTAGAAATAGTTCGTCAGTGGACACTCTATCAATCTGAATTTCAAGTTTTAGAAAAATTTAGTTTACCCCGCCACATTGACATCAGCAACGCGGAATCCATCGATCTCTGTGGTTTTTGTGATGCGAGTGAACGAGGGTACGCATGCGTAATATACTTACGTGTCTTACGAAACGCTAAATATCACATATATTTTGTTCTTGCGAAAAGTCGCATCGCTCCACTTAAAAAATTTGTTAGTATTCCGAGAATAGAACTTCTAGCCGCTACTCTTTTATCTGAGGTCTTAAAATACACATATGATATATTCATAAAAAGGTTCACAATAAATAATATTTACGCTTTTTCGGACGCAATGGTTGTTTTACACTGGATAAAATCCCATCCAAGTAAATGGAAAACTTTTGTCGCAAATCGTGTTAGTCTTATCCAAGATAATATTAATCCAGAATGTTGGTTATATACCCCCACATTTCTCAATAGTGCCGATGTAGCCAGCCGCGGCTGCTCGCCGAGTGAGCTTTTAAATCATCCCCTATGGTGGGCCGCCCCTAGTTTTTTACAAGAATCTTTCGATAAATGGCCAACAAAAACCCCGCAAGTCAAAATAAATGACAGTTTAGAGACTGAGGAACGAAAAAATGTTGCTCTGATTTCTTGTGACCGAACAACGGAAAATTTTTTAGATTCGCTTTTAAATAATAAATCCGATTTTTACGCTATTCAACTACTTTTAGCCCGCAGTTTACGATTCATAAATAATTGTAGACTATCCGCAGACGTCAGAAGAAGGACAAATATAGATTATATCGATCTCTTTAACGCTTTAAAATGTTTGGCTAAGCACGAACAACAAAAATACTTTTCTGAAGTAATTCTTAACCTTCAAAACCAGAAAAAATGCATAAAACCCATACAAAAATTGAATCCCTTTTTAGACCAGGATGGTCTTATAAGAGTTGGAGGACGCATTCAACAAGCCATGACTATTTCTTACGGACAAAAACATCCTCTTCTTTTACCCAAGGAAAGTAGACTTTCTTATATTTTTATTGAATATATGCACAAAAAATATTTGCATGTCGGAGTGCAAACAGTCCAATATCTCATTAGTCAAATTTTTTGGATTTTATCTGCCAAACGCTTAATTAAAACGGTTTTATCCAAATGTGTTCGTTGCTTTCGCGTCAAACCGCATTCTTATGAGCAAATCATGGGACAAATTCCGTCCTACCGCTTGATTCCACAAAAGCCTTTTACTTTTAGTGGAGTAGATTTTAGTGGTGCTATACCTATCACTCTCAGTAAACACAGAGGTGTAAAAACACAAAAAGCATATATCTGCCTTTTTATTTGTCTAAATACTAAAGCTTTACATCTCGAGTTAGTGTCAGATCTAACTTCGGACGCTTTTTTAGCTGCGCTACGTCGCTTTGTTGCCCGAAGAGGTTACATAAAAACTCTTTTTTCAGATAATGGCACAAATTTCGTTAAATCAAGCAAAGAATTGCTTGATCTTGCAAGAAATGCTTGCACGCAACAAGCTATCGCCTGGAATTTTATCCCTCCATCAGCTCCCCACTTCGGCGGTCTTTGGGAGTCAGGGATAAAATCAGTAAAAACTCACTTAATTCGTACCATTGGCTCGCAAATTCTAAGTTATGAGGAGTTGTACACAGTTCTTTGTCAAATTGAGGCGATTTTAAATTCTCGCCCCTTGACCCCGCAATCTACCGACTGTAACGATCTACAGGTTTTAACACCGGGACATTTTTTAACACATGGACCTTTAGTTTCTGTTCCTGATGAAGATTTTTCAAGTAAACCTGAGAATCGGTTATCGCGATGGAACTTGGTCCAACGAATACAAGCCGATTTTTGGCGTCGTTGGAGCCAAGAATTTTTACATACCCTTCAAGTACGAAATAAATGGTTGGAACCATGCGCCGAGCCAAAAATAGGTACCGTCGTTCTTATCAAAGACGAGTTATCACCGCCCCTTCAATGGCGGGTAGGTCGCATTATTGAAATTTTTAAAGGGCCTGATGGGCACGCTAGGGTGGCAAATGTTCGTACCGCGTCCGGTATCTTTAAACGACCTTTAGTCAAGCTTTGCCCCCTTCCAATTGATTCAGATTCACCTACCGAAAAATGATGCTCATTTTGGTGGGCCGAATGAACAAGTTTCCCAACTTGTTTTTATTTTTGTAAATAATTATATTCTCTAATTTTCACTTAAAATTAGAGAAGCTATCTCTCTTAGTTTTTAAATATTTTTGGGTTACATTTTCTACGCTTACAAGCGTTTTTAGAATATTATTTTGATTTACTTTACGCTATATCTTTCCATATTTTAAATGTAAACTTCGCGCGCTTCTTCCAGCAATGAAGGATTTGAAATAAGCGGCTAAATTCGGCCTTGCAGACGCAAACGCCGATTGTCTGAGAGAACAACTCAACCACGCGCCACGTGCAACAAAAGTCACCGCACCGCTATTATTTTATACTAAAATTGTGGAAACTATTAATTTTACGCTTTAGTTTATTAGATATTAGTGTTTGGAACATTTTGAACTATAGAACAATGGAGAGTCTGGTACTTCGCGTATAATCGGGCTGGCCAGCCAAGTAGCTACAAAAGACATCTAAGGGTAAGTCGTTTCTCGATAATTTTTCATTGCTACGCTATTTTTAGTAAATAAGTTTAGGCTCTTTTTTCCCTGTCGGAGCCCTGTGGAAAGATACAGTCCCTCTTAACTCCCACACGTTTTTCTCGAGCTATCTCGAGTGGTCCTTCGGTATATTTTATTTTCTACAGAAGGCCTGACCTCACCAGATTTATTTTACGAAACATTGATAAAATGTAAAATAAAGATGGCACGAAATCGTGACATGACTTCCTACATAATTTTATTATAAATTAAGAATGCTTCTTTTTGAATCCGTCTGTAAATAGGTTTGTTTTCTATATTTGGAATTAACCAAAATGTTTTTTATTCAAGTCATAACTTTAAACAGAACCTTTTGGCAATTAGAAATACTAGAATTAGGTCACTTCCACACCAACACGAATATTCCTGACGGATTCGTGAGAATTCGCAGAAATATTTAATATAAAACTTAGTCAATGCTTGAGAGAATCTCGAGCAGTGCAAATTCCGCATTCGTGTGGATGACTCTTTATACTTCTTTATTATCTTTTTTGTTTTTTCTTTTAATATTCTCTGAGAGTCAATCCATTTTCGATGGGATTAGAAACTTTTTTTTATACCTTAAAAACATCAGATTTTTGCCTAGTACATATATGTAGTTTCTGAAAATATCAAAATTTTAACAATTTTTTATTTATTGCTTATTTGTAAAAACGTCTTTGTGTCAACTTTTTTAGAAAAATAAATGACGTTTTGATTATTTTGAGTTAAATACGTTATTACATAAATTAAAGTTGAACAGGCTGTATGGTTAATAATAGTTAGTCTCCTTTTGAAAGCTGTCAGGAGTTACTGTACCTATCATACCATTAAGTGAAAAACAGTGAGCTTTCAATAAATAATAATTATAAAGGTAGACGAGAGTTTGGTATATTGGACCAGTTTGCATATTTTGGTATATAATTGAAAAAGTATGGCCCTACAAGAAGTTCAGGACAACTTTGTTGCTTGATAATTAAAAGTTTTGCATGTAAGAAAATTATCGGTTTTTGGAGATCTTGGTAAACTACATTATTTGAAAAACCTTTACAAATGGTAAAATTTAACCAACTGGTTCGATAAATTGGACCATCGCGTTGGGTACTTAATTTACAATTGTTTTAAAAACATGTGCTAGTTTAACAAAAAAAATATCATCGACATCCATAATTTTTCTTTAACAGAAAAAAAAGGAACTTAAATGCTTTAAAACATTATTGCTAAGAGCCTGCTGTTTCTGTTTTAGACAATTTTAGGTGGTAGGTACATACAATTGATCATGCGGTCCAATATACCCAACTTTCCCCTATTGCCCCATTGATTATGTATTATATTACCCATCCCATTTGTTTTGTATTATTTATATTTATATTTTTACCAGTCGCCTATTAAATATACTTATTTTTTACTTATATTTATTATTTATTTTTTATCCTTTTAGATTGTGGTATTTTCTAAAACAAAATTTTCTGTTAGAAAGCATCTAAAATATTTTAAACAGTTACATCGTACACATATTTACTAAGTTTTAGCCTAAAATGTCCTGAAATTTGAATTGTACGAAGATTTTTCTTTGACATGGACTATATACCCGGAAAAAAGAAGAAAACTTATGTTAACATGAAAAACTGATTTTTATTACAACTGTCAAATTTAGATTTTTACGTCACCTTAGTACCTTAGGTTATGGGATTCCGAGTAAAAATCGTCGTAAATATTAATTTATCTCCGGGGGGTGGTTTATCTTATTACAACATGCAAACAACCACGTTTTGGTTAATTTGTTTATTTAAAGTGTAAAATTTGATAATATTTAGGTAGGAAATGGCAAAATTTTATACGACTTTTTGCTTCAATTAGCTATTAAAGCGTGTTTATCAAGGCAATGTACGCAAGGGTGGATAAACCGTTTGGTAGCAAATTCTAATATCCTTGTTATTCGAGCATGTCATTTTTGTAGGAATATTCTTCTCTTGACGAGGAAAGTAAAAAAAACGATCTAAATCCAATCACAACCACAAACTTGATTGGTTTATTTGCACATAATCTGTAAATTAATATAATGAAAAAAATATATTATTTGGACTAGTAAAATTCCTTTAAATAACGATTTCTGTTACTATTTTGCTTCCTGATTATGCGCACTAGCTCAAACATAACGGTAACAGTTGCAGCAGTTTATTTTTGGCTCGCGCTAGTAAACAAGGATGAAGATAAATAAAGGTGACCTGGGTTAAATTGTTCAATTATTCCTTATTTATATCTTCATTAAGTGTGATTTACTTTTTTTAATATTTAGAGTGTGTGATGAGTGAGTGATTTTACTGAACCAAAAAATCCCTATTTAGTGTTTATATTATTTTTTTGATTTTTATGATTTTGTTTAATTTTAATATTTTTAAAAAGTATTGTGAAATTAGAAATTAATTGTTGATTAATTAGTTTGCCCATAGACCATTTTCATGACTTTGGTAAAAAAAATAGTTTGAATCAAATTTATTAGTTTATTAAGTAAGAACTTTGGTTTCTATTTGCTTCTTGTATTAAATGCTAAAAACTAATAATATCGGGTCAACACTTACACGCGCTGCCGTGAAAACCTAGTTTTCTAGTGGTATAGGTGTTGGATCTTAATTTTAAGAATGTGTGTTCAAACAGAGTGTGGGTCATGGATTTCTCAGGAATAGGGGTCCGAATTGAAATTGTTGTCAAAAACTTTACCTATTTTTGATTCTATGCCCAGTGTCATGTGTTGACGTGACATACAATGAACTTGTACAAGTTCATTGGATATTCGCCCCTTTCCATCTTTGACCATCATCGAGACCACACGCGGTCCGGAGCTCCGACGCCCTCGAACTTGTCTCCTGTGCCGAGATTTGTTGGATAATGGGATAGTTGAGCACTTTTTATAGGGCATATAATAGGGAAAATGGGATTATAAGGGTTCGGGATTTTTAGTGAATTTTTAGCAATAAATAAATGTGTTTAAGGCTCGGTTTAAGGCCGCTTGACATGGTGCATGACAATAAAATTTGCAGGCAAATGCATGAAATTTTGCCCAGGTGCATGCGCAGTACAAATCCAGCTGATTGTTGCAGGCAATCTATTTTTATCGGTCCGGTGCCATTCTTTTGCATGCAAACTGTACTTGACATGGTGCATGACGCGCTGCAAATATTTGCAAGCAAAAAATTTCGGTCAAATTGTTGCCTGCAAAAAATCTTCTTTTCGTTTGACATTGTGCATGGCCATGCATGGATTCCCCAGAATCTAGGTAAAAATTCCCCAGTTTGCATGCAAGTACAGTTTGCATGCAAAAAAATGGCACCGGACCGATAAAAATGGATTGCCTGCAACAATCAGCTGGATTTGTTCTGCGCATGCACCTGGGCAAAATTTTATGCCATTTGCCTGCAAATGTTATTGTCATGCACCATGTCAAGCGGCCTTTAATAAATCATTGCCTACTTAATACCCTGTTTCCACCAAAGCATGCCCACCCCGATTAAAAAAACGCATCACGTGATGGCCCATGGATTTGCACCGGTTTTAAATGCAGCGTCACCTGATGCCTTTTTTGAATCGGGGTGGGCATGCATTGGTGGAAACAGGGTGTAAGCCTTGAACCATTTTGATATGCGCTATTTCGTCACCTTACAGAGCCACGCTCTGCTCTCTAAGGAAATAATAAATTAATGCTACTAGTGCAGTCTATTCTAGAGACCGTGTCACCAAAGGCAAATTCTCGTGCTATATGTTTTGAAACAGTGTGGTTCAAGGCCAACACATAAATAGAGGCCACGATCCTGAAAAAATCAGCTGTTCTCCCGGGGCTGAATTTTACATTGGGTCTTATGGGAGGTCAGATGTTTTTTCATGATATTTTCAAAATGGCACTACAGATTTCCGCAAAATTTCAGTGAAATATGCTCAGACACCATCCCGATATTCCAGCAAAGGTTTGTAAGGAAGCAACATGATTAAAAGGTTAAAATCTTCAAGATTTAGCATTCCTTATTTTGAATTCAAATTACCCGCCATGTACGACATGCCAACTGTTATATTTGACATGTATTTGTCATATGTGATTGTCACATTCGCTTCTGCTTTAAACTTAATTTTTGTGAGCTTATGAAGCGGCTATGAAAAATTAGGGCTAACTATACATTTAAAAAAAATTGTTCTGCCAGAATAAAGTAAAACCAATCTCAAAAACGGCTTTATTTTTCAAAAAATCAAATATCCATGAACCGTCATTCCAACTTCAATATTTTAAAGACAATCAGCTGTGTCGTAACGTGACCATCAAAAAAAAATCAGCCCCGGATGTGACGCCAACAAAGTGGAGGATCGTGGCCCGTCCATTTTGATAGCCCTGTGTGGTTCAATAAATACGTCACAAAATGGTCACGTTTCAAACAATAATGCAGTCACACTAAAAGACACCTAATAAACCCCAGTTTTCTCGAGAAAAGACACTCTAATTTAATAACGCACGCTTGTTTGGTGAGTTGAATTCGTGAACAATCCCTCGCACTTCGGAATTTCGTGTCCCATCACCAAGTCACGGTCCCTAGTCTATTCTAGAGTCCCTGTATGTTGACATAATCTTATTTAAGGCCTTCACACACACAATTTACGTAATCCGTAGCATGGCGCATAGCGGGCTTTCAACCAATCAGCGATCGAATAGCAGCGGCCATATTGGATTTACGTAAGAAAAGTCCATAAGGTTGAACTTCTTACGCGTTATGTTTTTTGTGTGTGATCGGCTTAAACCCACGGATATTAGAACAATAAATTGTTCTAATATCCGTGCTTAAACCTAATCAAGGCCAACACAAAAATAGAGGCCACGACCCTGAAAAAATCAGCTGTTCTCCCGGGGCTGAATTTTACATTGGGTCTTATGGGAGGTCAGACGTTTTTTTATGATATTTCCAAAATGGCACTACAGATTTCCGCCAAATTTCAGTGAAATATTCTCAGACACCAAAGATTTGTAAGGTTCCACCAAAGATTTGTAAGGAAGCAACAGGATTAAAAGGTTAAACTCTTCAAGACTGAGCATTCCTTATTTTGAATTCAAATTACCCGCCATGTACCACATGCCAACTGTTATATTTGACATGTATTTGACTTTATCATCTGTGATTGTCACATTCGCTTCTGCTTTAAACTTAATTTTTGTGTGAGCTAATGAAGCGGCATGAAAAATTAAGGATTACTATACATTTAAAAAAAATTGTTCTGCCAGAATAAAATCAGCTGTGTCGTAACGTGACCATCAAACAAAAAATCAGCCCCGGATGTGACGTCAACAAAGTGGAGGATCGTGGCCCGTCCGTTTTGATAGCCCTGACCTAATCTGTGGTTGACATATTTGGATTTATTATCAGGGCTATCAAAATCCTAATATGTCAACATACAGGGACTCTGGTCTATTCCAATGAAATTGAAGTTCTTTTTCTAAGGTGGGTGGTCGAAACTAGAGTCCCTGTATGTTGACATATTTGGAATAATATATCCAAATATGTCAACATACAGGGACTCTAGTCGAAACCAAACCAAAAAAAACTTTAAGCCATGAACCATTTTTTTTAAAGAAAAAAACCAAACAAATAAAAGATTTTTACTTAAATCAAAAATTATAAAAACCAAATTAAAAGTATTTAAATTTCCTACATAAGAAGTTTGGTAAAATTATTGGTATATTTGCAAAATACATAACTTTGCCTCATACTCAAAATCCTTTAAATTCGGATAAAAACCTTCAATCCTTCAATAGTCAAAATGTTTGTTCAAGACCCTTATTCATATTGAAGGTAAACCTTCAAATCTGGGAACACTACCTTAAATATACGGAAACGTCCTTAAATTACGTAACGCAAAAATTCTAGATTTTTGATCTCCCCTCCCCCCTCGTAACGCATTTAAAAAAAAAATCATATTAAAAAAACATTGAGTGTAACGCATGGCCATACCCCCCTCCTCCTCTTGAGTGTTACGAGGAGGTACCCTAAATAAAGAAAAATAATTTTACAAAAATTGATTACAAAAGAAAGCTCAATTTAGGATCTTTTCATACAGTTTAAAAAATAATTATATACCATTTTAGTTTTTATTTAGGTTATTGTAAAATACGCGACCGAAAATCACGGTCCCTAGGGACCGTGCCCCAGTGGCGTATATAAGGGGGGGCCTGGGGGGCCCCCCCCCCAAAGCTAAGATTTTTTAGATATTTTCCACATATTTCCTGAATACAAACATAAAATAGCATAAAATACGGCCTCATGGGGTCTCGGGCCCCCCCCCAAACTGCCTCGGGCCCACCCCGAAACTTTTTTCTATATACGCCAGTGGTGACCCAAAATGTCCCTATTTTAAGTTTCGGCGTCTGCCGCGGCTAGCCGGTATGTTCGATGAAATTTGCCGTGGGATAAGGCTTTCAGGAAAGGAATAGCGATTGTCATTCTACATTCCAACCTTACATTTCGGTGTTTTTTTTTAACGTTTTAGTTGATGATTTCAAAAGGAGCCAGTTAACGTTAATTTGGGACAGGTCAGTTTATAAAGCATACATTACTGATAAGACAGTGTCAATGAACTTATTCTTTCTGATAATAGCTTTGTATTCATCAGTTTTTCAGGAATTTTTGTTAAAGTTTAAAAAAAATAGTTGTTAAGAACTATTAAACCAAAAATTTACAAGTCAGATAAAGGTAAAATATTTTTCGAGTTGCCTAACAATGGTCCATGCATATATTTTAGTAGTACTTACCTATTGTTTACTGCTAACTAAAATTTTGCATATTAACAGTTTAAAAAATTAATGGATCTGATACCTTCCTGGACCATTAGCAGACTTCATGCTATATCTGCCTTGAAAACAGTTTTTTTATAAATATCTCAGAAACGAAAATTCCTACAAAATTTTTAGTTTTAACACAAATTATTGAGAAAAATATGTTCTGCTATATTCTGAAAACTGCATATTAATGTGATGCTCCATAAAAAAGTTAGTATATTTCCAATTTTTAAATTGTCAAAAAACTGTCTTTAGCATTAATGGATTTTGACCAAAACCTAATCAGCTTGTTGCAGTATCAAACATCGTTTCAGCATTTTGGCTACCATGTAACAGACAGACATACAAACCCACACACACACAACATGAAGATATTGCAATAGGTCAAAATACACCTAAATAACACATTTTGGCATTATCTCATTTAAAAAAATTTCATCAAAAATAATACCTTCTCTCGCCATTGCTGCACAGGCTAGAAAGGTAGTAAAATTAAAAATTGTTGCTTAGAATGTAGAAAGCAGCTAAAAAGAACAGAAAATACTGTAAAAAAAACTTGAATTCAAATTATTTCAAGATTTATAATGATTGAAGATTTCATTGTTACTTTGAAAATATTGTGGGCTGAATGCAATAGTTGGGTAACTCGATTTTTGTAGTTTTGAGAAAAACAATAAAATGTAATTGGTAGTATAAAAGGAGTAGCCTGGAGAAGGGTTGCTTGCACAATATGAGATAATTTTTATTTATAGGGTTTACACAGTTGTCTTCTTTTATAAAATAAAAAGATCAGAAAATAGAGAAAAACATACTGGTTTATCCATTTATAGCTCCAAAAAAGTTTACATGTTTGAATTGTCTACTTTTTACATTTGCAGATAGATGTCGCCAGTTTAGAATAACATATTATCCAGCTTTTGCATTCAATAGCCCTTGATTCCCACTATATGAAAAAGTAGATAACTCAAAATCATGAAATTTTGAGTTACCCAACTATTGCATTCAGCCCACTATATGCAAAACTATTAAACTATATAAATACCAAATATTTAACTATTAACCTGGACATTTTATATTTCTTTGTGTTTCAGATGATTTTGAAACTTTTTTGTCACACCATCTGTCTGTCTGTAATAACCGACATGCATATAACTCAAAAACTACTTGCCCAATTTAAATAAAATTTGGTATTTAGGTTGAGTTTTGGTTGATCCCTTTTATAATTTAAAATTAATAAAATCCACCAGACAAACCAAAAAAAAAGGGTGGCAATCTTGGTGGCAATGGATTTCAAAAATTAGATTTTTGGTAGAGGTATTACTTGTGTGGTACTAGATGAAAAGATAAAAAAAACACATTATAGTTTGTTTTGTTCAGTGGTGTTGATGATGAGTTCTCAACCAAGTTCTCAACCAACCTTATTAAATTTGTTGCATCAGAGATGCTTTCCTCTTTCCTTCATAGTCAGCAACTCTTTAAAATATGGGATTTTTCCAACAAGTCAAATTGGCTATTGTTAAGCCACTTCAAAGGTGCCCTGCAAAAATAGAAAATTATAGGCCAATAATCCTCCTTCCATCTTTTTCAAAGATCTTTGAAAATGCCATGCTCACTAGGCTTCAAAAAGTTTTCACCTCACAAAATCCACTTAGCAACACTCAGCATGGGTTTCTTAAGGCCAGATCGGTTGAGACTGCAACATATGACTTTATAGCTAAAATATTGGAGAACTTTGAAAATAAATCAAAAAGCTTGGGAGCTCTCTTAGACCTATCAAAAGCCTTTGATAGCCTTGATCATTACATACTTTTGAGAAAAATGAAACTTTATGGAATTTCCAGCCTTTTGCTGGATAGAGTCATTGTCTGAGCAGTCTCAAAAAGGTTAGCCTGAAAATGAAGGGATGCAAGACATTTTTAGAAGCCATAAACATAAACTTGAGAATATCACAAGGCAGCATCCTAGGATCTTTTCTGTTACTGGTATATATCAATGACCTGCCTCAAGCTGTAGTTGATGAATCAACAAGTGTTATCAACTATGCAGATAATTCAAGATCTTTTTGTAAAGGCAAGTCAGGCGCTTGAGAAAACCGATAGTTGGTTTTGAGGCAACAAACTCTTGTTAAATTGCAATAAGTCATTTTTCATATGTTTTAGAACAGCTCAACCAAATGATCACTATCTAGAATCAGTAGAACTACTTAATGAAATCGTCAAACTATCTACCACTGTCATATTTCTGGGACTTCACATTGATCAACATTTGAGCTGGGAGCTACAAATTGAAGCTGTCTGCAAAAAACTAAATTCCACTTGCTAATCTTTAAGAGTTCTTCATCATTACTTGGATCACAAAGTCTTATTCTCAGTTTAAAAAAAGTAGTTCGACTGCTTTTAGGAATGTGAACACACTTTGAACATCTTAACTTTTGCAGGTGTATATATTTATGAGTGCATTCTGTTTCTCTTTAAAAACTTTTCATTATTCCAACATCTTTTACACACTTATGAATACAGTACAAGGAGTGTGAATTGTTTGAATATTTCAGCTCATATACTATCTATAATTGAGTGTAGTCCCCTTTATACGTGTATAAAATTTTATAAAAAACTACCGATTTCCATCCAAAGTGAAAATAGATTTAAAATATTTAAAAAAAGAATTTTTCAGTATATTGTCTCGATAGAACCATACACCGTTTCTGAATATCTGGGGTTCTCTCGTCCTGCAACACAACACTCTAGTCAACATGTCCTAATTGTGGAGTTTAATTGTTTTTTATTTTAATTTTAATATTTTAATTTTTAATTGTAATTTTTATTTTTTTTTTAATTTAATTTATCTATAGGGTTTAAAGAAAAAAAATGTAGGTAGGTCTAGCTAATGTCATTATTTTCTTTTTATTTTATTTGGTATTGCTATTCTTACTATTGCTTTTATTACTGTTTTTATGAAACACTTAAGGGATGGAACAGGGTATGGATTTGCGTTACACCTAATGTTTTTTTTAATGTGTTGTTTCTTGAAAATGCGTTACGAGGGGGAGAGGGGGTGGTAAAAATCCTGAATGTTTGCATTACATAATTTAAGACTGTTCCCTAATTAGTCGTTAATTAGCTGTGGGTAGACTAATTGTGTTGCTTATCTTTTGGTTGTTTCACTAACTTCATATGAAGTTAGTAAAGCACCCTTTTCAAAAATGGCTTTGTACATCGCGTGTCGAAAACGGTGGATAATTTGCTGCTAAATAGTTGGGTATAAATTCGTTTTATTTAATTTTTTTTTGTTTTTTGGGTGATTTGCTAACTTTATAAACACTGTGTTCTACATGTATATAAAGTTAGCAGAACAATTTTGGAAATTGAAAAAATTATGTGCTCATAATTTGTTTTTAATTATCCGTAAATTAGTTGTAAAAAAATTTGCCTTGTCCGTTTTTTTTAAAATGGTGTTTTGCTAACTTTATGTAAAGTTAGCAGAATACCTATAGAAATAATGGATTAATCTAAAAAAAATTTAGTGCACTGCCGTTAATTATCCGTAAATTAGTTATAAAAACAACAAACTATACATGTTAACAACCAACGCACCAAGTTACAGTATAGTGGGGTCATAGAGATGCGAAAAAACCACACCTTCCTTCTAGATTCGGAAAAACGCCATTTAGCGATTTTTAGTATAGGGAATCCCATGAGACCAAAATGGCAAAACTTATCATATCATATCTCACAAACTATACATGTTAACAGCCAACGCACCGAGTTACAGTATAGTGGGGCCATAGAGATGCGCAAAAACCACACCTTCCGAGTATATTCGGAAAAACGTCATTTAGCGATTTTTAGTATAGGGAATCCCATGAGACCAAAATGGCAAAACTGAAAATTCATATCTCACAAACTATACATGCTATCAGCAATCGCACTGAGTTACAGTATTGTGGGGCCGTAGAGATGCAAAAAAGCCACACCTTCCGTGTAGATTCCGAAAAACGTCATTTAGCGATTTTTAGTATAGGGAATCCCATGAGACCAAAATGGCAAAACTTAGAAAATTCATATCTCACAAACTATACATGTTAACAGCCAACGCACCAAGTTACAGTATAGTGGGGCCATAGAGATGCGAAAAAACCACAGCTTCCGTGTAGATTCGGAAAAACGTCATTTAGCGATTTTTAGGATAGGGAATCCCATGAGACCAAAATGGCAAAACTTTGAAAATTCATATCTCACAAACTATACATGTTACCAGCCAACGCACCGAGTTACAGTATAGTGGGGCCATAGAGATGCGAAAAAACCACACCTCCGTCTAGATTCGGAAAAACGTCATTTAGCGATTTTTAGTATAGGGAATCCCATGTGACCAAAATGGCAAAACTTTGAAAATTCATATCTCACAAACTATACATGTTACCAGCCAACGCACCGAGTTACAGTATAGTGGGCCATAGAGATGCGAAAAAACCACACCTTCCGTCTAGATTCGGAAAAACGTCATTTAGCGATTTTTAGTATAGGGAATCCCATGAGACCAAAATGGCAAAACTTTGAAAATGTATATCTCACAAACTATACATTTTATCAGCAAAGGCACTGAGTTAAAGTATTGTGGGGCCATAGAGATGCGAAAAAACCACACCTTCCGTCTAGATTCGGAAAAACGTCATTTAGCGATTTTTAGTATAGGGAATCCCATGAGATCAAAATGGCAAAATTTTGAAAATTCATATCTCACAAACTATACATGTGAACAGCCAACGCACCGAGTTACAGTATTGTGGGGCCATAGAGATGCGAAAAAACCACACCTTCCGTGTAGATTCGGAAAAACGTCATTTAGCGGTTTTTAGTATAGGGAATCCCATGAGACCAAAATGGCAAAACTTTGAAAATTCATATCTCACAAACTATACATGTTATCAGCAATCGCGCCGAGTTACAGTATTGTGGGGCCGTAGAGATGCGAAAAAACCACACCTTCATTGTAGATTCGGAAAAACGTCATTTAGCAATTTTTAGTATAGGGAATCCCATGAGACCAAAATGGCAAAACTTTGAAAATTCATATCTCACAAACTATACATGTTACCAGCCAACGCACCGAGTTACAGTATAGTGGGGCCATAGAGATGCGAAAAAACCACACCTTCCGTCTAGATTCGGAAAAACGTCATTTAGCGATTTTTAGTATAGGGAATCCCATGTGACCAAAATGGCAAAACTTTGAAAATTCATATCTCACAAACTATACATGTTACCAGCCAACGCACCGAGTTACAGTATAGTGGGGCCATAGAGATGCGAAAAAACCACACCTTCCGTCTAGATTCGGAAAAACGTCATTTAGCGATTTTTAGTATAGGGAATCCCATGAGACCAAAATGGCAAAACTTTGAAAATTTATATCTCACAAACTATACATTTTATCAGCAAAGGCACCGAGTTAAAGTATTGTGGGGCCATAGAGATGCGAAAAAACCACACCTTCCGTGTAGATTCGGAAAAACGTCATTTAGCAATTTTTAGTATAGGGAATCCCATGAGATCAAAATGGCAAAATTTTGAAAATTCATATCTCACAAACTATACATTTTATCAGCAAAGGCACCGAGTTAAAGTATTGTGGGGCCATAGAGATGAGAAAAAACCACACCTTCCGTCTAGATTCGGAAAAACGTCATTTAGCGATTTTTAGTATAGGGAATCCCATGAGATCAAAATGGCAAAATTTTGAAAATTCATATCTCACAAACTATACATGTGAACAGCCAACGCACCGAGTTACAGTATTGTGGGGCCATAGAGATGCGAAAAAACCACACCTTCCGTGTAGATTCGGAAAAACGTCATTTAGCGGTTTTTAGTATAGGGAATCCCATGAGACCAAAATGGCAAAACTTTGAAAATTCATATCTCACAAACTATACATGTCAGCAATCGCGCCGAGTTACAGTATTGTGGGGCCGTAGAGATGCGAAAAAACCACACCTTCATTGTAGATTCGGAAAAACGTCATTTAGCAATTTTTAGTATAGGGAATCCCATGAGACCAAAATGGCAAAACTTTGAAAATTCATATCTCATAAACTATACATGTTATCAGCAATCGCACCGAGTTACAGTATTGTGGGGCCGTAGAGATGCGAAAAAACCACACCTTCATTGTAGATTCGGAAAAACGTCATTTAGCAATTTTTAGTATAGGGAATCCCATGAGACCAAAATGGCAAAACTTTGAAAATTCATATCTCACAAACTATACATGTTATCAAGAAACGCACCGAGTTACAGTATTGTGGGGCCGTAGAGATGCGAAAAAACCACACCTTCCGTGTAGATTCGGAAAAACGTCATTTAGCGATTTTTAGTATAGGGAATCCCATGAGACCAAAATGGCAAAACTTTGAAAATTTATATCTCACAAACTATACATTTTATCAGCAATGGCACCGAGTAAAAGTATTGTGGGGCCATAGAGATGCGAAAAAACCACACCTTCCGTGTAGATTCGGAAAAACGTTATTTAGCAATTTTTAGTATAGGGAATCCCATGAGACCAAAATGGCAAAACTTTGAAAATTCATATCTCACAAACTATACATGTTATCAACAAACGCACCGAGTTACAGTATTGTGGGGCCATATAGATGCGAAAAAACCACACCTTCCGTGTAGATTCGGAAAAACGTCATTTAGCGATTTTTAGTATAGGGAATTCCATGAGACCAAAATGGCAAAACTTTGAAAATTCATATCTCACAAACTATACATGTTATCAGCAAACGCACCGAGTTACAGTATTGTGAAGCCGTAGAGATGCGAAAAAACCACACCTTCCGTGTAGATTCGGAAAAACGTCATTTAGCGATTTTTAGTATAGGGAATCCCATGAGACCAAATTTTTTGTTTTCACAACTAATTTACGGATAATTAACGGCAAATTATGAGCATATATTTTTTCAATTCCCAAAGTTCTTCTAACTTTATACACATGTGTTCCACCGCATCGAAAGGTCAAGTGCGAGAGATAAGGATTTTTTATGTTCCATATTATCACACTATGATATGATTTGTTAAAATCCATTGTTGATATTTTTAATATTACATTAAATAGTTTTAAAAATAAATCTAAAAAATCTAATTTGCTATGATAACATACGTTAATATTTAAGTAGGTATATTTATACCAGTTGTTTAAAATCACCACATTGAATCTGTAATAAATATAATCAAAATAAATTTTATTAGGTATTATAGTAAGTATTTATAGATGGATACTATTTTTCTTTTGTACTAGTAGCTAGTTTCCTGTATACATTGTAAAATGGTTCGGTTCGGTTCATTGGGGATTTCGGAAACTTTAGGAGATACGAGTTTGTTTAATTAAGGAAAAAGTTGCGCTATTCTAAGCCCAATCAGGTGCTGTATCAATATAAAATATATCTACAAGGGTTACTAAAATATCTAGGAAAAACTAAAAATTGTGTTTTTTAAAAAATTTAAATATCGCCGCCATCTTGCAAACAAATTTAATGAAATTTGGTAGTTTTGTATAAGCAACTACGGCCAATCGAATGACGTTAACAAATTTTTTTTATGCCTTCTAGTTTTTTTGAAACTATAGCCAAATTTGTTATTTCTTATGACCGCCATATGGAATTTATACGTCAATAAATAAAGCATTAATCTTTGAATGACGGAAAATGTGAATTTATTTAAAAAACTGTTTTTTACTTGGTTGGCTGTGAAACAAAGGCCGTAGTTGCGTTTGTTGTCATACTTACGTGACTATCTGTCAAAACTTTGTCATTTATTTGATTTATCTGTTGGAGTTTTAAAGTTTCTAAATTACTTAAGATATTTTTTGAGTCACATTATCTAAGAGCTCGAAATATGTACTTTTAGAGATTTCCAGAAAGACGACAACCAGGTTTGTCAGTCTTCAGAATACTGAGAAATTATTTAATTGAATATGGTTCCTTTAAAAAACAAAATCCTAATCGACATCCTGATGAAAATATTGAAGCTCTGGTTTTACAAAGTGTCGTTGACAATCCTAGCCAAGCGCCAAGATGGCGACTTAGACAGAAAAACCTTGTTTTGCAATTGGGTCATACAAAAATCGCAAGAAAACCCTCAATTTCCGCTTAAGGCTCTGTGGTCCGATGAAAGCAGGTTTACAAACTGCGGGGTGTTTAACAGACATATTTTTTTCAAATTTCAAATTCAAAAGTAGCTTTATTCCTAGGATATTTAAAATATACATTGACAAAGCCTTGCTTATCTAATAGAAAATAGGTAATTATTGTTAAATAAAGCAAAATAAACTAAACTATAAGAAAATTGCATATCCTCACACATCCACATTTGTGTACATATTGTTTGAATGTCACGTTGCCAGAGAAGTGCATGTAGATTCAGGTTAGGTTAGTTAGCATAATGCCCCATTATTGGGAGTTACTAGTTTAAAGTTCATAACCTCTCAACAAAAATTTAAAATATATATTTAAAATGTAACAAATTTTCTGTTTGGACATCGAACCAGTTATTTGTTTGATGATTTTGGAGTCAAACATATAATGTTTGATGGTTTAAAATATTCATAACTACGTGTACTGGGCCGATGAAAATGCGTTCTTAAATCGTGAGGTGCACCATCAAGTTAGGTGGGGTTTGAATGTATGGCTAGGAGTCATAAACGGACACATACTATTTAACATTTTTCGTAATAATTTGACGGCACCTCGATATCTAGAAATTCTACAAAATTACGTTGATCAAATTTTAAACAATTTGCCTCTTCAAGATGTAGCAAACATGTTGTTCCAGCAAGATGAAGCACCTCCACATAATGCAAGAATCATAACCGACTATTTGAATCAGCAACATGGAAATAACTGGATCGGAAATCGAGGTCCAGTTGCCTGGCCTGCACGTTCGCCGGACCTTACGCCTCTTGATTTTTGTATTTGGGGATACTTAAAGGATAAAGTTTATTCTTTATTCTACTACTCATAATACAATAAAAGAACTTGAGGCAGCCGTTGTCCAAGCCATAGAACAAATTCCTGAACAAATGGTTAAAGATGCATGCATGTCTCTAATTCATCGATACAAGATCTGCATGAATAACAACGGTGGAATTTTCGAACATTTGCTTATTGAATTCAATGCTTTGTTATCGGTTTTTAGTTTTATTTTAAATTAAATTCAGAGATAAAAGATAGATTTTAAGAAATTCTATTATTTCTTAGCCAGAGAAAAATTAAAAAATAAGGGCTTTAAAGATTTGCATATAAATCAAATAAATGGAAGAGTTTTGAAAGGTAGTTACGTAGGTTCATGACAACAAACACAACTACGGCATTTGTTTCCAGCCAACTAAGAGAAAAACTATGTTTTTAATAAATTCACATTTTCCGTCATCCAAAGAGATGCTTATTATACACGGTTGAAAAGCTCCTTTTCTGCTCTATTTATTGAAGTATAAATCCAATATGGCCGTCATAAGAAATAACAAAGTTGGCTATCGTTTCAAAAAACTGGAAAAAAATTGTTGACGTCATTCAATTGGCCGTAGTTGCTTATACAAAACTACCAAATTTCATTAAATTGTTTTGCAATATGGCGACGATATTTCAATTTTTCAAAAAACACTGTTTTTATTTTTGCTCCATATTTTAAAAACCCCTGTAGATATTTTTAATTTTGATACGGCATCTGATTGGGCTTAGAATAGCGCAACTTTTTTCTAATTTAAACAAACTCGTATCTCTTACCGTTTCCGAAATCCCCATGTAGTTGCTTTTATTTGGGACACCCTGTATTTTTTTCTAGGGGGGGGGTAACTACCACGTTAGCCCCCGTCAAATACTTGCTGGAACTCTTACAATTTTTTTTCTCTTTAGTCATTAGGTTAAGAGTTAAGAAAATGCTGAAAGGGGCTGTATGTTTAGTGACTGGAGGCAGTTCTGGTCTTGGAAAGGCGACAGTAGAGAGATTGGTACGGCAAGGTGTCAGAGTAGTTATTGCTGATTTGCCAGGTTCAAAAGGTTGGTGTTTTTTTACGTCTTTTTCTTATTATCACAAAAAGCAACATAACAAGTAGTGTATTCCAAATTGGGGGATTTACAATACTTCCAAGGAAGATACTACGCTTTACTCAAATTTTAGGAAATGATAAAATGTATTTTGATACATCAAACCCACACGGGGTTAGCACTTTGGGAGGATGAACCATAACTTTTTTATTTATAAAAATGTTATTTTCGTGTTGTATTTTTAAAGTTTTTAAGAATTCAACTCTGTAACTATATTTCATCTGTCGCTTTTAATTATGATGACACATAGTCCCCTTAGCTTGTGCCAAATATTTTGTATTTATTTCTTGTGCTAGTAGTTTTTTTTGTAAAATTCGATTGTCAATCAATTATGCTTCTTTTAATTCTTTATTTGTACACCTAAATTTTGTACCATTGTCGGTCGAAATAGCGTAAGGTTTTCCGCGGTTTGCCACACAAGCTGAATTCTAAGTGTGTTGCTTTGATGGAAATAGCTGTATCTCTTTTATATTCTTCTGATTTTTAGTCGCATTGTTTAAAAATAATCTATATTTGTTACTTATTCGTCTGATTAATTTCCCATAATTGCTCTTTATTTCTTACATAAGCCGCAATTGATTATAGCAAATTTTATAATATTTCTTGATTTTGTGATTTGGTATGTTTATTTAGTTTAGTTTGTTTTTATTGTAGCATTTTCTAATACTAGCTATCTAAATATTTCGGCGTAAAGATTTCTTCCTTTTTGTTACTTTTTTTACTTTGAATTATATCTTCTACGGGGAGCGGGACAAACCTTATCGATTCGTATCGCGTATTCAATACACAGTGATTTCACTACCTAGTATTAATTATGGACTTATCTTCAATTAACAGGTTTAGAAGTTGCCCAAACACTCGGCGAGGATAAAGCAGCCTTCGCTCCAACTAACATAGTAAATGAATCCGACGTACAAAATGCTCTAAAGCTAACAAAAGAAAAATTTGGAAAACTTAACAGCGTTGTCAACTGCGCCGGTATCGGTGTGGCTTTCAAAACCTACAATTTTAGAAAGAACCAACCACATACGTTAGAAGATTTTGCGAAGGTGATTCAAGTGAACACAATAGGAACCTTTAATGTAATTAGATTGTCAGTCGGTCTAATTGGTGAAAACGAGCCAGACAAAAATGGAGAAAGAGGTAAGTGAAGAGATTCTGGGGTTCAGTTTAGTTTAAGTCTAGTTACTTCTTAGCCCGCGAGGCAATGACTAGAAAAGGTATTATTTTCGACAATTTTTTTTTTAATAACGCCGAAAATGGATTACTTGGGTTTATTTGGGGGTATCTTAGTAATATCGGTGTGACGTCTGTCTGTGTGTGTATTTCTGTCCGTAACACGATAGCTTCTAAAACGCTGAACCGATTTTCATAAAATTCTCATGTAAAATAGCGTTTGACACTGTTACGACTGATTAGATTTGGGTCAAAATCCATTAATTCTAATGACAGTTTTTTGACAGTTAAAAAAGTGAAAATATACTACCTTTTAACGGAGCGTCGCATCAATATGCGTAGAATACGTTTTTCTGAGGTATTTACAAAAACTAAATAATTGCTTCATGGGTACTTGTACCAATGCCAGTGACATATATTTAGTTACTTCTATCCTGTCGCAACTCGAAATTCGCCTCCGTAACAGAAAAGTTTGAGACTTCGGTCCCCGGTGACCAATGCAGAAGTCAATTTGCTATACCTTTAAATTAGTAAATTATCAATCTTATTAAATTTAATTTATTCATTTCAAAAAAGTTTACAAGTCTTATACAAAGGGTGTAAATGGTATGACTCACAAAATTTCAATGGTTGATAGAGGAGACCAAAATAAGAATAAAAATTTCATATAACTTGGAGGTCAAAACTCAACTAATTTTTGTGTAAATCGTGTCAAAGTTTTAAACTTTAGAAGCCATTATCTGTCAAATACTAAAAATTTGACGTGTTCCACATTAATATTTTTTAGCAGGAATATTCTTTAATGTATCTAAAAAAGTTTCATGAGTCTTGGTCTAAAAGTTAAAGAATTAATTTAAAAATAAACACTGACAAGTCTTCTAGAAAGTTAACGAGTTTAAAAATAAACGGCATCAGCGCATCATTTTGGCCCAGACAAAAATTTGACCTTTAACTTTGTCTACACACCTGTGCCTAGAAAAGTAGATTAGCCGAGAAGTTGAAGCTTTTGACTGCAGTCGCGTGTCACCTCACTGTATGGGATCATTCTGAAGTTAGAGCGTTAGAAGACTATCCAGGAGTATGATGACATGCTAATTATTTATGGTGAAACTCGCGGAAGCTCTCGTCTCGCTGGGGGAATCTATCAGGAGAGAATTCCATTAAAAAATTATAAAAAAGATAGTGCGTTTTTTAAAAAATAAAACCTTTCCAGAAAAAATAACAGTGTAGGTGAACCCTTCAAAATGTAACCAGTGCATTGTAGTGACTATTCACACCAAAAAATATCACGTTTTATGGGTAAATAATTGCTTCATTTAACTTTAACGCTTTAACTTTATCAAACCAAAAGCTTGTACAACCTGCTAATAAAGCATAATTTTTTTTATCAAGCTATTTTTTTTAAACATTATTTTATATTTTGGGTATAAAGAATAATGGTTTTAAATAATTTAACTGTTTTTGTTTTTAAAAATTGACCAGTTTAAACACAAAAAAGGAAATGCGAAGATACCTACTGCACATAAATAGGTATTTAATTCAACTATTACCTTTAGCATAAAAGTCGATGAGGCAAAACCCACTGTGACTTTTGAAAGAATTTGCGCGAAATGCGCGGTGTTGCCAAAGTTTTTAAACTTTAATGCCCTTTATTTCGAAATACTAATATTTGACCCCAATATTATGTTATGTTATTTTTAAATAGGGAGTCATTTAGATTACGCTTAATTTTCAGCATATTGTTATGGTACTTTTCAAAGATCTTTGGTACCTTGTATAAGCAGTCATAGAGACTACTACCTTTTTTTTCGTAGTACTTCTGGTATTTTTAAGATGATTGATATATTGCAAATATTGTGTTTTTTTAGACTCACAGATTTAACTGTAGAAAACTGTTTTTTGTTAAAATGTAAAAATTCCAAGTTAACATTTCTGAAAATAAAGTTAAGAACAGGCGCAGCAGGAAGATGAGAATGCGCGAATGAAACGGTCAATGTAGGTGACCCACTTTCACGGTTTTACATAGAGTCTACCACTTACCTGTCTTGTAGAAGTGGGATTTAAAAAAAGGGTTGGGTTGAGCTAAAGTTTTTAGATCCCTATGATACAACTACTTATCTAGTACAAATTGTGAAAGGCTTTCGCGGCCATCGTCCAATGGTGGGTGTGCTTTCGGGCTGTTCGGCCGTCGTCGTTGAACGACGACGGCCGAACAGCCCGAAAGCACACCTACTTATCTAGTGCTAACTAACTCTTATATGCTAGTACTAATATTGACGCTAAGACTTTGATAAATGTAGGTGTTGTAATAAACACAGCCAGCATAGCAGCCTTTGACGGACAAATGGGCCAAGCAGCGTACTCAGCCAGCAAAGGGGCCGTTGTTGGTATGACACTGCCGATAGCCAGAGATTTAGCAAGTCAGGGTATTAGGGTTGTGACTATTGCTCCTGGTTTATTCAGGTATGTAGAACCCCTTATGTATATTTCACTAGATCTAGTCCATGCCGCATTTTTCTATCTGAAATAATGTGATGGCAAAGCGGGTTGTACCGAACCTGGGGGTCTAAACGCCATCTGCGATCGCAAAACACCCACCCTAAACAGCATACGATTTCGCAAGCGCAAGAAGCTGCCTTATTCAATTATGAACATATTGGCATTCGAGTCCTAATTCTGCAGCCTAAATTTCTACTGCAATCAAACTGCAAAGCCTTAAAGTAGAACAAAACAAACGCCTACTGAATAAATTTTCAAAAATGTGATAGATAATGCTCAGCAATAAAATAAATATAAATTAAGTTTCTATAGTGGTCCTAAAAATAAGCTGATGATACCATGACTTTGGCAGAAAACCTTGAAGGTTTGGAAAGAATCATGGGCAAACTGATTCGATTGAACGAGAAGTACGGTTTAACAGTCACTGCAAAGACAACAAAATTCATGAAAATATTAAAGAAAGAAGGTACAAAAAAAAATTGTGTGTGCTTAAGACCACACGTCAGAAGTGTAAACTTCAACAAGGCGAAATTAATAATACGAAATACAAGATTTTTTGCGTTGTATATTGACAAAGTAATATACAAAGTAATAACATTTACATAATTATAATTGGGTATAAATAACTCTGGTAAATTTTGCTCTGAGTGGCCTTCATCTGCATCATCATATCGCTCTGCCGACAGTTCCTCTCACAGTTAGTCGACTCGAGCCGACTTCACCCAAATGAGCGTTACATAGCCCAGCGTGACGGCTCAGTTCAATTCAGTAGCCACAAAAAGTGCTAAACGCGCCTAAAGAAGTTTACACTTCAAAAAGTTTCTTAGAATCACAGTTACTTGCAATAATGAATACACTTAAGAATTAAAAGTGCGATTAGAAAAAGCAAGATCAAATTTCAAATAATAAATCTTTTTACATTTCCAACAACGGCAAAGCTAAGATATCAATATCGGCAAAACAATTTTTTTTTCGGTCTCGATTAACTCTGACGGCACTTTATTGCACAATATCTTTTTTGCGCAATATTATTGAATGACCCCTTGCACTCAAACGATCAATATTTATTGTGCAATATTTTTGACAGCTCATAAGCTTCAATATTTTCAGACCGCTCATACCGTATATAGTCTTCCTTGTTCGAAATGTCAGACCAAGATTTCGCTGCTGCTATCGTGTTGGTGCTTAAACTTGAAAAACAGAAACGTCGCTGGTCAAAAGATTGGTTTAAAAAAAGGCAAAAATACACTTCGACATCTTCTACCTTGGAACAAAGAATTGACTAAAAAATATTCCACAATATTAATTCTATAAGGCTCAATATTAAATCATTGCGTAATAAAATTTAAACTCGTTCAATCATTGTGCAACCTTCAATGCGAAGTCTATGCGGTCAATAATATTGCGCAATCCGCAATATTGTGCAATATTATTGACCGTCGAGGTCCAACAATTATTTTACTTTTAAACCAAAAAAGATTTTAAAATAGGGTTTTAGCGAATTTTAGGGTAGGGAATCCCATAAGACCAAAATGACGAAACTTTGAACGCTCATATTTTAAGAACGATATAGTTTATCAAAAAACGTCATTTACCTAATTTTAGGGTAGGGAATCCCATAAGACCAAATGGTAAAATTTTGAAAATTCATATTTTAAAAACTATATAGTTTATCAACAAAAGCACCGAGTTGCAGTATGGTGGGGTCACAGAGATGCGAAAAAGCCACACAATAAGTTAAGATTCAGAAAAATTTCATTTAGCGAACTTTAGGGTAGGGAATCCCATAACACCAAAAGGGACATACTTCGAAACTTCATATTTTAAATACTATATAGTTTATCAACAAAAGCACCAAGTTGCAGTATGATGGGTTCAGAGATGCGAATAACCGCACCTAAAGTTAGGATTCGGTAAAACCTCTTTTCGCAAATTTAAGGTTAGGGAATCCCATAGGACCAAAATGGTCAAACTGAAAATTCATATTTTAAAAACTTTATAGTTCATCAATAAAAGCACCGAGTCGCAGTGTAGTGGGGTCATAGAGATGCGAAAAAACCACACCCTAAGTTAAGATTTGGACAAACATCATTTAGAGAATTTTAGGGTAGAGAATCCCATAAGACCAAAATAACAAAACTTTGAAAATACATATTTTAAAAGATATATAGTTTATTAACAAAAGCAGCGAGTTGCAGTATGGTAGGGCCATAGATATAACAAAAAACCACGCCTTGAGTTAAGATTCGAAAAAACGTCATTTAGCGAATTTTAGGGTAGGGAATAACACCAAAATGGCTAAATTTTGAAAACTCAAATTTTAAAATCTATTTAGTTTATCAACAAAAGCACTAAGTTGCAGTATGGTGGGGTCATAGAGATGCGAAAAAACCACACTCGGACTTAAGATTAGGGGAAACGTCATTTAGCGAACTTTAGGGTAGGGAATCTAATACGATCAAAGTGGCCAAGCTTTGAAAATTCATATTTTAAAAGCTATATTGTCTATCAATAAAAGCACCGAGTTGCAGTATGGTGGGGCCATAGAGATGCGAAAAAACCACACCATAAGTTAGAATTAAGAAGAAAAACTATTAAGTTTTGATAGTATTGTATTGTACTGTTTTGTCCTGAAGGAACTCATCAGAACACTGGTTCGGGTTGTTGGTTTTGTTATTGATATTTTGTATTTTGATATTTTGTCTTTGGATATTTTTCCGTCCGGACACTATATATATTGTTTCAAATTTAGGTTATTTAAATTTTATAGTTAGAATTTATTTAGGTTTAGTGTAGTATTAGGTTGACTTATCTTATGGTTGTAGTCTAGGTTTTAGTTGGAACGGACGGTCCGCCTTCTAGAAAAGGGTGGTATAATCGTGAATCGACGACTCTATATAACGAAATGATAACGAACTGTAGTAGCGAGATATTAACACAAAGTTAATAGGCCGATTATAGTAGGTAGTTATTAGCAAGTTATTAGTAAGTTTAAGTGCGTGTTTTGTACATAATTATCGAAATAAATTGACTTATCGTTTTTGACATTTGCGAGTTTTAATAATTGTTGAGAACCCGTAACAATATATACATATAAGTTTTGATCGAAAAAACGATATAAATTCTTTAGTATTTAATAAAGTTTTATCAAAAAAAAACATTCTTAACCTGTTTCAGAACACCACTTCTCTCCGCGCTTCCAGATAAAGTTGTCGCATTTTTGGAAAAGTCTGTCCCTTTTCCTTCGAGATTGGGAGATCCCGCCGAATATGCTCAACTAGTGCAGAGTATCATAGAAAATCCGATGATTAATGGTGAAGTCATCAGGCTAGATGGAGCTCTTAGAATGCAACCTTAATTGTTACGGTAAGATGACCATTAAGACTAAACCCGCTTTCTTGTCAGTGGGTTTTGACTGAGACCGTGTTTAGTGAGGATAGCCCGCAGTTTATTTTTATTTTCTTCCCAGCGGCGCACTCAGGTAAATCTATGAAAATAGCTGGCTAAAAACCCATACTCGATTTGGGTGGGTACTTTCCAAACTTAGTTCAAAGATAAGTAGCTCAGGCAATGAATGGCCATTGAGGGGTTGTAAAGTGCATGGAGGGGGGGGAGAATTTTTTTCTCCGGGAATATGTTTATGGTAGTCAGGACGTTAACATATCAAAAGTCCCCTAGCCCTCAATTTTTACAAATACAAATTTTTTTTTTGTATTAGTCAAGAGTGATACATTTGGTAAAATAAACTGAATAAATATATTTTATTAAACAAAAAATTTTTGTAAATCTTTGATGTGGTTATTGATGATGTCTTTTTACTGCATAAAATTTTGTGGCAAAGAAGATCCTCAATTACTAAACCAACCTTACCAACCAACCTAATAAATCGACATAACCAACCAACTTTTGTTATGGATAAGTCAAATTCATCAAAACTCATTATTCAGGCAAGGTTTGCACTGTTGTTTTCTCATTTAATTAATTCAATTCAATTCTCTAGGGTCGCTTTTGATAGACATAATATTAAAAAATGACTACAGGCTGCAAAAGAAAAAAGACGCTTTGGTATGGAAAAATCAGTTTGTTTTACTTTTGATAATCTAATTAGTGTAAGTCAGGAATTTCTTTCAATCCTAAAACAAAGATTGTCTGATAAAATTGCCAAAGAAAAACTTTAATAAAGTATAATCACAATGCTGAAAGCATCACAGGATATTGTGAGCACTGCAATTCCAAACTGCATGCAGCCGTGATTGTAGAAAATAGATTTCGCAATTGCTTCACCCGACCAGAATATTTTGTTTATAAATCCTTTTAGGGAAAAACTAAAAATAGTATGTTCAATCTACGAAATGCAGCAGCTAGGACTAAAAGAAATATTGTTCCTGCATATTTTTATTTTGGAGGTATCAGCTAGGATCTATAAAGCGTTAGCAAAAATACCCTAAAAACCAAAAATTACAATGCTATAAATCCCCGGGAAACAAAAGTTCCCTAAATGCCTACAGATTTCCTTTATTTATAAAATCAGAGGCAAATATGAAACTATTGACTTAATAAAAAAATTCTAAAGTGCAGCAGAAACCCAAGAAAGCAAGACACAAAATTATATTAATTGCAAACATTTTCACATCACATTTATCAAAGTAATATTCTAATCTATTATCATATCTCCCAAGTGTTAACAACAAAACAACATTAACTCAAAACATATTATCAAGTAGCTACAGGTTTGGTTAGCAAATTAGCTAGCTCCAGAACTATGGGTTGGGAATCTAAAGCAAACTGTATAGTTTCAGCCTTCACCAAATATTCAGTGGCATCAAAAAAACACATCATTATTTGTAGATGCGAAATTGACTACAGTAACATCAAATATAGCTGCAAAAAGATGTCCAATAAATTGTTCCATTTATGCCACAAATGTCAGAGAAAATTTTTAAACGGTGTATCCGTTTTAATCAATTATAATGAAGATGAAAAAGTCGAGCCAGAAATTCAAAAAAGCAAGACACAAAACAATTATAATAATATTAATTTTAAACACCTCATGAAAATTCAAACAAGCAAGACACACAAAACAATTATAATAATATTAATTATAAACACCTTATAGAAATTCAATAACGCAAGACACACAAAACAGTTATAATAATATTAATTATAAACACCTCTATCCAAATATTACTACATACGTACAGAATTGCATCAGTTTTTGTATCTACAGATGTATAAATTTTCTTTTTATTCCATATGCGAAATTTGTAGGCATAGTCAATACAATATGGAGAGCACAGGGAAAAAACGTGCAGTCACTCTTAGTTAGTTTGGAGATATAACATTTTGAAAGTTTAAAACTGGCACGTTCTTTCCCTGTTGGCCAAATGAACTATTAGTAATATCTTGTGATACGGCCTTTTATACAATATGAAGAGCACAGGGAAAAAACGTGCAAAGTCACTCTTAGTTAGTTTGGAGATATAACATTTTGAAAGTTTAAAACTGGCACGTTCTTTCCCTGTTGGCCAAATGAACTATTAGTAATATCTTGTGACACTGCCTTTTTTTGCCAGTTTGAATATTCCAGATAATAATACACATCTTAAGACATCATTTGGCATAGATAACCCAATTTCTTTAAAAAAATGACTTTGCACGTTTTTTCCCTGTGCTCTTCATATGTTAAGAATGCTGTATATAAGGCTAATTGATTCACATCAATCTAAAAATTGTTCTTAGTATACGTGACTTATAAAAACTTGACTATCAATGACTAGGTATCTAATTTTTTAGCTGGCTCAATAAACTTATAACCCTTAATAAAAATACTTCAATTGTGTTTGTCAAAGTTTCTTTTCAAATAATACTTATTCCTTTTTATTTACCCCCGTCCTAGTGCCCTTAAAGTCGATAGCTTGACCCAAGACTCATAATGATGATGATGAAGAAGGTGATAGTAAAAGCAATTATATAGTTGTGTAGAAAATCAGAAATATCAGCTTAAAACTAAAACACCACATATTTAAAGATAAATAAATTTCTTTTTTAAAAGTGAATGCACT
The DNA here is from genome assembly GCA_963576565.1 of Aspidapion aeneum. Classification (NCBI taxonomy): domain Eukaryota; kingdom Metazoa; phylum Arthropoda; class Insecta; order Coleoptera; family Brentidae; genus Aspidapion; species Aspidapion aeneum. The sequence continues at coordinate 24,038,628 of OY755043.1, forward strand.
ACATTGTCGTTTTCACGATTTTGTTTCTAAAATGAAAAACAAAAGTGTTAGATGAACAAGTCTGATAAGAATGGGGCAAAAATGCCACTATTCCAAAATCTGTTACAGTTAAAGGTCAGGTTAGCATACCCATTTTGTAGGGAATTTAATGTTTTTTAATTTTTATTATAACATTCTTTTTGTACAGCGCGCCGTAATCGAGTTATAAGCAAAAAACCGAAAAATTGCACCTTTTTACCACCATCCGCCACTGAAGCGGGGGGGGGGGGGCTAAACGTGGGGCCTTTGGATATGTTAATAAATAAACTATTGCCGGAGAGACAAATGTTCCCCTCGCCATGCATTCTACAACCCACTCGTTGACTGGACTAAAGGTAGGTATTTGGGTATCTTTATAGAGCTTTTTTGTTATAATCGGTTGGCTTTTCATAAAGTTATAATAGTTTAAATTTGGGTATTTTTAAGAGTAATTATTGTTACTTTTGTACGAGTCGGTATACCGGTCCTTAGGGCATTTACTTATAATAACCGAATTAAGTTGACAATTTTATTTCTTGTAGTATATTTGTTTTATAATTTTTAAAAATGTTTGTTACCAAACATAATAAATTTAGAAAAAAAAACTTTTTGAAAACAAGCTTTTATAAAATGGACTAAAACGCATAAAATAATTTTTTGAGTGTTCTGATATCATAATAATAAACGCGATAGGCATATTAAAGGAAATTTACCCGTTTTTCTTTTAGCCTTGTTAACTCGAAGTTTAGTGAAAATCCAAATTCAATATATTATAGCAGAGAAATATAAGGGTAGATAATTTAACCCAACCCAACCCTACTCAAGCTACCCTTACATTTTTCTGATATGGATGGACATTATTACGCCTGCTTCATATTAGGCAAATCATCCGCGACCGGCACTGTGTCGATTTATTTTGTCACATTGAAAAAGAAGAGTCGGCCCATCATCGGTTGTGGACGATCCACCAAATGCGCATGGAAAGGCATTTACCTAATATTAAATACGCGCATCGCTTTTATTATTATGATATCAGAACACTCAAAAAATTATTTTATGCTTTTTAGTCCATTTTATAAAAGCTTGTATTCAAAAAGTTTTTTTTTCTAAATTTATTTTTTAATTTTTAGATTTTTCTAAGTCTATGCATTTTAGCTAGCGCATTGATATTGCAGGGAGTCTTTCCTGTCAATTTTGAAATATCTAAGTCTTCGATGAGAAGGCCGTCCAATGATTTGATACTAAACAAAATTCAAACTAAAATGTTACCCCCTCTCCTCCACGTTAGGGGGGAGGTAGGCAGTCAGTGATACAACATTATTGGATTGTCATCGGAACTAGAACGTTATGCGAAATTTAAAGTTATTCGGATACGTGGAAGTCATTTGAAAGTAATCAGAAAAACTTGACATTAAATCGTCCATTTTGAATCCGCCATATTGAATTTTTGTAATCTGATTAAAAATTCGTAATCCTCATCCTCAAAAACCCCAAGATACCAATTTTGGTGGAAATCAAACTAAAATTTTACCCCCTCTCCGCCCTCCAGGTTAGGGGTGAGGTAGGCAGTCAGTGATACCACATTATTGGATTGTCATGGGAACTATAACGGTATACGAAAATTAAAGTCAATCGGATACGTGGAAGTCAGTTAAAAGTAACCAGAAAAACTTGAAATTAAATCGTCCATTTTAAATCCGGCATATTGAATTTTTGTAATCTGATCAAAAATTCGTAATTTTCATCCTCAAAAACCCCCAGATACCAATTTTGGTGGAAATCGGACAAACTAAAGTTTTACCCCCTCTCCACCCCCCCACGTTAGGGGGGAGGTAGGTGCCCGATGAAACCACATTATTGTATTGTCATCGGAACTAAGACGCTATGCGAAATTTGAAGTCAATCGGATGTTTGGAAGTTCTTCAAAAATGAGTTGCAAGATTTGATTACATACATACCCACATACATACAGGTGAAGTTAAATAAAAGCTAGTAAAAAGTTAAAAAAGACCACAATTTATATAACCTTTGAGTATGTGACAAATATAGGGTTGCAACCAGCGAGCCTTGCAACATTGAGAGGAAGGTGTCGCTGAAATAAATTCGTCTAGTACGCAATATTCAGAGACAACTAATATGATCTATTCATTAGTTTCATTAAAAATTTCCCTATGAGTACATTTTACTTGCCTATGCTGCTAGATTGTAAAACTCAGTTATAAAATAACTTTTTTGGTACATCTTGTAATAACTAAAGATCTCAGGACTAAACAAAAATATTTCCCAGAGCTTTAGTTTATCAATTATTTGTGGAGGACACTAACTTTATTAAACTGCGTCGCAAAATGGCTTATAGAGATCGCAGTGAAGGACGCTTCAATTGGATATTATCAGAACCGCTCTTCGTTAGATGAACGATACACAAGCCGAGCTCTTTTTACAAGCTTTTATTTAGCTTCAGATGTTCTGTCTAACTATCTAACTAACTATCTAACTAACTATCTAACTAACTATCTAACTAACTATCTAACTAACTATCTAACTAACTATCTAACTATCTAACTAACTATCTAACTATCTAACTAACTATCAAATCTTGTGAAGCGTTTTTGACACACTTCCCATTATTCGATTTGGATGAAATTTGGTACACACATAGTGGTCCGATGATAATACACCAATAAGAAAAAAATATCCTCCAACCCCTACCCCCACCCCCTTCCATAGAAAAATTTGTTTTTGACACACTTCCCGTTATCCGATTTGGATGAAATTTGGTATACATATAGTGATCCGATGATAATACAATATTAAGAAAAAAATATCCTCCCACCCCTACCCCCACCCCCTTTCATAGAAAAATGAGTTTTTGACACACTTCCCATTATCCGATTTGGATGAAATTTGGTATCCACATAGTGGTACGATGACAATACATTTAAAAAAAATATCCTCCCACCCCTACCCCCACCCCCTTCCATAGAAAATGCGTTTTTGACACCCTTCCCATTATCCGATTTGGATGTAATTTGGTATACATATAGTGGTCCGATGACAATACAACAATAATGAAAAATTGTCCTCCCACCCTACCCCCCACCCCCTTCCATAAAAAATGCGTTTTTGACACACTTCACTTCAAATGACTTTTATAAAATTTGGTATACGCATAAAGGTCCGATGGCCATACAGCCCAAACAAAAAATATATTTCTACCTCACCCCCACCCTCTCCTTCCCCCAATAAAAAAATGAGTTTCCAAACAACTCACGATCAGCGATTTCATTATAATCTAGAATAAACTCTTCTATTCTGTTATTGAACAAATATTTTCATTTAATAGAGTAGATAGCTCAGACTAAAAAGTAGAAAATAAATTGGCAAAAAAATTTTTTTAAGTCACAAGCTTTTATAAAATGCACTAAAAATTAAAAAATAATTTTCTAGCATTCTAATATTATCATAATAATAAAAGCGATGGCCGCAAATCAAAGCATAAGTTAATCTAAATTTGTGATCTAAACACTTAAAGAATATTCAACATAGCAGGTCATCAAAAATATGTTTGATGTTCCGCAATGTTATGCCATTGCCATACCTATGTCAGAGAAATGCTGGGGTATCTTGGGTCGGGTGGGGTGGGTGTGGTACCTCTGCATTTTTCTGCTAGATTGATTCTTGCAAATAGTGATATTTAATTGATACGGATATCTTATCGTGCTAACATCGTCAAAATTTCCATCAGTCGGCCATCGCTTTTATTATTATGATAATATTAGAATGTTAGAAAATTATTTTTTAATTTTTAATGCATTTTATAAAAGCTTGTGACTTAAAAAAAATTTTTTGCCAATTTATTTATGATTTTGTCCGGTTTTGATAAAAGGTATACAAAACATCGATTCTGTTTTTGTCCGATTATCACCATTGTTTTTTGATTGCGGATTATTTTTATGTTTGTAATAAACTTCGATTTTGCTCATGTCTTGTTGATAATGCTAGCTTAGTAATAATTTCGTTTTTGAAATTGGACTCTTATACCTTTGTCCTTTGTGATATTTCTACGATTTTTCTTTTGTCCTTTATGATAAACTATTAGTTCAGGCAAGATTGGGGAAAATCCACTTTCTAGAAGCATTTTATATTACTTTTTGGCAAATGGGCACTTCCCCCTATTTTGACCCCGCTGAATCCGAATATCCCTGTTGCCAACTCGAAATATTGACAGGGGCTGATATATTCAAGATGGCGGCGGAATTTTCAATTGCCGCTGGAAAGCCTAAATTGTCACAGGTGTACATTCAAAATATATATTTGTATAATTAAAAAATTATAACATATTATTTTTTTAAATGGCTGCAAAAACCTCCAAAAACCCCCCCAGACCCCCCAAAATCTGAAAGTTTGAGGTTTTTTCAAATTTGCTTAAAAACTAAGCTTCTAAGAGAAAAATGTATAATATACTTTGTTTTGTCTACAATAAAGTTCCCTTTTCAACATGGTATAACTTAATAAAGTTAGACTAATAACAAGCTATCCAGCGGCGTCCGTTAATTGAAGTAATTAAAAAAAGTTGAAAAAATACCTATTTTTTTTCCAAGATTTATTTAATTTTTTTAAAAACTAATATCTACCGAAAACCGTGTATTACATTTTGGTATACTCAATAAAATTTCCTTCAAAACGACGTATAACATGATTAAATCGGTTTTATAAATAAAACTTCAGGGGCATCCGTAAATTAAATTAATTTTGAAGAAACAGAAAATAAACCATTTTAGTTACACGTTTTATCTAATTTTCTCAAAAACTAAGCTTAACATGAAAAAACTTATTCTACACTTTTTTGTAGACAGGGAAATTCCCTTTTTAAAAATGTGAAACTCGTTGGGATTTGATTTATAGCAAACTCTCCAGCGACGTCCGTCAATGGGGGTGATTTCAACAAATCATTAAAAAAAACATGTTTTTCATACGTTTTATTCAATTTTCTTAAAAACCAAGCTCTTTATCAAAAAATGTGTTCTACACTTCGTCATAGCCAAGAAAATTTCCTTTCAAACGATGTATAACAAAGTGGAAATTGATTTATATTTACCGCTCCAGTGGTGTTCTAAATTTAAAGAAATTATTTAAGATCAATCCAAACTAATCAATTTTGTGTCTTATTAGCTTTTCGGTGGATAATAAAGAGCGGCGGATAAAAGGGCGAAAGTACAAAAGGTCGAAAAAATAAGATCCAAAGTATAAAAGGTCCAAAATACAAAAGGTCGAAAGTACAAAAGGTCGAAAGTACAAAAGATCAAAAAACAAAAGGTCGAAAGTTCAAAAGGTCGAAAGTACCAAAGGTCGAAAGTACAAAAGATCGAAAGTACAAAAGATCGAAAGTACGGCCGCGAGTCCACATCAACTGGACAGGTCCATTCGACTTGATACGGTAAATTTGTATTTTTAATATTTTGTTTTGTCGATTTTTTTTCGATCTTTTGTACTTTCGACCTTTTATGGCTTCGGCGGCGGGTCCGATAATAAAATGTCCTTTTAAACAGTGTGTCACAAAATGTGACCCATAGTATAGAAAACTCTCCAGGGGCGTCCGTAAATTGCAAAAATTACCAAAAAATATTATTTTTGTTACGGGTTTCATTCAATTTCCATCAAAATATCAATTTCAATTTCAATGAGTACCTAATTATGATTATGCCCCCCCCCCCCCCAAACCGTTGCATAAGATTCACCACTTTATTTTTAGTTCCATGTGCTTTAAAAAATAACCAAAAACACCTGTGTCAAAGTTACTACTGTTACTTTCTGCACAAAAATATTGCTTAGGGGGGGCCATGGCCCCTATGCCCCCTTCCCTTATAACCACCGGTGTTTTTTTGCTTTAAAGAACTTATTTGGATAACTCAAAATATCTAATCTAATCAAAAAACAGTTTATTTTAATTTGGAAACATTTTATTTTAGTAGATATAAATTACGAACCTTTTTGAAGTATTTATCATAACATTAACCTCACTTTGTAATATATCATTTAAAAAGAAATTGTCTTATCTGCAATAAAGAATAAAGGTACATTTTTTTCTGAAAATCTTAGTTAGAAAAGATATTTAAATATGCAAGAGAAACTGATTATTTCAGTTATTTTTGAAAATTAGTTTATATTAGTACGCCCCTGAAGCCTTAAATATGGCAACAGCCCGACATTTTAATAAAGTTTTTAAAAGAAAATGTTATGTTCTACAATAAAGTATACTACATATTTTTTCCTAAAAAGTGTAGTTTTTGAGAAAATTTTGAAAAACCTATAATAAACATGTTTTTTCTAAATAATCCCAATTTACGTACGCCACTGAAGAGCTACTTGCTTTTCCTAACCTTATTGACCAATACATCGTTGGAAAGGGAATTTTATTCTCCACAAAAAACTGTTCTGCAATTTTTGATAAAAAGGTTCGTTTTCGAGAAAATTGCATAAAACTGAAAAAAAAAACAGGTTTTTGGGAGTTTGGGGGGGATTTTCTCCGTCCCTGTCGATTTTTCGAGTTGGCAACAGAGATATTCGGATTCAGCGGGGTCAAATTAGGGGGAAATGGTCTGTTGCCAAAAAGTAATATGATTTGCTTCTAGACTCAATTACCTTTCGTTTGATATCACACACGCCATATTTTCACATAAACTCTAATTTTTGAAATCTATCCCCACCCTTTTATTTGGTTTGTGTTCGGTGGATTTTGTTCATTTTTAAATGGGACCATCTCGACCCAAGACCCAGCCCAGATACCAAATTTCATTAAAATCGGCCAAGCGGTTTTTGAGTTATGCGCGTTGGTCGTTACAGACAGACATACAGACACACAGACAGACATACAGACAGACAGACAGACGACGCAACAAAAAAGTTTCAAAATCATCTGAAACGCAAAGATATATAAAAATTTTTGAAATCGGAGCAACTTTTTTTTTCTCGAAAAAATTAGGATCACCATAGCTCACACTACTATAGTATAGTATATGTGTGAGCTAATAATATGCTCTGACTATATGTGGAATCTTAAAATTATAGTCAAATTTGTACACATTCCGGTAGCCAAAGTCGTAATAGTCTGTTGTTAATGACAGTTATACCTACATTATATTTATTTACGATGATCAATAATATTACTTCGTTTTACAAGCATCTTAGCACGATTGTCATTACCCATATACGCTCCTTGGATAATAAGGAAGCTAGTCGTAAATTATTAGAGGGACACAAACCGAACCATGAACTTTCTTTGAGGACACTGATTGAAGCAGAAATTTATTTATAATAAATGTGAAATTTTGTACCCGTGAATTTAAAAATCAAACAAGTTTCGTGGCTAATCGGGTAAAAAGGAGTTTTTGTTTCTCTTATATTTTTCCGTGGGTAGCTTGAAAGCTTAAGCTCATCAGGGTCCAAGATCTGGCTCTGGAACGAAATAGCGATGTACAAAATAGCGAGTATTAAAATAGCGGTATCGAAATAACGACAATCAAAATAGCGATGTAATGAAAGGGCGACTATCAAAATAGCGATGTAACAAAATAGCGATTGTAACGAAATAGCGATGTAACAAAATGGCGATGTAACAAAATAGCGACTATCAAAATAGCGATGTAACAAAATAGCGACTATCAAAATAGCGATGTAACAAAATAGCGACTATCAAAATAGCGATGTAACAAAATAGCGACTATCAAAATAGCGATATTTCGGTTCCGTTTTGGCATATAGCTCGACTAAAGGGTTTCTTTCTAAGAAATTAAAAAAAAAAACTTTCCTGACTTCTTACCCGGGATCCTATAGGGTGTGAATTCGAACCGAATCAAACCGAACGGAACCGAACCAGCATATTTTAAAAAAAAAATCTCTCCAGACTTCTTTTCCGGAATACTAGAGAGTATGAATCCAAACCGAACCGTTCGGATTCAAACCCTCTAGGATCCCGGAAAAGAATCAGGGAAGTTTTTTTTTTGAAAAAATAAGCTGGTACTAATAGTCAAAAAACCGTTTCGGTTTGGAATGGTTTGATTCGATTCGGTTTAGTTTGATTCGGTATTTTGATACATCGCCATTTTGACACATCGCTATTTTGATACATCGCTATTTTGATACATCGCTATTTTGATACATCGCTATTTTGATACATCGCTATTTTGATACATCGCTATTTTGATTGTCGCTATTTTGTTATCGCTATTTTAATTGTCGCTATTTTGATACATCGCTATTTTGATATGTCGCTGTTGTGTTACAAACGCTATCATACACATCGCTATTTTGATAGTCGCTCTTTCATTACATCGCTATTTTAATAGTCGCTATTTCATTACTCGCTATTTCTTACGTCGCTATTTTGTACATCGCTATTTCGTTCCAGAGCCCCAAGATCTAATGGAAGTAATGGACACCTAATAAGTGTTGACAGCAAACTAATGGATAGATTTTTGAAATTTTTACACGGTTGTAAAGATATTCAAGAGACTTTCAAAACAAGGTATCACTAGACCCACTTTCCCTATTCAAAATATAGGGGTAAAATATACCCCTCAAAGGTACTGCGTGCTACAAAAATTTCACATATTTAATATTTTGTACAATAAGATTCATATTTAAATGCCCCTTTATGCATTTTATTATTTTATTTATAAACTTAAAAGTGAGTTACGTGTGTGACAACAACGTGTTATGTGTGTGACTAATGAACAAATACAAAAAGTAATAGCTAATAATATTTTATTTTTAAAAAAAACTGTAACTAGACAACTAAAAAGGATATTTTTTTAAAAACTTCATAATTAGTTAGGCTTATTTAGTTTTATAAATGGTAATCTGCTGTTGTTGCTTGCTATAAAAGTCGAGCAAATTTTGTACTACCAATTTTTCACCTTTAGATTGAGATAGTTGCCAAACCAAAGATTCTACGCGTCCTCCTATACCGTCTACTAAACCTCTGCCGTGGCTTGTGAAAAAATACTTCCATGTAAAATTAACATTAAATTTGTCTTTTAAAAAGGAAATTATGAATGATTACATCTTCCTTTTGACCTTCAGTAAAAATTATCTCAAACAAGTTATTAACAAATACAAATATGGTATTTTTAGTCTTTTCTTTTGTGTTTGAGCATATCAAAAAGTTTTCTCTTATCAGAGAGGTTCTTATAAACATAGGTCTAAATAAAAATGTATAGTTTTCAAGATACTTAACGTAATGAACCTTTGTGTAAATATAATTTTTTTATAAGAATGTTACCACGTACTAGTAAAGTTTACACAACTTTTGAGCGGCTAATTTAGGCCTAACAGGAATAACATTATTAGGTCCAGTAGCATTCCGCAGATCAACACAACGAATATTATAATTATTTGTTTTTATTTACGTCAATGACTTTACGAACTATTCCTTTTAGAATTACTCAAAGAGTAGACATTTACGGCGAAAACTGAATAAACAAAATTATTACTCAGAAAATATTGCATTTTATTGCAAAAGTTAAAATATTTGTTACGTGTGTGACAGATTTATTTCTGTTGATAAAAAAAAACTTATAACATGCAATTTTTTTAAATTTTGTTTCTGGTACCTCATAAATGTGTTGGCTTTTGATAAGAAAAATTTCGTTTAATTAATGCCTGTTTTCCGAGTTATACATTTTAGCTCACACTACTACTATACTATAGTAGTGTGAGCTATGCTGCCGTCCTTAAGCTAAAATGCCGTTAACTACCTATAAAATTTACCTATTTTTGATCATAAAACCCGAAAAATAATATACAAACGATGCTCCTTGACAAATGTAAGTTATTTGTTTCTTGAAAACCACAAATGCTAAAGAAGATTTGCTTATAAAAATTGATGTAGAATAATGTTGTGATTAAGACGGCACCAAAACATGAAAATTGTCCAAATGTTGGTTAACGGCATTATAGCTTATGCACGGCAGTATGGTGATCCTAATTTTTTCGAGAAAAAAAAAGTTGCTCCGATGTCGAAAATTTTTATATATCTTTGCATTTCAGATGATTTTGACACTTTTTTGTCTCGCCGTCTGTCTGTCTGTATGTTTGTCTGTCTGTATGTCTGTCTGTAACGACCAACCCGCATAACTCAAAAACCGCTTGTCCGATTTAAATGAAATTTGGTACCTAGGCTGGGTCTTGGGCCGTAGTGGTCCCATTTAAAAATGAACAAAATCCACCGAACGCAAGCCACATAAAAGGGTGGGGGTAGATTTCAAAAATGAGCGTTTATGTGAAAATATGGCGTGTGTGATATCGAACGAAAGGTAATTAAGTCTGGAGTTAAACAAAATAAATTTTAAGTTATTTAAAAAAAAAGGGTGGGGGTAGATGTCAAAAATTAGAGTTTAACTGAAAATATGGGGTGTGTGATATCAAACGAAAGGTAAATTAGAGTTTAAGTCAAAACATGGCTTGTGTGGTATCAAACGAAAGGTAATTGAGTCTGGAGTTGAATAAAATATATTTCAGTTTTTAGTTATATTAGCTCACACGTACACTATAACTATAGTACCTAGTGTGAGCTTAGGTGCCCATAGATTGGCAGAGTATTTTTTTCTGTTTTCGTTACGTGTGTGACAACACTTTATCATGCCATGTATTGTTGGGCTAAACCAAGTACAAACAAGCAAACTTTGGCATGAAAATTTGTACATTTGGTGTATATGGTACTACGGTATGGTTGATATATTGTTTAATATCAAAAGCTTAAGGAAAACCAGTTTTTTGAGATGTTTGTCTTTAAGCTAAAATAATGAATATTTTTATATAAATTAGTTTAATGCTTTTTTCTCCGGATTTTTAAAAAAAATAGAAAAACTATATGAAGTCCTTACTCATGATCATAAGCTAAGTAGTGTTGGATTTAATTTAAGACTAATTTTGATAACCTATAAAAATGTTTAAAACATGTCCGCTTAGAACCACTTTCTGTGGAATCGCCCTAAACACCTCGGTCGATATGGTCCAGTTACCCGTAAGTCCGCTGAAAATGTCCATATTTTATCGACATACTTATGCCCTCCTGGGTTCAAAAGTAGTATTTTACTCCCGCTTTTGGAAACTATAAAATATCGAAAAATTACTTTTTTTACAAAAAATACATTTTTGTCTGTTTTAGCCAGACTACTTTGTACTAAAAGGTGGGCAATTAATAAAATACATTTTTACAAAAATTATATTTCGAAACACATTAAAAAGAAGTGTAAAAAGTTTATTAATCGTGTGAGCTTAATATTATTCTTTTAATAGAGTTATTTTTATTTAAATGTTTATCAATCTTGTGCAAATATGTGTAGCAATGTCAGACAAGGGTAACTGATTCATTCATTAGTCAGAGTACTACATAGGGGATCAGTTTTGCATAAAAAAACTATTAGAAAATTAATTTTTAAATTTTTAAATTGTCCTTTCTAGCACTTTTTCTATACAAAAAGAGAAAACAGCTGAGATCTAAATTATTTGTACAAGAGGTAACTTATTGGTTTTGACCCAATAACTCGAAAAAAATAACTTCGTTACCCATTTGTATTGCTAAGAGAAAATAGCAGTTGGATTATTAGATCCCGTAATATGAAAAAAATATATTTAATAAAACAATGCAACTAATGTTACTACAAAGGAAAAAAATTAAGTGTGACACTTGCTATTTCAAAAGAAAATTTTCATATATGCGCACAATGTTCTTACCAAACTCAACTATGCGACCAATGTTCTCATAAAGTTTGAAAAAGTAAAATGTGTGACAATTCTGATTACAAGAAAATAAAAGTGAAATTATGTGTTACGTACGGTGTGCTCGAGGGAGGTATAGGTGAATAAAAATGGTGCCAAAAACTAATTGCACTGACTTCAAAACCATATTTATATGAATCCTAGCTGATCCTCTTCTCGACATTTTATAATTTTTTTAAAAGCTTTTTTCTAGTTTACAACCTCTTCCCAAGGATTTTTTTCGATTTTATAAGGAATCATGGGCTCTTGTTGCTGTGAATTAGAGTATGCTAAACAGGTGCTACAAGCAAGAATCGTATCTTGAGTTTGTTTGTTCATACTACGCCAATAAAATTACAAGTTGGGTCTTTGAATCGTTTTATTAATGCCTTGGTGGGTGTTATGTAATTTTAAGAGAACTTCCCTCTTCATAGAGTCAGAAAGTAATAACCTAGTGTCTCTATAAAGTAAACCATTTAACTCTGTAATTTTATGTTTAAATTTTTTTTAAAATCTTATATTTTTCGGTACTTTATTAATTTTTGATAGCCAACCTTTAAAGGACTTGGTCAGAGTTTTTTTTTTTAATTTGTTCTTTTTTTTTTCTTTGGTGGTATGAAAATTTATCTCAATCAAGCAAACCTGAGTCTCCATTTCCCGATCAACAATTTAGTCAAAAACTTACTTTGAAAAGCTCTGGACAACTTGTCTACCAACATGAGTTTTTACCTGGTTTATAGATCAGTTCAAAGTCATACTTACGTAACTGCATCAAAATCCTTTGTAATCTTGGCGGACATGAATTGATCGACTTTATGCTTATCAAAGGTTTATGCTCAGTTTCTCCTGTAATTTTTTTGTAAATAATGCGTACTAAGAGAAATGGGTAACTCCGAACCAAATGCTAAAAGCTTTTTTTCTATTGCCGAATTTCGAGGCTGGACATCAGTAACGCTCGAGAAGCGTGCGCACATGGCTGACCTTCCTGCATTAGTACTGCACCCAAGCCGTTTTTAGAGCTGCCCACTGAGATGATTTGCTGCTGAGTATGTTATAATAACTTGTCAGCCTTTTGCTGGGAATCTCCCCAGACAAATTCACTATTTTTGTTAATGAGTTCTTTTAGTTGAGCGGTTATTTCACTCAAATTTGGTATAAACTAAATATGTTACAACCTCATCGAACCTTTGCAAGCAAGATACGTCTTCTGGACGTGGCATATTTTTAAAAGCTTCAATTTTGCTCTCATCGGGCTTGATACCTTCCGAGGTTATTTTTATCCCCATATAAATCACTTCATTAAAACCGAATTTAAATTTTTCATTGAATCTTAAGTTGTATTTTTGTGCCCTTTCAAGTATTAGCTTTAATTTTTGGTTATGATCAGCCTGAACGAGTCCACCTATGCAGAGATTGTCAGGTGCACTGGTTAATCTGTAAGGAAAAGAAAGGAATCTGTGGCGTCCATAGATGAAAGAGAATGTACAAATTCTTGCGCTTTCTGCATCCAGAGGAACCTTCAGGAATCCCTGTTTACAATCAAGTGTACTAAAGACCTTGCAACCTGCAAATTCGTCTGTGAAGGTTTCTAATGTTCGCAGTTTAAGATTATAACGTTTAAATTCAGAATTCAGGTCCTTTGGATCTAAACATAATCTCAGCTGACCCTTTTTTTACGAAAGATTTCTAAAGGGTGAACCCACTCAGCGCCCTCTGGTGGTTTTTCTATAATACTTGATTTTTTAAGTTCGTCAAGTGCTTTTAAAAAAAAATTCGTATGGAAAATGGTAAAATTGTCTAGTGGCATGGGCGACTGGCTGTGCATTTTCCTTCCGCTCGATTGTATACGGCTTCTCGAGACAACCTTTAAAAATATGTCCAAACTTGCTCGAAAGAGATGAAGTTGTTTTAACGATGTGTACAAGATTCATTTTAACACAAGATTCTAGTCCTAAAATTGGACAACTATCATCAGTTTTAATAAAAGTTTAGGTTTGTAATTTTTATACTGATTCTTGCTGAGCTACGATCCCTGAAGTTTTAGCAGTACACCGTTCCCTATGTTTTTCCATAGTATATGCAAAATAAACCATAATTATTAGGTTTTATGTAATTTTCTTAAAAGATAAGTATTTTACAGAAAATGTATAATTAACTTTAATGTCGAAAATTATATATTTTAAAAGCTATATATTTTAAACGATATATATTAATGGTAAGTCTCACAAAATTTTAAATTTTCAAGGTCAACAAAATTATATTTAAAAATAATTATCACTTATATAAATTCCCCCTAAAATATTTCGCTGCCTTGCTTTGATAGTGGCATAACTGGAAATGATAATTTTCAGGAAACGCTTTTTAAAAATAATGGCAAAGGCAAATATTTATATATTTTTTTTGCTTTAATTAAATCAATCAATAACTTACCCATGCTTGAAATGGACAATAAGGAAAATTTTAGAAATAAAATTTCGGACTTCCATTGTCTTTATTTTTTTTTTAACATGACGTTTTGGTTAGTAAATATCTGTAACCGTTATCAAGTGTAAACTAAACAATCTAGTAGCTACGCTTTTACTTATACTACTTGGTGTGCAGTCAGGTGTGACGGCCCGCCCCCTTATTAATCCTAAGACGCCTGTTTTCCTTAAGGAGTGGTTTCCATATGTTTGGTATGTCCCTGCTTGGTTGACTGAAAACTTCTTTATTCTGCATTATAAACGCAGCTTCAATAAACTTTCGTTTTCGCCAATGCGACTCCTTATGTAAAACTTTAGCTTCTGACCATTGAATCCTGTGATCATTTGACCATGCATGATCTGCTAAACCGGATTTTTCAATATCCCCTAATTGGGTACTTTTTAGATGCTCATTTACTCTAACCTGAAGAGGGCGTTTCGTTTCACCTACATATGATTTACCACACTCACACGGGATTTGGTAAATACATTCCTTATTATTTGAGGGATTGTCTGGTTTTGTTTTAATTACAAAACTTTTTATCGTATTTCCCCGGAAAATACTGTTTTTATATTGTAGTCTTTAGCTATTCGTCTTATGTTTTCTGAAATCCCTTGAACATATGGAATGTTAATAACAACGAACAGATTATTATTTTGAGAATTTGGTACATTTAGTTTGTTTTTAATTTTAAATATCGTTGAGTTTATTAATTTCTCGGAGTAACCATTCTGTTGTAAGTCCTTTTTAATGTTGTTAATTTCTGTGGTTAATTCTTCATTATTACTTCAAATATTTACGGCTCTTAAATACAAGCTTCTTATAACTCCTTGTTTTGTAGCAACAGAATGATTAGACTTAAAATTTAGGTACTGTCCCGTGTGTGTAGGTTTCCTATATACAGTGGTTTGAATGTTTCTGTCTAATCGTTTGACAAGAACATCCAAAAAAGGTAAGGCCGAATCCTTTTCAATTTCCATGGTGCACTTGATTGTTGGTCGAATACCGTTTAAATGGTGTAGAAAATTCTGTAGTTCGTCATCATTTTCCGGCCATATAATAAATGTGTCATCCATGTATCGTAGCCATAGTTTGGGTTTGACTCTTGCTGTGTTGATCGCATGGTCCTCGAATGTAGATGTTTGCTACCACTGGCGAAAGAGATGAACCCATTAGAAGTCCATCATTTTGCGCGTAAAACTTATCTTTCACTTGAAAGCAAGAGTTACGGAGACAGAGCTCCAAAAGATCCATCACCCCCTCCACCGATAGCGTTGTTCTCTCGTGAAGTGTATCATCAGTTTGTAATTTGTTTTTGATGATACTGAGTGACTCATTTATTGGCACGTTGGTGTAGAGACTTTCTACATCAAAACATACAAATCTATCGCCGGGATCTAATTCGATACCTTTTAAAATCTCGACAAAATGTTCCGAGTTTTTGACAAAAGATTCGGACTTACCCTGTAGTGGTCGAATTATGTCCAACCAAAACCTCGACAAAGTGCTGGTCGGTGAGTCCCTGGAGCTGGTAATTGGTCGCAGTGGTATATTCTTCTTGTGGTGCCTTACTGTGGTGTGGAGTCAGGCGGGATCTAACAGCGCCCGGGATATTTTCAGCCTATTTCTTCAAAGTTCTTTAGATGCGTCCTTCTATGGTGGTGGTTGGTTGTAGTCTCCTTTCTCCAGAACTTCTTGGATCTTTTTGTCATAAGTCTCGACATCCATGATCACCGTCGCGTCTCCTAGAGACTAGATTGTTTAGTTTACACTTGATAACGGTTCGAGATACTTACTAATCGAAAGGTCGTGATTAAAAAAAAAAATAAATAAATAAAGACAATGGAGGTCCGAAATTTTATTTCTACACAATCATTGTCTACGAATTTCAAACAAAGGAAAATGTTGTGGTAAAAATATTTTATAAAAATGATAAGGGTCACGCAAAACAGAAAACGCATTGTTTTAAGTTGTGCCAATATCAAAGCAAAGCATCGATTTGTTAAAGTGTATGCTATTCTGGATGAAAATATAAATTTTTCAATTTGTTAGATTTCTTTTTTTTTAGTTTAAAGTATTGAATTCTAAACTCCGTGATTGTTCCCAATTATAGTAATAATATTGTGATTACCACAAGATTAGTAGAATAATTGACCTAACCTCGTAGTTAAAAAACAGATTAAGGTAAATCAAGCTATTACCGCCCTAGGCAAAATCTTGGATTAATGCCGCACTACAGGGCTACCATTGGCTTTACAGTTAATTTTCTTGTGAAATATTGCGAACATAACAAAAACATTTCATTAAAAAAAAGCCAAGTACGCGAAAATGGCATTCCGTAAAAAGAATTGAGATAAAAGTAAAGCCAAGTTCTTCAATACAAATTTCAAAATTAAAGGTTCTTACTAGTTTAGAACAGTTTTTTTAAACTTCGCTATTACAGACAAACTTCTTTATGGTCAATTTAGCACTGTGCCTAAGAGTAATTTACAGCCGTAATAGCCAAGTTTAGAAAAACATTTCCAAGCTAGTAGGAACTTTTCATTTTGAAATTTGTATTGAAAAACTTGGCTTTACTGTTACTCAATTCTTTTTACGGAATGCCATTTTCGCGTACTTGTCTTTTTTTTTAGACGAAATATTTTGTTATGATTTCACTTCTTTTTTAAAGAAATTGGATTATATTTAATTTTTAAAGTAGTAAAATATGCGGAATATTGTTCAAAACTTTTGCAATGCCTTACCTCAAATTTTGAGGTTTTTTAATTTTTTTCCATGGTATTATCACAGTTCCTATCAGCCTTCCAAAGCTCAGCTCTCTAGCGTTTCTGAAAGTGGACAATGTTACTTTTACATAACTTTACATGTATAGGGAATTTTTTTCTATAGTTTTATCAGAGTTCCTATCAGTCTTCCAATGCTCAGCTCTCTAGCGTTTCTGGAAGTGAGCAGTGTTACTTTTACATACCTTTACATTTATAGGGGAGGGAAGTAAATTAGAATTTTGGGGTGTTTTAATTTTTTCCTATAGTGTTATCATAGTTCCTATCAGTCTGCCAATGCTCAGCTCTCTAGCATTCCTGGAAGTGGCCAATGTTACTTTTACATAACTTTACATGAATAGGGGAGGGGAGTAAATTAGAATTTTGGGGGTTTTTGATTTTTTTTGGATAATTTCTATCAGTCTGCCAAATTTCAGCTTTGTAGCATGTCTGGAAGTACAGTAGAATTTTGATGATCTATACATGAGTGAGTGAGTGCAGCAATTTCGACGTTTTTTTGAAATTTCGTAACTCCTTTACTACTTTATGGAAGTCCATGAAACTTGAAGGGGTTGTTAACTCTGTGAAGTTTGAGATTCGTAGATCATTTCAAAGAGTTTTAGATAGGTCAAGTATGGGCTGAAATGTTTCAAGAAAAGATGGTACGGCAGCGCGAACTTGACGAGGCACTGCTGTGCTCTCAAATTAAAATCGCAAGTTTGTCTTGTTCTAAAGACATGTGGTTTGGCAACCAAAGAAACGCAAAAGTGCGTGGATCGAATGTACAGGCTAGAAAAAAAGGGTTTATTTATTTACCTGTCGCGAAAAGATGTGGATTGAAGTGAAAACCTAATTATTTTGATAAGAATTTGAATCTGCTAGGTTAAGGAATTTCTTAAAAGTAATATTCAAATTAACTTTAAAGGTGGAGTTTATTTATACTATATATTAGAAGGACTTCCAATCAATAAGAATATCAACTTTTTTTAAATAAAAACAAATAACAAAATTAGGACGCTTATCGCAATTTGTAATGTTTTTTTTAAGTTAAATTTTTCAAAATATATTTTATCTTTTTTTTATGGTGGCTTTTCAAACTCATTATAAAACTTTCTTAACAAAATGGTTAATTTTTAATATATATATTTTTTCAAATAACAGCCACTAATACAAAATTCTATTGACATCATTTAAAACAGTTATCTTTTTGATATGATTTACAAAATTGCAAAAATATATATTTGAGTTATGGGCGACATTGGATTAAACAATGCTATAGAAAAATTTTTTAGCACAGTATAATACATGTGCATGTCAACTTTGATTTGATTGATTTATTAAGCAAATTTACTTATAAATTTGTTTTACTTTATCTACAAAATTTAAAATATTATATTTGGTTATCTCATTGCAATGAAATAAAAATATAGGGCGGTAATTGACAAACCATCGGGCGGTATTGATCTATTTAGGATAGGGCGGTAATAAATAAACCTGCTTACTTTTTAAAGTATTTGTATACAAAATACCCTAGATTATGAAACAAAACAAAGAAAACCCCAACAGACCCTATATTTGTCTTAATATTTGAGTTCAAACACAAAGGTATCGAAAATAGGGCGGTAATAGCTGAATTTGCCTTAAAAGTCTGTGGAGTTGGCTGGTTTGGTTACTACTTTCATCTTTCATTACTATGAAAGGCAGCAGCCAGGTTTTAACCGTTTCGGTCCAGAGTTACATTTTTTGCATTTTTCCATTTATAATACAGTTAAAGCAACGTGGAGAGAACTGTGGAGTGAACCCTAAGTGTAAATTTAACTTTTCTAGTAAATTAAGTTAAAACAAAATTACTGATTGGTCTTATTTCTTATCTCTTATTACACTGGCCAACACACATTTTGGTGCCGGCGATTTTTTAACTATTCCTGGGTAATTTTTGGGTGGACAATCCGAAATAGCCATCAGATTTTGTCTATAAGTTTTAAAATAGGAATTATTTACTTCTTTTAACCTCTATATATATATATTTTACGTTATAACTATGACTATTGCCAGTAACAAAACAAAAACATATATAATACATTCATACTCATATTAGTCACTATCACCTACACATTTTCTTTTATACGACTTTCTAGCATGGAGTTTACTGGTGTAGTTTTGCTGAAGGCTCCAACAGTAGACGGCCATCATGAGGCTATCCCATCGTCCTTGATATCGATGTTCCATAGTTTTAATATCCTGATGGAATCTTTCTCTCTGTTCTTCACTACAGTCACCTAAATTTTCTAAAAAGTGATCTAGGTGGATATGGAGGTAGTGAACTTTTATACTCATGTTACAACCAAGAATATGAAAATTTTAAAGCATAGTTTCCACTAATTCTATGTAATTGTCTGCTTTGTGATTTCCAAGAAAATTTTCAACTACTTGAACAAATGAAACCCAAGCGTAAGATTCAGTCTCATTCATTGATGTGGTGAACTGTGGATCTTTAATAAATTGACTTATTTGAGGACCATCAAATATAACAGCTTTTAGTTTTTCCGTGCTAATCCCAGGAAACTTACTTGACAAGTACCCAAAAACAATTTCCATCTCGATCTAACGCTTTCGCAAACTGCTTCATAAGCCACAACTTGATATGCAAGGGTGGTAGTAAGTTTCTCTCGTAACTAAAGGTTCATTCGCTACGTTTTGTTTTCTTTGAACGATAATATCTCTTAAAGGCCAATTTCTCTTAACCCAGTGCTGATCTTTAGCTCTGCTGTCCCAAAGACATAAAAAACAGGGGTATTTTGTATATCCACTTTGCTGTCCAAGGAGAAAGTTCACCATTTTCAAATCAACACAAATTGCCCACTGATGTTCTTCGTATTTAATTTGTTTCAAAACTTGTGATATTGTTTTATACTCCTCTTTCATGGTAGTAGAATGTCCAATAGGAATTGAGGTATATTTGTTACCGTTATGTAAAAGGATACATTTTAAACTACGTTTTGAACTGTCAATGAAAAAGCGCCAATCGTCTGAAGTGTATTCTGGCAAACCCAACTAAGAGTCCTTTTATATCGTTACCAGCTTATTTTCCTGAGTGAAAAAAGGCAGCAGATCCTTTTCTCTCTTACGATAAAATGTAACTTGAGTGTCTGGATAAAGAAGGTTCTTTTCTTTTAATCTGGATCTAAGTAATTCAGCACACTCCTTTGAGAGGTATAGGTCTCTTACGAGATCAGTTCTTGTTGATTAAAACACTCAGGAGTTGTTAAATCTGCTTCAAATTCACTGTCGTTTTCTGATAGCATTCTTTGAACTTCATCAGACGTTGGTGTTTCTGTATCATCTTCCGGGATTTCAGGAAGACTGCTGATGGTTGGAATGGGTATTTCCTTAGAGTGCGATACAGGTCTTTTTGCAGAATCTAGATCAGGATATATACATTTATGTCGATTTTTCCTATTTATGCCTTTAATATTAACGAGACAAAAATAGCAGTCATCATAATGGTTACGTGGTTCACTCCAAACCATTGGTACACCAAATTTACTTGATCTACCAAATGAACGCCAAAATAGGCCTAAGATAAGACCTTTTCACAAATTCATAAATAGTTTTTCTACTCTTTCAAAGTGTATTCACCACATACATTGTTGGATGCCATTGTTTTAGTTTTAACACTATAAAACGACGAAAATGTACACAAAATTATGACTCAACTTTATTTGCAAAAACTACACAATAACCTAAGATAGGTTCGGTTCGGTACAATCTTTTCAAAACCAATTAGTCGGGGTTGACCAGGTATGGGGAGATCCGATCATAGGGAATTCCAAATATAAAATAGCTAATAAAATTAATAGGATTAATCAGGTCGAGGAATATTGGTTTAGTGACAATTTCAGGTATATTTGGCTAATTAGATCCTAGTCCTCAAAACCAAATTTCTATTTTGAATTTTAAAGAGATGTAGATTTATTTATTTTTGCCTTTTATTAGAATTAAATTCAATTAGTATCTATCTCAAAAACTAGAGCTGATAGAAAAAATCTGCTGCCAGTTTTAGAATCAGCACATTAAGTATATCTAAAATCAGTTCTTAGATCTCGGGCACCAAACATTTTTTTTGTTGGCCTGTGTTATCGATATAAGTGCCATATGACAAAAAAAATCGGTATAAAAATACCTTTAATAAAGCAATCAAAATATTTAAATACAGACGTTCGCAAATAATGCGAATAATCCTTTGTAACACACAGTCTAAATCATATTATCAGCGGAAACCATAAAAATATTTACATATTTAAACAATAGATTTAGAACATTTATATATCTATAGTAGTGTAAGCTAAAGATATCGAAGCACGAGATTGCCTTTATACGGTTTTCTAAGGCTAACATAATGGCTGACCAGATTCGGAACAACCCTACGTTCAGAGACATTAGCAATCGTTTGGACAAAGCAATGGGTTGGGGTGGGTACGACAACCCCAAACAGAGCCCTGTTAGAGCTGCTATTCATGGAGTTTATCATCAAGTAAGTTGGGGGAAGTACATCCCCAGTATCACGTTAAAAACGACCTACGGAATGTTTTACAGACGTCCGTTTATTGAGCTTTATGTCCGAAAAAGGTTTTTGTGGGTTTTTTTACGTATTTAAAACGTTCTATAAAAAAGTTTTAAGGACGATTTTCGGACGTTTGCCAAATTTGATCTTTTATACATTCTGCAAAATTTGCGCACGTTTAAAAAACGTATCAAGGACATTTTAGAAATGTTCCAAGAACGCCTTAAAAACGTTTACCCTCCACAAAGTCTAGTCCTCAAGCCGCCTTGTATGAGCCCTTACGTATTGAACCTTTTCATATTGGGTCCTCTTAAAACTTGACTCCACTTTAATCTGAGTACCGTAAAAAACTTAGATCTGTACTATTTTCCGATCAGCATATACAGGGTGTCCCAAATAAAAGTAACTACATGGGGATTTCGGAAACGGTAAGAGATACGAGTTTGTTTAAAGGAAAAAAAAGATGCCCTATCTACAGGGGTTTTTAAAATATCGAGCAAAAACTAAAAATTGTGTTTTTTGAAAATTTGAAATATCGCCGCCATCTTGCAAAAAAAATTTAATGAAATTTGGTAGTTTTGTATAAGCAACTACGGCCAATTGAATGACGTTAAAACTCTTACCGTTTCCGAAATCCCCATGTAGTTGCTTTATCTGGGACACCCTGTATAGATAACACGATGCTAGTGAGAGAAATGTGAGGGACCTTAAAATAAAGTTTTAAAAACGTCCTGAATTGCGCGTTTCTAAAGGTCCTTTGTTCGACGTGTTAAAAACGTACTGGTTAGTACGCAAAAGTTATAGTTTTTTAAAACGTCTTTTTGGAACGTTTTAAAAACGTATATTTTAGGTACGCAAACGTTGGGGTCTTAAGAGACCTTAAAATTACGTTCTAAAAACGTTTTCATTTGCGCGTTTTAAGAACGTACTTTTTAGGTAATCAAAAGTTACGACGGCCTTAAAGGACATAAAAAGTACATTTTAAAAACGTTCCAACTTGTGCGTTTTTAAAATGTTATTTTTGTGATGTTTTTAAAAACGTACTTTTACGAAGGTACCCAAATTTTGGGGCACTGAGGGACCTTAAAAGTATGTTTTAAAAATTTCCTGATTTTCGAGTTTATGGGTGAGCAAATGTGGCCCCAAGGGACCTTAAAAGTACATTTTAAAAAACGTCCTGATTCGTGCGTTCTAAAAACGTACGAATCCCCATCCATCGTCGTAAATGACAAAAACAAAATCGACCAAGATCATAAATGAAAATGGTATAACAGTCAAATGTCAAAAACGGAATTCCTAATAACAGGAGATTTTACAAAAATCGCCTGAAATTTGGGTAATGTGTATATCTTAAAGCCGACATCATGTGACAAAATGGCGTCTTACGACGGCCTCCTGGTTAAAAAAATATGGGCACCTTCGGGATCAGTAGTAATTGAACGACACATTTTTCGTCAAACTCGGTGCTGCCGTTTAGCCTCTAGCGCGACACAAACATACTTGTTTACATACATATTCCAAGCGCAAAACATTAGCCTTCCTTTCGCCGTGTTGGGTAAAAAGAGAAAGAGCTGCCGAGCGCTTCGAGGCGTCAAATCAAACGCTTGAGCTCGTGAACACCTTTGGTCGATGCGTCTGCTAACTACCTTATTAATATGATTTAATTTTATTATTTCCAGATCCAATACAACCGCACTGGCAACCCCAGAGAGATGGAACGGGCTAAAGATCAGTTCTGCATTGCCAGAGGTGAAACAACTTGCAACAATTTGCAAGCCTATGATGCCAAAACTGGTTATGTTGGAAAATAGTGAGCTATACCCAAAGTCTTTATAGTTTTACACAGGTTACCTACAGAATTTGAAAGGTCATAGAACCTGACTGGCCAACTGTAATCAGATTAAAAAATCTACGTCACCGGGTTGCCTTAAACCATTTGTTTTATGGAAATCCGATGACGCAGCCACAGTGGTCCAGTTTAGTTCACATGACTGGTCAAATTCTGTAGGCAACCTGTGTAAAAGAATAAAGACCTTGAGCTATACCAAATATTTGGGAAAATGGAGAGCTCATATCATACTTATTTTTCAATATTTTATTTTATGTACCAAATTTTATAATACATATGTTTTAAGGGAAAAGAAAATTTTTGGTTTTTTCTTCCATATTATCAGGAATTATAGAACATTGATTGATTGGATTTGACCAAAGTAAAAGCGGCAAATTAAAATTGCCGCCGTCCCGTCCTTTTTAACCATTGACATTTTATTGTCTGGTTTAGAGATGTCAAGTGCGTGTCAACCGCTGTTTTGGTTTACTTGCGTTTTTGCCAGTTTTTTTAATTAAATTTGGGATATAACCTAACTGTTAAAAACTGTTCTGGGTCTTAAAACATTATTTTCTCCACTCAAGTATACTCCATATCCATATGAACTGTAGGACAAGTCCAAGAATTTATTTCTTTTTCAACAAAAACACAACAACTAATACCCTGTTTCCACCAATGCACGCCCACCCCGATTCAAAAAACGCATCACGTGATGGCCCATGGATTTGCACCGGTTTTAAATGCAGCGTCACCTGATGCGTTTTTTGAATCGGGGTGGGCATGCATTGGTGGAAACAGGGTGTAACAGTCTCCGCTATTTCAACAAGGCCGTGATAAAATCCAAGTATAACTAGGTTTGGTTTGGCTCCTACCAGTGCCCAACTATTTCTACATTTTCAATGGTAATGTCAAATATATGGTGTACCCAATGAAATGGCACGGTGGATAGAATAGACCGGTGTTCGGATCTTATATACATACATATATATATATATATATATATATATATATATATATATATCTTTCTATCATTGTTGCGTCCGTGTTAACGAAAATCCATATCATTATTGCTTCACCGACATTGTTGCGTCCGAATACCGGACGCAATAGTGCAATCCCATGTTATTTGCGAACAGAGAAGATTTTTACAATGACAATCAGACAGATTTTTAGCTCTTTTAGAGAGCTATAATATGCTATGTCTTATTTTTCTCTACTTCAAAATTTAAAGCATTGGCGCCAAAAAAACCCGCAAAAAATCGGACGCAATAATGATAACTAAATAAAATCCGGTGTATATTTTTAGTTTGAGATAATTCCGGTAGAGGCGACACTCCTTTTTGTATATTTTTTTTGGTTTTACTTCTCTATCATTCTTGCTTCCACAGATTTGGCAACATTGCGTTTATTATTATTTAATATATTCCTGCATTTTATGAGTTTCCAATATCTAAATTCCTTGACCAGGATTGAAATTGTTTTCTTATTTTCATTTAACGCCAATATACAAAAAATGTATGTTTAATGTTTAAACTTTGAGTTTTCTGTCTATATATTTTCTCGGTACATTTTTGATACCGGATTGGCCAACATTCTTTTTGCGCCATTTCTTGGATATATACAGATATTTTGCGCCAAAATAATCAGTTGGATGTGTGAGTTCAAAGTGTCTAAATACTGATGGATAGAGACGACCCAGTGAAGATGGTAAACTGGTAGAGGATTACCTGTCACTTAGCATGAAACTGTCTGTGTCATCGTGTGCTTAGAAAATGCATACCTATACATAAAGACAATCCTCTTCCTGTTTCCGCAATAAACTGTCGCGATCATGGGATTGACAACTTGTGGAATGGAAGGCAAACCAAGCGATTTTGTAATGCTAACTCAAATAAAAAAAATTCCAATGTGGAAACGATCTACCTTTCTGAATAAGAAAGAACTAATTTCGCTAAGAGGTTAATAGTGACGTATGTCTAAGTTATTTATCGTAGACAGCCTAGGATTAATTAGATAATAAAATAGAACTCCACTTAGTTTTTTCTTTAAAACATATCTAATTACAATGAACCTTCTGGAGTTTTTAAATAAAGACCAGGATTAAGTTGCCATTGGAAACAAAATTAGTAAATAACTCAAAGTATGTTATTAAATAAAATAAATAAAACCCCAAACAAAGCCTCGGAGCAATGGCCTGATATTCTCGAAGACAAAAAAGTAAAACCAAAGGACTATAGCTCAATGGAACGTACAGGGTGTCTCATTATAGTTTTCCCACCCTTTTACACCATTAATAATTGATATAGGAATATAAAAGAAATTGTGTTCAAATTCGCGAAATTTTTAGTTTTAAATTGCATCTTGACCTTATTCCTGATGCTTACCATATTTGACAGGCGCTCAAATTTATAGTTTTTGTAAATTGGATGCTGCTTATATTATTTAATTGATAGATTAGGCTTGGAACATATTTTCCAAAAATTCCCGATATGCCGTAGTTTAGAGCCATAGTTTCTGAGATATTAGCAATTATTTTTTAAAATGATAAAAAGATAACAGTACCGCTTTTGTGTTAATTTTAGTATCCTTATTCCAAATTATGTTAGTCCCCATGTATCAACAGTGACAATGACATTATGTGACACGACATATAAACTTTGTTGTCGTTACCGGTTGTCATTTTGAGCGTCATTTAAAAAAAACATTTGTCACTGTCACTGTTTATACATGGAGACTAACATCGTTGGAAATAAGGACACTGAAATTAACGCAAAAGTAGTGATGTTATTTTTTTATAATTTAAAAAATTGTGGCTAACATTTCAGAAACTATTTATCAAAACTGCGCTAATCTATTAATTAAACATTATAAGGAGCATTCAATTCACAAAAACTATAAATTTCAGCGCCTGTCAAATACGGTAAGCATCAAGAATAAAGTCAAGATGCAATTTAAAAGTCAAAATTTCGCGAATTCGAACACAATTTCTTTTATATTCCTATATCAATTATTAATGGTGTAAAAGGGTGGGAAAAATATAATGAGACACCCTGTACAGGGAGTGAACCAAAGGTTGGACATTATTGCAACCGAAGTGCAGAATAGTAAGATAGACATTATGGCACTCACAGAGATAAAAAAGAAAGGAACATGTAGAAGTAGTGTCGGTAACTTTGTTCACAAAATAAAGGCCAAAGGGGTATCTTTATTAATCAAGAAAAATCTCAAAAATAAGATTATCGACTACGAGTGCATTAATGCTGAAGATGCTTGGACATAATATAAGCATAATAATAGCCTACGCACCATCAGACGACGAAAGATTAGCTACAAAACAAATGTTCTTCGACCAACTTGATGAGACTATCACCAAAATCGGCAATACCAGGGAAATAATTATAATAATATATTTTATTAGTCGAACTGATAGACAAACCCAATTGTGTGAACCCACAAGTTAAAAATAAATAATGGTTTTTTTAAATATATGGATATTCATCTATATACCTGGATTCAGGCATCAACAAATCTAAAATCTAATTATGCTATAGGTGGACAACACTCGGAATGAAAGTGGTATGATGTGCGGTTACTTCGTGGTGATACCTGTGGATCTGACGACCATTCGGTAAAAGCAAAAATATTATTCCCTTTCAGAAAAAATAGAGGTGAGAGTAGTAAGAGTAAAGAAAATCAAAAATACAACTTTAGAAGTCTAGAAATCGAACTCGTATGCAAATATTGTATTAGAAGCGATTGGATGAAAAATTAATAACTACAGAACACTCATTTGAAGAAACATATACAAACATAGTAAAAAGCTTAATAGAAGCAAGCAAAGAAGCTGTTGTGTACATTGAGGGTCTTTCTCTGTTTGCAGGGTTTTGTTTCTGGACTCAGCAGAAACATAAACTCCAATTTCTTCTTCAAGGGTTGAAAAATCCAGAGTCCTCGAGTGTTTGAAAAATCAGCCTTCATGATGAAGTAATAAACAAATTAAGAAGATAGAACTCAACTTAGTTTTTTCTTTAAAACATATCTAATTACAATGAACCTTCTGAAGTTTTCAAATAAAAAGTTGCCATTTGAAACAAAATTAGTAAATAACTTAAAGTTGTTATTAAATAAAATAAATAAAACCCCAAACAAAGCCTCGGAGCAATGGCCTGAAATTCTCGAAGACAAAAAAGTAAAACCAAAGGACTCTGAACATAGCTAAATGGAACGTCCAGGGTGTGAACCAAAAATTGGACAATAATGCAACCGAAGTGCAGAAAAGTAAAATAGACATTATTGCACTCACAGAGACAAAAAAGAAAGGACATGTACAAGTAGTGTCAGTAACTTTGTTCACATATTTACTGGAGTCCCAAAATAAAGGAGAGCAGCCAAAGGGGTATCTGTATTATTCAAGAAAAACCTCAAAAATAAGATTACAGACTACGAGTGCATTAATAAAAACCTACCTCGAGTTAACACGAAGATGCTTGGACATAATACAAGCATAATAATAGCCTACGCACCATCAGATGACGAAAGATTAGCTACAAAACAAATGTTCTTCGACCAACGTGATGAGACTATTACCAAAATCGGCACTACCAGGGAAATAATTATGGTTGGTGATTTTAATAATCGAACTGATAGACAAACCCAAAGCAAAATTGTAACACCATTTGGAGAGGAAGTAAAAAATGATGATCGCTTCAGACTGATGCAATTGTGTGAACCTACAACTTAAAAATAAATAATGGTTTTTTTAAAATATATGAGCATTCAGGTATCAAGAAATCTTAAGTCTAATTATGCTATAGGTGGACAACACTCGGAATGAAAGTGGTATGATGTGCGATTACTTCGTGGTGATACCTGTGGATCTGACGACCATTTGGTAAAAGCAAAAATATTATTCCCGTTCAGAAAAAATAAATAGAGGTGAGAGTAGTAAGAGTAAAGAAAATCAAAAATACAACTTTAGAAATCTAGAAATCGAACTCGTACGCAAATATTGTATCAGAAGCAATTAGATGAAAAATTAATAAATACAGAACACTTATTTGAAGAAACATATACAAACATAGTAAAAAGCTTAATAGAAGCAAGCAAACAAGCTGTTGTGTACCAAGATAAAAGAAATAGCAATAAGATGTGGTGGACGGAGGAAATACAGGAAATGGTCAAGGAGGAAAAACGCCCATACTCGGAATGGCTCAGTACTAAAGACCAAAGAGACCTACGAATCTACAGGGAAATCAGAAGACAGCTAATAAAGTGAGGAAGGGAACGTTAGAGATTTAACCCTCTTTATTTTCTGGCGACGTTTCGACGGTTGTTTTCCGTCTTTTTCAAGCTATAAAACAAACACAATAAAAATGTAGAATGACGTTAGAAGACAATATAGCAGTATTATTATACATTCATAAATATTATAATTACATAAAGCTAATAGGTTTTTTTTTTTAATTCAATTAATAAATAACATTAATACATAAGATATATTCTTCTGTTGTTTTTAAGTTTTTTTATCTATTTTAGCTCACACTACTACTATATAAGTAGTGTGAGCTATGGTGATCCTAATTTTTTCGAGAAAAAAAAAGTTGCTCCGATTTCAAAAATTTTTATATATCTTTGCGTTTTAGATGATTTTGAAACTTTTTTGTTTTGCTGTCTGTCTGTCTGTATGTCTGTCTGTAACGACCAACCCGCATAACTCAAAAACCGCTTGTCCGATTTTAATGAAATTTGGTACCTAAGTTGGGTCTTGGGCCGTGATGGTCCCATTTAAAAATGATCAAAATCCACCGCACGCAAGCCAAATAAAATGGTGGGGGTAGATTCCAAAAATTAGAGTTTATGTGAAAATATGGCGTGTGTGATATCAAACGAAAGGTAATTAAGTCTGGAGTTAAACAAAATGAATTTTATTTTATTTAAAAAAAAAGGGTGGGGGTAGATGTCAAAAATTAGAATTTAAGTGAAAATATGGTGTGTGTGATATCAAATGAAAGGTAATTGAGTCTGGAGTTAAACAAAATACATTTTAGTTTTTTTTAAAGGGTGGGGGTAGATTTAAAAAATTTGAGTTTAAGTCAAAACATGGCTTGTGTGGTATCAAACGAAAGGTAATTGAGTCTGGAGTTGAATAAAATATATTTCAGTTTTTGATTATATTAGCTCACACTATAACTATAGTACCTAGTGTGAGCTTAGGTGCCCATAGATTGGCAGAGTATTTTTTGTTATTACCATTTTTTTTTATAATTTTTTTTAATTTTATTTTATAACTATTTATTAAGATCTACGTGTTAACCCATTAATTTTAAGGGTAAGTTATTAAAATTAAAATCCATACCAGTAGATCCATAAATAAAAAATAAAACTAATTAATGTCAATATTACCTAACAAACAATTACAATCGAATTGATTTTAATGTCATGGTGCTATTAAAAAAATTATAATAAGAATTTAAATAGATAAAATCTATAAAAATAGTTATAAAATAAAATAAAATAAAATAAAAAATTATAAAAAAATGGTTATAACAAATAAAATAGATAAAAAAACTTAAAAACAACAAAAGAATATATCCTAATATAAACCTATTAGCTTTATATAATTATAATATTTATGAATGTATAATAATACTGCTATATTGTCTTCTAACGCCATTCTATATTTTTATTGTGTTTGTTTTATAGCTTGAAAAAGACGGAAAACAACCGTCGAAACGTCGCCAGAAAATAAAGAGGGTTAAATCTCTAACGTTGTCCTTATTTCCCGCTAACCCTTCCTCACTGTAAATTCTAAGGACGTCAACTTTCTTCAAACAGCTAATAAATTTGATACGCACGGAAAAAAATGCCACGATACAAATACACACGTAGGAGGTAGGCAAAGTATGGAAATTAATTTCTACGGTAAAAAACCCAACCAAAGAAAAAGTAAATCAGATCATCAAATCAGAACAATGGTACAAGAGACTGCTGCAGGAAACGAGACCGAAATATCTGTCAGCCTTTCCGATGAGAGACATAGAAGTACATGGAGAGGAAGTAATCATCAAAAAAGAACTGATAAAGAATAGTATTAAAAAGCTTAAATCCGGAAAAGCTAGCGGACCCGCGGGAATATACTGATTGGAAAATTGCATATCCTCAATACATAAAAAAGGAAACAAGCTGGATTCCAACAATTACATATAAATTTCCGTAACCATTATACTAAGTAGATTGTAGGGTAGGATTCTTAAGAATCTAACAGATAATGATTTTCATGAACAAGAAGAAGAGCAAAGTGGGTTTCGTGCAGGCAGATCTTGTAGTGATAAATGTTTTTGTCTTACACAGGTAATTGGGAAAAGAAGTGCCAGAAACATAGAGACTCATGTTACCTTTGTGGACCTACAAAAAGCATGATACCGTTCCAGTGGAAAAATTATGGACAGTGCAAGAGCAAACTAATATCAATCATACATACATAAAAGCAATAAAAGAACTATATAAAGGGTCAAAATCAAAAAAAATTGGAAATCAACTTTCAAAAGAATTCCTGGTAACGAAAGGTTCAAGTAGTAGTAGTAGTAGTAGCTCTAAAAAACTGGAAACGTAAAGTACACGGTAACGGGAAAATAACAAAACTGTGGGTTAACCGTGAACGTAGACAAGACTCAGTATTTATGTATTAGAAACGAATCAAGTGAGTTAAAACCAGACTAGAGCACAAAGATAAAAAATATTGTAAAATTTTACATTGATCGAAGGAGGTGGAGAATAGGCGTCGGACAACGTAGAAAAACGTTCTATACCGACATAGTAGTAGTAAAATTTTACATACATGAAACAATGGTGAAAAGCATGCTGCTGTATGGAATAGACTTGACGCGTAACAGAAAAATACAAAACAAAAATGGAAAGTGCCGAAATGGATGCAATAAGTAGATAAATTTAAATATCTAGAACAGATCATATAAGAAATGAGACCATAAAAGAACTAAAAGACAACTGATATGGTACGGCAATGTACAACGGATGAATGACGAAAGACTACCAAAGCAGGTTCTAGAATGGCAACCAATAGGGGCAGAAAAGAGGGCGTCCTAAACTGGAATGGCAACAGTCAATCCAAAGATCAATGAGTCAAAAGAACCTGACATATTGTCAGGATCGAAGGAGGTGTAGAATAGGCGTCGGACAACGTAGAAAAACGTTCTAGTATGTTATTAAATGTCAGTTTTGGCTAATAGTGTTTGTCAAGATGTATAAACTTAATATTCGGCAAATTATTTTACAACTTTTATATCAAAATTTTAACAAATTTCATGGAAACCATTTTTCCCATCCATTTATATGGTGCCTTTAAGCCAAATAAAAAAAAACAAAATAAATTTAATAAATATACACACTGTATATAGGAAACATACACACACGGGACAGTACCTAAATTTTAAGTCTAATCAGTCTGTTGCTACAAAACAAGGAGTTATAAGAAGTTTGTATTTAAGAGTCGTGAATATTTGTAGTAATAATGAAGAATTAACGCACAGAACTCTACAACATTTAAAAGGAAACAGAATGGTTATTCCAAAAAATTAATAAACTCAACTATCTCTAAATTTAAGAACAAACCAAATGTGGGAAATTCTCAAAATAATAATCTGTTGGGTGTTATTAACATTCCATATTATTATGTTAAAGGGATTTCAGTAAACATAAGACGAAAGCCAAACAGTATAATATAAAAACAGTTTTTTCATCGGGAAATATGATAAGGCAGTGGCGAGGCGTAAGGATTTTTTTAAGGTTGACAGAAGAAATGAAAAAAAAAAATACAAAAAAAATATATTTTTATTTTGCATAAAAAGTACAACAAATATTTATATTAATAGTGTACAGTAACTCTCAAACTGTCTTAAAAATACTAGTCTGGGTATTTTACTAGTAGTAAAATGGTCAATAACACTTTCCTTAAAATTTGGATATTAGAAATTTTATGTACACAAAAGAAAAATTAAACAATTAATTTTGTCTGACGTCGACACCGACACATACGTATGGAAACCATA
This sequence comes from Aspidapion aeneum, assembly GCA_963576565.1. Taxonomy (NCBI): domain Eukaryota; kingdom Metazoa; phylum Arthropoda; class Insecta; order Coleoptera; family Brentidae; genus Aspidapion; species Aspidapion aeneum. The sequence continues at coordinate 24,071,088 of OY755043.1, forward strand.
TACGTAGTATTTCCATACTCCCTGTTACCATTTACACAATGGCTGGCATTTGATGCAAACATTCAGAAATAAAGATACGAAAAATGCACAGACACCAAATTTACATAGATAGAGTTTTTGTCAACTCTGAGCCGATGATTTGACGTGACGAATACAAGAATAAAATATGTATTCGTAAAAGTATAACCAATTAGGACATTTTATCTTAAGGACCGGAAAAAGGATAGACTTATACCCACTGACATTGCTATTTCAAATGTTTGCATTATGCATCATAAGGTACTGTAGGTATTGCCATAATACGTACTATAAGGAAATAATATGCATATATGTTTGAAAGCAACCAATCAGGTCATTTTTGCTTAAGGACCGCAACGACTCATATTTGCATCATGAATTGGCAATTACAGTGGGTATTGGAATATTATGTATATGATGGAAACCCTAACTGCAAAAAAAGACGTCGATTTAAATCAAAACAAAATATACACGCAGAGTCGAGTATACTTACGCTCAGCAAAATATTGCGCTTCGATATAAATTAATTATATGCGAAATGCACGCACTATCTAGCTGGCCGACTACAGCAGACAACTAGCCGAATGTCTTTTCCACTCGCTCTCTCCCCCGCCAAATTGTCGCGCTTTTGCGTTGAACTGTACCAATGTTTTCATTGACTGTACCCTATAGCAGTGATTTTAGAATACAATTTTTAATACGTCTACATCATCTACACCGTGTTTTTTTGAACCGCACTTTAGTTGAGAGGGGCGGGCCGTGCGGCGGGACCAGGATTGTCATTATTCTTGGTTTTTAGTTGTTAAATAATAAAAATAATAAATAATATACAAACAATAAATAGCATTAAGGAATATTTTTATGTAATAATAATATCCAAAATTTTGGGTAGGCACTGTCTACTTTGTCTACCCGTACGCTTCGCCACTGCGATAAAAAGTTTTGTAACTAAAATACAACCAGAAAATCCCTCAAATAATAAGAAATGTATTTACCAACTCCCGTGTGAGTGTGGTAAATCATATGTAGGTGAAACGAAACGCCATCCTCAGGTTAGAGTAAATGAACGTTTAAAAAGTACCCAATTAGGAGATATTGAAAAATCCTGTTTAGCGGATCATGCATGGTCAAATGATCACAGGATTCAATGGCCTGACGGTCAAGTTTTGCATAAGGAGTCGCTTTGGCGAAAATGGAAGTTATTGAAGCTGCGTTTATAATGCAGAATTAAGAAGTTTTCAGTCAACATGTGTACATAAGTAGTCAACAAGTGTACATATGGAAACCACTCCTTAAGGAAAACAAGCGCCTTAGGATAAAAAGGGGGCAGGCCATCACACCTGACTGCACACCAAGTAGTATAACTACTTTTATTCAAGACCGATATTAAAATTTAAAGAATTTAAACGGGTGCCCACGATCCATAAGAAATTGGCACGGTTCTTTGGTTCGGTTCAAACAAGTTCAAAGAAAAATAATCATATTTCGTAAACAAAAGACAAATTGACCAAAGAAATAATTAACTTTGTTTAGATGACTGTTAATTTAAGCCATTAAAAGGAAATGTAAAAAATCGTGCAAGATATGGGAGCGCAAGTTTTAACAATTTTGTCACACCTGTGTTTTGAGCCTTCTGTCAATATACCAATCCAATATCGGGCAAGAAAATATCGATAAATGAAAAGAGGGATGAAGAAGAAACAACAGGGTAGGTAATAATTTTATTATTTGTTAACAAGGTGCTTATCAAACAAGGAAATTAATATTTTTAAAATAATACTTAAGCATTTAAAACGAAAATGTCGATTATAGCCTGGAATTATTAGTTGTTATTTGGAATTTTAGCTTTAAATTAAAACATTTGAAAGCAAAAATTGATTGAATTGAATTCTACGTAGCTCGAATTTCTAGAACTAATAAAACTAAAACTGATTTGTAATAAATATCTGGCCGTTGCGTTGACTCACACAATTTCCTTTGTTTCCTTATTAACATAAAATTTGGCAAACGCGCTGACGCAACAATGATACCAAGCTAAGCGAAAATTATACGATGTGGACGCAATTATGATAAGAAAGTGTCAAAAATTATACAAGGGACGCAACATTGAATGGCAAATAATTGGAAGCAATAATGTTTGTTTGTACAGTTTTTCGTATATTGCTATTTTTAGCCCAAAAATTACGAAAAATAGACGACTAATCTAGAAATTTCAAAAACTGAAATATATATGATTAAAACCTTTAAAAAACAGACGTTTTCTTGGAGACGCAATAACGATGCGTTTTAAATGGAAGCAATAATGATATAAGGATCTATATATATATATATATATATATATTTATATATATATATATGTCGATTTTTTCACGTTACTGGTGGTCCAGCTGATTTTTGTAAACAAAAGTTAGATATGATATGAACAACGGAACAACTAATATTTTTTGAATTTTTTGAAAACTAAGGCAATTTTCCTACTGTTTTCTAGTACATTCTTAAAAAATATAATTTTCTAGACGTATTGTCGTTATTTTTTTTAGCCGCTTTATTTTTTATTACACAAAACTTAAATTACAAGTCAAACTGAATGTGATCGTTTAGTATCACAGGTGAACCGAGGACTTGGGAAGTAAACAAAGATGTAGGTCAGTGGATTATGTTTGAAGCTGAAACGAAGACATTATTTTCTTCGAATTTTAATTTTTGTGGAAAGAGAAATGAAGCGGGCTAAAAAAAACAGCGACTGGTATGTCTAAAAAAAAACTATTTTATAAGAATATACTAAAAAATAGTAGGAAAATTGCCTTAGTTTTCAAAAAATTCAAAAAATATTAGTTGTTCATATCATTCATAACTTTTGTTTACATAAATCAGCTGGACCACCAGTGACGTGAAAATTCGACATATGCCGTATTCCATTGGGGAAATGAGTGCAGCACTGGTGGCGCACTGACACTGAAACGGTGCTGTCAAAAATTTGCACCGAGTGCAGTTTTAATGGAACACGCGGAAAATGAAAAATCGCACTCGTGTGGTATAAGGTCACTATATCACGAAGTTCCTAACATCGTGATATAGTGACCTTAGTGTGGTATGCCATTATGAACTGTAGAACTTCTTTTTTTATTCTTGCTTTAAGCAACGTTAATATAACATTTTCTTGCAAATAATTTTTTATAGTATATTCATTATGAATAGGGCAAATTGATTATGCAAAAATCTCATTTTTGAAAAAAATGTCACACAACCTGTAGTTTTATCAGACCAACGACGATATCCATTTTTATTTGTTTCAAAGTTACACGCCGATAAATATTATCCTAAGATAAATAAAATTCGTCAAATAAATAAATAATGATTTTATTTAAAAAAAGTTAATAAGAATATTTTAAAAATGCCCACCTCCTTGTTGAATGCAGACTTGTGCTCGTATACCAACAGATAAAGTAGTTATCTATATTTCGCGCTTGTTTTTCAAAAAACCCTAACCAGAAGTGTACTTTATGCTCCCAAAATTTGAACATAAGTATTCGAAACACCTTGTATACATATATAATATTTCACAAGTTTCTTTCAACTAAACCTAACTTTCCTGCCTTGCGGAATTTGGTCAAAAACATGTTGTTCAAAATCCATTTGTTCGAAAGTAATATTAATACTTCAATAACATTTTCTTGAAAAGGAAAATTATTCAAAAACATTTCCTTCAAACAAAAAATTGTTTGAAAACATTTTCTTAAAATTTTTTTGTTCAAAAACATTTTCTTTGAAAGTCATTTTTTTTTCATAAGGAAAATTGTTCAAAAAAGTTTTTGAAGAAAATATTTTTGAACAAATTTCCATTCAACAAGAACATAACCTAACCTAAGAGCATAAACTAATATTAGTTTATGCTAAGAGCTACGTAAGGGTGTTTTAACATACCATAAAAATGACAAGACATGTGCCTCATCGCTAATGGGGTTTCGTCCCTCTTGTTCGTTTTTTGGACCAAATTGAGACTCCTTGAATTTATTAATGAGGAATTCTGCAGTGCTCAATTCCAGCCGAAAGTGTTTCTTGAACTAAAAATACATTTATTTTAACTTATAATCATTGCTGCCAGAAAACTCCAACTGTCGGAAAATTAGCCCCAGGGCCCCATTCAACCAAATCCATACAAATCTACTTACCTGTTTGTTGTTAAATTGGTAAACCACATTTTCTATAAAGTTTTTTATTTTGGGGGTTTCCGTTCTCATTGTTTTTATTGCACAGAACTGGTCTTCTTCATCTTCATCGCTGCTACTACTTAGCAGCGAAGAAAATAATAAAAAATCGCTTACAATTTTATTTTCACTCATTCTTCCGTCCCACGACAATAATAAGCGTTTAAAATTAATGGCGGGAAAAAGTTTTCGGTGCGGCACGAGCCCTCAGAGCCGGTGGCAAAAAAGCCGCACTCAGTGCAAAACTGAATTCATAAGTTCCTCAATGGAATACGAAAACTGAAAAAGTGCATGTCAATGGAACACAAACACCGAGCCAGTGCGCCACCAGTGCTGCACTCATTTCCCCAATGGAATACGGCAATATATTTATAAGATCCGAACACCGGTCTATTCTATCCACCGTGATGAAATGGAATCTACTTTTTCTATTTTCGTTGGTTGTGAAATCCCTTCTTTTTCTATGGTTCTACCCGTGTTTGCTCTGTGGAAGGTTGAGTGACACGGTACTCACGCTCGCTCACGTGAGTGGTATGGAAATTCATTCCCGCTCACATTGGGTCACATGTGAGTACTTTTCCGCAGTTATGGAAAAGTGTACGATGACGTTAACTGTCACCATACTTTTCCGCACTTGTGTTGCAAAGTACTTTTCCACACTGATGCGGATAATAAGCAGTTTCATTTGATTTCTGCAAAATTAAGGTCCAGTTTTTAGAAAAATTAATTTAGTTCAACAGTGTTCATAGGAAAAATAGCGTATACAACTCGATAAAAACTAATTTTCTTACACTCGCGTGTTGTTTCACTCGGCTAGCGCCTCGTTACAACCTTCACGCTCGTGTGAAATTTGTCACTTTCTTCTCTTGTTATGTATCGTGGATTTGCAGTTTCTTTTTATAATATTTCCTATTATTTTTTTTTATGTTGCGTGATGTTATGTGTTTATTTTTTTAAATATCGATTTTCTGCACTTGTTAGGAAAATAGCTTTTTTTATGACATTTTTAGATTTGTCATTTCTTTCTCACTTTAAAAATGTACAGAGTGTAACTTCGATGTTTTTGGTGGGTTTCGGGTATTTCTAGGGAAGAAAGCTGACCCCCCCTTTTTGACGCTGCCATTTCAAAAGAAACTTGAAGATAAAAACCCCATCTTGATATAGCAATCCATTTTAAAGCTACGGGATGTTTTTGTAAAGGCTGCATTTTGGGAGGGGGGTCTATAACTTATTTATTTATGAAAATTTTGTTTTCGTGTAAAGAGCTTTCTTAAACAGACAAACGGTTTTTATCTATCTCTTTTAGTTTTCGAGATATTACATAAAGTTGTTATTTTTCTTATGGAATTACCCTCTTTTTATTCGATTTTTGAAATCAGCGTAAAATTTCCTTTAAAATTACGTATCACACTCAGTATTTTATTTTTCAAATTTTTTTATAATTTTTATAGGTATATTAGTTTTTTTAAATATTTTTTGTTTCTATTTTATAATTTAATTTGATGACTGGGTTGAAAATATTTTAAAATAATCAAAATTAAAAAAATATTGAAAAAAAAATATGTAAAAACAAAAAAATTTAATATTGAGTGTGACGTCATTCCAAAGGAAATTTTACACTAATTTTAAAAATCGAATAAAGAGAGTGTGATTCTATAAGAAAAATTATAACTTTATCCAATATCTCAAAAATTAAAAAAGATATATAAAAACCGTTCGCATCTGTCAATTCTTCAAGAAAAAAATTATAATAAAGCCTTATATAATATTCATAAATAAAAAAGTTATAGAACACCACCCAAAATACAGTTGGTAGATCAAATGCGGTTTTGACCTTTAAGTTTCTCCTAAAATTTAAGCGTCGCAAAGGGATTTTCCTATTTCCCCCTTGAAATACCCAAATCCCCTCAAAAACATCGAATTTCTGACACCCTGTACGGGGTGTTTTTTATTAAAGAATTCCAACTGTTGATATTTTTCTTATTTTTGTTTTTATACGATTTTTAAAATCAGCGTAAAATTTCTAAAAATTATCTCATACTCAATATGTAAAGAAATAAAGGTTCAATCTATAAGGAAATCAAAATTTTATGTAATATCGCACAAACTAAAAGTGACAGATGAAATTGAATTTGACGGTTGGTTTCTTTATTAAAATAACTATAAAAAAGCATTTTACACCAAAATTAAATTTTTATAAATAAAAAAGTTACACGGCCACCCAAAATGCAGACTTTTCAAAAAACCCCTGTAGCTAAAAAACGATTTGGTATATTAAGATGCGGTTCTTATCTTTAAGCTTCTCTTGAGAATCGAGCCAGTCAAGTGAAGGTCATTTTTTTCTATCTAATATTTTTAAATAGAAAAACTCAAAACAGAAAAAAAAACCAATCAAATAAATAAAAATCTTTTTAATATTAATTTCTCTTGTACAGATTTTAAAAGGTACATAATATTTACGTAATTGAGATGTAAAAACCTTTCCCAAATATTTTTACAAAAAATGTAAATTCAGTCAAACCTTATTATATCCCAGAGTCGTTAGAAACTCTAAAAACGGGCTATAGGTAATGCTTGTATCCCTAACGTTTATTTGTGTTTTATAACAGAACTTAAATAAAACATTTTGACAACCTAAGTAGCTGTAGCGTCTGAACTACTCTCGTCTAAAGCCGCGTCCACACCTGAACATTTTGACTAACATTTGGCGGAATCCTAGCCATTCCCATCGCTTGTCGGTTTTTTTCCCAGATATCAAAGATAAAGCGCGCAAATAAGTTAGTTGGTTTTGACAAAATAAACAGATGTTTGAATCGTAAAGCAAAAAAAAACCAAGAGCATTTGTGAGAACAGCACAAATTCGTTGTTCTGCTTGTCGAAATCAAAAAATCCCATTTGCGGTTTTGCTCGCCGTTCTGATAATTGTTACTTGCGTATACTTGCCATGTCGTGTGAGTGGGTTACTTGTACAATTATTTGTCACTCGTTGGTTTTCCATTTGTGGTCGGTAAAAATGGGCCGACTCAAAGGGCTCACGATTATTCGTAGACTTGCCAAGTACATCTCTCTCGTACTTGTAAATTGTACACGTCGTGTGAGCGCCCTGCTTGCTATCGCAATTCACAAAGCTCGTATACTTGCCAAGTCCGCAAATAATTGTGTATTTGCCAAGTACACGAGTCGTTTGAGCCCGCCTTTAATGGTACACGTGATCTCCTCAGCAGAGACGAATCTGGATATATAGAATTGTTGGTGCTTCCCAAGGTCTTTATACTTTTACACAGGTTGCCTACAGAATTTGACCAGTCATGTGAACTTAACTGGAGGGACTGTTGTTGCGTCATCAGGTTTCCATAAAACAAAAGGTTTAAGGCAACCCGGTGACGTAGATTTTTTCATCTGATTACAGTTGGCCAGTCAGGTTCAATGACCTTTCATATTCGGTAGGGAACCTGTGTAAAAGCATAGAGGAATTATTCCTCCATGGTAAAAGTATAAAGATATCCTGTCCTAAACAAACACGAATCTAAATAATTTAAGTAAAACTTTTTTCTCGGAACATCCCATATTTTTTCTAACGTCCCTGGGTATTATAATTTTAACATTGTAAATTTTAGCATTTTTTACTATCTTTTTAATATTATTTAAATTACCTAGAACTAATAGTACATGACAAATACCCATTTTAAGCTTAAAGCCTACAGAACTGATACCACCTGTTTGTAGAAAAAAATACTAATATTGGGAATTTTTATCAAATAAAAATGTCTGCCCGATTAGCAGCGACTTCCTAAGCACTTTTCAAAAACCTTAGTAAACATTTTGAGAAAAACGGGAGTAAAGTTTTTAACTTTTTTCTTGTCTTATAATTTTGAAATAAAAATGAGGCTGTTTAAGTTTTTTTACTTTTAAATTCAAAATTATAATACAATAAAAAAATCATAAAACTTTAAGCCCGTTTTTATGAAAACGTAAAATTTCTACATGCGGCTTTATACGACAGTATAGTTTATTTGAAAGGCCTTTAAAAGGTCTTTGTAAAAAGGTAAAATTTATTATTTGTAGCAATTTTCAAATGATGTCAAATTTTCTTTTTATAGGTTTCGCACCGATTTTAAATATTATTTTTGGTAAATTTAGTATGTATTGAAAATCTAAAATAATATATATAAAACCCCTAGATGACCGGAACAAGACTAAGCTAATCCATTCTCTCTCTTTGTTGTTTTGTATGTGAGCAACAAGGACTTAATCGCGATTAAACCCATAATCGCGCTTAAGTGCCTACGGTGCATCTGAGGCTAAAAGAAAGATCGATATCGCAAGAATTACTTGGTAAACTATAGCTTATTTGAAGTCTTTTAAGTAGGTAAGTAAAATTTTAAAAACATTTTTTTACTTTAGTTAAAAATATATATTTTTATTTCTTTTTATTATTTTTGGAAAAAAAAATATAAAAAACATAAATACAGTAAAAAAATCTAAAAAAGTTGTTTTTTAAAACATAAAAACAAAAGAAATTTGATGTCTTATTTCCCCATGATTCAGGCACAAATTTAGTGATAATTTCTAATTATTTATTTTGGCAAGGATTATAAAGGAGACACATATAAAATTAACATTAAATTTCTGCTTAAATCATGGAGAAATGAGGCATTAGACAAAAAATAATTGTTTTGTTTACCAATGGTACCTATCAACTTTACTTTTTTAAACCAATAATTACTGAAATTTTAAAATCTGAAAATATTAACAAAAAATTATATATTTTTGGAGAAAAAAATATAAACCGTGTTTGCTAGTGTTATAGTTTGGAAAAGTAATTTTTTCTACAAACAACTTGTTATGGATATGAACTCAACTCAAACTTCGAGATATACTCATGAAATTAAATTAAATAGAGTATCCAACGAAGCTTGAATAAAGAGTAAATTTATTTTTTGGTAACAAAATCACTGTCACTAAGTGTAATTTTACAATGGCATTACAATTAACAATCAATCCCTAGTAATACAAAAAAAAACAATAACAATTACCTAAGTATAAACTGCTTGCTTAACATAAAGCCGGCTACTCGCTACGCAATAGTTGCCGAGTGTCTGCAAAGTACAATAAGCATCAAGTTACGGCAAGATTTTGGAAAATCGACTTTCAAAAAGCATTTTATACTAGTTTATAGCAAACAGGATTCGAAAATATCATGATATTTATATAAATATCATATCACATGATATATATCAGATATACAGCGTGTCCCATTTTCGATGGGATTAAATGGGAAACTCGGTTATTATTAAAGATATCGATTATCTGATTGCAACTTACCGTGCTGTTTTTTGAGCCCTTAAAAATGGTGTAATCAGATTTTTGCTATACCCCGTGGTTTCGCTAATACAGGGAGTTTTTGAAAAAATCGCATTTTTAATAATCCCTTATATCTTGCTCATTTTGCAAGATATTTTTACTCTGTAAAAATCTTTTCATGGCAACTTTTTTAGAAGAAAATAGTGACGTTGTCAGTTTTTTAAAATATTGTTTAGTTTTTGCAGGGCTATCAAAATGGACGGGCCACGATCCTCCACTTTGTTGACGTCACATCCAGGGCTGATTTTTTTTTGATGGTCACGTTACGACACAGCTTATTGTCTTTAAAATATTGAAGTTGGAATGACGGTTCATGGATATTTGATTTTTTTTAAAATAAAGCCGTTTTTGAGATTCTTTTTACTTTATTCTGGCAGAACAATTTTTTTTTAATGTATAGTAAGCCCTAATTTTTCATAGCCGCTTCATAAGCTCACACAAAAATTAAGTTTAAAGCAGAAGCGAATGTGACAATCACATATGACAAAGTCAAATACATGTCAAATATAACAGTTGGCATGTCGTACATGGCGGGTAATTTGAATTCAAAATAAGGAATGCTAAATCTTGAAGATTTTAACCTTTTAATCATGTTGCTTCCTTACAAACCTTTGGTGGAATATCGGGATGGTGTCTGAGCATATTTCACTGAAATTTTGCGGAAATCTATAGTGCCATTTTGAAAATATCATGAAAAAACATCTGACCTCCCATAAGACCCAATGTAAAATTCAGCCCCGGGAGAACAGCTGAGTTTTTCAGGGTCGTGGCCTCTATTTTTGTGTTGGCCTTGGTTTTTGAGATATGTTATTTATCATAAAAAAATTAAATACGGACCTGGATTTTTTTTACTACTATTTTGATTGGTTTCATGCTATTATTATCACAAAATAATAAAAATTTAATATTTTTTGTTTTAAAAAAACCTGGAAATTTCCACCATAAATATAAATTAAAAATTGCTAGTTGAACGATTTTTAGTTTAACTGTTTTGATACTTGGTAGATTAAAATGGTTTTACGTTAATTTAAAGATTTGTTTGAAACAAAGTCTACGACAAATACAAAAAAAAATAACGAATTACAAAAATTAATAACTAATTTTTCTTTAATGATATAAATATTCAAACTGATTGCCATTATGTGTAAGACATTGTTGGTAATTTTAGGTATTTTTTCTTAACGCATTTTGCATAAAAATATTTCTGCCGTTTAAATATTTTTCAAAATATGGATATGGTCGATTTCTAGCCATTTAAGAATAATTTTGATTAAGCCTTTTACAAAAATGATAAGTAAAATGACAATGTTAATTAATTAAAGTAAATTTCATGCGGTGCTGTGGTACCATCAAATAATTACTATGATATAATTTTTGTAACTTTTTAACGTTTTTTACTTTATTTATAAATCTTTTAATTAACGTTTCAAAGCAAAAAAACTAAAAATCATTTAACTAGCGGTTTTCAATTTATATTTACATTGGTAATTTCCAGGTTCGGACTAAATTTTTTTTTAAATATTATTTTTTTAACCTTAAATCAAAAAAATATTAAAGTTTTATCATTTTGTGACAATAATAGCATGAAACCAACCAAAATATTAATAAAAAAAATCTAGGTCCGTATTTAATTTTTTTATGATAAATGCCATATCTCAAAAACTAAATAATATTTTAAAAAATTGACAACGTCATTATTTTGTTCTAAAAAAGTTGCCACAAAAATGTTTTTATAGAATAAAAATATCTTGCAAAATAAGCGAGATACAAGGAATTAGTAAAAATGCATTTTTTTAAAAAACTCCCTGTATTAGCGAAACCACGGGGTATAGCACAAATCTGATAACACCATTATTAAGCGCTCAAAAAAAGAGCACGGTAAGGTGCAATCAGAAAATCGATATCTTTAATAACAACCGAGTTTCCCATTTAATCCCATCGAAAATGGGACACGCTGTACATATCTGATATTATATATCATTATCAAACTGAATGCTTTGGTTTTGGCATATTAAATAAAAATCACTACTTACTAATAAATCAAAAGTACACACAGATGGAAAACACAGTAACTGCTCTAACCTGGAAAAACAGAAAACAAAAGAAATCCTCGCGTCGCGGATCTACCAGATGTGAAACAGGGGATTCCCAGTCAGCTCCGCGATGCCTATGCGGCAGCCGAATCGATCGATACTACACCTTTACAGATGCTTATACTTTTGTACAGGGGCGTACTGACAAATTTTCTGATGTTTAGAATGATAGAAAACCTTTTTAGTTTAATAAGTAAAATTATTGAATATATCGGATATATATCAAGCTATAAATATCATGATATATATCCGCGGAACCCTGGTGGCAAATGGTCCATTCCCCCTATTTCAACCCCGCTAAATATGCCGGTTGCCCCACGAAATGTTGAGAGGCTGAGATATTCAAAATGGCGGTCAACATGGCGCCGAAATTTTAAATTGGGCTATTCGCGATATCAATTGTCTCTTAACTTATTACACGGGTAATAAGGTGATTTGGTGGTGGTGTTTGATTGATAATCAAAAAACGGTTGATGTAAGAGAAAAGTAAGCCTTGCCATTGGATTCTACAAAAAAAAATTACCTCTCTGATATGCAAAGTGACAATTGTATATTATTTTTAAATTTCTTGCGAATTATGTAAACTTTTCATATTTAAATACAGTAGTTTTGAAAAATAAGGTCAAAATTCAATATTTTGAATAATTAGGTTGTATATAAACCTATGTAGGTATAGTTTTTGCAAAGTCACCTGAAATGCTCCTGGTTCTATCGATTTCATGAAATTTTGCTTCAATCTGCCCTTCAAAAGTTATCCAAATTCATATAAAATCTTCCTGGTATAATTTCAACCCTACCGACAGAGAAAAGGCGGTCCCAGCACAAAGTATTTGTTCTCTGATCGACCCAGCACAGGTGGATAGACGGCACCTGATTGGCAGACTTTTTTGAGATACGCTTTTAATTGCTTTCAGGTGTTCGTTTTGGGACCCCTTTAGTCCGCAGTATGCAGAGTTAGAAAATCAATCAGTGTCGTTTCTGTATGTGTAGGAATAGAATGTTTTATTATCTATTTTTATTTCTTTAGTTTACGCCATAATTAAATGAAATAATTTTCATGAGTATATCTACGGCCGTCCATGTCACTTTCTTTAAAGGATATGTCGATGGTCGGCTTTAACCTTTGTTCAACTGACTTTGCAAAAACTATACCTATGTATATTCTTGAATAAAGCAGATTATTCCTAATACCGAAATGAAAAATAAAATACACTGCCTTCCATTTTAAAAAAACATGTTTGCTTTATATTTTTAAATCTATTAGAACCAAAAAAATTTGGCTATCTATGCTACTGAGTTCTATGTTCAAAGTTCTTACCTTTTTAACAAGTAAAAAGACAACTGAGATACGACAGGTGGCCTAAAAGTGATTTCAGTCTTCAATATTTTACCTTGTCTCTCAAAAAACCTAAGAGAAGAAGTTAAACATTTTTTGGTTTGGCATGTGATATTTCACAAGAAGTATCACATTGTGTATTTATTTAAAAATACTTGAGATGCCCCAAAAATTATATACAAGGTGTTTTTTATTATAAATAGCAAAGCAAATTATTTTCGGAATGCTATTTAAAAATAAAATAATATTTACTTTAGGAAAGTTCCTATCAAAATTTGACACTTGACAGCTTTGGAGTACATATTCTAAAAATATATCAAAAAGTACAACAAGTACTTCCTACTGTGTGTGGATGCTATATTTGCCAGGTTTAATCTAGGGATGCATCTCTTTGTATTCAGTCGGTTCGACTACTTTTTAAAGCATTTGGTTTTGGTCGAAGCAGTACTAAATATGATTCAGTCAAAGCGAAATCATCCAAGAAAAATGTTTAAAGAAATATTAACTTCAAGAAAACAGTTAAAGTAACATACAATATCGAAAACCCTATATTTTTCCAAATTATCGGTGTATTCGATACCTGAATTCTTCTTAGTTTATTCCAAGTTGAATCACTCGAGAATTAGACCATTGTGTAGCCGGCTTTACTGTGCAAGAAAAAAATTATCTCAGTGAAATTAGCAACAAGACCAGAAAACCTTGAATTGAAGTTTAAAATTAAAACTTCTTAAATGAATTTGAATTACCCAATAATTTATCTAGGCAAGTAAAAACAACTTGCAAAAGAACTTTTCATTAGAGGCAAAAAAATTAGTTTTAAAACTTGGCAAGATTGGTCCTAATGTTTTTCATATTTCTGCCAGTTTTTGACCTAGGACAACTACCACTAACACTGGAAAATTGCTAGAATCAATTTAAAAAAGTTTCAATAAAAAGTTAATGTCAAGAGGATAAAATTTACATCTTATGCATTTTGTATACAGGGTGTCTCCTAATTGAATGTCAATATTTATGAGGGTGATTTTTGGGACCATTTTAAGAGAAAAACTTCATATGAACATATGTCCTAAACGTCTTGCCTTTTGAGATACAGGGTGGTAAAATTTTCAAAAATAAATAATTTATTATTAATATCTACAATACCCAGTGAAGTGTACTTTTGAAATCTGTATTCAATTATGAGCAAATTTGATCTCTTGAATTTTTTTAGTCCGATGCACGGGTTTTATCTAAAAAAATAAAATCTACGTGTCTCTGCATGATGATATTGTCATATTAACGATATTGTTATGATCATGCAGAGAAACGGTCTTTATTTTTTTAAGCGAAAACCGTGCATCGGATTGAGTAAAATCAAGTGATCAACTTTAGTTAAAAATGATTGGGGATTACAAAAATAATTTTTATTTCAGGAAACATCAGTGGCGTGCCATCAATGTCTGCCAAAATAGGCAGGTCAAATTAAGTACGAACGCCACTGATGGAAATTAAAAAAAGTGATACATTAAAAAATGACTCTTGATTCATAGTACACGTATGACAAATTTCATTAAAAAGTAGTATTGTAGATATTAATAATAAATTATTTATTTTTGAAAACTTTACCACCCTGTATCTTAAAAGGTAAGACGTTTAGGACATATGTTCATATGAAGTTTTTTTCTTAAAATGGGCCCAAAAATCACCCCTTTAAATATTGAATTAGGAAACACCCTGTATACTGGACTAACAATTTTCGAGTCATGTGGCTGAATATCTCTCCGTCGCGGCTTAAGATGATACTTTTGCTAGATGGGAGATATTGCGCGCCCGGCGATAATATACAGGGTGTTCCATGGCGTTTACCATTGCTAACTTTTTTATTATTAAAGATAGGCAAAAGTTTAAATTGACAAACTTTTAGAATTTTTGATGCTCTTTAAGATACTTGTATGAATGTACGGTAGTGGCGGTTAGCACCCTTAAAGGATCTAACCTGGCACCTAGGCCGCCTTTCTGGGCCCGTTGTGCACCATGTATCTACTGTATTTGACTCAGATAATAATTTAATTACTATCTAGTATATAGAACCCAGTAGACTTCAAATTATTTTTTAGGCCAGAAACTTAGTCATCATGATATACCACATAATGCCATGGTTGTAGCATTAGACCACTAATGGGTCATAAATCTTTTGACATAATCAACAGGGTACAGAGAGCCACCATGTGCCTGCACTAGCTGCTAGCTCCAAATAGGCACTCCATATACCCTGTCTCATGTGGTGATTTCCTGAATGGCCAGGCCACCGAATCCATTCAGAGAATCACCAGATTAACCCATCCCCTTTACCATAGATGTTATCTGGTGTGATCCCAAAGGTTACGTTTTTTTGTTAACATACTGGTCAATGCTCATCCGTTACCAGACTACCAATTTTCCCATGGGTCAAGGCCCCTTTAGTCGCCTCGTCTCGTACGACAGTCCTAGGGGTTACCTTGGTGCTATTCTTTTCTCTGGACACCATACGAACCCTTTAAGATACTTAATTTTTAAAAAAATAGAGCATGGCTTTTCTGGAGTTTTTCAAAAAAATATTAATATTAAAATTTTTATTGAACACCCTGTATTTTATAACTTTTTCTGATAGGTCTTTAAATTCTAAACAAAAATTGGCTTCTGTTTTTTTTTCCTAAAGTTAAAATTATTGAAGATTTTTCAAATTCTAAATTATATATTGAAATTTTATTTCGAGTTTTATTTGGTAGAAAGATGTATAAGTGTAATTTTGAATTTGGAATATCTTCATTATTTTTAACTTTAGGAAAAAAAATCAAAAGACAATTTCAGTAGAATTGAAAGAGAGAAAAAATTATAAAATACAGAGTGCTCAAATTAGATTTTTTTTCACATTTTTTTAAAAAATTCGAAAACGCAATGTTTGTTTTTTTTTTATTTAAGCACCTTAAAGAGCGTCAAAAATTCTACTAGTTTGACAATTTAAACTCTTTTTCTATCTTTAATAATAAAAAAGTTAGCAATGGTGGACACTTAACTTGGAACACCCTGTATAGAAATTGTGTAAACTACAACTTTTACAACCATTTTAATCTCGATTTTAGGTTAGTAATTCATGACCCAAACACGATGTGATTTATAAAAATAACTTTAGCTTCTGTGTCAGACTCAAAAGAAATATTTTAAAATTCAATATGGCAGCAGTATGCTCAGTGTAGAAAATTTTATTCATTAAACTTTTTATAAAAACTTTATTTTCTAAACTCTACAGACATCAATTTATATTCAAAAACTGATTGTAAGCTTATTTCAGTGACGCGAGCGACCCTAGGTCACAAACCTTTAGAAATGTTAAGGAGCACCAAATCTACAATCCTGCCAAATCTGAAAATTAGACAAAAACTTTTGCATCAAATACCTATTTTTCCTATGGTTATGCTATAGGTAGGTACGTATGTATAAGCCAATTTTGTAAAAGAATTTCGATGGTCAAGTGGATTCTGAGAATGTCGCACAAATATGTCTGAGATTTTTTTATATTGCACTATGTAATTTTACTTCCATGCTTGTTTTAAAGCCTTTCGTGCTGACAGATGTTTTGTCACAAAAGAAGCTACTATAAGTCCAGTTAATACTAAGATTATTAGGCGATGATCAAAGTCCTCTTTTAAAACATCAAATGTTTTTGAGGGTGCTACCCTAGTGTAGAACATGTCAAGACCATGAACCAACACATGACTAGTGCTCTCCAGCCTAGCTGGGGCAACCTTAATATTTCTAATTTTTCCTAAGGTTTGATTATAATTTATAGTTGCTTCTGAAGGTAAAGGAATTTCTGGCATGTATGGAATGCAGCTTTCTTCAGGTCCACAGGGCATATCTCCAAAACGTGGTTGCAATAGCAACCATGGAATCTCCACCACTGCCCCATTTGATAAGGCGACTAGTAAAAACTTGTTAGTAATACCTCTTTCTGTTAGTGTCACAGCCATTTTTACAGGATGAGCTGGTAAAATATATGACTGGGTTTGTGCATCAGGGAGCTGACTGGTTGCAAATGAACTAAATACTGTACTGTTACTTTGTACTATCCCTTCATATAATTCTACTGCTGATACTTCAATTCTTCTAAATCTTTCATTAAAATATGAATACACCAACCAGTTTTCTGAATGCACCAAGTGCACTGGTCCTCTACACTTTTTGTGAGAAGTAGAATATAACACTAATCCTGTTACTCCATCTAATAAATAAATATTTAATACTGTCCTGTGCACTGGATCATTACTGATAGTTGCTACTGCTAATAAATTAGGATTTACATATTTGTAGTAAACTGAACGATCATATAGAACCTTGCCTTGAGAATGCACCCTTTCATTGTGATCAATAGCACTCACACCCACCATCTCTGATGGTGAAAATGCCACATTCCATACCACAGTTGCCAAAATTTCATTTTCTGTGCTGTGTTTAAAGTTGTAACCTTTTAAAATATTTTGTTTGTTATCAACAGTAAATAAATAAGTAGTAGACAGGTGATCTTTAATAACAGATGTGGCTTCAGGTGGATAAATATGTACTTTTTTCTCCTCAGAGAGAATTAAAATTGGCTTAACAGCATTTTTGTCAACTTGTGGTAACAGCATGACTTGCAAAACTTTATAGTGCAATCTTTGGATTCCCTCACTTGAATATCCTGTGATTGGATCAAATTGAAAAAGAATTCCATTTCCTGTTACTGAATCTTGGGCTAATAAAGTGGCTTGTGCAGGTAAAGGTGCATATTGAGCTGTTCTCTGGACCAACAGTATCATGTTCTTTTTTCCTGAATGTTCAAGAGCTTGTACATTAGGTAATCTATAACTCCATGCTACAGATCCACTCACTGTGTCAATAGCAAATAATTTACCAGCCTTTGTTACTACAACAATAATTTTGTGTAATCCAAATTCATCTCGTACAAGATCATTTTTTGCTTTTAAAGGCCCTCCCAATACTAGAGTAGACAATTGATTAATTTGGGTAGTTATTCTATGAATAAACATACTCAATATGTCACTTGATTCAAACTCATGTTCAATAGAAGCATCAAGCTCAGATACAGGTAACTCAATGAATTCTGCTGCTATTATATTGCTCAAGGCTTCTTCTCTAGTCCACATAATTTTTCCTTCTGGTAATCGTGCAAGTAGCAAGGCATTGTCAGTAGTACTTAACAACAACTCTGTAACAGAATTTTTTGTCTGACCCCCCACAATTATTGGTGCACCCAGGCCTAAGGGATATTCCAAGTCAACATATGATAGATCTTCTCCAGTCTCTGAATCTTTAGTTTTTACTCTAATTAACTTGTGAATGTCATCATTAGCTTCCAACTGATAAGTAGATGCCTTGCCTTCTACTTGAAGTGTTGCAGCATTTGGCATCAAATAATAGTTTTGAAACAAAATCTCTCGATTTAAGAAATGAATCAATTTAGCATAATTATTTCTAATCAACAAAACTGAAGGCACTACACCTTTGTACTCTTTAATAAGTGTGTGACCTGCTAAACTTCCAAAAAGGTCATTAACTGGTTTAGAATTAAAAGTAGCCTCAGTTTGAGACAAATCTACAGAATGAAGCTGCTCAACAGCTAAACATACATAATAAGAATTGGTCACAACACACTCAGAAGCTGCTTTGATCCATGGAGATGCAATTTGTCTGGTGCTTCCTTTGGTTCCACTTTGTGTACCAGACAGTTGATAACTAGTGACTTCCAAATGAGACCCCGCTATAGGTACAATGTGAAGGATTTTGTTGTTTACAACAGCAAAAGATGAGTCGACATTTCTTTCTGAATTTAAGGCCCATTCATTTAGTAACGCACCTGACTGTATGTCCCAAGAACGTACTAAATATGTATTTTTCGCACCAGAAACAGTTATAATATCTTTACTTACATAAAGTAACTGAAACTGGTATTGGTTGGGATCCTCGAGAATATGTCTCCACTGGATGTTACCATTTTTCAAATATAGGCTTGCTAAGACGTTTTCTTCTGTGGCAACGATAATTCTTTTGGCCTCAAAACTTACAAATTTTACTTTACCCACAAACGAGCGTTTCCAATCGAATTTTCCCACTTGGTCTTCATATAGAGCGAGCGTTAGATGGAACAGTATAGTAAGTAAGACTTGCACTTTGTATATTGATCGGAAATTGGCCATTTTCCGGGAAAAATTCGTAAAACTCAATCGTACATAACCTTAACGATTAGCAAGAGTGACGTTTTCAGTTTTGACAACACCTGGAGCAGAGAATAAAAATTGGTAACAAAAACATTTTTGACGGTCATACCCAACGAGATTAAGATCATTGGTCATACCCAAGCACCGTACACAAAAGGCGTGTTTTTGCGAGATGAACGCTTCAAATTTTGACAACTTTGCCTGCCATTGTGGTGTGGTTCTAATACCCTGTTTCCACCAATGCATGCCCGCCCCGATTCAAAAAACGCATCAGGCGACGCTGCATTTAAAACCGGTGCAATCGGGGTGGGCGGGGTGGTCATGCAAGCCCACCCCGATCCAAAAAACGCATCATGTGTTGACCCATGGATTTACACCGGTTTTAAATGCAGTGTCACCTGATGAGTTTTTTGAATCGTGGTGGGCATGCATTGGTGGAAACAGGGTATAACACTATCACGCTCTTCTCGGAGTTTTGGAACAAGTTTAATGTTGTGTTACAAATAAATGTTGAAAACAAGTGATATTAGGGTAAAAAAGCATCTCTTTTTATTTGTCCCTATCAGTGTCAGTATCAAACTGCGCATGTGCAGAATCGATACGGGAGTTCCAATACCCTACGTGGAACCGATAGCTGCGGCACCCGTAGGGTATCGCTGGCCCTAATCAATCCAAACCAAGTTATGTGTTAAACTGATAATCCCGATTAATGTAAGAACTCTGTACTTGCGACTAAAACTGTCATTTTGATAGTTACAATAAATCTATACGGTTTTTGAGGAAACAAATGGAACTAGGATTCCAAAATGCCAATAATTCAATTTTCCATCATTTGCAGTTACTCCTATTTCGATTTGAACGGCCGAGTTAGTTACCGGCCTTCGATCCGCAACGTTTATACTGTTACGGGTTCACAACGACAAATTAAAACTCGCAATTGTTGAAAACGATACGTCAATTTATTTCGACAAATTATGTACAAAAACACGCACTTAAACTTAGTAATAACTTGCTAATAATTCACTACTATAATCGGTCTATTAACTTCGTGTTAATCTCACGACCACTACCAGCACGCTATCTGTGACTGACTGCCTGGTGCGCGACCCCGAACTTTCCGGCAGCCTTCGACGTCCGGAAAGTTCCCGCACTACCGCGACCGCAAGCCACAGACAACGCAACTAAAACCTAGACTAAGAATACAACCTTAAGATAAATCGACCTAATACTACACTAAACCTAAATACATTCCAATTATAAAATTTAAATAACTTAAATTTGTAACACTATCCTCCTCTTCAGGTTTGATCGTCTCGATCAACATTTCCCAGGTAAGGTTTTAGTCTGTCTAGATGAACAACTTTCATCTTGGACTTCGGGCTTCTCTGGATTCGGTAGACTACATCATTAATTCTCTTAACAACTTTATAAGGCCCTTCCCATGGTGGTGTCAACTTAGGTGATCTTCCTTTCTTGCGTTGAGGATTGTATAGCCAGACTTGATCATTCTCTTTGAACCCTGAAGAGTTTGCTTTCAGGTCATATCTCGCTTTCATGCGGTCACTGGCTATTTCTATTCGCTCTCTAACCGCTTCATGGATATCGTGCAGCTTTTGCCTTAAACGTTCGACATAGTCATTAACCTCTAAGTGTGCTTCTTCAGGCGAACCAAACATGATATCACATGGTAAACGCAGTTCTCTACCAAACAGGATACTAGATGGAGTAGCTCCTGTCGTATTGTGAATGGCAGTTCTATAGGCCATCAAAAACAATGGAATATATTGGTCCCAATCTGTTTGGTGCTCATCAACAACTTTGCAAAGATGTTCCTCTATTGTTTTATTAAATCTTTCAACCATGCCATCTGACTGCGGATGCAAAGCAGTAGTCCGTGTTTTACGTATTCCTAAAAGGTCACAGAGATTCTGGAAGAGTTTTGATTCAAAGTTTCTTCCTTGATCTGAATGTAGTTCCAAAGGAATGCCAAATCGGCTGAAAACATCATTTACCAGAACTTCTGCAACTGTAGCGGCCTCTTGGTTCGGCAAAGCAAAAACTTCTGGCCATTTGCTAAAATAATCCATGACAACAAGGATGTATTTGTTGCCCTTTTTAGTTTCTGGAAATGGTCCGGCCACATCAATAGCAATGCGTTCGAATGGCAGACCTACGTTATATTGTTTCATTTGACCTCTGGACCTTGTTTTGGGACCTTGGCTGGCTGCACAAGTCGATCATCGGCGGCACCAGTTTTTCACATCTTGAAAGTAATTGACCCAATAAAATCGGTTTCGAATTTTGTCCATGGTTTTATTTATGCCTAGGTGCGCGCCTGATTTTCCACCATGGCATTCGGCCATTATATTGTCTACCATGCTCCTAGGAACCACTACTTGATTAATCACAGTAAGGCCATCGGCACTTTCCCAGGCACGTTTAAGGATGTTTTCTTCTACTATCAGTGAATCCCATTGTGCCCACAGTGATTTGAATATCACCCCTTGGTTTGCGATATCTTGCCATGATGGTCGTGGCTTGTTCTCTTCTTTCAATCGCAAGATAGGTCCTACATCTTTGTCGTTAAGTTGTGTGGTTCTAATCGAAGCCGACATCCATTCTTCATCTGGTTCTAACTTTATCTGGCGCACGTAGGTAATTCCTTCTTTCTGGTCAATTTTCCTGCAATGTTTACAATCCTCGGGGCAAGGTCTTCTGGACAATGCATCTGCATTATTATCCACCCTTCCTGCTCGGTGCTTAATTTGATAATGGTATTGTTGTAGCTTTTCTATCCATCTCGCGACTTGCCCCTCAGGTTGTTTCATTTTCATGAGCCACTGTAACGCAGCATGATCCGTTCTAATCAGAAACTCTTGTCCGTAGAGATATTTGTGAAAGTGATCTACGGATTTAACTATGGCTAGGAGCTCCTTTCTAGTAACACAATAATTTCTCTCTGGTTTGGATAGCTTCTTGCTGAAAAATTCGATGACCCGTTCTTCTCCATCTTGTACTTGGGAGAGTACTGCTCCTATGCCATCGTTGCTCGCATCAGTATCTAATATGAATTTTCCTTTTGGAATGGGATATGCAAGAATCGGACTAGAACATAATGCTGCTTTTAGTCTTCTAAATGCTTGTTCACATTCGGTATTCCATTTGTAAGAAGCTTTATCTTCTGTAAGTCTATGTAACGGAGACGCTATTTTGGCGAATCCTTCTACAAATCGTCTGTAGTATGTACACAGACCCAAAAAGCTTCTCAATTCATGTTTGTCACGAGGTTGAGGCCATTCTTTTATTGCTTGTAGCTTCTTTTCATCGGTATGGATGCCTTCTCGGGAAACGACGTGACCCAGGAACTCAACTTTTTCTTGGAACAGAAAACATTTCTTTGAGTTTAATTTAAGATTTGCGTTCCTGATTCTTGAGAATACTTCTCGTAAATTATCTAGATGTTCTTGAAATGATTTCCCCATTACTATGACATCATCCAAATAGACTAGGCAGGTTTTCCAAGTAAGGCCTCGTAGAACGACTTCCATTAGTCTTTCAAATGTAGCTGGGGCATTGCACAGGCCAAATGGCATCACATTAAACTGATAAAGTCCACTTCCAGAGAATGCAGTCTTCTCTTTATCTCTTTCAAAGATTCCTACTTGCCAATACCCACTTTTCAGGTCAAGAGTAGAAAACCAATATGATCCTGCCAATGTTGTTAATGTGTCGTCTATTCTTGGCAGTGGGTAACTATCTTTCTTGGTCACATCGTTAAGTTTCCTGTAGTCGACACAAAATCTAGTACTTCCATCCTTTTTAGTGACCAACACCACAGGAGATGACCAAGGACTTGATGACTCTTCAATAACACCGTCGCTGAGCATTTTATTAATGAGATTGTGAACTTCTTCTTGTTTGGCCATTGGTAGTCTTCTTGGGGGTTGTCTTATCGGTTGGGCATCGCCAGTGTTGATAGCATGTTGAATAAGGTTTGTGCGTCCCGAACTACTCCTAGTTTCGAAGATATTACTTTGCTCTTCTATAAACTCTCTCGCTTTACTAAATTCTTCTGGAGTGAGATGTTGCCAAGTTGACTCAAATTGCTGAAGTACCTCCATTGGTAACTTGCTTGTATCCTCGGAAGTTGGCTCTTCACATCTTGTTACTTTCTGTACTGGTTCAAATAATGCTACCACCTCCCCCTTATTAATTTTGACACTATTTGGGAAAATATTGGCGACTCTAATCGGGATGTCTTTATCGGTTTTAACTAGTGATTTTGCAACGAGGTAGGTGTTGGGTGTGTTTTGTTGGCTTATGAGTCCGACGCAGCTTGATGTTTTACTTTCTAGCCTCCCAAAAATTATGGTCTCACTGTTACCGACTAGTCTTGTTGTGCATACTGCCACCACCTTTATTGGTTCTTTATTGATGTGACTATTTGACAAAATGAACTCTTCGTTCCCAAATCTTAGGGTATTAAGTTTATTATCAAACGCAAATCCATGTTTACTTATCAGGTCCATTCCCAAAATAAATTCGTCTTCTATGTCTGCAACTAATACCGAGTGGCGAATCTTCAACCTCCCCAGCTGTAGGTCTATGTCTGTCTGCCCCAACACGTCGGCGGATTCTCCAGTCACAGTCTTAAGTGTTATTTTCTTTTCTGTTGGTCGAATTTTATATCTCGTTGCAATTTTGAACTTAAGCAATGATATGGCAGCACCAGTGTCTACTGGTATATTAACTTTTCTTCCATTAATAAGTCCGTCGATGTTAAGACTGTCAGCAGTATGTTTTAAGCTCTTGATAGAGTAAATTTTGGGAGCTAAATTCCCATTAGCCAACACCCGCCCCTCTGCGTTGACTAGTTTTAGTTTTCCTGATCTCTTCTTCGGTACTCTGTCCCAGTAGATGGTGAGCGAGACCTCATTTGGACACGACAATCGCGTTGAATATGCCCTGTACGTCCGCATCTGAAACACTTTACATTTGGAGGGGATCGTCTGCTTTCTTTCAAAGAATCAATCTTCTCTATCAGTGACTGAAACAGTTGGTTTAGCGTTTTTAAGTTGACCTCCTCTCCAGTGCTCATTTCTTCTCCCTCCTGAATTGAAACAGCTCTTACTTTTGGCCTGGACATATTATTTGATGATTCAATTTCAAGGGCTCGAATCAACACTTCACTGCTGTTTTGGAAGCGTTCTCGACGAAGTAACTTTGCTAAGTCCGTGTCTCGCAAGCCGTTAATAAAGCGATCTACCGTAAAGGGATCTCTGTAATTTTCTGGCATTTCTGGGTAAGCCAAGTACATCAGCCTCCTGATATCCGCTTCATACTCTTGTAATGACTCCCCTGTTCTTTGTTGGCGAATATTTAATTCTGACCAATGCAAATTTCGTAAATGTTCATCTCCATATCTTCTTTCTAAAGCTGCCACTAAAGCATTGTAACTCTGTTTTTGTTCCGCTGGAATAGACCGTAAAAGTCCAAGAGCAGGTTCTCGTAGAGCTACTAACAAAGCTCTAGCTTTTTCGTCATCGTTCCAACTATTTGCAGCGGCGGCAGCTTCAAATTGTTGTTTGTAGGTAGACCAGGAAGTCGTACCATCAAAATTTGGAGGCTTAATGTTTTGGTTGGAATTCACAACACATCCCTGAGCTTTCATTTTGTTGTGTTCTTTTTGGAGCTGTATATGCTGTTTTGACACATCCTGGAATTTTTCTTCCATGGTTTGAAAAACTTCTTCTCTAACATTCTGTAGTTTGGTCTCCACTTTTTCTTCTACATTCTGCATTCTATGAGTTATGTCTTCCTTAAGGTATTCGGTTGCTGTCTTGAACTCCTCTCTCAGCTGTTCAGAGTTGCTCTTTATTTGATCGAAGTTTTCTTGAATGCCATCTAATCTTTGCTGAAATGTCTGTTTCATGTCGTTCTGGTTTTGTTCCATGGTCTGCTTCATGTCGTCCATGGTGTGTTTCATATCGCCCTGGTTTTGTTCAATGGTCTGTTTCATGTCGTTCTGGTTTTGAGCCATTTGAGCTGCTAGAGCCTGCATCATTTTAGTTAAATCTTCCATCTTGGCCGATCCTTGTCGAGTAAGCATCAACTTCCTGATAAATCACTTAAAACGTCTATTTTAGGGCTATAAAGCGAATGTCGAAGTCGGTTTTTCAATATCTCTTCCAATTCTTAAATAGAACCTAATGGAATGTTCTGGAATATACTGGTAAATGCTACTCTTTCTGCTACTAGGCAAATGTAGAAGTCACTTTTTGATTATCTCTTTTGGTTCTCGAATAGACCGTCGTAGAATGTTATGGAATATTCTAGCAATAATTTCTAATTCTTACTTTTAAAATAACTAAGCTACTGTCGAAGTCGGTATTTGTATATCTCTTCTAGTTTTTGAATAGAACGTCGTAGAATGTTATGGAATCTTCTAGAAATTCTTTTTAGTTCTTACTTTTGAAATTACTAAGCTAATGTCGAAGTCTCTTTTTGGATATTTCTTCTGGTTTTCGAATAGAGCGTCGTAGAAAGTGATGAAATGTTCTAGAAATTCTTTCTGATTCTTACTTTTAAAATTACTAATCTACTGTCGTAGTCGGTATTTGTATATCTCTTCTAGTTTTTGAATAAAACGTCGTAGAATATTATATTATAGAAAATCTCTCTAATTATCAATTTTTGGACTGTAAAGTTAATGTCGAAGTCGATTCTTAAATATCTCTTTTAGTTTTTGAATAAAACAATATCAAACTTCTTCGAATATTCTAGAAAAATCACTTACTGTTTTTCTGTCCAATTGTCCTATCCGGTGGTAATATGTAAGGGTAGTCTTTGCACTATTCAGTTCCGAATATTCTGGCAAAATCACTTACTGTTCTTCTTTTTAATTGTCCTAGCCGGTGGTAAGTGATAGTCTTTGTACTATTTATTTCTTTTAATCCCCCTTCTGACACCAATTGTTACGGGTTCACAACGACAAATTAAAACTCGCAATTGTTGAAAACGATACGTCAATTTATTTCGACAAATTATGTACAAAAACACGCACTTAAACTTAGTAATAACTTGCTAATAATTCACTACTATAATCGGTCTATTAATTTCGTGTTAATCTCACGACCACTACCAGCACGCTATCTGTGACTGACTGCCTGGTGCGCGACCCCGGCCCTATATATAGGATCGTCCATCTCTCTCGAACTTTCCGGCAGCCTTCGACGTCCGGAAAGTTCCCGCACTACCGCGACCGCAAGCCACAGACAACGCAACTAAAATCTAGACTAAGAATACAACCTTAAGATAAATCGACCTAATACTACACTAAACCTAAATAAATTCCAATTATAAAATTTAAATAACTTAAATTTGTAACAATACCTTTTACAAAATAAACAATAAAAGTTACCACTGCGACAACGAAATGCCTCAGTAGCTTACAGTAGTGATCGTAGTTAAGTACCACTTCGGAGTGACAGTTGGCTAGAACTCAGACGACACCGTACCAACTCGTCGTCGACCCAACTTGTCGCCTATCCAATTCGCCGCCAGACCAACTCGCCGCCTCCGTTGTTTAAGTTTGCAATTTCGTTTACGTAGTAATTTAAAAAATATATATGAAAAAAAAATATTTTTTAATAAATTAATTTTTGGAAAACTAGTAAACTACTTTTTGAAAAAATATTATATTCCAAAATCATTTTAAAAAAAAGTTTTTTTTAAATAATTATAGTTTTTTGAAAAACTACTTTTATAGCATTTTTTCGAAAACCTTTTCTTTAAATGTCGGTTTCTGGATCGGTTAGAATATATTTGCGATGAATTGACCAAGGTTGGGTTAATTTTGATCTCCCAACATGAGGACAGTAGGCGAGCTAGGAATTAGGAAACAATAAGTTACGTTAGACCCCTGAATAAATAATAGATAGTTTAAGTTGTGCTACGTATTTTTACATAAGCATGAGATTTGACAGACGCGCAAGCGCACTTCGTCACACCGTCGTCAAGGTCACGTTAGGAGCTTACGTATTTACGTTAGCTTACGGCAGTCTGCGGGCACCTTAACGTTACCAAAGAATAGAATTGGTTGATTGACCGATCGAAAAATGAGGCCTAGACGATAATTTCCGCTTTCAGTACAAACGATTCTTTGCAAATATATTCCTACTGTAGTTGAAAAGACAAAAAACAAAATTTAACATTAGAAAAACCCAGTGCCGCATTCCATATTCTCTGCTATAAGTAGACTTGTTGTGGTAACGTAAAAACATTCAACTTAAACTCAAATTTGGAACAAAACGTAGAGCGCTTAACGTGCAGTTTTACGTAAAAATACGTAGCCCAACTTAAACTATCTAATACTGCAAACTAAACGAGTCGTTAAATACCGAGATGAATTCCATCAAAGGAGCATGCGCCAAAATTAACGTCAAAATGTCTAATTTAAATTATTGGCGCGAATATCGGGATTGGCGCGAGATCGAAGAGCTTAACGTATAATAAAAAATTCAAGGTATAAAATAATGGTCAATTCTAATTTTTAGGTATGATTTTATGTAGGTACCGGGTGGTTTTTTATAACCGGAGCACTCAGCAACTTTATCATTGAAAATAAAGGGCTATAATAAATTGTAGATTTTTTTTGGTTAATTATGATGATGATGAACTTTAAAAGCCAACATAATTTTTTTCTATCCGTCACCATGTACAGGGTGTCCCAAATTCGATGTTTTTGGGGAGTTTCGGGTATTTCTAGAGGGGCTAAAAAAACCTGATCAACCTTTGCAACACTCAAATTTCAAAAGAAGCTTAAAGGTGAAAATCGCATTTTGATATAGCAAGCCGTTTTTAAACTACGGGGTGTTTTTAAAAAGTCTGCATTTTGGGAAGGGGTATATAACTTGTTTATTTATTAATATTTTTATTTCTGTGAAAACATTCTTTAGACACTTTTTTAAGAGGAATTCAACTGTTAAATTAAATTTCATTTGTCACGTTTAGTTTTTGAGATATCACATAAAATTAATTTTTCTTTATGGGATTAGTGGGATTTCTTTATATTTTTGTTTTTTTTTATTTTTACCACATATTTTAGTTTGCTTAATATTAAAAAATAATAAAGAGGTGATTAAAAAATAAAAATAAAGAAAACAATAAAAAAAAATTAAAAATTAAAATATTGAGTGTGATACATCATTTTAAAGGAAATTTTAGAGAGAGTTTTAGAGTTATTCTGTAAGAAAAATAACAACTGTATGCAATATTTTAAAAACAAAAAGAGATAAATAAAAACCGTTGACATCTGTCAATTCTTCAAGAAAAGATCTATAAGAAAGCTATTTACACAAAAGCAAAATGCAGACAAAAACACTCCGTAGCTTAAAAACGGCTTGCTATATCTAAATGTAGTTTTCACCTTTAGGCTTCTCTTAAAATTTGAGCGACGCAAAGGGGGCTCAGTTTTTTTCTTTCTCCCCTAGAAATACCCGACACCACAAAAAAACAACGAATTTGGGACACCCTGTACAGGGTGTGACAATAAAGTCGATTTTTTGAGAGGGAACACCCTGTATATTTTTGCATTTTAAGATTCGTCTTTTCTTTTTGATTTCAAACATATACAATATCTATGTGCTGCGATTAATATTTTTTGAGGTATATGCAGTATTTCTTCTATATGCATTTCACGTTTATTTTGTTTTGCCATGGGAGTATTGACAAATTTAAATGCGCTAAATCTTTTAAAAAAATGTTTATCGTAGCATAGACATACAGTAGAACCCCGATGACAGTGTTTATTCAAATTAAATTGGGCACTAAATAATTTGTCACACAACTTGCACCGTCACCGGCATTTTCAGAACAAAAACGACGAATTTTCATCAAAAAGAACTGGGAATTATTAAAGTTTTGCTGTATAAAACCATACTGAAATATCTCTCAGTTGATTGGTTGGCAGAAGTGACAGATCAACGCTTGCGCACGTCTTGGAATTCATCTCGGTATTTAACGACTCGTCAAACTAAAACCATTCGTTATCGTTGTATTGGGCCACGGTGCCTAGATAGACCGGTGTTTGGATCTATATATATATATATATATATATATATATATATATATATATATATATATATATATATATGGTGGTCCAGCTGATTTTTGTAAACAAAAGTTAGATATGATATGAACAACTAATATTTTTTAAATTTTTTGCAAACTAAGGCAATTTTCCTACTATTTTTTAGTATATTCTTATAAAATAATATTTTTTAGAAATACCAGTCGTTATTTTTTTTGCTCACTTTTTTTCTCTTTACACAAAAATTAAAATTCGAAGAAAATAATGTGTTCGTTTCAGCTTCAAAAATAATCTTTGTTTGCTTCCCAAGTCCTCGGTTCACCTTTGATACTAAACAATCACATACGTTTGACTTGTAGTTTAAGTTTTGTGTAATCAAAAATAAAGCGGCTAAAAAAAATAACGAAATACGTCTAGAAAATTATATTTTATACGAAAATTGCCTTAGTTTTCATAAAATTCAAATCATATCTAACTTTTGTTTACAAAAATCAGCTGGACCACCAGTGCCGTGAAAAATTCGACATATATATCCGAACACCGGTCTATTGTATCCATTGGGATATATCAACGATTATAAACACACAGGATTGCTTATTAGCTCGAATCTTTCAGCGGTAGGGGGCGCCATGCTGACGTCACTAGTGGACCTCTGCTCAGCGCGCTATATTTAATACACATTGCAATCGTGAGTTTTTCCCGCTTTTTTCTTGCTTATTTACAAACAAATTTGTTATTCGTGATAATAAATATAATTAATAATTTCATTCATTCAAAACAAATGATTTGATAAATCAAGAGTTTGCTCTGAGAGCTGAATTTTCCTACCAGACGATATGTTAGAGTTTCTTTTTTAAATAGTTGAAAGTTTTAGAATAGAAGTAGGATTTTTTCTAAAAGTTTATTCAATTTAAATCATTATATGTATAATTTATTGTTTTTGTTGCGGATATAATAAAATACACTTATATTATGTAGTAACAAAAAGGTATTTATTTGATATTTCAGATCTAAAATTGCAATATTTATTATATTATTACATCAAAAACCAGTCAGTTTTTGGAGAAAACAGCCAAATAAGATGTGTTTTTCAACTTCTTCTGCTTTAAATCAGTAGATTTTCATAAGTTTTTTTTTTCAAATGATTTACATTGTTTGTGTTATGAGTTGTTTTTATCCCACCCAGCGCCCGTTTTCACTCCTTCTCCCGTAACATGTTTCTGAAAACTTCTATAAAGGGACTAAAAAAACTTAAGAAAAAAACTGAAACTAAACTTGAAGAAACTGTCTACAAAATAAACTTTCCAATAATCAGTTTAATAAAAGAAGTACGTTTGCGGCATATTTACCAATTTCCTTTAATGTGAAAAATTTTAAGTTTATATAAATATAATAATATAAAAGTATATATATATATATATATATATATATATTTATATTTCTACACTGAAAGAGGGAACACAAAGCTTTTATTTCAAGAATAAATTAATGTGCTTTCTTTTTATCAATTCACTTAATTCACATTTCTAAAGGTTTATCATAACAAAAATATTTCATGTAAAAATAGCCAAGTACGCAAAAGTGGTATTCCGTAAAAAGAATTGAGATAAAAGTAAAGCTAAGTTCTACAATACAAACTTCAAAATGAATGGTTCTTATTAGTTTGGAAATGTTTTTTTAAACTTTGCTATTCCAGTCAAACTTCTTTACGTTCAATTTAATAAGAGTCATTTGCAGCCGTATTAGCCAAGTTTAGAAAAACATTTCCAAACTAGTAAGAACCATTCATTTTGAAATTTGTACGGAATACCACTTTCGCGTACTTGGCTTTTTTTACATGAAATATTTTTGTTATGATTTCACTGCTTTTTTAGAGGATTTGGATAATATTTAAGTTTTAAAGTGGTAAAATATACGGGATATTGTTCAAAACTTTTGCAATGCCTTATTAAAAATGTTGAGTTTTTTTATATTTTCCTTATCAGCCTTCTAAAGCTCAGCTCTCTAGTGTTCCTGGAAGTAGGCAATGTTAATTTTACATAACTTTACATTTATAGGGGGAGGAAGTTAATTAAACTTTAGGATTTTTTAATTTTCTTTTATGGTTTTATCATAGTTCCTATCCGCCTTCCAAATCTCAGCTCTCGAGCGTTTCTGGAAGTTACCATTGTTATTTTTACACAACTTTACATTTATAGGGGGGGGGGAAGTAAATTATAATTTTGGGGTGTTTTAATTTTTTTCTATAGTTTTATCATAGTTACTATTGGCCTTCCAAAGCTCGGCTCTCTCGCGTGTCCGGAAGTAGGCAATGTTACTTTTACATTACTTTACATTTATAGGGGAGGAAAGTAAATTATCATTTTGATGCTTTTAAATTTTTATCTATAGTTTTATCATAGTTCCTACCAGTCTGCCAAATTTCAGCTTTGTAGCATGTCTGGAAGTACAGTAGAATTTTGATGATCTATACATGAGTAAGTGACAATTTCGACGTTTTTTGAAATTTTGTAACTACTTTAGTACTTTTTGGAATTCCATGAAACTTGGAGGGATTTTTAACTCCATGGAGATCTACTACTGTGCAAAGTTTGAGATTCGTAGCTCATTCCGAAGTAGAGTTTTAGATAGGTCAAATATCGGCTGAAATGTTTCAAGAAAAGATGGTCGGTGCGTGAACTTGGTGAGGCACTGCCGTGCCCTCAGATTTACCTCCTAAATAGTCAACCACACCGTTAAATTAATGAATAAACGCAAAAAAACGGAGGTAAAAACGTCAAACACCTTAAAATCACACGTACTCTCAATACAAACAAAGCAACTGGTCCGCTGGTGACGTAAGCAGACACTGTTCGTCTCGCTGAGCGACGCTAACATAGAGTTAAATGGAAATAAGCAATCCTGTGTGTTTATAATCGTTGGGGATATATAGGGCTGTCTAACAAAACATATGATCAAATCCAAGATGTCTTCCATGGGACAAACAAACCGATTTCCCATAAGCCGTAATGTTAACAAAAACGTAAATTTTACAAAAACGACAAGAGCTTTAGTCTCAAAAATTAATCAGTTTTAAGAATAGATCCTTTGTGCATATGGGAAAAATGCGTTTTTCTTAAAAATATTAAACTAAAGCGAGAAAATCTGAAATAAAAGGGACCATGTTTTCTTCAAAAAAGTAGGTTATGTTTTTGTTTATTTTGTTCTTTTTTAAAAAATTTTTCTAGTTTTTTCACTTATTTTGAATTACTACATGGGCGCACCAAGGGGGCGGGGGGCTAGGGGGCCGGACCCCCCAAACCACATATTTTTTTTAGATATTTTCCATATATTTCATGAGTAAACAGAAAAAATAGCATAAAGTACATCATGAGACCTCTGGGGCCACCCAAAGGTCTCTGAAGTTTTTTGACCAATGAATCAATGAACTATCAGCCCAAATTAGGGGAAAGTAGTTCTATTCAAAGAGCTCACTTCAAGGCTCACTTAACAGAGACGAAATTGAAATAGACTAAACTTTTCTCATCAGATTCAGGTTTTCTATTAGGATCTTTTGTTGTACTTGACTAAACCTTTTGCTAAGTAATAGGCCTTCTATAGCATTAAACTGTGAAAAATATTTCACTATGATTTTTAGGTTTAGACAAAGTTTAATCACGGATCACCTTAACAAAGGGTATCCATGGTTTAATTGTTTTAACCCTCCAGTAGTAAAATGAAAAAGAGGCACAACTTATAGGTAGGTCAGTCCAACAGATCAATATGCACATATAAGTTCCAACCAAGGTTGGTCAAGCAAACTTCTAATAAGTACTTTACAAAATATGTTTATTTAAAAAAAATATAAGTAAACATTATATAAAAAAAAAACTTGCAAAATTAAAATACAGTTTTTTCTTGTCATTGGCCTCACACACCATACATCACCATATGATTTTCCATGAACTATAATACATAGGGCTTAAGTACGGTCAAATTCATCAGCTCACAACAGTAAGTACTGTTCAAATTTTACAACAGTACAATATTCGCTGTTGTATTACTACTGTTACTATTACTTTTATTACTGTTTATTTGTAACAATATTTGCTCAATTATGTATCTAAAAGTTTATGCAAATAAACATATACTCTACTCTACAATTGGGCGTAACAGCATATGACCCATTAGGAGTATTAGAACCCAAATTTTTTTGAGAGAAATTGAAAAAAATATCTGAGAGAACTTATTTGTTTTTCTTGTGGTCATCAAAGTCAACAAAGATTACTTTTTTATCCATCTATTATTAATGATGCCAAAAAATTTTTTTTTGGTAATAAGCTCAGTACATTACCGGAGAAATTTCACAACAGGACTTGTAGTAAGTCCAGTCAGATACTATACAAATTTTACGGTGTACAAGTTTTAGGTGTCAAAAAGCATGGAAATAAAGGAAAATTTGCACCAAAATAGTTTAAGATAAAAAGAGGTTTGAGTTAGGGAGACTGTCAAACTCACCAGTTTATTCTAAACTGTTTTGAGGTCTGTAAAATAAATATTTATTAAAGAAAAAGAAACTTTGATGATACAGGACTTCACTCAACACTATACAGGACGCTACACTACCAAAAGTTTATTTAAGGTTCTGTAGGATGGTGTACACATTTGGTTCAGCTCATTATTCACACTTTAACCTCATATTGTTTTCCTTTTCTTTCTTCTCGGGACCCTTTTTTCAACCATCATTTTTAAAATTTTTCAACCGTTTTGAAACAATAATCCATTCAGGAGAGACCCAGTCATGATCATTGCTGTATTCTAGTTTTGAAAGTTGCTTGCCTAGAATAGTAAAAAAATCATAGTGAAATATTTCTTACAGTTTAACACAATTCTATGTTACACTTCTGCAAAAGGTCCACTCAAGCACAAAAAAAGATCCCAATAGAAAATGTTGCCGAAATGGCAGTTGCACATTTATCCAAAACAAACCTGACAAAAAACTTTCGAATATTTCAATTTATCCTCTGTTAAGTCAGGTAATAGAGCACTTATCCACTTTCTTTTCCCTTCTTTGAGCTGATACCTAGTTCATTTAAATCAAGATGATTTTTTAAGGTCAAAATACTTGGCATTCCATCAAAACTAACATTATCAAGCTCTCCCCAGCTGCCACAATTCATAACAGCACAGAAACTAATAATAATGATTCAAACTGAGTAAAAAACTGGAAAAAAAGTAAATAAAAACATAACCTGACTTTTGAACAAAACATGGTCCCTTTTATTTGAGATTTACTGGCTTCAATTGATTTTTTTTAAGAAAAACGCATTTTTCCCATGTGTTAAAAGGTTTAATACTTAAAACAGCATCTTTGTTGTAAGTTAAATCGTTTCACTTTTTTTAAAAATTACGTTTTTGTTAACATTGCGGCTTATGGGAAAACGCTTTGTTTGACCATCTTGGATCGAAAAACAGCTGATCGTGACAGTTCGTTAGACAAGCTAATTTGTTTGCGATCATTGAACAAGGTTAGGTTAACACCGATTTCGACCTCTCACAAGTAGGACAAGGGTAAAAAAAAGTAAAGTCAGCTGGCTTTAAACTATAAGGTTTGGTTTAGTTGATTTTTAAAAAAATCTGAAAAATTTAATCTGGGACACAGGGAAGTCCGCTGGCGGTTATGGGCTTCCGTATGTTCGTCTGCAACCGTGGACGGTGCTGTAAAATCGCGACGGGCTTTCAGGAGAAAGTTCTTTTTTATTTTTGTCTGATCGTGCAACATCGTAATAAACGTCACTTTTGACAACCGTCAAATTTCGCCGCAGTCGCGATTTGACTTTTGGGGGGCCGTGTTGTGTTGTGCAACAAAGTATTTTCGCGTTTAAAAATCCCTAATATTTTTTTAATTTTGTTGCGGTTTTGCGTTACAGATTCGTCGTGTTAAAACGAACTTTCCGTACTAATATTGAACGTAAACTAGTGGCTTGTTGGAAAGGATTTGTTCCTTAATTTAAGGTGAGTTGTTGAAATATGCCTCCTCCTCTTTTCAGTATTTATAAATAGATGATCTGGATAAGATCCTTGTTTTTTATCTTATTGGAGACCTTATTTTTATAACGGTGTTTATGTATATAAAAATGTACTTCAATGCCAAACTTGGGTGGACTTCTCAGGAGCCATCCAAAACAAAATGTAAACAATTAAAAAATCTGTTTGAAATGACAGTTTCACTTGACATCAATCTTGCAGGATATAGGTCCCAACTGAGCAACTGAGTTTTTACACAAGGAAAGTTTTTTACATAAAATGTGTTGTTTGGACATTTTTAAGTTGAATAGGGCAAGATAATATTAAAAAAGTTGTTTCTGAAGATTTTTCTTTTGACTATATTAGAAAAGTTTTACCACTACATAGGTTACAATCTTTTCACTGTTTTCTGTTCAAATGACAGTTTACTTTGGGCTAATATGATGGTGTTCATTTATCACTTTTTAATTTAGATTTTTAGATTTTATCCACAAAAAATAATGTGTTTCTCAATTAGGTATATATATTTTATTCACATCAAAAAATAGATAACTTAAAAACATTTTGTTTTATTTTACCAGTTTATGTAGGTTGACTAGCCTAGAGACCCTGTATGTATGACATATTTTAAAGATAAAGAGATGTGACAAACTCTTCAAAGTCAAATTTATTTAAGTCAAAATCAAAGGATGAAAATATCGGTCCTCTATACTCTAGCGATGTTTAGAGAGATGTCTTCTTTCCTTGTTAATTCATAGGTGTTGGAAAATAAAAATAAATGTTTTGTAACAAAACCTATACAGGGGGTGACCGGCAAACATGTTTATTTATATGTTGCATGATGATTGATGTCACTCACCGCTGACCATTTAAATTATTTTGAAATGCCAATGAATTTGGCAAGAAAATAACATAACCAAAAAATGTTAATTTCCGTGACTTTGATGGACTTGTCTCGTCTCTCTTTAGTAAAAATATATCATACATACAGGGTCTCTAGACTAGCCAATGTAACAGGATTATTCAGCCACATAGTGATTTGAGGAAAATTTTCTCCAGAAGACCAAAATCTGGAAACAACAATTTCATCATCCTGACTTTGAGCCTGACCGAACCTAAACCAACCTGACCTAACCCAGGGAGTCCTCACTTGATGTACAAATCACCTGTCAATACTATGTCAATACAATGCTATTTCAATATGATGTTAATACATGTCGTCAATGTATGTTGAGATCTGTGCTGGGTTGTTTTTAAATTATTTATTCTATAAATGATCATTAACATTGTAACTTTGGAAACCAGCAGGAGTACGTTAGAATTTACTTTTTAAAATTATACACAATCAGATTAGACTGTAGTGAGCTATTGAAAAAGATACCCAGACATAATGCTAGATGTTCATTAACCTTTTACTGTTTTCGCCTTAGATCAAATATATATTGTGATTTGTTTAATGTTCATTACAAATATTTTGACATTTTTAATGACCCCTTGAAATTACTAAGAGAATGTTTTAAAGATGGCTAGTTGTGATCAAGATTAAATCTGAGATATATCTACATAAGTACATTGTTATGTTCTGTCTAGAATATTTATTTGGAAATCAGGCAACTGTTTTATTGGTTTTAGTTTTTGTTATTATTGTATTCTATTATTATTTTATCTTACTTATTTTAGGGCATGGGGGGGTTACTAATTTACTGAAATGGTTGCATTCACCCCTGCATTTATGTCATGAACTTGATCTTTTTCATTGCCTGGTCATTAACAAAATAACTGCTCAATATTTTAGAATCCTTCATTTTTGTGATGGTGTCTGTCCATGACACAATAACCAAGACAATAACTCAAAAACTGACTTTAGCAAAAGATGATCAACTGCCCACAGTAGGTGTATAAAGTTTGAGTACATACAGGACTCCACAGAACACTATACAGGATGCTCCAATACACTACAGGGCCAAGGATTTTTTGAAAAGTCCTGTAGGATGGTGTAAAAATTTGATTTGGATTTTAACCAAATTCAGCACAAAAATTTTAGAGGTACCTGTGGATAAAGTTCTTGGTTTTAGCTCACACATATACTATACTATAGTAGTGTGAGCTATGGTGATCCTAATTTTTCGAGAAAAAAGTTGCTCCTATTTCAAAAATTTTTATATATCTTTGCGTTTCAGATGATTTTGAAACTTTTTTGTTGTGCCGTCTGTATGTCTGTCTGTAACAACCAACACGCATAACTCAAAAACCGCTTGGCCGATTTCAATGAAATTTGGTTCCTAGGCTGGGTCTTTGGTCGATATGGTCCCATTTAAAAATGAACAAAATCCACAGAACACAAGCCAAATAAAAGAGTGGGGGAAGATTTCAAAAATTAGAGTTTATGTGAAAATATGGCGTGTGTGATATCAAACGAAAGGTAATTGAGTATGGAGTTAAACAAAATACATTTTAGTTTTTTTTCTTCAATAAGGGTGGGGGGTAGATTTCAAAAATTAGAGTTTACGTGAAAATATGGCGTGTGTGATATCAAACGAAAGGTAATTGAGTCCGAAGTTAAACAAAATACATTTTAGTTTTTGTTTTTTTAAGGGTGGGGGTAGATTTAAAAAATTTGAGTTTAAGTCAAAGCATGGCTTTTATTTGGTAATTTAGTCTGGAGTTGAATAAGATATATTTCAGGTTTTAGTTTTATTATCTCACATGTACACTATAACTATAGTACCTAGTGTGAGCTTAGGGGCCCATATATTGGCAGAGTATTTGTAAGGTGGTAGAAGAGGGGTTGGAGCATCACCTTAAGCTCAAAATTAATTAATTAATTTTTATGAACAGTACTTCATTTTTGACTATGGTTTCTTTTTGTAAAAAGTTTCTTCTACAGGTTTTCTTCTGTGGCACCATTTTCTTCAAAAATAACTTTATTTTCAAATTTTTATTTTTATGCTGCTGGTCTATCAGCTTTAAAAATAGAAATAGCCACATAATTAGTTTTAAATTTTAGACAAGTTTAAAATAAGCATTATTTTTTGTCTTGTGTCAAATTTTTCCTGTTAAAAACCATGTGCTAAATATTTTTAAAAAGCAAACTATTTTAGATAATATAAATAATATTGGGCCTAGTGCTGTGCCTTGTGTTACATCGTTTACAGTGTTGTTCATTTTCACTTAAGGTCGTTTATGTATATAGTTTTTAAATATCTTGTTGGCAAAATCTCTCGGTCCATTGCAGTGGTGATAAAATTGGAAAGTAGTTTATTAGTCACTGTATCAAATACCTTAGCTAAATCTAGACATTTTTTAATTTTTTCCCACAGTTGTAAATTTATGTAAGGCATCATTTGTGTTTTTTTTTCCTTTTTTAAAGGTAATAGATTTGGTGACTAAATTATACCGGGTGGGCCAAAAAAAACCGGACAATTTATTTTTCCTTTTGAACTATACCATTGATTTTAATGGGACAAACTGCACTTGGCAGAGAATTAATCAGAGTTTTGAATAAATAAATTTTTTTGTCCGCCATTTCAAAATCCAAGATGGCGGACGAAATAAAATTGTACCTTTCAAAAATGCTCGTTTATTATTGTGTTGCGAACATGTTTTAATAATTTTTTTAATCATTAAAAACCCAGCAATCTTGCCCAGTAAAACAAGGTATGAATCAGCAATATCGGTTTGGTGGTTCTAAAAAAAATATTTTGTTTTAACCATTGTTTTGAATAATATATGATTGCCTTGCCAATCATGTTTGCATTTAATTCCTTATAAATTCCTTACTACTAAACCGATTTTGATGAAATAAAAAATATCCTGGTGAGAATTGATTGCTTTTTAAAGATCATGATCGAAATTTATTAAGATCTCAAAATTTAAGATGGTGCCCAGAATCATAATTGATTCTTCAAAATGGTGTGTTTAGTCTTATTTCTGAAAATGTTTCAATTTTTAAAAAAATTTATATAGAAGCATTACTTTTCCCCCGCCCAACAAGTTATAATTTAGTAAAAATCGGTTTGGTGGTTCTCAAAAAATCTGTTTTTGTTTAAGCCATTATTTTACAGATTATACGATGGCATTGCCAATCCTGTCTGCATTCATTTCTTTATAAAGTCATTATTACTGAACCGATCTTAGTGAAATAAAAAGAATCATGCTGAGAATTGATTGTTCTTTAAAGTTTATAATCGAAATTTGCCATCATCTTATATGTTAGGATGTTGGAAATAATAATACTTGACCCTTCAAAGAGGCATGTTTATTCTTATTTGCAAAAAATGTTTTAGTTTTTTTTTAATTTATAGAAGAGCACTTAATTAATTTTTATCTCTTTCTGCAGGAGAAAAGTAATCTTTTCCTATAAATTTGAAACAAAACTAACGTTTTCGGAAAATAAGAAGCACGCCATTTGGAAGAATCAAGCAAGTATGATTCTGTCTGACATCTTAAATTCTAAAATGGCGGCCAATTTCGATTATAATCTTTAAAGAGCAATGAATTCGCAACATGATTTTTTTTATTTTACTAGAATTGGTTTAGTAATAACGATCTTATAAAGAAATGAATTCAGACAGGATTGGCAATGCAACCGTATAATCTGTAAAACAATGGCTGAAACAAAAATAGATTTTTTGAGAACTACCACACCGATTTTACTACTTTGCACCTTGCTTTTCTATAAATTAAAAAAAAAACTAAAACATTTGCGCAAACTAAGAAGAAACACGCCATTTTGAAGAATCAAGTATGATTCTGTCTGCCATCTTAAATTTTAAAATTCTCACCAATTTATTTGATTAAAATTGGTTCAGTAGTAATGAATTTATAAGGAAATAAAAGCAGACATGATTGGCAAGGCAATCATATAATATGCAAAACAATGGTTGAAACAAAAATATTTTTTTTAGAACCACTGAACCGATTTTGCTAATTCGTACCTTGTTGTGCGTGGCAAGAATGCAGCTTTTTTACTAATTAAAAAAAATAATTAAGACAATTCGCAACACGAGAATAAACTAGCATCTTTGAAGGGTACAATTTCATTTCGTCCTCCATCTTGGATTTTGCGATGGCAGACAAAAAAATATATTTAGTCAAAACTCTGATCCATTCTCTGCCAAGTGCAGTTTGTCTCATTAAAATCAACAGTGTAGCTCAATAGTTATCATGAAAAAAAATTGTCCAGTTTTTTTTGGCCCACCTGGTATTTGTTTAGAGAAAACATGCAAGTTAAGTTGGACACAAATTATGGTTGATTATTATGCAGTTTTATTGTGTGTTTCAAATGCAATATCATTTTCAGAATAAGGAAAAAACAGGAAAAAACATTCCAAACCAGGGGTGAAATTAAGGAACAAAAAATTATAAAAAAAGTTTTCTGTATATCAGCCCTGACCAGAACCCGAAACCTTTGGCTGTGTACGCCTCCGCCCTACCAATTGGGCCACCGAAAGACATTTTTTTTAAGTAAAACCTTGCATTATTGAACTTTGGTACTTAAAAAGGAAGGAATATCCAAAAACTTTAGGGAAAAACATGTCTTGTAACTGTCAATCGCCAAAAATGTAACTTTTAGCAAGTTTCCAATTCAATCAACTGTAAAGCGGGGTCTACACATAACGTTTTGCCTGATCCGTTTTACTTGATCAAGTAAAACGGATCAGGCAAAAGCTTTCGTGTAGACAATAAAACGTACATTTTGCCAAAACTGAACAGGACTGAAGTCGGACCTGTTGAACTGATCGGTAGAGGCTTTGTTTCCGGT
This sequence comes from Aspidapion aeneum, assembly GCA_963576565.1. Taxonomy (NCBI): domain Eukaryota; kingdom Metazoa; phylum Arthropoda; class Insecta; order Coleoptera; family Brentidae; genus Aspidapion; species Aspidapion aeneum. Next base: position 24,112,200 of record OY755043.1, read on the forward strand.
AAAACGTTAGTTTTAGCGGCATTTCTTGTGGTAGTGCATACAATTTTAATTCTTTTCGAGTGCAACTTAGAAGTTGGTATACGAAACGTCCGACATTAGATAAGATATTTTTTTAGGAAATCAAACAGGTTATTGTCTTCCTCCACTAATTTTTAATTTGTTTTAAACAAATAGTCCCGACATGTTTCTTAAGCAGAAACTTACATCTTCGGGGGACATTACCAAACTAAATCGGCACATTTTGAAAAACTGGTTATAAAACTATGTTTAGCTACTGAAACGGTTAAGTCATAGACATTTAAAACAAAAAAACATTATTGACAAAAGCAGTGCTTCCTCCATGGTGTATCAAAAACTAATCTAAAAACGTCCGTTAAAACTATCAAGTGTGTACGCTAGTCTTTCAACCGTCATACTTGACCCTTTTGACTAACAGGCAAGACGTAAGGTAAAATGTTATGTCTAGACGGGGCTTAAGAATTTATAAACATAAACAGCTCCAGTCTATTTTGTATTTATTTTATTTTATTATAAGATTAGTCATGCAGATCATGGGAAACCAAATTCAATTTTGTAGATGTGTATGTTTTCTGCATTCAATTTCATTCTGGGTCAATACCATATATTTATTTAATTAAGTTAATATATTGCATTAATGTTTTTACCGAGATTTACGCATTATAGCCGACTTCTACAGGTTCTCAAAATAAACCCAAATTTTGTTTAGAGTGGAAAAAATGCATTTTGGCATAGTCTGGAACAGTGGCGGCTGGTGACGTTATAAAATGGGGGGGGGGGCAGAAATTTAACTTGTCGGGTACGATTTTATTTTAAATCAAACCCTTAAACGAGGGTACCGTAGTAGATCTCTTGTGTGTATAAAATAAATATAAAACAGTTTTAAAAACGTTACAAACTTTAATGAATACAAAATAAAACTCTGTTGCAATTTACAAATTGTTACAAGACTTTTCTTATGACCTATAAAACGAACAAGACCCAAAATATTAAAATAAAAACTTTAACTTACCATAATTACAAACTGCAAAATATTATTCAAATATAAAAATCTTATGTTTCTTTACTGACAATTAATTTCAGAGGTTTTAGTTTAAGTTCAACAAAACTTAAAATGTGACTACCGACTTGTCTTCTCAAAGTTTGGGTTTTTATAAACGGTCGGACCTAAAGAATCCATTATCCCCTATTTGAAGAGCTTCGAGGAACCAAGTCAGTGGCGTTGCTGATAATCCTAAAGTTTACTTTACATTCTAGCTAATGAGCTAAACGAGATAAGCTAAACAAAAACAGAGATAAAATACATTTTATAGACAACATTTTCTTATCTCACAGTTTTTCCATGTCCAATCACTTTGAAGGGAAAACTCTCTTGCTACTTGCTGTATCCCCACGCTTAACCATTACGACTCCCACGGACTTTTCAATAGTTTTTCTCGCATTATCCATCTGCTGTGTGGTAGGCGGCAACCAAATGTTTTTCATTTTGGAAGGAGGCGGAACCACTTTCTTATCTCAACAGAACCATAATTGTGTTTGTCGCACCCAGGGGGCCGCCCCCCCCCCCAAACCTAATATTTTTTAGATATTTTCCACATTTCCCCCAAGGGCCCCCCTTTTCCCAAGACATATTCCTGATTGCGCCACTGCAATTGGCACCTAATATCATTCTTGCCTAGCATATAAAATTCTATGTGGTTATTTAAATAAGTAGCACTTACTTTGTGTCCTTAGCTTTTCACTAAAGTGCATGATATCACACATTACCTTTGCCACCCATGCAGGATCACTTCGTGGATTGTTCATAACAAGACAAATAAAGCAAAAAAAAGCATTTTGTTTTTCACAACCGCACAACCAGTTTTCAGCATCGTAGATTTTTTTTTATTACTTGCACTAAAATTTTGTTTAATTTTTAGGATTTTTAGGTCCGGTCTATGTGGCCCTAAAGATTTTATTTGTAATCGAAGTTCGTATGTCAACGTATTTAAATTTGCACAGTTAATTATACAATCGACAACTGACCTACCCCAAATCAAAACAAACTTATACGTCTTCACTAATGATAGAAACGGCAACACGTAGGAAGGGCAACGAACGTTTTCGTACAATGAATAGGGCCGACGTCAACTAAAACAAACATTTCTCCCGCCCCCGCGCGAGAAATGCCACCCATACACCGCTAAAAAACGGATGAAATTGAAATCTTGTCCCGCGCGGTGCTGCCGGCTTGTAATTATTTACGCTAAAAAGTTTACCCAATTAATCAATCGCCTTTTGTTAACCACAGACTGAGAAAAGGAACTAGACATGTCGTACGGGAAGATTTATTTTTTTTAAATACAGTGAAACCTCCCATAAGCGGACACTCACGGTTCCGTCGATTTTGTCCGCTTATTGGACGTGTCCGCTTAAAAGAGGTAACTGCGAAATTTTGATATATATTTATTAACAATTTCCGCTGCCTGAGATTTTCCGACATTAAAATTTTTGGCGATCTTTCGTGTTGGTAGAAGTTCCTTCCATGAAACGTTAACAATTTCCATTTTTCCACATAAAATAAGAAGTTTTTTACTAGGCGCCATTTCAAAGAGATCTATTATTACCCAACTGAACAATAAACACAGCAGTCCCGCTGAATCAAATAATGTTGTAAATACGACAGATGTATTTCGTCTCCGCAATAAAACGGAAAGAGGTAATTCCCGGCTGCAGAGTGCCTTGTTGCCAACATACTACATAATATTTATGCCCATGTCGTGCAGCGCTCCGTCCCGTTTTCAGAGGTTCGCGTCCGATTAAGGGAGGTTTCAGAATTTTTTAACCAAAAAAAATTGTCCGCGTCCGGTTATTAGAGTGTCCGGTTATAGGAGGGAATTTTACATGTAAAGACATAGGCAAAAGCTTGGTTCCAACAAATTTGTCCGCCTAAAGGGAGTATCCGCTTAATAGATGTGTCCGCAAGGAGAGGTTTCACTGTAAATGTTTGTTGTCTAGTTTTGGGAGGCCACTGCCCTGTTGCCCTCCCTGTAGCAGCCGCCACTGCAATGTTATTGCTGATTTTGATACTCGAGCTCTAATTGAAGTATCTGTTTGATATAACTCTGGCAATATTGAGCAATATTCGAGATGAGAGATAAAAAATTAAAAAGAAATAGTTCTAAACACATGAAACATGATTAGGCATAATCAACATCTACTACAGTCCCATTAAACATAGTAAAACCTTTTTCCCAAATACATTCAACTAAGCTTTTTCCCTTCAATGAACCCAATTTATAAATATTCTTTCCACTGGGTACTTATCCGGCCTACATCTATATGATCAGTACATGGTCGTGGCTACTGAAATGGAAACAGACTGATGAATAGCCACATATTTTATTTTTATTTTGATGCCTTTTGTTGCATCTTGTTTTTGATCGATGGGCGCGGTTCACTTCGCGAAATTATTGATCGATATTATGTTTCAAATCTAGAATATGCTTGGTTTTTGTTTGAAGTAATATTTAGTTTTTATCAAGGTTTATACAGGATGTCCTAGATAAAAATAACTACATTATTGGGAGTTCAAAAATGTAAGACAAAGTTTTGTTTAAATTGGAAAAACTGGCGGTATTCAAAGCCCAATCATATGCTGTATGCAAATGAAAAATATCTCCAGGGGTTTAAAAAAAATCGAGTCATAAATAAATGATTAATAAAAAGGCATTTTTTAGTTTTTGCTTGATATTTTGAAAACTCCTCTAGAAATTTTTAATTTTGATACCGCTTGTGATTGGCCTTGGAATAGTGCCACCTTTTGTCATTTTACCAAACTTGTATGTCTTACCCGAGGTCTTACCGTTTCCGACATCCCCATAAGACTCCATTTAGGTATTTTTATCTGGGATACATGGCATCGATAGGAAATACCGAATAGGATAGACGGGGGATTATATTATTTTTTTTGCATTACACTATACCTAAAATTGTAATGATGATTTTAGTGTGACAGTTTGCTAATTTTTTAATTTGTTTGATATCTTGCATTATGTATCAATGATCCCAATATTAGTTTTGAAGTAAAATGACTTTTTTAAATTGCAAAATTTATGTTCAATCTTTCCTGATAGATCTGCATTGTCAAAATTGTAAGAATTTAAATTTATGGATATAGAAAAAATATGCTAAATTAAAAGAAAAATTTGCCAGTTATTAATTGTGAAATTTTTTGAAATTCTAGTTGTTCATAGTTTTTAAAACAAAACTGTGTAAATATTTCAAGATACATAGATTTAGAACACAATAATATTAGGACAATACTCCAGAGAAAAAGTGTCCAAAGGCCTACATTCAAAGAGAAAGTAAATATTTTGGGAGGGAAAAGCAGTAAAATAACATAAATTTGTACAGAGTTACAATATATGTAATCTGACTTACTAGTGGACACCTTTAAATACAATTTTAAGGCTTATAGAAAGAAGTCTTTTTTTAAGGAAAAATCTTGGGAAAAATATCTTGGGAAAAATATTCTAGGGTATCATTGGCAAGGTATCAATCACTGAGCATTTTACCTTATTAATAATTTAAACCAACAGTAAAGTGTCATGTCTGCCATTTGGGATTAAAAATTATTAATAATAAGGATCTATTTTACCGGCAACGTCAATATAAAGAAAACCACATATAAATTGTTCAAAAAGGGAGCTAGTTATTTTAGGTATGATCAAGGGTATGATAAAACAGATTTTTGACCCATTTCTAGATTATATTAAGTTACTATCTCTATCTATCTATTTAGCCTTCTTGAATCCATCTTTGGACATAGGACTCCCCCAATATCTTCCACTCTTCTCTGTCTGGCGCCATGTTCATCCATCTAGTTCCCGCGTGTTTCTTCAAATCGTCCGCCCATCTCATTGGGGTCTTCCCCTATTTCTTTTATTTTCTCAAGGTCTCCAGTTTACAATACATTTGTTCCATCGATCGTCGTTCTGTCTGATATTATGACCGGTAAATTTCCATTTTAATTTTGCTACTTTTCCTCTGACATCCCTTACTTTTGTTTTATTTCTTATCCATTTATTCCTTTTTCTATCTTTCAGCTTTACATGTAACATTTGTCTTTCCATTGATCTTTGGGCTTAAGTTACTAATATTGTGTATACGAATAAAATGACATATCAATCTTGCAAATTAGATTAGTGGTTTTTCAGGTAAAACACAAATTTACCACATTTCACCTGTTAACACGGCCATATTAAATTTAAAAAAATAATAATAATAGCCCATGTAACCCGATCCTTGATACGAAAAAAACAATAGTCGAAAACGATGTGGAGCAACAAAAATTTTACACAGTTTACCTGTCATGGTCGCCATATTGAATTTTCGACGTGTTAGTCGTGAAAAGTGCATTAACAACCCCTTTATGACATTTTTGTACTTAGGTACAAATTTCCTAAAAATTCAAACTTTAACCAAACCTAACCTGAAATAATAAGGAGCAAAGGACAATGAATAAGATTATTAGTTTTTGATGGAGCCAAATATAGGTAGTTCTCGATGTAGTTTTTACCAAAATAGCGACAAACTCTAGGAATATTATCTCACTTAAGTATTTAACAAATATCTTTGAGATCTGTTACATACCTTTTTGTATTAAAGACACAGATTTCACAAAATAAAACTACAAAATTGTCTTCTGAACATGAAATATGTTTTTATATACACTGGTGCAGCTCATTGATAAACTAGTTAAACTAGCAAAAAATTTTTTTTTAATAAAAAAAACATCCAACTGCTAAATTTACTTATAAGTACTAGTCGCAGTTGGGTACAACATTGATAGGTATACCTATAATGTATGACATGCTTCTACTTTTAGTTTTGATGCCCAAAGCGCACTCACGAAATTATACAGTTTTGTATTTTTATGAATCAGGTTATTGGTTAAATTTGTACCCAACTGCGACTAGTAGTTAAAAGTAGATTTAGCAGTTGGGTGTTTTTTTTATAATTTTTTTTTTTATTTCCAACTTTTAGGTTTAATTCTTATTCACCGTTATAGAAAGCACTATGTATTTACCATTCATTTAGTGTTACTCGGAAAGTATCTGTAGATTTCTTACGGACGCGAACAGTGTTACCTTCCATTGAGGTGGGGCAGGAGAGGGGGAGGAGGGAACTAGTAAAATAGTGTTGAAAATAATCTTAAAGCGTTTGCAGAAAGAATTTTTGAAATCGCGTTATAGCTACAACTATTACTAATAAGGAGGGGGGGAGAGGGAGAGCTAAGGGGAAACTAGTAAAATGGTGTTAAAAAAAGTCCTAAAGCGTGTGCAGAAAGAATTTTTGAAATTGCTCTTTTTTTGATAAAATTATTCGAATATGGTTTTTTAAGAGGGTGAGGGGAATGAGAGGATGGGAGATTGTTGGGAGCAGGGAGGACTATAAAGTAATTACAGCAAATTAGGACATTTGCGATGGGGTTATCCAAGGCATTTTAATAAAATCTGAAATTTAGGTAATTTGTAGGCCTTAAAGCCGATATCATGTGACAAAATGGCGTCTGACGACCGCCATATTAACTCCTGTTTAAAAAAATATAGGCTATAAGTTCGTGATCAGTGGCAATTCAACGACACCTTTTTCGTAAAAATCGGTTCATCCGTTTACCTCTAGCGCGACACAGACATACATATTTACATACATACATACTTACATACAAATCCCAAGCGAAAAATATTACCCTTCCTTTCGCCGTGCTACAGTTGGGTAAAAAAAATCACTTTATCATCCCAGTGTATCAACTTTGCCCAGTCTCCCCTAGATAAGACCTCATTCGTGTCTTCTATAAGTAATGATCATAATGACATTGTCTGTTTTATTCTTAAATTTATCCCCTATGAAATATAAAGTTTCTTATCAAAGGGCTCTTTATATAAAAGCTATTACAACGTCAAAAGACTGCAAGTTGTTGAATTAATAAAACCTCCCCCAATACGTCGATGAGGGTGAAAGATAGGGGATGGAAAATCCCAAAAGGATAATCCCATACTTATGGCTGACAGCCAGACTAAATTTCACATCGAATGTTAAAAAGTTTTATACCTAAAAACATGTTTGTTTTCTTAATAGTGGGGAGAATATCGAAGAAATCAATCTAAAGGGATACTTATTATTAGCCAGGCAATATCGGAGATACTTTGGCGAGTAAAGACGTTAAATTAAAAACCGTTTTTTGGTCGTTGTTGAAAAAATCTTTGCATGTATTATTTTGTTTATGGTGTTTCTTGGGCGCGAAAAAACATTAAACAAGTTTTTTAACCAATTTTTACAATGTTGTGCTAATTTAGTTTAGTAATGTCCCCTGAAGATGTAAGTTACTACTTATGAAACATGACGGGACTATTTGTTTAAAGCAAAACAAATTAGAAGTCCATAAAATGGTCTATTTACTAAAATTAAAATATATTTATTGGAAAAGCTTATTTATGAGGTAATTAAATCCTTTTTTATAAAATAAGACTAAAAATTGGACATTGCACATCTTTTTGCTTTGTGCAGGAAACCACCTTTCCAGACATCTTATTTTTAAAATACAATAGCTATAGAATCCACCAAAGTGTTTACAGTGTTAGAACTCCCACTTTTTAAAACAGATAATAAAATAAATAATGGTTTGACAACTTCAGGGAACCAGCTGAACCAAATTTGTACACTGTCCTACAGGACTTTAATAAATGTGTGGTCCTGTAGTGTCGTGTATAGTCCTGTACATGTCCTGTACAGTCCTGCCTGTGGGGTCTTGTATAGTGGGGGGGGGGGGGTCGAAGGCTAACAAGGGCGCCAATATTCGCAACCAACTACTTAATCATGCTTAGGGCACCCATGGTGCGCCAGTACCATCGGGGCGGGGCGACGAACCCCCCACGCTACGCCACTGTGTGGAAGTCCTGTATAGTCCTGTGGAAGTCCTGTGGGTTCCTGTAGAAAAATTTGTACACCTACTATGGGCAGCTGATCACCCCTCAGAAATTTTCCTATTTGATATCAGTAGGTTTAAAGATTTAGGGAAACTGCTGTAAATTTTAGGAAATTTTTCAGTTTTAAATTTCCTGAAAGCACCAGTTCACAAAGTAATTTTTCTTAACAACTAAGTATATTTTTTTTAAATTTAATAAAATTTTATAGTGCCTTTCTGTCCCATTTAAAAGCTTTAAAAAACTTTTATCTGTGTATTTTTAGGCAAAACTTGACACCACCGCTACTGCAGCGTAAGAGTAAAGCAAATAACGCCTCTGTTGGCAGGGACTTTGCACTTCTGCCAGACATTTAAACAGACTTACAATTGTCAAACATTAGTCGTCTATCTATTACTAGACTCGTGCAATAAAAAGAGATAAATAATTTTTATTTTCTTCGTTTCGGATTTTAAAATTTGCTGCCGATCGAAGTGTCCCGACGCCAAACGTCGAAGGTGCACAGTGGAATTTAATTTTGCGGTAATGCTAACTTCACCTTAGAATTCGAAGGTTCTATCTATATGTGTATAATTTTTGAATGGGTGGGAAGGAATACTCCCTTAAAATCAAGTGAACGTCAAACTGCGCATCCGATCTTACTTGATATCCGCATCTCTAGTGGGCCTGACGTGGGGAGATGCTCATTCTCACTCTCGCCGATTTAAATAATTCATACAATGGACGATAATAAGAATTCTTAAAAGACTGATTTTGTTTAAAATGCGAATTACTCTATTTTTTGTAATTTCAGAGCCACTAATCTGGGTTTGCTTTTGCTTTAAATGTAAAATTTCCAACTTATTCAAACAGTATTTGTTTTTACATATTCCGTTTAGTTTGTCCTCTCTGTAAGATAACTTTTTCTTTCTTCTTAGACCTAATTTTTTAACTGATGAGACTTTGGACATCATATAATTAAATATTTAAATTGTCTACAAGTCCGTCAAAAACTCTTTGCTTGTGATTGTTTAAAGACGTCACTACTGGCAGCCTATAGTCATTTAACGTTGAGAAACGATGAATCCAATGTTGCCAGACTTTTCGGACGACTTTCCTTCAACTAAGTGAAAAACCCTTCATATCCTTCAAAATAGTAACGGGTGGGTGGTCGACATCAAACCAAAAAAAACTTTATACTTAACATTTTTTTCTTAAATAAAAGATTTATAATTTAAATCATAAATTATAGAACTCAAATTTAAAAATAAAGTATTTATATTTGCAAATAACAACCTTCAATTCTTCAATAGTCAAAATTTTTGTTCAAAACTCTTCATATAAAAGGAAAACCTTCAAATCTGGCAACACTGGATGAACCACTGAAATATTTTTCGCCTAATTTTTCTTAAAAGGACTGAACGTTTAGACAAAGCAGTTCTAGAGAAATAATGCATCTAAAGTTCATTTCATTATTTTTGAGACAACTTTCGACGATTTTTTTTTGGTTGGCCTATGATATTTGTTATGGATGGTAAACAGGTGATTACTGTTAAAAAGTTATCTCAAAAATTATGAAATGAACTGTACATATCGAGGGGTGATCAGCTGAACCAAATTTGTACACCATTCTACTGGATTTTTAAATAAATTCTTGGTCCTGTAGTGTATTTTAGCGTCCTGTGTAGTGAGTGTCCTGTGGAGTCCTGTAGACAATTTTTGGTACACTTACTAAGGAAGCTGATCACCCTTCAGTAGAGGTGTTGAAAAAGTAACTATTCGTTACTCGAGTAATCGTTACTCGACAAATAACGGAGTAACGAATACCGATCCGCAAATTAAATGATTACTTTCGTTACTTTGATTACTTTTCCTTCGATTATTTTAGTATTCAGTAATCACTCGAAAGTCGGTAATCCAAAATCAGGGAGTAACTATGATAACAACGCATTTAAATTGTATTTGTAAAAGGTAACAATAAGAAAAAGTAGGACGTGACAATCTGGTAATGTTGTTTGTTTAAACGCTTGCTCGGAATGCTCGGCCTCAGCTGTCAGTTTTAACCCGCATTTTGAAAATTTCAATAAAAAATATTTCCATAATATCAACAACAAATATATATCTATATATATATATATATATATATATATATATATATATATTTATATATATATTAATATATTAATATATTAATATATTAATATATATATATATATTAATATATATATATATATATATATATATATATATATATATTAATATATATATATATATATATATATATATATATATATATATTAATATATATATATATATATATATATATTAATATATATATATATATATTAATATATATATATATATATTAATATATATATATATATATTAATATATATATATATATATTAATATATATATATATATATTAATATATATATATATATATTAATATATATATATATATATATATATTTATATATATATATATATATATATATATATATATATATATATATATATATATATATATATATATATATATATATATTTATATATATATATATATATATATATATATATATATATATATTTATATATATATTAATATATTAATATATATATATATATATATATATATATATATATTTATCGGTTTCACAACGTTCTACGTCTTCCGATACCCAATCTCCACTCGTTTCTGTTTGCCCATAATTCATCATTTAGGCCTCTTATTCTTGCCGTCCTCGTTTTCTTCGGCCAGTTGGTTTCCATTGTAGTATTTGTTTAGGTAGTCTTTCACCATTCATTCTTTGTACATGTCCGTACCACACTAGTTTTGTTCTTATATCATCCACTAAAGTACGTTCACCCACTGTCATAATTTCTCTTATTCTTTGATTTGTAACTCTTTCTCTTTTTGATTTCCCTGCTGCTCTTCTCCAATAGTCCATCTCCGTAGCGGAAAGCATTTTTTTCTGTTCTATCCTTGATTGGCCATACTTATGAGCCGTATGTAATAATACTTTTTACTATGGTGTTATATATAAGCTTTTTGTTATTGATGTTTTGATATACTTTGGTCCCAAATTATTCCATTTAATAAAGTTATTGCTTTTCTTCCTTGTACGTTTCGATCTTTTATAGCTTTGTCTAGTGTTCCGTCAGCTGTAATTTTTAGACCTAAGTATTTATACTCATCACAGGACTGAGTACGTTGCCCGGTATTTAAGATTAGATCCTGTTTCGTTCCACCGATACACATATACTCTGTCTTATTGAGATTAACCTCTAGTCCCCACTTATTGTACTCTTCTATTAGTTTTCGTCATAATCCTGAGCCACTACTATCTGATCATCGGCGAAACATAAAGTAAGTTGGTTTTCTTATTGAGATTAACCTCTAGTCCCCACTTATTGTACTCTTCTATTAGTTTTCGTGTCATATATTCGAGGTCGTCATAATCCTGAGCCACTACTATCTGATCATCGGCGAAACATAAAGTAAGTTGGTTTCGTCCAACGGAATTCCCTTGTTTTGGCATTTTCTCTTCCATACTTTCAGGACTTGTTCCAAGTATATCTTGAAGAGCGTAGGCGAGATACAGCAACCTTGTTTAAGACCTTTATTTACTTGAAAGCCTTTGGTTAGTTTTGCTTTTATTTTAACTTTTGCCTTACTATTGCGGTATAACTCTTTGATGGCCTTAATTATACAAAATAATATACAAAAAATATACCTACAAGTAAATGATCTTCGAATTAACGACAGTCCGAGAATTTTGCAGTAATTGTATGATTGAATTGAATACAGTTACAGTAATCAAAGTAACGATAGTAACGAATATATAAAATGATTACTTAGTAGTCGAGTACCGATTAGTATCGAGTATTTAAAAGTAACGAAAATCAACACCTCCACCCCTCGGCACCTATTAAAAACGTCACCACCAAAAAATCATAATAATTATAATGAGGACCAAAAGGAGTATTGTTTTTATTATTGTTTTTGTTTTAGAAAAATTCGTTAAGGATATTGAACATTCAACTCATCAATTAGGAATTCACTTAAGGACTTGGAACATAGCACCATTAGCCAGAGGTAAGTCTTTTAACCCCACGGTTTTCAAATATACCCAGATGGTTTTTTAAAGTTTTTTTTCGAACAGTCCTAACTAAATTGCGGCGATCGGTTTCGGGATAGCTTTTATCCTAAGGCTTGACTTAATTTAGATTAGGGTCGTCAAAAAAAAATCTGGCTAGCTTTGATAACAATCCCACATAATGTATACCTGGAAGACCTAAGGTTTTTACCTGTCCAGTTTTCCACCCACAAAGCTCCTTGTGTACTGTCCGACCAGAATAAAATGAGGGGCAAAAGAGACAGCTCAACTCAATCTTCCGCTGTTTATAGCACTTTGGTCTTACTGGGTGGTCTTCATTTTAAGCAAATTTACCATGAACACAATTTTAATATTACAAGTAGTGATTGATGTAAATGGAAATATTTCCAACGGAAATATTTCCATGGAAATGGAAACATTGGAAATTTCCGAACGTGTCTCGGAGATATTGGGAATATTGGAAATATTAAAAAAAATATCCTTCATATTTTGTAACCTTATAAGCATTAAACTTACTATAGAACAGTTTTTATTTCCGATACTGAAGATTTTGAGGAAGCGTTTGGTTAGTTTTGAAAATGGGAAGAGAGTCCTGAATATTATAAATGTGCATCTTATCTGTTAAAAGTCAGATTTATGTCGTAATTATTTACTAGTTTTTAGTTTAGGTAATAATTAAAATAATTTTTTTTAACCGAAAACTTTTTTTGCCATTGGTTTTGCAGTAGCAGTAGTATATTCTGCTAAAAGTTGGCCGTGGTCCTGCGATGTAATTTAATGTTCATCAAAAACACACGGCAGACTTTTAATAAAAAATTTCATCTGTTTTTAAAGGCTGGCAAAAGTCCAGTTTTTAACCTGTAAAAGCTGTTTTTGTATTTTTGAATTCTAGAAATGCACGCATCTCGAAAGTACGAATCAAAAAATAAATATTATTCATTCCTGACTTAATTTATCTGAATAAACCAAATTTTTTGCTCATCATCGCACGTGGGAATTTTTGAGACGTAAAAGTTGAACCTGGAGGTTTATTTTTACAAAATAATGGATAAAATTTAGTTTAGAAGTGTTTGAGTTACATGGTTCACTATGTATACTCTAAACATTATTGGAGTGACGTTTACAATGTCGAAATACATTAATTCGAAAATCAAAATCTCGAACTCTTTATATCGAAAATCAAAATCTCGAAAAATCAAAATGTAGAAAATACTAATATCGAAAGTTAAAATATCGAAAATTAAAATGTCGAAATAAAAAATGTCAAATAGTTAAATTATCGAAAAATTAAAATATCGAAAACACAAAATATCGAATAACAAATTATTGAAAATACAAAATATCGAAACAACAAAATATCGAAAATACAAAATATCGAAAACACAAAATATCGAAAATCAGAAACAGAAAATTTCGGAACCTTCACCTAACCTGACCCTGACCTAATCAAACGTAACCTAATCTGATATAACCACACGAAAATAGATAGTTTCAAAAACCTAACCTAACGAAACCTAGTGAAATCTAACCGAACCGAACCGAATCAAACCGAACCAAAGCAAACTAAACCAACAATTAAAAAAAAAAAACTTTCCTGACTTCTTTCCCGGGATCCTAGAAGGTGTGAATTCGTACCGAACCGAACCGAACCGAACCTATCCAAACCTAACCTTACCCAACCAAACGACATTTTGATTATTCGAGATTGTAATTTTTCGATATTTTGTGGTTTCGATATTTAATTCTTTCAACATAATATTATCCTTTTCGATATTTTGTTATTTTGATATTTTGATTTTCGACATTTTTAGTATTCGACATTTTGATTATTCGAGATTTTAATTTTTCGATATTTGTATTTTCGATATTTTGTAATTTCGACATTTTAATTATTCGACATTTTTCAATTCGACATTTTAATTTTCGATATTTTAATATTCGATATTATTATTTTCTACATTTCGATTTTCTATGTTTTAATTATTCGACATTTTGATTGTTCGAGATTTTGATTTTCGATATAATGAGTTCAAGATTTTAAATTTCGATTATATGTATTTTAACGTCATCCCATTATTGTGGTCACCATTCATTTTCTTATGAATGTTATGATTGATATCTTTTTGTCAATTTAGATAAAATAAAGTAAATAAATTTTTTCTTTAAAGTTGTCACTGTGTTCACAGTAGTCAAAATACTATGGAACAAACACTTCAATTAATTTTGGAGAAATTGAACAAACTTGATGAGCGATTAACTAAACTAGAAAGTAGCAATAACGGAGCTACCAATATGCCTCAAAATGGTCAGTAATCTTAGAATTCTAGCTTGGAATGCCAATGCTCTCTTGCAACATCAGCAAGACTTGCAAGTTATTCTAGACATAGAAAAAATTGACGTCTGTCTTGTGTCAGAAACGCATTTCACTAACCAGTCCTACATTAAATTTAAGGGTTATAAAGTGTATCATACAACTCACCCAAGCAATACTGCACATGGGGGAAGTGCTGTAATTATTAAAGAAAATATATCACACTATGAGGAGATGGGATATAAAACCATAGAGATTCAAGCTACATTAGTAAGTGTAAAAACCAAAACATATACACTAGTCATAAGTGCTGTCTATATACCACCAAGGCACTTACTAAAGAAAAATCAATATCTTAATTTTCTCAGAAAATTAGGAAACCGTTTTATAATTGGAGGTGACTTTAATGCAAAAAATACCTACTGGGGATCTAGACTGACGAATTCTAAAGGAAAAGAACTTTTGCAAGCTATTAGTGAATATCAATGTGAGCCGATATCAACTGGTAAGCCCACATACTATCCAACAGATCCAGGAAAAATTCCAGATCTAATTGATTTTTTTATAGTAAAAAATATATCTTTAAGTTTTGTAGATATAGAAGAAAGTTTTGATTTACACTCAGATCATTCACCTATTATTCTAACTCTTAGTAAAAACATAATATAAATAATAACATATATAAACTGACTGACTGGATTATTTTTAAACAAAGTCTGTCAGAAAAAATAACCCTATCAGTACCATTGCAAACGCCAGAACAAATCGATAAAGAAGTTGAATATTTTGTTACAAATATTCAACAAGCAGCTTGGGAAAACAGTCCAAAAGAGAGTAACATTCTAGTTTTACAGAGATTTCAAAATAAAGTATTAAGAAACATTGTGAATGCACCTTGGTACGTTCGAAATAGTGACATTCATCGAGATCTAAAAATCGAAACTGTAGCAGAGACTATAAAAAAGTACGCAAAAAGCCATGAAGATAGACTCCATCGGCATGTGAATGTGGAAGCAATTCAGCTTCTAGACAATACTATGCTAGTTCGAAGACTAAAAAGAGTGAAGCCGTTTGAGCTAGTAAACTAAGTGAATTATATAAAACAAAATAATGCTATAAACACAACACAATTGTGAGTTACAGGCTAAACAAAGCGGGGAGAACTGTTGAGTGAACCCTAAGTTTAAATCTGACTTTTCTAGTAAATTAAGTTAAAACAAAATTGCTAACTAGTCTTACTGACTAGATTGTAATACAATAAACACAGTGTGTTTGACAAAAAAAAAACTGTGTTCAGTTTACTCTACAAGATATTCTTACGAATAACTTATTTTCAAGTAGAAGTTCTTGTTTGTCAACTTTGAAAAAGCTTGTTAACACCACACAAGTTTTTATGAATTTACTGAGACTTGTAATATATTTGGGGAAATCAACACCTTCTGTGTAGCTATTCTTCAAATTAGGTTTCCCTCGAATACATCCATCTGATTGGTTCTGTCAATGTCATCTAAATTAATGTCATCTTTTTCAAAGGTGAGAGAAATTTGTTGCTTATTAAATTAACCAAAAATTGCATGAAGAATTAGGCATAAGAAAATTAGTTTCCCGCTGGATACCGCATCTGTTAACTGAAGAAAACACAAGAAACAATGGAAGAGACTATTTTCCAACTAACAAAATGTAAGACAAATTAATAATTTGAATAATTACCAAAACTAGTCGTGTCGGACATGTTATTAAAAACCCAATTAAAAAATCAGATTACACTGAGCTGAAGGAGGTTTTTAATAATTAATTTGTATTTTTATCGATGTTTTATAACTCCAATGGTAACATTTTGACTTGTTATTGTTCTGTAAGAACATTGATGGCATTTAATGTAAGACTGTTATAACAACATTGCTCGCATTTATTTTTTTTACAGGTTTATAATTGCAATTGTAGCATGTGTATGTTTAAAACCACATTGTTCGCACTTATATTTTTATTACTTTTTTGTAATAGTAATTGTTGCATTTGGATGTTTGTAACAACATTGTACATTTATGCATTTTTGTCATGCAAGTTAATAATAATATTTTTTGCATATTAATATTTATAATAGCATTTGTGCCACTAATATTTATAGAAAGATTTATTTTCTCAGGAACAGCCTTAAATAAAAAAAAACAGTTTTAAGGAATTTAACCTATAATTTATTCACATCGCCTTAAATTTAATATATTATGTCGAATTACGATTTATTTTGATTAAGATGACCATTTTCTTATTCGAATCGTCCTTGTCTAAGTATTAAAATTTTAGTGTCCATAGATTTGAACCAAGTACTGGAAACCTTTTCTCCATTTGGACTCCAGCTTAATCTTGGCATATTGGTAGCCGATTCCACCCTTTATAATGGAGGCTTTGGCTGAATTTCCGTCCAAAAATTGGTTGAAGCATTTGATGGCGGATATGATTTCGTGACGGCTGTACCCTGCAGGGACGGCTTGTGGAAATTCTATAAGTTTTTCTCTGTTACCATACCATCTACCTTCTTTTTTGTAAACCTAAAAAAAATAATTTGCAATTTATTTCTTTTTCCATGATATGTACAGTCAAACCTCCTATAAGCGGACACTCACGGTTCCGTCAATTTTGTCCGCTTATTGGAGGTGTCCGCTTATGAGAGAGAACTACGAAATTTTAATATATATTTATTAACAATTTCCGCTGCTTGCGGTTTTCCGATATTACATTTTTCAGCGATCTTTCTTACTTATAGATGTTTCTTCTCCGAAACGTTAACAACTTCTATTTTTTCACGTAATCTAAGAAGTTTTTACTACGCACCATTTCAAAGAGATCTATTACTACCCAATTGAACAATAAAAATAAAATACAGTAGGCCCGCCCTTGCCGAATAAAATATGTTTAAATACGACAGAAATATTTAGTCTCCGCATTAAAACGGAAAAAGGTAATTCCCCGGCTGCAGAGTGCTTTGTTGCCAACATACTACATAATATTTATGCCCGTAGTCCAGCGCTCCGTCCCGTTGTCAGAGGTTCGCATCCGGTTAACGGAGGTTCCAGAATTTTTTCACAAAAAAAATTGTCCGCGTTTGGTTATTAGAGTGTCCGGTTATAGGAGGTAATTTTACATGCAAAGAAATAGGGAAAAGCTTGGTTCCAAAAAATTTGTCCGCCTAAAGGGAGTGTCCGCTTAATAGAGGTGTCCGCAAGGAGAGGTTTCACTGTACCTCCAAATTTTTAGAAAAAGTGTAGATTGCTAATAATTAGGACTCCTCTGAAAAAGGTACATTCTTTTTTATGAGCAAATTAGCAAAAAGGACATTGTTGTTCCAATGTACGATCTAGTCTGAAGGGTGAGTACGGAATTTTAAATATATTTATTTCAACAGTCCTTTTTAATTTTGTTGTAAATTTTAACATAGGTGTCACTATAATGTGTACATTGTAGTGTGAGCTATGGTGATCCTAATTTTTTCGAGAAAAAAAAAGTTGCTCCGATTTCAAAATTTTTTATATATCTTTGCGCCGTCTGTCTGTCTGTCTGTCTGTCTGTCTGTCTGTCTGTATGTCTGTAACGACCAACGCGCATAACTCAAAAACCGCTTGGCCGATTTTAATGAAATTTGGTACCTAGGCTGGGTCTTGGGTCGAGATGGTCCCATTTAAAAATGAACAAAATCCACCGAACAGAAACCAAATAAAAGGGTGGGGGTAGATTTCAAAAGCTAGAGTTTATGTGAAAATATGGCGTGTGTGATATCAAACGAAAGGTAATTGAGTCCGGAGTTTAACAAAATACATTTTAGTTTTTTGTTTTTTTTAAAGGTGGGGGTAGATTTCAAAAATTTGAGTTTAAGTCAAAACATGGCTTGTGTGGTATCAAACAAAAGGTAATTTAGTCTGGAGTTAAATAAAATATATTTCAGTTTTTAGTTATATTAGCTCACACGTACACTATAACTATAGTACCTAGTGTGAGCTTAGGGGCCCATATATTGGCAGAGTATTTTCTACATGGTATTATGGCTTGCTACAGGTTTTATTTATTATTATTGTTTTTATATGAATAGCTGATTGATCTCTTTGTACGTATTTTATTGAGCCACCCATCAGTTACTATAGTGACAAAATTTTTTGAACCTTTGAATAATTTTTTTTTATATATATAAAAAAAAAGAAGAAAAATAAACCATAGTCATTTCTTTATATAAATAAATAAAAAAATCAGTTATATATACATTAAAAGGGGAAAAATATTTAGGAAAAAAAAAGAATATATTGTTAATAGGGTCATTTTAAATGTTATTTATTGGGAAAAGAATAATAATTTTTAATTGTGATGTATTAATCTGCTGTATTTTATATTATCTTACTAATGAGTTGTAACCTTTTTAGTCTGATGAAGACAAAAACCATTGTCGAAATGTTACCGATGGATTAAAACGTATATTTACCAGAACAGCAGTGTCCTTATTCCCACTAAATTTACGTGTAAAAAGGAAGACCTTAGAAATCTAAAATGCGATGTAAGACTTGTCTTGTTTGTCTCTCTGTCTATAACTTTTATTTATAAAAATTTTATTTTGGTGTAAATTGTTTTTTTATAGTTTTTTTTTTAAATAAAGAATCCAACTATTTAAATTAATTTTATTTGTCACTATTAGACGTTAAAATATTACATAAAGTTGGTATTTTTCTTCTTTTTTTTGATTTTTAAAATCAGATTAAAATTTCGTTTAAACACACGTATCACAATCAATGTTTAATTTTTCAATTCTTGTATTGCTTTTTTAAATAGTGTATAAGTAAGGTTTGTAAAATCACAAATATCATAGTATAAAACTTAAAAATTAAAAAAAAATAAATTCAAAATGAGTATAAAAAGTATAGAAAAAAAAGGAAAAAGAGAACAAACAATAAAGTTAAGAGATTGATCACAAGAGATCTTTGAAGAAATCTCTCGGATCAACCTCTTACACCTGGTTCCCACCTACGACTTTCTCGTGGGTGCCCGCTCACGCCTCGCATGATCTCAATATGAAATGTTATGACAGTCATGTGACGCGTGCGTGGGCACGCACGAAGTCGTAGGTGGGAACCGGGTTTTAGCTTCAGCACCCCAAGGCCCTAATATTTCAATAGCGATTGGGATGAAACTCAAGCGATCTTCCAGCTGATCCAGACCTTTTTGATGTTTTGTTTAAATATGATTTTGCCAAGGTATGGTATGTTACGTCCCAAATCAGCTGCTTTTTTATTTTTATTAAATTTTTTTATTAATTCTTTAATTTTGATTAATTTCTTAATTCAATCATTTTATAATAGTTTAAACCCAGTAAACAAATTAAAATATAGAAAAACAATATAGCCCATTAGCACACTCCAAGTAAACTCCACGCCATATCAGTCTTGAAAACAGTTTTTTGTTAATATCTCAGAAACGAAAGCTTCTACCAAGTTTTGGGTTATAACAGAAATTATTGAGAAACATGTGTTCTACTATATTGCGACCGTATATTGATGCAATGCTCCGTTAAAAAATTTGCATATTTTCACTTTTAAAACTGTCATTAGCAGACTAAAATCAGATTTTGACCTAAATCTAATCAGCTCGTTACAATATCAAACACTATTTTATCTGAAAATTTCATGAAAATCGGTTTACAGCGGTTTAGGTTCTATCGTGCTACGGTCAGACATACATTCAGACACACACACACACACACATCAATATTTAAATATTGTAAAAATCGCAAGATATTAGAATCTGTTTTCAGTCACACATCCACCAAAAGAATTGAAAATCGGTTTAATTATCGCTAACTTGTCTAAATAATTAACATGTAAAATCTAGCGGAGAGCTAATCCTGACTTACATCGATTTTATTGGACATCTCCTAGTGACGTTTGGAGGTTTAAATGATTGCCATTTTTAAACCAAAATATTATATTTTTTTAAATTAATTTTTAAGTTTTTTGCGCACACAATGACTACATTGTAACAACGAAAAAAGGTGCCCTATATTGTGAGGTATTTATAAACAATTATATCTGAGGGCGCTGCCGTAACATCTTTTCTTGAAACATTTCAGCTCATATTTGACCTATCTAAAACTCTACTTCGGAATGAGCTACGAATCTCAAACTTTGCACAGTCGTAGATCTTCATAGAGTTAACAACCCCTCCCATGGACTTTCATAATGTAGTAAGGTAGTTACGAAATTTCAAAAAACGTCGAAATTGCCACTCACTTACTGATGTATAGATCATCAAAATTCTACTGTACTTCCAGACATGCTACAAAGCTGAAATTTGGCAGACTGAGAAATTATGATCATACCCCTGGAAAAAATCAAAAAACCCCAAAAGTATAATTTACTTCCCTCCCCTATACATGGAAAGTTATGTAAAAGTAACATTGTCCACTTCCAGAAATGGCAGACTGATAGGAACTATGATAAAACTATAGGAAAAAATTTTAAAACCCCAAAATTTTAATTTGCTTCTCTCCCCTATAAATGTAAAGTTGTGCACAAGTAACAGTGCCCACTTTCAAAAGCGCTCGAGAGCTGAGCTTTGGAAGGGCGATAGGAACTATGATAAAACTATAAAAGAAAATTAAAAAACCCAAAATTTTAATTAACTTCCCTATCTATAAATGTAAAGTTATGTAAATTAACATTCTCCACTTCCAGGTACGCTAGAGAGCTGAGCTTTGGAAGACTGATAGAAACTATGATAAAACTATACGAAAAAATTTAAAAACACCAAAATTTACTTTCCTCCCCTATAAATGTAAAGTTATGTAAAATTAACATTGCCTACTTCCAGGAACACAAGAGAGCTGAGCTTTAGAAGGCTGATAGGAACTATGATAAAACCATCGGAAAATATAAAAACCTCAAAATGTTTAAGAAGGCATTGCAAGAGTCCTGAACAATATTCCGCATATTTTACTACTATGCGAATGTGGTATGCCGTAAAAAGAATTGAGATAAAAAGTAAAGCCAAGTTCTCCAATACAAATTTCAAAATGAATGGTTCTTACTAGTTTGGAAATGTTTTTCTAAACTTGGCTATTACAGCTGCAAATGACTCTTAGACACAGTGCTAAATTGAACGTAAAGAAGTTTGGCTGGAATAGCAAAGTTTAAAAAAACATTTCCAAACTAGTTTTATTTTAAAATTTGTATTGGAGAACTTGGCTTTACTTTTATCTCAATTCTTTTTACGGCATACCACTTTCGCGTACTTGGCTTTTTTTTACATGAAATGTTTTTGTTATGATAAATATTAAAAATTACATATTACATTTACGGCAAAAAAAGGAGTTAAACCTTTAATCAAAATCTAGACTGAGTTTTAAGGAATTGAGCACTTTAGCATTTTAGACCCTTTAGTAAATACTCGTGTAAATTATTGACAACGTTATAATTTTCTTATTTAAACAACCGTCCATCAAAAATGGGACACATTGTATTGGACTATGTAACTTCAAACAAAGTTTCAATAGAGAGCGAGAGAGATCCCTAAATCATTTGCAATGCAAGCAAATAAATTTCAAAATTTTGTTTTTAATAATAATAATCATAATATTTATACAAGATACGCTTTGTTGTATCACTTGGCAAACAAAATGCTTGTGATATAAAACTACAAACAGGTGATTTATACTTGCATTAGGTTTTTTCCTATAATAATAGAACTATAAATCGATTACGTTCAAATTCATTGTTCATTATTTGTGTCTGTGTGTACATAAAATTTCTTCATAAAATTAAAACTTATTTTTACCTTCCTAGCCCGCGCAGCAATGGCTAGAGAATGTATTATTTTCGACGAATTTCTTTTTTCAGATAACGCCGAAAATGTGTTATTTTGGTGTATTTTGACCTATCTTAGCATTATTGTCGTGATGTCTGTGTGTGTGTGTGTGTGTGTGTGTGTGTGTATGTCTGTCGGTAACACGATAGCTCCTAAACCTCTGAATCGATTTTCATAAAAATTTCAGGTAAAATCACTGTTACGAGCTGATTAGATTTTGGGTAAAATCCATTAATGCTAATGGATGCATAAAAAAATTCAAACTTTTTAACGAAGGATCGCATCAATATGCGGTTTTCGGAATATAGTAGACCCAATTTTTCTCAAGAATTTGTCTTATAACGAAAAACTTTAGAGGAGCTTTTGTTTCTGAGATATTAACAAAAAACTGTTTTTAAGGCTGCTAATCTAAAGGCTTTCTGGGAAGGTATCAGATCCGATATTTACCTTAACTGTCGAAGATTTTAATATACAGGGTCTCATCAAAATTGGGTAAAATATTCCTGGGAATAATAGTACAGTAGACTCGCGCTACGGAAGGTCTATTCTAAAACCGAAATATTAGGTTAGATATAATAAATCCATACCTATCTACTTTTAAATGTACCTAACTATTCTCATAATTTATAGAAAATCCATAAGTTTCTGCTGAAAATTACAATTTAAAGCAACTCCAAAATTTAGATATCATTAGGTAAAATTTCATGTTATTTTAGTCCGAACATATCTAGCTAACCAATGCGTGGCTACTGCTCGGTTTCCAAATTTCTTAGACTTTCTATAGATCACAAACACCTATATTGTTTGGTTCTGACTATAATGTAATAATTATTCCAAAACATACTTTACTGCAACTTTTTCTGGTATCTCCATTTCGTTGTCAGATTTGCCTTCCCAACTTACTTCTGGGAGCAAGAATTAAATACTTCTTGGTTTTTACCATTTTACAAAGCACAAGATGAAATGGTGCTAATATTTACAACAAACAACGAAGTAAACCTAAGTAATTTCCCTAAATCTTACCATCCGACGAAATGCAGAAGATTAACGCCTCTTCCGTTTTCATACGATCGGGACTCATTACTGTTTATACTACTGGATATATAATGTATTAATCTTCACTGTTCACACTACTGGGAGGTTCACACAAGCGTGTGTTCACACCAGCGCGAGTCTACTGTACTCCTTAAACTAGTAAAAAAAGTTCCTATGTAGTAGTATAAAAAAGGGGTTTTAGTATTTTAATAATTTTGCATTTGGAATTATTTAAAAAATCAAGATTTTCTAATTGTTTTTATTTTGAATTGCATTTTTAACTTCATTAACGAAAAAGAAATATTATTTAAAATTAAAAAAAAAATTGTGATCTTTTTAGTTAAATAACAAAATTTGGTTCAAACCGGGTGAAACGTACTAGTTCTGTTACAACTTAACCGTTAGAAGATCCCTGAAAACTAGAAAAAAAGTGACAAAATTAATATAATTTCGAAAAGGGGATCGGATTTATATGAATATCGTTTTACAGTCCGGAAAAAGTCCATATTAAAAAGTGCAATTAGTTTTTGGAACCATTTTTATGTAACCTATACCTCATTCAAGCACACCGTGTTTTTTTAATATAGAATGGAGAGCAATCCATGAAAATACCGAAATCATTTTAAAACGGCGAATTAGGAAAACACTTACAGCTAAAGTGAAGCACACACATCAAATAACCAGCAAATTCACAAAAATGACACGGCAAGTGCAATTTGCAATAACATTTCTGCTGCAATCCTTTAAGGGCCGCTTGACATGGAGCAATAATATTGCAGTTGCATGCAAGATTAGTCTTCCTGACATGACATCTGTTATGTAAATGTCTGATTTTTAAATTCACGGGTACGAAATTCCACGTTTGTTAGTATTATTTGGCTTAAAAATTCCGTTGATTGACGCTCACGTGTCTTGATGACGGGTAAAAATGCAATATGCGTTGATCCGGCCTAAAAGACAAAGAGCTGTCGTAGGTCAGGGACTATAGTTTGTTTTCTTTTATTTGTATTCGATCTTTTCATTGATCGATACGTATAGCAGTTTTTCGTCTGCTTTTGTTTTTTGTTTCTCTCGTATCTCGGTAGATGGCGCTTCTTGCGATAGTTTTCTCACTATTTACTTATGATTAGAGACAAAACCGTCTAATTAACTTCGCAAGAATTGTCACATTGACCAGCAGTGTTCTGAGGAGTCCCATAAGGACGAAACCGTTAACTGTCAACACTTATTAGGTGTCCATTAGATCTTGGACCCCCGTGAGGTTAAGCTTTCAAGCTACCCACGGAAAAATATGAGAGAAACAAAAACTCCTTTTTGCCAGATTAGCCACGAAACTTGTTTGAGTTTTAAATTCACGGGTACGAAATTCCACGTTTGTTACAAACAAATATGTCTCATTCAGGGACAGTAATCTGGCACGCAACTGCAAGTTTATTGCTCCATGTCAAGCGGCCTTTATAAACTGGGAATTGCTTGCTTCTTCATCTCTCTTTGCGAGAGTATCTTACCTTTAGAGTAAGAAAAAGTATCTCACAAACTCCAAGATCTTACCTGACTAAAAAGTAATCTGTCATAGGCACCGACTTGTCCCAAAATCAAATGTCCATCTCGCGAAGCGTTGTAACTGGCGTTGTATCGACTATAGTTGTAGTTGTTTTGTCCATAATACCCATTATTGGTGGGTACATTTTTTCCATTACCATTCGGATAGTTATTGCCATAATATGTGTTATTGTTTATGGAAGGGTAAGCTCCAGGTGGGTATTTGTTGCCACTTTGGACGTTGGGGTAAGGGGGTACTTGGAATCCGATGTTTGGATTGGGGTTTTGATGCCCTGAAGAATTAAATCCTGCGGAAAACAATAGTTTTTATTTTTTTGTTAGATATTTTTTAATTATTGCTTATTTGTCTTAATTTAATGATTTAAATGTATTTTTAACTAACTAAGAAACGTAAGGTACCTATCAAATAAACACAAAACAATAAAAATAATAAAATATTGAGAGTTATGCGTCATTTTTAACGAAATTTCACTCTGATTTCAAAAATCGAATAAAAAGAGGATCGTTCGTCCTAAGAAAGTACCAACTCTTGTAATATCTCAAAAACCTATAGTGACAGATGAATTTCCCCCTTTCCCAAACTGTAGACTTTTCAAATAGCCCCCGTAACTTCCATTGGAGATGGGTCATTATAGCAAAATGCGATTTTTACAAATATTCTTCTCTTGAAATCTGAGGAAACTAAAGTAAGTAACGTTTTTTTTCTATCTCCTCTAGAACCCCCCCCCCCCCCCCCCCCCACAAAGTGTCGAACATGGGACGTCCTGTAGCTCTGAAAATACTAACACCACTATTTACTACAGGATCTACAGTGCTAAGTGCTACAATCACAAAGGTTAGAAATAAATAAAAAGAATATAATATTTTGGTTTAAAAATGGTAGCCATCTTTAAACCTCTAAACAACTCTAGGAGATGTCCAATAAAAACGGTGTAAGTCAGTGTCAGCTGTTCGCTATGTTTTTTATGTTTATTTTTTAGACAAGTTAGCGATGATTAAACCGATGTTCAATTGTTTTGGTGGATGTGTAATTGAAAACGGATTTTAATATATCTTGTGTTTTTACAATATTTAAATATTGATATGTATTTAATACGGTAATGCATCTACAGATATAGTTTTAAGTTATTTATGTATGATTTAGGTTTGAAAATTTTTGTATATAAGTTTTTTATTAATCATGGATTGTTTCTATTGTTTTTCGAACATTAAACCACCCCTCAAGGGCGGTGCTATAAATTGAGACTATTTTTAACGGGAATCCTACGACTGCACGTACTAAATTTCCAAAAAATGACATTTCGTTACAAATTTTTTTATGTGGTTTTTCTTTATTTCTAAAGTTACTTTAAATTTATATGAAATCAAACTTACTGAGAAATGCTGATTGTACATTAGGGTGAACCAAATCTTTGCAGTTGTTTGAACTGTGAGTATTAAAATACTCTGCCAATCTATGGGCACCTAAGCTCACACTAGGTACTATAGTTATAGTGTGAGCTAATATAATCAAAAACTGAAATATATTTTATTCAACTCCAGACTCAATTACCTTTCGTTTGATACCACACAAGCCATGTTTTGACTTAAACTCAAATTTTTTAAATCTACCCCCACCCTTTTAAAAAAACTAAAATGTATTTTGTTTAACTCCAGACTCAATTACCTTTCGTTTGATATCACACACGCCATATTTTCACTTAAACTCTAATTTTTGACATCTACCCCCACCCTTTTTTTTTAAATAAACTAAAATTCATTTTGTTTAACTCCAGACTTAATTACCTTTCGTTTGATATCACACACGCCATATTTTCACATAAACTCTAATTTTTGGAATCTACCCCCACCCTTTTATTTGGCTTGCGTTCGGTGGATTTTGTTCATTTTTAAATGGGACCATCAGGGCCCAAGACCCAACTTAGGTACAAAATTTCATTAAAATCGGACAAGCGGTTTTTGAGTTATGCGGGTTGGTCGTTACAGACAGACATACAGACAGACAGACATACAGACAGACAGACAGACAGCAAAACAAAAAAGTTTCAAAATCATCTGAAACGCAAAGATATATAAAAAATTTTGAAATCGGAGGAACTTTTTTTTCTCGAAAAAATTAGGATCACCATAGCTCACACTACTTATATAGTAGTAGTGTGAGCTAAAAATACACTTAAACCGGTCGGTATCAAGTCTATAGACTTGATACTTAAACCCGGTCTAAAATGCTAAGTTTTAAGGTCTTAGTAAATACTGGTGTAAGTGTTTGCTATTTTAGGTAAATTTTAAAAACACCCTATTTGGTGAACCCTGTGTGTTTAATAAATTAAGATTTGTTTCCTTACCTAAGATTGATCCATTGATCGTCGGGATAAGCACCTGCGCTGGTACATAATGCACTTGACACTTGGCCGTGACCAACACTGTCAAAAACACTGCTAAAATCGAAGTGTATCGTTCCATGTTTGTTTGTTCGTTCGTTTTTTGTTTGGTGTCTATTTCGAGTAAGTTTAGACTACAAAATTCACGAGTTTGAAACGTCTATTTTATACTTATACCATGTCAACATGAGACTTATCATTTAAAACGAAGTATGACTCCTTGTTTGTGAGATAAGCTGGATCGAGTAAATATTTAAGGAAAACGTCAGTGCATGTGGAATAAAAGGGTAAACACTGTTATGGAATTAACTTTTTTATTTAAATGTTGCATCAGGTATCGCGAATTACCCAGAAAATAAAACAATAAATAAATAAATGGAGCCTGCTGATCGAGCCTTTGAACAAAAGGATTTTTTAACACCCCCTATTAAATCGTTAATTCAGTGGTGTAAACCAAATCATCTTTAGGCATAACAGCACCAAGATTATTGTATGTAGGGTAAATTGTCCAATCGTTGGCAGTTTAAGAGCTGTTTCATTTTTGAATAAAGTTTTCACACATTTATATAATTTTTTTAAATTTTAGGCTACTGTTTCGGCATACCCAAAGGTTCTACTTTCTAGCTGTTTATCGATTTTTAATAAATACTAACCCGTTTTCATCAAAATAGAGGAAAAATCATAAAATGGACAAAGTCCCTATTGTTGGCACCTTAATCATATTATTGGCACCCATATTTGACCTATTATTGGCACCCATAAAAAAATGTGTATTTTTTATCCATCATTTTAAGGATCAAAGTGTCCCTTTTTATACCTGGGATAAAAAGTGACAAATCAGGGTAAAAAAAAATCTGGATGAAAATTGACATATCATGATTGTATAAAATGTAAAAATTGGCATCAAAAGTGACTGATCAAAGATAGAACAGTAAAAATTAAAAACGAGAAAATCATAACCTGAAACCACTAAAAAAATAGGAAAAAACAGAAAATAAATTAAAAAGTGCTAAAAATAGCGTACAGACCTCGTGATAAAAGCGTCTTTATCCTTCGAAGAATTGTAGACAAACTTCGCTACGGAATAAAAAGATAAAAATCAATATCAAAATCTAAATTTTGAGAGCATTTTCGAGATCGATTTATATTAGATTTTGATTTTAATTGAAGGCATTTATGGCCCTATAGAAAAGTGCAACATACAGAGAAGATTTTAGCCTGGTAATGGTTAAATGAACCGAAACAATAATTTTTTATCTAATATAAAATACAATTTCAATTGTCAGGATTATTTTTAATATTTATTTTAATTTTTATCTGTATAAACCCAGTATTAAGATGGTAATGTTGCTGGAAAAAGCGCATGCCAACAAAGGGGAAACTAACAACATTTTGAAACCAATAGTTGGCATCCTAAAATTTCAAAAAAATTATAAAACAAGTTAGTGGTAAACTTAAAAGTAGACATATTTGGGACCCTTAAACTAATATAATCATTACGAAATACACTCCACTAACACAATAAATTTTAAAAAATAAGAAATATTTTTTATTTATGAAACCTATTTTTAATTAAACTTTTTTATTAACAAGCGTTTTTCTACACCAAATAAATAAAGAATACAAGTTTTGTTTAGAGTGCAACATTAGGAAACACCGTTTTATTAGAAGTCCCTTTATTGACAGGAGATGCCAATAGATGGATTACCCCATAATTTAAAATGCCTGTCGTTGGCACCCCCTTTTTTTTTTGGAAATATTAAAAAAAAAACAAAAAATAATAATTATAAATTACCCTAAAACTATCGTCCTAACTGTCTTCGGCTTAAAGTTTTAAGTGGTTAGTTCCAAACACTTTAATCTAAAAAAATATTCAAGAGTGTTCCTTAATAAAATGGCTTTTTCTTACCTTATTTTTTGCATTCATCGTACTGCATCTCTTTTGTTAACGTTTTAAGCCAATGTAAAGCAATGTTGTCAGATTAAAAAATTTTAATTACCGAAAAGAAATTTCTTGCCGAAACCTTATTTAAAAAAAAATAAAATGAGGTGCCAACAATAGGCTAAGTGCCAACAATAGGCAAGTTTACCCTATATCCAATTTGACCAATTGTTATGAGAGAGTTCTTACTAGTTTGGAAATGTTTTTTAAACTTTGCTATTACAGCCAAACTTCTTCTTCTCGTAATAGCCAAAACTTTTGCAATGCCTGATTTAAAATTTTGAGGTTTTATAAGTTTTTCTTATGGCTTTATCATAGTTCCTATCAGCCTTCCAAAGCTCAGCTCTTTAGCGTTTCTGGAAGTTGGCAATGTGACTTTTACATGAATTTACATTTATAGGAGAGGGAAGTAGATTGAAATTTTGGGATTTTTAAATTTTTTCCTATAGTTTTATCATAGTTCCTATCAGTCTGCCAAAGCTCAGCTCTCTAGCTGTTCTGAAAGTGGCAATGTTACTTTTACATGTTTTTATATGTATAGGAGAGGGGAATAAATTAGAATTTTGAGGTTTTTTTTATTTTTTCCCAGGGTTTGGTCATAATTTTTATCAGTCTGCCAAATTTCAGCTTCGTGTTTGGAAGTACAATAGAATTTTGATGATCTATACATGAGTGAGTGGCAATTTCGACGTTTTTTGAAATTTCTACTACTACAACTACCTTACTACTTTATGGAAGGTCATGAAACTTGAAGGGGTTGTTAACTCTATGAAGATCTAGGACTGTGCAAAGTTTGAGTTTCAATATCGGCTGAAATGTTGTCACTTATAAAAAATATTGCAGTTTCGCTTCCATGATGTTTTGACATTGAGGCAGCTGATAAGAGTAAAGTCTGTGTAATTTATCAGATCTTTAAAACCAGTGTTTGGTGATGCCCACTATATTAGGATTTGCACTGTATTTGTATTAGATTTTTGGATATTTTTTCACCCCACACGTTCACGATGTTGTGATATTTTTAAATTTTTGGGTGATTTTGATCTATCTCTATGTGTGCCTTAATCGAATAATATTCTAATGTAGATTTTTTTAATAATGTTTTTTGTCTTAAACAAGTAATTGAGAAAAGGAGTGCTTAAATATAGAGACTCATGTAACCTTTGTGGACCTACACAAAGCATATGATACCGTTTTAGTAGAAAAATTATGGTCAGTCTTAAAGGAAACTAATATCAATCATACATACATACATAAAAGCGATAAAAGACTTATGCAAATGGTCAAAATCTAAAATTAAAATTTTAAATCCACTTTCAAAACAATTCTTGGTAGCGAAAGGCTTAAGACAGGGATATTTTATATCTCCAACTTAAAAAAAAAATATATATCGCAGTAGCTCTAAAAAACTGAAAACGTTAAGTTCACTACAGTTTGCTGACGATCAACTAATTGTAGCTAATGATAAAGAAGACATGGAATATATGATGAGAAAGTTAACGGAAGAATACCAAAACTGGGGGTTAACATTGAACGTGGACAAGACACAGTACTTGTGTATTGGAAACGAATCAAGTGAGTTAAAACTAGACAATGAACAAACAATATCTCCATGCAATAAGTATGTATACTTAGGTGTCACATTTGATAAGACAGGAAAAGACTTTAAAGAACTGGAAAAAAGAATAGTTAGTGTAAAAAAGGTTATTGGATGTACTAACAGTATTTTATGGAGCAGAGAGATAAAAAAGATTTTAAAATTTAAATTGATGCAATAAGAGGATCAATGAGAATAACTAGAACAGATCATATAAGAAATGAGACCATAAAAGAAAGACTGAGAATCGAGGGAAGCATAGCGGATGACATCACTAAAAGACAACGGATGTGGTACGGCTATGTACAACGGATGAACGACAAAAGATTACCAAAGCAGTTCCTAGAATGGCAACCATTAGGACGCAGAAAAAGAGGGCGTCCTAAACTGGAATGGCAACAGTCAATCCAAAGATCAATGAGTCAAAAAAACCTGACAGAAAATGATTGTCAGGATCGAAGGAGGTGGAGAATAGGCATCGGACAACGTAGAATAACGTTCTAATCTAAACCGACATTATAGTAGTAGATTTTGTATTATATGACCACAGCGTCGTGTCAATATGCACTTTCAAATGATTTAATGATAAAAATTTTATAATTTATGGTATAACCAAAAGTTTGTTTTATTAAAAATTAAACATTGTCAGGATATGTATGAACCACTAAAGCCTACAAATAAAATTTATCAAAGGTATAGGCTTTTTTTTAGTCCATTCCGTCTTATTTTGACATAACTTGTCTTTCTCGATCATATTAAGCTATAAATAAACAACACTGTTCCAATGAGAAACAACCGTTTCAACAATTCAAAACTCATGTCTGTAATCGATATCTGGAAATCCGCCAAGAAGTCTGAATGCACGGACTGGTGAAACGCGGAAATCCATGGTCATATCGTAGAGTTCATGATAATAAGGTGCACTTTTTTGGGACTACGTAACAAATTAGTAAGCTTATACAAATTAGTAAGCGATACAGGGTGCTTCACAACTATACCGACAAACTCTAACTCCAAGTTCAGGGTTACATAGGAAGTTGATACAGTGATGTTTTTTTATCATGTACAGGGTTTTCCCGTATATTTTTACACCATATCTAAATCGTTTATTTAAATAGATATCAAAATATGATAAATATAAAAGTTTCATAATTTTTTACGAAGTTTAAGAATCTTTGGGTCAGAATGTCACAAAAATATTCTAAATGTCAAAGTCTGACAGGTCGATGTTTTTTTTAAATGGGGCACCCTATATATTATTTTAAATTTGTATAGATTTTTTCTTCCTAATTTCAAGGCAGTCTTGACAGACTAAGATGCTGTTGCTTTTGTAAGGTATATAATTTATTGATTATTCATACAGTTTTTAATGATTTTTATAAACTTTCTGTGACTAGCTTAATCGATAGATTCCGAAGAATTTCAATTAAGATCGACGAATGTCTGTTCCATTTTCTCTTGTAGAATTGTTTCCAGCCTGTTCAAATTCTACAAGAGAAAATAGAACAGACATTCGTTGATCTCAATGGAAATTCTGTGCACTCTATCTATCAAGCTATTCACAATAGTATTTAAAATTGTATTAATAATCAAGGATTCTATGTAGAAAATTACCAATAAAGTATCAGATATTTATTTTTTTCTAAAAAAAATTGTATTATTTTTTGTTTTTACTGGCTTGCGGCGCCACCCATTACTGCGCAGAATCACCACGGATGGTCAATGTTAATAAATTATATACCTTACAAAAGCAACAGCATCGCTTTTTGTGTCACTACAATTCTATTTTTCATGACTGCCTTGATGTTTTAAAGAGTATCAACTTAAGTTTTTAAGACATTTAAACGCATCTCCAAACCTGATAAACGAAATAATCCCAACATATATATTTTTGAAATCAGGAAGGAAAGATCTATAAAAATCCAAAAATAATATATAGGATGTTCAATTTAAAAAAACCATCGACCTGTCAAATTTTGACATATCTATTTAAATGAACGTTTTAAATCTGGTGTAAAAATATACGGGAAAACCCTGTACCTATTATAGGAATTTACATTTTAAAATTTCGACCCTCTCTCGATTCATATATTATGAAAATTTTAAGATCTTTTTCAGGCGTTAAGTCGGAGAAATGATACATTGCATCACCAGACTAGTAAACTAACTTAACCGGACTGAAAATTCTTCATCGTCTGTAAACATCTAGGCTTGTAGGTTGTACCTACTTTAATAAACATAAAAAACAAATAGGCGATTTTTCGAAGAAAAGACCGGGGTACTAAACTCATCATGTTATAAATTGCCAAAAAAATTATATCACCTTCTAATTTTAAATTTATTACTGACTAGATTTCATCAGACGACGCCGTCTATGCTTCACATACAGTTCATCATCATTATTTTTGAGACAACTTTTGACAACTTTTTTTCGTTGGCCTATGCTATTTGTTATGGTAAACAGCTGATAACTGTCATAAAGTTATCTCAAAAATTATGATATGGAGTTTATGCATTAGCGGTGCCGAATCTTAATCCTTTGTCAATATCAATGCAGCAGTTTTTTTTTTTTTTTGTAATGAAATCGTTTTAATTAGTTTTACTATTTTGACAATGTCCATATTTACACTGTAAATCGTTGACTAATAAATGAATTGAATTGAATTGAATTGAATTGAATGTCACTAGGGTTACCAGACGTCTGGATTAATCCGGACATGTCCGGATTTTTACTACGTCCGGGTGGGTCCAGGCGGATTTTTCATAAACAACCGGATTTTAAAGTAGCCGCCTTTATAAACATCAAATAATGCAAAATAAACTAGTTGCAAAAAATGTAATTAAACAATAATCGTCGATAAATTTAGCAGTGTGAATTCACCTTTAAGCGGGGTCTTCACATAACGTTTTACCTTACATCTTGCCTGTTCAGTCAAAACGCATCAAGTAAAACTTTGTGTGTAGACGGAAAAACGGACGTTTTACTTGAACTGATTTAAGATGGAAGACCGCCTAGAGAACTGACCGGATCACGCATTGTTTTCCAATAAAACCATCGTTTTGTATCAAAAACTGATCTAAAAACGTACGTTAAAACTATCAAGTGTCTACGCTAGTCTTTCAACCGTCATACTTGACCCTTTTGACTGACAGGCAAGACGTAAGCAGAGAACATCCAGTTATTTCTTCGATGACGTAAGGTAAAACGTTATGTTAAGACCCCGCTTAAAGTAGTATTATTAATTTCGCCTTGTTGAATTACACTTCTGCCGTGTGGTCTTAAGCACACACAATTTTTTTGATGAAGTTTGTAATCTAGGAAAGTACATATCAGACAATTTTACTTCTGATGACCACAATCTGCCTACCCACGAAAAATGGGCAAAATATTTTAATGCAAGTATTTCTACCCAGTGGACCAAAGAAAGAAATAGGCTGCTTTTATTTTCTGTAAAAGAAATACTCATGACTTCATACAATTTAAGAAATATGAGCTGGTCAGAATTTTACGATTTTGTACTTCTGCCTAAAAATTCAACGCTGTTGAATAAAATACAAAGCAGTGAAAAGTACCTATAAAATAGTAGGTATATTATGTTATTTATTAGTTATTGTTTTAATTTAAAAAAAAGTTGATTTTTTGTATGTGGCCTCGAAATAATTTTGACGTCCGGATTTTGTCCGGATTTTCTTGACGGCTGGTCCTGGTTAGAGACGTTTTCATCTGGTAACCCTACTTAGTAGTCGAGTAACGATTAGTAACGAGTATTCAAAAGTAACGAAAATCAACAACTCTATCATGCATACCGATGACGGATGACGCAATATTTTGTTCTTTGTCTTTGTTAGTTTGTTCCCTTGCGATAAGTCTCGTTCATGCGTGTGTATTTTTTGAGTTCTCGTCTAAGATTGTTATTTTTGTCTCTACTTTTATTTACTTTTAGATTTTAAGTATGCATTTCTTTGTATCTAAGGCATTAGATTTTTAAAACAAAGTTGTACACAGAACAGTTCTTACGTAATTCCTACTTTTATTTTTTTAATTTTAGCCCGCATTTTGAAAATTTCAATTGAATGTTTCCATAATATCAACAACAAAAATATAACTACAAGTAAATGATTTTCGAATTAACGACAGTCCGAGAATTTTGCACTAATTGTATGATTGAATTAAAACTAGGTAATCATTTTATATATTCGTTACTATCGTTACTTTGATCACTGTAACTGTATTTAATCATTGAGTAAATAACCCATATAGAGGAGCCTCCGGCGAGCTTTATCATATTGAGGGGCAGATGGCGCTGAAATAAATTCGTCTGGTACGCAATATTTAGAGACAACTACTATGATCTAATGGCATTTGTATGATAGGCATGAGCCTCGGAACTCGCACATGTAACTAAATTGTACTGACAGTCCGTGAATATTGCGTACCAGACGAATTTATTTCAGCGCCATCTGCCCCTCAATATGGTAAAGCTCGCCGTTGGCTCCTCTATATGGGTTATTTACTCAATGATTAAATACAGTTACAGTGATCAAAGTAACGATAGTAACGAATATATAAAATGATTACCTAGTAGTCGAGTAACGATTAGTACCGAGTATTCAAAAGTAACGAAAATCAACACCTCTACTCTGGAATCACTCCACGAGCATTGCGCCTCTGCGACGGGGCCAGTCCATTCGTATTATAGGTCTATGATTTAAAGTCGCCACTCTGTATATTATACCATTATGTTGAGCTGCACCTATTTAATTGAAATTGGTAGTTCGTATAGTAGTAAAATCAATGTGATGATCTAGTTCATTGACTGCGGTTTCTCATGAATGCCAATAGCTTTTACGCGATTCACGCATACAAAGTAATGCTTATAAAGGTCAAAACATGGAGAGTGCCTCTGATTTGCACTTGTATGTATTAGAAAAAGCTTTAAAAAATATTAGTACAATGAATAGAGGAGTTTTTACCCTACAAAAGGTCCGGTAGTTCTGAATTTTGGATATGTTATTAAGGTCGAAAGGGTAGTTAAAAATCTGAGTTTTCGTCACCCTCACCCCTGTGCTTCCTCCGCCATCTTGAAAAAACCATCAGAAATTGGCACTTTTTGTAGTTTTTTGCCTGTAACTTCGTTCCAGTACACTAAATCGCATAAAGAGTTATATGAAATATATATATCTACAATAAAGTATAAAACACATTTTTTGATAAAGGGCTTGGTTTTTAAGAAAATCGAATAAAATATGTAACAGAATTAATTTTTTTGGTGATTTAAAAAAAATTGTTTTAAATTAAGCACACCACTGGAGCGGTAAATATGAAATATTTTTTAGCATGTTACACAACGTTTCAAAGGAAATTTTATTATCTACAATGAAGTAAAAAACAATTTTTTTGATAAAGGGTATGGTTTTCAAAAAATCAAATAAAACCTGTGCAAAACATAATTTAAAAAAAAATTAGTTAAATGGCTCCCATTTACGGACGTCGCTGGCGGGTTCGTTGTAAGTCAAACCCCATCAAGTTATACACCGTTAAAAAGAGAATTTTACTGTCAATAAAGTGCATCATAGCATTTTTTTAATCTAGGCTTGGTTTTTGAAAAAATTAGATAAAACATGTAACAAAAATATTTTAATTTGTGATTTTTTAAAATTGGTTAAATTTACGGGCGCCTCTGAATTTATAACCATGAAACCAATCCGACTTTCTTGTACAGCATTTTAAAGAAAATTTTATTTGCTACAATAATGTATAACACATTTTGTTCTATAAACCTTGGATTTAAAAAAAATCGAATAAATCATGGAAAAAACGGATATTTTTTTACGTTTTTAAATTACTTTAATTAACGGACGCCGCTGAAGAGTTTATAAATAGTTGATCCCCTTCGAGTTGTACCTTTTTCAAAAGGAAATTTCATTGTCTACAATAAAGTATATTACTTATTTTTCCCTTAGAAGCGTATTTTTTGAGAATATTTGAGAAAACCTAAATTTGTTAGATTTTGGGGGGTCTGGGGGGTTTTTGAAGAGGTGGTTAGTTTAAGGAGGTATTTGACCCCTAGGCTGTCTTACCTTTTTGTACGTCACTAAATTTACACAAAAAAATTAAAATAAATAAGAAACGTGCCGTTTAAAGCACTAAATTTTAAAAAATGATTTCTAACTTACTTACTTTAAGTTAAAAGTTACTCCCACTCCATTACAATATTTAAAAATGCATTTAAAGAATGGATTTTGTAGCTGATAAAATTCTCTACAAGATATGTTCTTAGAACTTTTACCCTAGAACAAAGTATTTCGGAGCTTAAGCCGTCTAAAGTAGAAAAAATCTGAAAATTTGCCCAAGCACGTGATTTTAGTCATTTTTGGAAATTATCTAGCTCCGTGACTACTGCTCGCAGAACAACCATAGTACCACCCAATTGTAGATAATTAAATCCTCTAAAAAATTTAATCTAACTCTTTTTGCGATTTAGTGTACTGGAACGAAATTAAAGGCAAAAAACTAAAAAAAGTGCCAATTTTTAGCACAGGGGTGGGGGTGACGAAAACTCAGATTTTTAACCACCCTCCTAAGCATAACAACATATCCAAAATTCAGAACTACCGGACCTTTTGTAGGGTAACCCCCCTATTTTGGCCTCTATTCATTGAACTATATGTGTTTCGTACTGCAGCACGAGCAGCAAAATCATCTAGGGATGCTCTTATTTACAGTGTGTTCCGACAGGGCTGTCGCTGGCTATTGGCCGCCTGGAGCAAGACGGGATAATGCCGCCCTTCCTCACGTTTTTCCTCACCACTACAAGTTTTTGTGTAATACGCAGTTTCCACCTATGCGTGCCCACCCTGTTTTGCGTTTTTTGAATCGGGGTGAGCACGCATAGGTGGAAACCAGACTTTATTTCCGTACAGAAATTATGCCAACGAGTGAGCCCAAAAAAGTGATTCACGCCAAAATAGAGTAATAATTGTAAAAAAAATTACCATAAAAATGTCAGCTATTTTTTTTTACTCGACTTTTTAGGGTACTTCCCTCCTACCTTTTTTCTTAAAAACAGGAAACTTGTGTTCAAGTAAAAGAAGTGAAAGACTTTTCTTTTTCTATAAATGGAGTAATCAACGATCTATACACCGCTAGAAGAGTTCATAGAGGTATTGAAAGAAAGTAAGATATGTGTGGGCTAATCAGCTCACAACTAACAGTACTATACAAATTTTACGAGAGGACCCGACAGGACGCGAACAGTACTAAACAGGACTCAACAGGACACGTGTCAGGACCCAAACGAACACGATACGACCCAACAGGACTCAAGGTAGTGAGGGAAATTGAAAAAAAATTGGACGAGGATTTGTTTTGTTTGTTTTGTTGGCTAAAAAGTTTTCGTCAATTTT
The DNA here is from genome assembly GCA_963576565.1 of Aspidapion aeneum. NCBI lineage: Eukaryota > Metazoa > Arthropoda > Insecta > Coleoptera > Brentidae > Aspidapion > Aspidapion aeneum. Next base: position 24,150,357 of record OY755043.1, read on the forward strand.
GACAACTTGAAACAGGACTGGACAGGACCCCACAAGACCCAAGTCCTGTTGGACGCTATAGAAATTTTACGGTGCTGATGACCCCTCGGAAAAATGGCACTGGTACAGCGCATGGACACAACAGCGCAGCGTTTGGTATTCTTAATATTTTTAACTCAATCGATAGTCGGGTTAGGTTGGTGTATGGTTAGGTTAGTATATCGCCTAGACGGCTTTTTATATCATTTGTGCGAACCCCTAAGAGGCCTTCAAGAGCCTTCGAGGTCCATTTAGCACTATTGCCCCGGAATATTAGTGATGTCTTGTAAATTTAATTGTGATTGTTGACCTCTAACAGAAATATACGCTGGCAATACTACAAGAGGACCTGCCTTTCTTGGAACCAGGCATCTTGTGTTCAAGTAAAAAAAGTGAAAGGCCTCTCCGTAAATGGAGTAATGAACGATCTATACATCGCTAAAAGAGTTCATAGACTTATTGAAAGAGAAACTAAGATATGTGAAAAATGCGAGGGGTAATCAGCTCACAACTAAGAGTACTCTACAAATTTTACAAAAAGACCCGACAGGACGCGAACAGTTCACGTGTCAGGACTCAAAAGGACACGTATCAGGACCCAAACGGATAAGACAGGAACCAACAGGGCTCAAGTTACTGAGGGAAATTGAAAAAAATTTGGACGAGAATTTTGTTTTTGGTCACCCGCTTGTTTTCGGCAATGAAAATTTGTTTTGTTCGCTAAGAAGTTTTTTGTGAGGGGCATCAATTTTTTTGGCTAGAAAGTCAATACCTCTCAACAGGACTGTACAATTTTAACAACCTGAAACAGGACTGGACAGGACCCCACAGGAGCCAAGTCCTGTTGGTCGCTATACAAATTTTACGGTGCTGATGACCCGTCGGAAAAATAGCACTGGTACGAAATAGCGCAGGTGATAATAGCTCATGGACAAAACAGCGCAGTGTTGGGTATTCTTACAGTTCATGTCATTATTTTTGGGACAACTTTTTACAACTTTTTTTTGTTGGCCTATGCTTTTTGTTATGGTAAAAAACTGATAACTGTCAAAAAGTTATCTCAAAAATTATGATATATAGTTTAATATTTTTAACTTAATCAATAGTCAGGTTAGGTTGGTGTACGGTTAGGTTAGTATATCGCTAATCCTTCAAAGGGCCTCGCATTAGTATGATTAGGAAGATTTACGATACATCCTGCTTCCTTTACTACTACCAGTGGCGTATATAGAAAAAAGTTTCGGGGGGGGGGCGAGACAGTTTAGACAGTTTCGGGGGGGCCCAAGACCTCCTGAGGCCGTATTTTATGTTTGTATTCATGAAATAGGTGGAAAATATCTAAAAGTCTTAGCTTCGGGGGGGGGGGCGCCCCCCCTTATATACGCCACTGGCTACTACTATGTCGGTTTAGAACGTTTTTCTACGTTGTCCGACGCCTATTCTTCACTCCATTGATCTTTGGATTGACTGTTACCATTCCAGTTTAGGACGCCCTCTTTTTCTGCGGCCTATTGGTTGCCATTCTAGGACTTGCTTTAGAAATCTTTCATTGTTGATCTTCTTATTGCATCTATTTCGACACTTGCTATGTTTGTTTTGTATTTTTCTCTTACGCGACAAGTCTATTCCAGACAACGGCGTGCTTTTCACCATTATTTCAGATATGCTAAATTTTACATTCCGTTTTATCTCTCTGCTCCATAAAATACTGTTAAGACATCCAATAACCGTTTTTGCTTTTACTATTACTTACTCATTGCATGGAGTGTCTTGTCCACGTTCACTGTTAACCCCCACTTTTGGTATTCTTCCGTTAACTTTCTCATCATATACTCCATGTCTTCTTTATCATTAGCTACAATTACTTGGTCGTCAGAAAATTGTAGTGTGTATATGGTAAATCGGTCGTTAAGTTGTATTCCCATGCCGTGTACTTTACGTTTCCAGTTTTTTAGAGCTACTGCTACTTTTTAAAAAGAGTTGAAGAGGTACAACATCCCTGTCTAAATACTTTCGTTACCAGGAATTCTTTTAAAAGTCAAATTTTAATTTTAGATTTTGACCCTTTGTATAGTTCTTTTGTCGCTTTTATGTATGTATTATTGATATTAGTTTGTTCTAATACTGTCTATCATTTTTTTACTGGAACGGTTCGGCTTTTTAGGTCTACAAAGGTAATATGAGTCTATATATTTCTGGCACTACCTTTTCCCAATTTCTTGTTTGAGATAAAAAACATTATCCCTACAAGATCTGCCTGCCGTTTTCTTTATCTAAGTTTGGTTCGACCCTGCATCTGCATCAAGATAATACAAAATTAAAACTGATAGTATCTATTTATTGCTTGTGTGTTTTCTTTATCTACTCAGTGTATTTTTAACTGCATGTTGACCGAGTTTTTAGACGATTTTCGTGTTTTTTTTTTAACTCAAGCTTGAACCGGGAAACTGGAACAGCCGGCTTTTTTGGCGTTGGAAACGAAAAACTTTTGTGGAAACTATTAGGTAAATAACTAGGTATGTATTTACAACCAAATTTTACGGATTTTTAAAATGTTTGGGTAACAAAGGAATTTGTGGACTTAATAATTACTTTAAGAAGGTATTATAGGTTTCCAAAAATAATTGTATTTTTTATTTTATTAAAAAAATAACAAACGTACACTGTCTTCATTTGAAAATGCAACTAGATAGAGCAAGCTTTCTAATCATTATGCAGTCTATACATTTTAATACCAAAAATGACTACACTAACCCAGCAACTTATTAGGTAGGCTGTGACACTAATGTTTTTTTTTACTTGACTATTTGTCAACTTTAAGGTGGAACCATGGAACTCTAGACGAATAAGTGTACTGTGGGTGGAACTCTCTTATATATAGTAAGCGATGGACAGCAACTCTGAGACACTGGTTGATAGTGAATCTTTGGATACTGTTTTACCTTTCTTTATCTGGCTCGTGTTGTTTTTAAAAACCGCTTTTAAGGATAATGCTAATATTGGCTTCCCAAAGTTTTTTTTGTGGTACGTTTTCATTCTCATTTTAAGACCCATATAAAAAACCATATTTTTTGATTTTTGTAACTTGCTCTATTATTTGTTTTATAAAATAAATTTTGTATTATATCAAATCTACCCGTTGTGGTTTTTGTGAGTTAGTTTTTCATAGATTTTAGACAGTACTATCACAGCGATAGGTGTATTTACTTTCCTGTAATTTGCTTTACTTTTGTTAGGATTGTTGTTATTTAAGAATATTAGTTCCATTGTTAGATGTATAAAATATTTGGGTCGTATAGTTCTGTTTTAACTTTATCTGTTTTTTTTCTACTTGGCTTGGCTTGGCATACATGTAAGTTAAAAGAATTAAATACTTTGTTGCTAAGTTTAAGATAAAACTACAAAAAGCCGACGACCTGAGCGAACACACCTCATAGCCAATTCAATAATAGAAAACGCGTCAGTTGATTACAATCTTTTATAATTACAAAAATGATTCAGATACAAGGTTTTATAATTTATTCCTGGTAACACTTACTAGGTGTATATATGTACAATAATTGTACTTACTGACATCCGACGCATTGATATCGACGGGCGTCATATTAATGGTTTGCTTAAAATGGAGCGATTACCTTATTGCAGCTTTCCGGCGAATAGTCAAGGCCAAAAATCTAAAAAGGCTCTCCGGTTTAGCTTTAGAAGCATTTTATATTAGTCCAGTTATTATAGAAGTTTAGCTTGCATAAGGTTCATTGCTGTTGCCATTGGACTCCTAAAAACAAGTTTGAGTCTTCGACTTTGGGGTGGGGGGGCGGCTCCCCCCCGCTATCTTGGATTTGTACAAAAAGGATTTTCTAAAAATTACTTATCTACTGTACGTTTTAGAAAATATAAATGGATGCATGACGGATCTGATACCTTCCTAACCGATTAGCAAACTCCAAGTAAACTCCATGCTATATAAACCTTAAAAACAGTTTTTTGTAAATATCCCGGAAACGAAAGCTCCATGCCAAAGTTTTTGGTTATAACACAAATTATTGAAAAAAATGTGCGCTACAATATTCCGAAAACCGCATATTAATGCGACGCTAAGCATTTTTTAAACTTTTTAACTGTCAAAAAACTGTCATTAGCATTGATAAATTTCGACCAATAATCAGCTTGTTACAGTATCGAATACTATTTTGCCTAAAAATTTCATGAAAATCGGTTGGGCAGTTTAGGAGCTATTGTGTTGCGAACAGAGTTATATACACATACACACATTAACTGACATATGTATCACAAAAACTGAGCATTTTAGGGAAAAATTTTAAAATACCCTTTTAGAGAAAATAAAATGTGCTTTTAAACGGCCTATCAGAAAGTTGTGTTAAAGCTATTATTGACACTCCAGGGGCGTCCGCATATTGAGGTTATTTTTACCTAAATATTTTTTTTTTAACTTTTTATTTTTTTTATTTAACTTAATAAAAAACTAAGCTTTCTAAAAAATATTGTTGTACTCTATTTTGTTGAAAATAAAATTCTTTAAAATGATATGTATCTAGTGGGCTTTCGTTAACACTCAATGAATATACACATGTTTAGTGATTTTTTTTCCAATTTTTGGACGCCCCTAATTTATTAACGGTTCCCTAAATATTATAACTATATACATCGTTCGAAAGAAAATTTAATTGTCTTTAACGCTTAGTAAAACGTTTTTCATAGTAAGGCTTTGTTTTAAAAAAAGCCCCGTGAGGTTAAGCTTTTGTGCTACCCGCGGAAAAATATGAGAGAAACAAAAACTACCTTTTACCCGATTAGCCACGAAAACTTGTTTAATTTTTAAATTCACGGGTACTAAAATTTACGTTTATTTGAATTATTTGGCTTGAAAATTCCGCTGATTGACGCTCACGTCTGAAGGTGGGTAAAAACGCTAATCAACGTTGATCTGACCTGAAAGACAAAAGTGCTGTCGTAGGTCACGGATGGTTTCTTTTTCTTTGTAATCGATCTTTTCATCGATCGATTGCAAAGATCGATATAAACTGCTATATATATATATATATATATATATATATATATATATATATATATATATATTAGCCTCCTAGCCCATCCTGTAACTGCGCCCCAGGGATCAGCTTAACAAAAAATACCTATTCTTGCCGGTTTGATAATGAAACCCCTGCACCGCCACGCTGTCAGCAAAAATCCTTTAATTGAAAATATAGAAAACTCAGAGTTCACAAAACTTCAGTATAATCAGAGCAGAAAGTCGGCGACAGTTCGGCCTGCAGTAGTAACATATTTAAATAACAGTTTTTTGTATAATAGCCTACGTGAACTAGCAGCTAGGATTATTACAAATATTATAGGGGAATTGAAAATTATTTTTTCTAGATATTAGCGATCTTTCGCAGGTCTGTTTCTTTTTCAAAGCGTTTAAGAAACAAACAAGATTTCTTGGGCTTGAGGGTATTAATAATAATTAAGGAGATAGAAAGACAAGTTTAGTTTCCACATGGTTTTTATAGTAGGACTTATTTATTCATACTAGGTTCAATCACCCAGCTTTTAGCCAAAGTTTATGCGTAGAAAATTGTTTCTTTGAATATATAACCTAACTACATTTTTTTCAGATTGGTTAATATTATGGGGTTTTAACTAAAATTTTTTGCTTCTATTATCCTTGCTAAATGAGGTATGCGAAGATTTAGACGAAAAACATCACGTAAATTAAGCTGTATTGTTGAAGTTAGTTCATGTCTATATTTTTTATACACTAAAGATAAAGATAGTAAATTGGATATCACTCCAAAGTCTGACTATATCCAATGAACTGTTGTGTCATTACAAAAGCAGTTATTTTGCCATTGATGACAATATTTGCCAGACCATTACAAAAATCAAAAATAAAAGTGGACCCAAGATAGAACCCTAAGGGACACCAGTATTAATCTGAAGCTCCTCTGAGCTTTGATCATTAAAAGCTATACCTCTGACGCCATATCCTTCAAGCTTTCGCAGCAATATTTCGTGACTCACACAGTCAAATGCTTTTGACAGGTCACAAAATACTGCTGCTGCCTTTTCTCCAGTGTTTAATTTAAGGTAAAAATCCTCTAAGAAATTAAATATAGCCTTGTCAGTATTTTTTGATGCCTGAAAACCAAACTGGTGGCTGCTTAAAATATTGTTTGTCAGAAATACTGTCAATCGGCCAATTTCACAATGATTTTGGCCAAGGTAGGCAACAAAGGAATCGGCCGAAAATTTGAAGAATCATGCTGATCACCGCCCTTAAACAACGGAACTACAACAGCCTTCTTGAGTGAGCAGGAAATTCCTCTGCAGCAAGTCTTATTAATTGACTCCACTAAAATAATAAGTGCCGCACCTGGCAGTGCCTCAAAAATTTTAAGTGAGATTTTGTCCCATCCTAACGAGTTTTTGTTCTTTAGTTTTTTAAATATAGTTTTAGTTTCTACTGTATCAGTTGGAAGTCAACAAAATGTATCTCTAACATGAACACTACTTAAATAGCTTTTAAGGATCAACTTCTGATGTTATTTTGCTTGAAAGATTTTGTGCAATGCTGCAATAAAACGAATTTAAATTAAAAGTGCTTGTAAATGGAACTAATGTTTTTCCTTTCTTACTGACTATTTTTCCATGATTCTTTATTTTTGTTTTTGTTTTTCTTTATTTTTATTTTTAGCTATATTTATATTTACTATGGACGCGAAGTAACGTAACGTAACTTATTCGAAATTTTTTAAACATTTTCCTTGTATACGTGTTTCACATAGGTTACTGCTCAGTTCGTTAGCGTTTCTGCACTGAATACATTTTTCATTTCTTTTCACTTTTAATTGCTTAGTGCTTATTTACAAATTACCGACCATTAAAGTAATGTTTATGTTAGTTCTATGTTTGGAAATTGTTTTCGTTTTATCATGTGTGCACTTTCTTCGTTTAAAGAGCAAAATATTTTAGTCTTTCAATTTTGCTGTCCAAATAGGTAATTGATAGCATTTAATTGATTAAAATGATGTGGTTTGCCTCCCATTCTTATTTCATCTCCAAATTAGTTCATTCTCTTTCTTTTAAGTGTTTTTACTGATATAGTATTACAGCATTTTTCATAAGTTGTGTCAAACCACCAGAAACAATTACTCCGAGGGAAAATACCCCTACCGGCATTGAATTATACTGATGGTTTGAGGCTTTCGTTGGGAACTTGTTAAAACTGTTTGGTTTTCACTTTCTCCAACTTCGGTCACGAGGATACGAGTGATCCCCGTCTGGAACACGTCCTCGTCCTGACTATCAGGACGTGTTCCAGACGGGGATCACTCGTATCCTCCTGACCGACGTTGGAGAAAGTGAAAACCAAACAGTTTTAGCATTTTTCATGTTCGTGATTTTTCGAAAACGAAGACCACCCTCTACTAGAGGAATGGCTAGCTTGCAAAGACTAACAGAAGTTAACAAAACATAACTAGCGCTTTTAAAAGTATTATCTTCCTTTTACCTTTTCACACTCCCGTCCTGGATAAAGGGGAAACCATGACGAGCTACATCTTAGTTTAAAGTTACTGAGAAAAGATATTGCACAGATGGTGGAGCAAAAAATACCATTATCGGCTCATAGGTTGAAGTAATCATCCAGAATTTTAAGAAAGTTAAGGAAATACATGGGCATGTTACCAGGTATGGAGATCACCGACGACGTCCAAAAAACAGAAGGAGAAGAAGCGATAATAATATATGATAATGTGTGAAGTATTACGTAGATAACAGCTGTTGATACGTGTGACGATGATACCAATGATAAGCCTACGCATATCCATTTGCAAAGAAAAAAAGAAATCAAAATTTAGTTTTAATTTGTCTGTATTTAATAACCCCAAATAGTGTTTCTCATAAGGTAAAGATTTTATTTCATCTTGTGAGATATCAATGGAACATCGTTTCCTCTTCATAATAAAATATGTACTTGTTGTTAAGCATTGTTGGCTGTCTAAAGGAAAAAAAATTGTAGGCTGCGCGGCGTTTTAAAATGATTTTTTTCCTTGTTATTGTTCCGTATTTGAAATATTCCTTGAATTTTGTATAGAAAATTATATTTTCATTAAATCTTGCGGTTTTCAGATTTTAAACATTCCTGCATGAGTGAGTCTGAGTCCTCTCTAACCTTGCAAGATATGCACGCAAAGCTTTGCAATTTATACAGGACGAATAAATAAACACTAAAGGGTAAGTAGGTATCAAGGTGCGACGATCCTGAAGTTATAGTACTCTCCTATAGTTATAGACACAAGTCTTTCTGCGTAAAAATAAAGCTTTGCGGTTAAATTTGGTGTTAGATCAAGAGTTTACGGCTGAGTGGAATGACAGCTCTGACAAAAGGTTTGAGCGCATGCGAAAGTGCAATAATTTTCGTAGAGAATATTTTGAGAAACAATAAAGTCTTTAAAAGTTATCTACTGTTTTATTCTAGCTGTATATACAAAACTGAAAAGACTACCCTAGTAAAACTCGAGGCTCGCAAGTTTGAGCAGATTTATTCCCCTAGAAATACTACTACTATGTCGGTTTAGAACGTTCCCGTTGCCCGACGCCTATTCTCCACCTCCTTCGATCCTGACAAGCATCTTCTGTCAGGTTTTTTTTGACTTATTGATCTAGTTTAGGGTGCTTTCTTTTTCTGTGCCCTATTGGTTGCCATTCTAGGACCTGCTTTGGTAATCTTTCGTCGTTTATCCGTTGTACATTGCCGAACCATATCAGTTGTCTTTTAGTGATGTAATCCGTTATGCTCTTCTCGATTCCTTTCGTTTTAGTCTCATTTATTATGTGATCTGTTCTAGATATTCTCATTGATCTTCTTATTGCATCCATTTCGACACTTCCATTTTTCTGTTACGCGACAAGTCTCTATTCCATACAACAGCGTGCTTTTCACCATTGTTTCATATCTGTAAAATGGTACATTACAGTCGAACCTCTATAACTCGAACCTGAAGGGACAACCAAAACAGTTCGAGTTATAGAAACTCGAGTTACATGGGTTAAAATACACGTAAAAAGTGCAGGGACCGCTGAAAAGGTTCGAGTTATAGAGGGGTTTGAGTTATAGAGGTTCGAGTTAGAGAGGTTCGACTGTATTTTTTATTTCTATGCTCCACAAAATACTGTTAAAACATCCAATAACCTTTTTTGCTTTTACTATTCTTTTTTCCAGTTCTTTACAGTCTGTTTCTGTCTTATCAAATGTGACACCCAAGCATACATACTCATTGCATGGGCATATTGATTGTCCATTATCTAGTTGTCACTTGATTCGTTTCCAATACATAAGTACTGTGGCTTGTCCACGTTCACTTTTTGTATTCTTCCGTTAACTTTCTCATCATATACTCCATGTCTTATTTATCATTAGCTACAATTACTTGGTCGTCAGCAAACTGTAGTGTGTATATGGTAAATCGGTCGTTAAGTTGTATTCCTCCCATGCCGTGTTTTTTACGTTTTCAGTTTTTTAGAGCTACTGCGATATATATTTTAAAAAGGGTTGGAGAGATACAACATCCCTGTCTTAAGCCTTTCATTACAAGGAATTCTTTTGAAAGTCGATTTCCAATTTTAACTATAGATTTGAACCCTTTGTATAGTTCTTTTATCGCTTTTATGTATGTATAATTGATAATAGTTTGTTCTAACACTGTCCATAATTTTTCTACTGGAACGGTATCATATGCTTTTTGTAGGTCCACAAAGATAACATGAGTCTCTATATTTCTGGCACTACTTTTCAAAATTACTTGTTTAAGACAAAAAACATATCACTAAGAGTACTGGTTCCTGAAATTCCTCTGTAAATGTTGCAATCCAGCTTGTTTCCTTTTTTATGTATTGAGGATATGAATGCTATTTTCCAATCATCAGGTACTGGATGTCCGTTTATGCATTGATTGATAATATATGTAAGATTTTCTAGTAGTTTCTCTGATTCATATTTGAGCATTTCAGCGTATATTCAGAGTTTTCCCCTAGAAATAAACTTCATAAAAACATCGAATTTGTGAATTGAGACACCCTATACAGGGTGTCCCAAATTGGGCACTTTTAGGGGGTTTAAGGTACTTCTAGGGGAGACAGAGAAAAACTGACCACGCATTGCGAGGCTCAAATTTCAAGAGAAGACTTATAGTAAAAACCGCATTTTGAAATATCGTCTTGTCTTTGAGCTACGGGGGCTTTTTGAAAAGTCTGCATTTTGGAAGGGGGTCTATAACTTCGTTATTAGTGGAAATTTTGATTTAGAGTAAATTGCAATTTTATAGACGAGTCACGAGGAATATCTCAAAAACTAAAAGTGACAGTTACAATTTAATTTAGCGGGTGAATTCCTCGTGACATAGTCTATGAAACTGCAATTTACTCTAAATCAAAATTCCACTAATAACGAAGTTATAGAACCCCTTCCAAAATGCAGACTTTTCAAAAAGCCCCCGTAGCTCAAAGACGAGACGATATTTCAAAATGCGGTTTTCACTATAAGTCTTCCCTTGAAATTTGATCCTCGCAACGCGTGGTCAGTTTTTCTCTGTTTACCCTAGAAGTACCTTAAACCCCCTAAAAGTACCCAATTTGGAACACCCTGTACATGCATGACAATTTTTTTTATGAATAACAATATTCGCTAAATTAAAATGCCTTGAGCTATGTACAGCCTTGCAGGATGAAATCTCCAGTCAAGTTCACTGTGTCAAACCCGCGAGAAACTTAATTGCCCATAGAAAGAAAGTACGAGTACAGCTTTAATTTATGTATGTTCACTTTTACACACGTCTCGAGCAGATCAATATAATTGATCGATTTCAATTTCTATCATAAAAAGAGCATACACACCTTAAATGGGATTTAAAAAAATTCACGATTTTGATGAAATTTTAGTATATCGGAGATCTCGATCCCCTCATCAAAAGTTCTCATGGGCTCAAAACGATCCTATAACTGTTTTCCGACATACATAGTCTATGGACAAATCGGCCTAAAAGGCGGTTTCGTGTGCAAATCATGCCAACTTATATTATATGTCCCCCACCACTTTTTTTTGCACGATACTTTTTAAAACGATGTATCTTTCTTAAAAATAGTCGTAGAGGGTTGCAAAAAATGGCAAATGAATCAGTAAACACCCGCAATAAAATAACTTTCTATTATATTTTTCAAAATTTTGCTTTGTTTTTTTAGAAAAAATAAAATAACTGAATTTTTACTTTTTTTTTTGTATAGCTACTAAAGTTTAACCTACATTTTTAATAACACCAAAGCAAAATTAAAAAAAATAATAATAAAAGTTATAGAATGAACTTTTGAAATTTTTCTTTAATTTCGTGTATAGTCTTATATAGATGTATATTTTATATTTGTTTCAATAAAAAAAACATTTGTTGTCACCAAAACGACTACCGAAGGTGTATTAACGTACGCGGACGCCTGCCTATAAGGCGGCGCGCGGCTTTACGCAGCTGAGGCGTCTAGTAAAACAGGTGATTTCTATTATTATTGTTATCGTTGTTTGAGGGACATTATCAAACAACGATTGTTATTTTTGAAAGTGAATACCAATCGACGAAAGTTTTTACAATATAGTGCAGGTGCTAGAGGTAGTTTAGTATGCAAAATATATACAGTGGCGGGTATGGGACTCTTACATTTGATAACCATGCTAGATATCACGTGACAATTTTGTACTCAAAAAGTACAATATTTTTATTTAATTCATGCTTTTATTTAAATAAATGGATCCATGATGGATCTGATACCTTCCTAGCCCATTAGTACACTCCAAGTGTACCAACTATTTTAACGTTTGAATAATACGGTTTCTGCATCTCTATTGAAACAAAGACAAGTTTGTTTTCATAAAATACCCCGCTCACTTTGATTTTCCACAATACTCAATAAAAACCCCCTGAAGGCCGCTCAACTCCTTTCAATTTAGTTGTTACCCTTTGACTTACCTTCTCGTCAGTTTTTGTAGGGAATGTTCGTTTTTTTACCTTTCTAGTCCGCACCGAAATTGTCTTATTTGAGTATTGACCTATCTTATATCGTCATGACGTATGGCCGCTCAACTCCTTTCAATTTAGTTGTTACCCTTTGACTTACCTTCGCGTCAGTTTTTGTAGGGAATGTTCGTTTTTTTACCTTTCTAGCCCGCACCGAAATTGTCTTATTTGAGTGTTGACTTATCTTATATCGTCGTGACGTATGTCCTGTCCGTGTGTGTGTGTGTGTGTGTGTGTGTGTGTGTGTGTGTGTGTGTGTGTGTGTGTGTGTGTGTGTGTGTGTGTGTGTATGTTTGTCCGGCCCACGATAGCCCCTAAACCACTAAACCGATTAGTGTACAATACTGTAAAGAGCTGATTAGATTTTGGTCAAAATCCACTGATGCTAATGACAATTTTTTGACAGTTTAAAAATTGAAAATAACTTTTTAATAACTTTTTAAGTTTTGTGAAACCAACAGAAACAACTACTCCGAGGGAAAATACCCCTACCGGCATTGAATTATACCAATGGCTTGATGGTTTCGTTGGAAACTTGTTAAAACTGTTTGGTTTTCACTATCTCTAACGTCGATCACATAGTAAAAACCAAACAGTTTTAACAAGTTCCCAACGAAAGCATCAAGCCATCAGTATAATTCTATGCCGAAAGGGGCATTTTCCCTCGGAGTAGCTGTTTCTGTTTGTTTCACAAAACTTATGCTCTACACGGAGCTATCGCCTACATTCACCTGAGGATGGCCCAGAAGGTCGAAACCGGTCGTGGATTGGCATGGATCACTTATTCCTGATTGTCAGGACGTGTTCCAGACGGGGATCATTCGTATCCTTGTGATCGACGTTGGAGATAGTGAAAACCAAACAGTTTTAACAAGTTCCCAACGAAAGCATCAGGCCATCAGTATAATTTAATGCCGGTAGGGGTATTTTCCCTCGGAGTAGTTGTTTCACTACACGGAGCTATCGCCTACATTCACCTGAGGATGGCCCAAAAGGTCGAAACCGGTCGTGGATTGGCATGGATCACTTGTTCCTGATTGTCAGGACGTGTTCCAGACGGGGATCATTCGTATCCTTGTGATCGACGTTGGAGATAGTGAAAACCAAACAGTTTTAATATACATGCTCTTTGTTCAAAGGCCAGTGCATAACTGGACGCTTCTACCTACCAGGTTATTTCCTCCCACGCGTCATCAAAAGATTCATAAACGCCATCTAGCGGGACAGCGAGGTTCAACAACGAAATGACGCTTTTTTTTGGGTGTAAGTTTATAACCGACCACACAGTAGACACACTATGCGGTAAAACTAGCATGTGATTAATTTATTAATAACTTGTGTCAAGGCGCTTTAAAGTATTTCCTTCTACGGTTCATAGGTCGGTGCTCTTAAATAAAGAGCTAGTTTGCAATTAATTAATTATATTCCAACTTGTCTCCCACGAGAAGTCTTAATAAAGACAAAAGCCACGTAGCTCTGCAACATAATGGACTATTACTAACCGTCGATAAAACATATTTTACTTTAGTATGTGTCGAAGAAAAACCCAAAAAAAAATATAGGTAGCTATACCGTTAGGGTAAAAGTTATACTGACCATGAAGAATCTGCTTAGAAAGAGAAAAACTAATTTTGATAGATTTGGGTGCGTTAAGCTCTGCAGAGGAAAAGGAATAAATGGATAAGAAATAAAACAAAAGTAAGGGACGTAAGCGGAAAAGTAGCAAAAATAAAATGTAAATTTGCCGGTCATAATATCAGACAGAAAGACGATCGATGAAACAAGTGTATTGTAACCTGGATAATTTGGGAAAATAAAAGAAGTATGAGAAGACCCCAAATGAGATGGGCGGACGATTTGAAGTGACATGCAGGAGCTTGATGGATGAACACAATGACAGACAGAGAAGAATGGAAGATATTGGGGGAGGCCTATGTCCAAAGATGGATCGAGGAAGGGAAGATACATAGATAGAAGCTCTGCAGAAAATATAACAACAATGAAAGACCCCAAATGAGATGGCGGATAATTTGATGAGACATGCAGGAGCTTGATGGATGAACACGGCGACAGACAGAGAAGAATTTTTTTTGTTTGTTTGTGCTGCGGCTGAAGTACTCCCTCTTTGTTCAAGTTCAGCCATTGCTAAAGTGATACCTGATCATATCCTCCCAGAACCATACGAAACATTTTAAAAAGACATAGGTACAAAGCGTACAAGTTAAAAAAATCTCAGGAACTGTTTCCTGATGCAATATTTTAAGGATAGAATTTTGTGAAAAAATTATAGAATGTGCAAATTAGGACGATCCTTCCTACACAATGCGCACAATCCATCAATTACTCGTTACTGGGCAAAACAAAATAAAAATTTGACAGTAAATGTGGTCGGGGGTGCTTGGAGATAATATCATCCGGCCATTTTTTATGAATGACCACCTTTATGATGATGCTGATTTAAACTTGTTGCAAAATCAAGTGATGACTGCAATTCAACAATGGCCGGATGTTCATACTCAGCAGGATGGGTGTCCGGCGCATGAGGTTTTATCTGCCAGGGAATTTTTAGTCGAAACTTTTCCCTAACAAGTAATAAGCGGACGCTGTATTACCATATGGCCCCCTAGATCGCCTGACCTGACTGTTTGTGATTTTTTTATTTGGCCTTTGATCACATTCGAGCTCATAATTTAGCCGAACTTCGAAATAAAATTGAAGAGGCTTTTAATTCGATCACACCTGAGATGCTAAGCAATGTACAGCAGGGATTTTATAACCGTTTAGATTATGGTTTAGCACAACAGGGTGGCAAGTTTGAGCATTTAATTTGATTAATTTGGTAGCTCTTGAAAGGACCTTGTAAGGTTTTTAAAATCACATATTCTCACTTTTTTTACGCTGCTGAATAGGCTTTGCCATGGTGAAAAATCAATCTTATTCGTAGGATATGGCAGTCTATTTTTACACGATGTTTAGAGATAATAATAAACGAAAAATGGGTACATTCCTCTTTGAAATCACATTTTTGCTCCTTATTTTTGATCAAACTTGTTCATCTAACACTTCTGTTTTTATTTTAGAACAAATTTGTCAATTATATCTATAACATATCAAAAGATAGCAAATTGAAATTTTTAACCAGATTTTCAAAAATACAATTTTTTTAAAATTATTCAAGAGTTTTTTTTATATACACAAAATATAATTAAAGAAAAAATCATTAAACTATGGTTTTTCACTGAATACAATTTTGTGGCAAAGAAAATCCTTAATTATTAAACCAATCTTACCAACGAACCTAATAAGCCGACCTAACCAACCAACGTTTGTAATGAATAAGTCAAATTCATCAAGACCCATTTTTCAGGCAAGTTTTGCGCTGTTGTTTTCTTAGAACATTGAATTAAATCAATTCAATTCTCTAAGATTGTTTCTGATAGATTTAACATTAAAAATTGAGTACTAAGGATGCGAAACAAAAAAGACGCTAATGTATGAAAAAATCAGTTTATTTAACATTTGATAATCTAATTAGTGTAAGTCAGGAATTTCTTTCCAATCCTAAAAACAGAGATTGTCTTAAAAATAATTACTAAAGAAAAACTTTAATAAAGTATAATCTCAACGCTGCAAGCATCACAGGATACTGTGAGCACTGCAATTCCACACTCCATGCAGCCGTCATTGTAGAATATACATTTATCGGTAATCCAGGTCGTAAATATATCACCCGACCACAACATTTTATTATAAATCCTGTCAGGGATAAGTAGAGATAACATATTCCATCTACGAATTGCAGCAGCTAGGACTAAATGAAATATTGTTCCTGCATGCTTTTACTGATTGCGATTGAACATCAGAGGCATTTTGGAGGTGTTAGCTAGAATTAATAAAGCTTTATCAAAAATACTTTAAAATCCAAAAAACCAACTAAAGTGTTTTACAATCCACGCTCTTTGCATGCTGAAGTAGAACTTGCTTAACAGTTATACCTGATAAAATGGTATAATTTTTCGGTAAATGAAAGTTTTCTAAAGGCCTACAGATTCCCTTTATTTATAAAATCAGAGGCAAATATGAAACTATTGAATTAAAAGAAAAATCTGAAGTGCAGCAGAAACCCAAGAAAGCAAGACAAACAAAATAATTATAGTTATATTAATTGCAAACACATTCAGATCACCTTTATCCAAATATAACTAATTTATTATCACATTTCCCAAGTGTGTTAACAACAAAACAACATAAACTTAAAACATATTATCAAGTAGCTACACCTTTGGTAATCAAATTAGCTAGCTCCAGAACTATGGAGTTGGGAGTCTAAAGCAAACTGTATAGTTCCAGCCTTCACCAAATATTCCGTATAATAAACGCAGAAATAGACAGAAGATTCGAATCTTGATTGAATATTAAATTTGGGTTCTTTTTGAGTCTAAAAAATGGCAAGAGAATTACTTCTACTTAGTTGTCAGAATTGAACGCCATGGTCATTGTCAACAATCATCGCAAAAACGGCACTTAGATAAAAAGACAAAGATTTGTTATTGCTCCTGTTTTAATTTCCATCGCCTTGATTAAAAACTTTAAAATGCTTTAAGAACAAATTGTAATTGTTTTTTAATCAGTACGTGCGAGCCACTTGCGAAGGCGGCACAGATAGGATCGTGCCCGATAATAATAACACATTTATTAGCACTCTAGTAGATTGGCAAAAATTGTTTAATGCAAATTAAATGGATCGATTGTTCTTTCACGTTGACAAATCTACTGGGTGGCACGCGTTGGCCGTGGACTAAAAAAGCGTAATACAAAAGAGCTCTTATGAAAAAAAAATGGAAATGAAATAGGGTGCTGGAGGAGAATAATTAATATACACCTGAAAGAAAAATCTAATAAAAGGTTTTTTAATACGATTTTTAATGTTTTTCTTGGTAAAATTGTTGGTTTGATTAAATTTAAATAGGGAATATGGGTCAAGGGTGGAAATGTTCAAGGGTTGTTTAAGTTTTTTATATACAGCTGGAATAAAAAGATTGATTACTTTTAAAGACTTTATTGTTTCTCGAACTTTATTGCTTCTTCTGGCGACTAAAATCTTGGACCACACAGTCAATTCTTAATTAGACGTTTTGTTGGGTGAAAAATTCAATGGTTTTTGTGCGAACTTTCATTGTCTTGGTGGAGGATGATTCGTCGTTCGGGGTTCGTTTTTCGAAGCTCAGCGATGACCTTCGGCAAACAATTAGTGATGTACCAATCGGCAGTAATAGTCCTTTGATCATCTTGCAGAGGAATTCTTTGGATACACTTTGAGAACGGATGACTTTTTTTGGCTTTTCTTCATCTTGGAACACCGTTTATTTTTGGGGCCACATGAGTAAATCCACGATTCATCACCACTGACAATGGTACATATTTTTCGAGTTTCCTGCCTCAAAGCGGTCTAGAGTTTTCTGACACCAATTGACCCTAGCGTCTTTCTGTTCTTCGGTTAACAGGTGCGGTATCGAGCGGGAAACTAATTTTTTTACTCCTAATTCTTTATTCAAATTTTTTTAAATTCAGGTCGTCGAAATCCCCAATGAAGCTTCAATTTCGATCTCACAATATGTCACATCTCACCCTCAGAACGAAAATGACACAACTCAAAATTTAGAAATTTTTACTTTTAGTGATAAAACGACAAAATTAGACGCCTTCTATCAATTATGCTACCTAATGGGGTGTTTGACAGTAGTAAAAAATAAATATATATTTATTTTTAGATATCTCTTTAGGTCTTGGTAATGCTAAAAACAAACTTTTTTGTTTAATTTTTTCTTAAATTCAAAGTTCTTTTAATTAAATAAATTCATTGAATTAAAACAATTAGCCGCGTGATTCAAAACACGCGGTCTACCAATCAGCTGCGAGTGACGTCACAAAACAGTAAACGCCTCGAACGAACCTATTTTCTGTGTTATTTTCTTATGTATGGTAATGTTTGCTTTGGTTAAAAGTGCGAATTATCGTCCTAAATTAGATTTTATTTTGTGTTTTGCCTTTAAAAAATATTTTCAATGGAAAACGGATAGTTCCAACTTATCAATGCTGCATTCTTTTATGGTGGCAGGCTTCTTTGCCAACAACAGTGATTTTTGTTCTGCGGAATTTAGAAACGTTAAAATGTTGATGTAAGTATTCGATGAGTTGTTTTGTATATAACTGAAAGTTCTTTTATGATATTCTTCGCCTACTTTTACTCATTTGGATTTTGAGGTTAGGTTATATGTTTTGCTTTTTTTGTTTAATATACCACTTATAATAGATTCAATTAAATACCCAGTCATTATTATTTTAAGCATTAAGAAACAATCAAAAAAATTACAAGACAGTGAGGCAAAAAGTATACAACGACCAGCAATACTTGAAGTACTGCATAGGTTACATTGCATAGTCTTACGTAGGTACTGCCTAGTCCTGCCTATGCACTGCCTAGTCTTGCATATGCACTACTCAGTCCTACATTTAGCCTGCATGTGCACTGCCTAATCCTGCATTTAGAGGTACTCCCTAGTCCTGCCTAATAACTGCCTAGCACCGCCTAAAAATTTGTACACCTTTCTGCCTATTATAGTTGTTCACCCCTTGTAATAAACATAACCTCAAAAATTTCATCGTCATTTACGAAATAGTTATATATATATTATAGACAACGTGAGAAAAATTAATAGAAACAATTTAGTTATACTCACATCAAAGTGATCTTTACAAATGTAAAGTGAATATGTATTAGATAAGGCCCTTAAGTCTCTTCGGGCAAGTTCTAGCCACTTTTCCCGTTCTTTTACTGCTGTAGGCACATGAATAAATAGGTTTTCAGGTGTTTTTATGCTAGTATTCGAACACTGAGGTACTACACACCACTTATAGGACATTTTTTTACATAAAAAACAGTAAAAACACAGACCAAAAACAAATAAACACTTGAATGCCGTGTATCTGTCCGCGAGTTTACTGCGCTGTGACGTCATTGCAACGCCATGCTAGAAATTAGCGTTTTAGCGGCAAATATACTATTTTAATCATTTTTCGTAGCAAATTAGGGATCTATGTATCATTATAAACTCTTTTCTAAAATTTGTCAAATACCCTATTATGTAAAGACTTTAATTTTTGTGTTTTGATTTCAGATTAAATCTCCAGCCCATCAGATGCCAACTACTAACGCAACTCATATAGAACTTACTCACCCCGGGTAAACCGATTGATTCAACGTTCCTAGAATACACACGCCCCCTTTCGATGGATCGTCTGGGCGGTCGGGGCGGCGAACAGCCGCCCCATTTTCGAGGGCGGCCTGTATCCAGCAAGGAGGCCGCCACGGCGAACGAATACTTCGAACCGTTCTTGAACGCAACGACGATGAAAAGTATTTTGGGATACCACAGGTAAGAAAAATAATACCAAACGTAAATTTTAGTAAAATGATAGGGGTATTGGGAGGAAATAGTCAAAAGACTTGCTCACATATTATTATAAGGAGTGCGGCACCCAAAAATACCTTAATGCTTTTAAAACCGTGCAAAAACGCTCATCATCAGGCTGATCAATGACCCCGCACTTACCCCTAGCTTGGATAGTCTCGAACATCGAAGAACTGTGGGCGATCTATCTCTCTTCTACAGGTATTATCACGGAAAATGCTCTGAAGAGTTGGCACGTATGATCCCCCCGGGAGTAGCACCTACTAGGCGAACACGTCAAACAGACGGTAACCATCAATTTACTGTCAAAATAGAGGCACCAAGAACCTCATTATATCAGAATTCATATATCTGGAGAACAGTATCGCTGTGGAATAAACTCCCTGTGACCGTTTTCCCTGCAGGTTACAACCTGAACCGTTTGAAAACCAACATACACCAACATTTCCGCGCACTTGCCGCTTCTCGAGCGTGATAGGGATCTCCTTGCGAGTGCGCATATCCGTAAAAAAAAAGACTTAACAAAAACTTAAATTTTAGTACGTAACGCGAAAGCTTATCCTCACGGCGATCCAAGGATAGGGAATCCTATAAAACCAAAATGACCAAACTTTGAAAATTTATTAAAGGTTTTTTGTGGGTTATGGGATAAGGCAAAAAAAACTCTTAGAATTATTTGGGACGTTTTGTCTATAATCTAGACTTTCTCAACCCTGGAATAGAACACATGAAATAAAAACGATGAAAAAAACAAAGCATTTATCTGAATGTGATAAATTCATCATCAAGTGATATTGTAATTGTCTGTGATAATTAGACTAGGTACAGTCGGGGACTTTTTAAATGGCCGCCCGTGAAAATAAAAAATATTCTTATTTGAAATTCGGAAAATTAATTTAAACCAAAATAAAAAAATTGTGAACTTTACCTCTGTATGTATACATAAAAATTTAAAAATTTATATTTTTTCATTTCTTTCAGTGATTAATTTTGACAGAAAAAAAAATACACCGGCAATTTAAAAAGTCCCCGACTGTACCTATACAGGGTGTCTCCAAAAGGTCTGTGCAAAATCTTAGCACATATTCCTGAGATCAAAATAAGTCGATTTAAAGCAACTTACCTTTATCCGAAATTGCTCCGTTTCAGAGATACAGGGTGGTAAATTTAAAAATCGATTTTCTAAAAATGTATGAACATTTCTCAACGCATTACTTTAAAAATTGGTACTCGGGGGTTCTTTGGGATGCGAAACCTAAATATGGATACCTTTTCATTGTGGCCGTTAGAGGGCGCTTTACAATGCTCTTTTTATAGTTTAAAAGGACTATAAAATTTTTCTCAGTGTAACTTTAAACTCTTTTTGTTAAGAAAATATTTTCCTGAATCTTTTTAAGCCAAAAAGGTACTCTTGTTAACATGCGCTAAAGTAAATCGTTTTCGAGATATTTCCGTTTTTAGTGTTCGATGCCGCAACGGAATACTGAAATTATTTTGAATGACTATTTCACTAGAGTGTTTTACACTGGCAAAATGTCATAGCAACGGCTAGTTTTCTACTGACTATTGTTCTCAAAACTTTATTTAAGTTTCTTGCTTTTCGGCAATTTCGCTCATGAAATTTTTTAATTTAAAAATTTAATTTTTAAATTCCCCACCCTCTGAAACCGAGCAATTTTGGACTAAGGTAATTTGCATTAAATTGACTTATTTTGACCTCAGGAATATGTGCTAAGATTTTGTACAGAGCTTTTAGAGACACCCTTCTGTAGTTAATATTTGTGTACAAGCATGTTTGTCTGATTGTGAGTAATATTGGTTTTTAATTTTTATTGATCTTAACTGTTAATGATAGCAAAAGTCTTAGGTTTTTTTATTTTGTGTTTTTATTTATTTCAAAAAGGAAAAAGAGGATTTAGATTTTTAACAAAAACTAGTTTTGAAAATTTATATTTTAAAAACTATACAATTTATCAACAAAAGCACCGAGTTGCAGTATGCTAGGGCCATAAAGATGCGAGAAACCGCACCCTAAGTTTAAATTTGGAAAGACGTCATTTAGCTACTATAAGACCAAAATGACCAAACTTTGGAAATTCGTATTTTAAAAAACTATACAGTTAATGAACAAAAGCACCGAGTTTCAGTATGGTGGTGTCATAGCGATGCGAAAAAAACCACACCCTGAGCTAAGATTCGCGAAAACGTATTTTAGCAAATTTTAGGGTGGGGAATCCCATAAGACCAGAATGGCCATGAATGAATGAATTCATATTTTAAAAACTATACAGCTTATCAATAAAAGCATCGAGTTGCAGTATGGTAGGGCCATATAGATGCAAAAATACCACACTCTGAGTTAAGATTCGTAAAAACGTCATTTAGCGAATTTTAGGGTAGGGAATCCCATAGGACCAGAATTGCCAAACGTTGAAAATTCATATTTTAAAAACTATACAGCTTATCAACAAAAGCATCGAGTTGCAGTATGGTAGGGCCATAGAGATGCAAAAAAACCACGCCCCAAGTTAAGATTCGGAAAAACGTCATTTAGCGAATTTAAAGGTAGCAGCCATCCCATTAGACCAAAATGGCCAAATTTTGAAAATTCATATTTCAAAAACTATATAACTTATCAACAAAACCACCGAGGTGCAGTATGGTAGGGCCATAGAGATGCGAAAAAGCCACACACTTAGTTAAGATTCGGAAAAAAGTCATTTAGCGAATTTTAGGCTAGGGAATCTTATAAGACCAAAATTGCCATATTTTGAAAATTCATATTTTAAAAACTATACAGTTTGTCAACAAAAGCACCGAGTTGCAGTACGGTAGGGCTATAGAGATGCGAAAAAGCCACACACTGAGTTAAGATTCGGAAAAAAGTCATTTAGCGAATTTCAGGGTAGGGAATCTTATAAGACCAAAATTGCTATATTTTGAAAATTCATATTTTAAAAACTATACAGTTTGTCAACAAAAGTACCGAATTGCAGTATGATAGGGCCATATAGATGCGAAAAAACCACACCCTGAGTTTTGATTCGGAAAAAAGTCATTTAGCGAATTTTAGGGTATGGAATCCCATAAGACCAATATGGCCAAACTTTAAAAATTCATATTTGAACAACTATATAGTTTATCAACAAAAGCACCGAGTTGCAGTATGCTAGGGCCATAGAGATGCGAAAAAACCACACCCTGAGTTAAGATTCGGAAAAAAGTCATTTAGCGAATTTTAGGGTAGGGAATCTTATAAGACCAAAATTGCCATATTTTGAAGACTCATATTTTAAAAGCTATACAGCTTATCAACAAAAGCATCGAGTTGCAGTATGGTAGGGCCATAGAGATGCAAAAAAACCACGCCCCAAGTTAAGATTCGGAAAAACGTCATTTAGCGAATTTAAAGGTAGCAGCCATCCCATTAGACCAAAATGGCCAAACTTTGAAAATTCATATTTCAAAAACTATATAACGTATCAACAAAAGCACCGAGTTGCAGTACGGTAGGGCCATAGAGATGCGAAAAAGCCACACACTGAGTTAAGATTCGGAAAAAATCATTTAGCGATTTTTAGGGTAGGGAATCTTATAAGACCAAAATTCTCATATTTTGAAAATTCATATTTTAAAAACTATACAGTTTGTCAACAAAAGCATCGAGTTGCAGTATGATAGGGCCATATAGATGCGAAAAAACCACACCTTTAATTAAGATTAGGAAAAACGTAATTTAGCGAATTTTAGGGTAGGGAATCTCATAAGACCAAAGTGGCCAATCTTTGAAAGTTCATATTTCACAAACTATATAGTTTATCAACAAAAGCACTGAGTTGCAGTATGCTAGGGCCATAGAGATGCGAAAAAAACACACTCTGAGGTCAAATTCGGAAAAACGTCATTTAGCGAATTTTAGGGTAGGGAATCCCATAAGACCAAAATAGCCAAACTTTAAAAATTCATATTTGAACAACTATATAGTTTATCAACAAAAGCACCGAGTTGCAGTATCCTAGGGCCATAGAGATGCGAAAAAACCACACCCTGAGTTAAGATTCGGAAAAAAGTTATTTAGCGAATTTTAAGGTAGGGAATTTTATAAGACCAAAATGGCCAAATTTTTAAAATTCATATTTCACAAACTATATAGTTTATCAACAAAAGCACCGAGTTAGGGTAGGGAATCTTATAAGACCAAAATTGCCATATTTTGAAAATTCACATTTTAAAAACTATACAGTTTGTCAAGAAAAGCACCGAGTTGCAGTACGGTAGTGCCATAGAGATGCGAAAAAGCCACACACTGAGTTAAGATTCGGAAAAAAGTTATTTAGCGAATTTTAAGGTAGGGAATTTTATAAGACCAAAATGGCCAAATTTTTAAAATTCATATTTCACAAACTATATAGTTTATCAACAAAAGCACCGAGTTGCAAGTATGCTAGGGTCATAGAGATGCGAAAGAAACACACCCTGAGGTCAGATTCGGAAAAACGTCATTTAGCGAATTTCAGGGTAGGGAATCCCATGACCAAAATGGCCAAACTTTAAAAATTCATATTTGAACAACTATATAGTTTATCAACAAAAGCACCGAGTTGCAGTTTGCTAGGACCATAGAGATGCGAAAAAACCACACCTTGAGTTAAGATTCGGAAAAACTTCATTTAACGAATTTTAGGGTAGGGAATCTCTTAAGACCAGAATAGCCAAACTTTGAAAGTTCATAGTTTAAAAACTATATAACTTGTCAACAAAACCACTGAGTTGGAAATTCAGGAAACTATAAGTATTCCGAGCACGCCCAACTAGTTATTTTAAGAAAATATAGTTATTTAGTGTGCTGATTAAAACGTTGTTTGATGCAGATTTTGAACAACTATTTAAGGCACTTACTAAAAATGATATCCAACTTTGGAAGAGATTAAAGCATTGATATACGGCTAAAGATTGAATTTCACAAGCAACCAAACTGGCCTAGACACTGGTAGGCATCTGCCTAACCAAACTTTCTATACTTTGATTTCATCGCGGCCTTGTCAAAATTGCGAAAACTGTCAGTTGTTGTTAGCAAAGAAAGAAATTCTTGTACTGTCCCTACTTTTTTCAGTCACCCTAATACAGGTTTGGGGGCACAACATCAAAGCATTTTGTTGCGTGTTGAAACATTTGTTTTTTTGGTTTGGACGATGCTTTAGTGTTTAACACGATTTCCAAAAAAAATCATGTTACCCAATTGTTGTATTAAGCTCACGATATCAGGAGCACGTAGAAAGTATTTTATTAAATTTAAATTATTTCTTGCAGGAGCATGTGTGAATACCTTCACCTCAAACCAAATGTCTTTACCCACTTCTACCCTAAGCTAAGAGCCAACCTCAACACCTGGAGGGCCAAGGCCTTGTGGAAAAAGTTTGACACCAGAGCTGCGCACAAGTGTTACGGCAAGGTAAATACATTTTAATATAAAAGTGAGACCATGTGAGTGGTGTTGATATTGCATTGGAAATACGAGGAAATAGAGTAAGGCTAATAATCACTAAATAGACCAGTAAAAAGGTACGCTATTTTTGCCATGTGCTATTTTGTTCTGCGCTATTTTCTTCAGATTTTTTATGCGCCGCGCTATTTTGTAAGGGTGATATTTTTTTAACACTGTTTTATCCTGCATCATTTTATCCCGGTACTGTTTTGTATGGGAGTCATTCTTGATTTTTTACTTATACTCCCTGTCTCATTGCAATTATTTCATCTAGACAACGTGAGTGCGAGTGATAAAGTATATGAAAAGTACATGAAAAGGATAGCCAGTCAGCAACGGTTCCGCTGCCTGCGTTTTCATCTTTTCTTGAAACATTTCAGCCCATATTTGACCAATCTAAAAATCTACTTCGGAATGAGCTACGAAACTCAAACTTTGCACAGTCCTAGATCTTCATAGAGTTAACAACCCCTCTAAGTTTCATGGACTTCCATAAAGTAGTCAAGTAGTTACGAAATTTCAAAAAACGTCGAAATTTCCATTCAATCACTCAGGTAAAATTCTACTGTACTTCCAGACATGCTACAAAGCTGAAATTTGGCAGACTGATAGAACTTATGGCCAAACAGTTGGAAAAAATAACCCCAAAATTCTAATTTACTTCCCTCCCCTATACATGTAAAGTTATGTAAAAGTAACATTGCCCACTTCCAGAAATGCTAGAGAGCTGAGCTTTGGAAGGCTCATAGTAACTATATTAAAACTATAGGAAAAAAATTAAAAACACCAAAATTTTAATTTACTTCCCTCCCCTATAAATCTAAAGTTATGTAAAAGTAACATTGCCCACTTCCAGAAAAGCTAGAAAGCTGAGCTTTGGAAGGCTGATAGGAACTATGATAAAACTATAGAAAGAAATTTAAAAACACCAACATTTTAATTTATTTCCCTCCCCAGAAATGTAAAGTTATGTAAAAGTAACATTGCCCACTTCCAGAAACGCTAGAGAGCTGAGCTTTGGAAGGCTGATAGGAACTATGATAAAAGTATAGGAAAAAACTAAAAAACCTCAAAATTTTAAATAAGGAATTGCATATTCTCCAATTCTTTTAAAAATGGAGTAAAATCATAACAAAAACATTTCATATAAAAAAAGCCAAGTACGTAAAAATGATATTCCGTAAAAAGAATTGAAATAAAAGTAAACCCAAGTTCTCCAATACAAACTTTAAAAGAAAGGGTTCTTACTAGTTTAAAACTGTTTTTCTAACCTATGCACAAAGAATTGAATTGTATATGTATTATAAAATGCACGTGAACGCTTTCAAGACCTTTTTTTTTATTTATCTTTTATAGAGCAAGATATGTGCGGGTACCAAGGTTCTAATCATCGGTGGTGGTCCATGTGGACTTAGGACGGCCATTGAGGCACAGCTGCTTGGTGCCAAAGTGGTAAGTGAATTTTTTAGAGGTTTTAAGTTTAGTTTATTCTTTTTGTGATCGTCACGTGATAACTACTTTTCATAGACAATTTTTATTAAATTATTATTATTTTATAATTTAACCAAAGTTCTTTTTTCTTAACATGTGCTTTCCACCACTTTTTTGCATCAATTATTATACCGAGAAGTCTTTATATTAATTCTTAAATACTAACATACTGATGTGTTTCTCATATACAGGGTGTCCCAAATAAAAGCAACTACATGGGGATTTTCGAAACGGTAAGAGATACGAGTTTGTTTAAATGAGAGAAAAGTTGCGCTATTCTAAGCCCAATCAGATGCCGTATCAAAATTAAAAATATCTACAGGGATTTTTAAAATATCGAGCAAAAACTAAAAATTGTGTTTTTTGAAAAATTGAAATATTGCCGCTATCCATCTTGCAAACAAATTTAATGAAATTTGGTAGTTTTGTATAAGCCAATTGAATTAGATTAACAATTTTTTTGTAGGCCTTATAGTTTTCCATTTATTTGATTTATATGCAAATCTTTAAGGCCCTTATTTTTTAATTTTTCTCTGGCTAAGAAATAATACAATTTCTTAAAATCTATCTTTTATTTCTAAAACAAAAGTTTGCATTTATTATTTAATTTAAAATAAAACTAAAAACCGATAACAAAGCATTGAATTAAATAAGCAAATGTTCGAAAATTCCACCGTTGTTATTCATGCAAATCCTGCATCGAAAAACGGATTTTCATCGTACACGTAGTTATGTCCGTTTAGACACCCCGCAGTTTGTAAACCTTAAGCGGAAATGAGGGTTTTCTTGCGATTTTTGTATGAACCAATTGCAAAACAGGGTTCTTCTTTCTAAGTCACCATCTCGGAGTGCTTGACTAATGTGTGTTGCATATGGAAGGTACTAAAAATTTTTAAGAATTCTTTGTGCAGTTGATTTGGGTACTTCCACATTATTTTCCAGTTCACGAAGGAAGATGCGAGGATTGTCAACGATGCTTTGTAAAACCAGAACTTCAATATTTTCATTAGGTTGTCGATTACGATTTTGTTTTTTATAGGAACCATATTCAATTAAATTATTTCTAAGTATTCTGAAGATTGACAAACGTGGTTGGCGTCCTTCTGGATATCTCTGAAAGTACATATCTCGAGCTCTTCCACCATTCTTATTACACAAAATATAACATTTATACATGTCTACTTTCTCCCAATTTGGAAACCTTTCCATGTTAAATTTGATTAATAATGTGACTCAAACAGGTAAATCAAGTAAATGACAAAGTTTTGACAGATAGTTACGTCGGTATGACAAAAAACGCAACTACCGCCTTTGTTTTACAGCCAACCAAGTGAAAAACAATTTTTTAAATAAATTCACATTTTCCGTCATTCAAAGATAGGCTTTAATGCTCTATTTATTGACGTATAAATTCAATATGACTAGAAGGCCTAGAAAAAATTTGTTAACATCATTCGATTGGCCGTAGTTGCGTATACAAAACTACCAAATGTCATTAAATTTGTTTGCAAGATGGCGGCGATATTTCAATTTTTCAACAAACGCAATTTTTAGTTTTTGCTCGATATTTTAATATTGATACAGCACCTAATTGGACTTAGAATAGCGCAACTTTTTTCTCACTTAAACAAACTCGTTTCTCTTACCGTTTCCGAAATCCCCATGTAGTTGCTTTTATCTGAAACACCCTGTATGTGACAAAACTGCGAAATAAACTTTTGTTTATTAAATTTTTTAATCTTTTTTTAGGTCGTCATCGAAAAGCGTGACAGGCTCTCTAGAAATAACGTTCTGCATCTTTGGCCGTTCGTTATCGAGGATTTGCGCATGCTGGGCGCAAAAAAGTTTTTTGGTAAATTTTGCGCTGGCTCCATAGACCATATCAGTATCAGGCAACTGCAGTGTGTTCTGCTAAAGGCGGCACTTCTGCTGGGCGTAGAAATACACACGGAAGTTAGTTTTGAGAGACTGATAGAACCCAGTGCAACCGAAAGTAAGTAATGATTTTAGGCAAGTTTCATTAATACAGTCGAAACTCTATAAATCAAACTTAAAGGGACAGACAAAACAGTTCGAGTTATGGAGAGTTCGAGTTATAGAAATTCGAGTTAAAGAGGTTAAAATACATATAAAAAGTGCAGGGGCCACTTAAAAGGTTCGAGTTATAGAGAGGTTTGAGTTATGGAGGTTCGAGTTAGAGAGGTTCGACTGTATTTTATTATTTTCAAGGTAACCATGATCAGAGAAAAAAGATTAACAGTCTTTTTCGACCTTGAAAAGACATTTGGTTATGTTGACCGTGAAATACCCCTAAGTACTATGGTATGGGTAACAAATGGAAAATGTATGCTTAAGTTAAGAATAATTACTTAAACTTTTCAGAAAAAATACTGTCATTATTGGGGCCTCATATGTGCGGCGTTCCTAGGACCACTCTTATTTTCGCTATGTATATACGCAAATGATCTTGACATAAATTTTCCATCTGTCCTATTTAAACTGTTCGGGGTGACGATACCAGTAGTAAGTTCTTTATATAAAAATTAGTATACTATTCCAAGCAACTTAAACATATCCTAAATGATATTGCCATGTTGTGCGGCCTTACAAGCCTTCAGGACACCAATTCCCCGTCGCCTTCTAAGCCGTATTAGCTTATTTATTGGTCCTGACAACTTACAATGCCGTGACGGTTCCCGGGATCGTTCCCTTAAGAGTGAAAGATCCAAGGACGAGCAACGCTGGCCAGAGAAAACAGAATATTGATTTGGTTTAAAAATTGGTATAATGATTACTGGGTTCTGATTTACACAGGTCAATAATACAGGTATAATTTACTTACGTTCGATCGTTTAACCGGCACTGCACTACTTTTGTAGAAACTATACCTATTTCCACCCTGTTGACTCGGCTATCACTCTTTGGTAGCCCTCCAGATTCCCTGGCCTGGGCCACTTGAGATGCTTAATTTTCAAACCCCCAAAACCGAATGCCACGAGCCCCAAAAAGCCGCCGTCACCTTGACTGTTCCGCTTTTACCTCCGTCCTTTTGCGTGACAGCTAACTTCCACATCCTCGCAAAAGTCCAGCATGGAGCCGTTCTATTGGTCAATTATTACAGACCCCGAAATGACTTCGATTTCTGCTGGGTCAGCGTTAACCTAGTTTTTGGCCTAGGAACCCTGGCAACAAACCCATTACGATGTTTGTGTAATTGTTTAGACTAAATTGCGTTAACCAAAAATTCCACTTGTAATTTATAACTTTGAAAGAATATTTAATGCCTTTTTGGGATAATCGTCACAATATTAGAGATTGGTTTACTTGGAATGAGTGAGTCAGTGATAAAACTGTTTATGTAGATCCCAACCAAACAAAAAAGTTGGATAGTTTAACATTGTTTCTTAGAATGGAAAAAGTTGAATTCCAAAAAAAAACAAAATACAAGTAGATTTAAGTTCCTTAAAGTTTAAAAGCCCCCGTTATTAGACTTTATACGACTTTGCGAATTCGCGTGCACGCTGTATTTTTCTTTTGGGTGTATTTCGAAATATGTGCAGCAAGTTATTTGCAAAATAATTAATGATACCTGTTAAGTGGTTTTTATTTTATTTCTTTTAGAAACTGGATGGAGAGCTCAGATTCAACCCGCCGACCATCCCGTATCGCAATATGAATTTGATGTGATAATAGGTGCCGATGGCAAACGCAATACTTTACAAGGTAGGTTTTAATTACGACTGAAAAAAAACTAATACCTATTAATTCCAGCTTAACCGACGCAACGATACACTTTGTTTATCAAATAAAAAAAGGTATCAATTGAAGCCTATGCTGGAACAACGTTTTAACTATGTTCAAATACGGCAATCCCATGAAAAGGAGTTGTACTACTACTATGTTGGTTTAGAACGTTTGTTTACATTGTCTGACTCCTATTCTCCACCTCGTTTGATCCTGACAATCATCTTCTGTCAGGTTTTTTTTTGACTAATTGATCTTTGGTTCATTCCACCTCGTTTGATCCTGACAATCATCTTCTGTCAGGTTTTTTTTGACTCATTGATCTTTGGGTTGACTGTTGCCATCCCAGTTTAGGACGCTCTCTTTTGCTGCGCCCTATTGGTTGCAATTCTGGGACCTGCTTTGGTAATGTTTCGTCGTTCAACCGTTGTACATGGCCGTACCATATCAGTTGTCTTTCGCGATGTCATCCGTTATGCTTCCCTCGATTCCCATTCTTGCTTTTATGATCTAATTGTTTTATGATCTCTTCTAGATATGTTCTGTCTTACCAAATGTGACAACTCAAGTATACATACTCATTGCATGGATATTGTGATCTTCGGAGTCTGCACCAGAAACGAACCCTATAACATGTGTGCCCGTTCGGGGCAGTAAGCCATTAGGCAACAACGCGCATGCTGAGTTAAGCAGGAAATTGTTTGTCCATTGTCTAGTTCTAACTTACTTGATTCAATACATAAGTCCTGTGTCTTGTCCACATTCACTGTTAACCCCCACTTTTCGTATTCGTCTGTAAAGTTTCTTATCATATACTCCATGTCTTCTTTATCATTAGCTACAATTACTTGATCGTCAGCAAACTGTAGTGTGTATACGGTAAATCGGTCATTAAGTTGTATTCCCATGCCGTGTACCTTACGTTTCCAGTTTTTTAAAGCTACTGCGATATATATTTTAAAAAGAGTTGGAGAGATACAACATTCCTGTCTTAAACCTTTCTTTACCAGGAATTCTTTTGAAAGTCGATTTCCAATTTTATTTTAGATTTTGACTCTTGGTACAGTTCTTTTAAAAATGTAAAGAGTTAATCATTCCTGTGACTGTTTTGACAGATTTTTAAAGAAAAAGGTTGCACTTGTTAAAATTTATACGTGTTCTCACTCTTTTTCAAATTTTGGTTATAGACCTATAGGCCCTTTAAGACTTAGTATTTATTTCCCACCCTTAAATCAAAATATACTTTGTTGTGCCACAAAAATTGAACAACAAAAATAACTGTTTAGCACTTTTGTGCGCGGTTCTTCGAATTTATTTACAAAATTATTGTATTTTATTTCAGGTTTCAAGCGAAAAGAATTTCGTGGAAAGCTTGCAATCGCCATAACTGCCAATTTTATAAACAAAAAATCCGAGGCCGAGGCGCAAGTGGAAGAAATTAGTGGTGTAGCTTTTATTTTTAATCAGAAGTTTTTTAAGGATTTACATGCCGAAACTAGAATAGATTTAGAGAATATAGTTTACTATAAGGACGACACGCACTACTTTGTAATGACTGCCAAGAAAGCTAGCTTATTGGAAAAAGGAGTAATAAAACAGGTAGGTTTTTTAAGCATGCAAAAAAAAACCAAAACCGCAGTAGAAAATTTAAAAAAATAAGAAAGAACTGAAATTTTTCTATTATGTCCCATTAAAAAAATACTCTGCCAATATATGGGCACCTAAGCTCACACTATGTACTATAGTTATAGTTTACGTGTGAGCAATATAACTAAAAACTGAAATATGTTTTATTCAACTCCAGACTCAATTACCTTTCGTTTGATACCACACAAGCCATGTTTTGACTTAAACTCTAATTTTTGAAATCTACCTCTACCCTTTTCTTTTAAACTAAAATGTATTTTGTTTTACTCCAGACTCAATTACCTTGCGTTTGATATCACACACGCAATATTTTTACTTAAACTCTGATTTTTCAAATCTACCACCCCCCCTTTTTTTTTAAAATAAACTAAAATAAATTTTCTCCAGACTCAATTACCTTTCGTTTGATATCACACATGCCATATTTTCACATAGACTCTAATTTTTGAAATCTACCCCCTCTCTTTTATTTGGCTTGTGATCGACGGATTATGTTCATTTTTAAATAAGACCATCTCGACCAAAGACTCAGCCTAGGTACCAAATTTCATTCAAATCGGGCAAGTGGTTTTTGAGATATATTTTCTCCAGACTCAATTACCTTTCGTTTGATATCACACATGCCGTATTTTCACATAGACTCTAATTTTTGAAATCTACCCCCTTTCTTTTATTTGGCTTGTGATCGACGGATTATGTTCATTTTTAAATAAGACCATCTCGACCAAAGACTCAGCCTAGGTACCAAATTTCATTCAAATCGGGCAAGTGGTTTTTGAGTTATCCGCGTTGTCGTTACAGACACAGACAGACTGCGCGACAAAAACGTTTCAAAATCATCTGAAACGCAAAGATATATAAATTTTTTTGAAATCGGAGCAACTTTTTTTTTCTCAAAAAAATTTGGTTCACTATAGCTCACACTACTATAGTATAGTAGTAGTGTGAGCTAAAAGGTAAAATAGCTAATACAAACATTTAGTTTTAGCTATTTGTGGTTTTTCAAATTGGTGTTTAGACAGCCTTTTTGATATTTTTGTATCTGTAAAAATAAACTAAGTAATACCACACTTGTATCTTGAAGACACGAATGACGGAATGCGTATTAAAGTATAAATTTAGTGAAAGCTTGTCCAACTTTTTTTAAAAATTGAAACCTCGGTGCAAGAACCGGGTAACTCCACTTTTTTAAATTGTCGAGAAATCAAAAAAAAACTTAATATTTTACTGAAATTCAAAAAAAAAACATATTAATTGATATTAGTTTTTCTAGAGTAACATCAGATAAGCTGCATTTATCTCGAGACTGCTTTTTGAATCCACATTGCGCAACCAAAAAAAATTTGAAAATTTTACAATAACTCAATTTCGGTATAAGATGGAGTTACCCGATTCTTGCACTGAGGTCTTCAATTATTCCTGTATAAATGCCAATAAAGCTTTTCCTGATCTTTTTTATTTTGAAGTTTTATAAATTCTAACTAGCATTCAGTGATTTTTAAAAAATCACCGGTCAAATCCACAACCCTACAAGTATCTCTGGTAATTTTAGGATCTAGCAGATACAGAAAAACTTTTAGCGCCCGACAACGTGGACCGAGACGCTCTGAAAAACTATGCACGCCAAGCTGCTGACTTTAGCACCGACTACAAGTTGCCTGATCTCGAGTTCGCCGTTAATCACTACGGACAACCCGACGTTGCCATGTTTGACTTTACCTCCATGTACGCGGCCGAGTATGCCTCTCAAGTGGTAGAAAAGAGCGGACATAGGTTACTTAAGATTTTGGTTGGCGACAGTTTACTTGAGGTAAGATTAATAATAGGGTATCCAAGTCCCGGGACCAAATATGTTTTCGGGACTTCAGGACCAAATGTCAGGTCCCGGGACTGGTCTCGAAACTAAAATAACAGGTTTATTAATATTGGTAAATGGTTAACATAAAATCAAATTGACAAACGTAGCAAATAAAAAGGTAAGTATAGGGAAACATTACTTTTGTCCAAAGTGAGATTTAAGTGCCACGAGTGCATTTAAGGACTCATCATTTAATCTTAAACGAAGCTTGTTAAAAAACCGCCGGCCACTGAGAAAGCTCTCTCCGATTGGACGCTGGTAGGTGGTATAGTCAGTAAATGCTCGTAGCATAGCTGCAAATATTGTCCATGACAACCGCCATCCTCAAAAAGGACCATTTCTCGGTTTATTTTTGAAAATCGATCTGGTTTTGAACTTGACGTTTGTATAATTGCTCTTGTACTCGTCGAGGCAGTAGCAAATATTGCATTTTCAATAAATCCGTCTAACTTTTTTGAGATCCTTTCGTTCATGCAATAGACGGCGCTGCGTCACGCTTATTATGCATGTGTCTGGTATAATTTGGCGGTTTCGGGACCAAGTTGAGGTCCCGAGACCTTCACTGAGTCCCGGGACCACTTTTTTTAGGAAAACTCCCGGAACCAAGCCTCGGTACTGGATACCCTAATTAATAATAATAACACAAAAAATTAAAATAAAAACTTTCATTCCTATCAGCAGCGGTTTCTGCCGCACGTACACATTAGTACATAAGTTGTTTCCTCTCACACATTGGTATAACATTGCCATGACCGGTAACTTTTATACAGTGGAGAAGGGGGTCCAAAAATAAAGTCAATTAGAAAGTGTGCCACTTGATTTTTTTTAAAGTGGCATTTTTACCAAAAAATGATTTTAAAATAAAATACTTGAATACCGAACGCAACTAAATAAAAAAACAACACAGCTCCCAAACTTTCAAATTATTTGTTTAAATTACAAAAAAAACACGAGAGATTTGATTGGTCAAAGAAGATTAGATCTTTAAAAATTTAAAATAAATAACCGGATTTTTTATATTAAATTAGGAAAAACATTAAATAATTTTTTTATTAAATTAAATAATTTTGAAAACTACCAATTTGACTCAGACATAGTACTAAAATAAAATTAGATATCTCGAGAACTACTTACAACAAGGTAATGATATATAACTAGTTTAAAGGATCTTTAAAATAATTTTCGAATGTCCACATGGTAATAATTTTTACAAAAAAATCAAACTTTTTTTTTCCTTTTAAACAAGACATATTATTGCTACCCTAGTGTAAGTAGTTTTCAAGATATCTGAATTTATTCAATTACATATTTGAACCAAATGGGAAGTTTTGTTTTCAAACATTCATTTAACAAAAACTACTCTTTGTAAAACTTTGAAACTTGGAGTTCTTCATTCCCTTGCCAATAGACTGAAAGTAACCAAAATCATTAAAATCGAAAAGATTTTGCCAAACCTCCTTTTTTTTCTTTGGTTTTAGATGACTTTTGTACCTTGGATTCGAATTTAACGTCAATATATAGGAATAACATAATCTGTTTATTCTTGTGGAGTTGTGTAGATACCTACTTTCTTTTAGCCATTTTGGCCCACCGGCTCAGGATGTGCGCGCGGTTTCTTGTCAGCACTAGACGCAGCTTGGGCGATCAGAAGTTGGTCTATGGGAGCCATGACGCCATTGGACGTGCTCGCTGAGCGAGAATCAATTTACAGACTGCTGGCCCAAACGACGCCCGATAATCTTAACAAAGATTGGAAATCGTATACGCTGGATCCTGCTACGAGGTGAGTGTTCTTTGTTTGATTAAGACAAACTCCTAATTCTCATACGGATCGATCTCTTTTACTCTTTGTTCTGAAACGAATCAAGGGATTTGAATCAAGACAATAAACATAACCAAAAATACTACAAACGTAAAGCTTAGTACCCGTAAATAAAAAAACAACAAATTTTTCGTGCCTAAGCTGGCATAGAAAGATTTTGTTTCTCTCGTATTTTTACGTGGGCAGCTCGAAAGCTGTACACCCATGGGGCTCCAAGATCTAACGCACACCTTTTAAGTGTTGACAGTTAACTGTTTCGTCCTTAAAAGACTCTTCAGATCACTGCATGGTCAATGTGACACTTTTGTAAAGCTATAGAGACGGTATATAAATCTCGTCTTAGGATATTGGTAAGAGAAATACTCCGCTAACTCGACATAAAACGTTGCGAAGGCGGAAAAAATGCAATATGGATTGACCCGACCTGAGGGACGAATTGTGTCACGGTCATGGGTACTGTTTTTCATTTATTCTGTCTCTTGTTTTTGTAGATGTCGCCACTTATGTAAACGCATACCGTATCGCAGGCATTATTTATTTATTTCTATTACCAATATCGTAAGATGAGATTCATATACCGTCTCTATAGCTTAACAAAAGTGTCACATTCACCATGCAGTGTTCTGAAGAGTCCCTTAAGGATGAAACAGTTGACTGTCAACATTTAATAGGTGTCCATTAGATCTAGAAACCCCGAGGCTGTATAGCTTTCGAGCTGCCCACGGAAAAATACAAGAAAAGAAAAATCTTTCTATGCTCGCTTAGTTACGAAAAATTTGTTTTTTTTAGTCACGTACGTACTAAACTTTACGTTTGTAGTGTTTTTTTTTGGCTCATACTCCGCTGACTCGACATAAAACGTTGCGAAGGTGGAAAAAATGCAATATGCATTGACGTGACCTGAGGGACAAATTATATAGTGTTTTTCATTTCATCTGCCTGCTTTTTATTTTTACTCTGGTAGTTTCTTTTGTATTTGTAGATGTCGCCACTTATGTGAAAGAATACGGTATCGCAGGTATTATTTATTTATTTGTCTTACCAATATCATAAGATGAGATTCATATACCGTCTATATACTTTTACAAAAGTATCACATTGACCATGCAGTGGTCTGAAGAGTCCCTTAAGGACGAAACAGTTAACTGTCGACTGTGTGGGTGTACAGCTTTCGAGCTGCCCACGGCAAAATACAAGAGAAACAAAATCTTTCTATGCCCGCTTAGCGACGAAAAATTTGTTGTTTTAATATTCATAACCCCACTTTTTGCTGTGTATTTTAGCGTGTTTTTTGCTTTTCTGTGTAGTGCAAAAAATTAATAGAAAACGAAAAATAATGGGGTTTTTATCGCCCAGCTCAATATCTGAAGACAAACAGCAATTTTATAGAATTTCTCGTTGGAGCCAGAAATTAAGGTATTTGCTGGGCACAAACATTTTTAGAATTTTTAAAATCATTGTTTTGCTTATTTCAAAATGTTTTTAAAATAAAAAACAAAAAAATTGAGGGTTTGTGGTAAAAGCGCGTTTGATTAGAGATCCGGCTAGGAGCGCCCCAATTGGGATTTAGATTAATCAGGGTTCGGGAGCAGTGTTGATCGAAAACGATATAAAATAATGATTTAGTTGTCCGAAATGGTCATACAGATCTTAATAATTTTAAAAAATATACAAGATATCAAAAAAGTTACAGAAGGTTGAGGGTTTTTAGGTGTCTCCTAGGTAGTAATAATATAAATTATACAGGGTTAGTAATTAATAATTAGTAAATAAAGTTATTTGAAAAAAATTAAACAGGTTTCGCGTTTTATAGTTTTACAAAATGTTTTTGAATAAGGAATTTATCGTTTTATACAACTACTAATAAAATGGCAAATTTCTTATTTAACTTTAGCAATTTCAAAGACATAGCTATGTATATTGTTAAGCCACTCAGCTAGCCGATATTTAAAATAAGCGATGAGTGTTTTTGGTTTTACTGCTCCTGGACTACCCTCTGATCGCTGGGCGTTGGGGCGATGTTGTCAGATATCTCGATGGTTGATGAATGATGTTCTTTTGTTTTCATCTGCCTCCTTAATTTGTAGAAAGTTTCGGAGCAGTCCAGATCGACCTTTAAACGATTTGGGAGAAGTAATTTTCGTAAGCCTAACATGCAAATCTTTTAAGATTGATTAAAGGATACTATAGAGAGGTTTTTGGGCAAAAGAGCAAGCAAAGGAACTTAACAGTCACCACTTGCAAGATGGATTTGAAATAATGTTAATAAATAAAAAGCCAGTTCATTCGTTTAAGAATTATTGCTTTAAATCTAGGTACCCAAATCTCAACAAAAAAATTGTGCAACCGATTCAAACCGCTCATCAATATGACACGGACAACCAAGAAAACATCGAAAAAATGAAGAGGGCATCGTCGACGTTTGAAACGAAAAATGAGGTTCCCAAAAAAAGAAGACGAGGTAATTGTTCTTTACTTATTATTTTTAAGTCCTGGGGTGCAGAACAGCTAAATACATTCTCCATTTAATCCTTAACTTTTTTTAAACAATCTTGACTGCTCATACAGAAAAAAGAATTATGGGGTTTAGAATATTAAGCGGTGTTATTTTAAAATTGCAGCTGAAATTTCCCATTTTTAACTTTAGACGGGATTGTTCGATTGTAAGGTTGTTGGAAGTACAAAACTTTTAATTTTTGGTTCAAAATTTAACATTTCATAATAATATAGAGTGAGTCGAAAAATTGTGCGGCAAAAATTTTTTCACACTTTTCTGGCTCAAATTCAATGTTTGTAAAGACTAAAATTGGACAAAAGCTCCCTTCCGTTTTATAAAAAGTATCATTCAGTATAGATATTTTTCAAATATTTCTGGAATAAAAAAAGAAAATCTAGTAACGTGACTGTTTCAGGAAACTCTTTGAGCTAGTGTCAGTGCACTACCCATGTTGCACTAATTTTCCCAATGGAATACGCCTTTAGGTTTTTTTCTAGTGAATTCATTTGTGAATAGAGATTTACCGGAGGTAGAGGTAACGCCTGTTTTGAGAGGAGTCTGGGCAGCAACGAAGTAGACAAAATTGATGTTCAATACAAGGCCGTGGTTCGGAAGTCCCGTTAATCGGACGGTCCTGTGTTAAGAGTCAGTCAAAATTAAATTCTCCTTAAAAAAAGAAAACTGACTACCGTAGGTGTGCTTGCTTTATGTTAAGCTAGCGAACTTTTCTGTTACTTAATTTATAGGATATAATATGTATGTATTTTAGGTAATGTGGATAGTGACGTTCTGCTCACCTGGCTCGCCGAGCAGCTTCGAGACCACGAAGATATACACGTTACCGATCTAGCCTCGCTGTTCAAAGACGGCAAAGTACTATGTGCAATAATTCATCATTACCGACCTGACTTGCTCGACTACCATAGTGCAATAACCGATAACGACCCAGCTAAAGCCAATCAGTTGGCTATCGACATTTTTGAAAAAGATTTAGGTAGGTTTGTTTTGAAGGTTTTTCTTTTTGACCAAAGTAAATTTTAGTATCCGTGAGTTACAAATGGTTTTCCAGGGCGGCCGCCGATCTTAAAAAATCATAAAATTTGAGGGTGCCATAAACAGTAAAAAAAAAATCGCGTTATTCATAAAATTTGGAGCCGATTAGTGGTAGAGTGTCATAAAAAGTAAAATTTGAATTTCGTCCAAAAGTTCCATAATAAATCAAAATTTCAAAGACGAGCCCCAAAAATCTATGTGATAAATCATAGAATTTCAAAGAGGAGCCCCAAAAATCTATGTGATAAATCGCCAATCGCCAACAGCTCAAGTCGTAAAAAGCCGTAAAATATAAATTAGGAAAGTCATTAAAAAAAACAAAAATTTTAAAAATGATTATAAAATTACTGAAAAAACGCGATTTTACTCAGTGGTCGTTCTAGGTTTTGTTTGTCTTGCATTTTTCCGTGAGCACTTCAGATAATGTTTCTAGCTATTTTTTATAAAATCAGTTTGATAAGGGCTCGATTCCGTAACGGGGTAAGTCCGATAGGCATCCAAAGTTACCTCACATAAAGGAGAAGCTAATTCCGAACACGAGAACAGGTTTCGGCGATGGATAGTGGAAGGAGATGTAAAACGCCCTTTTAATGTGGAACGTAAAAGTACAGTCGAACCTCTTTAACTCGAATTTCTATAACTCGAACTCCCCATAACTCGAACTGTTTTGGTTGTCCCTTTAAGTTAGAGTTATAGAGGTTCGACTGTAGTTAAGATAGTTACATAACCGGTGTTACTTAATTCGTAAAAGTAAGTAAATTAAAGGAAATTAGAGACAGGGAGATCCAGAAGGTTGACCTTGCTGTACTAACAGAAACAAAGAAGAAAGGAAAAGGATCTGAAAACCTAGGACAGTATGACCATTTCTATAGCGGAGTGGCAAAAGAAAAACATGCGCAACAAGGAGTATCTATTTTGGTCAACAAAAGATATAGAAAATATATCACCAACTGGGAAGCAGTAAATGAACGGCTAATAAGAATGAATATAACAATAAAAGGAATGAGACTTACGATTTTTGGAATCTATGCGTATAATGACGATGCAAATGTAGCCGTGAAAGACAATTTTTTTGAAGAAATCCACAATGAAATATCAGCAGTAAGTACATCTAGAGAAATTGTAATATTGGGAGATTTAAATAGTAGAACAGGTAACAGAGTAAATGATCTGACAGTTGGCCAATATGGAGAAGATGTTGTTAATGATAATGGAAACCGGCTTATCACAGTATGTGAGCAATTAGACCTAAAAATCCAAAACGGTTTTTTCCAACATAAGAAAATACACAAATATACCTGGACCAAACCCTCACAAAACCTGAAATCCGTCATTGATTATCTTATCACTAAACAAAAGACAAAACTAAAAATTCAAGATGTCAGAACAAAGCGTGGATTAACATGCGGAAGTGATCACTATTTTCTGGAGACCAAAATTCTCTTTCCTTATCAAGGCCGAAGCCTCCATCAACAAAATCTTGATGATACAGTGAATGAGGAAATTGATCACTGTCAATATAATCTACTAAGCCTAGAACATGACAGCGTAAAAAACTTATACAAAAAGAGACTGAACGAAAAACTTAATTCAAGTTCAGGTGAAACCCCAGATGAGGAATACGAATGTATCACATTAAGCATCCATCAAGCTGCAAAAGAAGCACTAGGATTAGTGGAAGAAACTCCTAAAAGAACAAAACCATACTGGTGGGATGCTGAGATTGAAAGTGAAATAGAGGAAAAAAGGAAATTATATCACACGTACTTATCCCAAAAGACAGATAGAAGCAGAGAAGAATACAAAATCGCGCAATCAAAGGTGAGAAGAATGATCAGTGATAAGAAGAATCAATCATGGATGCAAAAGTGCCAGAAAATAGATTCTTACTTAGGAGGTAGGAGAAGTACCGAAAGCTGGAAAACTATAAGATCGATCAAAAAAGAAACATGCAGAGATATTATTTCACCAATACCAGACAAAGAATGGGATGAGCATTTTAAAAAACTTTTAACTGAAGATAGAGCAGAATTCAAGGAAGACGAAAGAGACAATATCATTAGAACGATGGGATCTCCAGTACCCCTCACAATATCTGAGGTCAAAAACGTGTGCAAAACCTTAAAAAGCGGTAAATCTGCCGGACCCGGAAATATCCCAGCCGAACTTATTAAATATGGCACTGAAGAATTGTTTTGTAGATTACGGAATCTTTTCCAAGGATATTTAAATGGAGCTGTAGTACCAACTGAGTGGAAAACGTCATATATATCCACAATACACAAAAAAGGAAGGAAAGATATATGTGACAATTATAGAAGTATATCTGTAACTAGTACGCTAAGCAGAATACATGGCAAAATAATAAGAAATAAAGTGGAGAGCGAATATAAAGATATGGAGGCAGAAGAACAAGCTGGTTTCAGGGCGGGTAGATCGACTTCAGATCATCTCTTTTGTATAACCCAAGTTATTGAAAAGAAAATGGCATACGGACAAGAGCTCCATCTGCTTTACGTAGATTTGCAGAAGGCTATGATAGTATACCACTAAATCTACTTTGGAAAGCGTTGGAAAAGACAAACATAAGCGTACAACTAATTAAGGCCATCAAAGAGTTATACCGCAATAGTAAGGCAAAAGTTAAAATAAAAGCAAAACTAACCAAAGGCTTTCAAGTAAATAAAGGTCTTAAACAAGGTTGCTGTATCTCGCCTACGCTCTTCAAGATATATTTGGAACAGGTCCTTAAAGTCTGGAAGAGAAAATGCCAAAACATGGGAATTCCGTTGAATGAAACCACCTTGTATACTTTATGTTTCGCCGATGATCAGATAGTGGTGGCTCAGGATTATGACGACCTCGAATATATGACACGAAAACTAATAGACGAGTACAATAAGTGGGGACTAGAGGTTAATATCAATAAGACAGAGTATATGTGTATTGGTGGAACGAAACAGGATCTAATCTTAAATACTGGGCAGCGAATTCAGTCCTGTGATGAGTATAAATACTTGGGTCTAAAAATTACAGCTGACGGAACACTAGACAAAGCTATAAAAGATAGAAACGTACAAGGAAGAAAAGCAATAACTTTATTAAATGGAATAATTTGGGACCAAAGTATATCAAAACATAACAAAAAGCTTATATATAACACCATTGTAAAAAGTATTATTACATACGGCT
Organism: Aspidapion aeneum; assembly: GCA_963576565.1. Taxonomy (NCBI): domain Eukaryota; kingdom Metazoa; phylum Arthropoda; class Insecta; order Coleoptera; family Brentidae; genus Aspidapion; species Aspidapion aeneum. Next base: position 24,192,716 of record OY755043.1, read on the forward strand.
CAGAAGTATGGCCAATCAAAGATAGAACAGAAAAAATGCTTTCCGCTACGGAGATGGACTATTGGAGAAGAGCAGCAGGGAAATCAAAAAGAGAAAGAGTTACCAATCAAAGAATAAGAGAAATTATGACAGTGGGTGAACGTACTCTAGTGGATAATATAAGAACAAAACAACTGGTGTGGTACGGACATGTACAAAGAATGGATGATGGAAGACTACCTAAACAAATATTACAATGGAAACCAACTGGCCGAAGAAAACGAGGAAGACCAAGGAGAAGCTGGAGAGAAGGAATAGATAATGAAATAAGAATAAGAGGCCTAGATGATGAATTATGGGCAAACAGAAACGAGTGGAGATTGGGTATCGGAAGACGTAGAACGTTGTGAAACCGATAAATATATATATATATATATATATATATATATATATATATATATATATATATATATATATATATATATATATATATATATATAGATCCAGTATAGACAGCACCATTCATCCAGAAGCATTCCATTTAGAGTCACTTTATGGGATTGCGCGGCCGTGTATAAGTATTTAGTAAATTATTATTGCCTTAAGAATTTTGGGTTGAAACTGTTGCCTCATTTTAGATTTTAAATTAAAATAAAATGTAAATATTTTGATATAAAAAAATTAAAACTTCTTAAGGACCAAAGTATTGTCGAGAACAAATTTATATAATTTTATTATAATATATTTTTCAAAACTTGTAGACCTTTTTACTACCTATAACTTTTGCATTTGACTTTTTTCCATAGGAGAACTAGTTTCGCTGAAAATTGTAAGAAACTATTGGCTACGATAGTTTTTCTTTTATTTCAAACAGTTTTTAATCTGTTAGTAATTTTTTTCCTTCCAAACGGTATCTGCACTGGTCTATAAGAAGTAAGAATAAAATTGCTTTTCTCTATAATAAAACACAGTTTGTACAGGGTCAAAAGTGTCTTTTTCCCAGACTTTCATGTGTCGCAGCCAAACCTTTAAAGCATAAATACAGGGCATAAAGTTTTTCTAAAATTAATTGTGCAGATTTATTTTGGACACCATGAAGAGTGTTTAATGGCATTTATAAACCACTCTTAACTTTATTAACAAATTATAAAGAAAAATACAAATACCTACCCATGGAATGACATTTCCTTACTTCTCCCGGACATATTTCCACAACCCGCACATGTTTTAAGTGAATTATTACTAATTTTTCACAGAAAAAAACATAATTTTACACTACAAACGCAAAATGTAAATAAACATCAAATTAATATGGCGCCCACCCACACAGCAGCTGACAAAATACCCGCATGCGCACTTAAAAATTTGCGTCTACGAATTTAAATTTGCCATTGTTTCCATAGCAAGCTATGATTGCTTCACTTTTCAATTTTTTAAACCAGTATTTATGCTCTAACGTATTTGGTCTCAGCATATATTGAATTGTTTTATCCGCCTGTTCTAACGTAAAACCAAATACGTTGTAACATAAATACATGTTCAAAGAATCGAAAAGTGAAGGCCTCATAGCTGGCTTTGGAAACAATGGCAAATTTAAATATGCGGACACAAATTTTCAAGTACGCAGGCGTGTCTCTTGTCAGGTAAACCCACAGCTGCCGTGTGAGTGGAGGCCATTTTTGTTTCTTATTTACATTTTGCGGTGTTTTGCGTTTGTCCTGTAAAATTATGTTTTTTTTTCTATGAAAAATGGGAAATAATTTACGAAAAACATGTGCGGTTTGTGGAAAAATGTCCGGAAGAAGTAAGGGAGTGCCATTCCATAGGTAACTACTTTTATTTTTCTTGTTAGAAGTGGTTTATAAATGCCATTAAACACTCGTCATGATGTCCACAATAAATCTGCCCAATTATTTTTAGAAAAAGTACAATTTTAATCCACAATTTGATAAATTTTTACCTAATCAACTAGTTTTTAGAAAAAAATAATAGACATAACCCTAAACTTTTGACAATTGTCGAATAATCTAGTGACGTATCGGAGTATGTTCCAAAACCATCAAAATTAACGCATGCGCAGTAACTGAAATCCTGTCTACCAGAAAAAGGAACATTAAGAATTAAATAGGGGTCCTGGCTTCAAGTATCGCGTGTGCAAATGAATGGATATGCCCCATATTTATGCTCTAACGTATTTGCATAAAACATATTTGTTTTTAGCTCTATATTTATTTTATTTTTCGTGTGTATTTTTTTAAGGTATATCGCCAATTGTGACTGGTGAAGAAATCACAAACACAGAAGACTATCTGGCAATGGCATCATATCTCACACAAGTGTATGACACATTTAGAGGGGAAATACCCCATATCAAACATCCTAAATTGGTAAGTTTACTACTTTATTTATTATTTATCATAAAATTTTTCGCTAGCCCTCATTTTGTTAACGCTGTTTACAAACATAGATTAAAAGTGAACAGGCGCGTAGAAGATTTTCTTAGTGATAAAGTTATTGCAAAAAAACGGTAGGTTATCGAAAATTAGTCGATAGTAATAGTTTAAAAAATGTTTGATTGAGTCGTGAATCATTTTCCAGAAAAATAATTGTAGGCGCATTTACGCAGAATAAGGTAACGAACGACTATCAAGGTTGGCTTAAAAGGTTTTTTTATTAATGTAATAAGTGTCGTCGAGTTGGGCATCTCTCATGAAGGTCCTTGAGAAGTCCTGGTATTTATATTTTTATATAGAATTAAATAAAACAAAAGTTTAACTGATGACTAATGGATCAAGCTGTCGCAGAACTTTTTCAACAAATCAAAATAAACGCAGGTCACTAGTTCTGCGACACAAACTGACTTGAATGTTTAGACTGAGGAATGAAAAATATTTCGGAGAGAAGGAGCATAATCATTGTCAGTGACCCTCGTAAATGATACCCGTTTAACTTTAACCCTTTCAGGACGGGACCTGTCAGCTATTTATTGCCACCTGGACGGCCGTTTTTGTAGTGCCAGCGGGACGGGTCAAACAGTTATGATATTTTGTATTTTGACACACCGGTGAGACAATCGGCCGTTTGATAAGCAAACTCCGTCTTAAGCGGTGTTACGCTCGCCTGGCTGGCAAAAAATAATATAAAACTTGTCTTATACGATATGAAACCCGCTTAGCAGGCGAATGAACAAGTGTCTTAAATCTGTGCTGTCACATAAGCTGTGACATCCGTCCTGAAAGGGTTAAAAGCGAATTAGGCCTAGTGGTACCTTGATTCGTTTTCGAAACGTTCCTGTTTTCAATCACCATGGGTTAACAAAAAAAACAAACTTTTACATCTTTGATATTTATATTGCTTTGAAAAACATTTCTGGATTAAGTATGAACCTTGTTGCATTTACTACTACATTATTTTAACTCTTATTTATTCGGTTTCAAGAGATTATGATACACAAAGACATAATAAGATTTATGGTGCCAAACGAACATGATTTAAAATCAAAGCTTTTAATTAAAAAAGTATTGTAGTGTAAGGGCAATGAAACGCCTTTAATTTAACTGATGGGTTCTATTTAAATTGTAGGGGTATATGTCATAAAGTGTCTATTCCTAAAGGTAGAAACGAGGCCGAAATATTATTCAATAAAAAATAAAATTAACGCGATCGAAAATTAATTTTCAAACTTTTAAAATACTTCTCTCTAGCCCGCGCAGCAATGGCTAGAGAAAGTACGACAAATTTTTTTTCAGATAACGTTAAAAATGTGTTATTTGGGTATATTTTCACCTATCTTAGTGTGTGTGTGTGTGTGTATGTTTTTTCTGTCCGTAAAACGACATAAACCGCTGAATCGATTTTATTAAAATTTTCAGGTAAAATAGTTTAATATTATTAAAAATGCTAACTATCAGATCCGTCAGGGATCCATTTATTTTTACTTCTGGTCTTTAGTACTGTACTATTATAAGGTTTATCCTCCTTTTTTAAAAACAAAATATCAGACTTGCATTGTCTTCATTTATTTTACACATGACGTTTCGCTTTCGCCAATGGTTAACTTTATTGAAGCTGCATCTATGATGCAGAACAGATAAGTTTTTGGTCAACCAAGCACAGACATACCAAACATATGGAAACCACCCCTTATGAAATATAGAAACCATCCCCTACAAGTTTCAAACAAACTTTTTGAACTGCAGTTTGGCAAATATGACAACATTAGTTTTATTTGTCAAGTGGTTCAGCGTAGATTGTGTCAGTCATTCCTTAAATTTTCGAAGGTCTAATTAGGAAAACATAACTGTTTTTTTATTTATAAAAGATTTTTAATATTGTAAAACCAATTATATCCGTTGCTATATCCTTTTAGGAGGTCCATAAAAAGTTTACTCGATATTCCAAAATTCCAAAACTTTCCGGTTCCTCTTCTCAAGAATTTTTTAAAGAGATGAGCTGTGGAGATAACATATCCTTAAAGGAAAGAAAATTAAAAAAATTAAAGCCAAATCATCTCCTTTCCCAAAAGCCTATAAAATATCTTAGTGAGAAGACTTTTTTAAACGCAAGCATAAATTCGTTAGTTAAAAATCCCGTTAGCCGTAAAAAGTCTAATTTCATTGATTTGACATTTGTTGAACATGGAATATTAAAAACGTTTTCCGAAAGTGACGAAAGTCAGAAATCTATGAACTTCAATAGACGGGAAACACGTAAGTTATTTCTAAACAAACGTGGAATTTCGTACCCGTGAATTTAAAAATCAAACAAGCTTCGTGGCTAATCGGGCAAAAAGGAGTTTTTGTTTCTCTCATATATTTTTCCGTGGGTAGCTAAGCTTAACCTCACGGAGTCCAAGATTTAATGGACACCTAATAAGTGTTGACGGTTAACTGTTTCGTCCTTATGGGACTCCTCAGAACACTGCTTGGCCAGTTTGACAATTCTTGCGAAGTTAATTAGACGGTTTTGTCTCTAATCATGGCTTAAATTCCATTAATTGACGCTCACGTGTGTTGATGACGGATAAAAATGCAATATGCGTTGATCCGGCCTGAAAGACAGATGAACTGTCGTAGGTCACGGACTATAGTTTGTTTTCTTTTGTTTGTATTCGATCTTTTCATTGATCGATATGTAGCAGTTTTTCGCCTGCTTTTGTTTTTTGTTTCTCTCGTATCTCGGTATATGGCGCTTCTTGCGATAGTTTTCTCACAATTTACTTATGATTAGAGACAAAACCGTCTAATTAACTTCGAAAGAATTGTCAAACTGACCAAGCAGCAGTGTTGCCAACTCTACGGATTTATCTGTAGATCTACGGATTTTGGATTTCGATCTCCGATATCCGATTTTGGATCCAAATCTACAGGTTTTTGGCAATTTTACTAAAAAACGATAAACATCGAAACACAACTGCGGCCGCGCCTCACTCCTCCTTATCAGTATTATCTTCACTTTTTGTCCTACATTTTAATCATTTTGTAAAAAGGTTTTGCTTGGATCAGTGACCTTATTTTTCTAGACATCTAGCGGACGGTCGTTGCAACCTTATTTAGAACGAATTGTATTACTTCGCGCGTTGTTTGATGAGTCAAACAACGCTTCGCGCCACGAAATTTAAACTATGTTTTACGTTATGTATGTTGCACTAGAAAATATTAGTGTTTGTACGTACCTTAACTAATTAAAAAAGGTTAAAAAAGTACGTACTTTTTATTTCTTCTAATTATAACGGTTTATCCGTTTAAAAAATTGGCGGCACTGCAAAAAAGTTTGTTTGGATCCGTTGGAACGGAGCAGTAGGTACCGTACCGTTCTCGTGCAATTCCGAACCAAAAAAGTTGTGCACTCCTGTCACTGTCAAAAAAAGAATAAAATCAAACCAATATAAACTTTTTAATTGTAAAAAAGCACCTTTTTTGTTCTTAGTCTTCTTTGAACCTACGGATTTCTACAGATTTTTCGCGTTCTCGCTACGGATTTTCGCTTTCCAATAGTTGGCAACACTGCCAAGCAGTGTTCTGAGGAGTCCCATAAGGACGAAACAGTTAACTGTCAACACTTATTAGGTGTCCATTAGATCTTGGACCCCCGTGAGGTTAAGCTTAGCTACCCACGGAAAAATATATGAGAGAAACAAAAACTCCTTTTTGCCCGACGAGCCACGAAACTTGTTTGATTATTTCTAAATTTCTCCAGACCATAACGTATAGTTAAGGATCAACCGACCTCCGAAAACAAAAAATACGGTTCTACCAAAGTCAAGTTTTTGAACATAAAAACTATTAACTTGAAAATTCGTGTCTATATTTTAACATTTTATACATCTCGAGTATCTTCCATTGCGTAGTCTTTAATATCTACTTAGTCCCAGATTTTGTAATGGTATTATTGTTTTCTAGAGACAGACAAGTCCTGTATTCCTGTATCTAGTAAAAAAAAAATTAAAACGAAAAGAATTGAATTATTATCAGTAATTCCAGAAAATAGTGAAAAACCGAAACTACTTCGTCATAGAGGAAGTCAAATATCTGCATTTAGTAGTAATTTATTTAAGGAAATTGAAGTGCAGTGTGATAAAGTGTCTAAATCCCCACCACCACCAGTGCCAGAATTTAAAAGTAACATTTTTAATTGCGAAACTTTTATTCAAAATGTTCAATTATCGCCTAAGACCAATAGAGTATCAAATTTGCAAAATTATTCCGCACCCAGCGTAGAAATACCTCCAAAGCCCGAAAAGCGATATTATCCCAAATATTACAAAATTTTAAGATCGATTTCTCATATAAAAGGTAGTTCTCCCTCGTTTGTTAAAAGATTAGTAAAGTACCCTTACACTGCTTCTTCAAAACAAATAAGTTCACGTGAATCAAACAAATCAATAAATGAACTCGGCTATAAAACATCAAATGACAATAACACATTAGAATCCAGCGAAGGATCAATCAGAATTCGTTTAATAGAAAGAGGTAGCGATAATATCATAACTTACAGTAACGTCGAGTTTAAATCAACGTTAAATATTTTAAAAATTACTTCAAAGCTCAAAATGTCGACCGACAACTTAAGTAGAAGAGTTTTGTTTGATAGCAGAGTAGAACTGGCCCAAGAAGTAACAGGTAACCTACAGAAAAAGAAAGTGTATAAGAGCAGAGTTCTGCCTAGCTTAAACCCTATCCAAGAAATTTTGATCAAAAGCACTGATAAGATTAATAATAAACCACTTATTCCTAAATATGATCAAACCAAAACGAGGATATTTGCTAATAACAAAATTGAAGAACTTTTTAGAAATAAAGTGATAGGCAAGTCAAAAAGAAATGAAGGTGATAATATAATTAAAAGTGCAGAAGAAAATGTGTTAAAAGAGCAACCTCAATCAGGTAATCAAATAATGTGTTAAAAGTTTTCCAAACTTGTATCTATTTGAAAATGTCTTAATAAATAAGCAACCAAACAATCGACAATAAAATTGTGCATTCTTAATTCAAATTCACTTCTTATTTAGTTCTGGGTTAGAGAGTTGGGGACAAGTAATGCCCATCATACGTGGTGTACCATTAAGAATGGCTGTTGGATTTACCTTAGAAACTACTAGCGCTACAACGGAAAAAAATTGGCACCTAAAATATTTTCGTTTTTGTGCTACCCGCTAGAGAACAATAATTGCATTTCCTTAGAGAAATGACTTTTTTTAACAAAATACTATGACTAACATACACAAATTTCAAGATTTGCATCTTTTGGGCTTTTGTTAATAAGTCTCATAAAGAAGAAGAACTGGTTCAGAGAATATTTCTTTATTTAAAATGACATTTTAAGTCAGTCAGTCTGAGGAGTCAGTCTAGATTGTGCTGAATTCCTTAAGCAAAATATGATGTGTTTCATCAAAAATCTAGTTTTTCTAGTCAGGAGTAGGGTCACTGCATCCTGGAAGCCTGGCGTCTCCACTACGTCTTCGTGATGCAGTGACCCTAAGTCAGAAGATGTGATTGCTGCCCTCTAGCGGGGAGTCAAACAAACAAAAATATGTTAAGTCGTTTCGCAAGGCCCGATTTGGATATAAAAGTTTCTTTCTTGAACTCCTATAGTCCTGGCCATAAACAGTTACACTTTATTTATCTTATACATATTGATAGAAACACAAAAATCTCTTTAATTGTTTTTATCTGAGCGTTTGTTTTTGTCAACAAACAGTCAACATCCTTTCATAGCATGAGATAGTGACAGTTTTACCTTTAATTTTATATCAACATAACTTAACATATCTTGACAGTCACAAAAATGTAACTCCCTATGGCAACGATTATAATAGCGGTAGTAACTTCTGAGATAAATTCGAAAACTATGCTTAATGAGACACCCGACACCCTGTTTATTAAAAAAATCACCTTGTTCCTAATTTAAAAAAAATTGTAGTGGAGTAGTTTTTTTTAATAGTAGCCTTATTTTTAACATAAATTATTTTAACACATTGTAGCAATCGCACCCAATGACCACAAAATAATATGCGACTTGGAACATGTCAAAACAGCGACTGGACATTTGTCAAAGTCATGTCGAAAATTTCGTTCATGTTTTCAAAACACATTAAATAATCAGATTAAAAAACAAATTCATCAAAAATTGCCGTTAGGAAAAATGTCATCGTATCTCGACCCAGAGGAGTTCGATCTAAAAACATTTAAAAGGGTACACCAGTGGATAAGTACGACTGACTTTGGTTCTGCGGAAAAAATGACAGAAAATGATAAAAAGGAATCCAAAATGGTTAGTCAACGTGTTTCTACACAAAATTTTGTTTTACAGTTTTACATCGCAAACTTACAAAATAATTTAACAAAATAAAAATACCCTAGGTGCAAAATTCTCAAGACGGACTGACGGATATAACTTCCATTACACAACAGATGAATAAAATGAAGAAAAAAGAAGAATCTGATGATATTAAGGTTAGTTAGTAGCAATTTGATAACATCAGAAGGGTTCTCAAATACCAAATTGCAAATAATGCAAGGACCTCAAACTATAAACAACAAGTGAAATTAAAGAAAGAAAAATAAGAAAAAAGTTTTCTGTTTTTGGCCTGGACTCGAACCCGGAATCTCTTGCTCTGTATGGACACGCTCTCTACATTAAGCCACCGAAGACTATACATACATTTTTGGAAAACTTCCATCTATGTATGTCTGCGGTGTCTCAATACAAGAACGAGAAACTCTCAGAGTATTAACTCGACCAAGCCATCCAACTGATCTCTATAATTTTTCCTTCCCACTGTCTGTATGAAAACTCAAATTAGACGTAAGGTATCAGTATCTGAAAACATGAGATCACCTTTTCGTGTGTTAAAATTTATATAATATATAAAACCTACCAGACTCCTTGTCAATTTTTATTGCTGTATTTTTACCTTCCTAGCCCGTGTAGCTCTAGCTCGAGAAGGTATTATTTTCAACAATTTTTTTTTTGAGATAACGCCGAAAATGTGTTGTATTTTGTTTTATCTTAGCAATATCGTCGTGATGTCTGTGTGTGTGTATTATTTATGTCCGTAATACGATAGCTCCTAAACTGCTAAACCGATTTTCGAAATAGTGTTTCACACTCTAATGAGCTGGTTAGATTTCGGTCAAAATCCATTAATGATAACGACAGTTTTTTGACAATTAAAATTTTAGCTTTAGTTTCTGTGATATTTACAAAAAACTGTTTTTGAGACTGATAGTGTGCTAATCGGCTAGCTAGGAAGGTATCAGATCCGTCATGGATCCATTTATTTAACGACTATTACTTGGAAAGATCTGAATAAAAATAAAACAAGCAACAAGAAATAATGTCTTGTTTATTTTTTAACCAGGTTAATGAAACAAGCAAAAAGATTTAATGTCTTGTTTATTTTTTAACCAGATTGAAGAAAGAACCTATTGTATTCGATGCGAAGGTCCGTCTTCCGAAGATAAATTTATAGAAAATGTTAAAAATGTACCCGAATATAAAACGCCCCTCAAGAAATTGTCAAAATTTTCGTCAAACAATATGAAGTCCGATCCAGAATCGCCTACCACGTTTTATGCCATTATAGAATCTGAAGAGAACGTATGTGGTTACTGGTTTTATTTTTGCTTATCTATTATTTTCCACCTATAGGATATTATGAAAATAATGTATTATTGGTAAATACTTCAATTCAATTCAATTCAAAATCTGAGGGCACGGCAGTGCCTCGCCAAGTTCGCGCGCCGTAACCATCTTTTCTTGAAACATTTCAGCCGATATTTGACCTACCTAAAACTCTACTTCGGATTGAGCTACGAATCTCAAACTTTGGACAGTCGTAGATCTCTATGGAGTTAACAACTCCTCCAAGTTTTATGGCATTCCATAAAGTAGTAAAGTAGTTACGAAATTTAAAAAAACGTCGAAATTGCCACTCACTCATGTATAGATCATCAATATTCTACTGTGCTTCCAGTGCTACAAAGCTGAAATTTGGCAGACTGATAGGAACTATGATAAAACTATAGGAAAAAATCAAAAAACCCCAAAATTCTAATTTACTTCCCTCTCCTATAAATGTAAAGTTAAGTAAAAGTAACATGCTAGAGAGCTGAGCTTTGGAAGACCGATAGTAACTATGATAAAGTTATAGAAAAAAATTAAAACACCCCAAAATTCTAATTTACTTCCTTCCCCTATAAATGTAAAGTTATGTAAAAGTAGCACTGCCCACTTCCAGAAATGTTAGAGAGCTGAACTTTTTAAGACTGAATGACAATATGATAAAACTATATGAAAAAATTTAAAAACACCAACATTTTAATTTACTTCCCTCTCCTATAAATGTAAATTTATATAAAACTAACATTGCCCACTTCCAGAAACGCCAGAGAGCTGAGCATTGGAATGCTGATAGAAATTAGGATAAAACCATGGGAAAAAATTTAAAAAGTCCAATATTTTCATTTACTCTCCTCCCCTATAAATGTAAAGTTATGTAAAAGTAACATTACCCACTTCCAGAAACGCTAGAGAGCTGAGCATTGGAAGACTGATAGGAACTATGATAAAACTATAGGACAAAATTTAAAAACACGACAATTTTAATTTATTTCCCTCTCCAATACATGTAAAGTTATGTAAAAGTAACATTGTGCACTTTTAGAAACGCTAGAGAGTTGAGCTTTGGAAGGCTAATAGGAACTACGATAAAACCATGGAAAAAAATTTAAGGCATTGCAAAAGTTTTGAACAATATTCCGCATATTTTACTACTTTAAAAATTAAGTATTATCCAATTCCTTTACAAAAGAAGTGAAATCGTAACAAAAACATTTCATGTAAAAAAGCCAAGTACGCGAAAATGGCATTCCGTAAAAAGATTTGAGATAAAAGTAAAGCCAAGTTCTCCAATACAAATTTCAAAATGAAAGGTTCTGGGTGGAAATATTTTTCTAAACTTGGCTATTACGGCTGTAAATGACTCTTAGGCACAGTGCTAAATTGAACATAAAGAAGTTTGGCTGTAATAGCAAAGATGCCATTTTCGCGTACTTGGCTTTTTTTACATGAAATGTTTTTGTTATGATATACTTTATTGTCAATAATCAAAAATCATCTGACAAAGCAGGCTAAAGCTAAAGTGATAAAAAATAAAATAAAATATAATAATAATAATACTTAGTTATATTATAATAGGTTTAAGTTACATCATAAGGCAAATAAATAAATCACTATAGAAAAAAATGACACACTAAAATTAAACTATCACAAAGAAAATATCACAATTTTTTTAAGTCAAGACCTTTCAAATCAACTATTTCTAGATTATTAAAACAATATAACCATACATATTAAAACAATATAACCATATATATATATATTGTATATATAGAAATTGTCAAAATTTTCGTCAAACAATATGAAGTCCGATCCAGAATCGCCTACCACGTTTTATGCCATTATAGAATCTGAAGAGAACGTATGTGGTTACTGGTTTTATTTTTGCTTATCTATTATTTTCCACCTATAGGATATTATGAAAATAATGTATTATTGGTAAATACTTCAATTCAATTCAATTCAAAATCTGAGGGCACGGCAGTGCCTCGCCAAGTTCGCGCGCCGTAACCATCTTTTCTTGAAACATTTCAGCCGATATTTGACCTACCTAAAACTCTACTTCGGATTGAGCTACGAATCTCAAACTTTGGACAGTCGTAGATCTCTATGGAGTTAACAACTCCTCCAAGTTTTATGGCATTCCATAAAGTAGTAAAGTAGTTACGAAATTTAAAAAAACGTCGAAATTGCCACTCACTCATGTATAGATCATCAATATTCTACTGTGCTTCCAGTGCTACAAAGCTGAAATTTGGCAGACTGATAGGAACTATGATAAAACTATAGGAAAAAATCAAAAAACCCCAAAATTCTAATTTACTTCCCTCTCCTATAAATGTAAAGTTAAGTAAAAGTAACATGCTAGAGAGCTGAGCTTTGGAAGACCGATAGTAACTATGATAAAGTTATAGAAAAAAATTAAAACACCCCAAAATTCTAATTTACTTCCTTCCCCTATAAATGTAAAGTTATGTAAAAGTAGCACTGCCCACTTCCAGAAATGTTAGAGAGCTGAACTTTTTAAGACTGAATGACAATATGATAAAACTATATGAAAAAATTTAAAAACACCAACATTTTAATTTACTTCCCTCTCCTATAAATGTAAATTTATATAAAACTAACATTGCCCACTTCCAGAAACGCCAGAGAGCTGAGCATTGGAATGCTGATAGAAATTAGGATAAAACCATGGGAAAAAATTTAAAAAGTCCAATATTTTCATTTACTCTCCTCCCCTATAAATGTAAAGTTATGTAAAAGTAACATTACCCACTTCCAGAAACGCTAGAGAGCTGAGCATTGGAAGACTGATAGGAACTATGATAAAACTATAGGACAAAATTTAAAAACACGACAATTTTAATTTATTTCCCTCTCCAATACATGTAAAGTTATGTAAAAGTAACATTGTGCACTTTTAGAAACGCTAGAGAGCTGAGCTTTGGAAGGCTAATAGGAACTACGATAAAACCATGGAAAAAAATTTAAGGCATTGCAAAAGTTTTGAACAATATTCCGCATATTTTACTACTTTAAAAATTAAGTATTATCCAATTCCTTTACAAAAGAAGTGAAATCGTAACAAAAACATTTCATGTAAAAAAGCCAAGTACGCGAAAATGGCATTCCGTAAAAAGATTTGAGATAAAAGTAAAGCCAAGTTCTCCAATACAAATTTCAAAATGAAAGGTTCTGGGTGGAAATATTTTTCTAAACTTGGCTATTACGGCTGTAAATGACTCTTAGGCACAGTGCTAAATTGAACATAAAGAAGTTTGGCTGTAATAGCAAAGATGCCATTTTCGCGTACTTGGCTTTTTTTACATGAAATGTTTTTGTTATGATATACTTTATTGTCAATAATCAAAAATCATCTGACAAAGCAGGCTAAAGCTAAAGTGATAAAAAATAAAATAAAATATAATAATAATAATACTTAGTTATATTATAATAGGTTTAAGTTACATCATAAGGCAAATAAATAAATCACTATAGAAAAAAATGACACACTAAAATTAAACTATCACAAAGAAAATATCACAATTTTTTTAAGTCAAGACCTTTCAAATCAACTATTTCTAGATTATTAAAACAATATAACCATACATATTAAAACAATATAACCATATATATATATATATATATATATATATATATATATATATATACACACACATACACACATATATGTTCTCCAATAAGGCAATACCTACAATCACAACGACATATATTTTTTTTTAATAAAACAGCTTAAGAAGTGTCAATCGATAGATTTGGAAAGTAACAATTTAAATTAAATTATTTTAAGTTATCACTAGAATATTCAGTTAGTGAATAATATGGCTTGTCAAGCAGAAATTTTTTGACTTGTTTTTTAAATTGTTTGATGGATGTCGCAAGTCTGACTGCCAATGGTAAGTGGTTGAACACCTTTCTACCTTCATAAATTAAGGATTTTTGAACCAGGGTAGTTCTTGGAATAGGCAGAGGCGCCCTTAAATTTAAGTTATGACGCGTGAATGGCTGATCGGTTCTCCGAACATTTCTAAAATTTTTGAAAATAAGTGTAGCGGTCTCGAGTATATATATTGATGTTAGTGTTAGGATTCTTTTATTAATAAAATGTGGCTTGCAAGATTCTCTCTGATGGACTCCGGCTATAGCACGGACAGCCTTTTTCTGTAACACAAATAAGATCTGTAACAGATGCTGATGTGCAGAACCCCAAAATGGAATGTACCTCAAATGCGACTCGACCAAGGCAAAGTACACAGATCTGGCAATCTCGGGGCCTAATTCGGTTTTTGCAGATCGAACCGCAAAGCCTGAAAGTTTTTTACTTAGATTAAATATATGCTCATTGAATTTTAAATGAACATCTTAATAGGATAAAGAAGAAAGTTTTGGCCTTAACTTTTTTTTTGCTACTTAGGTATATGATGATTAAGTTTAAGAATCTTAGGACGATTTTTTGATTTGGTATGATCAGAAAAGGTCGCATTAGTTTTTTCGAAAAAATTCATGGTATGTACAATGAGTACTATAGTCCTTGCCATACGCAGTTACACTTTTGTGACCTTGAAAACAAGTTTTCGTGGCTAATTGGGTAAAAATAAGTTTTTGTTTCTCTCATTTTTCCGTGGGTAGCGCGAAAACGGGGGTCTAGGATCTAATGAACACCTAATTAGTGTTGACAGTTAACTGTTTCGTCCTTATGGGCTCCTCAGAACACTGCTTGGCCAATGTGACACCCTTGCGAAGTTTGTCCGTTTTGTGTTTTATCCTACGTTTATAGTAACAAAACTTTCGCAAGAAGCGTCATCTACCAAAATACGGAAGAATCAAGAACAAGAGCAGGCGAGTATAAACTAAATATATCGATCGATGAAAAGATCGATTGCAAAGAAAATAATCCATGCGTGACCTACGACAGCACTTTTGTCTTTCAGCTCAGATCAACGCTGATTAGCGTTTTTACCTACCTTCAGACGTGAGCGTCAATCAGCGGAATTTTTAAGCCAAATAATACTAACAAACGTAAATTTCCATACCCTTGAATTTAAAGATCAAACAAGTTTTCCTGCCTAATCGGGAAAAAGAAGTTTTTGTTTCTCTCATATTTTTCCGTAGGTAGATCGAAAGCGTAACCTCACGGGGGTCCAAGATCTAATGGACACAGTGGCGGTTTCTCCATAAGTGCAAATTTTACTTAAAAAAATATTAAAATTTGATCATTCTTTAATTTAATTAGTAATTACCCCAAACGGAATTCACTGAAGGCTGGAATATTACCTACAAATTAATACCCGGTATGTATGTGTTTGTATTCGTGTTCAAACCACCTGCGGTGCATGGCGGATGCGCTATATAGTTAGTTCGAATCTAATTGTTCACTTTTATTTGCACCGTAGATGTTATGTCGTATTCTAATTACGAAACATAGAAAGAGAGGATGTGTCCCAATAGAATTTTACAGTACATAGAATCTGAACCTCCCTTCGGCAGTGCGTTGTACAAAAACTAGCCTGGATGCCGCCCGCACCCCCGTGATGCCCCCCGCGCCCATAGTTCGCGTCGCATGTTAGAGCAGCTCACGGGCACTTTTAATTCGTGCGCTTAGACAATTTGGCATAGTGATGTGCAACGATTACTTTTCCAAGTATCGAGTAGATACTGATACTTCCTATTCGAGTATCAGATTTTTGTATTCGGTACTAAGTAATCATTATATTATCGGTAAATCCAATAAATACTGAGATTTTTCTATGTTGTCAATCGTATTCGTATACGCAATAGTTCATTTAATAATTTAAGTAAATAAATATCGGTCCAAATGATTACAAGTACTCCAAACTCGTTACTCATACGGCCGATGCCGATAGAATTGATACGAAAGTAACACTTCGGCTTCGGTCCCATTCGGGATTCGAGTAACGAGTATTTGGCGTCGAGCGATTCGATTACTTCGAATCCGCCCATGTATGAGATATTAAAGTATCTCGGTAAGTGGCGCTTCTTGCGAAAAATAAAACGGTCTGATTAACTTCGCAAGGGTGCATTGTTCTGAGGAGTCCCATAAGAACGAAACAGTTAACTATCAGGCGTCCATTAGATCTTGGACCCCCGTGAGGTTAAGCTTTCGAGCTATTCACGGAAGAATATAAGAGAAACAAAAACTTATTTTTATCCGATTAGCCACGAAAACTTATTTGATTGATAAATTACTTTTCTTGACAATAAAATTACAATAAAAATTTTTTATTTCAGGAGTTGCCCGAAATCAAACGAAGCGATTTGTCACTTAAAGCGTTGAGAACGGCATACGTGCCCACGGTTCAACCGGTGGCAACGTCTCGTCCTTCCAGCAGGCACAAAAGACACGCAGACGCTATGACACAAAAAGTGCACAGCATAGAAAGAAAACGGGAGAGAAAGAGACGGACTTTGGAGAAAGTTGGACCTAGCGTTGTGAGTATCTTTTCTGCTATTGTAGTTTTTTATTGGTTTATTAGATTTTTTGGGTTTTTCTATTCGACCACTAGAGGGATTTATTACTTTTTGTGATTTTCGGGATTTTGTGTACTGAACAAGAACAACCACCATTTACGAAGTGTTCGGGTGAAATTTGCATTTTGGTATGCTTTAACCATTTTCTGCTTTAATCCCGGATATGGGATACTTTACGTAATATAATTTTTTTTCATGTCTTTTTTATTAGAATGCTCTTGACGGAATTTTGGTAGGAAAAAACTAGAATTTAATGGAAATATACAGGGTGTCCCATTAAGGATGGTAGCCGGATTTATCTCCAAAAAAATTGTTATAACAAAATCGGCTCTTGCGCATTCACCTAAAATATTTTTGTTTCTGTAGTTTCCTGCTAGGTGGCAGTTTTGGACGAAACGCTATGATTAACGGACAAAAGTTATACCATATTCATAATCCTTAAAACATTTTGCATAATTTGGACCTATATAATCGTAATCATAGTATTTCCTCCGAAAATGAAATTATTCTAGTCGATAGATGAATTACTGCACCATAACGGAGAGCTACAGAAACAAACATATTTTAGGTGGATTGGCGAGAGCCGATTTGGTTACAACAATTTTTTCCCGAAGTCGTAGCGATAGTAGTTTCCGAGATAAATCTGGCTGCCATCCTTAATGAGACACGCTGTATATTAGACACTAAATTTACTAGAAAGTCAACTACGAAAAAGTATATTTATGGTTAAGATACAAATAACAGAATAATTAAATTGGAATCATACTATAAAAAATGTTAATTAATTTTAAGAAAAAATAATAAATATAAAAATATTTCTAAAGATATAAATGACAAAAAAAATCGATTTAGATATATTTTCTGTGAATCGCTTCTTCTTGGTCACAAACTAAGATGCTAAGAAAATGGGCCAAATCAATTAATATACAGGGTGGTTTAGTAGACTGGTTTGATAAAAAGTGTTAAGTGTTGTTTTAACAGATATCGGAAAAGGTTATTAGGAAAATTTGTTTAATAATACATCATTTTTGAACGGCATACATGACCACGGTTCAATGTGTCAAAATCAATAGTGTTAAGTCTGAATTTAGAGATATAACCTCTGGAGTGCCTCAATTGTTAACTTAACTCTTTATTTTATATATTTATGATATTAGTGTTTGTTTTAGGCACTCGGAGTTTAAAACATACTGTGATGATGTAAAATTTCTTAAATTAATTAAATCCGTTAATGATTGCCTAGAAGTACAGTCAGATATAGATTGTTTTCATCGGTACTGTTCCAGGAATAGGTTGTACTTAAACCCTCAAAAATGTTACACTATAAGCTTTTCAAGATTACAGTCTAGGTACATCGGTTTTGGGTATAGTATCGATGGAACTGGTCTTAGTAAAGTAGAAATAATAAGAAACCTAGGTGTTTGGTTGGACCAGAAACTTTCATTTGAATATCATATAGAGTCAATCGCCCAAGGAGCTTATAAGAATCTACGATTTATTATTCGTATAAGTAAAGCATTTAAAAACCCTAATTCTATTATCTTATTGTATAATGCTTTGGTCAGAAGTATTTTAGAATACTGTAGCACAGTGTTTGACCCAATATATGAAAAGTACATTATAAGAATTGAAAAAATACCACTTAAACTACAGATTTAATAGAGGTCTACATGCTTTAGGGTACGAAGCTAGTTTGACGCAATATAATTTGCAAAAATTAAGCTCAAGAAGATTGATCTCTGGTTTAACATTGTTGTATAAAACTTTTTGCCAAAATTTGTATTTTAATCATATTGACATTTTTAATATTTCAATTTACTCCCTCAAAAGAAAAGCTAGATCTGTTTTTTCAAGTTCCTGAATTTACCATTATTATTACTATAATATTTTTTGAGAACTTCGTTTCTTTCTTAGTGAATTTATTTTATAAACAATTTGCTTAGAATAGACATATAACCTTTTATTTTGTAACTATTTTTTTCTTTGCTTAACGATTTGTTATTGTATTTTGTGCTGTATCGTAATTGTGTTAGTTTTGCTAACTGTGATACAGCCTTATTGTAAAATAAATAACTAAATTAAAGTAAATAAATAAATAAATTTAAAATATAGGGCTGGTTCTCAATTTTCAGAAAAATCACCTAAAAAATCATCTAACAAAATTTCTATAACCGGCTTATAAAATAGGGTGATTTTTCTGAAAATTAAGAATCTGCTGAACTTTTAATTCTCAGCGACTTTTCTTAATATCCTTTTCCGATTTCTTTTAAAACAAAGATACTTTACTCTTAACACTTTTTATCAAATTAGCCTACTAAACCACCCTGTGAATTAATTGATTTGGCTCATTTTTGTTACATTTTAGTTTGAGACGAAGCAGGAGCGATTCCCAGAAAATCAGAATATAAATCGATTTTTTTTTGTTATTTATACGTTACCAACTTCAATCATTTTGGCTTTTTGAAAGATTTTCGCTAATATTGGTAAAATGTTTATAATATATATTAGTCGCCTGTCTAACGTTCTTTTTAAATTCATTTTGTTTATCCAAAATTTGGAACTGCGGCGATTTCTTATTTTTAGCACAGACAGTATGTACTACACTCCAGAGTTTTGTTTTTTTTTTATATAAATGTGCGTTTTACCAATTGTTTTTCTGTTATTTGTCTTTTTATCAAGAGAGAACACTATTTTTCCATATATTATTACTACCTAAATTTCGCCACATCAACATTTTAATGCTTTTTAATATTTGTTTTTTTTTATTATTAATATTTTTTTTTCAAAATGGAAAAGAAATTGTGCTTGATGGATTTAATACCTTCCTAATTTTTAAAATTCTCCAAACACAAACTTTTTTAATAAAATATTTGTAATATTAGAGTAAAGCAATGGTTTTTAAGTGACGGGTAAAGTATAAAAAATTTTTGCGAAGCAATGGCTAGGAAAGTATTGTTTTTTCAAATGAGCTATCTCGTTGTGACGCCTGTCTGTGTATGTCTATCTGTCCGTACGACTGCTCTTTCGCTTACGATTTTCATGAAATTTGTTGAAAAATTGTGCTCGATTCTTTAATAAAGTAAAAGGTAGTTTTTCAAGGTTGGAAATTAAACAACAAGCATCAGGTTCTATTAATCTGCGGTTTTCGAGTTATGATTTTTTACGTAATTTATAAGCTTTAGTTTCTGCGTTGTTTAAAAACTATTTTTGTGGGTTTATAAAGCTTGTGCATAAATATTACGTATAGACTATAAGCCAGGAAGGCGTCAGATCCATCATAGATTTATTTATATTATTAATATTTCATTCGTAGTTTATTTTGTTACTTTTGTAGTTTATTTTATTATTTTCTTTTGTTTCTACTAATACATTTTTTTCACATTACTAACATTTTTACTTTATTTTGGTTCCACGGAGTCAGCCTTTTACTACTAAACATGTCAGTTAAATACACTTACCACATTTACCGAGTGTGTGTCTACGTAAAATTGCACCGTATTGAAAAAATAAATATTATTAATTTTACTGAACAAATGCTGCATGTCTTACTTAAATAAAAACCTAAAATAAAGCAGACATAAAAATTTTTTCCGCGGTATAAGATGCGTGTCAAAATATATGATTTTTTTGGATAATTTAAAAAAGTTTTAGATGTTTTTGTATTTGAACGTGGTTTGTATTTCTAATCAAATAAGTATATTATATTATTTAACAATTTATATATATGTTATAATATATATAATATTTTTATAACAATTTTTGATATTTTACTCTTGAGGAAAATCCATATCTCCCGCGTATGCATTGTTTATTTTAAGTAAGACTTTTTATGAAAAATAACTTTTTTCGTAAAATAAATAATAAATATTTCTATGGGACAATGGTAATTAGACACACTGTATATTTTCCCTTTCTTTTTTGTATATATTTTTCAAGTTAATTTAAGCGGGTTTATTGTATACCTAATATTTCCCTTTCCCCTTTTCCAGATGTTACCCAAGTTCATATTAGATTTATTGTACATATTATACCTAACATTTCCTTTTCCCTTTTTCCAGATGTTATCCAAGTTTATGAGTGGGGTTGTCGAAGCGATGGTGGTGGGTTTTTTCCTAATAGTGTTCGACATCCTCATAAACCCCGATGCTTACGTTGAAGAGAAAGAATCACTTTGGCTCATTTGGAATTAAGCTCAAAAACATTAAATTGTCTAAAAAAAATCTAATAAAATTATGAGTTAAGAACGATTTTTCCTGTATTTGAAAAACTTACTTTTATTAGGCCAAGACATCTATGTCTACTTAAAGCACAAGTAACCACACAGGGTCACCAGCTTAGCAGACGTGGTTGATTGAAAATTTTAAGGTTAAGTGCGTTTGTTTTTATTTCAAACTGGGTAATTCCAAAATTTTTCAAATGTATTATGCAATGAATTTAAAAAGATCATGTCACTGACCGGTGATGTCATACAACTGGTCCAAGTAACCGTGACTTAATTTCGAGTAACCTAAATGAGTGACTAGTAACCTCAAGGAACAAGGCTTTTAAGGTTACTTTCAATGTAGAGGGTCCATGGTTATATTTACGTGGCGTTTCTCAGAGGTTACTGTATCTAGGGGATTTTTTTTCTCAGCAATTGGATACTATATTTCATGCCGAACTCGTAGCCATTAAACAATTTGCCCGGTGGATTACTGACCACAAATGGACCAACAGGACAACAAAAATCTTCTTCGACAGTCAAGCAGCCATCAAGAACCGTGAGGAGCTGCAGGGATTCGCTGAATGCGCTTGGTAGCGCTAACAATGTGTTATTGGTATGGATACCAGGGCATTCTGAGCACAATGGAAATGTGGCGGCAGACCAAATAGCGAGGGAAGTGGCATCGTACGAATTTTTCGGCCCCCAACCAGTCCTGGGGATGCTGGTAAATTAACCATGTTTATATGGATGGAGTACCGCTTCCAACAATTTACTGGATAAATATACCAGAACTGGCTCACTCAAACTAGTTCATTAAAGGACCTTGTAAAAAGAAAGCCACGAATATTATTGAACTTACCAGATAGGAGATCCATATAGTGACTGGACTTTTTACGGTTCACTGTCGACTAAAAGTAACTATGCACAGAATGGGACCGAAGAGACCAAATATAGACTCTATGGAGGATGACGAAAGAGTTAGACATGTACTGTGGGAATGTCTGGCTATTGGACGTTTACGTCAGAACACTTTCGGTAAACTTCAGATTGATTCAGTGTCTCACCCAAACAGATAGCTAACCTTTTTGGAGGATTAGGCATACAGTGGTGAGAAACCACTCAAAAGTGAACCACAATAGACCCACGGGTGCTCGTAGTGGAAGGGCTGCAAGGCCCACTCACATATGAATCATCATCACCTAGGGGATTTAAAAAAACTAAGCCGTTTTTGAGTTATTTAAGTTAAATTTAACATTAAAATATACAGAACCCTGAGCCAAGTCGATTTATCATTAGTGCATTTCAACAGTAATTTAAAACTAATACAACTCAACATCCTATATATTCTTGAAATCAGAACACATATAATATATAGGATGTTTTAGCTCACACATATACTATATTATAGTAGTGTGAGCTATGGTGATCCTAATTTTTTCTAGAAAAAATAAGTTGCTCCGATTTCAAAAATTTTTATATATCTTTGCGTTTCAGATGATTTTGAAACTTTTCTGTTGCGCCGTCTGTCTGTCTGTATGTTTGTCTGTCTGTCTGCCTGCCTGTCTGTCTGTCTGTCTGTCTGTCTGTGTGTCTGTCTGTAACGACCAACGCGCATAACTCAAAAACCGCTTGGCCGATTTTAATGAAATTTGGTACCTAGGCTGGGTCTTGGGTCGAGACGGTCCCATTTAAAAATGAACAAAATCCACCGAACACAAACCAAATAAAAGGGTGGGGGTAGATTTCAAAAATTAGAGTTTATGTGAAAATATGGCGTGTGTGATATCAAACGAAAGGTAATTGAGTCTGGAGTTAAACAAAATACATTTTAATTTATTTTAAAAAAAGGGTGGGGGTATATTTCAAAAATTAGAGTTTAAGTGAAAATATAGCGTGTGTGATATCAAACGAAAGGTAATTGAGTCCGGAGTTTAACAAATAACATTTTAGTTTTTGCTTTTTTTAAAGGTGGGGGTAAATTTTAAAAATTTGAGTTTAAGTCAAAACATGGCTTGTGCGGTATCAAACAAAAGGTAATTTAGTCTGGAGTTGAATAAAATATATTTCAGTTTTTAGTTATATTAGCTCACACGCAAACTATAACTATAGTACCTAGTGTGAGCTTAGGGGCCCATATATTGGCAGAGTATTTTTTTAACTTAAGAAAGTTGCTGTCAAAATCTGACATAGGAAATGACAAACTTCTGATATTCCAAAAGATATGGAAAAAATTACTACTACTACTATTACTAATTCTATCATCTACATTATACCCTGATAAAGGCCACGCAAATAGAACCAATGACCCGGTCCAATGGATTTTGGTATTTCTAGGTGAAATAAACAAAAATGAGTAGAAACGTACTGTGCTGGATTTTAAATGTGGAAACCGTATCTTAATAAATTTTGTTTTCATGAACAAAGCTGTTTTAAACGAAATGAATGCATATGAATTATGCGTATGCGTTTTATGTGTCTTGCAGTGTGTATTACTTTTAAAGTCGGCCTAAATAGCATGTCAAGCATGATCTTAGAACATTGAACTGCTAGAAGCAGCATAACCTCAAACCATAGGTAGGTTTGTTTGAGTAAATGATCAGATGTCTGGAACATTGTTGTCAAGTCAATTTGAAAACATTCTTAACCCTATAATGATACAAACATTTCTTTGTAAATCTTAAAAATAGTATGGTTATATTAAAAATGATTTAACATTCTATTGTAGCAAGTATATTATTTTTTGAATCTCAATAGTAATAATATAGAATCGTGCAGGTATAATACATTTAAAACAATGTTTGTTGTTTACATAACAATGCTTAAAATATTTAACTACGCCTATGTTTTGTTTACAGATAAATAAGCTGTTTACTTACTTGTAAAAGGACCGTTTATTTCCTACGGCATAGGATGTTTTACATACCTCCCACTTTTTTACCATATTGACTTTAACGCAAAAAAACAATAAAAAATCACAAAATCACAGGCTTTTTAGCACGGATCACCTTTTAGTCCACAACGATTCAAAATACAATGACGGCCATCAACAATAAGTGACAGTATGTTATCGACCACGCCGTTGTTGGCGAGGTTGCCGCGCCTTTAATTTTTTCGAACGTTTGAAAAACACATTTATTATCAATTAATGTAATTTGCCAAAAGTAAAAATATTTTATTGTATTTATCTTGGTGAAACTAGTAAGATAGGCTTTAACATTTTATTTTGAATGAAAATAATGTTAATTTTTAAAGAAAATACCGTTTATTTAATTTTATGCCTTTTTAGTTATCTTATCACATTATGTAAACGTGGCAATTTGGGTTCTGTTACCCCCTGGCCCCTTTGTAAATTTTAGACTCAATCAATAAGTAAGCATGCTGCTTCTACGGGGTTTAATGTTCGAAGAGCATGATACTCAATGTAAAAAATGCCTAAAAGAGGGTTATTCCATAAAGAAAAAAATTAAAACCGATTTTTAGTAACATTGGTTATTATTTTGGTTAATACCCTTGTAAAAGTGATTAATAAAAAAAATTATCATTTTGGCAAGCAAACAACAATAATTTGTAAGTTTAAAACTTAGGGTAAAAGTAATTATTTTAGCCATTTTGAACATTATCAATAAATCAATTTTTTTGAAAACTAATATAACTTCTTTAAAAAAAGTCAAGAAAGAAAAAAATACGCTTAATCATTTGATATATATTACAAAATTAAGAAAAAACCTAACCTAACATTTTAATAAAGATATTTAGAAAGAAAAAACATTTTTGTATATATATTTTTTTTTAAATTTTTAACCCTGTAGGTAACTTCTTAAAACTTGGTAAAATATTGATAGTTTATAATATTAAGCTTGTACAAAACACTGTGCACTTAAATTAAATATTTATTTTTTTTAAAGTAAACTACTTTAAGTAAAGGTTAGGACAATGGTCAATACCAGGCGGACCATCAATGGGGTTTTGAAAAAAATATTTTTATACCATTAGGAACTGTACGAAAAAAAAAGCGAATATAAAAAAAACAACTTTTGGGAAGAAACAGCTTTAAACTATGCGCAAATGTCCCAATTTTATTATATTTAAAAGTTCAGTCAGAAGTGTTAAGTAAGGGATTTTAAATTAAATTCTGTCAAACGTATTAATTGTGTTTGTCCCCTTAAGATGGAAAGACAGAAAGTTCTGGAAGAGATTGAATCAAACCGCAGTGACAGAATGAGCAAACGAAAGCAACAACGCCAACGTCAAACTGAGCAGTTCTTAAAAAGTATGCAAATGTTACAAGCCAACGCTAAACCGGATCATTCTCAACCTTTCGAAGACTATTCTATATTCTTGTATCGTCAAACGGCCCCGAAATTTAAAGACAGAGTGAAAGATCTGGAGAAACAGTTTACATATATTCCTGTAAGGGTTGTGGGTGTTATAACATTGTTTGTTGTTGATTTTATTAACCACTAACAACCACAAGCTGATAATCTCAATATTTCAAACACCTTTGTATCTTCAAACAGCCCTAAAATTTCAAGGAAGAAGAGTTGTGGGATTTGTAACATAGGTTTTTGTTTTTGATTTAACCTTCTGTAGACAATGTCTTGTTCTTATATCAAGAAATGTAGTCCAATGATTGAGTGAATAGAAATACAGTTTACATAAACTCCAATTGTCCACAGTACACCGGTCTATTTTTTAAGAGATAAGTAATAGGCTAAATTTTCGTAAATAGGTTTGCTGAGATGGAGAACTTTTTCTTCTGCGAAAATCCTTGAAAGTGATTCAAAGTGGTGCTAAATGTCAATTTAATGCCATTTTTTAAGACACCTAATTTTTATTTCGGTGTCTTAAAAAATGTGTTTAAACATTTTCCTAAAATGTACATGCCTGTGCAATATATTAGGAATCACTTTCAAGGATTTGTGCAAAGGAAACAGTTGGACGACTCGGCAAAATGAAACTATATACAAAAATTCAGCCTCTTACTTATAACTTACCACTGTGGATTTATAAGCGTTGTGTAATTTCCAAAAATAATAAACTGGACCTAATTAATTTTATAAATCACTAACAAACAAGAACTGGAATTAAACTCTTCAAATACCATTGTATATTTAGGGACACTAGTATAAACTAGAGGCCTTCGATACATTTGACAATTGTTTTACACCAAAACAATTGTCAAATGTATCGAGGGCCTCTAGTATCAACCAATGGCAATGAAAAAATTTAAGTGAAACTTGTGAAGAAACAGAATTGTGATAAAAGTGAAGAAGAAAACTGTATTCTAATAATGATTTTTATGGTAATTTTTATTTTTTCGATTCTGGGCCTCAGCTCCAAAATATAGAAGTTTGTCGCAGTTTCGTGGTTATTCTGATTTACTATGATTACATATTCTCAAAATCAAAATAACCACAAATCTTTGACTGTTTTTTGTTCAAGCCAATGCGCATAATTAAAATTGGACAAACTTCTTGTAAAACTGGCAGTGAAAATCACCTTATAAGTTGTTCATAAATAAAAAAAAAACAAAAATAACAAAATACCATTGTTTTGAAAAATAAAAAAGTTTCAGAAATTGTCGGTCGCCCTCACAACCAAAATCGAAGTCCTAGAGTTTTTTTTTAATTACGCAAGACAAATAGCGAACAAAAGCTGTTTTTCATTTGTTGTTGTTTTTCAGGATACCCTGTATTTTCCTGTTTCGGCTGTTGTAACAAATTTTTTGTTGTGCATTTTATTAACTACTAATAATAACCAACTGATTCCGCATTGACCATCTTACGCTAAATACATCTTTAAGCTGCTTAATATTGAATTTGAATTGATCAAAGATCAAAGAACATCCTAAAATTGTTGGAACCCTTAAAACCTCGTAGCGTTTATAGAAGATAAAGAATCTTCTGTTTATGTTTTGACCAACATTGGAATAGAATGTTCTGACAGAACGACCTACACTGGCTACTATAGAGAGTTGCGTCCAACCTATAAAATTCTGCTAGTGGAATTTTTGAAAAACAATCTAACTTGACCATTCATTTTTAATAGTTTTATTTTAAATAAAGGAAAACCGAACTAAATTTCTGAAACAGCAACAAGTTCTTTCTGAAAATTTTCCAATCTCCAAAACGCATCGGAATAATATCAAGACACCCAATCACCGAAAAGTTATTACTTTCCGGTCCCTTTTTAGTCAAGTTGCCTATGACTTCTGTTGGCAGTTTTTATGTTTATTTTTTGATTTTGATAGTTTATTAACAAAGAAATCTAAAATGAAAGGTCAGAATTTTGAAAACCAAATACACTTAGGAAATAGCCAAGACACGATGTAATAGGTTTCTGATCGGTTGCAAAAAATTGTTGCTACTTATCTTCGCAGGGTTATCTTTCCTGCGCCAAACTGCAAAGTCTAGGTCACATCTGGTAACGTATGATCATGTCTTGTCAAGGTTTTTTTCAATTGCGTTTTGATAAAAGGGTTTTTGATTTATGTTGCAAGACCTGCATTTTACAAGAGAGCAACAAAAGTAGAAGCAAAATTTCGAACTTATTGTCTACTTATTTTAAACACGACGTTTTCGTTAGTAAGATTCTCTAATCGTTTTGAAGTGTTAACTAAAAAAATCCAATCTATATGCTATCTACGTATATCTTATATGGTGTATGCAGTCACGCATGTGTGTATGCAGGTGCGCCCCCTTAATTCTAAGCTGCTTATGTAAAGAAGGAGTAATATATGTTTGGGATGTCCGTACTGGGTTGACTAAAAACTTCTTTGTTCTGAATTATATGCAGCTTCAATAGAATTTCTTTTTCGCCAAAGCGACTCCCTGTGCAAATCTTTGGCTTCAGACCATTGAATCCTGTAATAATTTGATCAAGCATGATCCGCTAAAGCTCATATTTTAATATTTCCTAATTGGTCCTTTCTTATGTTTCTTAATTCTAACCTGAAGAGGGCGTCTCGTTGCTCCTACATATGATCAATGAATTATATATGTTATACTTTAGAGTTTAAAAACGTCTTTATAAAAAACTTCTTTTATTTTAAAATACAACTTTAAGAATTAAGTACAATAATAGTATGTGTATGCAAAGAATAATGACGTAAGACTAAGTTATCTCTAACAGAGCACCTTATAGACTAAAAAGTGCTGAATTGAGTTTCACATGGGTTTTAATCTTCTTACTAGGAATTTTCAACTGGTAAATCTGCTGGGAACAGCAAGTCAGCAGAAATGCATGTGTGCTTCTTAAATGTCTGTGAACGTTAAATATGCTGGGAACAGCAAGTCAGCATAAATGCACGTGTGCTTCTTAAATTTCTGTGAACGTTCAAAGTGTAGGAAGGAATTAGGCTTAGCGCTTGATACTTGGTCAAATGATCACAGAATCCAATGGTCTGAAGCTTTTGAATAACTAGTCGCATTGGCGAAACAAAAGTTAGTGAAGCGGCTTTTATAATGCAGAACAGAGAAGTTTTTAGTCAAACAAACACGGACAACCCAAACAACCATACCAATACGGTCAGATATACTTACTAAACAAAACGTCGTCTTTAAAATAAATAAAGAAGTAGAGGAGAAAAAAACACAATAGAACTAAATTGAGTTATATCTGGATTTTTACAACAAGAACTGAACAATAAAGCGCTCTTTATAATTGTTACATTGGAGATTTTTGCGCACCCGAAAGTTTGTTTCAACTTAACTTAACCATTAATTGTCTACAGCCTTCAAATAAAGAAGCAAAAACAAAGTTTATTTTGCCCTAAAGAGTGCAAAATTTCAATCGAGCTCTGTCAAAAAAACTGAAATTTTGGATATAATACTCTTTTGCTCTGAAGTATGAAAACTAGAACTTGATCAATAATAATAATGTCAAGTTTAAATATCTGGAAATGAGAAAATCCAAGAGTGGTCTAGGAAGAGAAGAAATCCTTACCAGAGCCCAATTTTTTTTTTATCTTATGTAGTCGAGTTGAACTACTTCAGCGGAAGTGCTGGTATTTCACGTTTAAAAAGAAAGTTCAGTGATGGAGGTCAGGCTTATAGTGAATGCTAGTTGAAGAACTATAAAGAATCAAAACAAGCTTTAAATAGTGCAGATGCCTGACAATAGAAATCCGGAGAAGGTATTTAAATTGACTCCTAGGAGGATGAGTGTAGGAAATTGTGGAACAGAATATTGAAAGGAGCTATGGAGGATTGCGACCTGAAAGAACATGATGTGTATGATAGAGAGGCGTAAACGTTGAAGGTAGTAAGCTGCATTTTGGTGATTGTTGCTTAAATTTTTGCGGTATTTTTAAAATTATACGTCAAGGTTTTCAAATGTCATTTCCAATATTACATTTTGCCAGGAGGTTTCTTATTTTAAACAAAATGTCCTATTATTTTTTTAAATATCCTACGTGAAACATAATTAAGTTTTAGATTCTTCGCTTTATTCTAATTTTATAAATATATATAAAGCCTTCAAATCAATAACAGGCTGTGCCTAAGAGTCGATTTTAAGTTGTTTAATTTTTTTATGGTGACAATAAATTCCTGACGGAAAATCTTAACTGTTTGTTTATTTATTTTCTAGGTTAAAGTTCGGTTGTTGGCCATGGTACTTATACTGTTTTTTTGGGTCGTACGTGTTTGTTTGTTATTGATTTCATGTCTTCATATTATGGTTATTATGTGATATGTAATTTTTTGTTTTCTTATGGCCTTTGTGAGTGAGTTTTACATTATGCCTTTCAGTATAGACTATGCCTTCATAAGTAGCGTCATCTAATATTTTTAAGAGACACCCACTTAGTTTTGTAACGGTGGAACAGTTAACTGCTACCACTTGTTCGTTGTCCGTAGATTGGATGGAAAGTTCCAGTATAAAAAATAAAGAAATAAAAATAAACTTGTTGGTTGCCATTAGATCTTGGTTAATAACTCCGCTGACCATACCGATATTGCGACGGTAGAACAAACACAATGTGTACTGATCTGGGGTAAGAGACAATGTGTTTTTTTGGTCAGGAATTCTTTTTTCGCAGTTACGAGGCAATTTTGTCGTTTTTTTTTAAATTATGATAAATCATCCCTATGTCAGTTCCTGTCAAATTATGGAAAATTGCCTCCTTATTACCTGTCTTTTTTTCAGTTTCTCTAGTATTTCGTAGATAGCGTTACCTGTAAAAGCATACGGCGTCGCTTGGCAGGCAATATGTACTTTTTTTGTCGTTCGTAACATGTGCTTCATGCTTGGGCGGCCCGGGTTCGAATCCTGGATAGGTTGGATGTTCGCGATTGTTTAAAAAACGCTTTAAATTTGCTCTAAAAAATTTGAACTAAAAAAGTTTTATTATCAGCAACTTTAAATTTATAAAGTCTCTTGGCTAAGCAAAACACGTGGCGTTTAATGATAAAATTCATAAATTTTGGTTGGCAAAAATAGTTGATTTGATTCATGGCAGGTCAGATTCTGGCTGATCACATTGTTTCCCTTTTGTACCAAGTAAATTGTTTCTCTCTTTCTCCCTCTCAGGTCACTAATGTGTAGAAAAACAATATTTTAAATTAGCTATTCTATCCGCCTTTTGAACCTAACCGTGATCAATTGACAAAAGTTAGATTAACACCGAGTTCGACCTCCCAAAAGGAGGGCAGTGAAAAGATTGTTTTTCGAATATACACGACACGTTTAGTGACGTCAGAGAGAGAGGAAGGAAAACAAAATATATGAGAAAAAAAAGGTTGGTTTTACTGTAACATTCCTACCTTACATTCAACTATTGGTCTGAAATTTGAAAAGTGTGCGTGAATTTTAATTTGTTTGCCTTGGGAAGGATAGACAAAGTTTTCCAGAAATATTGCTGACAAATTTTGTCGAAAATAAGTTTTATGTCCGTTTCTATGAAACTTTGGTCAAGTGATTTAAGAAAAAATGGTTTTACAAGTATTTTGACCCCATGCAAGCTTGAAAAAAGCGAGATTTAGCCTATAGAAACACGATTGAATTAAATTGAAAACTGTATTTTTGTCATTAAACGCCATGGCTTAGCCCAAGGACTAATAATAATCGACCGTTTCCAGAAAAATCATATAAAAATCAAGATTTTTTTATTAGAAATTTTATGAAACTAATGCACTGCCAGATATTTTATGAATAATATTTATAGGACTATGAAAACAGACAAACCGGGCTAAAGCCTTTGGCCAATACCAACGCAGAAGATGATATTGCTAGCAAGATTAAGAGTTTGGAAGATAGGTGGACTACACAGCAGCCTGTCGACAAGAAACCCAAGGATCTCATGAGAGCTATTGGTAGGTAGCCTTTTTTTATCCAGTGTTTTCAATTAGGTTAATTAAGAGTACAAGTGATTTTAAACAGTTTGTGATGCAGTGGTGAAGTCTAAAAATTAAGGTAACGTATCCATAGTAAATGTTTTATATAGTACGTCTATATAGCGGAATTTCAAAAGATTCAAAAATTAAAAATAAAACTTGCGATATGGTTGTATATGGTTGTCAAATAATTATTAAAATAATGGCTTCTACTAAAGGATACTTAAAAACTGCCTTTTTTGTCTATTAGTCCATGGATTTAGTTACAAACGTCGTTAAAATATTTTACTTCCTGTTACCAGTTTGAAATTTTTTATTCTAATAAAAATGCACCTTAACTTTAGAGAAACTTAGTAATCCTATAATTTAAAAAAATGCACTTGTACTCCTTTTATTCTTACCCCTTCAATTATTATCTTTTGTATTCTTAACAAACATAACCTTACTCTTACGACAATTTCATGAATTTTCTTATGATTTTCTTCATTTTTGTATTTGGGAATTTTTTCTATTTTATTTTAGGTAAAATTGAGACTTCTGATTGGAACATCAAAGAAATCGAAAAAAAGATACTAGAAAATAAAATTGGAAAACCTTCTAGTCAAAACAAAGATAAAGAAAGAGTGCCGCGATGGAGTAAAGAAGAGTTTAGAGCGAGACAAACTAAAATGGAGAAAAAACATTTGGAGCCACAAGACAGTATTGAAGGTAATATTGTATTTTCCTTCAATAATAATAAATACATACATAATCTTGGTTTGGTATAAAGTCTTCAAAAGTTTTGGATTTGGATTTAGAAGTTCTAATAATCCCAGAATTGACATATTCTTATTTTTGTATGTGTAATCCCCTTCCCACAGTTGGTTTTAGAACCGTATCCAACAAATAAAAGGTAACTTTTATAAATAAAAAAACTTTTAAAATAAATATTGAGACCTGAGACTAACTGGGTAAGTCTCTTTTATTAAAAATGATTCCTCTGTTATAAAAAAAAATAATGATTTAAATTCACTCGATTTAAAAACCCCTAAATAAATGTGCCGTATTGCAATACTTTGTTTAATCATTTTTTCCCATTAAATTCTTGGAGCATCTTGGCAACCCAAAGCATATATCTTGTAATATATTGGTTTTCATCTTTTACCAATTTGCTCCATTTAAGAAAATTTATTTAACATAATTTTTTTGACAAGTTGACAGAGCTTATTTCTTTAACAAAAGTGTTTTTTTGCTTGTAGAAAAATATGCCGAAATTGACAAAAACATCAAACATTTAGAGATGAAGTTAAAGGAAGGTACTTCCAGAGATCTGGGACAGAACAAGGTAGCTTCGATTACTGAAAAACTAGTGAGCAAAGTTCCTCAGAAAGAAGTAAAAGAGCACGTTGAAAAGGCCGTAAGTAGACAATATTAACTAAAGTGGTTTAAATCTAAGTTTTAACACCTATAAATAAATATATTAAACAATTATAACAATAAAATAAATTGATACTGACTTTTTACTATAATTCTTTATTCCAGTTGATACTAGGTCTGTAAACTTAAATTTAAACCCGGCACGGTCTTTAGCACCAGCTCTTAAGATATTAATGGTTATGCAGATATCGAAGTATATTTTTTTCCGTTTATAAGTGATTCAACCAAGCTTAACCAGGTTTTATTAAACCAGGTTTGTTTTTTCTGTGTTTTAGGACTAGCAATTGATGGGTATAATATTTATCATTTTTGTACATTTGTTTCAAATATTTTAATTTTCTTATAAAATTCAGGTTTCCAAAGCTCCATTGAATCTTCCAGTTCAAAGCGCATCAGAGAACTGTCATTTTTGTGGAAAACGAGTCTATTTAATGGAGAAGTTATCAGCCGAGGGCAGATTCTTCCATAATGGTTGTTTTAAGTAAGTTCCTATCAAATATGCACCAGCAGTACACCTATTTTTACTGGAGAAGTGTTACATACATGTAATGTCTGACCCATTATAATAATTAGAATAATAATAGTAATAACATTAAGAATCCCCCACCCTAATTTACACCCGTCGTCAACCACATAACATAACATACATAGATCAATCAGATGCGTTTATTTAAGGGGGATTTCTCGTTTTTCCCTGCATTTGCATAAAATTTGGTCGGTCTTACAATTCTCCAATTTCTCTGCAACCTGTTCCTATTTTTGTTCTGCACTTGTATCTTGGTAACGCCCAGAGGTGGGCCTAGATAATCTATTCCAGCTTCGACATGCGCGATATCATTTACCTGCTTGTTGTCTACTACCCCTGTATGCCCCGGAACCCAAACCATCGCCACCCCTTTATCATCTCTTAGGCTACTTAGCGCCTCTGCGCATCCAGAATGGCCTAGCTGTCAGAGCAAATGTATAATTGCCCCTTCTCGCCGTTCCCCACCTTTTTTACGGTTGCCGCCATTTTTAGTGCTACCTGAATAAAAGTAACCTGCTCTCCGAGCTAGTAGCTCTTTTGAACGTCTAGTATTTACGCATTTTCCCGCTCATCACTTTTGTCTTACTTTTAGTTCGGATTTGTCGGTGTTACAAACTAAAACACTCTTCCAAAACATAATGACTCCGCTCTGCCATGTTTCCCTATCTGGGATGTCAACTTCGTGCTTCTTCTTACGCCTCCAAGGTGTGCGGACTCTTCTGTTCTTGATTTCTCTAATTATCTGCTGTTTTATGGCTCGATGCCTAGTTATTGTCCCACTCCCTCTAGATTGACCTATGTCCCTTAGATGTAGGTAGGTCATGATCGTCTCCTTCTCGATTCAAGCTGGTAGCGACGTCAGTTTAAAGAGCCAGTATTGGTGTGGTCCCTTTTGCTCCGGTTATTTTTAAGTACATTAACCTCTGCAGGCTTCTGAGTTCTGGGATTGTGATCGTTTTCTCCACGTTCAGAATATAAATCCGTATTGGATCCTCGGTATCAGGATTACCGTGTACATCCAATGCAGGGACCTAGAGAAGAGCCCCCAGGTTCTTCGACATGCCCGTCGTGGCTGCCTCATCTTTGCCTGGACCTTTTCGGTCATTTTGACAATAACTGGAGCCCAGATGAGTCCGCTGTCCAGAATGACCTTCAACGTGAAGTGACCAGATTTAGTTGAAAAATATATGTATTTTTTTATTTATTTGTTATAGATGTCAGTATTGCCATACCCAACTAAGGCTCGGATCCTACACCTTCGATAGGGACGGCCACTACGGTCATAAATTCTTTTGCGTACATCACTACGGAATGCAAGGTGCGTAAATAAGTATTTATTACTCTTTTAATAAGGTCAACTGTTTACAACTCAGTTGTTTTCTAGGGAATTTAGACTCATTAGTAATGAGTTTAGCGCAAACGCATTATAATTGGGTTTTCATCGAAGTTATTATAAGATAAAAAACATTTTTTTGTAATAGGCGAACTTCCGCAACCTGTTAAATTGGCCAGAAAGCAATCACAACGAACTCAAGATGGTGGAAGAAGAAGCCTGGATAACAAAAATTTGAGTGGTGTGCAGGGCGTTGATTTGCTTGACAGGGGTAAGTACTGAAGACCTACTAATTTTTTTGAAATAAAATTTTAGAAAAAGTCTTATATACTTTGTGGATTTTCAAAAAATCTTTTTTATTAATATCTGTTATACAGCTCTAAATATTCTTGCAAAATTCATAGAAATAGAAAAATAAATAGAACGCTTGTCAAACCTGGGAAGACTGAAGGAAATGGGAAGAAATCGAAATTGGCCATTTTTTAACAGATTAAACAAGGCCAACTTTGACAGGCAAGGTTTGAAAGGCGGCGGCATTCAACTAAAATCGTGGTAAAACATAATGGAGCCACCGATCTCAATTAAAGATATTTGACAGAGCGTCACTGCTCAATTTCCACGGCGACCTCTAGGGGTGGTGGTTTATACTACGCTTGTAAGGTCACTGCATTCTAAAGCCAGGCGACGCAGTTTTTATGATTCTATATCACCTACGTCTTAAATATATCTCTACTGCTAAAGCGTATTAAAACTATTAAGGGCGGCGTAAGGGTTTCAGCGTAAAAAAAACACTTTTTTGCGATTTTTTTCTCAAATATGGATTAAGCAATTTCATTCAAACCTTTTGTACTTTATTGAGCATACCTTTGACAATGTTGTGTAATTTTTTCATGCAGAATTATTAAATCATAAGCCGGTAACAGAGCTTCCCCCAGAACGTCTTGGGAAAAAAACAATTTGCGGTGTTCAACATAACTCGACCGGAAATTATCTGAAAATAAAAAACCATGAAAATTAGTTCAATTAGAATCAAATCTTCCCCCAACGTTCTCTAATAAATTTTTTTTTCATAAAAAATTTTTGCCGGCCATGAAAAGTGTGAACTGTTATTTTCTACGAAAAATTCCGCAATTTTGTGGGTGGGAAACACCCTTAATGTAAAATTTTCTTTTTTAACTAATCGTTGGGGGCGGTATTTTATATGTTGAAAATGTGTACAAAGTTTGAAATGAATCGGTTAAGTAGTTTTTAAATGGCAGTGAACACGGACTTTGAAAAAGTAGTTTTGAAAAAAACGCGTCTAAAGTTTATGAATTAAAAAAGTGAAGAAATTTTTTTTTCCAACTTACACGGAATCATCCATACAACAGACTTCCTGTGGCATTGTCGATGTCTTCAGCCTCTTTCCTCTCAAGTCTTTGTTTTACCGAACCGAACCAAACCGAACCGAATCGAACCTGTTCGACAGCTGCACTGCTATCCCGACCGCCCGCAGCTGTTAGAGTTATAGCGTTAAAGGCTAGGAGATTAATAAGACAATAACTTTAAGAATATTGCTTATATCGGCTTAAAATTTTAAGGACATATTTTTGAAATGTTAAACAATAAGATAAGATAAAAAAAAGAAAATTCGATTTTTCGAAAGTGAAAACCCTTACCCCGCCCTTAATGGAAAATGACTGCTACAAGCGTTCCGCCATATTGAATTCAATTGAACCTAAACGAAAGGCTTGGATTAAAAAAGTAGTCGCTTTGCTTTCAAATGACGTTGACAATTTGTCAATGCGATGATTTGACGTTGTGAAAATACGGTTTAATTTTTATTATTAAATTCAATTAAATTGGAACTTTTTGAAGACAAAGCCTTTGTAGCTAATAATGAGTGTTTTTAAGCTTAGAAAACAGATGGTGTTGAGTGCGCTGCTCCCATGTTCAATAGCCTGAATTTTTCCAAGCCATACGTTTGGGTTAATTTGAAATCCAACATGCCGGCACGCTTGTAGCAGATTTTTTTAGGGGCCCTTTCCTAGTACAGATATATTATATATATTATATTATAGACGTACGTGCCCTATATGCTTGTTCACCATAACGACCTCTAGGGGTAACCGGTTGTACTTCAAATCGGTAAAAAATGGCGGCCAACGTTGCGTCGCCCCTATTGGAGGTTTGCACACTAGTTGAAGGGCTATCTAATTATTTTTCTATATCTATGGTAAAATTCGTTACACACTTTCCATTAATCAAAAGCACGTACGTCTTAAATATATCTGTACTGGGCCTCTAAAAATAACTGCTACAAGCGTGCCGGCATGTTGGATTTCAAATGAACCCAAACGTATGCTGCACTGTCAGCGCCATCTTTTTTCAAAGCTTAAAAACACGCATTATCAGTTACCTTAGGATGAATTCCTTTTAATTTGTTTTCAAACCTGCCAAGTAAGCGGCTACGTCTTACGTTTAAAATTCGTTAACACCTTAAGAGTTAAGACGTTTAGGACATGTTCATGTAACGTTTTTATCTCAAAATGAAGTCAAGAATTACCTTTTTCAATATTAGCATCTTACTCAATAAAACCATGTAGACATTGATCTTTATAATATTGTTATTTTAGTACAAACCCCAGAGAGAATAGAATTTGCCAACCTGTCGACCGGACATCTGTCATCCGATCACGAGGATCCACTAAGTCAAATGGATGAGGACGAGTGGACCGACAAAAACTTCGGCGCCTCTTGTGCTGAATTAGACGACAGCGATGAGGAATCATCATCAAGTCTAAGGTAATGTAACGTAGGATATTTATTTCCAATTAGAGAGCCTTGTGCGTTGGAAAAGGGAAAATTATTAATTGTGTGAAATATTTGAAAAATGTGATGAAACCAAAGAATATAACGAAAAAAATATTGTATTTTAAATTATTTTATTTTTTATTAAATCTGTGTATCTGTGATCTATTCGACTATTAATTAAAGATGCTTTTACTGCCCAGTGTTCAATGCTATCGAAAGCTTTTTCAAAGTCTATAAACGCAATATATATTGGCTCGTTCTATAAGATTTTTATGGTTAATAGGTGGTCAACTTTTCTGAAGCCTGCTTGTTCTTTTGATTGATATCCGTCAAATTTTGTTTAGGATGATAGCTTTTTAGGTCCGCTCTATCGTCTTTCTTGTGTAGAATAATGGTTTCTTTCTAGTTGTTTGGTATTAATTTTTCTTTTAGTAGTTTATTCAGGAGAATATGGGTATTGGCTACAGCTTTACCACTGTACTTGAGCATTTCTGCTGTGTTATTTTTCATTTTGTTTAATGCTCTTTTGTCGTTTTGCTTATATCAGGTTGTAGCTCTGACTATCTATTCTTTATTTTGGTTTGGAGTTCCTTCATGGTTTCTCGCGATGGTTCCCTTTTTGTGTGGTATATTTATGTATAGAACTATTCTGTGTGATATTTATAATATCCTCTTTAACGTTAGTTTCTATGCTCATATCATTTATTTTAATTATTTCATATCTACCTAGAGTCGGCTTTAGACATTTCAGATTTCTGTTATTTTCTATAACTCTCACAACTTTTATTTCTTGGCTCTTTTTATTTTCTTTAATCATTTTATTTTTAACGTTATAGCTAACAGGTTCTCCTTAACTACATTTGCATCCACGGAACAAAACTCAAAGCCTCTCCATTCTTCGTTTATAGTTATTGTTATAATAATTAATTAAATTATGATTGATACTCAAGTTGACGCATCAAACAAAAAACTTTTTTTTTGGTCTTGTTTTTTCTTTTGTTTTTTGATATTTTGTTTTTGATATTTTTGTCTTTGAAACAGACAACTCTTAGAAAGTGTTCAAAGAAAAATTACCAAAATCCCATCAGAACTGAGAAATCTGCCCTATGAAACAAAACAAGAAAAGGGAAAGGGGAGACCCGATTAAAATATACAAGATCTTAAATAGCTACTACTTTACAGATCTAAAACTAGAAGAAAAAAATCAAAACCTAAACCTTAGAGGACACCACCAAAACTTCTTCTTGGAAGAAAAAACTTTCTAACTAATCGCGTAGTCTATTAATGGAATTCCCTAAATCCAGAAACAATAAATACACAAAAACATTTTTAAAAATAGACTAGATCAAAATCTTTCTACTATAAACAACACATTAGTGCATTATTTTTAAAGAAATACCTAAAACAAAAAACTATTAGTGAAAAATTAAAAGCAATGGACCCATCGGTGTTATGCCGCTTTCCATTGCCAAAACCATCATATTAATAGACAAATTTTCTTTTTTCTGTGGGGTTTAGAAAATTAATTTTGCGCTCCTTCTCCATAAAAAAATATTTTTGTAGTGACACTGACAGTGACGATGAGGATGCATATGATGACGCCATGGAAGAGCCGGTTACCAAAGAGGGAACTATGAAATGGGCCGAAAGGTGGAAGAACAGTTACAGGAAAAGACGAGGTTCAGATTCCGATGATTACAGCAGTTCGGACCACTCTAGTTATTATGAAAATAGCACTGATGGTATGTTTATTCGTTTAAAACACTTAAGGCGCAATTTATATCACACCGTAACGGCACAGTAAAGGGTGTAGTGTGGAGACGTCCATTGATTTCAATGTAAGAATATTTTACGTGTCGGTGACGGTACGGTGACGTGACGGTGCCGGTACGGTCGCCCTCTTTTCTAATGTCACTTTAAAATTGACTAAACTCGTCTGGAAAGCCCAGAATTATAGCGTGCTTTAAAAACTGCTATAAAAAATCGTTCAATAAATCATGAAGCCTTTTTTAAGCCGTGTGATTCTGCCCAACATCGCACTGTTTCTTTGTATTTCACAAATGTAGGAAAAATAAGGTGACATTAAAAAAGTGGGCGACTGTACATATAGTATGAATTGCGCCTAAATGTTTTATAGTCTATTTTACTCTATCCTGGTTCATAGTGAATTTTACAGGATATTTTGTTTGATATGTAACTGATTTGTAATTCCATGTGCATTTCTTTAAAAATATTTAGAAAGTAAAATGTTTCTGGCTAGCTCTGTTTCTATAATAAATAAGCCCTAATTAGGGAACAAGAGTTGGACGCAACTTTAGGAATTATATCCGACGTCATGCCCAACAGGGTGTACAGCAGAAAGCTATACAACATTATCCTGGAGGACTGGTTAAAGAACAGGACCAATTTTTCAAATAACGATAGCTTCTGGTATACCGACGGATCCAAAATGCCATCAGGCGTTGGATCTGGAGTTGTTAGTATCCAAGAAAAAGTCGAGATTAAACATAGTCTTGTCCAATTGGCTACTATATTTCAGGTCGAACTATGTGCTCGGTGGATTACTGACCACGAATGGATAAACAGGACAATAAAAATCTTATCCGACAGTCAAGCAGCCTTAAGAGCGTTTGATTCCTATACGGTCTCATCGAGAACCGTGAGGAGCTGTAGGGATTCGCTAAATGCGAAAAGTGTGTCATTAGTATGGATACCAGGGCATTCTGGGCACGAGGGAAATCAGGCCGAAGACCAACCAGCGAGGGAAGCGGCATCTGCCGAATTTTTCGAATTCAGAATGCTTCTAAATCAACCATATTAAAATGGATGGAATAGCTTCCAACAATACTGGATAAATATACCAGAACTTGCTCACTTTAAAGACTTCATTAAAGGACCTTGTAGAAACAGAGCCAGGACCATCATTGGACTTACCAGACAGGATATAGGTATAGTGACTGGTCTTTTTACGGGTCACTGTCGACTAAGAGTACCCATGCACAGAATGGGACTAACAGAAGAGATCGAATGTAGACTGTGTATGGAGGATGACGAATCAGTCAGACATGTACTGTGCGAAAATCCGGCTATTGCACGTTTACGTCAGAACACTTTCGGTAAACCTCAGATTGACTCAGAAGATCTGAACAGTGCTTCACCCAAACTAATAGCCGACCTTTTTGCAGGATTCAAAAAGTAAGCTGCAATTGATCCACTGGTGGTCGCAGTGGAAGGGCTGCGAAGTCCACTCAAATATGAATCATCAATCATCATCATCAACAATATTAAAGTTCTTAAGTAACGCACGGAAAAATTCAAAAGAATCTTTCAATTTTTCATGAACTTGGTTAATTCTGTCCCATTTCGCATTTCAGTAGCGTCCATATATTTAAATAATAGCTCAAAAAAACAAACGATTCTGCCAAATTTAAAAAAAAAATTGTAAGTGATGTGAGTTCAATTTTGCAGAGAGCAATTTCAAGCCGCAAGCTTCTACTGCGGGCGTCTGATCAAAAGGCAGACATAATCGTCGCGAGCGATTAACAGTCGCTTGAAATTACAAAAAGAAATTGACAAATGCTAAGTCAAGTGACAAATTACTTTTGTTTTTTAATTTTTCCTATATAAACTGGGATTTCCTAAATTTAATTTAGTTCTATTTTCTTTGCCAGCTGTACTTCAGCATAAAGCTTTGATCAAATTATTGGATATATCGTAAATAATTTAAATAAAAATGTAACGTTAAATTTTTAAAAAACTTTTAGTTTGTTAAAGGATCAAATTCACGAAATTAACTTCATATTAAATATTTGACAAAATCTAAAATATATTATATATAAATTTTTGTTGTGCATTTTTAGCAGAAGGTCTAATTTATTTTATTGCTTCTTCTATTTTAGATTCTGATTCCGAAACAGCTACAGAGGGGGAAGAAGAAATCCGCGCTAGAGAACTGCGTCAACAGGAAGTGCGAGTGCAGCCTCCCAAACTTCCGTCGGACACGGGCACTGATACAGAGGTGAAAAATTTAACCAATTTATCTACTGAGACTAATATGCCCGATATATTAAACGATCACAACCGTCTTAGTACTAGTGGTGGTTTGGCACTTAATAAATCTCCCAGTCTTTTATCAGCGACTTCACTTGAATTTAACAGCGCTGAATCTGATTTGGATTTTAATATGAATAGACCAATTGATGACAGTAATATTGTGGTGGGTAAATTGACTTTACAGCCTGAGCAATGTGAATCTCCAAAAGCAAGGCAAAAAGGAAAAACCAGAAAATCTTCTCCAAAACTAGTTCAAAAGCATTCGTCAGCAACGCCGTCTCCAAAACTTACGCCTAAAACATCTCCTAAACCAACCCCAAGAGGTTCTCCAAAATTATTACCCAAGGCTAACCCTTTAAGTAAAAGTGCAACTGTGGGGAATATCTTATCCGAGAAACCCAAAAGAAATTTTGTGTTGCCCCCAAAAGATCCAAGAAAAGAATTCGGTACTGAGTTTGTCCCTAAATATAAACTTGAAGAACCTTTACTAGTTATAAAGCGAACACCAAGTAAAATTAATTTACCCAAAGAGGTAGGCAAACCTAAAGTTGCAGTGAATACAAAGGGTTTCGATACAAAAAAATATTTCGGTGATAAAAATAGAGGAAAACTAAATCGTTCGGGTACTGTTACCGCACCTCCTCGGGCGCCGTTAGTAAAACAAACCAGTTTACCAGAAACCCAAGAAGAGATAAAGGATATACAAGGCATCAAGGGCAATTCGTTTAACTTTGAACCAGAAGATGAGGATTTAAATAAAATTGATGATTACATTGAAGATTTATTAGCCAATGAGGATGAATTACGAAAACCTGTAGATCCTAATAAATATTTAGTAGAAACGGAAAATCAACCTGATGAAACATTATCTAGCAGCATTGAAGACCTTTTTGCTGCTTTGGAGAAAGAAACCGATGTGCCAGAAATAACGGTTCAAAAAGAATCGGAAGAAAAAATGGAAGATTTACTGAAATGGATGGAGGAACTAGATCATCAAACACCTGACAGAAAAGTTTATAGGTCGGTAAGTGATGTTAAATACAAGAACCTTGAAAAACTTTTAAAAATGCCAGAGAGGCCAAATTTTGTTGTTCAAAAATTACCTCAAAACAACGTCAAATATTTTGAAAGCCTAATGCAAGGTAAAAACTTACCCAAAGACGGTAGCAGTAGTAGTGATGAAAATTTAAATATACCTCTTAAGACTAACTTATGCAGATCTAAAACAGAAATTCATTTCAATAGAGGTAAACTAAAACCTCGTACTTCTGTCGATCTGGACGCAGTAGCAAAAGTGAACATAAAATCCGTCTTGCAAAAATTTGAATCAATGGATCAGGAAGACCAAGATCCTAAACCTAAACTTGAAAAACCAGTTGTTAAGCGATTATCTTTAGGCAATTTTAGGTCTTCTCAACCTCAAATAGTAAAAAAGGTTCCTGTAATTAAACCAAGGCCTATTACTGGCACTATTCAAAAATTTGAAAACG
Organism: Aspidapion aeneum; assembly: GCA_963576565.1. NCBI lineage: Eukaryota > Metazoa > Arthropoda > Insecta > Coleoptera > Brentidae > Aspidapion > Aspidapion aeneum. Next base: position 24,235,479 of record OY755043.1, read on the forward strand.
AGCCAAAAGAATTTAAAAATAATAAATTTAGAATACATGAGCCTAAAAAAGTTTTGACAACCAAATTTAATGATAAAAGTGATAACGAAGGTGTCGCTATGAAAGATTTAAAAGATTTGGAAAAATTTGTAGACAATACATTTAAAAATACCGAAACAAGGCCTATGAGCTTTAGACAAAAAGCTAATTCCAAAGAGAAAGAGATGGGCAAAAACAAAAGCGATTGGTGTGTTAACATCACTGTGTCTTCAAAAATAAACCCCGAGTTTATTAAAATGCAAAACGAAAAGCCAGATAATGTAAACTTGATGGATGAGAATAAAGAATCAAGGACTGACAAAGAAAAACTATTAGGAAGTCATAGAAAACTAGCCTCTAATGATATGCGTCTAATAAACCCTGATAAAGGCAAAGAAGGTTTAAAATCTTTACTTGGAAAAATTATTCAACAAAGCCATGAAGATGTGGATAATCTATCTAAATATAAAGACGAAGAAAGTCGTGATTTAGAAGATGTTAAAATTAATTTTCATAGGGAAGTTAAGGGATTTGAAGATGCGTTAACTGCACTAAACGATGAACCAAGTACCAGTGACCCTCACGATTTTTCGAAAGCGGTTTTATCTACCGACACAGAAGATAACAAAACTGATTTAGATGAAAGTTCAATTAGTTTTGAGTATAAACAAGAAGCTAATCAACCACAGGACTTTTCAAAAGTTGTCGAAGATTCCACAGAGGAAAGTAAGGAAAACTTATTATTATTAAAAAATATTGATGATTTATATGCCAAGGTAAATAAATCCCAAAAAACTGTGCATCCTTCACCGCCCATCCCAAGAAGGAGAAAATATTCACATGGAGATTCAACTGCCCCACCACGACCAGCTAGGCAAAAATCATTTGAGCAAAAGAAATCGATGGATAGCATTCCTATCCCACCACAAAGGAAAAGGTGTTCTACGATGTCCCCGCTTCCCAGGCGAAAAAATGGAGATGTGAAGCCATTAGATACCAACTCTAGAAGCACATCTGCCAGTCACTTGGATCTTAAAAAAGAGGTAGTAACTATGTCTGAATTGCCTTCGCCTCAAGCTGTAAATTTAAGTGGTGGAAGGTCTCATTCATCGGAAAATGTTTCTAAATTCCCTCCGAAATTCGGCAGAAAAGATAAAGAGAAAGACTGTTGTATCCAATAAGATTTTTTTCTAATACATTTTCTAGTCATTTTTTACAAACTTAAAGTTAGACAGACATATTCTGCTGATTTGCTCGGATTGAATGCTTTGTTATGTAAAGTTTGTTAGGCTTCACAATATAGTTTATGTAACGCGTTAAGAGAGTTTATCAATGTTGACATATTAATTATCTAATTTTTGTGTTTAAATGCATTTTTAAAGTAATATTAATTATCATTTCACCCCGAGAATGTTGTAGTAGTGAACCGAATACGGCATCCCCTCCCCTGGTCAACAATCACGTGATAAAGCAATGGTTTTAAGGTAACTATGAAGTGAATGGAGTGAATTTGTGTTTTTATGTATTAATCGATGCTGATTAATTCATTGCTCACGTGAGTGTTGCTAACCTAAACTTTTACTTTAATACTTTTTGTCGTTTTAACGTGTGTGCAGTTTTGTCGTGAAAATAACCCACAAGTGAGAAGTTAAATAAAAAGAGCTAACTACCCTTCGAAAAGACAGTGACCTGCTGCTGCAGTTTTTCCCCATAAATATGTTCATTTGAAGAATTAGAAACATAAATCAAATTTAAACATGTGTAATGTATGTAACCAAATGGCAGAATTGAAAATCAATTTAAAAAAAATCATTAAAAATTATCAACTGACTGACAACAAATCGACAGTTTCCCTTTGTTATTTTTATCAAACTAGGTCATTCAATTCGAGCATGATCGACTATTTAGGAACCAGTTTGAAGTTTACGAAAAATAACAAATGGGAACGAAGAAGTAGAATGCACGACCGGGCTTCAGAAGCACTGATAATTAAATGCATTTTAATCGATGTTGGCAACATTTTGTTTTCTGGTTTGTACTAAACTTGCAATAACCCACATTCTAAAGTTGTTTTTAAAGAAATACTAAACGAAAAATAGGGGCACAATTGGTCGGATAAATAATACCTATGGGCTGCTAATGGATGTTTCTGAAATTACCCTTTGTTTCTGTTTTGAAGCTGATACAAATGCACACTTTTTTAACAATACCCAAATAGACTTTCAAATATTAGGGAACTATGATACATATACTCTGCTCTTCCAAGACGGAAAGAAAATCTCGATTTTAATAAGCAATGATGTTGAATGTAAAAGATTTTGGATATGGCTTGGATAAAAAAATATTAAGCTTCTAAGAGCTTCAAAATAATTTTATACAATAAAAATCTACCCTTAAATTAGACTCTGAATACTGCTGCTTTATGCTTTGAGGCCTAAACATTAAACGCAGAAATAATCGAAAAACTTTGCGACCCCAAGAACCCAAAATTTAGGAGGGAGAAGAATAGAATCGTGGTTGAGAATTTCGAGAGAGAGAAAGATATATGAATTGTATGCCCGAAAGGATTCTAGGCATTTCATTTCCAAGTATATGCTAGATTGGGGAAAATATGTTTACTATTGATAAAAAATATGATCGCTGAATGTCACTAATAATACTTTTGGTAGACATTACCGAAAATCTGTATCGAGTGAAGGACCATCAACCAAACAATAACATTGCAGAAAAACCTGGACGTAGGAAATTGAACTTACAAATCATTATCGAGTATTTAAGCCTGACATAGAAGAATTGTTATAAACTATATACCAGAACCCAACATACTGGACATATAATTATTAAAATATTTTGTATTGAATATCAAAATCTCGCTGAAGCCTTTTCTCTTCTCTTCTACTACCTTTCTAAACTGTTCATTATATCATTCTGCCTGTATTATTTTTCTACTTCATATTGTTTTATTTATTGCATTAAACATATATGCTGACTCTTAATGCTTTGTATTCTTTATGTAAAATATTCTGTTATCGCTTAATTTATCTGTGTTTTATGTGTCTATCAGAATTGTTTCTCCTTTTGTGACTGGGTATATTTGTTGTTTTAGCTTACTCCCACCAGGTAGTGATCAAAATCTAAGTGTACCCCGCGAAACCTGACTTTCGCTAAACCCATTTGATTTGTTTTTGCACTGAGGAAGATCTTTCAGGTCCCTTTGTAAATATATTTCATTGAAAAGCATTTGTTCACGACCCTTAAAACTGTTGCATTGCAAATTTTACTAGTTCTTAACCAAGATGGTTTCATTGTATTTTCTGTTATTTCGAATGACTCCTCTTAATACTTCTTCCCTGCCTAACTTGGCATTTAAATCTTCTAGTACTATAATAAGTGTATCATGATAACAAATTTGTTCATACTTACTGTATGTAGTCCATCGTATAATAAAAGTTTTTAACTTCTTCATCGGTCCCCTCTGTGGATTCATTTACATTTACGAACATAATATTCTGACCCTAATCTCAAATGCAACCCTGATTTCTATGCGTTTCATCGATTATAACAAACCCTTTGACAAAGTATGTCAACTAATATGGATTAAAGCTAGATTTTTTAGATAAGACATTACACATTTATGATCTGTAGATCATCTCAAATCTACTAAAACCGAAATGCAACTTTTAGAGTTGACCAACAAACATCTGATAGTTCCGATACCAAAATTAAATCAAGATAGGTGTACAAGATTTTGATAGTTTAGGGAATGACCAGGCAGGAACAAAGCTAAACAATGCTTCTATAGTTATTTTAAAAGACGTATATGAAACTGTGATTTTAGCAGACCAGCAAAAAACACTGACAAACTTGTTTACGACGAATGTCAAAGAAAAACCAGTTTATAAAAATATCAAAAAAGGTGCACAATAACAATGGCAAGATTAAATTTTAACAGCGTGTATTATGTAATGAGGCCTTTTATTTAAACTGGGACTAAGAATAGCAAGATGCTATGTTTTTATCACTCTGCCTTATATCGTTAAGGCCTGGCTGTTAGCGGAGAAATAATCAGACTTAAAGCTTTTGAAATGTATGTGCGGGAAGAAGAAGAATATCGTGTATATGGTTTTGATGATCCTGGATAGACCTTTTTAAAGCAGCTGCTTTCATTTCTGGATTAGAATCGCCATGATGAATGGCAGCCTTTGTCGCAGAGATGGCAGTTATAGAAAAATTTATGTGTAATAAATATGTTAAGCAGAGAAATGCATCTGACTTTCGTGAATTACTACTTTATCTTAAAAATCTATTGGAGGTGGAGGTATTCTACTTTTTTTTCGGGGAAAATGTATATATAAAATTTGTTGAAACTACAAACTGTATAAATCGGGCGTGACCTTATTCATATGCTTGTAGTAAATATTTAGCTACAAAATTATTGAAAACTAAAAACGTCGGAAGAAAAATCATGAAATAAAAAAAAGGGAAACTGCAATTAAGTCAAAATATTTAAAAAAAGATGGATTTGTTTTATTCGTATTCGGTAAACAGGCACTGCGAACACATTTGCTAGCAACTGGTGATTTAAAATTTAAAAAAAGTATTTTATTTTTAATTTTTAACCCTTGGGTTGAACCCACCATCAACTTAATTTTTTTCCTTTAATTGAAAGACTTGAAACAAAAACCAGAAAAAAATTAAAACACAAATTAATTAAGTTTTTTCGGGCTCACATTTCGGGAAAGTAGTACTTATTTTAAACCCTCTTGGAGGATAACTTTCTTTATAAAATGGAATAGTGTCCCTTGCGATACATTGGTCTTAAAGAGAGAGAGAGAGAGAGAGAGAGAGAGAAGTAAAACTTTCAATTTTAAATAAAAATGTAGACCACAAACAACATTAACCAAAGTCATATTGCAAAAAATATTCATACAGTGAAATTCAGGTAATTTTTTACTCAGATAGGGGGATTTATTATTGCTAAACCCGTAACCCGAATCGGACAAAACAACTTTTTTTGTTGTCCAATAATTGATTACAATATTGGATATTTTTAAAGATTTAAAAAACAAATTATGTCTAAAATTGACATATGTCAAGAGAAATAACTTAAATATTTTTTTTTGTATCGCGCCTTGTTTAGACCCGCACCCAATTTTACTCAAGGCCACCCAATTTACACAAATGAAGGCCATAAAAACGTTCTTCGAATGCTCACCTTTTATTAGTTTTTAGCTCATAGTGGACTAAAATAAAAGCCTGCAAATATAAAAGAAAAACGCAGGGCTAACATGGGTTCCTGGGGCTCTGTGAACGTTGTAGAAACGTTAATTCTAAACAATGTTTAAATTGGCTGATATTTTATACGATATACTGTTATTTTCCTTTAAAAAAAATAACGTTGCAGGAGAATTCCTGACAATATTTTAATGGAAAAACATCAGTATATTGTATAACCTTCAGGAAAAAAGTCACAAGAAGGCCCACATTTCACCGTTTGTATCTCACAAACCGAAACAGGTACAAGATTTCGTCCAATTTAAAGCTTATTCAGAATTAACGTCTCTACAACAAGAAAAAAATTGCCCAATTCATAGAACCCTAAGATCTCATGTTAGCCGCGCGTTCTCCTTTATTTGTTTTTTTTATATTCTCAATGGACGTGTTTTTGCTTCGAATTTTAAATCTCATTTGCTAGTAAATTTGTTAAAAATTAAGTCCTCACAAAGTCTATGGAATTTAGTATACTTATTGGAAATATTACACATAGTGCTTTCAAATGTCAAAAAAGCAAATCCCTTTCAGTCTTTAAAACTTAATTGTTTTTTTATTTCTATAAATTGCTTTTGGTATTAAGTAGTTATAATTATAATATTTTGTACAAAATTGTTTTGTGACTTCTTAGTGTTTTGTGAAGATTTAACCTCTGCTGCTTCAATTATTCTTTGTCCACGTTTGTGCCTTGCTAAAACCACTAATTAGTACTAGTCTCAGCTTCACTGCAATTATTCATTGTATATTTTAAGCTGTTAAATGGTATTTTGGATATTGTATAAAACTAAAACTGTCGAATCTGATTTATTTTACAGCTGGTTCAAAAACATAAATGCGATTCTAGAAACATTTTGTAAGGAATTGCCCATTTATATCTAGTACAATATTTATACTTAAATAATTATTAAAGCGACTTATATTTTGGCACGTTGGCAAATAAAAATACACTGCCCAATACTTTACAAAAGTAATATTTGTCGTATTCATTGTTTTGGAACCGGCTCAACCAGCTGTTCATAAAAAAGTAAAGTTTTTATGAAGCCTTTAATAAAAATCCAAAATATTATTTGAATCTAGAATGTTTTACCATTTTATTACTAAGCCATATTTTCAATTTTCAGATTGTTTCCGATGAGTCAAGTTCAGAGTCTTCGAGTGAAATACAAAATTCTGCAACTGAAATATCCACGGATTCAGAGTTTGCTCAAGACGAACCCACTCCAACTAGAGAAATACCTTCGATATTGCTTAATGATTTTAATGTAACTAAAACTAGAGGTACTGGAAGCCGGAACTACCCCAGAAAAATTCACGTGACCACTGGTTTTATCGGAAAAGCTGCCAAAGGACAGAAAAAACCAGACATTGAACTGAAACTTACCCCTTTAGTGCCCACTACACTTGCCCTAAAGAAAACTGCACCTGCACCATTACCGCGAATCGAAGGATATGCTTTAAATCGCACCCAAAGCACTGGCGGTATAGCTGCGAAAGTATCTTTGGAGTTAAAAAAGAGATACTTGTTAGGTGAATCTGGTGCTGGGAGTATTCAAAAATCTGGTAGCGCTTCAACACTTGACACCAAATTTAAATCTTTTCAAAATACCATTTCCGACTGTCAAAAATTACTTAAACCTGCTCCTGAAATTAGCGCCAGTATGCAAGTATTTTGTAGCAAATTAGACGAAAGACATTCCCCAATTCTCTCGCCCAAAACCAATTCGCCATTTTTCAAAGATGAAAAGAAGGAAGAAAAGGATGAGCATCCTCTACCAGCTCCGGATATTACGATTACTGCAATAGAAGAAAGTAAGAATAATAAAAATCAATGCAACGATGACAATAGACCTCGCAGTCCCATACACGAAGCTTCAATAACCGTCCCTGATATTAACTGGCAACATCACGATAAAAACCAATCCTCTGATAGCCTTTCTGTTAATTCAAGCAGTGAAAACGAACCTGGTCAGTCCCGTAATTTTCAATTTGAAAATATTCCTCGAGTTGAAGTCCACACCGCCAATGATAATGAAAAAGACGATCTCCTTTTAGACTCACTTTGTCCAGATATTAATAATAAGATAAAGGAAGAAGTATCCTTAGATAATAAAGATGATTTAAATAAACATACGAGTCAATCTTTGGAGTTAAATAGTAAGTCTCAGGAACACAAGTCAGTGAGCAGCGAAAAGAAATCCTTAAATCAACCAAAGTCCTTACCTAATTTAGAGAACACTTTTCCAGAGATCCACAAAGCTTTGCATGTTAAATTAAAGGAAAAAGATTCTCCTGACGAAAATAAAAGTTCAAAAACTATAAGTGGCAAAAGTACTCCAGAAGGAACTACAGCATTGACAGAAACAGAACTATCTGATTGGGCTCGAGATGGAAATGTTTCCGATGATATGGAATTTGACTTTAGTCAAGGATCAGAAAATATTTTCGATAAACCCAAAGCACAGGAAAACCCCAAAGACTTTAAAAATAAAATTGCCCCAATAAGCAATACATTAGAGGCAAACTTAGACAGTATAGAATTTATGGATACGGGAACCGAAACAAGTAGTGATGATGGCATTGTTGATAGCCAAAATGGTTATGTGTTATTTAAAGATGAAGAAGACTTAATAGAAGATAGCTTAAACCCTAATATTAACGAAATTCTTGAAGCCAGAAACATTTATATTACTAGAAAAGAAGATGATCAAAAAACGCCTACAGTTCCAATTAATACCGGATTTTGTATCGCAGATGATAAAACTAATCAGTTTGGTAGCGAAGTAATAGATTTGAAACCAGCAGATCTAGAAATACTAAAACAGAAACAAACACTAACAGATCACGAAGAAGATAGTTTACTTATTGTTGAAACGGGAACCACGACTGAAGAAAATACATGCAGTGACTCTACAGTCAAGAATATTACAGAAATAACAAAAGATTCTGTTAAAGAGAAAATGGTTTTCAAAGTAGAAAATTTTCAAAAACAACGTCTTGAGGATAAGCTTGCAAAGGTTAAAGCTGAAGCAAAAGAGCAATTGCTTAAAGATGGAAGCAAAAATGAAAATTTAGAATTTCAAGAGCATTGTCAGAGGTTACAAGTAAAAGTAGATTTTGGAAATGCCAAAGATTCAATTGATATACGGAAGTCTAGAAGAAAAAGTAAAACTGATATATTAAATCAACCTGACCTAATTCAAGAAGAAAAAGAAAAATCTAGTCCTACCAAAGATATAACTTTAAATTTAAGCCCAGTTGTTAGTGTACCAGATGCTATGTATAAAAAGGAAAACATCAAAAAAGAAAGAGATGTCAACCAAAAATTAATACAAGAAATGGTTATGAATAAAATGAAAGCAGAGAACAAATCTCTGGAAAGAAAGAAACGCAATCGTACTGGTGCATCAAATTTAAGTCCCTCTAGGCCATACGAATTAACAAAATCTTCGACGACCGATTCCGTAACAAAAATAAATTTAAATAATTTAGAGAGAAGTTCGAGGTCGCCGGATAAGTCTATCTATGTTACCCCTGATTTAGTGTCAAGTTCAAGCCCGCTACAAAATTCTCAGTCTTCCAATGTAAATAACTCATTTGAAAAATTCGCTTCATCGCTTTTGCCCAAAAGTAATAAACCCAGACCCTTAAGTGTATTTTCTACTTTAACTGACTTTAAAAAACCGGAGACTTCACTACTAAGTTCCGAAAATTGTAGCATGCCAGATATTAGAAAAGACTTATTTGCTACAGAGGACACCACCCCTAAAGCACCGCCTAGATATAATCGGCCTTCTGATATTATAAAAACTGCTGAGCGACTTAAGGAAACTGCCAGAGCTAGAGCACGATTACTGTCCAACGAAGATTTAGGTATAAGTCCAGAAGACAGAATCAATCGACTTAAAGATAAATTTTGTAGGACCAAAGATACTGAAAATGTAGATCCTTTAGTTCAAGAAAGCATAGAATCGTTGGTTTTAAATACTGAGAGAAGAAATTCTTTAATGTACTCCAATGATACGTTGACTAAAAAGAAGAATAATTCGTTTAAGAGATCCAAAAGTGGAGAAAATGATATTGAAGCTAGAATCCCGGTTCATAAAAGTGACTATGACACGACACCTATGCGAACAAAATCAATTCCAGAATTACCAAAGAAGTTTACTACAAGCAATCAAGTTAAGGGTGAAAAGAAAATTTGCAAATCAGATTCAAATCTATTGGAAGGGGACAATGTCAAACCTAAAAAGGAAAAGAAAAGCAAAGACAGGGAAAGAAGAAAAAGCATTACAAAGCTGTTAACAAATATATTTACCAAGAAAAGTCCAACTGGCAGTAAAGAAAACAAAGGCATTTTCTCCAGATTGTCACCGAAGTCGAAGCCAATATCAAAGGTAGGTCTTTTCGACAACATTTAGGTTATTAACATTCGACACAAAAGAAAATAAAGAGGGTCATTATAAATTTGAACCCCTTTCTCTGTGTGTCTGAAAGCATATAGCACTACAATCAGTACACGAATTTTTGTGCAATTTTTTGCCAAAAAATGCTTTCTTGCAGATTAAAATAAATTTTGTTTAAAGTGTATCTAATATGTCAAAATTAAAGGTACGCTTAGGCAAAACTCATATATTTTTTAGACACTTCTTATATTATTATAAGACGGGCATTTGAACTTTTATTTAAAATTTTAAATAAATTTTATTTAAAAAAGTGTTTGATACTGTAAAAAATATATTCGTCTCCTAGGATTAGAAAAATGTAGATTTCACACTGTGGGTTTTTTTGTTAACTAATAATAAAAAAGTCACATATACTGCAAATTTTAGTATACACACTTATAGCAAAGCAACGCAAAATATGGGTGACGTTCGTAAAAAATCTCCAATAATCAAAAGGTCGCATAATTTAACAAAAGACAATCAAAATGTTGATAATGTATCAAAACTTAAAATGTTGAATTAAAAAATGTCTATAAAATATCGAAAATGCAAATATTGAAACTACACAATGGTTGGTTAGGTTGGCTCGTTTCACTGGTTAGTTCGGTTGGTTAAGGTTAGGTCAAAGAATATTTTTTTCTATATTTGGTATTTTCGGTATTTTCAATATTTTGTAGCTTCGAGATTTGGATTTTCGATAATTCGTAGCTTCGATATTTTGATTTTTAATATAGATTTTTCGAGATTTTAATTTTCAGAAAATGTATTTGGATATTGTGAACATCACTCACAAAATAGATGTCGTCATGTGATTTTTGCATTTACTCTAACTAATAAAATGTTAATGGTTTTTATTTAATTTATTTTATTTTTCTTTGCAGTCTTGTACAGATTTGGACAACATAGAGCCTGTAAGATATAATTCAGCTTTTCTGTGTTAATTGTTGTTTTGTAGTGTCCAAGTTTTGTTTTTGTTTATTGATTTTTTGTTTGGTTATTGCTCTTATACTTATTTTTGTTAAATTTGAGCGAATTTTAAAAAAATTTGTAGCGTCTTTCAATGAAAATTTGACCTTAATATTTCTTTTTCAGTAGGTAGTATTAAACATAAAAAACGTGCCTATTTTATTTGCCAATGACTATTTCTGATTACTTTGGCTTTATTCTAGGATTTGTACGGTACCCCCTTTCCTAGAGTCCCTGTGTATTGATATATTTGGATATATGTTGATATATTTGGATATATTATATGCAAATATGTCAACATACAGGGACTCTACCCTTTTTGACGTTACGGGTGAAAATTGACTTAAAAATTTAAAACTTGAACAATTAACCATTATTCGAAGGGTTTTTAAATTATTGTCTTTACCGTGCTGACTTTTACCTTCCTATCCCGCACAGCAATGGCTATAATGTGCGTATAAATTCAATTTTTTAACGCGAATCTCTGAAAAATATTTGATATAATTTATAAATATAAGGTTTTAGATTCCCATACATATAGGTTGTTTTATAATTTTGACGTTCTCTTATAAAGGGTTTATAACGACAACGCTTGTATATTTTTTTAACAGTCATTGAATAAGAATAGGCGCCACATTTGGCTTAAAAATAAGTTTTATACCATCTATAAAACCTTTTTAGGGGTTAAAATTCAATCGCGTTCAGGTTCACTTAAACAATAAGACTAACAAGTGGCATGTGTATTATAAGACGATATATTTAGAAAGTTTCAAACAGAAAAAGAAAACAGCGTTAAAAATATTAATTTTTCTTACATATAAGCTAGTAAAAGGAAGTCATGAAAATTATTATCTGACATTTAGGACTTATAAGGGTTTTATAAGAGTTGTATATAACTTCTTCAGTTACAAATTAGAAAACATTTACCTTTATAAATTAAAAACCGTTACTTGCAAGAGAATGTACCCGACGAATAAGTCATAGTAGCCAAAAAAGGACCCTTTTGCAAAATAATTAAAGAATTTTTTCATCTTTTAATTTTATTTATTAAAATTACTTCTAGGAGGGTTAAATTGACATTGAAAATAGGCATAGGTATTTATAAGTATTGTGCCTTTATGTTTTCTGGCTTAATATTTAGAGGTTTATATGTTTATTGCGTAAAAACGATATAAGCTTTCAAACTAACCAGAACCCAATGGTTAATGACCTTATTTAAGTGACCATTATCATTTTAGTTTGTTTTGCATGACATAACTTTTTTCTGTACATCAATTTGTGTTTGTTTTTTAATTGTTTTTTCAATTATGGGATTTTTATTATTTTTTTAGATTTTACTATAAAAACTTCTAAAATTATCATTTTTGGGGACTGGTAAAACGTACCAGACCCTCTTGTAAGGTAAAAACAAATGACGATGATTCAAAAATAGGGTCGAACGTTTGCAATCAAAAAATGATTAAAAGTCTGTAGTACCAGTGTGTGGTTTAAGTCTTGCATTTTAGGATGGCTTGGCTAAGAAGCTTGCTTATCTTGTCATTTAAATGTTTTGTAAAGAGCATGATCGTTTAGACTATAAAAATATGTTTTTTAATGTGTTTTTATTTTGTACTTCAGCAGGAGAAAACAATTGACGAGACCGATAAAAGAAAAAGTTTTTCAGAAGTCAATATACAGAAAAGAGATTTGACCCCACCGCCGGTTCCACCTTTACCGGCCAACTACACCATAAAAGGAACTGGTAAGTGCAGCAGCAACAGAAATTGTCAGAAGTGTACCTAGTGATATGATTGTTGCAAATTTTTTCGCAACATAAGCGCCTTTTCTTAACTTCCTCCATTCTTTTGACAATTTTTTCCTTTCTTGTTATATTGTCTCCGTTAATATTGCAAATTGTCAGATCTGTACCTACCTTGAATAGAGTAATGGAGTTTTGTGGGCGAGAAAATCCCATGCACTTGTACCCCACTGTCCACTATTTCATACCTGAAAACCCGCCTCCTTAGCCACGGAGCAGATTTTTCTCGGTTGAAACTTTGTCTTATCGCTACGGCTAAGCACACAGCTTCCGAAATGCTACTGTCTTAACGCGGCGAATGCCGGGCACTCGGTTAAGATATGTAAGGAAGATTCTTTCGAGTATTTAACGATTCCCAGACTGCTAAGGTTTAAGGCGACAGTCTCATATCTTTTCTCCCGAGTGTGAGAAGAGACCTCGCCCTGAAGGCGCTCCCCTCCCCGATAAGGAGTTTGGCTTGCCTCATTCTTTCCGTGCCCTTTATTTTTCTAGAATAACTCCGACCAAAGCTATAAATAACAACATTTTGAGTTTACCGAGTCACCCCTATCTCATAGCTAAAATACTTTGTCGGAGAGGCAAATTTAATTATACCTAATTTCGCGAACACTGAAGTAGGTTAGGTTTGATTATAAGTGGTGCGACTGTCGCCCCTCCACTGCTACTCAAGTGGTCTATTGTGGCTCATCCCAACTTAAATATCACCAATATCTATCTCCTTTATGAAGCAGATCAGTTTGTTTGGTGATATTTCCTCAAGATCCTGAGGCTTTGTCTGTCCAGGTCCGAATATTTTCGCCCTAGTTCTCTGTTTTGCTACGCATTGGCAGATTAGATGAAGTAGCGTTTCCTCCTCAACACCACAGGACATACACGCTGGTGTGTTACTTACTCCCAGTCTGTTCATGTATTTGTTGAATCGGAATAGGCCTGTACATAGCCCTGTGATTATTCTTAGGCTATTCCTGGAGTTGGTTTGTTCTGTGTTTGTCTGGCTTGTTTAGAAAGGTTTTGGAGTGTTGTTATCTCGGAGTTGCCTGCCAGTTTTGAGTCCCCTTTCTAACAACCCACTCTCCTATTTCTTTCGTGACTGTGGCCTTAGGTAAGCCGAAGGCTCCGGTCCAACCAGCGAGGATTCTGCACCCGCCCTGGCTAGTGCGTCTCCTTTTTCATTTCCCTCAACTCCCGTGTGGCTTGGCACCCAGACAAGAATGATCTTGTTGACACTGAAGTATCTTTTTTTGTAGATGACAGTTCAGATGGTGAACAAGACTGGAAAACGCAAGATCGTAGCTCGTGCGATACTCTTAACCAGTCTGCAGCTTTGGATAACTCTTTGGCAAGTCGAAGAAGTGGAAAAGTCCGCAGAGTATCTAGACAAAGTCAGCTCAAACGGTAAGCTATGTATTATGTTGTGCTAGTGCTAGGTTGTCTGTGTTTTGACTTTTTTTGTAATCCCATTACTTACTGATCTATTTATGGTTACTTAGCCTGCTTTGTCAATGGAATGCGGTATTATGGACAATAAAGTGTTTTTTTATTGAATTTGGAACTGGGCCCCTGACAAATAATCACAGGCCTGAATTTTTATTTGTTGGGCTTAGGTTTTATATAAAAATAACTAATTAAAATGCCATGAATGCCAAAAAATGAAATAAAGCAATTTATCTTTTCAGGATGACATATGATATCTTAAAAACCGTTTGACTAATTGTAATGAAACTTGATCAATTTATCCCTTGGACCCTTCCGAACAATTTTTGTATCAAGACATTTTTTACTCAAGTCATCGTTTTCGAGATATCATACTTTTTCTAAAAAAATACGATTTCTTATAAAGCCCTAGTAATCTTTTCAGGATGACATATGATATCTTAAAAACCGTTTGACTAATTTTAATGAAACTTGGTCAAATTATCACTTGGACCCTTCTCCACAATTTTTGTATTAAGACATTTTTTACACAAGTCATCGTTTTCGAGATATTAGACGTTTTCTAAAAAAATACGTTTTCTTATAAAGCTCTAGTCATCTTTTCAGGATGACATGTAATATCTTGAAAATCGTTTGACTAATTTTACTGAAACTTGGTTAAATTATCCCTTGGGCCCCTCTGAACAATTTTTGTTTCAAGACATTTTTATTCAAGTCGTCGTTTTCTAAAAAAATAAATTTTCCTAATAAAGCTATTCATCTTTTCAGGATTATCTTGAAAACTGTTGGACTAATTTTAATGAAATTTGGTCAAATTATCCCTTGGACCCTTCTGAACAAGTTTTCTCTCAAGATATTTTCTGTCCGAGATCTTCCTTTAGCTGAATATAGCAGAGAAACAACCAAAAGGAGTTTTTCTGGAAAAAGAGAACGTTTTTTTAAGAAGCGCAAAGAATAAACAAAAATATATAATAGTTTTAAGGTATATATTTTTTATGCTTTTGTCTTTTATGTCTTTAATATATTATAAAAGTACCTTTTCAATGTAGAAACCTCGCGTGATACAAAAAAACTAAAAGCAGATTTGAAATCAGCGCTACCTAATTATTAGAAAACAGTTAAACTTTTTAAATCAACATTTCAGGTGTTAAAAAATGCAGGCCTGTGAATAATTGAGAAAGGGCCGCGAGGCCAGTCGAATAAAATATCATTCTTAGTAAGTACAGAACCTCACCATTGGCATCGAATTTTTACGGGTCGAATGTGTTATTTATTCCATTAATTCATTACAGAATCTAACCAAGACATATAACTGACTAACTTATACTTACTAACTACTGACTATACTAAAGTTCGTTACGAGTCTTAACTAAAAGCCTACTAACCCTAAACTAACTTCTCTAGACACCGCATGGCCCAAGAAATACAACGAAAACTGGAAGAAACCGAGGTGAAAACGAGAGAGTTGGAACATCGAGGGGTTCACGTAGAAAAACAGCTACGAGGAGAAGGTAACGCTGAAAGCTCGGGCAATAACGACAGTAGTCAAAGCACTGCCGAAGTTTGCCGAGACGAAGCGGAACTGCTACAAGAGTGGTTCGATTTGATGAGAGATCGCACAGAATTGAGAAGGTACGAGAAGGAATTAATGGTGCGCGCGCAGGAATTGGAATTGGAGGACCGGCACTCCAGGTTACAGGCCGAGCTTAGGGAGAGATTAGAAAGCAGTAAGTTGCCTTTTTTATTTGAGCTGCACAAAAATGTTTCTGTTAAATACATTTTATTACATGCCACGTGAATTAGCAATAGAAAATATTTTTTCCGAAAACCTTGCCTGTAAGAAGGACATATATGATAAATTTATTTTTAAACCCCTTCACGTATTTTTAAGAAGAAAGTGGGTAAAGTGGTGGCATCTTCTTGAAACAGGTTTGAAAATTGTTAAATGGTGATTTGAAACGCAAATATCTAATAATCATGGCAGTTACGACGCCAAGTCCGAACTTGCAGAATCTGTTAATGCAATTCAAAAGCTGGGCAAGGGTAAAAAGGAATCGAGGTATGTTTCTCTTCCTACACACACTTCAGTTCTGCATTACTCGCCTAGTCCAAAACCTAAATAACCCTGCCACGTTTAATTGTCTTTACAGGCCTGTGTAAAGTCCGCTCTTTATCTATCACGCAACTAGCGAGTTGAAGTGTTTTTGGCACTCCCATCGCGTTAGTGGGTTTTTAATTTTTGAATTGACAGGTCATTTATTACACTTTTATTATTTATTTATTGACACACTATTGAAACATTTCAACCATTTGGTTGAAATGTTGATGATATGCCAACCTGCAGACAGTTACCCTCTGGTGTAAAAGAACTGTCAAAATATATCGAGAGTTATAACAAATCGATCGTTTTTACTCGTTCTTTATTAATTTTTAAAATTGTGCGAATTTTACTTTTCTTAGTTTTTAAAAGATAAACTTAATTTAATTACCATATTGCTTTGAAGATGAAAATAATGATATCGAATATGCGCATTAAAGTGCGCTTTCCAGCCCACTGTGCAATGGTATACACAAACTTCATCTAGTCTGGACCAACTGAGATGTATGAAACCTTTAATTGCAAGTTGGTTAGTATTTACTTTTTTTTCAGCGGAAAGTAAAACAGAAGACGATGTGAGGACCGAAGAAAGTATCATTAGCGAAATGATGGACATCGTTGCCCAGAGAGACTCTCTAATATCAGTTTTAGAAGAAGATAGGCTAAGGTAATCTTTACACAATTCTAGGTAAAAATTTAATCTATAGGGTATAGGGTAAATTGGGAACAAAATTACATAATAATGCTGCGACTAGAGTTATAGCTTTGATGTAGGAAAGATGGACAAAGGAAAATTAAAGATCGATAAAAATACTAGAAAATGAGGTATCTTTAAATATCCCTGGTACTAAATAGTAGAGCTCTTATAGTTTCCGAGTTAGAGCCTGCACTGCTAAGTAGTCTGGTGGAGAAGTATCGAAATGGTTGAAATAATTAAATGCTTCCATTTCTGCAGACAAATGTTGGATATTTTGGATATATTATTTTATAGATTTCCTCTTGCTCATTAATTTTTCCTTCTCTTAATAAAAACAAAAAGCCCGTTGTAGGAAAATTTTTGATTGAAGATCCAAGATGGTTGAGGTTTATGTAACACCAGAGTGCAATTTATTTATTTACGTTGCAAAATTTATAAATATTTTGCTTGGCCTACTTCTATTTCGATTGTCCTCTCTTAGCCAACATTCGTAATTATATCCAAGGAGCGGCAGTCCTGAAAGTTTGTTGTTTAATCTGTGTCACCGTGTCATCAATAAATACGACTCTTCCGTAACTCTCGGCATCATTTTCTCACTTTCTTTGAATTTTGACGCTTTCTTTTCAACCTATACGTTTATATAAAAATTAACTTTTTTCCTAGTGGGAGTTATATATCCTTATAAGTTTTCGACTTCAAGCAACTTTCACTTGCGCCGCCATCTTTAAAAAATGGACCAGCAAACAGTTTGTACGTCTAACTTGTTCCCTGTGGGTTTTAGAAATAAACTATATATTTCAGTGGCCTGGCTAATACCTCTGAGTTTATTACTATTGGTACACCTATGTGTATATGAATTTTTGTCTCCTGATTTTATACGCTTAATGATACCCATCACAAGCCAGAATGACCCACGGGTCTGCCTGGCCAAAAATGCGCCAGTATGTGGCAACATTCGTAAAAAAATACCATTATTTTACCAAGCCAGAAAAATACAATTCTGCTTCCAAGTTTTTGTTTAATTACGCTAGGTCACAACTGCAAGTTTTGTAACATTAATTAATAACATCATAAAACCTACAACACCTCAGAGTTGAGATCGAAGCGCCGAAATATTAATTAAAAAGCAATTAGAGGAAACCTGTAGTTTCTTTTTGATTATCTGAAACATTTAAAGAAATGGAATAGTTTTACTTTAATTAAATTTTAGAACCTCAAAAGGTAATCTTATTTTTTCTTATATTTAGGTATTCTAATGAGGACAAAGACTTAGAGGAACAAATGCTTGCGGAGGGATTGAGATTAACACCAATAAGAAAAACGCCAGAAAAATAAGCGTAGCATATATTTTTAATATTTTAACCACAACATACTTTGTACAAAACATGATCGGTTATAGTTTTTGCCATTGTTTTAAAAAATATGCAATGGGTGAGGTGTGGCTACATCTTGAACTAAAGCTTTCCTCTTGCATTAAATATTATTTAAAGGCAAAAAAATTTACAAATTCAAGGGATATTGAGCATAAACAGTTTGTGTGTATGTCGTGCAATGATTTCATTATTTTTGGATGAACTTTTTTTTCGTTGGACTATGTTACTCTTATAATAATCAGCTGATAGCTGTCAAAAATGATGAAATGGATTGTAAGCCACTAGTCAAATCGATAACTTCCCATTAAATAATCTTTAAATAAAACTTAAAAACACAGATTACTAGGCCTGTTGTGACTTTTAAATGAAAACATCTTCTTAGGGTAGAAATTATGACCGATTTACAAGTACAGGGTGTTTCAATTTTCTCCTGAATTTTCTAAGGAATTGCTTTTTGCCATATTTTAAAATTTTAACTCAACTTTTCTCAGTTTTTTTACCAAACATCAAATTACGAAACTGATACCAACCACCATTTTTATTTTTTTTTTAATAATATGAATTTCTAAAGATCTAAAAAAACCCGGAACCAAACCGCCCTTCCTCCCGGAAAATTAAATAAAGGGGTCTCGGGGTTTTTCCAAATTTTTAGCAGTTCTCGACAAATTTTGGTTGGGTATAATTCGTTTAACATACAGTATATTACTTTATTATATAAGATTGAAACACTCACTATCCAACAATTTGTAATTTTAGGATTTAAACTTAATTAATTTATTAAATATTTCTGATAAAATTGAAGTTGGCAGGGTAATTTATAATATTGGTAAAATATTTGCCAGTTTATTTTTATATTAGAACATTTTTAATACTTTTAAGCAAGTACAAAATACCAGCCATTTTATTTGCGACCTTAAGAATTTTTAGTCTAACATCACATTTAGTTAAAACAGTGGTGGCTCGTGAGGTAGTGCCACGGTACTACCCTATTTTTCTACAAAAATACGTTTCTTTCTTATTTTTATAGATTTTATTTTATTTTATGCATTTTTATTTAGTTTATTAACTATACGAAATTTGGTTAACCTGTGCAATTCTGTGTATCACACTCCGACTCGACGCGATGCGATTAATGGGCTACTAAAACCCAAAGCAGTGTAGAACACGCAATGAGTATGCGCCACGTTTCTGTTGGCTCCTTTATGCAGCCTATATGAGCACCAGAGATAGGTCCAATGGACATTTTAGCGTTGTTTAAATAGGAAAAATCACAGAAATTTTGAGCCTGGTACAGGCCATCAGTTAGTTTAGTCGTATTACTCGCATTGTTTATGTGTGTGGAGCGTCGATGTTTTAATTTACGCCGTTTACAATAATTTTCAATTATTTCAGCAGAATTTTTTGATAAATTTTGAGTTATTTTTAGTGTTAAAAAAAAAGAGAATCAGAAACCCCAAAAATAATAGTAGTAGGTATGTTTTTAATGACTTGTGGGTAAACAACCCGAATTTTTTTTTAATGACTCAAAATTCTGGCACTACCATGTTGTATTGACACGAGCCGCCTCTGCGTTAAAGAGCTAATAATATCACCTAACTTCCGTTCCTAAGTTTACCCAAAACATTATACAGGGTGTCCCAAAAATATACCGACAAACTGTAAGGGGCGGTAGGGGCCATCAAAACAAACTTTTTTGTCCAGTAAACATATGTCCGCAAATGAGCCGTTTGGGCTCTAGCGCAGCCCACGAGAAAGACCGGCCCGGGCGCGGAAATATCACGTGACCGTAGGAGGGTCACAAAAGAAGGCCTCCCGGCCAGCTGTCATTATAAAACATGTGTGTTTTCAGTTTTGTCATGTTGTTTGTTTTTTTTAATTCGGGCATGAATTTTATGTAAATTTTATCAAAGTTATTAAAATAACGCAGCCCACGAAAAAGACAACAATGCCGCGAACGTGTAGTGTTGTTGGTTGTCGGTCCAACTATAAAACTGAAACCGAATATGTGTCAACTTTTTTTGCCATTGGATAAACAAATGCATAAAATTTGGTTGCGAAAAATTCCTAATAATTTAAGTATCTTAAAACGTCCGTTTGATAAGTGTGTTGTAAATGGAGTGTTGAAAATGTTCCGAAATACCTAGAAGTAGACAACCTGTATCTACTGTTCGATTAGCTGATGTCGAGAGGCAACACCTGGAAACTGCAATACAAGAAAGTCTTGAAAGACTTTGAGCTCATAAGAAATCAAAAGTTTTATCAAATATTGAGGACATTTCAAAATTTTATTGTTCTAATACTAAAATAAACAAAAATTGGATTTTTACCCAAGAACGTGACACAGTGTGCCTGTGCGTGATTACATTTTTGAACAACAATCCATCACTGTTACCATCTCTAGTTGTTGAGGAAAATCTGTCATTTTTTGTAAATGTTAACAATGTGTCCATACCAAAAAACAAACTGCCAAAAAAAGTTGGAGTTTTATTTTTGGATAGCACCGATACACTTGAAGAGCTAATGCAGTTTATTGAAATGAAAGTTGCAAACGGGAAAGAAGTGGTAAAAGTTAAGATTAATCAAGTAATAGATATCCTTAGTCACATTTTCGATAGTGAGAGTGAAAAATGTGTTCAATTGTCATTTCTTATTGAACAATTAGGTCTCTTGAAAAGGTCACCTGAGAATCGAAGATATTGTGAATACACTTTAATGTTGGCTTCATCTTTGTTTATCCAGTCATCCAGTGCATACATGTCAATTTACAAAACTAAGATAATATGTCTTCTGCACCCTCGCAATATTAAAAAACTGATTTGTAAAATATCGCTAACAGATAGTAATCTCTCCGGTAGTGTGCAATATTTAAAAAGTAAGATACAGCTTTTAAAAGAACATGAGTTGGTAGTTAACACACACATTGATGAAATATATATTAAACTTTGTGCTGGGTAATTTTTCAAAAAATTATTGACGACCAATACATTCAGTTTATTGAACGTGAAAACCATCTCACTTATTCACAAAATCACTTGTTTCTTTTTAATAAATTAGTGTGAAATGTTTTATATTAAAAATTTTTCTTTAGATAACACTAGCGAGTGTTTTTGTGGGGAAAAACTATTGTCAAATCTTGAAAAAATTAGTTTAAGGGCATGTAAACTTTTTTTAAATAATTTTATTAAAAAGTATAATGATTTAGTGTCTGCTAATAAACCTTTGAATAAGAACACAGACAAAGATGAAGACACTCAAAGAAAAATTCAAAAACTTTAAGCTTAGGTTTGTTATGCCCAATTTTAAAAGACTTGTATAGATTTAAAGTAACTCACGATATTATGTACCTAATATACCTGAAGATATTAGAGTGCAAATTTTATATAATTTTTTATTTTATAGATTCAGTTCTTTTATCTATAATAAACACATACATCAGCAAAATATTTTTTACATTTTTTGCCTATATGAGAACATAATTTTTTTGTCAATTTATTTAAATTGTGTAAAAACAGATAATATATTAAGCAATACAATAAGAATCCTGGAACTCCTAAGATCACGTGACCGCCGACTTGCTTATAACGCGCCATGGCCGGTCTTTATCGTTGGCTGCGGTTCTAGAGCAAAAAAAAACTGTTTTTGGTATATATAATAATATACAACTTTTTTGTTTGCATTTTATTACGGATAACGTTTTCTTTGTTTTTTATCACGGTTTATATTTGTTTAAATAAATGTGAAATTTTCAGAATAAGCCGTAGATTTTATTTTTTTTAAATTAATTTTTCTTCTAAAATGGGTTATGGGTCTTGCTCTTTGTCGGGTCTATGTAGGATAATAAATTAAATCACTAATTTTTTGCCAACGTTTCGTTTGATATGTTTAAACTTCTTTGAGGTCTAAGAACAATATACAAAAAAAATATACCCTATATAATTTTGAAAAGGATATAATTAATATTTTGTTATCGTTTTTGTTAAAAAAATAAATTAAATACATTTTTAAAATTGACAGTTTTAAAAAAAATTACAATTAAAATGATAAATTAAAAACAAGTTCGATACGGGCAACTATTCATGTTGATAACAACAAAATTTTTGATTTTATGTAAGTAGGTATCGGAAGTTAAGTGACCCGAAAAGCAGCGTTGTCTCGTGGGAAACTGAAGAATTAGCCAAATACAGAAGCGTGTGGCTTTTCAAACATCAATGCATTCTAGACCATCGTAGAACAGTTGAAAACATACTCGTATAACATACTTTAACTAAGGCCGCGGATGCAGAAAAGTCGTCGCTAATTATCAAAAACTTAAATGTTTGTATATAATTAAGTTGCCTATCTTTTTACGTCCATAAATGTATTTCAACATTTTTAGCAAAAAAATATCGCTCTAATAGCTACTTTGCATTATGTGACATTTCTATACATTTTAAGTCTAAACCATGTCAGTTTGTCCGTTAAGTTTAAGTTGTACGGTGGGATGAAACATCAACGATTCTTTTTTTAATTCTGGATTTGTCCTGGCAACAATGACTTGCCTCTGACACGTACTGCCTATACAGGGTCCTCACGGAAATTATATTGTTTCTAAAGTTTCAGGTGGAATTTGATTTTGAGAAATTCCAGGGCTCCCAGGAAAAGATGTTCGTCCATCTATGTATGTTAGCTGAATTTATTGGTAAAAATGTTAATTTTGATTGCTGTATTTTTTATATAATTATGTAACAAGCTAGTCTATTTATTGTTTATACACAATATTATAAAAGTAGCACAGTACACGCTTTGGTCGATTTTTAAAAAGCAAGTTAGCTTTAGGTTATCAAGACCAAATAAAAAACTAAAAAACTTGTGTGCTAAAAAATGGTAAATAATGTAATGGTGTATATTTATAAACCATCTGAGTTAGTAAACGAATTTCACCCTAGTTTTATAGAGACTATAGATCAAAAATCAAAGTTTTTAAGGCTTTTCTTAGACAGATTTAAAGATTTTGATTTCTGTCAGATTAAATAAACTGGTGCCCAAAACCTAAAATCATAGTTTTTTGGAATCGATCAAAAAGTGAACTGTGATATGTGATAATTTTTTAAAACCTTTGGAAATAAGTAGGTATTGATTGTGATGTGAATTGTTTTTTACATGAAGGAATTGTATAGGATAGTGTACAAATAGTAATTGATATTATTTTGTAAATGCATCGTGTTGTTCTGTGTGAATTATAACGCTTTTTTACTATATACTGTTTTAATGTTAATCATTTATTCTTGATATCTAGTCATTTTCGAGTAGTTTTTGAGTTATGCGCGTTGGTCGTTACAAACAAACAGACATGCAGACAGACGGCGTGACAAAAGTTTTAAAATCATCTGAAACGCAGATATATATATTTTTTTTAAATCGGAGCAACTTTTTTCTTTTTTTTGTCTCTGTCAATAAAGATTGAACGACAAAATCTCGAAATAGAAAAATAATCAATGCACAAATGTCAGTTTTTCAAAACTGCTAAATTTTCTTTTCGATCTTTTGTCATTCGAGATTTTAAAATTTTTTGCTTTCGATCGTTTGTCTTTCGAGATTTTTGATTTTTCGAACTTTTGTTTTCGAGATTTTGACTTTGATTTTTTTAACTCCTCTTTGTAAACTAAAAACGATGTGTGACTTCCGAGACAAACAATATTCTACTCTTATTACCTAATGCACACACCTTAAAACATGATTGTTTTGCGGACGTGAAGAAAAATCACATCTAATTTAAAATAATTTAATCAAAATAAAATTTTCTAAAAAATTAAGCCTAAATATAATTTTTCTAAATCTTATTTTTGCCTAAAAACTCTTTAAAACCATTTAAAATGACGGATTTACTTACTCCGTTTTCAACTAGAATTGAAGTAACGCCTACAGCGTTTATATCGTGAATGTTTCTGTGTTCGTCATCAAAAAATATCATTTCGCTGTACTCGTAACCAGAACTTTTTTTGATGCTGAAAAAAAACGAGCAATATGTAACTCGTGTTTTATTTAAAATAGAAGTAGCGGATGGGCCAAAGAAACTTGCACTAAATAACTAAAGTATTTAATCGAATTCCAAGAATATCCGATTAATTTCAGAATCTACTAAGTAAACCATAAAGTAGTGGTAGTGGTGGGGAGACCATTTTTTTATCCTTTTCGCAAACCCCGATTTGTCCGTGTATCATATACCAAACTGATGCACGTGCCCCTTAGGATGCAAGTTTTTCTTTCTCTAAGAGCACTTAATTTTGCCTGACTCCTCTTTGTCGAGGGCAAGGATCTTTGTAGTGCGTAGCAAGTATACATGCATATATCTAACATCGCTATCGTCCCAGCAGCACTTGGTTATAGACGCTGGCGCCGTCCTGGTTCCAACTGTAGCAGGCTCCTGGGTTATTAATCCTGGCTCTTCGGTTGTTGACTCCTGAACTACACCTCCTTATATTCTCGATGTGCAAGGTCAACTTATATTTTCGTGTGCATGTGTATCGCACACCATTTAGATGTCGACTGTTGAACGCTGAAAAGAAGGTGCGCGGCAGGGCAACGTGACTTTTTTTTTGCGTCGTTCAAAACGCGAACCTGGTATCTTCTGCATGTGAAGCCGTCGACTATACCACTGGACTACCCTGCCGCACAAAAAAAACCCATACAGTAAGACAATGATAAGACGATCTTCTTAACTTATTATTTGTTAATGGCTAAATATATAAAAATTAAGAAAAAATTGCGTAATGGATGCTACAAATTTACAAAAAAGAATTAAAAAAAACTAGTAGATTTGTAAAAATTTCATCATGTAAATGTAAAAATTATCAAAGAAGTATTTATCCTTCAAAAATTAAACAAAATATATAGGGTGCTCGATTTAAAAAATAATTTGTTGGTCACATAACTATAGTTGATATTGTATTAAAGTGGCACCGCGTCATAGCTATGGTAAACCAAATTTTGCGGCAAAACCTAAGTAAAGAAGCCTTAAAAAATTAGTGTTTCACTTTGTACATGCAGTGTGCCGCTCGGGGTTTAATGTTCGAAGGATAAAACACTAAGACCTTTTAAAGGAGAGATCAAATAGGTACTTACCTAATAAATAAAGATCTGAAACATAAAAGAGGATCCAAAATTATATTAAAATGTGCGCAAATATTGATTTAGTTGCAAAAACGGTAATTTGTTTTGTAAAAAGCTCCGTCATAATTTGTTTGACATAAACAGTCAAAACAACAATGAATAGAAAACGTCAAAGCCCGGCTAAATCAATAATATGTTCGTAACAACCAGATAAGACTATATATGTTTCTTTCTAATGCAATCGTTTAGAAGAAGACATCAATAAAAAAACAAGTAAAATAGTAAGCTAATGACTAATTATTGCAGTGCCTCATTTTGGGAATCAATATCAATAAAAAAAATTAAAGGAAGTGCGTGCCACTGTATGTACCCCTCTACTCCCTTCCCGCCCATCAAGGTTTTGATGACGGGGTGTCACTTTAATACAACATCAAGTATAGGAGGTTATAAATGTCATCTTTGACAATAGCTTAAAATGAGCTAAGCAAAGGTTCAAACTCTTTTTCTTCCAAGTTTTTACGAGCATTACCAAGTAAGTTTTTTGGGGTGTAAGTTTATAATCAATTACTTAGGACGTACAGAGTAATTTACTATATTTTTAACAAATATAGATAATGATAGAAAAAAAGTTTCAATATAAAAGTTTTATAGTTTATTAAAATGCTTTCAACCCATATGACAGATGTTGTAGGGCATTTAAAACTGTCATACTCCTATGGTTAAAAGAAAATACGTTGATGGGTAAAACAGAATACGTTAGAGCATAAATACGGGGCATACCAATGCATTCTCACACGCGATGCTTGAAGCCAGAACCCCCATTTAATTCATAATGTTCCTTTTTCGGGTAGACAGGTTTTCGGTTACTGCGCATGCGTCAGTTTTAGTGGTTTTGGAACATACTCCGTTACGTCACTACATTATGGGCGAGTTTGTAAAGTAATCCAATTTTGCTCACCGATTACATCGGTTTTTTGACATATGACGTTCATCTGACATTTTTGTTCAGTGAGTCCGATGACCATCAAAAAATAAAAGGAACGCGATGAAATCAGATTTCCTAACAACGCTTATAGAACAATATTTTCAATTTCTTCAATGCCGCGGTCCGGTGCTACAAAACTCATATATGTACGTAATATTCCATTACGTATATGACAAAACTTAACCAGATCTTTATCATCCGAGTTTTGATTCACCATGTATACCTTCCTTTTTTTTTGTTAAATAAAAAAACCACAAAAAAAATAAAAAAATCATCCAGTCGAACGAAAAAACAAAAAGCAGCTGATTTTGACGTAAATGACATTCATTGCAGATTGCTCACCGACCCTCAGAGTCGGTGAGCATTGATGCCATCAATTGCTGACTTGGTGGAATTTATCAGATAATTTACAAACCCGATGGATTTCAACGAATTGCGCTGATTAATTTAAGAACTTGAGTGTTCTCATCGATGACGAACTCGCCCTTGGTTATGTCTATTATTATTTTTCTAAAAACTCGTTTTTCTAAAATTAATTGTGCAGATTTATTGTGGACACAACTTTATTAACAAATTATAAAAAAAATACAAGTACTTACATATGGAATAGCACTCTCTTACTTCTCCCAGACATTTTTCCACAAACCGCACATGTTTTACGTGAATTATTTCCCATTTATTAGAAAAAAAAACGAAAAACACCTCAAAATGTAATCAAATAGAAATATGGCGTCTACCCACACAGCAGCTGTCTGTCTACTTGACAAAACACACGTATGCGCATTTGAAAATTCGCGTCTGCGAATTTAAATTTGCCATTGTTTCCATAGCAAGCTATGAGTGCTTCACTTTTCGATTTCTTGAACATGTATTTATGCTATAACGGATTTGGGTAAAACCAAATAAATATGAAGTGTATAGGATCTTAATGGAAAAATAATGCGTTATATATCAGTAAATAAAAGGCGGATTTAAAAATGAAATAATATACAGGGTGTTTCATTTAATATAAGAAAGTTGATGTCAAATTTTTACATATTGAATGATATTTGACAACATCTGTCATATGGGTTAAAACTATAAAACTTTTACATTTAAACTTTTTTATATCATCAATAATAAAGGCGATGGGGGTTCAAAATATAGTAAAATCTTAAAATTTAAGTTGCGATGTAGGCGATTACGTACTTTGCAAAATGTGTAACTTTGCAGCCATGAAATATCTCCTTATATTTGAAGAATTTGTCCCAGTTGAAAAGTTGCAGCAGCTGTCTGGCACCTTGGATTTCTTTAGTTCTCGAGGCAATACCGAGTTCGTAGCCCTGAGCGAATAAAGTACTCAAAACTTCGGGCACTTCGGGGTAGTGTTTGATAGTTGTGTCGTAACTGTCCACCACTTTGCAATTTTTTCTAAAAAATATATAGTTGTCTAAAGTCAGTACACAATACATTTTTAAAACTGTAATAATAATAAATTTAAAAATTTATTGTCGCTTGTAAAGTCAAAATATTAAAACATAGGCTTTGTGTTTAGCTTTATTTTACAAAATAAAGCGAAATGACTTCCGAAATAAGTGTGTGGGACTTTTTTTACACAATATTGTACCACAAAATCTCTAAATTATGGCTGCAAATGACTGCATATTGCTAAATTGAACGTAATAGCAAAGTTTTAAAAAACATTTCCAAACTAGTCACAACCTTTCATTTTGAAATTTGTATAAGAGAACCTCTTTTTACGGAATATTATTTTCGCGTAATGGGCTTTTTTATTACAAGCTTTTATTTAACTTCACCTGTATGTATGTATGTATGTATGTATGTGGGTATGTATGTAATCAAATCTTGCAACCCATTTTTGAAGAACTTCCAAACATTCGATTGACTTCAAATTTCGCATAGCGTCTTAGTTCCGATGACAATACAATTATACCTACCTCCCCCCTAACGTGGGGGGTGGAGAGGGGGTAAAATTTTAGTTTGTCCGATTTCAACTAAAATTGGTATCTGGGGGTTTTTTGAGGATGAGAATTACGAATTTTTGATCAGATTACAACAATTCAATATGGCGGATTCAAAATGGACGATTTAATGTCAAGTTTTTCTGATTACATTCAACTGACTTTCACGTAGGTATCTGATTGATTTTAAAATTCACATGCTCTCCCACTAAAAAGGGGGGGGCGTAGAACAGGTAAAGCTTTAGTTTGTTCGATCTCGACCAAAATTAATTAATCCTTGCGTATAATGATCATAATAATAACGAACCCTCCAATATCGATGCGCTAGCTGAAATGCATAGACAGACAAATCTAAAAATTTAAAAATAAATTTAGAAAAAAAACTTTTTGAAAACAAGCTTTTATAAAATGGTCTAAAAAGCATAAAATAATTCTTGGAGTGTTCTGATATCATAATAATAAAAGCGATGGGAGTATTTAATATTTGGTAAATGCCCGAATGAACCCAACCGAACCATGCGCATTTGGTGGATCGTCCACAACAGATGATGGGCCGACTCTTCTTTTTGAATGTGACAAAATAAATCGACACACTGCCGGTCGCGAATGATCCATATCAGAAAAATGTAAGGGTAGCTTGAGTATGGTTGGGTTGGGTTAAATTGTCTATCCTTACATTTCTCTGCTATAATATAATGAATTTGGATTTTAACTAAACTTCGAGTTAACAAGGCTAAAACAAAAACGGGTACATTTCCTTTAATTCACCCATCGCTTTTATTATTATGATATCAGAACACTCAAAAAACTATTTTATGCTTTTTAGTCCATTTTATAAAAGCTTGTTTTCAAACAGTTTTTTTTTTCTAAATTTATTTTACATGAAATGATTTTGTTATGATAATAATATTTGTCAAAAACTGTTCAAACTAAAAATTGTGTCAGGGCTTTAGTTTTCGAGGAAGCAAAACGTGAAATTCATTGATTTGAAAATGAAAAGTGCTCCTTGTAATAAGTTTTAAACTAAAAACTTACCACTTAATTTGGAAACCGTTCTTTCGAATTTGTTTACTTTGTTAATTTTTCTTTACTTAAATGTCCTCAGGTATTATAACTGTTTTTTTCAAGTGGGAACAAATATAATATGAAAAAAATATACATACTTACAGACTAAAAGGGGGTGTAACATGAGTATCTACCCAGAATGGCCATAATGTATAATCTACAATACAAAAACTTAAATCAAAATCACAACATTTAAACTACCGCCCAAAAGTTTTTTATTATATGAGCCCTGTCTCACTTAAATTGGCCCTGGGTAGCTATTCTGGGTCTTGAACGCTGTGACCAATAGCAAACTCTGAGCGGTCGCGTGTTGTGTGAAACATGTATCAAGGGTTGTATTTGTGCTACATTCAGCTGCCGCTTCTTGCCGCTATATTAGCTATGATTTATTGTTTCAGCGTTGGCGCATGGGATTGGCCGACGTAATTTATTTAAAATGTGGCACAAAACACCGGTTTCACAGGATAAAAATCAATCCGTTTTGAACTATGTATGTGAAAATAGTGAATATAAAGAAGACTACGATAAAGAATATCAGTGCATGGTAAAAAATTGATATATAGTATAGCAAAATTAATAAATTTAGTTAAATTTTTATAAAAAAGTTATGTTAATTAAAAAAAGCTATAAGCTAGTTAAGTACACACACTCTCAAAGTATCAATTTTTCAAGTTTTTTGCTTTAGAGAAAAAAACGGTATGAACATTATTTTTGGAGGCAACTGTACCATCTCCAGAATGCACAGTATATTAAAATCACATGCTTTAAACGCTAGTTGACATTTCCTAACTTTCAGCATCAATTTGTCAAAATTAAAACCATAAAATAATTTCGATCGCTCAGAACCGACAAGCTGACCACCGTGCGTCGGCACGCGTTTGATCTCTATATTTCCATTGATTGGTGTGCATCAACTTATATTTTAATTGTGTAAACTTTGACATGAAGCAATACACTTGCAGTTGCATGCAAGATTGGTGTCCCTGAATGACATATTTGCTTGTTTGTACAATAGATGTCCTATCAGGCACCCTAATATTGCATGCAACTGCAAGTCTATTGCTCCATATCAAGCGTCCTTAAGCTCTAAATAAGAAATTGTTTCGATTAAATACGCACGCGTTTCATAGGACTACAACGTCCGATGGACGCTAAAATTATACTACTACTACTATGTCAGTTTAGAACGTTTTCTACGTAGTCCGACGCCTAATCTCCACCTCCTTCGATCCTGACAATCTACTTCTGTTAGATTTTTTTGACTCATTGATCTTTGGATTGACTGTTGCCATTCTAGTTTAGGACACCCCCTTTTTCTGCGCCCTATTGGTTGCCATTCTAGGACTTGCTTTGGTAATCTTTCGTCGTTCATCCGTTGTACATGGCCGTACCATATCAGTTGCCTTTTAGTGATGTCATCCGTTATGCTTCCCTCGATTCCCATTCTTTCTTTTATGATGTCATTTGTTATGTGATCTATTCTAGATATTCTCATTGATCATCTTATTGCATCCATTTCGACACTTTCCATTTATGTTTTGTATATTTCTGTTACGCGTCAAGTCTCTATTCCATCCAACAGCGTGCTTTTCACCATTGTTTCATATATGGTAAATTTTACATTCCTTTTTATTTCTCTGCTCCATAAAATACTGTTAAGACATCCAATAACCTTTTTTGCTTTTACTATTCTTTCTTCTAGTTCTTTACTATCTGTTCCTGTCTTATCAAATGTGACACCCAAGTATACGTACTTATTGCATGGAGATATTGTTTGTCCATTGTCTAGTTCTAACTCACTGGATTCGTTTCCAATACGTAAGTACTGTGTCTTGTCCACGTTCACTGTTAATCCCCACTTTTGGATTTCTTCCATTAACTTTCTCATTATATACTCCATGTCTTCTTTATCATTAGCTACAATTACTTGGTCGTCAGCAAACTGTAGTGTGTATATGGTAAATCGGTCGTTAAGTTGTATTTCAATGCCGTGCACTTTACGTTTTCATTCTTTTAGAGCTACTGCGATATATATTTTAAAAAGAGTTGGAGAGATACAACATCCCTGTCTTAAGCCTTTTGAAAGTCTATTTCCAATTTTAACTTTAGATTTTGACCCTTTGTATAGTTATTTTATAGCTTTTATGTATGTATGATTGATATTAGTTTGCTCTAACACTGTCAATAATTTTTCTACTGGAACGGTATCATATGCTTTCTGTAGGTCCACAAAGGTAACATGAGTCTCTATATTTCTGGCGCTCCTTTTCTCAATTACTTGTTTAAGACAAAAAACATTATCACTACAAGATCTGCCTGCACGACTGCACTTTGCTCTTCTTCTTCTTGTTCATGAAAATCATTCTCTAATAGATCTCTAAGAATCCTACCGTACAATCTACTTAGAGTATTGGTTACTGAAATTCCTCGGTAATTGTTGCAATCCAGCTTGTTTCCTTTTTTATTCAAATTAAAATTATACAATGATTAATTTTCTACAGTGATTTGTTCAAAAATATTTTTAAGGGAATGAGTGATTTGTAACATAACTTGATCGGAAATGTGCTTTAAAAATTGACATCTATTTTTTAATTTTAAATCCTTAGTTGCTAGCGAATTAATTTCAAGTTAGGTTAGTTAGTTAAATTTTTATAAAAAAGTTATGTTAATTAAAAAAAGCTATAAGCTAGTTAAGTACACACACTCTCAAAGTATCAATTTTTCAAGTTTTTTGCTTTAGAGAAAAAAAACGGTATGAACATTATTTTTGGAGGCAACTGTACCATCTCCAGAATGCACAGTATATTAAAATCACATGCTTTAAACGCTAGTTGACATTTCCTAACTTTCAGCATCAATTTGTCAAAATTAAAACCATAAAATAATTTCGATCGCTCAGAACCGACAAGCTGACCACCGTGCGTCGGCACGCGTTTGATCTCTATATTTCCATTGATTGGTGTGCATCAACTTATATTTTAATTGTGTAAACTTTGACATGAAGCAATACACTTGCAGTTGCATGCAAGATTGGTGTCCCTGAATGACATATTTGCTTGTTTGTACAATAGATGTCCTATCAGGCACCCTAATATTGCATGCAACTGCAAGTCTATTGCTCCATATCAAGCGTCCTTAAGCTCTAAATAAGAAATTGTTTCGATTAAATACGCACGCGTTTCATAGGACTACAACGTCCGATGGACGCTAAAATTATACTACTACTACTATGTCAGTTTAGAACGTTTTCTACGTTGTCCGACGCCTAATCTCCACCTCCTTCGATTCTGACAATCTACTTCTGTTAGATTTTTTTGACTCATTGATCTTTGGATTGACTGTTGCCATTCTAGTTTAGGACACCCCCTTTTTCTGCGCCCTATTGGTTGCCATTCTAGGACTTGCTTTGGTAATCTTTCGTCGTTCATCCGTTGTACATGGCCGTACCATATCAGTTGCCTTTTAGTGATGTCATCCGTTATGCTTCCCTCGATTCCCATTCTTTCTTTTATGATGTCATTTGTTATGTGATCTATTCTAGATATTCTCATTGATCATCTTATTGCATCCATTTCGACACTTTCCATTTATGTTTTGTATATTTCTGTTACGCGTCAAGTCTCTATTCCATCCAACAGCGTGCTTTTCACCATTGTTTCATATATGGTAAATTTTACATTCCTTTTTATTTCTCTGCTCCATAAAATACTGTTAAGACATCCAATAACCTTTTTTGCTTTTACTATTCTTTCTTCCAGTTCTTTACTATCTGTTCCTGTCTTATCAAATGTGACACCCAAGTATACGTACTTATTGCATGGAGATATTGTTTGTCCATTGTCTAGTTCTAACTCACTGGATTCGTTTCCAATACGTAAGTACTGTGTCTTGTCCACGTTCACTGTTAATCCCCACTTTTGGATTTCTTCCATTAACTTTCTCATTATATACTCCATGTCTTCTTTATCATTAGCTACAATTACTTGGTCGTCAGCAAACTGTAGTGTGTATATGGTAAATCGGTCGTTAAGTTGTATTTCAATGCCGTGCACTTTACGTTTTCATTCTTTTAGAGCTACTGCGATATATATTTTAAAAAGAGTTGGAGAGATACAACATCCCTGTCTTAAGCCTTTTGAAAGTCTATTTCCAATTTTAACTTTAGATTTTGACCCTTTGTATAGTTATTTTATAGCTTTTATGTATGTATGATTGATATTAGTTTGCTCTAACACTGTCAATAATTTTTCTACTGGAACGGTATCATATGCTTTCTGTAGGTCCACAAAGGTAACATGAGTCTCTATATTTCTGGCGCTCCTTTTCTCAATTACTTGTTTAAGACAAAAAACATTATCACTACAAGATCTGCCTGCACGACTGCACTTTGCTCTTCTTCTTCTTGTTCATGAAAATCATTCTCTAATAGATCTCTAAGAATCCTACCGTACAATCTACTTAGAGTATTGGTTACTGAAATTCCTCGGTAATTGTTGCAATCCAGCTTGTTTCCTTTTTTATTCAAATTAAAATTATACAATGATTAATTTTCTACAGTGATTTGTTCAAAAATATTTTTAAGGGAATGAGTGATTTGTAACATAACTTGATCGGAAATGTGCTTTAAAAATTGACATCTATTTTTTAATTTTAAATCCTTAGTTGCTAGCGAATTAATTTCAAGTTAGGTCCCTATCTTGTATAATTTTTTATTTATTTAGTTCTTGAGAATAAATAATATCTGTTTATACTTACCCAAATCAAATACTATAACTTTTAGTTGTTCTATTTTGCTGGTTGGAGATTCGGAACTGAAAATACCTGAAAAAGAAAACTTAAATAAAATACTGTACCATATAGGTAGAAGAAAGATCTGCAGACAAAACCATACCTTCATTGTTTAGAAAAATAAGAAAGTTTTTGAAAAAACACCACTTTAGGCAAGGTACAATTATTAAATTTAGAAGTTCTTTTATCCACCATAAACCCATTCCCCCTAGGTTTTCAATCAAATCAGAGCTTGACCAGCAATCTGTGTCCCAATTTTTGTTGGAGAAAATATGGGCACATTACATTACTGGCAATGCAATACAGAATTAGCTCTTACCTCGAAGCTCTATATTTCTTTTCCGATATTTTGGAGTGTAGACCACAAAACCTTAGTGGTTTTGGTAGGACTTCTAGAATTTTATTTACTTACTATCCATAGTGATATTCATGTTTCTGAAAAATCCAGTTTATTTTTCCTTGGACACAACAACCTGGGACAATCCAATGAAAAATAGTATTGAATTGGGCGCTCCTAACTTAAATCTATTAAAAACAATTTAAATAATAAAAAATAAATAGTAAACAAATCAACAAGACGCTGGCCCTACCTAGTGTTGACATATTTGGATATAATATGTCAACATACAGGGACTTTGAATCCTTGACTTCGCATGCGCAGATCTACCAATATTATTTACCTTACGTATTAGAATAGATGTATGTATTGTATTCGAAAGTGGTGGCAGGTCCTACTGGACCTCCATGCACTGCGACCACAAACGGATCTATTGTGCCCACATACCTACATCCTGAGTTTGACTAAAGTGGCATATTTTTTTTTCCACCCAGTACATGAAAAAACTCTGCAGATTACAACAATAAATGATTTAGGCATTAGTAGATATAGATGAATACAGGGTGATTTTCACTTGAATGATTCTAACCACATGAAAATAGAAAATTTCAAAAACCTAACCTAACGAAACCTAATCAAATCTAACCGAACCGAACCAAAGCAAACTAAACCAATAATTAAAAAAAAAAAAACTTTTCTGACTTCCTACCCGGGATCCTAGAGGATGTGAATCCGAACCGGACCGTATAGTAGTAGTAGGTATGTTTTTAAATTACTTGTGGGTAAACATTTGGGCGCAACACCTCAATTTTTGTTTACTGACTCAAAATTCTGGCACTACCATGTTGTATTACACGAGCCGCCGCGCCGCTGAGTTAAAAAGCTAAAATTTATTGCTTATATTATGAATTAAAAATACAAATATCACTTAACTTCCGTTTCTAAGTTTAACCAAAACATTATACAGGGTGTCCCAAAAATATACCGACAAACTGTAAGGGGCGGTGGGGGCCATCATCATTTTTTAACATATGTCCGCAAATGAGCCGTTTGGGCTCTAGACTCTAGAGTAAAAAAACTGTTTTTGGTACTTTTATTTTGCGCATTAATTGAATCGCTAAAAGCACTTAATATTTAAAAAAAGGTTTTAAAAATATGAAATAATTTTTTTTAGGTCTTTCTATTTATCAGGTCTGGGACAATAAATCAAATGCCTAATTTTTGGCCAACGTTTCGTTTAATATGTTTAAACTTCTTTGGGGCCTCAATTAGTATTTAAATTCTTGTAAACATGTTTTTTTTATGCAGCGTTTCGTAGGAACATATTTAAATTTAAATTTAATTTTTAAAAATTTTGAAAAATAATAATTTGCACATAAAACAAAACATACATAATAAGAACAGTCAGTTTAATTCAGACCATATATACAGGGTGTTTCACGAACATCGAAACAGAGCCCTTTTTGGGTATCTAGAGTGCAAATTTGGAGAAACGCTCGGACACGTCGATTTTGTTTGCGAGGAGGACACTTTTTGGCTATCTTGAAATTTTTGAAGCACGAAACCCCTTCGAGGGGTATACTTTACCCCTACCCCTATATTTTGAATAGGAAAAGTGGGTATACCCTATATAATATTGAAAAGGATATAGTTGATATCTTGTTACCGTTTTTGTTAAAAAATTAAAGAAAATACATTTTTAAAACTCAACATTTAACAATTAAAATGATCGAAATCAAATTAAAAAGAAACTTGGTAACGGATAAATTTTTGATGTTATGTAAGTAGGTATCGGAAGTTAAGTGACCGAAAAGCAGCACCGGTTTGTGGGGAACTGAGGAGCTATATACACAAGCGTGTGGCCTTTCAAACATCAATGCGTTTTAGACCATGGTAGAACAGTTAAAAAAACATTGAATATTGAAAATTTTATCAGGATGACCAAACGAGTCCGTTTTCTCCTTCAGCTGTTGCAACATGGTGTAGGATGCAACAATGGTTGAAACACCACATACTCATGTAACATACTTTAACTAACGGGCCGCGGATGCAGAAAAGTCGTCCAATTATCAAAAACTTTAATGTTTGTATATAATTAAGTTGCCTATCTTTTTACGTCCATAAATGTATTTCAACATTTTTAGCAACTAAATATCGCTCTAATAAGTAATAGTTTGCATTATGTGACATTTCTATAAATTTAAGGTCTAAACCATGTCAGTTTGTCGGTTAAGTTAAGTGTAAGTTATACGGTGGGGTGAAACATCACACAATACTTTCTTTAATTCTGGATTTATACTGCCTGTACAGGGTTCCCACAAAAATTTTATTTTTTTCAAAAATTTCAGGTAAAATTTGATTTTGAGAAATTCCAGGTCTCCCAGGACGCCTTTGAATCCACTAATTAAAGCTTAAACTAAGGGTATTCAGATGCTCGTCCGTATGTATGTTAGCTGAATTTATTGCTAAAAATGTTAATTTTGATTGCTGTATTTTTTTATATAATTATGTAACAAGCTAGTCTATTTATTGTTTATACACAATATTATAAAAGTAGAACAGTACACGCTTTGGTCGATTTTTAAAAAGCAAGTTAGCTTTAGGTTATCAAGACCAAATAAAAAACGAAAAAACTTGTGTGCTAAAAAATGGTAAATAATGTAATGGTGTATATTTATAAACCATCTGAGTTAGTAAACAAATTTCACCCTAGTTTTATAGAGACTGTAGATCAAAAATCAAAGTTTTTAAGGCTTTTCTTAGACAGATTTAAAGATTTTTATTTCTGTCGGATTAAATAAACTGGTGCCCAAAACCTAAAATCATAGTTTTTTGGAATCGATCTAGTGAAGTGAACTGATATGTGATAATTTTTTAAAACATTTCGAAAAAAGTAGGTATTGATTGTGAATTGTTTTTTACATGAAGGAATTGTATAGGTTAGTGTACAAATAGTAATTGATATTATTTTGTAAATGCATCGTGTTGTTCTGTGTGAATTATAACGCTTTTTTAATATATAGTGTTTTAATGTTAATCATTTATTCTTGTTACCTAGTCATTTACGAGTAGTTTTTGAATTACGCGCGTTGGTCGTTACAGACAGACAAGCAGACGGCGCGTCAAAAAAGTTTCAAAATCATCTGAAACGCAAAGATATATAAATTTTTGAAATCGGACCAACTTTTTTTTCTTTTTTTTGACACGATCACCATATGTTATTGTGTTATAGTATACGTGTGAGCTAAAAAAAATAAAAATATAGAACGACAGCAAAAAGATTGAACTGAATTGAAAAATACTCAATGTACCCTTTTTTACTCCAAATTAACAATCAAAATGTCAGTTTTTCAAAACTGCTAAATTTGCTTTTCGACTTTTTGTCATTCGAGATTTTATCTTTTCAAATTTTTTTTTCAATCTTTTTTTTCAATTTTTGGTTTTTCAAACTTTTGTTTTCGAGACTTTGACTTGATCGCCACCCTTTCAAAACATGAGTTTTTCAACTCGTCTTTGTAAACCAAAAGCGATGTGTGACTTCCGAGACAAACAATATTCTACTCTTATTAAACAATGCACACACCAAAAAACATGATTTTTTTGCGGACGTGAAAAAAAATCACATCTAATTTAAATAAATTTAAAATAATTTAATAAAAATAAAATTTTCTAAAAAATTAGGCCTAAATATAAATTTCTAAATCTTATTTTTACTTAAAAACTCTCTAAAACCATTTAAAATGACGGATTTACTTACTCCGTTGTCAACCAGAATCGAAGTAACGCCTATACCGTTTATGTCGTGAATGTTTCTGTGTTCGTCATCAAAAAATATCATTTCGCTGTACTCGTAACCGGAACTTTTTTTGATGCTGAAAAAAAAACGAACAACTTGTAACTCATCAGTGTTTTATTTACAATAAAAGTAGCGGATGGGCCAAAGAAACTTGCACTAATAAATAACTTTAAAGTATTTAATCGAATTCCAAGAATATCCTATTAATATCAGGATCTGCTAAGTCAACCATACAATAAGACAATGGTAACACGATCTTATTAACCTATTATTTGTTAATGGCTAAATATGTAAAAATAAAGAAAAACATAATTGACTATATTTTGAACAGATATAGATAGTGATAGAAAAGGTTTCAATATAAAAGTTTTATAGTGCATTAAAAGGCTTTCAACCCATATGACAGAAGTTATAGGGCATTTAAATCTGTCATACTCCTATGGTAAAAAGAAAATACGTTGATGGGTAAAACCAAATACGTAAGAGCATAAATACGGGGCATACCCATGCATTCTCACACGCGATGTCTGAAGCCAGAACCCCCATTTAATTCTTAGGACTAAGGACTATTATTTCTGAAGACATACAGAAAATAAAAAAATGGTGTGATTCAAATTTTCTTTGCTTTAATATAGATGATATTAATTTAGGTGATAGGCCCATTAAGTTTAGCGAAAGTTCAAAGTTTTTAGGGATTACTATTGATAGCAAACTAAAATTTTAAAAACCACATAACAAACTTAAATAAAAAACTTGCGTCAGGATGTTATGCAGTACGTAAAACGAATTAGGCCAAAAAATCGCTAAGAATACCTATTTTGCCTTGATAGAATCCATGCTTAGTTATGGGGTTGCGTTTTGGGCTAACTGCAGTAAAATTCTATTAAATTCCGTTTTTACACTGCAAAAACGAGCTGTGAGATACCTTTGTGGTGCTAGCCTGAGGAAACATTGTAGACCTTTGTTTGTAAAACACAGGATTTTGACAGTGGTGGGTCTTTTTATCTTGGAAACTGTATTCCTTATATTTAAGAAATATAAGGAGTCATCTTGCAACCATCCATATGGCACGCGGAATCGCGATTTCATTCCACTTCCCATTCCACACTATGCACTCACAAAACATTCCCTGATATATGACAGTGTGAAACTTTACAACTTCCTGTTCAATGTAGAAATCTTGAGAGGTACATACTTTTTAGAAAATCGGTAAAAGCCTTGCTGGTCGAGAGGGCATACTATACAATTGATGAATTTTTTAATGATAGATTTTAGGACTGTTTGTGTGATGTGCTATTTGACTATAAGTCAAATGTTAACTTAAAAAAATATATATTTTACTTATTATAGTTTGAACGTTGGATATAGTTTTAACTTTTAACTATTGAATTTTTATTTTAATTAAATAATTAAGTTATTATTTTAGTTCATATTAAGTAACCCGCCATCGGTGACGTACGGTGTGAGACTGATTATATTTGAAATTTTTAATATACAGTGAAACCTCCCATAAGCGGACACTCACGGTTCCGTAGATTTTGTCCGGTTATTGGAGGTGTCCGCTTAAGAGAGGTAACTGCGAAATTTTGATATATATTTATTAACAATTTCCGCTGCCTGAGATTTTCCGACATTAAAATTTTCGGCGATCTTTCGTGTTGGTGGATGTTCCTTCCATGAAACGTTAACAATTTCCATTTTTCCACATAAAATAAGAAGTTTTTTAGTGGGCGCCATTTCAAAGAGATCTATTATTACCCAACTGAACAATAAACATAGCAGTCCCGCTGAATCAAATAATGTTGTAAATACGACAGATGTATTTCGTCTCCGCATTAAAACGGAAAGAAGTAATTCCCCGGCTGCAGAGTGCCTTGTTGCCAACATACTACATAATACTTATGCCCATGTCGTGCAGCGCTCCGTCCCGTTTTCAGAGGTTCGCGTCCGGTTAAGAGAGGTTTCAGAATTTTTTAACCAAAAAAAATTGTCCGCGTCCGGTTATTAGAGTGTCCGGTTATAGGAGGGAATTTTACATGTAAAGACATAGGCAAAAGCTTGGTTCCAACAAATTTGTCCGCCTAAAGGGAGTGTCCGCTTAATAGAGGTGTCCGCAAGAAGAGGTTTCACTGTATTTTTGATGTATATTGATTTTGAGTCGTGTTTTTTCAAAATAAACATACTTTTGAATTATTGTCGGTGTGTTTAATTATTGGGATAATAAGATATTCTAAATTCATGATTCAAATAATTGTTGGAATCTCAACCAATTAAAAATATAATAAAAAAAAAATCCATTGTGGCCTCTTATGTTGTGGTTCTTTTTCACGTCACCACTGGAGGGTTACCCAAATTATAAATTATTTGTTGTATGTATTTTTATTTTTTTGTCAGTGCCTACTGTATTGTTGGGTGTTTTGAGCTTTGTCTATAAAAATCACTGTATTTTTTTTGATAATAAAGCATATTTGAACTTGAACTTGAACTTTTTTTACGGGTAGACAGGTTTTCGGTTACTGCGCATCCGTCAGTTTTAGTGGTTTTGGAACATACTCCGTTACGTCCCTCATTATTTGACAATTGTCAAAAGCTGAGGGTTATGTCTATTATTTTTTTTCTAAAAACTAGTTTTTCTAAAATTAATTGTGCAGATTTATTATGCCAAGTACTTACATATCCCGGACATTTTTCCACAAACCGCACATGTTTTACGTGAATTATTTCCCATTTGTCAAAGAAAAAAAAACATAATTTTACACGACAAACGCAAAACACCGCAAAATGTAAGCAAATAGAAATATGGCGTCTACCCACACAGCAGCTGTATGTCTACTTGACAAAACACACGTATGCACACTTGAAAATTCGCGTCTGCGAATTTAAATTTGCCATTGTTTCCAAAGCAAGCTATGAGTGCTTCCACTTTTCGATTTCTTGAACATGTATTTATGCTTTAACGGATTTGGGTAAAACCAAATAAATATGAAGTGTATAGGATCTTAATGGAAAAATAATGCGTTATATATCAGTAAATAAAAGGCGGATTTAAAAATTAAATAATATATAGGGTGTTTCATTTAATATAAGAAAGTTGATGTAAAATTGTTACATATAGAATGATATTTGACAACATCTGTCATATGGGTTAAAAGGCTTTTGACAAACTATAAAACTTTTACATTTAAACTTTTTTTATCATCAATAATAAAGGCGGTGACCGGGGGTTCGAAATATGGGGAATCACCCTGTAAAGGGTTAAAATTCAAGTTGCGATGTAGGCGATTACGTACTTTGCTAAATGTGTAACTTTGCAGCCAGGAAATATCTCCTTATATTTAAAGTATTTGTCCCAGTTGAAAAGTTGCAGCAGCTGTCTGGCCCCTTGGATTTCTCCAGTTCTCGAGGCAACACCGAGTTCGTAGCCCTGAGCGGATAAAGTACTTAAAACTTCGGGTACTTCGGGGTAATGTTTAATAGTTGTGCCGTAACTGTCGACCACTTTGCCATTTTTTCTAAAAAAAATATAGTTGTCTAGCCATAGTCTTTTTTTTAGCTTTATTTTACAAAATAAAGGGGGATGACATCCGAAACGAGTTTGTGGCTTTTTTTACACAATATTGTACCACAAAATCTCTGAAAGTATGAATCCGATTTTTATGAAATTTTCAGGAATAATAGTGGATGGTGAGTAGTAGATATAGGTATCTTCCAGCTCAAAATGTGTTGGTAATCACGTCATCATAATGTGCGAACAGTCTGGGTGGTCTTTTTGACCATAGCCGAATAGTGTGGGTAGTCTTTTTGACCACAGGCCAACAGTATGAAGTTAATTTTTTTATGAGGAAGAGTGTGAGTGATTTTTTGACCTTAATATGACAATGTACAGTTATGTGAGCCTTTGTTTTTTGTGTGCACGTGCAAATGGGTCTTTGTCTTTTGTATGTGGAGGCCAACAATGTGGGTGGTCTTTATGACCTTAATATGAAATTTTAAAGTTATGTGTGCCTTTGTCTTTTGTGTGCAGGTGCGAGTGTGTCTTTGACTTTTGAATGTGGAGCCGAATTTGATACCGCATTGTTGCAAAGGCCATTATCTTTTACCTTTCAGACTATCTGCACCTGCATACAAAATAAAATGAACACCTGGCATGAATCTTACACCACAATTTTGGATTAGTAACAAGAATGCGATCTTTACTTAAACTTGTCTTGACTTGTTGGGTAATAAATTTGAGCTCAAGGCCATTCATTGTCGAGGTCAAAATAACACCCTTTGTTGTGAAATATATGTACAACCTTGACTCATAAATCTTTAAGTATTGATTTGAGCTCAAGGCCATTCACAGGGTCAAAAAAAACAACCCACGCTGTTCGCCTCCACATACAAAAGACAAAGATCCACATACAAAAGACAAAGATCCACTCACACCTGCACACAAAAGACAAAATTGTCATATTAAGGTCAAAAGACCACCCACACTGTTCTGAATATGATAACGCTCGCCGGTTGCACCTCTATATGGGTCATATACTCAAAGCCTATGGTCAAAAACACTACTCACACTATTCGGCTATGGTCAAAAAGACCACCCAGACTTTTTTAAGTGAGCTCTTCATTTATAGATATGCATCACTGTTTGTCAAAAACTGTTAAAACCAAAAATTTTGTCAGGGCTGTAGATTTCGAGGAAGCAAAACGTGAAATTCATTGGACTGCTTTGAGAATGACAAGTGCTTCTTGTAATAAGTTTTAAACTAAAAAGTTACGACTTAAGTTTGAAAAACTCGTTAGAATTTGTTCTTTACTTTATTAATTTTTTTTTACCTAAATTTCTTCAGGTAAAACTATTTTTTGCAATTGGGACTACAAATATGATAAAAAAAATTTTTTATGCAAAAACCTTTTTTTACCAATTTTTGTTCATGGTTCACAAATATACATACTTACAGACTAAAAGGGGGTGTAACATGAGTATCTACCCAGAATGGCCATAATGTATAATCTACAATAAAAAAACTTAAATCAAAATCTGAACATTTAAACTACCGACCAAAAGTTTTTTTATTATATGAGCCCTATCTCACTTAAGTTGGTTCAGCTAGCAAAATATACAACGGCGCATTTGTTATCAAAATTATTAAAAAACTAAAATATCTTGCAGAGGTAAAAAGCCGACCCCCTGCAAACACAGGGATTAGATATCGACATCAAATGTTTATTTGACTTATTTTTTAAATTTTAAATGAAAAGTAACCTCCTTTGAAAGGTATTTTGATGATCAATAGATATATTTTTAAGGGCCAAGTGTGCCCTTTATAAAAAATATCAGTTGACATTTTTTTTAAATCTTTAGTTGCTAGCGAATTCATTTTTATGCATGGTCTAGTTCTTGAGAATAAATAATATCTGTTTATACTTACCCAAATCAAATACTATAACTTTTAGTTGTTCTATTTTGCTGGCTGCAGATTTGGAACTGAAAATACCTGAAAAAGAAAACTTTAATAAAATACTGTACCGCGGGCGTCAAACCTGCGACAACCATAACCTCCCCGAAACAAAACTGCGCGGAACCAAACCTGCGCCTACTACACATACTACTGTGTTCTTTGTTATTTATTGGATTGCCCTCCG
Organism: Aspidapion aeneum; assembly: GCA_963576565.1. NCBI lineage: Eukaryota > Metazoa > Arthropoda > Insecta > Coleoptera > Brentidae > Aspidapion > Aspidapion aeneum. The sequence goes on from OY755043.1 coordinate 24,279,231, forward strand.
TGATTTTTTGGTCTAGCAAGACTGGACGTGGCCAACGAAGCGCGGCCAATACAGAGCTAAACCGCTAAACCGATTTTCATAAAATTTTCAGGTAAAATAGTGTTCGACGCTGCAACGAGCTGATTAGATTTTGGTCAAAACTAATTAATACTAATGACAGTTTTTTGACAATTAGAAAGTTTTAAAAATGCTGACTTTTAACAGAGCATCACAGCAATATGCGGTTTTTCGAATATAGTAGATAAAATTTTTCTCAATAATTTGTGTTATAATCAAAAACTATGTAGGAGCTTCCGTTTCTGAGATATTTACAAATCACCGTTTACATGGGAAGCGTGGCCAACTGCCTTAGTGCGCTGGTTCGTGCATATGGCTGCAGTAACTGAACCGACCGCGCGTAGGCTGGGCGCGCTGCGTATCTTGCGGGGTTCGAGCCCCACCTGGGCATATGATTGTTTTTGTAACTTCCCAATAAGGCATATCTCGGCAAAAATTTTGCTAAAAAGACTGGGCGATTGATCCTAGCTATGGATAGAAAGTCTCAGTATAAAAAAAAAGTTCAAAAATTCTGGGTGATGTGTGCCCAACTTGCAAGTGACAGAAAGTGAAAACAGACGTGAAACACACAGAAACGTACGTCTAGAGATGCTACCTTGTGTAAGTAGGAAAACAACCAAAACCAACTCTTCCTTCTCTTTCTGACACTCGCAAGTCGGGCACACACACCTTTGTGTGAAGTATAAAATTCGTTTTGATTTTTATCAATCCACACACAGCACATTTTCCATCTTTTTCTTTGCATATGCTTCGGGCAGTACGGCCTTTTAGTTGCTACGTGATTACGTGGTTTTAACACCACATTCAATGGACGAAACTTGTCATAGATGGCGCCCTGCGTCTCAGACAAGACGATGCCAGTGTGCTTAAACTTTCGAGTGCTCGAGCCAGTTCGCTAGATGGCGCTACACCTTGGAGTTTACTCGCATTGCACGGACGCGAGTATTTGACGTGAAACACACAGAAACGTACGTCTAGAGATGCTACCTTGTGTAAATAGGAAACCAACCAAAATCAACTCTTTCTGACACTCGCAAGTTGGGCACACACACCTTTGTGTGAAGTATAAAATTCGTTTTGATTTTTATCGATCCACACACAGCACATTTTCCATCTTTTTCTTTGCATCTTAATCATGGGTTTACTTTTTTTTGTAAAATTGAAATAACTATAAATGATAACCATAATTCTATTAGATGTAGTAGTAAATTTATTTTTAAAGCATCAATGCATTTTGATCGAGTATCCCTGGTGTGGGGATACATGATCATAGGAGTGGGATACTTGATCATTTAAATAAAAATGGCCATATATGTATATTTTTTCAAGTAAAGTTTATCAGATTTGTAAATTCAATTCTCATGTTTTACCACAGTGTATGAATTCTTGAACAGGTAAGGATTACTCCTTCAAAATCAGGTGAGAGTCAAACTGTGCATGCAATCTCACTTGATTTGTGCATCTGTATTGGTCCTGATGTGGGAAGATGCTCATTCTCACTCTCACCTATTTCAAGAATCCATACACAGATGTATTGAACTTCCCCAATGGCCATATGTTAAACAAAAATCAAAAATAGGTAAGTATTTATCAATGAAATTTTGGAGATTTATAATAGAGAAGAGGGGGATACTTGATCATAGTTTTTCTTTTTTAGAAGACTAAAACAGAGATTATAATAATAAACATAATTTTATTAAGTACATTTTCTGTGGTGTGAACTACCATTCTTTAATTATGAATTTTATGTAAATTAAGTTTAATAAGATCAGCTTAAGTATCCCCCATGCACATGACAAATTTGCTTTGCTAACCTAAGTTGTAAATGTTGTAATCAATTTTAGTTATATGTCAAAAATCCACATAAATATGCATTCTTTTTGATAGACCATTGAAAGGTTTAAAAAATAAATAACAAAAAAAAGTAAAGTATTGTTCATACTTGTCTTAGTCTTTTGTTTTTGATTAGTCTTTGTCCTTTGATTAGTCTTAGCTGTCTTAAACAAAATCGGCTGTTCATACTCGTCTTTTGTTTTTGATTAGTCTTAGTCAAAAGCCACTGAAAAAAAAATCAATTTCAATAAAAAGGCCTTCTTCAAAAGTCATTTTCTACACAAAACAATCTTATTTAAGCTAATCTGTGCACGAAACACAGACACAAAAGAACAAAAGCCAAAAAGAAAAAAAAAACAAATAAAATTTTGAGGTTATGTTGAGATTTTCTGTTAAAAACATGATTAATAGCGGTAAATTCAAAATTTCGACCGCGCGCTTGCGCTCTTCAGATGCCCTGTAAAAAAAAACAACAAATATCAGCTGATGTCTGTCACTCGTCTTAGTCATTGTCCTAAGGATTGAAAGTTGGCAACTATTAAGACAAAGACTAAACAAAAGCAAAAGCATTGTATGAACACTCCCATAAGAAACAGTTGTTCTTCTTCTTATGACAAGACATATGACTAAACCAAGACAAAAGACTAGACAAAAGACGAGTATGAACGATCCATAAAGCATCCAACCTTTCCCATACTGTTGAGCTAAATATTGCTAATAAAGATTCTTATTATTATTAAGGTAGGTCTTATTTCAGTTTGACCAGCAATGTGTGTACCCAATTTTTTTTGGAGAAAATATGGGCAGATTGAAGCACTATTTTTTTTCCGGTATTTTCCAGTGTAGACCATAAAACCTTGGTGGTGGTGTTCTGTGCTTGGTGGTTTTGGTAGGACGTCTAGAATTTTATTTACTTACTATCCATTGTGATATTCATGTTTCTGAAAATTCCAGTCTCTTTTTCCTTAGACACAACAACCTGGGACAATCCAATTAAAATAGTAATGAAATTAGTTGGGGCGCTCCTAACTAAAATCTATTAAAAACAATTTAAATAATAAAAAAGATAAAAAGTAAACAAACTATTTTTAAACCTAATCTGTGCGTGACACGCTATGACTGTCACACGTCTGACGACCAGAAACGTGACATGAAGTTCAGCCACAATAGACGTTCTTTTGCGAGCTCACCATGGTTACTAGCCTCCACAATTAATAGTTCGGTTCCGTCCGCTCACAGATTAGGTTAAATAAAATTGAGCGGCTTTGCAGAATAGAGATACTGCAATATGCAAATACTCGTATTAATATGCAATTTTCAGTTTTTTATGTCAAGATTTAGCGCCAAGGCTGTCAAAAATCAGGATAAATTATTCTTTGTAGATATTTTAGAAATTAAAACTTTTAGTATATATATTATATATTTGGTAAAACTTTATAATTTTAAATTCTTAAAAGCCCTTTGTCCCATTAATGTTTTGTGAAATACTATTTTTGCTATCAATACTAGTTTGGCTGGAATTTTAAAGCTGTTTCTACCCAGAAGTTGAACTTTTTTTATGAACGCTTTTTTTTCTCATACAGTGCCTAATTGTATAAAAATATTTTTTCCATGTCCCATTGGCGGTCCAAATTTTATTGACCATTACCTTACTTAAAGTTGTTTAAACTTTTAAGAAACAAAAACTAAATTTAAGTACATGGTGCTTTGTACAAGTGGGGATCAAGCTTAATGTTATAAAGTATTAAAATTTTAAAACAAGTTAACTACAGTATACAAAAGAAATAAAAGTAAAAAAAATATATTTTTTAAAATGTTAGGTTAGGTTTTTTCTTAATCTTACATAGACTGAATGATTTTGCATATTTTTTCTCTCACTTTTTTTTAAAGTTATTAGTTTTTGAGAAAATCACAAAATACTGATTTTTAGGACCTTTGGGGCCTAATATCTAGTGAAACTCAAGGGTGATTTTGGTGGAGAATATGTGGGAATGTGTCCCAGAAGCTGAGGAATAATTATTCAAAAATCCAGCTTGCTTTTTCACCTAATATGACTGGGCTATTTTACAAAATTTAGAAAGCCAGACCTTTCCAATTGTAAATAATATAATCGCGTAAGCCATTCTAAATACTTTATTGTAAAAAAAAATATAAAAACTTAAATTCAATCCTGTAACTCTAAACTAAATTAAGAAAATTGAGTCAATTTTTATTTTTAATTCAGCCCACCATTGTCCTTTTTCTACCCCTTGCTCTTACTTCTTCATACTTTGAAAAAACTTCTTTACATCCTGACTTGTACTGTTTTCTGTAGCCTTCAATAATTTTAGGAAAAACTTTTTCTGCAATTTCATGAGTACTTAGCAATGCTCTTTCTAAGACATACAAATCTACACCTTTGTCTTCAGTGCTTGAATCCACATGAGCTAATCCAAAATCAATTAAGACTAAATGCAGGTCATCTAAATTATCAAAAATATCATGATTATGTTTATTGACCAAAAGCATATTAGAAGAGGTAAGATCACCATGAATAATGTTGCTCTCATGCATTTGACCTAATATTTTACCTGCAGTCAAGCAAATTTGGGTGCACTTTTCAAAAGGCATTGTTTCCAAAAACTTTTTCAAAGTAATACTGTGAACAAAGTGCTCCATAAAAATAATTCTACGCTCGAAATCGACAAGGAAAATCGTAGGTGTTCTAATACCAGCTCCTTTGCATCTGACAATGGCTCGGGCTTCAGCTCGTAATCTATCTTTTGTGAGGGAACAGTCCAAGTCTGAGTGTCTGTATTTTTTTACAAATCGTTCCTTGGCAATGGCTGGTTTTCCCAGGTATGTACCCTTGTATATGCGAGCTTCCGCCCCTTGTTGAAGTAGTTCAAATCCCTCCATGGTAAAACTTCTTCAATCCTAAAACATTTTTATACAGACATAATCCTAAATGAACCAGTTAGGTATCTTAACATACCTTACACAGAATGATGTTTCTTATATATCCTATAAAAAATAATACATTTCTCTCTCAAATATCTAAAATTTTCGAAAACATTACAGTAGGTTAAGTGCTTATTTGGTATGGTCCAGGCATAGAGAAAATTATAATAGGGCTGTCTAACAAAACATATGATCAAATCCAAGATGTCTTCCATAGGACAGACAAACCGATTTCCCATATGCCGTAATGTTAACAAAAACGTAAATTTTACAAAAACGACAAGAGCTTTAGTCTCAAAAATTAATCAGTTTTAAGAACAGATCCTTTGTGCATATGGGAAAAATGCGTTTTTCTTAAAAATATTAAACTAAAGCGAGAAAATCTGAAATAAAAGGGACCATGTTTTCATCAAAAAAGTAGGTTATGTTTTTGTTTATTTTGTTTTTTTTTTTAAACTTTTTTTCTAGTTTTTTCACTTATTTTGAATTATTACATGGGCGCACCAAGGGGGCGGGGTGGCTAGGGGCCCGGACCCCCCCAAACCACATATTTTTTAGATATTTTCCATATATTTCATGAATAAACAGAAAAAATAGCATAAAGTACATCATAAGACCTCTGGGGGCCCCCCTAAGGTATCGGGCCCCCAAAGGTTTTTGAAGTTTTTTTGACCAATGAATCAATGAACTATCAGCCCAAGGTAGGGGAAAGTAGTTCTATTCAAAGACCTCACTTCAAGGCTCACTTAACAGAGACGGAATTGAAACAGACTAAACTTTTCTCATCAGATTCAGGTTTTCTATTAGGATCTTTTGTTGTACTTGACTAAACCTTTTGCTAAGTAATAGGCCTTCTATAGCGTTAAACTGTTAAAAATATTTCACTATGATTTTTAGGTTTAGACAAAGTTTAATTGTTTTAACCCTCCAGTAGTGACATTGAAAAGAGGCACAACTTATAGGTAGGTCAGTCCAACAGATCAATATGCACATATGAGTTCCAACCGAGGTTGGTCAAGCAAACTTCTAATAAGTACTTTACAAAATATGTTTATTTAAAAAAATATAAGTAAACATTATATAAAAAAAAAACTTGCAAAATTAAAATACAGTTTTTCCTTGTCATTGGCCTCACACACCATACATCACCATATGATTTTCCATGAACTATAATACATAGGGCTTAAGTACGGTCAAACCTAAGGTTCATCAGCTCACAACAGTAAGTACTGTTCAAATTTTACAACAGTACAATATTCGCTGTTGTATTACTACTGTTAATATTACTTTTATTACTGTTTTTTTGTAACAATATTTGCTCAATTATATATCTAAAAGTTTATGCAAATAAATATATACTCTACTCTACAATTGGGCGTAACAGCATATGACCCATTAGGAGTATTAGAACCCAAATTTTTTTGAGAGAAATTGAAAAAAATATCTGAGAGAACTTATTTGTTTTTCTTGTGGTCATCAAAGTCAACAAAGATTACTTTTTTATCCATCTATTATTAATGATGCCAAAAAATTTTTTTTTGGTAATAAGCTCAGTACATTACCGGAGAAATTTCACAACAGGACTTGTAGTAGGTCCAGTCAGATACTATACAAATTTTACGGTGTACAAGTTTTAGGTGTCAAAAAGCATGGAAATAAAGGAAAATTTGCAGCAAAATAGTTTAAGATAAAAAGAGGTTTGAGTTAGGGAGACTGTCAAACTCACCAGTTTATTCTAAACTGTTTTGAGGTCTGTAAAATAAATATTTATTAAAGAAAAAGAAACTTTGATGATACACGACTTCACTCGACACTATACAGGATGATACACTACCAAAAGTTTATTTAAGGTTCTGTAGGATGGTGTACAAATTTGGTTCAGCTCATTATTCACACTTTAACCTCATATTGTTTTCCTTTTCTTTCTTCTCAGGACCCTTTTTTCAACCATCATTTTTAAAATTTTTCAACTGTTTTGAAACAATAATCCATTCAGGAGAGACCCAGTCATGATCATTGCTGTATTCTAGTTTTGAAAGTTGCTTGCCTAGAATAGTAAAAAAATCATAGTGAAATATTTCTTACAGTTTAACACAATTCTATGTTACACTTCTGCAAAAGGTCCACTCAAGCACAAAAAAAGATCCCAATAGAAAATGTTGCCAAAATGGCAGTTGCACATTTATCCAAAACAAACCTGACAAAAAACTTTCGAATATTTCAATTTATCCTCTGTTAAGTCAGGTAATAGAGCACTTATCCACTTTCTTTTCCCTTCTTTGAGCTGATACCTAGTTCATTTAAATCAAGATGATTTTTTAAGGTCAAAATACTTGGCATTCCATCAAAACTAACATTATCAAGCTCTCCCCAGCTGCCACAATTCATAACAGCACAGAAACTAAGAATAATGATTCAAACTGAGTAAAAAACTGGAAAAAAAGTAAAAAAAAAACAAAAGTAAATAAAAACATAACCTGACTTTTGAACAAAACATGGTCCCTTTTATTTGAGATTTACTGGCTTCAATTGATTTTTTTTAAGAAAAACGCATTTTTCCCATGTGTACAAAGGTTCAATACTTAAAACAGCATCTTTGTTGTAAGTTAAATCGTTTCACTTTTTTTAAAAATTACGTTTTTGTTAACATTGCGGCTTATGGGAAAACGCTTTGTCTGTCCCATGGCGACCATCTTGGATCGAAAAACAGCTGATCGTGACAGTTCGTTAGACAAGCTAATTGTCTCTGGGTCCAGGGAAATTTTTTTGGTTTGGTAAATATTGTAAAGCACGGCCCAACGTTGCCATTTCCTAATTTGTAAATCCAAGTCCACATTGTACAACAATCGCGAAAGAGGCTAACTACGGAAGCCCTTAGTAGGGTGACCATACCTCCGGATAAAGCTGAGAAGTCTGGTTTTTGGACAAAATAATAATGTCCGATGGATGTTTTTTCGCCGTACTTTTTGTACACAAATTGTTTAATTACTAGCAATGTTCCGATTCGTAATTAACTACAAAAATCCAAAGAAAAATAACACTTTTTAATAATTATGTTTATTAATGACTATTAATAAATGAATATGCGGATTCCTATAGCTTCTAATACAGAACTGTAGATCTCTTTGGTAAAAATATTAAAATTTGCCAAACTTACCTTAGTTCAAAAGCAAGGTTCTTGATGGGACACAATTTTTTTAATTGAAAAATTTTCATTTTTTTTTTGAAAATATAGCTAAATCTTTTTACTTGAAATAAAATAATAAACTATATCATTAAATTTTTTCCTTAAATGGTTTTCCAAAGAATTATTATGTCTTGATAAAGTTAATATATGACGCACATATGTATTATACCCTGTTTCCACCAATGCATGCATGCCCACCCCAATTCAAAAAATGCATCATGTGTTGGGCCATGGATTTGCAATGGTTTAAAATGCAGCGTCTGGTGGGCATGCATAGGTGGAAACCGGGTGTTAGATTTCTAATCGATCGTGTCCGCTATGCCGCGCGTTGCACACCAGCACGGGAGTCGTCACGGATTTGGTTATTTCTAATTGTGTCGCGTTCATGATGGTGTTAGCCCATATGCGTGTTGCAACGTTTTAGGTTATGTTTACAGAAAACAATAAATATTTTTGCAAGTTTTTGTAATATTTTTGATAAAGAATGGAAAATTTACTGTTGAATAATATAAATCACCAATTCTTGCTACATTATGTCTCAATCGTATTGCGCATGTCTGGTACGCAGCACGTACGGGTGGCTGCACGGTCCGAAAAGTTTGCGGCCTGCCAACACGTCGGACCGTGGTGGCATGCGTGTTGTCCTTAGAAATGGTTACATTTAGCATGCATGCGGGCGTTCAACTCCACAGCCACAAACACGATAAGAAATGCCAAACGAATGCCTCGTTCGCATTCGTGCTTGAGTGAATACGCGCTTTTCGGCGGCAACTGAATGCTCGTTTGAAGTTCCAACTCTGATCGGATGGCGCCGCGGGTCCATGCGCGTTGCTGTTGGCTACGCCTTCAGAGCACATACACATGCGTATGCGCGTTTGGCCTCGCAGCAAGGCATGCGAATTCTGCCTCAAATGAATACGCGCCACCACAAGGCTTCCGTACAAAAAAATAATTTCCATGGCGATGTTGCCATTACTCAATTTTTAACTATCGGCTAATTGGAGAAACTGGCAACGTCGAATAATGGCGGTGTTTTGGTGACGTGAAAATGGCGTTTTTCTGATCACACGAGTGAAGCGGAAAATTTCTGAAATTTGTTGAATTTTCACCAATTTTCTTTAAAAACAACCATTTCCAATCACTTTGAAACTGTACTTTAGCATGGTGACCATATATTTTCAGTGATTAGGCGTGACCAAGTCGTGTTTTTTATTATTAGGTAAGAAAAGGGTTTGTTTTTTCTCTCACTCATACAAACTTGTTAATTTTTTTTTATTATTTGTATTATTTCCCATGGGAATTTTCTAAAGATACCTAAACAAATAAGAAATATTGAAATAATGATAATTCATAAGATTTTATAGATCTGGAAAAGATTTTAAAAACATAGGTGGGGTTAGGTCAGGTAGAGATCCTGTATGTTTGACATATTTTAAAGAAATAGAGACAGGACAAACCCATCAAAGTCACTCAAATCACATCTTTTGGTTGTTATTTTCTTGCCAAGTTCATTGGCATTTTAATAAAATAATTTATGTTGCCAGCAATGAGTGGCATCAATCATCATGCAATAAAAAAACACATTGTCAGTTACTTCCTGTGAATGTTTGTCAAAAATTGTTTCATTTTATTTTCTGAGGCTTATGAATTAACAAGGAAGGAAGGTGCATCTCTCTCTAAACAAGGTAGAGTATGGAGGACCACTATTTCCCTCTTTTTTTTTTTTTCTCGATTTTGACTTATATTAAATTGACTATGACCTTTTGACACTAAACTACACAGCACAGACCTACAAAAAACCACAAAAATAAATAGCTTGCTGTCTGCTGCCACTTTGGCCCCTCCTCGAAGAAACCCTGGATCTGCCACTATACATACAGGGTCTCTAGGGTAGGGTTGCCAGATGATAATTTAATAAAGGAGGGAAGGAGGACTGATTAGTCTGAAAAGAAAGACTTTCTTTAAAAAATGACATTCACAATTAAGTAAACATTTTTAAGTATATTTAGCTGAGCTGGCAATTTTAGCAAGATCTCGATTTTTCAATAGATAAGCCTGCAAATAAGCAGTAGGTAATGAGAAAAATTTTCACATCACATGTTTTGGAAGTTGTATTAAACAAGAATCTAAGATATAACTGACTCAATCTGTTGGCTCCAGTGGGGGTATTAAAGTATTTTTGCAGATGACTTCAAGTTATTTGCAGTAATTAGATAATCTAAAAGATGCACTACAATTACAAAAAGATCTTAATGAAATTGTAAATTGGTGTAATAGTCACAAGTTAAAAATTAACATTAAAAAATGTGCAATAATGACCTTTACAACTAAAAAAGATTATATTGATTTTGAATATTGTATAGACAACATCCCTCTGAAAGAACATTTTTACATAGAGACTTGGGGGTATACTTGGATCCAAAATTAAATTTTAATAGTCATATAGAAAATGTATCCAAAAGTTCTCTCAAAATATTAGGGTTTATAATAAGGGTTTTTTAATAACATTGATACAATAACAGCTCTATATAAGACATTAGTATTGCCAAAACTACAATATGCGTCAATAATTTGGGATCCTTTATATAAAAATAAAAGTGTAATGTTGGAGAATGTACAGTGTAAGTTTTTAAAATTCTTGTACTTTAAAAAGTTTTTAGCATATCCTCCAAGAGTTGAACAAAACCAACTGTGTGCAATATTCAAATTTCCTAGTCTAGAATTATTGAGAATTGAAGTAGAATTAGTTTTTATTTTTAAAATGATACATTACCAAGTAGATAATAGTGAGTTTTTATGTCAAATGATGTTTCAAGCAGTTACAATTAACCGAGCAATTAACACTCGGTCACAAAATATGTTTTTGATTCCTGTTCATACTACAAATATGTACAAAAATTCTCCCTTAATAAGAATATGTCAATTATTCAATAAATTTTGTGGTAATATTGATATTTTTAATTTAAATTTAAAACAGTTTAAAGACAGGATCCACAGAGAACTAATGGATAATGTAATATAATAAATAGGTTAGTGTAGGTTTAGGTAGTTTGGTAAGATATTTTTCTATATCTGTTATTGGCGTTAAGCTGTTGATACTATGAAATAAATAAATAAATAAGAAAATAGTTGCTATACAGTCTTGCCACATTCACCTTATGTATAGGGTTGCCACCTTGGTTGCTACCTATCAAGTTTTTACCTGGACAGTCTGGTTTTTTAAGAACATGTCCAAAGCCAACAAATATCCAGTTTTTTATTTTTGTAAACTTTTAGGAACCTTCTACAATAAAGTTTACAGTTGAACCTCTATAACTTAAACTTAAAGGGACAACCAAAACAGTTTGAGTTATGCAGAGTTTGAGTTATAGAAATTCGAGTTAAACAGGTTAAAATACATATAAAAAGTGCAGGGACCACTTAAAAGGTTTGAGCTATAGAGAGGTTCGAGTTATAGAGGTTCGAGTTAGAGAGGTTCGACTGTATGATACCAGAGTAAACACAGCAACTTTTTGTCAATCTTGTAAAATGGTTAAAATGTATTTATTGTATAAAACTTCAATCATATTTCTGAAATCACAAAACACATTTTCAAAAATGTTTTTATGCACGAAAAGTATTTTTTTTGAGTAAAAAGATTTGAGACTTTTTGAAAAACATTTTAACAGAAAATATTTGTAAATAATAATAATTTATTTAGGTATTTTTTTAAGCATTGTTTTCAAAAGGAACAAAACAATATTTTTAAAGTAATTTTTTTTCAATAAAAATGAAAGTATTTTGACTAAAATTTTCTTTTTTCTTTTATGTAAAAATTCGTTACTTTGTGACAATTTGGTTTTTAGACTAACCAATACAACTGTGTTATGTAAGTTAATTTTAAAAATATCAAATTAAATTTGAAAATTTTCTGGACCTAAACTAGATCTAACTTAATTAAACCTGCCCTAAACCTGACCTAATACCTTTTACATGCCTTCTGAAAAACTCCCTATAAGTAACTGTGGCAAGAGGGTCTTTTAAAAAGTGTCAAATCAACATACCAACAATCTTCTCTGGTCTTTATATCTTTACTGGTAAAGAAAGGGAAAAACCTACCCTATATTTGTTTTGAAAAAAATATGGCAGAAAAAGATTTTGTTTTTTCACAGGCAGTTTGTGGTTCCTCTCAGCTCAGTACTAATTACATATTAAATAAAAACATTAAACTTAACAACTAAAGAAAACCATATACTAGCCCATGTAGCAATGGCTAGTGATGGTATTATTTTTGATAAAGAATTTTTTTTTGAGATAACACTGAAAATTTGTTATTTTGGTGTATTTTGACCTATCTTAGATTTATTGTTGTGATGTCTGTCTGTCTGTGTGTGTGTATATATATTATTTCTGTCTGTAACATGATAGCTCCTAAACCACTTAACCGATTTTCCTAAAATTTTCAGGTAAAATGTCACACTTTAACAAGCTGATCAGATTTTGGTCAAATCTTTAATGCTAATGACAGTAGAAATAAAATTTCGGACTTCCATTGTCTTTATTTATTTTAAAACACGACGTTTCGGAACATTTTGTGGAGGTTTTAAAAGGTATCGAATTAGATCCCGGCGATAGATTTGTAAGTTTTGATGTAGAAAGTCTCTACACCAACGTGCCAATAAATGAGTCACTTAGTATCATTAAAAACAAATTACAAACTGATGATACACTTCACGAGAGAACAACGCTATCGGTAGAGGGGGTGATGGATCTTTTGGAGCTCTGTCTCCGTAACTCTTACTTTCAAGTGAAAGATAAGTTTTACGCGCAAAATGATGGATTCCCAATGGGTTCATCTCTTTCGCCAGTGGTAGCAAACATCTACATGGAGTGGTTTGAGGGCCACGCGATCAACACAGCAAGAGTCAAACCAAAACTATGGCTACGATACATGGATGACACATTTATTATATGGCCGGAAAATGATGACGAACTACAAAATTTTCTACACCATTTAAACGGTATTCGACCAACAATCAAGTGCACCATGGAAATTGAAAAAGATTCGGCCTTACCTTTTTTGGATGTTCTTGTCAAACGATTAGACAGAAACATTCAAACCACTGTATATAGGAAACCTACACACACGGGACAGTACCTAAATTTTAAGTCTAATCATTCTGTTGCAACAAAACAAGGAGTTATAAGAAGTTTGTATTTAAGAGCCGTAAATATTTGTAGTAATAATGAAGAATTAACCACAGAAATTAACAACATTAAAAACGACTTACAACAGAATGGTTATTCCGAAAAATTAATAAACTCAACGATATTTAAAATTAAAAACAAACTAAATGTACCAAATTCTCAAAATAATAATCCGTTAGGTGTTATTAACATTCCATATGTTCAAGGGATTTCAGAAAACATAAGACGAATCGCTAAACACTATAATATAAAAACAGTATTTTCTTCGGGAAATACGATAAGAAGTTTTGTAACTAAACCAAAACCAGACAATCCCTCAAATAATAAGGAATGTATTTACCAAATCCCATGTGAGTGTGGTAAATCATATGTAGGTGAAACGAAACGCCCTCTTCAGGTTAGAGTAAATGAACATCTAAAAAGTACCCAATTAGGGGATATTGAAAAATCCGGTTTAGCAGATCATGCATGGTCAAATGATCACAGGATTCAGTGGTCAGAAGGTAAAGTTTTACATAAGGAGTCGCATTGGCGAAAACGGAAGTTTATTGAAGCTGCATATATAATGCAGAATAAAGAAGTTTTCAGTCAACCAAGCATGGACATACCAAACATATGGAAACCACTCCTTAAGGAAAACAGGCGTCTTAGGATTAAAAAAGGGGGCGGGCCGTCACACCTGACTGCACACCAAGTAGTATAAGTAGTAGCCTAGAGACTAGATTGTTTAGTTTACACTTGATAACGGTTAGAGATACTTACTAACCGAAACGTCGTGTTTTAAAATAAATAAAGACAATGGAAGTCCGAAATTTTATTTCTACACAATCATTGTCTACGAGTTTCAAACAAAGAGCTAATGACAGTGTTCTGACAATTAAAATTTTTTAAAAATGGTAACTTTTTAACAGAGCATCATATCAGTATGTGGTGTTTGGAATATAGTAGATTACATTTTGCTTAATAATTAACTTCGTAAGAGCTTTAGTTTCTGAGATATTTACAAAAAACTGTTTTTAAGACTGCTAATAGGCTAGCTAGGAAGGTATCAGATCGGTTATTGATCCATTTATTTTATTTCTGCCTAGGGCAGTTTTATGTTTCTTTTGACATAGTTAGTACTAACTATTTAAAAAAATCATTAAACTTAATAACAAAAAAAAACCATGTGTAGTAATTAAGTTACTTATTTTTAAAATAGGGGAATAAATAGAGATAGAAATCATGAAAATGCTCATATGACTGAAAGAAAAGGTAGACAAGAGACAGAATAAACAAAGAGCTCTGGGATAAAAGACTTGTACATCCTGGAAATGACAGCTTAGTTCAGTTGTGGGTTACCCATTGAAAATAAAATTTGTTCAACTTGCATAGAAGCTAAAGGATTAAAATCTTCATTTGATGAGAGTCAAAGAAAGACTAAGATAGGCGATTTATTTCACACTGACATTTCTGGCTATCTAATCCAATCAGATTTGATGGATCAGATTAATAATGTAACAAAGTGACTATTTTTTTTGTTTTAATTTATTTTCTAGACTATTTAAGCTGAGACAGTTAAGAAATATTTTTCTTAAGTCATTTTGTAATCTGTAAAATAATTTTCGCGCATTGTTTCATATTTTCCGAGGAAAAATGCCGTTTGGACATATCAATGTCATTAAAGCCTCTCAAAACTTTTGTTGCAAAAAGACTAGATAAAATAATATTCCGAATAAGTCAATCCACGTTCATTTTTAAAAACGTGCTTGGGTTTCATTCGATTATTTCCGTTGGTTCTCGATTTTTAGCCGAGCTCTAGCCTATAAAAGAGCAATTCATTCGCCCATACAGGGAATCGAGATTTGTTTCTCGTTCGAGCACAAGGTCTAAGTGGTACGTGGTGTGTGTAGGTGTCGACCGGTTTCTGGTAAGAATGGTATTTATAAAAGAAACCTGGTTTTTGCCTTATCAAAGTTTTTATAATTCTATTTGATTTGAATTTATTTTGAACCGTGCAAATTACTTGTTGGTCCTTTCCCGATCCCATGCTTTCCCGTTAGTATCTTACATGTTTTCTGGTATTTAATAATTTTCTTTCGTTAAAGAAACCAATCGGGTTTATTACTTGCGGGCTGCAGGTTCGTCATCCCGGATTTGACACACCAGTTTCCCTTTTCCTGGTTTTTATTATTTTTGTTTTCTTTCGGAAAAACAAAAGTAATAAACAAAGGAATAGATTATGCTTTGTGTACTCGTTTGGTTCATCACCAACTCATAATTGTAGCGCTTTGTCAAACCACTTTTCCCGTTTCTCCGATTTCCTGGTTTTTATTATTTTTGTTCTCTTTCAAGAAAGGAAAACTAATACCAAAGCAGTAGATTATATTTTGTGGGCTCGTTTGGTTCGTCACCAACTTATAATCGTAGCGCTTTGTCAAACAACTCTTCCAGTTTCACGGTTTTTATTATTTTTGTTCTCTTTCGAGGAAGCAAAAACGATAACGAAGCTATAGATTATGTTTTGTGGGCTCGTTAGGTTCGTCACCAACTCATAATTGTAGCGCTTTGTCAAACCACCCTTCCCGCTTTTCCCGTTTCCCGGTTTTTATTATTTTTATTCTCTTTCGAGGAAGCAAAAATGATAACAAAGCTATGGATTATGTTTTGTGGACTCGTTTGGTTCGTCACCAACTCATAATCATCCCGGCTTTGTGCAGCCAGCTCTCCCGTTTACATAAATCCTGGTATTTATTAATTTCTTTCTAATTCTCCTTTTATTTTTCATAATTAACGATTTTTCTATCACGATTATTCATCAATTTTAAATTTCCCGTTTATGTTAAAAGTTGGTAGAGTTTCATTGCTTTCATATTAAAGGCACGCTTTTCTTCGTTATTGCCCGTTTAGACCCGTGTCCCACCGCTGAAGGACCCTTATAAACTTAAAAGTTGGTATAGTTAATTTTTTTATCCGTTTCTTTTGTAAATATCCTGTTACCGTAAGACATATATGCTCTCCGCGTAAATTAAACCTGTAAAAGTGGTACCACACCGTTTCTTTTTGTAAATATCCTGGTGATTTTTTTTTCGTTTCTTTTGTAAATAACCTGTTACCGAACCGGACCGCGAGACATATATTCCCCGACCAGTCCTGTGAAACTTCAAAGTTGGTAAAGTTTCGTTTTCGTCCAGTTAAATAGCCGTAAATGTGTAAAATTATAGTATGTAATTAACTACCAGCTGTTTAAGGAAATCTTTCTGCAAATTTTTTATTGTTGGGAAAAGTCTTTTTGGGGCAAAAAGAAATCAGTATTCAACGCCCATCCGATCTAATCGGACCTAACCAGATTTGTTAAATCCTTTTGTTAGAGTTCCGAGGTGACAGGGCGTTGAGTTTTAAGTCCGCTTTTATAATTTTCGCTTTTCCAAGTACCTAACTGTCTGTGCTAAAATAGAGTAAACTGGAGTTTTTTGATTTTACTTGATAGAAATATTTACAAATATTTAGTTATTTTCTTTCAGGGTTTGTACCACTAAATTAAAATGACAAAATACACATAAAATAGTATTTATAGAAATTGAGTTTTTAATGAAATTGTAGTTTACTTACCTGGTTATTCTCCACTGTTTAAAAGCTTACCCGAGAGGCAAGGGAGACTCTAGGCTCCCTTATTTCCTAGAGTGGCGCCTGAGGCAAAATTTCGATCGATTCTATCCCTCGAAATCCCAGGATTGAATCGACCGAAACCCTGGGACGTCAAAAGTAGGGGAAAATTCGTTAGATGACGAAACCCTCTTACAATAAATCAATTTATAGACGATTTTCTTGTTTTAAACTAACCACAAGAAATGGAAAGGCAATCGATTAGACCATGGTGGAGAATTTATCTTGAATATTTTTAAGACATATTGCAAGAAAACAGAAATAAGTTTAGCATATACAAGACCTCAACACCACAAGAAAATGGAACAGGGGAAAAATGAACAGAACTCTGTTAATTAAGATTAAAACATAAATAATTGACTCTGGAATGCCAAAAGAACTCCAGTGTGAGTCTTCAGTTTATGAATTGCCACTACCAAGAGCAATGACATCATCCATGATCTTGTACAAACAAAATGACTTAAATAAACTGAAAGTATTTGGTTGTCGCTCTTGGTGTAAATCACGCCCTGATGGAAATGGGTTAGATCTGAGAGCAAAAAGAATGGTAACGATTGGATTCTATGGTAGAGGCTGGAAACTATGGTCATTTTATAAGGGGAAAATTATTAGAACCAGATATGTTAATTTTAAAGAGTCAATAAAGGGTATAAATAAATTAGTAAAATCAAAGATGATGCGACAACAACCAATAATTTTAACAGGAGAAGAGACAGAAATACAAAGTTACATAAAAATGATCAAGAAGAACATGTTGATCAAGAAGAAAAAAATTGTCATTCAGAAGAAATTAATTCAAACATAATTCATCGGTCTACAAAACCTTATAGATAGTTTACCAGAAATTTCACCAGATGAAAAAGTAACTAGAGCAGGAAGATGTGCAAAAAGACCCATTAATCTTAAAGACTATTACACTTATGTAGCTTATTGTCTTATTTCTTCAACAAGTGATAAACCACAATTTGTTAAAGAAGCTATCATTAAACTAGAGTGGAAGCAAGCAATGAATAAAGAACTAGAATCTAATAAAAAGTCCGAAACCTGGACAGAATTTGATAGATTACCAGGTAATGTAAAAGCTATTGTAACAAGATGGATTTATAAATTAAAAGATGATTAAACAAAGAAAGCGAGTTGGGTTGCAAAAGGACTTCAAATACCAAAAGAAGGCATGAAATTTGATTATGCTCCAGTATTTAGAATTTCAACCATAAAAATGATGTTATCTATTGCTGCAGAAAGAAAATATTTAATTAAGAAACTATATGTACCATCAGCTTTTCTCGACGATTCTCTTGACACTGGAGGTTATATCAAAAAGCCGGTAGGATTAAAAAACAAAAGTCATTATGTTAAATTAAATAGAGCATTATGAATATAGTTTAAGAAATTCTCCACTCCAAGAAATCAGACTATGATTATTCCGTATATCTCAAAGATAATGTCTATTTACTCTGATATGTAGATGATGCCCTAATTATTGTAAAAGAAGAATTTGTGTGTGGATTTATTAATTAAAAGTCTTTACGATGATTTTAGGGTAAGGAAAAAGACTGGAATTAAGACGTTTTTGGGAATGCAGATAGAATTTACTGAAAGAGAAATTGAAGTACACCAGGTTAAAGAAACTTTGACCAAGATCATCAAATATTAGAAAATGTGTTATACAGAAAG
This sequence comes from Aspidapion aeneum, assembly GCA_963576565.1. NCBI lineage: Eukaryota > Metazoa > Arthropoda > Insecta > Coleoptera > Brentidae > Aspidapion > Aspidapion aeneum. The sequence goes on from OY755043.1 coordinate 24,297,757, forward strand.
CTAATATGCAATGTGTATCTTTGTTGAGTCGTTACCTGGAGAAACCAATGTTAAGCACTTGGAAAGCAACAAAAATATGCTGCAATATCTGAGCATTTTAAGAAAGATGATACAGACTTAGTGACTTTTTGTGATGCTGATTAGGACAGCAAAAGAGAATCCAAGTTTTGAAGAAAATTTATTAGCTCTATGAAGGCAGAATATGTGGCAATGTATGAGCTAGTAAACCTAAAAGGGCTTGTGAGCGAATTTAGTGCAATCTTAGTAGTAGTAGCAAGTAGCAACAGTTAAAAATTTTTAAAATTTAGAGGGAGAAACATATTGAAACAAAATTACATTTGATTAAAGATTTGTATTCCAAATTTTCATACATTATTATTTAACTTTACTGGAACTTAAATTATAATGCTGTTTTAAGCTAAGCACGTAGTATGATCTTCCCTTTTTTATACTTTTGTAAGAAAATCTTTTTATAGCTATACATGTATGCTGGCGCAAAGGTTTTTCTTGTTTACTTTTGACATTACTACCAGACGTTTAAGTTTACAATGATTTGCCCCAGTTATATTCTTTGGATGAGGGAAAGATCCATATAAAACCGCGGTGAATTTTTTTGGTCTGCAATCCATAGTTTGCGAGTTAAAATATATTAGAAATTCCTTATGTGAATGATGAATGACCAATATTATTATCAATTACCTAGGTTGGTTTTAAATATTGAACCTTCACCTCGAGTTTTATCCCAAACCAAATGCAAGTCACGTGTTATTTGCAGGTGTAAACATACCATCCCATAAGAGGTAGGGTAGGGCATGGATCCTCACTACCAACCCTACGCTGAAAACAATCTCCAGAAACCAACAGACGCTAATTCCTACACTTACAATACGGCAGAAACGACGTATGTGACTACCATAACCACTCAGCAGACAATGGACCAACAGTGGGCCGGCAACCAGTTTCAAGACCCCAATCAAACCGCATATGTTCAAGGGGTTGATGGGGCCTACCAGCAAAACGTTGTGGTTACACAAGATAATGTAAGTGCAGTTTGACTCTTGACACATCAGCTGTTTTTCAGTTGTATCAAGAAAACTAAAACATGGTTTGTCAGCGCGCATCTCGCTTGTCACGAAGGTCTTATACTTTGCACAGGTTGCCTACAGAAGTCGTGTGAACTAAACTGTACGACTACCTACGTCATCGCGTTGTCTTAAACAAATGCTTAAAGCAACGCGGTGACCTAGTTATTCAATCAGGACGTTTATTCTTGTCTGCCCGTGAGGTGATGTGAGCGAAACGTTTACTTTTACGGGCGTACTTAAGATCACCGGTGAACTTAACTTTGCTCTAACTTTGCGAAACTTATTGGATGTAAAGTCCCAGTATACAAAAAAAAACAACATAGTTTCAGTAACGAAGTGAACACAATGTGCCTGTATGAGGTATATCGGGTGTTTTAAGGTGATTCTTAAAACCCAAAGTTGTACCCCGCCTTTAATGGATTCTATTGGATACAGAGCTCCGCCCCGTTCCGCCCCTAACAGTAAAGCAAGCAAATGAGGCACGAGGTCCGGCGCGGAGCCTTTTAAAGGCGACGGTGCATGCTATCCCCGATTTAGGCGACTTTTGGTAGGGATAATAGATGCCACCTTAAAAGGCGGGGTCACGAAAAAAAAGAAAGGTCAGGCTATCTTTGTTGGATACATCTATATTTCGGATTTAAGAATTATTTTGTGACAGGCGGTAGGTTACATGAAAATGGTACCAAAAACTAATTGCACTTTTTGAATATAGACTGTTTTATCACTTCAAAACCATATTCATATAAATCCTAGTTGATCTTCTTTTCGAAATTTTATCAATTTTTTACTTATTTCTAGTTTACAGTCTAGTTTTCAGTTCTAATAGAAGGAGTAGTTTTCACCTGCTTACAAAAGAACTTATAAATGCAATTCAAAATAAAATCTATTAGAATATCTTGATTTTTAAAATAATTCAAAAATCTAAAAATACGAGAAAACCTTTTTTTATGTAACTACATTAGAAAATTAGGGTTTACACACAAAAAACGCGTTCTGAAATCTGTACCTTGCCACGGGTATGTCATCTTTATCTAAGCCAAAAACATTAAACTAAAAAGCATTTTATTTGGTTTATCATAACAAGAACAAATAATTCCCTTGACTAGAGAAGTAAAATTGGTGGGCTAAACTCTACAGTGACCATCTTCACTTTCTTCTTTTGTTGACAAGATACGTCAAAAAAGTGTTTGCAAAATGTCTGATTCTGCATTAATTTAAAAAGAAGAACTATGAGTTTCTATTTGCAGTCAGTCATCAAACTAATTTGTTTCCTCTCACACACGCTAGGACGCCATGATTTCTAAAAGCAAACAACGTTTGTTCGATCGCTCGTATTCTTGGGATCGATATTGGAGAAAGTAAAAGCCATATAGTTTTATTAAGTTCCAAGCAAAAGCAGCAATGTAGTTCAATGCCGTTAGCGGTATTGCGTTCGGAGTAGTTCTTTTGCTTATAACACAAGGAACTATTTTTGCCTTCGGAGTAGTTCTTTCGCTTATAATATTTGATCTTTTAGCAATCATATATCTTGCAACAAGATGCGAACACACCCTACATAACTCAACACCAAACGATGGAAACTCAAGAGCAACAGCTTTACACTGTGGCTCAAGATGGACAACAAGCTACCTATGTCTATCAACAGGCCCACGTTCAGGAAAACTATGGAGGTCAGGTGACCACTGACGCAGAGTATGTTCAGCAGGAATTTAGTGTGGAAAATCCTCAGGTAAAATTGTTTGTTGCTTATTCTTAGGGCGTTTTGTTTCACCTACATATCGCACCCCCGCTAAAAAATAGTCACAACTCAAAAAACATTGTTTTGAGAAAATCGCTGTTAAAGAATTTAGTTCATTAAAGAGATTCATTTTTCACTTACATGACAAATTACGAGTTAACATGGTGCAGTACGTTTCTCATAAAAAATGATTTTTATTGTTTTTAGTTTAAAAAAAGACATAAACCCGATATTGTGACACTTTTTTAGAACAAGGTATCATAACGTTGTAAATCAGGATGTCATGCAGGATGGTAAATAATATAAAAAAAGAAAACAAATAAAGAAGAAACTTTGTATTTATTTTTACGAGTTATAAAATGCTGAATAACAACTGGGAATGTGATTATTCTCTAATAAATTCAAAAGATTTTTTTCTTATTCTCCTTAATTCTAAGTACACTGAACAATTCGAAAAAACAGTCACAACACAAAAAAGAACAGTATTTTACTTGTTTTATGGGTCAGATTTAACCAATAGTTCACACGAAAACGTTCACAACTCGAAATGTGACTCTTTTCAGGATGAAACTCCACGTTCACGCTGTTATCAAGTCAAAAGTGACACTGTAAAGGAACGCATCCTCAGCTAAACTGGACAAAATAAAAGAGTCACATCGCCATTTCGCGGTGAATTGTCGAAACATAAATGTGACGCTTTTATGGAAGAAAGTAGAAGTTGATGGCGGCAGGTTTATCTCAAAAAGGGCGATTTTTAAGTTGTGACTCTTTTTCAGCGGGTGTGCGATATGATTTATCACACTCACATGGGACTTGGTAAATGCATTCCTTATTATTTGAGGGATTTTATGGTTTTGTTTTAGTTACAAAAGTCCTTATCATATTTCCCGATGAAAATAATGTTTTAGCCAAACACTATAATATTATACGATAAGGGGTTGACTAAATTGAAAAAGATAATCCCTCAAATCATATGGAATGCATTTACCAAGGATAGAGTAAAAGAACATCTAAACAGTACCCAATTAGGGGATGTTGAATAAACCGCTTTAGCGATTCATGCATGGTCAAATGATCACAAGATTCAATGGTCTGAAGCTAAAGTTTTGCATAAGGTGTGGCATTGGCGAACACGAAAGTTTATTGAAACTGCATTTATAATGCAGAACAAAGAAGTTTTCAGTCAACCAAGCACGGACATACCAAACATATTGAAACCACTCCTTAGGGAAAAAAAGCGCGAAATAAAACAGAAGGCGGGCCGTCACACCTGACAGCACACCAAGTAGTAGCCTGTATACTGGATTGTTTAGTTTTCACTTGAAAATGGTTAGATACTTACTAACCGAAACGTCGTGTTTAAAATAAATAAAGACAAGTTCGAGATTTTTGATTTCTACTTAATCATTGTCTACGAGTTTCAAACAAAGAAGTTTACCTTGTTGCAATTCAGGTACCATCCGACAACGGCCCTGCAGATCAAGAACAAACGGCTGCTGCAGTCGAGAGCCAGGCATCAGAAGTTCAAATCGAAGAACTCCCAGAAAACGAACCGGTGCCGCAAGAAGCCGAGGTTGTCGAACCTGTTACCGAGGGCATTGTTGTCAATGTGAGCCAACCAGATGATGAAGTACCACCGGTTCCTGAATCAACAGTTGGCGAAAACGGTACTAATAACTCCGACGAAGCTGTCGCCGTAGAAGTGTCGGAGGTGGTAGATGAGTCTCAGATGGAGGGAGCCGAAGTGGTTAGTATAAGTTAATACCAAATGTCGTTTAAAATTGTAGTTTATAGAAGTTGTAGAAGTGGGGGATCCAAATTATACAAAATTGTTCAATGAATAGTGTTTTGTCAAAGAATGAAATTTTTCTGGTTGGGAGATGTGATGACTGCTCCTTAGCTGAATTCGCCAAATTTTTTCCCCCAAGCCGTAGCGATAGTAGTTTCTAAGATAAATCCAACAGCCATATGAATAATCGACCACAAGGGTACAAAGTTGATTCAATTTATGCTGTTCGTACTAACAGTAACTATAAAATTCATTGCAGATTGAAGATGTACCGCAAACTGTTGAAGAAAATGAAGCAATCGAAACCGAAAAAAATATCCCCATGGAGACTGAGGAGGATTTACCGTCTGCAGAAACTGCTGCTGAAATTCCTGCAGAAGAGGCAGGCCAATTGGAGGCCTCGGAAGAAACAGCTGCGGTAGACGAAAACCCACCAGACGCGGAGATTTCAGAGATTTCCAATGAGCAACCAGATGGCGCCAACAGTATGGAGGTCACCGAGCAAAAAGTGGAAGAGACACATGGTGAGAAATGTTTTAAAGAATTTGTTTTGTAAGAATTGTTGTATTGTGTGGAGCTTAGATCGACAGTAGGGCTGACAGATGCGAAAAGGTAAGTTTTGGATGTAAGGAAATGATTTAGGTGTTAGTGGGAGCCTGTATATTTATTTTTTATAATATTAAAATTATTAAATAAGGTAAAGTGTAATGTCCGATGGGAAATTCGCAGGTGGTAATCACTGTACATTTTTCTGGGAATCACATGGGAATCACTGGAAATCACCTAGGAATCACTGGTGTTTTTGTGGGTAGCGAATTCCCCCTTGATAGTGTCAGTCAAATTACCAATCCAAAATTTTTGACTAGCGGTTGGAGTAGTTTTGTTTCTTTTCATCAGAACACTGCATAGTTAAGTTGGCATCTTTGTACAGATAACTGAACGGTTATGTTTCTGCAGAAAACAAACTAAAACCAAAATCAGGCATGAACTGCAGTCAATGGAACAGTATATGCTTCCCGAAGGCGGCAGGGTAGAAGCTTCCAGGTTCGAGTCTCAAATAACGTCGCAAAAACACACAAAAAAAGTCGCATCGCCCTGCCCCCCACTTCCTTTGTAGCGTTCAAGTGCGATGATCCAAACACATAAGTTTACCTTGTATATCGAGAATATATGCAGGTGTAGCCCAGGAGCCGACATGCAGCCAGTCGAGGAACCAGCATTAATAACCCAGGAGCCTGCTATAGTCGGTACTAGGATAGCGCCAGCAAAAATCTCCTAGTCAACTTACGAGGACCAGGACTGTTGCACTGAAAAGGAAAGAAGTCTATCGTCCAAGTTCTGCAGGGACGATAGCGATGTTAGATAGATACAAGTCTAACATGTAGCAGGACCACCTTTCAAAAGGGGTGTAAAAGTCTGGGTCTTCTGTGTATACTTGCTACGCAGTATAAAGATCTCTGCCCTTGACAAAGAGGTGTAAGGAACAATTAAGTCCACTTTGAGAAAGAAAAACTTGCATCCTAAGGGACAGTTTGGTATATGCTGTATAGTTTTTGCAAAGTCACTTGAATAACTCCTAATACGGGGTTCTATCGATTTCATGAAATTTTGCTTCATTCTGCCATTTAAAAGTTATCCAAATTCATATAAAATCTTCCTGGTATAATTTCAACCCTACCGACAGAGAAGACGCGCGGCTCTTTGCGTTCCGACCACAAAGTATTTGTTTTATGACCGACCGAGCCCAGGTGGATGGACGACACCTGATTGGCAGATTTTTTTGAGATGCGCTTTTAATTGCCTTCGGGGGTGCTTTTCGGGACCCCTTTAGTCGGCAGTATGCAGAGTTAGAAAATAAATCAGTGTCGTTCCTGTAGGTCTAGGAATAGAAAGTTTTATGTTCTATTTTTATTTATTTAGTTTACGCCATAATTAAATGAAATAATTTTCATGAGTATAGCTAACGCCGCCCATGTCACTTTCTATAAAGGATATGCCGATGGTCGGCTTTTATCTTTGTTCAACTGACTTTGCAAAAACTATACAGCGAGGGAATTTCACAGTTGGTAATACATGTACAACTCATGTCCCATTTTTTGGTATTATTTGGGATTATTTAGAATTTTTTGGAATTGTTGAGCATTATTTAGATTTTTTTGGCATTATTGAAAAGTTTTTGGCATTATTTGGAATTTTTTGCCACTATTTAGAATTTTTTGGAATTATTGGGCATTATTTGGAATTTTTTGGCATAATTTGGAATTTTTTGGCATTATTTGAAAATTGTTGGCATGTTTTGGAATTACTGGGCGTTATTTGGCGTTATTTATAATTTTTTGGAATTATTTGTCAGTATTCGACATTTTTGCAAATAATGCGCAATATATGTACAAAAAATGGTCTGTGAAATCCCTCTCGGGGTACGGACAAATCGGGATTTGCGTGTGCCTAGTCGCTAGACTACTACTACTACTAAATATGCTGCCCAACAGAACAAGCAACAATTTCCATTGACGCGAAGTTATTTCAGAGCAAAGTAAGATTCCAGGCCAACCGCGTATATATATCCTCTAAGTGGGCAGCTTAAAAATCTTGTCCCATCTTTTTTTCTCTAGAAATATTTATATTTGCCGACCCATATCTCAAAAATAAATTAAGAAAAAGTTACAATGGAAGAGAGGAAGATAACATGGCTGCTCACCATGTGTCATAATTTGAATTTTTGTGGATATTACAACATTTATTTAAGTCACAAAGCTAAATAAAATATTTATTTTTAATTTTTTAGAGGGCTAAAATAAAGATTGTTTTCAACATGTGTGTTTTGCAAATCAAATTTTGTTGTTTTAGAAATTATGACTGATCTCAACCACACCTCACCTGAACAAGCGTTGGGAGCGATGTATGAATTTAGCGAGGAATCCGAAGGTCACATAAATACGTCATTGGGAAAGAAAGATGAGGTAAGTTTACCTTTTCCTTAGGAAACCTCAACGGCTAAGGAAGTTCTGATGTCATAAGGGATATTTCTAGTACAATCCGGTGTGAACCGGTTCCGCGCGAGCATTCAAAAGTAAAATACACCAACCTACACCAAACCATACCGAACCAAAACTAACCAAACCAAACCTAATCTAACCAGCTTACTTACATGCCCAACACTATAATCTTTTGTTTAAAATAAAAAAATTCTGGAAAAAAATTTTGATAGTAAACAAATTGTAAATAAAATTTTTTTTTTTTAATTTTTAACACACTGTGTTTATTGTATTACAATCTAGTCAGTAACTCACAATTGTGTTGTGTTTATAGCATTATTTTGTTTTATGTAATTCACCTAGTTTACTAGCTCAAACGGCTTCACTCTTTTTAGTCTTCGAACTAGCATAGTATTTTCTAGAAGCTGAATTGCTTCCACATTCACATGCCGATGGAGTCTATCTTCATGGCTTTTGCGTACTTTTTTATAGTCTCTGCTACAGTTTCGATTTTTAGATCTCGATGAAGGTCACTATTTCTAACGTACCAAGGTGCATTCACAATGTTTCTTAATACTTTATTTTGAAATATCTGTAAAACTAGAATTTTACTCTCTTTAGCACAACCCCATAGTTGAATACCATATGTCCATACTGGTTTCAGTATTTGTCTATAAAGCAGTAACTTATTATGAATTGTTAAATTGGACTTCCTTCCAATTAGCCAGTTCATTTTTCTATACCTTATCTCAAGTTCTTTTTTTTTCTTACCATGTGCTTTCCAGCGCAATTTGGCATCAAGTGTTATACCGAGATATTTTGCCTGATTTGAATATGGTACGGGAATGTTGTTAATTGTTATTTGTATGTGATTTATATTTTTGTTTGTAAAATCAACATGAATTGATTTGGTTTCATTTAATTTTATTCGCCACTTTGTGGTCCAACTGTGAACTTCGGTGACTGCATCCAGAAGTTTTTCTATGCATTTTTCAATAAATTTTTCTACCGTCAATAAACCAGTATCATCGGCAAATGTTGCTAAGTGACAATTTTCTGGCTTTGGGATATCGCAAGTGAATAATAAGTATAGATAGGGGCTTGTTGAAAACTTCCTTATTGTTATAGCTAGCTAACAAAATACAAATGCTATCAAAATTGCTGCTGCTTCAAATCAACTTTTTATTATAGCAATTTTCAATATTGTTAAAAATAAGAGTTCTTTTCTCTTGGACAAAAATTTAATTTTGATATTTTAGTTTATTGTTCTAGGTTTTAGAACATGCAAACCTTTTTATGAATAATAACTTTTTTCCTAAAATTAGTAATAAATACTGTGTGAACATAGTGAAAAATTTTTTGTGGGTGTTTTTTTATTTGTGACTAAAACGCACTATAAAATTTTATTAGAAAATCGCCAAAATTGGTGAAATGAGAAAAAGATTGAATTTTTCAGTTATTTTTTATACTTGGAGCAATATTCAGAATTTAGGCTTTTTATAATTCATAACATTTTAACAGATATAATCGTTTTGATGTTTTTTTAGAAGGTGCCTCTTGACAATATTGAAGAGGAACCTGAGGCGAAAGTAGTTGAACCTGTTGTTCAAGGAAAAGGTCGCAAGCAAAGAGGTATGTAATTTCGTGTTTGTGCATACTTTTAAGTTGTTTGTTTATTCTTTTAAGTCAGCACTTCAAGAATTTTATATGAAATCCTCTGTCTCCATGTACTACATTTTCGGACAGATCTTGGTTTACGTTTAATTTACCCGCGCAACAGTCTCTGACAACTTTTTCAACCTCCCATCCATTGTTTTCAATTAAGGCGGCCCACTTTTTGTAAATAGCAAATAATTTTGGCTCACACATATACTATACTATAGTAGTGTGAGCTATGGTGATCCTAATTTTTTCGAGAAAAAAAAAGTTGCTCCGATTTCAAAAATTTTTATATATCTTTGCGTTTCAGATGATTTTGAAACTTTTTTGTTGCGCCGTCTGTCTGTCTGTCGGTCTGTCTGTATGTCTGTCTGTCTGTCTGTATGTCTGTAACGACCAACGCGCATAACTCAAAACCGCTTGGCCGATTTTAATGAAATTTGGTACCTAGGCTGGGTCTTGGGTCGAGATGGTCCCATTTAAAAATGAACAAAATCCACCTAACAGAAACCAAATAAAAGGGTGGGGGTAGATTTCAAACATTAGAGTTTATGTGAAAATATGGCGTGTGTGATATCAAACGAACGGTAATTGAGTCTGCAGTTAAACAAAATACATTTTAATTTATTTAAAAAAAAAGGGTGGGGGTATATTTTAAAAATTAGAGTTTAAGTGAAAATATGGCGTGTGTGATATCAAACGAAAGGTAATTGAGTGAGTCCGGAGTTTAACAAAATACATTTTAGTTTTTTGTTTTTTTTAAGGGTGGGGGTAGATTTCAAAAATTTGAGTTTAAGTCAAAACATGGCTTGTTTGGTATCAAACAAAAGGTAATTTAGTCTGGAGTTAAATAAAATATATTTCAGTTTTTAGTTATATTATCTCACACGTACACTATAACTATAGTACCTAGTGTGAGCTTAGGGGCCCATATATTGGCAGAGTATTTTTTGTTGCTGAAGGAAATGTTTTTGTTAAAGGTGGTGTTCCCACTTACATTGCGGGCGTAGATTTATCTAACCCGGCGGAAAACCTACCCAACGGGAAGTCCGCTCCAAAACCAAGGCTGGGGGTTAAAGTTCCGACTCGCAATCTAACAAGCCATATCGTGTCAAAGGAGGAGATCGAACAAGAAATTTTGGAACGCAGTAGAAAGAAAATGGAAGAGAAAGGTAATTAAGTTGCCCTTAAGCTGCGTTTCAATGCCAATTCGAATGTGTAAGTGAAAACGGGTATGCGCGAACGGTAAATTTGTGCGTTCCTATATACTATTTGCGTTTCTATAATGCTCAGTTTGTGTGTGTGTCTAAAAGTTTTTGATTTTATGAATATTATAAAACTTTTATTTTGCAGCCCAAAAGCACATTTTGAGATTTTAATACATTATCAAAACTATTTTACCATCCTTGTATGTCCCGCTACCAAGATATATACGGAATGAGCCAAAACAAACGGACAGAATGTTTTTTGTGATAACTTACCCACTATACCACCGATTTTAATGGAACAAACTGCACTTTGTGGGGAGTTGATCGGGCATTTGAACAGCCAGTTTGAATTATAAGATGGCGAACATAATCAAACTTGACCCTTTGAAAATGCTTGTTTACTCTTATGTCTTTTTATATTTTTTTAAATTTCACGGTTGAGCGGTTCCCAAAAAATTAATTTTTGCTTCAATCATTGTTATTATTATACAGGGTGTTCCAACTAAGAGGTAACAGACGTGTTTTTTGGTATTTTTTGTGTGAATTTGGCGAAACGCTCGGACACGTCGATTTTCTTTGCGTGGGGGACACCTTTTGGCTATCTTGAAATTTTTGTAGCACGCACGATCTTCGAGGGGTATACTTTACCCCTATATTTTGAATAGGGAAAGTGGGTCTAGTGATACTTTCTTTTGAAGTTCTCTTGAATATCTTTAAAACCGTGTAAAAATTTCGAAAATCAATAGATTAGTTTTTGAGATATTTGCTTTCAAATTTTCAAATTTTACATGGAATGATAAAATAAAAATCAAATCCGAAAAATATAAAATTCTGATTCAATTTTTATTTTATCAGTCCGTTAAATTTGAAAGTTTGAAGGCAATTATCTCAAACACCAATAGATAGATTTTTGAAATTTTTACACGGTTGTAAAGACATTCAAGAGGCCTTCAAAACAAGGTATCACTAGACCCACTTTCCCTATTTAAAATATAGAGGTAAAGTATACCCCTCGAAGATGGTGAGTGCTACAAAAATTTCAAGATAGCCAAAAGGTGTCCCCCTCACAAACAAAATCGACGTGTCCGAGCGTTTCTCCAAATTCACACAAAAAATACCAAAAAACACGTCTGTTACCTTTTAGTTGGAACACCCTGTATTATACGAATGCCTTTTCAATTTTGTACATTCATTTTCACATAAATTAATTTGTAGGGACGATTTTAATGAGAAAAGCATCAAGGTGAGAATCAGATGCTTTTTGAAGACCTTTTGAGCCTGTCCACCATCTTGGATTTTAAAATGGTGGACAAACCTTTTCTGCTCAAAAGCTTGATTAATTCCCTGCAAAGTACAGTTTGTTCTATTAAAATCGGTAGTATAGCTCCAAAGTTATAACAAAAAACATTTTGTATGTTTTTTTTGTAAAAAACATTTTGTATGTTTTTTTTGTTGATCCGGTAAATAAACAAACCCATAAATTAAAGTCGCAAAAATATTCACGTTATATTACTGGCCATACTGCTGTGCTTAACTTAAAGCAGTATCTCAAATTGCATTCCAAATTGAGATATTGTGATTAAAATTGATAAACACTTTTGGCAAAGCGTCATGTATCACTCCTAAGCTAGGAAAAACGTATGTAAAATAATTTGTTGTTGATATACATAACTCAATTTAGCTGAAATTGGAGATACTGCTTTTATGCATCTTCTGTGTTACTCATTTTCCTAATTTTAAAGGAATCAGTTAGGAGGTGTTTTTGGGGTTAGAGCACATAATTTTATGCAGTGAAAACTTTGAGAACTTGTATTTTGTATTGTATTTTTTTACAAACAAGACTTGCTTTTAGGTCAAGATGCTTTTTCAAAAAAACTGACTCAAAGGCTTGCGAAACAGATCGTTGCAAACCCGAAAGCAGGACCGTCTTCAAATGGAACTGAGGAATCCGAAAATAAATCTCTCATAGAAAACAATTCTGACCTATTAGCAATTTTGGAAGGTGTGTTTATACTTTTAATTAGATTTACATCAATTTCATATTCTGACATAGTCTCAAATTCATTTCTTATAAGCTTGAGATTTGGTGACTTTGAAGTTTCTTCCGTGTATAGTGTCTTGACAACGTGGAATATCCGCTGTAATTTTCAAATGTCACGGTATATATTTGATGCTCGTTGACTGAACAATAGTTCATGGATGAAATATTCTCTTTTCTACGATTTTAATTAAATGAATATTATTATTTATGGCAAATTTATGCTTGCCCTTTTTGATTATCGTCGGTCGAACGAGTGCCATTAATAGTCAAGACTGTAAGAAATCAGATTTTTATAGACTAAAAAAAACAAATTTATTTTTAAATGCCCCAGGTGATGACTCGGCGGAAATGCCACTATTACAAAAAGGTGACGCTGGCCATGCTTCAGAGGATCCGCAAGACATGAAGAAACTTGAGAGGGAAATTGCCTTACAGCAACTAAAAGAGCTTCCCTATTGTGGCCCCAAATCCAAATACGACTTAAATAAGGTAGGTACGCAAAAAGGCTTAAGCACCTTGAATTAAAATCAAATTTGAAAGTTCATACTCCTATTTAGGTATGGGTGACGGTGAAAAGATTGAAAGACAATATCTCGAATACATTTGCTCCGGCAAGCAAGTCAGCTTATCTTTTTTTTTATTTTTCGCTTTTTAATATTTTTCGAGTTTTTGATTTTCTATCGTTCGAGTTTTTGTTTTTCAAGATTTTGTCGTTCGCCCTTTTGTTTCTTGAGATTTTTTTAGTTTGAGCTTTTGTTTTTCGAGATTTTGTCGTTTGACCTTTTGATTTTTGGGATTTTGTCGTTAGAGTTTTTGCTTTTCGAGATCTTGTCGTTCGATCTATTGTTTCTCGAGATTTTTTGTCTTCAACCTTTTTTTTTCGCAATTTTGTCGTCTGAGCTTTTGTATTCGAGATGTTGTCTTTCGATCTTTTCACCGCCACCCATTAGGTATAGGCATTAAAGCAGTATAGAGTATTTTGAAAATAAAATTGACGAGTGTACGGATTTGTAGACTTAGACTCAATGGCACCCTGTATACACGATCTATTTACCTAAAGACAACCAAAAGTATATTAGTCAAAATCTATAAAAAATCATTAAAAAATGTTATTCTTGCGTCTGTGACCTATGTATTTATTTAGTTATTGTTTTTTTTTTTTTTTGAAGATAGTCCCAGGTTTTGCGGAACCACCCAAACTTCAAGCTGAAAATAAAAAGGAAGATAAAAAACTCAAAAAGAAACAGCACGAAAGTCCTGATAAGACTACAACTTCCTCTCCAGAGAAAAGTGATTTGAATTCGGCCAGTGAAATTGAGCCTCAAATAAAGGTAAATAGGAGAAAAAAGCGGTTTTAGCCCAAATGCGCGCAGGTACAATTGTGCGGTGGTACAAATGCGCGCAGGTAAGAAGGCGCCCTTTTTGTATCAGAGCCATTTTTTAAAAAAATATACCAACCTAACCTGGTCTTGTATCAACTATTCCCGGCTGGACAGGACGATTCGGCTCAATTTACTAGCGCCCATTTGTACTTGCGCGCATTTGTTTGCGCGCCTTTTTGGTCTGTGCGTATTTGTACCAGTTTTAAACATTAATAAAATAGTAGGTCTTAACAATTATATTTAAATATTAATTAATAAAGCTTTGTGCGAATACCTCAAAACTAAAACGTATAAAAAAAATGTTTTACTGATCACAATAAACAAGTTTTATTTGGTAAACTTTTCTTCAGATTTCAGATTTTGGTAGTACAAAAGAAAAATTATAATTTCACAATTTTCAGAGGTTCAAAAGGAAAATTGTATTTTGATTAGTAATGGGTCACCCTGTATAGTGTGTGGTATTGATTGAGAAAAAAGCTCTAACTTTATTTACAATAATTGCAGTTTACTAACATTTGTTGGCCCACTAAAATCAAATTTCGTTTTTTTCATACCATACCATGTACAAGATATACCAAAATACGCCTGATCCTTTATTTCTAGAAAAATTCAAGCAAATATCTTTTCTGTAGTTTCTTAGAAAACAAAAACAAAAAATACAAAACAAAGTACTCTCATCTTTCTATAATAAAAAAAAATGTCAACGTTTCGATTGCTTTTCTGCAATTGCTATAATACTTGTTTTTAAATGATAGCTTAGGAAAGTGCAGTTATATTATTTTGTGAAATAAAACCGGCTAATTTTAAAATAACAAGTTTCACATATTAACAAATGTGAGAGTTTACGTTTGAGCAAATGTATTTTTTACAGTTAAATAAAAACACAAAAGCAAAAGCTCCCCTCACTCTCTATAGTGTTTGGTATTGATTGAGAAAAAACTCTAACTTTATTTACAATAATCTGCAGTTTACTAACATTTGTTGGCCCACTAAAATCAAATTTAGTTTTTTTAAATATATCTTTTCATAACTTTCTAACTGACTCACCATGTACAAGATATACCAAAATACGCCTGATCCTTTATTTCTAGAAAAATTCAAGCAAATATCTTTTCTGTAGTTTCTTAGAAAACAAAAACAAAAAATACAAAACAAAGTACTCTCATCTTTCTATAATAAAAAAAATGTCAACGTTTCGATTGCTTTTCTGCAATTGCTATAATACTTGTTTTTAAATGATAGCTTAGGAAAGTGCAGTTATATTATTTTGTGAAATTAAACCGGCTAATTTTAAAATAACAAGTTTCACATATTAACAAAAGTGAGAGTTTATGTTTGAGCAAATGTATTTTTTACAGTTAAATAAAAACACAAAAGCAAAAGCTCCCCTCACCCTGTATAGTGTTTGGTATTGATTGAGAAAAAAACTCTAACTTTATTTACAATAATCTGCAGTTTGACTTTTTGACTGACACACCATGTATAAAAATTTACTAAAATTAAAAAAACTTTAGTTTAGGAGGTCGCCACTACTTATTAAGACAAATTAATTATTTAGGTAAATTAGAAAACCACTTAATTTATCCTAGAAAAATTCAGGAAAATATATTTTCTGTAGTTTCTTAGAAAACAAAAGCAAAAAATACAAAAGTACTCTCATCTTTCTATAATAAAAAAAATGCAATAGCTATAATACTTTTTTTTAATGATAGCTTAGCAAAGTGCAGTTATATTATTTTGTGAAATTAAACCACCTAATTTTTAAATAACAAGTTCCACATATTAACAAAAGTTAGAGTTTATGCTTGACCAAATGTTTTTTTTACAGTTAAATAAAAACACAAAAGCAGAAGCTCCCCTCACCCTGTATAATGTGTGGTATTGATTAAGAAAAAACATCTAACTTTATTTACATTAACCTACAGTTTACTAACATATTTGTTGGTCCACTAAAATCAAATTTAGTTGTTTTAATATATTTTCATAACTTTTTGACTGACACACCATGTATAAAAATTTACTAAAATACTCGTGATCCTCTATTTCACAAAAAAATCTCTAGTTTAGAAGGTCCCCACATAGCACAAAATTCACATCAACGTTAAATTAACGTGAACAAAAATAACAAAGTTTCTTTTTACTTGAAAACCTCATACCATGTAATATTTATTTTGTTAAATCTACATGCTTTAAGATAACTTAAAAACAAGAAGAAATCAAGCTATAAAAATGTACTTTTTGCTGAAGATTTTGGTGCTGTGTATATAACGTGTTTTTTACCCTCGTTATTTTCATGTACCAAATTCACACTTGAACAACATGTTCTAAAACGCCACTAGATTAAGACTTCTTAAACGTACTAACTTTCTGCGTCTTTTTTGGTCACGTTTTTTTAATAACATTTTTTTAACTTAAAATCGACGCGAAAGGAAGTTATAAAAGTTCACTAATTTAAGACTACAACACTTCAAGACAATTTTAAAGATGGCGCTCAAGGCAAGACAAAATATCTATATATCTATCTATATGCAATATTTTTTTTTTAAGCTAAACAAGATTTTTTTAACAGTAAACACATTCACAAAATAGTAATGTGTTAATAACAGATGCGTCGTGATCGTGAAAGGATCAGGGATCAGTTCCTTAACAGATTTTTGGAGCTTAGAGGCCAAAGCACTGCCTGATAGATTTCGTCACAGTGAAAAATGCCGTCAATAGGTGGCGCTGCTGCTAGTAAAATCTCAAAAATATTCGGTAGAAAAGCCATGCAAGTCACGTTTTAAAATTCGTGTAGAAAAGACGTGAATCTAATGTGAATTTGGCGTTGAAAAAATCACGTGAAACTAACGTAAAAACATTGCTGTTTGAATTTGATAATGGCGTTATTTTTTATAACGTTAATGAATGACCTATTAAGCTTGTTTTCATATATGAAATAATCGTTTTTTTTTAGCAGCTTTTAAAATCAACGTTTTTTTTTTCTCACGGCTTTTTTACGTGTTAAACACGTGATTGTGCTATGTGGGTCGCCACTACTTATTAAGACAAATTAATTAGGTAAATTAGAAAACCATCCAATTTATCCGAGAAAAATTCAAGCAAATATCTTTTCTGTAGTTTCTTAGAAAACAAAAACAAAAAATTCAAAGCAAAGTACTCTCTTTTTTATAATAAAAAAAAACAATGTTAACGTTTTGATTGCTTTTCTGCAATTGCTATAAAACTTTTTTTGTGACACCAAACTAGCTAATTTTAAAATGAGAAGTTTATATATTAACAAAGGTGAGAATTTATGCATAACCAAGTGTATTTTTTACAGTTAAATAAAAACACAAAAACATAAGCTCCCCATATCTGCTTTTTTCTGACATAGCTTCAAGTGGATTCCTGCATAAACTGGCTAGTGCTCAAAGAAATCTACTCAAATTTTGAAATTAATGTGGCGCCCCAAACCAAAACTTGCCGTATCTACATTTTCTCTCAACGCAGTTAAATTACTTTGTATGAAAATCTGCTTAAAACTGTTTTAAATCCGCTTTAGAATCTAATATTTAAAGTAAAACTTGCCATATCGTAACAAATATTGATTTTGTCAGTGGTTAAAGTTGGTCAAATCCCAAATAAACCCTACAAAAAATTTGCTAAACTCTCAGTGACAAAACAAAATATGTTCATTTTTCTTCCGCTTTTTTCTTAAATTTTTTATTTCTTTTATTTATCGGTGTTTCCTATTTTTAAAAACGTTTTTTTTTTCATTTGCGGCCAAACTTTAAATATCGATATGGCGAGTATCGCTTTCGAATGATTCCAATGTTCAATTAAAGATCGGGCATTTGTGATAAGCATTTTTTTGATAAGACTAAAAATATATTTAAAACAAAATCACCAAAAACAAAGCCGTAATTCTTTTTACAAACAAACGTATCTTGAAACTTATTCTGGGGATATAAACTTGTGTTGTTGACTGATATATTTAAAAATTTTTAACGTGCAAACTAAGTTATTAAAAAAAAAAAATTTGTCGCCAGTTTCGTTGACGGCGGGAGCGGCTGTCGCTAAGTCGCAAACAGGGCTACTAATCGAAGGCTTGCTCATTTCTATTTTTAGGTTAACATGGCACTGAAGACTTATTCGAGAAAACGTAAATCGTTGGAAGCACCCGAAGCCACTCCGGAAAAAAAGGTAGCAATAGTTCCTCCGCTGATCGAACCGCCAGTAGTGCCAGAACCCACATCACCTGCAAGGATTGATTGTCCAATAACTACTGCAGCCTATGTTACCAAAAGTTCAAGAGTTATTAAAAAGAAGGTATTTTCCACTCTAGGATTCTTTAAGCAAAAATAGATTGAATTGGACAGTACCTAATTTTTAAGTAATAACATTAAAACTGTGAAAGTATAAACTTCTGATATTGTTGAGTACGTTGTGGTAGTAGTAAGCAGTGCGTCGGCGCATTAGCAAAATAAGTCATTCCTTAGTGGCAATTAACCACTACCACTGCCGTAAGCTACAGAGAGAGCCCTTCTGTTGTTGAAGTGGTAATTAATTGTTTATTTTATAGATTTTTTGTGTGGCTTGTATTAAAAATCATAAACTATCACCGGTTTCCAACATTTTGTAAAATAAGGCCAAAAACAAAGGTTAGGTTTTTTTACTTTTACAAGTGTCAGTTTTAAACGTGCTCCGAAAACTCTGAGAAGAGTTGCCGGTGGTAGTGGCAGTGGTTGTTAACCACTACCAAAACGGCTGTCCAAGATGTAAAGATTTTAATTGTTCTAAAAACTCCTTAGTGATTATGCAGTACTAATTCATCTTTAACGATTAAAAATGATATTCACCTAAAACCGATTTTTTTTTTATCTACAATAGATTTAAACGTTAAGTTAAACCAAAAATATTAAAAAAGTGATTACCTCTCTAAATACTTTTTTGCTATCTTTGGCCGCATTTTGGGAACTAAACATACAAAAATATTATGAAGCTTATAAAGTTATAGCGAATTTGACTTTTTCTCATGTAATCTCGTAATCCTTTCCAAAAGAATTATTGAATGAAGTAGGTGTCAAGGAATCTTGAGTAAAGGTTAGATAATGTTCCTCCTTTTAGTTTGACAGTGTCAATAAAACACAAAACTTTGCAAAAAAAAATTTGTCCATATAAAACCTGAAACCTTTTTAAATTTTTTACTATTAGGTAATATGGGATCCAGATGATGAGCTGCCGTCGGTTGTGGCTCGATCCGCGAAGACGCCTGTAAAAAACGAGCCGCCTGTAGAACAAAACAAAACTCCAATCAAACCCATAAAAGCTGTTGAGAAAAGTGACAAAACTACCCCACCAGTTAAAGTTGAAAAGACGACAGACACGCCAAAGCTAGTAGAGAAAAAACTGGAGAAGACGCCTATCAAGGAAAAGGTATTACTTTAATGCATTTAATTTATTGGCATGGGCATTCGACCATGTAACTGTGCTTAATACTTTGACTCCCACCCATAGAAACTATATTTTTTTCGATTTGGACCACACGTTCACAGATTGCTATTCGCCGGCACAAATAAATTCAGATTTCAAAATGCCCTGGTGGCGCCATTTCTCCACAAAACCTCGGACCAGCCACAAAAACATTTAACCAGACCAACAATCCTATTTAACCTTAACCTTAAAATATCGATCAATAATCCGTGTACCTGCAATGGTACACATGGATCATTTCAATAACTTTTTGTGTACCACAAATGGGACACATGGAACTCAGTGTTACCCACGGTGGATAGAATAGACCGGTGTTCGGATCTTATATATATATCTCGAATTTTTCACGTCACTGGTGGTCCAGCTGATTTTTGTAAACAAAAGCTAGATATGATATGAACAACGGAACAACTAATATTTTTTAAATTTGTTGAAAACTGAGGCAATTTTCCTACTGTTTTCTAGTATATTCTTATAAAATATAATTTTCGAGACGTTTTGTCGTTATTTTCTTTTAGCCCGCTTTATTTTTTATTACACAAAACTTAAACTAGAAGTCAAATTGAATGTGTGATCGTTTAGTTTGAAAGGTGAACCGAGGACTTGGGAAGTAAACAAAGATGTAAGTCAGCGGATTATTTTTGAAGCTGAAACGAACACATTATTTTCTTCGAATTTTAATTTTTGTGTAAAGAGAAATTAAGCGGGCTAAAAAAAATAATGACTGGTATAACTGAAAAATATTGTTTTATAAGAATATAGTAAAAAGTAGTAGAAAAAATGCCTTAGTTTTCAAAAAATTCAAACAATATTAGTTGTTCATATCATATCTAACTTTTGTTTACAAAAATCAGCAGTGTCGTGAAAATTCGACATATATTTATACGATCCGAAAACCGGTCTATTCTATCCACCGTGAGTGTTAACTACAGAAAAACAGTCTACCAAAATGTGACAATCGTTTTACCTCAATCGCGCAAAACGTTAATAAGTAGTTACAGCCATTCCAGGGAGAAGTCCACCAATAGTGCCAAATTTAAAAATGTATATCTAAAATATTCTTTATTTAATTGCTCTGCTTTTACCTCTATTTTAAATAGTACCAGCCATTTTTTCCTAAAATCACTGTGACCAATTCTAAGAAAAAAATTGTATATAAACCCTTCCTATTTTCTGATGGGTTTAGTCGCAAAAGAAAATATATTTAAAACGTAAAGTTTAGTACCCGTGAATAAAGAAAGCAAAAATTTTTCGTGGATAATCGGGTGTAGAAAGGTTTTGCTTCTCTTGTGTTTTTCCGTGGGCAGCTCGAATGCTGTACACCCACGGGGGTTCAATGGCCACCCATTAAGTGTTGACAGTTAACTGTTTCGTGCTTAAGGAACCCTTCAGAACCGTGCATGGTCAATGTAACACCTTTGTAAAGTTGGAGAGACGGTATATAAATATCATCTTACGATATTGATAAGAGAAATGAAAAATAATGCCTGCAATACGGTATGCTTTAAGCACAAGTGGCGACATCTACCGAATACAAAAGAAACTATGCTCATGGAATAATAAAAAAAAAACAAAACCTTTTTATATACGTTTAGCCACGAAAAATTTTTGTTTTTTTTTTAAATATTTATCCAAAAATTAGCCTTGGAATTGGACAATTCAAAAATAAAATGTTAATTATTTAACTAAGTGTAATTCATTTAATGACTACTCATTATTTGCCTTTGCCAACCCCTTACAACTGATGCTATTATCACTGGACTTTAATAATAATGTAATTTAATTAAAGTGCCTTTTTATCGCTAAAGTATGTAGCTCTCGCTCCCCTCATGCTAAAAACTTGTTGCTTTAAAAAAATATTAATGTCACTTTTATCCTTTGAATTTGGCGTGTAAAATACTAATATTAGATTTTGCCAAAAATTTTGCCTAATTTATAATCCAAAGAATTAACCTAGGAACTTAAAAATAGACACTGACTTAAAAATGACATCTGATATTTTGCAAATTTTACTCTGCTCTTTAAAATGAAAGTATTACTATACTATAGTTTAATGTGGCATTTGCGAATTTCTTATCTATGAACCGACAATTTTTAATTTTGGTTACTTTGTTAAGCGCGCTCTATAAAAATGATAAAACTGTTGACTGATTACTATGTAAAAAGGTTCGAGTAAGCGAATGGTGTAACTTCCGTCAAAATCTGACGTGTGGTTTTGAAGATATCGTAATTTTTTAAATAAAAATACATGAAATTTATTGAGCTTTTTAAATATTTTGGGATAAATATCAAAAACTATCGGTCCAAGATAATTTATTTTATAATGAAACGAATTGTAGCTCCGGCTCCTCTCATGCTACAGACTAAATGCATCAAAAAAAGTTTTAATTTTAACCAATTTGTGTATAAGGTTCTATTTCGTTGACGTTTTACAAATATTTTTCGCGGTATTTGATCAAAAAATAAACCTAGAAACTAAAATTTTGTCATAACTTAAAAATGACATATGTCATTTTATAGATTTTTGTCTCTTCTTTAACATGAAATTAATCCTATTATTATTCGAATTATATTTCAAAAAATATTTGCAAATTCCTTTAATTTTATAAGATTTTTATTAATTTTGGACCGTTTTGATAAATGTTAAGTGCCCTACACCAGCGCCCTCTACATTAAGGTTAAAACTATAAATAAAGTTTTATGTAGAAAGGTTCGGCGAAGTGAGTAGTGTAATTTTTGTCCAATTCGGACCCACTGTTTTAAAGATATCGCGATTTTTGTAAAAATGCGTGTTAATGCGTGTTATTTCCGTTGTGATTTTTGCGTGTTTTTTAGTATTTATTTTTCAAACTCAAAAACGGTACAACTTAGAAAAGTCGAACTTTTTTTAAAAAATATTTTGGTATTTTCTTAAAAAGATAGCAGTTCGAGAACTGTCAAAAAGTGTAAGGGCAAAAAAATTTCTCGATTCAGTATTTTTTACTGCAAAAACCTTGCATAGTTTTTGAAAAATCCTCAAAACTCAAAAACCAACAACTAATTTTAAAAACCAACTATACGGTTACCGAACACTCCCTTAGGTCCGCAAATGTTTAAAATTTGGTTAAAATGCATTAAACACCCGCGAAAATCAATAAATATGAATTCGAGGAACTTTTGTTCTTAGTATTGCATATATGTTTATTCGTAAAAGCTATACTTAAACTAAGTATAAAAAATAGTATGATTAATTTCTAAGCATAGGAAATAAGTCATACTATTTTTTATACTTCGCTTAAGTATAGCTTTCACTAATAAGCAACATATTTTAGGTCATCAAAAAGGACGAGAAATCTGATGAAAGTACGCCGAAGAAAGAAAAAGCTAAAGCCAAAGAAAAGTCTGTAGAAAAAGTTAAAATAACTCCAAAAAAGGTAACACCACCACCAAAAAAGATTTCGAAAACTCCAAAGGGCAAAAAGTCGATGTCTGAAGTTGATAGATTACTGGGAGATGAAGGTGCAATCAGAATGTTGTATGAAATGAAGAATGACGATGGAACTGAAGAAAAAGGAAGAAAGTCTAAGCGAAATGTGATATCTGTGCAAAAAACGTTTAAAGAGTTGGCTAAACAGGTATAAAACATGTTCACAATGAATAAAAGGATGACCTTTTTAACTAAATATGTAATTGTTTTCAAATTAGTTCCAAAAGTAAAGCTCTGGTAGCATAATTTGTAGAAACAATTGATTATCCAGTTTTGAAAACTGTATATTTTCTTGAAAAAGTAATCTTGATTAAAATTCATTTTAAACCTTATATGGACATTTATGCAGATTTTTATCAAAATTTGGTTAGTAACTTTGAAGCTTTTGCAATGAATTGTGCGTTTTTAAAGGTTATCTCTGAAGCTTACAGCCATCTCATTCAGGAAATAAAAAACATTCTAGTCTAGTATTCTTCTTCTCTTAGGCTGATGAAATTAAGTCGTCCTTGGTAAACAGCACAAATAATGAATCTAGCCCGCCAAAGACTCTTCGGAGAAAAGACACGTCTTCTCCCGCTCCTCCACCTCCCCCTCCTCCTGTGCCAGTCGAGAAGCCAGAGAAAAAACAGAGCGCCACTTCAACGCCGAAACCTGCACCGGTTTTAAATCGACAAAAATCTAAGGACTCCACCAGGTATAAATTTTGTTTTTTAGCTCACACTACTACTATAAGTAGTGTGAGCTATGGTGATCGTAATTTTTTCGAGAAAAAAAAAGTTGCTCCGATTTCAAAAATTTTTATATATCTTTGCGTTTCAGATGATTTTGAAACTTTTTTGTTTTGCTGTCTGTCTGTCTGTCTGTATGTCTGTCTGTAACGACCAACCCGCATAACTCAAAAACCGCTTGTCCGATTTTAATGAAATTTGGTACCTAAGTTGGGTCTTGGGCCGTGATGGTCCCATTTAAAAATGAACAAAATCCACCGAACGCAAGCCAAATAAAAGGGTGGGGGTAGATTCCAAAAATTAGAGTTTATGTGAAAATATGGCGTGTGTGATATCAAACGAAAGGTAATTAAGTCTGGAGTTAAAAAAAATGAATTTTAGTTTATTTTTAAAAAAAGGGTGGGGGTAGATGTCAAAAATTAGAGTTTAAGTGAAAATATGGCGTGTGTGATATCAAACGAAAGGTAATTGAGTCTGGAGTTGAACAAAATACATTTTAGTTTTTTTTTAAAGGGTGGGGGGTAGATTGAAAAAATTTGAGGTTAAGTCAAAACATGGCTTGTGTGGTATCAAACGAAAGGTAATTGAGTCTGGAGTTGAATAAAATATATTTCAGTTTTTAGTTATATTAGCTCACACTATAACTATAGTACCTAGTGTGAGCTTAGGTGCCCATAGATTGGCAGAGTATTTTTTTTGTAATAATATAAACAGAAATTAGAAAAATAGACTTTGAGTTTTCTGGTTTTTAATGGACGTAAATGGTTTTATTATTAAATAAAAACTTTTTATCTACTCATTTGGTTAATAGAACATTTATTAGATCTGATATTTACCACGAAAATTCCAATCTCACCAAAAAGGGTCTCCCTCAGGGATTTTCCACATTTTTATCAGTTCTGCGGAAATCTTGATCAGTGGTAAGTTTTTAAATGTTAATTACAAAGGTATAAATAACCATAATTTTTATAAACCCTAAAACGACTTGATTAAAATGTATTTTTTTTTAATAAGAAACAAAGCTTGACAGGTGGTTTCTTATTTTAAACGAATTTGATGCGTCTTTTAATTAATCAGGTTTTTGATTGGTTTTAAAGCCAGAAATGGAATATTTGTGTGAATATTTTCAGTATAAATTCATTTTATAGTGATTGTCCAAAAAAATTTCAGGAAATAATATATTTTTCGGTAACACATTCATTTCTTTTTATACAGGGTGTCCCAGAACTAATGGTACATAGTTAATTCCCTGGGTAAAAATATTACGATTTAGCCATACTTACCTTAGTTCAAAAGTTCGTACTAACCGAGATACAGGGTGTTAAACTTTATTTTTTCAATTCGATTTTCCTTAATAACTTTTTTAGTTATTAATATTTTTGCAAAAAATAACCAGCGTGTAAGTTTTTTTGAAATTGGCAAGACGATTCCGTTGAAAATTTTGATGTACAGTGTACAGGGTGTTCCCTGGACCACTAGCATTGCATTAAAATCAGTGCTTTTTTTTGTGCCTCGGTGTATATCAGTTTTTATGTAAAATAATGGTTTTCGCATTCTTTTTATGTAAAAAAGTTATACTGTTTTAAAGTCGCTCAGAGCAACGGTTTTTGAAATTTTTGCATTTAAAGTTTTTATTGCATGTGAGTGATATGCCTAATTTATGTATGATACTTTGTTCAATTCATTCTACTAGTTAATATTTTTGCAAAAACTAACCAGCATGTAGGTTTTTCTGAAATTTGCAAAACGATTCCGTTGAAAAATTTGATGTACAATGTACAGGGTGTTCTTTGAACCACTACCATTGCTTTAAAATCATCAGTGTATTTTTTTTGTGCCTGGGTGTATACTTAAGCAGATTTTTAAACAGAATAATATTTTAATTATTAAATAATTTTTAATAACAAAAAAATAAAAACCAATTATAAAAATGATACATATGTTATTGCAACAACAAATTTTTAGATAGAAACCTTAGAGTAATAATAATATAAAGAGAAGAAGTAAACCGCGGCCCCGTGTAAATTTTCCCTATTCGTGGCGGTCATTCCTGAAAACTTAGAATTTGCAGAATCCCCGGCGATGGCAACATAGCTGCGTCACTGGAATCATCTCGAAAAAACCACACTGGGCTGAATTTTCACAGTATTTTCAGAAACATAGCACTTCTTGTTTATTTTTACGTCCAACTAAGTACTTTTTTACAAAAATAAAACTCAGCACACAGAAAAAAAAACACCAAAAATTCAATATACCGAGTCCGACGGCCAAGACAACACTGCATTTAATACAAACACATGTTACTGTCAGTGTCGACCTTAGAGCTTGGGAATATCTGGGCTAACCGTTCACGACTTGAGGACCCACCTAATTAAACTTGTTGTCATTATATAAGTGAAAAAATAATCTTTTGTTTAAAACTCGTAGACAATGATTGAGTAGAAATAAAACTTTGGACTTCCATTGTCTTTATCTGAGGGCACGGCAGTGCCTCGCAAAGTTCGCGCTGCCGTACCATCTTTTCTTGAAACATTTCATCCCATATTTGACCTATCTAAAGCTCTACTTCGGAAAGAGCTACGAATCTCATACTTTGCACAGTAGTAGAACTTCATAGAGTTAACAACCCCTCCAAGTTTCATGGACTTCTATAGAGTAGTAAAGTAGTTACGAAATTTAAAAAAACGTCGAAATTGCCACTCACTCACTGACTCACTCACTCATGTATAGATCACCAAAATTCTACTGTACTTCCAGACCTACTATAAAGCTGAAATTTGGCGGACTGATAGAAATTATGACCAAACCCCCGGGAAAAAATCAAAAAGCCCCAACATTCTAATTTACTCCCCTCCCCTATATATGTAAAATTATTTAAAAGTAACATTACCCACTTCTAGCTAGCATTGCTAGAGAGCTGAGCTTTGGCAGCCTGATAGGAACTATAATAAAACTATAGGAAAAAATTATAACACCCCAAAATTCTAATTTACTTCCCTCCCATATAAATGTAAAGTTATGTAAAAGTAACACTGCCCACTTCCAGAAACGCTAGAGAGCTGAGCTTTTTAAGACTGAAAGACACTATGATAAAACTATAGAAAAAATTTTTAAAACACCAATATTTTAATTTACTTCCCTCTCCTATAAATGTAAATTTATATAAAAGTAACATTGCCCACTTCCAGAAACGCTAGAGAGCTGAGCTTTGGAAGGCTGATAGAAACTATGATAAAACTATAGGAAAAAATTTAAAAACACGAAAATTTTAATTTACTTCCCTCCCCTATACATGTAAAGTTATGCAAAAGTAACATTGTCCACTTTCAGAAACGCTAGAGAGCTGAGCTTTGGAAGGCTGATGGCAGCTATGATAAAACCATGGGAAAAAATTAAAAGACCTCAAAATTTTAAGTAAGGCATTGCAAAAGTTTTGAACAATATTCCGCATATTTTACTATTTTAAAAATTAAATATTATCCAATTTCTTTAAAAAAGAAGTGAAATCATAACAAAAACATTTCATGTAAAAATAACCAAGTACGCGGCATTCCGTAAAAAGAATTGAGGTAAAAGTAAAGTCAAGTTCTCCAATACAAATTTCAAAATGAAAGTAAGAAACTAGTTTGGAAATGTTTTTCTAAACTTGGCTTTTACGGCTGTAAATGACTCAGGCACAGTGCTTAATTGAACATAAAGAAGATTGGCTGTAATAGCAAAGTTTAGAAAAACATTTCCAACTAGTAAAAATCTTTCATTATGAAATTTGTATTGGAGAACATGACCTTACTTTTATCTCAATTCTTTTTACGGAATGCCATTTTCGCGTACTTGGCTCTTTTTTACATGAAATGTTCTTGTGTTGGTTTATTTTAAACAGGACGTTTCAGTAAGTAAGTATATCTAACCGTTTTCAAGTGTAAACTAAACAATCCAGTCTAAAGGCTACTACTTATACTACTTGTTGTGCAGTCGGCCCGCCCCTTTTTTACCTTCCTAGCCCGCACAGCAACGGCTAGAGAAGGTATTGTTTTCGACAAAAAATTTTTTTTGAGATAACACCGAAAATGTGTTATTTGGGTGTATTTTGACCTACCCTAGCAATATCGTCGTGATGTCTGTCTGTGTTGTGTGTGTATGTATATCTGTCCGTAACCCGATAGCTCCTAAACCGCTTAACCGATTAACATGAAATTTTCAGGTAAAATAGTACTCGATACTGCAACGAGCTGATTAGATTTTAGTCAAAATTCGTGAATGCTAATGACAGTTTTTTTACAGTTAAAAAGTTTAAAAAATGCTAACTTTTTAATGGAACGTCGCATCAATATGCGGTTTTCGGAAAATAGTAGCGCGGGGATATAGTCCAATTAGCTCAAAACGAAACCCGCCCTGCTAACAGGAAATCCGTAATCGACCGATCCACCTGTTGCCACGTCCTGAAAAAATTGTGGGAAAAGGGGCCGTTCATAAATTATGTTGTCTAAATGAGTTTTTATCGCAGATTGTAATAAGAAATACACAGCATAAAACGACGCGACGCGGGCTAATAAGCGCATGACAAATTATCGCACGGTTTAAATAGCCTAACCAACTTAAAGCACTAAAAATTTGGTAAGGTAAGAAGTTGAACCTTACTTATTATTTATAAAATTTTACAGAGGCAGAGGAGCCGGCAACAGCGGAAAAGCTACATTGTTTACCAACAATGAATGAATGACCGCCGAAACCGGGGTTACTACTTCTCTTTATATGTTATTACTCTGAGATAGAAACACAAAAAAAATCTACAATAAATGTTAAAAATGGCCACCGTTAACTTGAATACATTTGTTTATTCGCTTATTATACGAACGTCTGATTTTAAAATAAAGATTTGCATTTCTAAACGCCTCTCCAGCATTTTGAATTTTTTGAAATAGTTTTTCTCGGGTATTCATCTAGCCTACAATAATAAACAGTGTGATTTACTATTTGTCAATTTTAAAATTTTAACTTAGTTGCTGCCATGCTTAAAAATTTTTATAAAATTATTATATAAATAATAAAATATTAATTTTATTGATAATTAAAATTTTCTTTCAAAACAATAAAAAAATACTTGCATTAATAAAGTATACGTACTTATCATTTTAAAAAAAACTAATACGAAGAGGTTTTTGTTCCTCATTAAAAACAAAGCCCTACACAGTTGCAATAACGAACAATAATACCACACTTATGATAATTCGAGAACCACCCTGTATACTTTTTAACTTAATATTTCTTAAGAAAACATCCAATCTTAGAATGCTATAAAAAAGTATTGATTATAGCTAATATGTATGAAGTAGGTAATAATTTAATCAAAAATCTTTTACGCATACAATAAAAACTTCTAATTTAAATATCTTGAAAACCGTTGCTCTAAGCGACTATAACTTTTTTACTTAAATAAAATAAAAAAATTAATGTTTTTAATAGAATGTTGTATACACCGAGGAACAAAAAAGTTAGACCTATTTTAATGTAACGGTACCGACCCAGAGAGCACCCTGTATAATATTTATTTTTTTTACCAAAATTAAGTTGTCCATGCCCAAAAACCACCAAACCGAATTTTTTGTGTAAAATTATTAATTAGTAGAAAGAATTGAAGAAAGTATCATACATAAATTAGGCATATCACTCACATGCAATAAAAACTTTAAATGCAAACATCTCAAAAACCGTTGCTCTGAGCGACTTTTATGCAATGGTAGTGGTCTAAGGAACACCCTGTACATTCTACATTGTATTTTTCAACGGAATCGTCTTGACAATTTTAAAAAAACTTACAGGCTGGTTAGTTTTTGAAAAAATATTAATTATTAAAAAAGTTATTAAAGAAAATCGAATTGAAAAAATAAAGTTTAACAACCTGTATCTCGATTGGTACGAACTTTTGGACTAAGGTAAGTATCGTAATATTTTGAACCAGGGAATCTACAGTTTAAATATGTACCATTAGTTCTGGGACACCCTTTTAATATATTTCGTATTTTTTTATCAAAAAACAATCAAAAAGCATTTTTGAGGTGGCGTGCTTGTTTTGAGAGCTTTTCAGATACGATTTTATGAAAAAAATAAATCCGGCAGGTAATTTTGATGATCAACAAAACGAGAAACTACTCTATTTTTTTATGTAATAAAATAATTCTGGGACTAACATTTTTGGCAATGTTGTGACCTAAATTATTTTATATAGCCATTGTGCATCTAAGATATCGCTAAAGCTTTTATAGGAAAAATTCTTTACTCTAAAGGTATTATGGTATTCAACAGAATCGCCAGGATACCAAATTACCAAATCTAGTTTTATAATAGGATGGAGGACGTTTCTGAGTTGCCTTTAGAACCAGGCAAAATAGCTTTAGGCTCTAAAAGGTTTTATACTGGTGGAACCGCTAGAGGGCGAAGCTGGTGTTTATTTCTTATGGTTTTATAGTGAGTTTAATAAAGAAGGTTGCCACCACCAATTGGGGAGTCCCATTTAGGAGGTTTAACCCTTAGATACCTAAGGGTAATGGGAACGTGCTAGCGACCAAACATTGGAACTAATGGTTTTAAGGAAAGCCGCTGACAACCTCATAGCTTCTGTTATAAATAAAGAAATATTACTTGGGTTATTTGTTTTTGTATTTTTTTCTGTAATACATTTAACGACGAAAGTGTCATTATAATAAGACCCAACCGGAAAAATGTAAAAACAGACCGGACAATACCGGAAATTAGTATAGTCGGTAGTGCCGCCAGGGAATTTGTTAAAATGGTAGTGGTAGAACCATCAGGCTTAATTTATGTATTTTCTTGCAGAAGTTCACTTCACACTCCTCCCGCGTCACCCGCTCCATCATTCGAAGCAGGGTCATATCTCATCAGGCGGAGATCGAGCAGTTCCATATCCGATTTACAAGATGACGAATTTATAAACGACAATGACAGTGATGTTGAAAGTAACTATTAAATAAATAAATAAATAAGGTAGATGACCAAGACGTTTGCACTTTATTAAACTTTTCAATTTTTAAATATTCACTTTGAGGTAAATTACAAAAAAAAAATCAATATGACTAGCATTCTACCAGTATTTACTAAGATCTTAAGAAATACTACTAAACACCAGAGCTTTAAGACTAACTTTGTAGTGTACTAACTGAAAAAAAAAATAATCCTTTTACTCTTTAAAATGAAACAAGATTGACAATTTGTTATGCACCAGTCGAATTGTGTTTTGGCAAAGCATAAATTATTAACAGACGTGTGTTATAAAATTTATAGACCATAGCAAATTTAAACCTTTTTTTTAATCACTTTCGCACGTAACCTTAAAATGTTCAAAATAATTTTTTAAAACTTTTTTATATTTTGTTTTTGCAAAAATAATGCCAATTTTCCTTTTTGTGTTTATAGCGACCACAATATTTTTCAGATAAAAAAATCTAGATGTTTCCGAGATATTCGTTTTATTCACCAACATTAGAACATTTAGTTTTTAAAATAAAGCTTAAAACAAAGGTTGTGTGTTGATATTTTGACTTTTTCAAGTGATAGTTTTAGATGTGTTTCAAATAAGAAGAGCTGCCCCCGGTAGTGCTTGTTAAACACTACCACAACGTCTGTTAAAGTTGTCAAAATTTAAAGTGTTCCAAAAACCTTTTTTTTTTTTTTTAATTATACTGGGACTTTCCATCCAATTAGGATCAATCGCCCAGTTTCGCAAAGTTTGAGCAAGGATAAACAAAAACCTTATTAAAAGCCTATGTACCTAGAAGTGTTTTTTTTTCACGATTATACCATGACAAAGAATACTGTTGTATTGTTTTTTTTTAATTTCCTTTTCTTCAAGACAAACTTTAGTAGTAGTTATTATTTATAGTAATGCAAAAAAAGTTTAAGTCTATAAAAATAACGGTTTACAACTGTTTTATCTGCTGTGGTTGTAGCTAATTGATTGCTCTTTTTTTAGTTAAAATTCCAAGAAGAAAAGTCCCAAGCATATCGTCTTCGTCCGTGGTTCCTAAAGTAAAAAAATTCAAGAAACTTTCGCAGAAACAGGAGATGCTAAATTCAACGGTCGAATCGGAAACAGAAGTTTCTCCAGCCAAAGCTGTTAAATTTGACAACCGACTGGGCGCTTTCACTAAATTGTCATGCAAAAAGGTTAACAAGCAAGTTACTCTCACTTTGGAATTGGAGAGTACAAAAGGATATCTGACAATAGAGGTAAGCAATTAATGGCACAATGCAACCCTGTATTTTTCAGGTTTTAAGAACTCAAGGAAATGTTTTGTTTTCTAGTGACAGGAAGTGCGACACATTTTGGTGACACTACAATATTAATAGCTATTTTCCTAACGTGCAGAAAATCGATATTTCCACCATTTAAGTGCAGCAAATTGGGTTTCTGCGAGTGTTATGCACAAGTCTTTTTCTACGAGCGTAAAAGTAAATCAAACCACATCGAATTATTTAAAAAAAAAATAGTTTTTTTTTAACGAAATTTAATCTATACAGATTTTTCACTAAAAATAGTGTGTAAAATGCGATTTTCCGCACACTTGTAGGAAAACACATGTTTTAATCAATATACAGGGCTCGACTTCGAACGTTTAGCCTTTATGAAAAGCGTATAAAAAAGGATGAACTTATGGAAAGCAAGAAGTCAGTGAGGGACCAAAGACTCGCATATTCAGGAGCGATTGCCGCTGTGACTCAAAATTGATTAATAGTTTTTATTACTAAATAGGAGCAATCAAAGTAAGATTTCCACTTTTAAAAGACGAAGAATTAGTCATTATTATTTATTTCGTTATTTTAGCTTTAATCAGGAAACATTAAATCGAGAAAAATTCAATTTTTTTATAATTTTTTCTTTCACATTAACCTTGCTCTTTTATTAAAGTTGCGCTTAAATGCCGCTCAAGTGTTTGATCTCCTGGCGGCGGCTCACGAAGTAAGTTGCTATCCAGGAAACAGAATAGGGAACAACATTTTTGGGGGTAGGAATGTATGACGCCCTAAACCTCTTGCCCCTCTACTGGTTTTAGTCTGCAGAAAAAAATGTTTGTTCCTTAAATGGAGGGGCCATTCCTCTTGAAAAAAAAACAATAAGTTGAAATGCGGTGTTATGGTAATTGCAATTATTTAAGTTTTTAAAATAAATGAAAAATTATTTAAAGCAATTCACGTTTCGTACTGAATTTAAGGAGTAAGTTCGGAATGTATTACTAAGGACGAGGGCCCCTAAATTAAGCATTTTCACATTTTGTAAATTATGAAAAAGTGAAAGTAATAAATAATAAATAACTGTCAACTACTTTTTTTTATTTTGCAAGTAGGAAATTTATAATTAAGTTATTTTTTTGTTGTAATTAATTACACAGTTTTCTAAGTACATTCCTGTAAAGTAATTTGTAATGTAATAGTTACTCTGGTTGAGAATAAATCGGTACACATAAAGACCAAGAAATTTGTTATCCATAAAGTTGAATTTGTGGAATATTTTGTTTGTGCGTGTAGTAACCTCCTTTAACATGTTAGCCATGTTAGAAAGCTCTACCTGTACACTTAATTACGGACTTGCAGTATTGATTATTAGTCATACAGTTCAAATGATATCTAAGAGATGGCGCTACAGCAATTAAAATCAAGGGGTTTTAAGAATTTTATGCATCGCCGTCTTTGGCCTACTCAGCCGGTAAGAGTAACGTCATTAGATCGCGAAAAAAAAACTATTTTCTTGAATTGCTAACTTGACAACAGCGCTAAACTATTTATGTCTCTTAGTGCCATTTATTTAAATAGCGATCTTACTTCAATTCACTGTATTTGTTGTTTTTCCAAGTTTTTAAGAATCTTACCAAATCTAGAGTTTCAACTTAATCTTTATTTAAAGGTTCTGGAAGAATTTACATCAGCCCTTTTAAAACTATCCAAAGAACGAGACTGCAACGTGGTGTTGGTTAGATCGAGCCAAGAAAACGTATTTTGCTTAGGCTTGGACTACAAATATTTAATCGATGAGAAAGAGAGTGAAAGAAAAACGAAGGCATCTAAGTTAGCTGGTTGTGTAAGGTAAGCAGTGATCGTTTTAGTTGGTTAGTTACGTCATCCATACAAATACATTGACTTCTATACCCCATGCCAGCATTATATACAGGGTGTCAAATATTAGTTGTTTTCGAAATAAAGGGCATTAAAGTTTGCCATTGCATTTCGCGCAAATTCTTTCCACAGCCAAAGTGGGTTTTGACTTTAATGTTAAAGGTGATAGTTGAATTAAATACCTATTAATTTGCAGTAGGTTAGTAGCATTTCCTTTTGTGTGTTTTTATTATTTTGTGTTTAAACTGACCAAGTTTTAAAAACAGAAACAGTTCGCTTAAAAGAACGACTCACCCCAAAGTTAGTGTTAATCAGCACTATGAGCAGGTACATCGGCACCCATTACGGTTTAATTACACCTAAGAAAATTAATTATCTCACTACACTGCACAGGTTGCATTTTAAGGGCTTCACCTACTCTGTTATTTTTTTGAAGGGGTTTTTTTTAAATAAAAACGCACTAATTTTTTTAAATTTTTTTAATGCAATTTTCTTCCGATAGAATCTCGCAGCGAGATGAGAGCTTCGGTAAGCTTCACCATAAATAATTAGCATGTCAGCATACTCCTGGATACGTGAAAGGGGTTAAGTGTTTGAGAGACTCAATTTCGGTGCCTCTGGCTTATCTAGCCAATCTAATGTTCTTAACACAATCTTTTCCAACTGAATTAAAACAGGGTTTAGTTACCCCTATTTACAAAAAATTTGAGAAGTGCTGTAAAAGCAACTACAGACCGGTAACTGTGTTGAATGTCATTTCTAAGGTCCTAGAAAGGTTATTATATAATAGAATTGTGGAATATTTGGATACTTTTAAAATTCTGACAAACTGTCAACATGGATTTAGGGCCGGGAGATCGACGGAGGGAGCCGCGGCTGATCTTATGGAGTTTGTCTACCAAAGAACGGATCAAGGGGACTATGTCGCGGGTCTCTTCTTTGATCTTTCGCGGGCTTTTGATAGTCTGGATCATGGTTTTTTATTGAGGAAACTGTCCTCCTGTTATGGCTTTAGGGGTGAATTTTTAAACCTAGTCAACTCTTTTCTTGAGTTTAGAAAATTTTGTGTAAAATACAAAAATGAGATTTCTGACGAAACAGAGCTTTCAATAGGTGTTCCACAGGGCTCAGTGCTGGGGCCGCTTTTTTACATTATATTTGTAAATGAAATGCCTGAGCATATGACCTGTGACTTATTGGCAATTTTCGCTGATGATACGGGGGGCGTAGTCGTAGCGCGGAGTCCCTTGGAACTTGTCAGCAAAGTAAAAACTTGCATAAGGGATTTTGAAACCTGGTGTTTAAAAAATAACCTTATTCTTAATGTTGAAAAAACAGTTATAGTTAATTTTCGTGCTTCAGTATCTAGGCCACGTATAGAGATTGAAAATCAAGGCATATCAGAACAAACAAAATTTTTAGGACTAATTTTAGATGAATTTATCAGTTGGGATGAACATGTAGATTATGTATGCAAGAAACTTAGCAAGAGTTGCTTTGCGCTATCACAACTTCGAGATATATTAAATGAACAAAGCTTAATTTCAGTGTACTATTCAATAGTTTACTGTCATTTATCTTTTAATATAATATTATGGGGCTGCAGCAGCTACTTTCATAGGGCTTTTATTATGCAAAAAAGGGCATTAAGAATAATGTTTCAAATAAAGAGTAGAGATAGTTGCAGGTCAACTTTTGTCAGCAAAAAAATTATGACACTGCCTTCAATATATATTTTTCGAACATTACTTTATATTAAAAATTCCATAGAACAGCATAAAAAAACTCCGATTTTCATTCATACAATTCGCGAAATGCAAATCTACTTGTTATTGATAAACACAAAAGGGCGATTCCATGATTACTGACGGGACAAATCGCACATATTTACAGGCATTTATATCATTTTTTCTATAGTAGAAGTAATGATTAATCAATAATTTTTGGTTTACAGGTAAACATCAATGCAGGCAATTTTTATGCAAAGAAAAATTTATCTTAGCTTATGATAGTTTAAAAGATATAATTTTTTAAAGTGTGATTACTGACGGGACAGAAATTCGGGCAGAGATTTTTTGCAAGAGTTTGATTCTATAGTTCTCTGAAATTAAACATGTAACAAAATATTTCTAAATTATAGTCAATAACTGTACTCAAAACAAGTTTATAAAACATAATAGTAATTATATTTAATTACTTGTTTAGCTTATAAAAATTGATATAATGATTACTGATGGGAGATTACTGACGGGACAATTTTTGTCAACTTTTCAAAAAATGTATTTTAAATATTTAACAACACATAACTAACTAAATACAAAAAAACATATTAACTTTATCGAAAACAATTGAATAATATTGATTTCTGTGATTGCCACGTCTTTCTAATTTCAATAGACTTGCCCTCAATAAATTTGAAATGATGTGACCTGCTTATTTCTGGAATGGCTTTTCCAGTTTCCCACATTTTATTTAAGAAAAGTTCTACGTAGTTTATTTCATCTGCTTCTACCATAAGAATGATTGAAATCGATATCTCCAAATACGTTTGGTTCCAAATAGTATGTTGGATGCAAAAAATCCATCATCAGATTTTGCAATTTTTAAATTGGGATCTATTGATGTTAAAACGCTTGGAAATAACAGCCATTTTCTTTTCTGTATGCTGCGGTAAAGATTTGTTAACTCTTTTCACAGCTTTACCTAAAGATTGAGCAGATTTAAACGGTTAGGAAGTTAGGTAGCTTTGCTTCGTCGTTTCATTTGCAAAAATTTTTATGCGGTAGTTTCTAACATTCTCTCTAAGTTTTTCTCTGCGACGAGTGTTTACTTTTCCCATCCTAAAAGCGGACAAGGAAATTTTAGTAAACTATGTATAAAATAACCCTAAATGGTTTAGAATTATTACACAGGAATAATTAACAATAAACTAAGGTATATGGTTATTTCTATAATTTTGATTACTGACGGGACAAATTTGAAAAAGATTTTAAAAAAATTGTGAAGCTTATTAAGGAAAACAAAAATGGGAAATAACAGAGTAACAGATGAGTTTACAGTTAACATTTATGTAGAAGTATGTAGTCAGGAGTGCACGCGTTATTAGAAGATTATGTATTTTTTGATTACTGACGGGACATAAAATCCTAAATACTAAAAAATAAAATAAATTTGTGCTAACTTACCTGACAGAAAAACCACGATACACGATATGTCACCAAAAGTGACACCATCAATAATAAATCAATTTTGACAGCGCTAGTAATTTGATTAAATCACAGTCAACTTGTTAAAACTAGGAAATTCTTATACAAATATACACGGAGGAAAAGTAAAAGTTTTACTAATTATTTTCTTTACAAAAATAGTACCGTCAAATGGCTTTTTTAGTTTATATGGTAAAAATGGTCCTTAATTAAAAATATGTGCATAGTTTTTATTCAAAATTTTTAAGTTAATTTTTATAAGAAAATTTTCAATGTGCATGGAATCGCCCAAAACAAAAAAATTTGAGCAAGCCCCCGGATACATAGGTAAAAAAATGTATAATAAAATACCGGATAGCATAAAAGTTTTAAATTATAAAAAATTTAAGCTGTCAAGGATTTTTTAGCAGATTCACACACAAACTCTAGAAACTATATAAAAAAAAACATGTTTGTTATTACTTAAGTCCGTTGTTATTTAAATACTTTGTATTTTTATTTTTATTTTTTAAAAACAATATGTTTCACTTTAGTTTGTAGGTACTTTCTTTTAGTGTTAAGTTGATTTGACTTGTACATCCATTGTATTGTGGCTAACGTATGAAATATAATAATCTAATCTAATCTAATCTAATCTATGGAAATTGTAATCGCTCAACTAAAAACAACGAAAGGTGTCTGAGATCTTATTGAATAGAAGTAGACGTAATTTCATTGTTTTTT
Source organism: Aspidapion aeneum (assembly GCA_963576565.1). Classification (NCBI taxonomy): domain Eukaryota; kingdom Metazoa; phylum Arthropoda; class Insecta; order Coleoptera; family Brentidae; genus Aspidapion; species Aspidapion aeneum. The sequence goes on from OY755043.1 coordinate 24,335,357, forward strand.
TTTCAGTGATTTTATCAAAGCCCTTCTACATTTTCCAAAGGTGTTAGTCGTTGGCATTCAAGGTGAGTGCGTCGGATTAAGTGTGACAATGCTGCCCTTGTTTGACCTGGTCGTGGCCAGTGACAAAAGCCGTTTTTCTACCAATTACAGTGCCTTGGGATGCGTGGCGGAGGCCGGCTTTCTACTGACGTCACCACACATCACAAATCATGGTTTGGTAAGTGTATTTTTTTAGATATTATTTTAGAATCAGGGCGTCGACTATAAGCATAAGCCGCCGCTGCTTTGTTGACTTTTAAGTTTGGATATGACAGCTGATAATAAAGAATCCCGCATATTTTTTATAAATGGCCATACCGGGTGGGCAAAGAAAGCCACCGAGTTTAATGGAACAAACTGCACTTTAATAAAAATGCATTATTAAAATCAGTTTAGTGGTACCCAAAATACATTTTTTTTCAATCATTGTTTTACAGACTATATGATTCCCAAGTAACATTATTACCACTCAAGGTTTTATTAATTTGGTTCCTAGGTTATTTAGAAGGTGCTGTTATGGGTTTTAGGATCAATTTGGCTACATAAAGGTAATTTATATTGCCAATTACCTAAAGGAGTGTTATACAACCAAAAAGTGATTTATAAAGGGAGTATAATAAAACTGATGTTCCTTCTGTTCCTTTTAGATACTTTTTGTTTTATTGATTTCTGATTTATAAAGATGGTCTTATAAAACCATTTTACCTAAAGTTTTTAAAAATAAATAATTATAAACTTTGGTCATTTAGTTTTTTTCATTACTTTAGTTCATCACAATAGTGTTTTATAATAGAGCTAAAAGGTTATCTTATATCCTTTTGTTTTTATAGTTACCAGTAGTTTAAAAGTAAATATGATTAGATAGGCGGCCATATAGAACCTAGTTTCCTTAAGGTTTTTAAGAGTGGTAAATATAAACTTTAGACTTTTGGTTTTTGCCATTATTTTTAGGCATTTTAAAAAGGTTTTATATGAAGGCTTAAAGGTAAACTTAATTCTTGTGTATTTATAGTTACCCATAGCTGTATATTAAATATTATTTATATAGGCGGCCAAATAAAACCTTGTTTCCTTAAGGGTTCTAACAGAAGTAAGGAAATACTTTCGTGTTTTATTTTTTTAGGTATTTCTTGTAAAAATAATAGATATACCTAGGTACCTACCTATTGCAAGATTGATTATTTAAAGCCCAATAATTAATAATTGTTGAGTTTCCGTCCTCCTGGGTAGGACACCCAGGCCTAGATAAGGCCTATTTAGACGACCAATATAAGAGGTTGCCCTCCAACCTGCAGGCACAACGAATATCATTGCACTGGCCCTCTCGATTGTGTCGAAATTGCACGAAAAAAACATTTAAAAGTGTTCAATCATACGCTTTTAAATAGTTTAAAAACAAATTAGCTTGTCTAACGAACTGTCACGATCAGCTGTTTTCCGATCCAAGATGGTCGCCATGGGACAAACAAAGCGTTTTCCCATAAGCCGCAATGTTAACAAAAACGTAATTTTTAAAAAAAGTGAAACGATTTAACTTACAACAAAGATGCTGTTTTAAGTATTGAACCTTTGTATACATGGGAAAAATGCGTTTTTCTTAAAAAAAATCAATTGAAGCCAGTAAATCTCAAATAAAAGGGACCATGTTTTGTTCAAAAGTCAGGTTATGTTTTTATTTACTTTTGTTTTTTTTTACTTTTTTTCCAGTTTTTTACTCAGTTTGAATCATTATTATTAGTTTCTGTGCTGTTATGAATTGTGGCAGCTGGGGAGAGCTTGATAATGTTAGTTTTGATGGAATGCCAAGTATTTTGACCTTAAAAAATCATCTTGATTTAAATGAACTAGGTATCAGCTCAAAGAAGGGAAAAGAAAGTGGATAAGTGCTCTATTACCTGACTTAACAGAGGATAAATTGAAATATTCGAGAGTTTTTTGTCAGGTTTGTTTTGGATAAATGTGTAACTGCCATTTTGGCAACATTTTCAATTGGGATCTTTTTTTGTGCTTGAGTGGACCTTTTGCAGAAGTGTAACATAGAATTGTGTTAAACTGTAAGAAATATTTCACTATGATTTTTTTACTATTCTAGGCAAGCAACTTTCAAAACTAGAATACAGCAATGATCATGACTGGGTCTCTCCTGAATGGATTATTGTTTCAAAACGGTTGAAAAATTTTAAAAATGATGGTTGAAAAAAGGGTCCAGAGTAGAAAGAAAAGGAAAACAATATGAGGTTAAAGTGTGAGCTGAACCAAATTTGTGCACCATCCTACAGAACTCTTAAATAAACTTTTGGTAGTGTAGCATCCTGTATAGTGTCGAGTGAAGTCCTGTATCATCAAAGTTTCTTTTTCTTTAATAAATATTTATTTTACAGACCTCAAAACAGTTTAGAATAAACTGGTGAATTTGACAATCTCCCTAACTCAAACCTCTTTTTATCTTAAACTATTTTGGTGCAAATTTTCCTTTATTTCCATGCTTTTTGACACCTAAAACTTGTAGACCGTAAAATGTGTATAGTATCTGACTGGACCTACTACAAGTCCTGTTGTAAAATTTCTACGGTACTGTTCTGAGCTTATTACCAAAAAAAATTTTTTATGGCATCATTAATAATAGATGGAAAAAAAAGTCATCTTTGTTGACTTTGATGACCACAAGAAAAACAAATAAGTTCTCTCAGATATTTTTTTCAATTTCTCTCAAAAAAACTTGGGTTCTTATACTCCTAATGGGTCATATGCTGTTACGCCCAATTGTAGAGTAGAGTATATATTTATTTGCATAAACTTTTAGATACATAATTGAGCAAATATTGTTACAAAAAAACAGTAATAAAAGTAATATTAACAGTTGTAAAACAACAGCGAATATTGTACTGTTGTAAAATTTGAACAGTACTTACTGTTGTGAGCTGATGAACCTTAGGTTTGACCGTACTTAAGCCCTATGTATTATAGTTCATGGAAAATCATATGGTGATGTACGGTGTGTGAGGCCAATGACAGGGAAAAACTGTATTTTAATTTTGCAAGTTTTTTTTTTATATAATGTTTACTTATATTTTTTTTAAATAAACATATTTTGTAAAGTACTTATTAGAAGTTTGCTTGACCAACCTCGGTTGGAACTCATATGTGCATATTGATCTGTTGGACTGACCTACCTATAAGTTGTGCCTCTTTTCAATGTCACTACTGGAGGGTTAAAACAATTAAACTTTGTCTAAACCTAAAAATCATAGTGAAATATTTTTAACAGTTTAACACTATAGAAGGCCTATTACTTAGCAAAAGGATTAGTCAAGTACAACAAAAGATCCTAATAGAAAACCTGAATCTGATGAGAAAAGTTTAGTCTGTTTCAATTCCGTCTCTGTTAAGTGAGCCCTGAAGTGAGGTCTTTGAATAGAACTACTTTCCCCTACCTTGGGCTGATAGTTCATTGATTCATTGGTCAAAAAAACTTCAAAAACCTTTGGGGGCCCGATACCTTAGGGGGGCCCCCAGAGGTCTTATGATGTACTTTATGCTATTTTTTCTGTTTATTCATGAAATATATGGAAAATATCTAAAAAAATATGTGATTTGGGGGGTCCGGGCCCCTAGCCACCCCGCCCCCTTGGTGCGCCCATGTAATAATTCAAAATAAGTGAAAAAACTAGAAAAAAAGTTAAAAAAAAACAAAATAAACAAAAACATAACCTACTTTTTTGATGAAAACATGGGTCCCTTTTATTTCAGATTTTCTCGCTTTAGTTTAATATTTTTAAGAAAAACGCATTTTTCCCATATGCACAAAGGATCTGTTCTTAAAACTGATTAATTTTTGAGACTAAAGCTCTTGTCGTTTTTGTAAAATTTACGTTTTTGTTAACATTACGGCATATGGGAAATCGGTTTGTCTGTCCTATGGAAGACATCTTGGATTTGATCATATGTTTTGTTAGACAGCCCTATACAAAAAATTTAAGTGAGGTTATGTTGACTATGTTTACATTGTTCTTTTTTGTTGGTTTCATAAGGGCACTCAAAAATCCTAGTTGCGATACAGTAACAAATAAAACCAAGTGACCACTATAAAACCATAATGGCGTATATAAATTTATTTAAAAAATATTGTAAAGAGAAAATATTTATCTAGTCATTTTAGCAGTGTTTTTTAACAATAATTTTACTTTAATTTTGATTTATGTAAACCAAACAGACTTTTTTAATGGTGAATAGTGTAAATGATTTTTTTTTAATTTTAAATATTTGTTATTTTGTTTTCAAAAAACTATTAAAAAGCATTCTTGAGGTGGCGCGCTTGTTTTGAGAGCTTTTCAGATACGATTTTATCAGAAAAATAAATCTGGCAGGCAATTTGATCATCAACAAAACGACAAACTCGGTATATTTTTATGTGATAAAATAATTTTGGGACTCTTGACATTTTTGGCAATTTTGTGACCTAAATTATTTTATATAGCCATTGTGAATCTAAAATATCGCCATAGCTTTTATAGGAAAACTTCTTTACTCTAAAGGTATTATGGTATTCAACAGAATCGCCAGGATACCAAATTACCAAATCTAGTTTTATAATAGGATAGAGGACGTTTCTGAGTTGCTTTTAGAACCTGGCATAATAGCTTTAGGCTCTAAAAGGTTCTATACTGGTGAAACCGCTAGAGGGCGAAGCTGGAGTTTATTTCTTATGGTTTTATAGTAAGTTTAATACATAGGTTGCCACCACCAATTGGGGAGTCCCATTTAGGAGGTCTAAGGGGTATATAAGGGTAATGGGAACGTGCTAGCGACCAAACATTGAAACTAATGGTTTTAAGGAAAGGCGCTGGCAACCTTTTAGCTTCTGCTATAAATAAAGAAATGTTACTTGGGTTGCCTTGCAAATTCTGTCTGCATTCATTTCCTCATAAATTAATTATTACTAAACCGATTGCTTTTTGAAGATCACTATTAAAATTTGCCGTTCTTTTGAAATTCAGGATGTCGGACTCAATTTGTGAAACGAAGGATCGCTACTTTTTATGTTGTTAATATTTTTAACGATTAGTATTTCGTTGTGCGTGGCGGACCTAGATCACTCATTAAAATTCAAAAAAGGGTGGCAACAAAAGAAAACGTGATCCTTTATTGCAAATTTTAATAGTAGCCTTTTTAAAAAGAAATCGATTTATACCATGACAATCTTTATTTCATTAAAATCAGTTTAGTAATAATACATTTAAGCAATCGTATAGTCTGTAAAGCAACGATTGAAAAAAAAATATTTCGGGAATCATATCTTGTTGTACGTACCAAAATAATAACTTTTTAACGCATTACTTTTTAACTAATTCTAAAATATTGCTCAAACAAAAGAATAAAGGAGCCTAGTGGATGGTCGAAGTTTACTTCTGTGCGCCATCTTGGATTTACGTGACGGAATACGGCTTTGAACTTGTTTTAAATGCAGCGTTAACTTATGCGTTTTTTAAATCAGGGTGGACCCGCATAGATGAAAACCAGTCTTTAGAACAAAAGAGCCTCTTTGAAGGGATAAGTTTTATTCTGTCCATCTTCTTCGTTTTTATAATGGCGCCAATTTTCAATCTTTAAAGAACAATCGAGCTTTACCATGATGCGTTTTATTTCATTAAAATCCATTCAGTAAAAATTAATTTATAAAGAAATTAGTAAAGACAAAATTAAGAAAACAAAAATAAATTTTCGGAAATCACTTAACCGATTTTAGTGGTTTGTTGTACCCCTGTGTGCATTGCGGAGATAGAGCTTTTCTACAAATTAAAAAAAACTTTAAAAAAATACATACAACATAAGAATAAAGGAGTCCTTTTGGAGAGTGAAGTTTGATTCTGTGCGCCAACTTGGACTTTAAAATGGCTGATAAAAATATATTTAATCTTAAGAGTCTGATTGATCAATTGCCCGATAGGTTTAGTTCGTTCTAGTGATGTAAATGGAAATATTTCCATGAAAATGGAAATATTGGAAATTTCCGAAGGTGTCTCGGAAATATTGGGAATATTGGAAATATTAAAAAAAATATTATCTTTCCTATTTTGTAACCTTAGGGAGCGTTCTTAAATTACGCAACACAAAAATTCAGGATTTTTGACCCCCATCCCCCTCTTAACGCATTTTCAAGAAAAAACACATTAAAATAACATTGAGTGTAAGCAAGGCCAAAATCCCCTCCCCTAGCGTTACGTAATTTAAGGATAGGCCCTTATAAGCATTAAACTTACTATAGAACAATTTTTATTTCTGATACTATTAAAGATTTTGAGTAAGTAGACTGGCAAGACGATGTTATTAAGTATGATGCTGATGACAGCAATGAATAAATATATGCCTCTTGCTTAACAAGTGAATTGTGTAGTGTGTCAAGAATTAGATTTTTGTTGTACAAATTTAACCTTATTTCTGTATATTTGTTTAAAGAATAACTCCTGATTTGTGTTCATGTATAAGCCTTCTGCGTTTCCGAGGTTTTGTTAGGATTTTATAAATTAATATTCCCTTTTTTCTTATTTTTTAATATTTCATATATTTCCAATATTTCCATATATTTCCAATGTTTCAGGAAATATTACCGGAAATATTTCCGAAAATATATTTCTGGAAATTTTAGAACACTAGTTCATTCCATTAAATCCTTGATTTAGTTAAAAAACGATAATTATTTTGTATGGTTTTTTTGCCCACTTGGTATATTATGCCACGCTAATTTCCCTATTTTATTTCCAACTTGAAACAATGCACCTCCGGTCGTTTTATCATATTCTTCCTTCCTCGGCAAACCCTTGAAAGATAGGTCAGATAAACAAATAATCACTTATTCAAAAATTGACGCTGAGAAAAAGGATTAAGTACCTTGTTCATGACAGGCGGGTCTTTTTTAAATTTGTTTATTGTTATTTGAAAGTCGAATTCCCAACAGTTTTTAAATATTTTATTCCGGTAGCTAGATTTCAAGAAAAAAATAAAAAAGTAACACAGACCTTTTATTATAGGCGTCAGAATTATTGTACTCCAATCTAAAATTGACAGCTGATGACGCACAAAGAAGAGGATTGGTGTCAAAACTTTGTTGGCCAGAAAAATATCTGGAGACAATTAGAAATTTAACAGGGTCAATCGCCAAGGGTTCCAAGCAGGTAAGATTTTAGATCCATACATACCAACCAACAGTTGGTCAAAAACAAACAACAAAAACAAAAAATTCTATGAAAAAATCTTTAAATTATCCCTAGTTATTAAGAGACGTGTGACTGGAGACAATAGTTTGAGGCTTGAAAAAGGAAAAATATATATTCCGAAACGTTGCCAAAAACTTTATAGTTTCTTTTTTGGTCCTGTCCTCTAGCCCACCTAAATCACAGCTGACATACAATGTAAACCTATTAAGATACTGCCTGGCAGTATTAGATCCTAGCTTTATTGTAATAAGTCCAGTAAAAAAATGTTATAAAACATAGCGCCCATCACTACGTTTTCCATCGAAAATCTTATCTCAATAGGGACTTATTGTAATAGTGCCGGGCATTATTCTGACAGATTTCCATTAAAAACTGACACCTGATCTTTCAAAATTGACATACCAAAGTCAAATTTATAAATCCAGTCGTTTATTTTCCATCAATAATGGCGGCACTATTACTTCCGGCTCTTATAATACACAAAGGCCTAATTTTGAAAGAAGACAGCTGTTCTGGCACAATTGCTGCCTGGCTTTATTGTAATACATCTCTAATCTCTGTTGTAGCAATTTCACAATGTCTTGACCATTTTGTTACAGAGCTTGGAATCAACAAAGAAGCAGCTAAAGAAGGGCACATTCAAGACCACCGAATCAGCTGTTGATTCGATGACCAAACAACTTGTGGATCACTGGTCAAGTAACGAGTGTCAAAAAAACTTTTGCAAAATTGACAATGTCGCTGTAGCAGCTAAGTAACGCAATGACTAGAATGTCCAACATTCGATGTTATTTGATTTGTATGTACAAAGAATATGACATAACCCCATAAGAAAAGTGGTAGACTAGTAAAGGTTTACACTTTCGGTTTCATTGGGCAATATATATTATATATATTATAGAAGTAATTAGGTCAGGAGCACTGGCTGTAACCCGAATACGATTTTTTACATTAGAAAATATTTAACTGTGGTGGACAGCTACCTACTAAAACTCTTCTCCTTTAGACTGGTCTCCTTGTCTTTCTTCATATTAATCATCTTCATCGTTCTTTTGCCCTTTGGTCAGTCTCATTATTTCTGGAAGTGTACAAGTTCCTGGTTTTAAGCAAGAGCTAACTTTTGGTGCCTTGAATAAGTTTGCGAAAGATCTTTGCACTCTTATATACAAGAACATAGCTTCTTACCTTGCCTAATTTACTAGCAGATAGCTCTTGTAGTGACTGACTGCAATATAAATATATTTTAATAACATGACAGTTACCAGGTTTTGATAACCACATATCAGGATGACTGACTTATATTTCCTGGCTCTGTAACAAAATTTAGCGCGTATCAAAACCGCTTTTCAAAACAGCGCGTGTTCAAAATAGCGCGTATTAAAATAGCGCGTGATCAAAATAGCGCGGGTACAAATGGCGCGTATCAGGTCTGCTTCGGTATATTCACCTAAACAGTTTAGGCAAGGTCAGATAACGTATAATTACCACAAGACGCTAGCGCTACCACACTCCAGATCTTCCAATATTATTTACCTCATGTCTTAGAATAGATGCATACAGAGTGATTTTCACTTGAATGATTCTAACCACATGAAAATAGAAAGTTTCAAAAACCTAACCTAACGCAACCTAATCAAATCTAACCGAACCGAAGGAAACTGAACCAATAATTTTTTTCAAAAAAAAAACTTTCCTGACTTCCTGCCCGGGATCCTAGAGGATGTGAATCCGAACCGAACCAAACCGAACCTAACTAAACTGAACCAAACCTAACCTAACCAAACTAAACTACAACACGTACTGCTAATTAGGTTTAGTTGGTTCGGTTCGGTTTGGATAGGCTCGGTTCGGTACGGTCCGGTTCGGATTCACATCCTCTAGCATCCCAGGTAGGAAGACAGGAAAGTTTTTTTTTTGAAAAAAAATATTGGTTTAGTTTGCTTTGGTTCGGTTCGGTTAGATCTGATTAGGTTTCGTTAGGTTAGGTTTTTGAAACTTTCTATTTTCATGTGGTTAGAATCATTCAAGTGAAAATCACCCTGTACATCGATTCTAATACATGAGGTAAATAATATTGGTAGATCTACGCATGCGAAGCCAGGGATTGGAAGTGGACTTGGTAGCGCTAGCGTCTTGTATAATTACCTAACCGTTAAATAAACCGATGGCTTGCCATACTTAACACAACTCATATAGTTCGACTAAGGAGTCACTTTTTCGAACATATTTTTTCAAAACAAAAGCTTCCCTGACGTCTTTCCCGCGATCCTAGAAGGTGTGTAACTGAACCAAACCAAACCGAAACATTTTTTCGAAAAATTATTATCTTAAATTAGCTTCTTTTGGGGGGTCGAAATTGGTGTTTTCCTAAGCGTTGTCAGCAAACGTATCCTAACTGGTCAAGATACTCCCTGATCTTTGTTCACCAAAAAAAAAAATGTCCTCAAGTCACATGTTAGGATACGTTTGCGCTCAATTGACAAAGGTTAGAATTACACCGATTTCAACCTCCCAAAATAAGGACCGGAAAGCTAATTTAGGGAAATAATTTTGCGAAAAAATGTTTGTTCAGTTCGGTTCGGCTCGGTTAGTTTCGGTTTGGTTTCACATCATTTAGGATCCCGAGAACGAAGTCAGGAAAGTTTTTTTTTTTTAAATATGTTACAAAGATACTTCTTAGTCGAACCATTTTGTAACAGCGACGTTTTGTAATAGCGATCTTTTAAAGCGCACTATTTGGATACGCTCTATTTTAAACGCGCTGTTTTGAACACGCCCCATTTTGATACGAGCCATTTGAACACGCACCATTTTGATACGCACTAATTTGAACACGCGCTATCCTGAACACGGGCTTAAATGAGCGCGCTGTTTTGATACGAGCAATTTCGTTACACAGCAATATTTCCTCCCGAAAGTTTTAAGTTACTGTCACCGGTTCTTAGCAGGGTGGAACTTGCTGGGTTTTGAAAATATTCAACATTAGTTTTTTGTGTTTTTGAAACTTAGAAGAGAGGAGTAACTACGAGAAATGCTTGAGCTTTTGATATATATATTTTGAGGGTCCTTAAACTAAAATTGAAGTTTTTTATTTTGTTGATAAATTATTTGAAAATAAAATAAAATAAATAGCCGTTATTATTTTGTTGTTAGGTGTTCATCTTTTTTATTTTAAATGATTTTGTATGTTTTCAAATCAAAGTTATAGATAATTTTTAGTTTATATTATAATTTGTTCAAAAAATCATTCAGTAAACCTCTGAGCGCCCAATCTGATTTCGTATAACCTGAAAGTATAGTTATCTACACTTCAGGAAAATACCAAAATTAAAATTTATTCCAATTTTGGTGTGGCTCTATTTGCTTTTTTAGAAACGTACTCGCTCAACCAAAATGTTAATATTAATTTAGCTTACGTAAAATGACATCGGGGGAGACAATGGGACAATTCGGCGCTAAACAAACTTCGGTTCGGTGTAGTTTTTATTATTATTTTTTGGGGTTACTTATATTTAAGACTCTTACAAAAATATTTCGGTCGTTTGGGGTGGTGGTCGTGGTTTAACTTTAAATCTCAGAAGTAAATGTACTCAACAATCTGCTTGTCAAACTTTTGCAAAATGCATAATAAAAAAAATCACTGATCAAAGATGTCGATCAATTCTTGCCCAATTTTTATTCTTTTATTCTGCGCTAAAAGTGTCCCAGACCTTTAACCATCACGTGGATAATTAAAGTGGGGATAGAGCTTAATAAATATAACGTTAAACGTTATTTTCTTTTAATAACTTTGTTTGATAGTTTTATAATGAAGCAAGTTATGTGTAGTAATAGAGATCCTTACGTTATCGAATATAGAATAGAATTACTTTTCTTTTTATGACTTCCTGATTCGGTCAGCTGTTAGGTAAGTTAGTAGACCACTAACTGGCAACGTCAGCCGAACTTATGTAGACCTATGTATGAAAATAAAAAATTTCACGAAAGTAACGTTATCCATTTCTGTGTGAACATGAGGGACAGAGCTTGAGTATTCAAAAAAAACCAGCCACTACTAGAACTTCCGGATATTTATAACTCGGAATAAATACCTAGGGTAAATATCTTGGTAAATACCCAAAATTCATAAATATCCGGGTATTTAAAAAATCACGGCTCATAGTAAGTTAATTAAAAATACCTAATTTTTGAGGTAGCTCAATCAACGCCTAGGAAATGGCATGGATAAAGAAATAAACAAGATTTGATTCCGTTAAATTTATTGTGTAAGATAAGTGTAGATAAAATGTATAACGGTATAATTAACAGACTTAATCTGAATCAGACTATTCTAACTCTGAGTGAATATCGTTTCTTGAATGGATTGAAAGAATTTGATCATCTTCAACGTCACTAGAGTCACCACTATCATTCGAAGATATTTGCATGTATTTCGTGCTTATTCACTTTTTGTTATAAATACCCTTGTTTTGGGTATTTATCATGGCATTGGGTAAATACCCAATTTATAATTACCATTCGCGCTGGGTATTTACCCGTGTGACACCTCGTCCTGGCAACTACGGCAGTAGGCATTTGCCGGTATGCTTAAACGGGTGACTTGTGATCCGATGTGGCAGTGATCTGCAATACCTAACCGAAGTCACTTTTCTCAGCATTTCCCTCTGTACTTAGTAAGGTATCTTCCTTTTCACATCTCATTCTGGCCATAGCTGCCTTGAGGTGAAGCAGGTTTCTACCCATACCCATTTTCTCTCTGCTAGCTTTATCACCCACGGTATTGTTCATGTGAGATTTCACCTGGCTCACTTATTGTCAATTTGGTGACCCTCTTTTACTACACTTGCTTTGGCTAGTCTATTTGGCGGCCTTATTACCTTGTATGTTCAAGTAGGGCCTATCGCACCGTTTCTTAGTCTAAAGAATACCTTATTTCATAAAATTTCGTTGCACCGAAATTAAAGGTGTACTTATTCCTTCCTTAGTGTAGTTAAAATTAAGTCACCTTTTTTCGTGAGTTTACTGTACCTTAAGAGCTGATTAAAGATAAGCTGCCATAGCAACTGACAATACCTACAAATGAGCAGAGTGTTGTGATTAAAGTGAAGGTTTCTTTTTGTGTTTTGTGAGTAAATAAATCATGTTTTTTTTTTAATACAAACTTTTAAAAAAGTCTTAAAATGAATAAAAAAAATGATTTTAAAAAACTTTATTGCAGAAAATTTTGGTTCTTTTGGCACAATATTTTTGTGAAAAAAGATACCTATGTATCGATTACAAGATTTGTAAGGAAGAAAAATTATATTTCTCTCTTCTACTTTTTATTACAGTATTTTCGTCTGATTTTCGGGTTAACTGTGGTTTACAGCCTGGTAGGTACAGCGCCAAGGGTAGGATAGGAATGACCAGTGTAAGAAAACCCTTGCATTTAAATTAAACTGCACTGCATGATGTAACAAGACGATTTTCCTTTCTGCCTTTACACTTTACCCTAATTTTATTATAATTTTTAGTCCTTTGATTGTACGTGGAGGACACCCAAATTCCATAAAATCGAGTATCACCATCTCGATTTTACAATCTTTCAAAAATTCAAGAACTTTCATTTTTTTAAATAAATTTTTGAAGGCTTTTCACAAAACTATTTTGGAAGGTACTGGGTGTTGTTGTTTTTCCATAGTTTAAAAATTTGGATGGTTCAAACAGTCATCAGTGATTGAGTCACAAGGTGGTCGCATCTTAACAAAGGAGAAAGATTTTTGCTCGGTGCAACAAATTTAAAAATAAGTCTTGCTTAAAATTAAAGCAATCTATAGTTAAGAAAGGAAATTTTAAAAGTTGGTGAAATGATCCCTTAGAACCCAAAGAATAACCCACTGTCATGTTAATTTTCCTGACATCTTCGAACAAGGTTCGAGTTAGTGTTGCAGGAGTTTAATGCATAGATCGCAGCCTGAATGTTCGCGTAAATTGGTGTAGAAGGAGATTGATTGCTTGTAGTACAGCAAATATATCCACTTGGAAGATGGTGTAGTAATCAGGAAGCTTGTAGGAATCCGTAAGTCCTAGCTCTGTGGAGATCACAACCGAACTGAACCGAATCTTCGTCTCTCCGTTTGTAAAGGTCAGAAAGACAACGGAGTCGTTTAAAACAGAACTTGCCGACCATTGCTATCTGCTTGAAAATATTGCAGATAAGTTCTTAATAAACCTGCTGCTTAAAAAACTGCTTAAAATATTGCTATGGCCAACATTTTTTACATTCCAGCCCATGGCTTCTTTTTGCCTTATTGCACTCTTCAGCTAATCCCTTGCGGGGTATATCCAAAGGGGGAAGGTAAAGCATCGTTTCCATTGCGGCCATCGAGGTAGAATAAAGGGAGCTGACATGACGTAATTTACATGTACCCCCTTCGGCCATATTGTTTAGACACTTCTGTCATCGCGATCTATCAGATCGATCGAGCTTTATTTTCATTTAAATTGCGTTTTCTTAAAGATTCGAGTGGCATTTTTGCTAGTTTTTTTGAAATCGAACATTGTATTTTGTGCTTTACGTTATTATGGTAGCAGAAGCAGTGTAGATTAGAAGATATCAAAAGGAATAACATTTCATAGGTGAGTATAAACAATAAACAGAACCGTACTTGTGTTTTTATGGAACAAAAATTTTGAAAAATAGTTCTCTAGCTTAACTAAAGCTTACAACCGGTACACATTCTACCCTACTCTGTAACCAAACTTTTTTCTTTGGCGCTGCCCCCCCCCCCCCTTTTTGAATTAACGAATTGGTTGCGCCGGCCTGTCCACGAATATAGAAACAAACTGTATTTTTACTACAATAAAACAAATTTTATTAAAACTAATAAATTACATCAGGACTCCCGTGCCTTCCCCCCCCCCAATATTGGTTGGCGCCCCCTGATTTGGGAACCACTGCTCTAAAGATACCCAACCAAGAAACGCAAGGCTGGCGGATCAGAATCATATGAGCCACTTACGGCCCCTAGGAACCGGGGGCCATGTAAAACTAGGAAGCAGTCAATCGCAACCGTTTGGTGCAAATTCGCTGACAGCGCAGTGTTTAAGTCAATTAAGTTTTTTGATTGTAAATTACAAAAATTTTTCGTGGCCTCGAAACAGCTTCGAAATTTTTTATACATAGCCGACCTGTGGGTAATTGTATGAACTGCTAATTTATGAAATCAAATCGTTCGCCCCTCCCCTGGCTCCCTATACGACACGCCACTGGTTCAGAATTATAAAAAAAATTGGCACCTAACCTTACTTTTTGATTAAGATAATTTTGGGTCTGTTAACAGGTCAGGCAGTTTTGGTGCGATCATTAGTTAGCCATCAACTCAAACAAGGTTTGTAAAATCTTCATCAAAAAGCCCACAAAAAACGCCATGGCCCCGGAGTATCGATTTTATAATGATTTACAATGATAGAAGTCGCTGTTACTTTTCAAAACCAAATATTACCGCGGCAAAATAAAATTTTATACGGCACATTTTGATTAGGAAAGTGACTATTAATGAGTTAATATTATTGGTAATTTTATAAACATAATTTTTTATTAAAAGTAAAAATTTATCTTATCATAAATTCATAATTTTCATCCCTAAATCAATAAACATCAATTTTTCACAAACCTAAGCAAGGCCAACACAAAAATAGAGGCCACGACCCTGAAAAAATCAGCTGTTCTCCCGGGGCTGAATTTTACATTGTGTCTTATGGGAGGTCAGACGTTTTTTTATGATATTTTCAAAATGGCACTACAGATTTTCGCAAAATTTCAGTGAAATATTCTCAGACAGCATCCCGATATTCCACCAAAGGTTTGTAAGGAAGCAATAAGATTAAAAGGTTAAAATCTTCAAGATTTAGCATTTCTTATTTTGTATTCAAATTACTCGCCATGTACCACATGCCAACTGTTATATTTGACATGTATTTGACTTTGTCATCTGTGATTGTCACATTTGCTTCTGCTTTAAACTGAATTATTGTGTGAGCTAATGAAGCGGCTATGAAAAATTAAGGATTACTATACGTTTTAAAAAAACTGTTCTGCAAGAATAAAGTAAAAACAATCTCAAAAACGGCGTTATTTAAACAAAATTTAAATATTCATGAACCGTCATTCTAACTTCAATATTTTAAAGACAATCAGCTGTGTCGTAACGTGACCATCAAAAAAAAATCAGCCCCGGATGTGACGTCAACAAAGTGGAGGATCGTGCCCCGTCTGTTTTGATAGCCCTGACCTAAGTATTACCCTTCTCGATATCCCTTGTAGAGAAGAAGCTGTCATCTTGTATTAAAAAGAAATATAAACAAATGTATTGAGTGCAGCCCTGTTAAGCAGACATATTGGTACGACTCTAAGCCACGCCTAGGGGTCCCATTTTCTGTCGCATTATACAAATGCTTGGAGCGGCTCCCCTTTATTCTACCTTGATGATTGCGGCATTA
The DNA here is from genome assembly GCA_963576565.1 of Aspidapion aeneum. NCBI lineage: Eukaryota > Metazoa > Arthropoda > Insecta > Coleoptera > Brentidae > Aspidapion > Aspidapion aeneum. The sequence continues at coordinate 24,351,091 of OY755043.1, forward strand.
TGAGTTGTCCGCGTGGCTCCTGTTATTGGCAGCACTTTGTATTTTGGCCAGTTTTTGCAGGAATTATGTGCCTCCAAAAGCCACTGGTTTGTCCGAGGAAGGTTATTAATTAATATTACATGGAAGCGCACGCAACTAAGTTGATCTAACTGGGCAAAATATTTGCTTTAAAATGCAGAGCAGCAAAATACAATTGAATTAAGTGGGTTTGCATTTGGTTACTCATCCATGTACTGTCTTCGCTAGGTAATAGATAAAATGCCAATTTTCTATTGCTGAGGTGTCACGTGACCCATAAAAGTTGTAAAATGAATGAATTGTAAGCCTTCCTGGTGCTGTATTCTTGAATCCCGTGCCCGTGAGTGAGTAGCTTCTTACTTACTTTAACCCAGGTGATTGTGAGAGAGGATAGCTGCACTCGACTCACGGACCGCCTCTGGCGTCCCCCGACGTGACGTCCTTAATCTATTGTCTCAAAAGCGATAAGCGTTGGGTATAAAGGTTGCTTAGCACAAAACTTTTGTATTGACTTACAAAAATAAAAACATGTAAAGAGTATCTCCTTTGAAAACTGCAGTTTTCTTTTAAAAAGACCTTTTCAAACTTTACAGCCGCACCATAATAATTGAATGAATCAAATTGCACGTACTTTGTTTAATCGGGTATTAGCAAGTCATAATTATGTTGAAGTGATGTATAAATAACTATATATGTTGACCTAGGGCTGAATATATATTATACAGCTATCGTTTGTCTATAAAGCCCAAGATCCATAATACTGCACATCCCCTTAAATACTTATAGAAAAAAAATCGCTTTAAAACATGTCTATCATTTACGTCTTAACACCAAACGGCTAATTCGCCTCACTACAACCGGATTTTAATGTCAATTATGCATTGAAATTGTCAATATTTCATTAAAACTACAAATAAGAGCTAATAACTGGTACCGAACTTATTAGCTCTTATTTTTAGTGCTCAGTGTGTCCCGGCTTTTTCATTGTGTAAGGTTATTATTCGTTATACAGTAAACTTTTTAAAATATCAATTATAGAAAAGTTATAAAAATCAAACAAGTCTCGTGGCTAATCGGGTAAAAAGGAGTTTTTGTTTCTCTCATATTTTTCCGTGGGTTGCTTGAAAGCTTAACCTCACTGGGGTCCAAGATCTAATGGACACCTAATAAGTATTGACAGATAACTGTTTCGTCCTTTTTTTTTATCAGAACACTGCTTGGTCAATGTGAAAACTCTTGCAAGAAGCGAAATACGAGAGAAACTAGAACAAGAGCAGGCGAAAATAAACTGCTATACATTTCGATCAATGAAAAGATCGATTGCAAATAAAAAGAAACAAACCATCCGTGACCTACGACAGCTCTTCTGTCTCTCAGGCCAGATCAACGCTGATTAGCGTTTTTACCCGCCATCAGACACGTGAGCGTCAATCAGCGGAATGAATTTTTAAGCCAAATAATACTAACAACGAGAAATTTAGTACCAGTGAATTTAAAAATCAAACAAGTTTCGTGGCTAATCGGGTAAAAAGGAGATTTAAAAAAATTCCGCCGATTGACGCTCACGTGTCTGGTGGCGGGTAAAAACGCTAATCAGCGTTGATTTGGCCTGAAAGACAGAAGAGCTGTCGTAGGTCACGGATGGTTTGTTTCTTTTTATTTGCAATCGATCTTTTCATTGATCGATATGTATAGCAGTTTATTTTCGCCTGCTCTTGTTCTAGTTTGTCTCATATCTCGGTAGATAGCGCTTCTTGCGATAGTTTTCTCATTATTTACATAGGATTGGAGACAAAACCGTCTAATTAACTTTTTTGTCACCTTATCCATGTTTGAGTTTGTCCAGGTCTGGGATCCATAGGTAAGTACAGGATACATACAGACGCTAGATTTACTGTGTTATATTGCTGGAATTAGAAAAAAATATGTTGTTCTGTATATTTTGGGACAAAACTGAAAGTACCGTTCGAAAGAGACGTAAAAGTTATGTATATTGTGAAAATGTTATAATATTTGAACAAAGAATAGTCGAAATAAGTTAAATAAAAACTGAGGCACGACTTGGCAAACTGATCTGTAATCTAATGTATCTGATCTGATATCAGTTTCATCCTGTATCTCGAAAACTACGTGTCGAAAATGATTTTACTACCCTTTGGGTGAAAGTGCATTAATATCACTCATATTAGATGAAATTCGGCACCAAGTAAAATTATATTTTACTTGGTTTTTGTCCCTTATTATATTCTATTTCCTATAGGCAGAGAACATATTATTTCTTCGATGCTATAGGCGAGCGATAGCTGTCTTACACTGTATAAGTTGTTTATGAATACAAAATGTTTAATAATAATAGTAATCTGACTGGGAAAATTATTGTTTATAGATTTAAGGAGATAAGCGTGCGTCAAAATTATAATTTTAATATGTATAGGTACTTGTGAAAGGGATTTTTCTCATGAATGACTGATTTGCAATTTTAGTCGTATTTTTCTAAAAAAATTATATATTTAGATAGTTTTGATCTACCGAAAATTCTATTAATGTATGTTAATTTTAATTATCTAGCAAGGACAAGTAGTTTAAATTTAAATTTGTTTAGGTGAAAATTGCGAAAAAGTGGCTTTCCTTAAAGTAGTTGTATTTTAGAAGAAGTTTACAGTCTTTTTGCATTTTCTTTTATTCAAGGACAAGAGGGGTGGTGTAAGTTTACACTACGGTGATTGTCTCTCTATTTTTACTCTAAGGAGTCTGTCTCGCTTCTGCACATGCAAAATTCTTATCTACCATCTATAGTCCAAGATGGCGGAGAAAGCCCTGGAAGGCAGGGGTAAACTACCATTTAAAAAGATTTGCTTGTTGGTTGAGTACAGTGAATATCGGTTATAACGACATTGAACGGACCGCTTAATTTCGGTCGTTGTAGCCGAACGTCGTTACAGAGAAAAAAAGGTAACAAAATGAGTTATTATAAACAAGTGAAATAAAAAAATAAAAAAAAAATTCCCTGAGAGTTTCTCGTTCTTGTATTGAGACACCGCAGACATGCATAGATGGAAGTTTTCTGAAAATGTATGTAAGAGATTCCAGGTTCGGGTCCCGGCCGAAGACAGAAAACTTTTTTCTTATTTTTCTTTATTTAATTTCACATGTTGTGTATAGTTTTAGGTCCTTGCATTATTTGCAATTTGAGAAAATGGGTTATATTATAGAACTCGGTCGGGACCTTTATATGTCGTCGCTATAACCGATACGTCGTAATATCCGATATCGTTATAAGCGATATTCACTACCAAAATACCCAACTTCTTGTGTTTTAAGAAGCGTAGTCATTAGCGAGTGGACCCTGTTATGCAGCAATTATAGCAACCATTACTGTTTGAATATCGTCCTGTTTTTTCCAAACTCACAAACCGAAGAAAGCTCGCGGCGCAATTTTATCCTATGTATTTATGTTTGTTTGGTTACATGACAAGCGTACATTCGGACAAACCTCGCAAAGCTAGGTCCACGGATCAACTGTGAATTTCGTTGTGTTCGCTTCAGAAACCGACGCCGACGTCTCTCTTCACTGCGAGCAGGTTAACCTAGTTTGTAACACGTCCAAACTAGCGAATTTGGTTGCTGTATCGGTTACGGTAACGGTTACATTACAGGGTCCGCAACTACGGGGCTTAGATGGTGCGTGTACTGTGGAATAGAACTTCAATAAGTATCTATAGTTGATATTGTATTAAAGTGGCACCGCGTCATAGCTATAGTAAACCAAATTTTGCGGCAAAATCTAAGTAAAGAAGCTTTAAAAAATTAGTGTTTCACTTTGCACATGCAGTGTGCCGCTCGGGGTTTTATGTTCGAAGGATAAAACACTTTTAAAGGAGATCTCAAATAGCTACTTACATAATAAACAAAGATCCGAAACATAAGAGTAAGAAATTCGACGTGCAATTTGTTAATTGTTATCTTAGGTAGTTTTGTTTTCCTTTACTGTACTGTACTTTTATTTTATTTATTTTAAATGACGAGTTCTACACCTATTAGGTATAAGTATTTTATTGTAAATGCTATTAAGAACAAGAAATATATATCTATCTATCTATCTATCATAAAAGAGGATCCAAAATTATTTTAAAATGTGCGCAAATATTGATTTAATTGTAAACACGGTAATTTCTTTTGTAAAAAACTCCGTCGTAATTTGTTTGTCCGAAAGGAAGTGCGTGCCACTGTATGTACCCATCTACTCTCTTCCCGCCCATCAATGTTTTGATGACGCGGTGTCACTTTAATACAATATCAACTACAGTGCCAAGTTTATACAGGTTCAAAATAAACAAAAAACTAAATAAAGTAAAATGAATATTTTTTTAAGGTGTCACTAAGTGAATAATCATTTAGGTCAGGTCAGGTTTTTCTTATACTTTTTTCTTTTGTTAAATTTATTTATAATTAAGAATCTTTATTACAGAAATTGTAAATTTCTTGGAAATAAATAAACAAAAACTAAAACTAATATTTGTTTATATAGTTAAAATAACATTATTTTAATTGGTAACTTGATTAAGCATTTGTTAATAATCTTGTTATTTGTTGTCACGTTTGTTGTGTAATTTTTCTCACAAAACGCAATAAATACAGTCGAACCTCTATAACACGGACTAAAACCGACACGGTTAATTTGGTTACTTTATAACGTCACCTCTGCCCATTAATTCGGTTTATTCGTCACCTTAACTTTGCACACATTAAGAGGGTTTGTACAGTAATCAAAAATCCAGTGGCAACACAAAGTGCTTCAAGATCTTTGTGTTTTATTTAGCTGTTTCCTATTTTTTTAATTTATGTGTTTAAAGTTTTTCGGGATTTCTTCCTTGTGAGTTAACAAAAGTCAAAATTGAAAAAAAATAGGAGTTATGTCATATTAATAACGCAAGTTTTCGAAGAAAATAAAAATGTGGCGAAAGGTTGGTAATTTCATTTTATTTTGTTTTAATTGTTGTGTAAGCGCGGATGGTATTTTCTATTTCCATAAGATTAACTTTTTTATTTAGTTTTTTATTTATTTTGAACATGTATAAAACTTATCATAATAAAAAATGAAACAAAATTTAAATTTAAACTTGAAAACTAATCGTAGTTTTTATTTGTCGTATGTGTCTTTATTTTAGTGTGTCTTAGCGAGGCTTACTCTCAAAATACAGGGTGTTCGGCACATGGACCGTCAAAATTTTTTGTTGGGGTCATTTGCTACCTTTTCAACCTTGGAACTTGGGTCCTTAGAGTCATAGCTAAAGAAATAGGAATTTTTTTAATTTTTTTCTCAAATTACCCAAAATCCCACCTTTAAACCCTCGTAAGCTTTTTATTAATGTCTGGAAAAGCACCATTTTTTTTTATAATTCTGTAATCTTATGCTACCACGGATCACCTAACAAAAGGTGATCCATGATGCTACTTCAACTAATTAATAGATTTGTTAAAATTTATGTACCAAAGGGACATACGAGGTTTTTTATTGAAGAACATTAGTGATTTTGTGAAAGAAAATCAATTTCAAAATTAAAAATTAAAAAAAGTATCGACACTTGAGAACTTCATTTTCTTTTAAAAACTTCTCTAGTTTACCTTTCTAACGGTATGCTACACTTTGATAAAAAAAAACAATTCTGCTTTAAAATACGGATATTCTGTGAGACGGGCAATAATCGTTCGGAATTGATAAGAATGATGTTTATGATCGTTTCAAACAAAATTTATAAATAAAGAACACAATACATTATTGTTAAAAGTTTAACTTTTATTTAAGTAGGTAAACGATCATAAACATCAAAGTGTTTTTCTTACCAATTCCGAACGAGCCTCGCCCTTCTGACGGAATATCCGTATTTTAAAGCAGAAATGTTTTTTTATTAATTTGTAGCATACCGTTAGAAAGGTATTCAACTAAAGAAGTTTTTAAAAGAAAATGAAGTTCTCAATTGTCGATACTTTTTTGATTTTTAATTTTGAAATTGATTTTCTTTTACAAAATCACTAATGTTCTTCAATAAAAAACCTCGTATGTCCCTTTGGTACATCAATTTTAACATATCTATTAATTAGTTGAAGAAGCATAAGATTACATAATTATAAAAACAAAATGGTGCTTTTCCAGACATTAATAAAAAGCTTACGAGGGTTTAAAGGTGGGATTTTGGATAATTTGAGAAAAAAAAATTAAAAATTCATATCTCTTTAGCCGTGACTCTTAGGACCCAAGTTCCAAGGTTGAAAAGGTAGCACATGACCCCAAAAATATCCCAAAAAATTTTGAGGGTTCATGTGCCGAACACCCTGTATATTTTTTATGCCAAATATCACACAATTGTTTTATTAAAATAACTTTTTTAAAATTGAATATTAGTTTGTAAATGTTATTAATATACTTTGATTTTTGTTCTGCCGCTACTGCAAACCATTTTAATATTCATTGTTTTTATAACACCCTGTACAAAAATAAAATAATTCATTCATTTGTGATCGGTAAAGTAAGCCTCTTTAAGACACGGCCATTATAGCAAACGTAATTAAATATATTACATTATATTATGTTTACAATAATCAAAGCACCTTTATTTGAAAATAAGTTGTTAGAACTTTAGTTTTATTATTGTTTGATTTTGAGGACGAGTACTACACATTTATTGTCGAAAATATAGTTTGTAATTGTTTTTTCAAACAATATAAATGTTTTAAAATATTAAATTGGAGTTTTTATTTAGGTAGAGTCCCTGTATGTTGACATATTTGGATATATATCCAAATATGTCAACATACAGGGACTCTATATTTAGGTAGGTTCCATCCAAGGTCGTTATACTTTTACACAGGTTGCCTACAGATTTGACCAGTCATGTGAACTTAACTGGACGACTGTAGCTGCGTCATCGGCTTTCCATAAAACAATTGGTTTAAGGCAACCCAGTGACGTAGATTTTTTAATTTGATTACAGTTGGCCAGTCAGGTTCAATGACCTTTCGAATTCTGTAGGTAACCAGTGTAAAAGTATAAAAACTTTGGGTTCCATCATACAGGGCCGTATCTGAGGGGGGTTTTGGGGGTTCAAACCCCCTCCGAAAAATAGATAGGAATGTCTTTTTTAAGTTTAACTTTTTATCATTGAAACCCATTAAAAAATTGTAATTCTTTTTTAAACCACAATTTTTCAAATTCCACTGGCCTAACCCCCCCTAAAATTTTGGTTCAGATACGGCCCTGCCATCATACGAAGCTTGCCGAATTTTTAAAGAGATAATTTTACAGTTTTGTAGCCGTCTCAAATGGTCCAAAAAAGGGTGAAACTGTTTTTATCCCACGGATAAAAAGTGACTTATTTATCGCTTAAATGCGGGATAAAACATGCACATTTCATTACAAAAGTGCGAAAAATAATTTTATAAAAAGTGAAAACAACAGGCGAAATGAATAACTATTGGGGTTCCATAAAACATTTTCTTTCACAATGTCAAAATCGCGCCTTGGATTTTTGACTATGTTTTCCTTCATTAGCCGTTTCCCTTTAAGTTGAAAATTCATATTTTAAAAACTATACAGTTTATCAACAATAGAACCGAGTTGCAATATAGTGGGGCCATAGTGATGCGAAAAAAACACAACCTGAGTTAAAATTTAGAAAATTTTAGGGGGATTCCCCGAACCCAAAAATTTTCTAAAAAGACCAAAATGGCCAAACTTTCAAAATTTATTTTTCAAAATCTATATAGATAATCAATTAACCGAGTTGCAGTATGGTAGGGCCATAAAAATGCGAAAAATCCACACTCTGAGGTAAGATTTGATAAGACCAAAATGGCCAAATTTCGAAAATTCATATTTTAAAAACTATACAGTTTTTCAACAAAAGCACCTAGTTGCAGTACGGTGGGGCCATAGAGATACAAAAAAACCACCTCAGTTAAGATTCAGAAAAACGTAATTTAGCGAATTTTAGGGTAGTGAATCCCATAAGACCAAAATGGCCAAACTTTGAAAAGTCATATTTCAAAAACTATATAATTTATCAACAAAAGCACCGAGTTGCTGTATGGTGGGGCCATAAAGATACGAAAAAGTCACACCCTGAGTCAAGTCAAGTTTAGTGAATTTTAGGGTAGGGAATGCCATATAAGACCAAAATGGCCAGACTTTGAAAATTTATATTTTAAAAACTATTTATCAAAAAAAGTAGTTAAATATTTTTTTTTCTTAGGAGGATAATTTCCTTTGGTTTTTTTTCTTATTTTTTTATTAAGGAAATGAAAAAAACATGCTGTAACATATCCCACCGACAAGATTTATTTCTTTAATGGGTGGGTAATTCGATTTACTTCTTAAACTACGTTTTGTAAAATAATTATTTATTTAGTTTTATTTATTTTATTTAAAGTTTTTGCAACTTCGTTTAGATGATAAAATAAACTAATAAACTCTACTGTATGATGATGATACTTATAGTATCATAAGGCAGTGGCATATTTAGAGATAAATTTTGGGGGGGGAAAGCTTTTTAAATTTGGGGGTGGGCGAGCCCCCCCCTAAATACTCCACTGCATAAATTACATATATTTATTCTTGGGGGGGGGGGGGTACCCATAGTACATCCACTTCTTATTGATGCCCTTGATTGGTCCAAATATTTCGACCGTTTCCTGTTGGCCTGTTTAAGGTTAGCTAGGTGACGTTGTTTTTTACAAGTTTTTAAATTAGCTCCCCTGTCCTCCTTTTGGAAGGTCAAAATTGGTAACTTATCCTTGGTCAATTGATTGCAAAGTATTCTAACCTTGCGGCAGGCACGTAGATAAGGGGGGGTTCGGGTCGGTACTGGGGGACAGAACCTCCCTTGAGCAAGTTTGTATCATGCATCTCATTGGTTGTTTAACAATTTTAACGTCTTTTAAGGACGAAAATTGGGTGTAGCACCCCTAAAATCTTTCACCTCCAGCGGCGAGCATCTCTGATGACTATATTGTCCAAAACCTTATGAGCCGTCACTGAATAACCGCACTTTCTATATGGGAGTACTCCCCCCCCATCAGAAAGAAAAGCTATCTACGTGCCTGCCTTGGGCAGTCAATTGACCAGGGTTAGGGTAACACCGATTTCAACCTCCCAAAAGGAGGATACGGAAGCTGATTTAAAAACATATAAAAAACAACGTCACTCAACCTCAAACTATTTGGGCCAATAGCAAACGGTCAAAATATATGGACGAATTGAGAACGGATTGCGTTCTGCAAATTATTCACTGTTCACTTTTTTTCCATTTACCTAGTAAAATTAAAGGTAGGTATGTCTTACTGTTTCCGTTTTTATGTCCTATGTAGTTACTTTTTTCTGGGACACCCTATATAAACAATAGATAGTTTTTATGGATATATAAGTCTATTTTTTTGAGTAAGGGAAAAGACCTGACCTATTAATGTGGATATTTCAGCATGCTTGATTACAGAGAGTACGGTGGATCAAGTCCCTGCAAACATAGTATCATAGTTTTTTTGAGCTGTTTTATACCTACAAGGTCGATTAAAACTGTTTTAAACGCGCCAAGAGTGTTTATTACAACATATATTCTTATAGTCCACTGTGATTGGCGCAAAAAATTGCAAAACACACACCTCCTCTGTTCCCGAACGCAGACAACTCGCCATCCCTCAGGATAGCTCTTCACCGAAAGACTGTTAAATAAAAGCGCAGTGGTCGAATAGCAGTCAAACAGAGTGCGTGGTCCTCAACAATTTCGTGAACTTTAAAGTTATATTATGGTCAGGCGAAACAGAGTCTAAGGTATGAATATTTTTAATTTTTTCTTAAAATATTTTTAAGTTTAATAAAAGTTTTTTATATAAAAAAACACAAAATAAAATTTGAATTTAAGGCAGGTCATTCCAAAGTGAGCCTAATCCACTTGTGTAAAATTTTGTCAAATCGGAAAAAACTTTATACATACATCAACTTGAATTGATACCTAGTTTGAGGTTCTTATATAAAAAATCATGATTTTTGGTCAATCTACTTGTTAAAATCTTGTTTGCTTTACAAATCTAAAAAATTAACTTTAAGTTTGGACAAGACGCGTTTTTCATAAAAAGTGGATAAGACGCACTTTGGAATGACTCGCCTTATTGAAGCTACGCGATATTTCACGAAAAATGATTTACAAACCCCAAAGGGGTTTCAAAAAAAATACTTTGGGGCCTTCCAAAAGTGGTTTGTATTTGGAGACTCGAAGGGATCCCAAAAAAAGGGAGCTGATTATATTTGGGGCCTCTTCAGATTCACAAATTTGCTGATATCTTAAAAACCACTGAACCGCTTTAATTTTGGCTATCAGATATTTTAAAAAATAACACAATCGTGAAAAAAATCAAATTTCTCAATTTTCAACTAAAAAAGGTAGTTGTCTGTAAAATCTACATAAAACTAGGCAGTGGCGGATCCAGGGGGGGCCGCCTCTCCCTTTACTTGAAATAAACCTTATAATCTTTAGTTCCAGTATGTAAGTAAATAAATAACCAATGCATAAACTGCAATTTTATATAAAAAAAAATCACAAAAATTTACACTTATTAAGATAAATAAAAAAAAATTACACAAATACAAAAGTATATTTACATGTAATGGCAAACTTCAGAGATCAGACTTATTAGAAACCGGAATTGTTTTTTTGATATTTTCTACCCCCTTGACTCTTCCCAGTGCCGTAACTAGGGTGGTGCGACCGGTGCCCCCGCACAGGGCGTCGTTAGGCTCCTTCTTTTTGTTGGGGGGGGGGGGGGCACCAAACTCTAATATTGGCCCTAGTTATGGCGCTGGTCTTAGAGTTGTGAAAAAACCACACCTTGAGTTAAGATTCGGAAAAACATCATTTAGCAAATTTTAGGAAGGTGATACCAAAATGGCCAAACTTTATTTTTATTATTTTTTTTTTACGGGTATGCGCACTCGCAAGGAGATCCCTATCACGCTCGACAAGCGGCAAGTGCGCGGAAATGTTGGTGTGTGTTGGTTTTGAAACGGTTCAGGTTGTAACCTGCAGGGAAAACTGTCGCAGGGAGTTTATTCCACAGCGATGCTGTTCTCCAGAGATATGAATTCTGATATAATGAGGTTCTTGGTGCCTCTATTTTGACAGTAAATTGATGGTTACCGTCTGTTTGACGTGTTCGCCTAGTAGGTGCTACTCCCGGGGGGATCATACGTGCCAACTCTTTAGAGCATTTTCCGTGATAATGCCTGTAGAAGAGAGAGAGATCGCCCACAGTTCTTCGATGTTCGAGACTATCCAAGCTACGGGTAAGTGCGGGGTCATTGATCAGCTTGATAGCTCGCTTTTGCACGGTGTTCAAAAGCATTAAGGTATGTTTGGGTACCGCACTCCATATATGTGAGCAGTACTCCATAGTTGGTCGAATCTGGGCTTTGGCCATAGAGATGCGAAAAAACCACACCCTGAGTTAAGATTCGGAAAAACGTCATTTAGCGAATTTTAGGGTAGGGAATCCCACAAGACCAAAATGACCAAACTTTGAAGATTCATATTTTAAAAACTATACAGTTTATTAACAAAAGCACCAAGTCGCAGTATGGTAGGGCCATATAGATGCAAAAAAACACATCCTGATTTAAGATTCGGAAAAACGTCATTTAGCGAATTTTAGAGTAGGAAATCCCATAAGACCAAAATTATTAATTCATATTTTAAAAACTATACAGTTTATAAACAAAAGCACCGAAATGCAGTATAGTAGGGCCATAGAGATAGAAAAAATCACACCCTGACTTGAAATTCGGAAAAACGCCAGCTAGCGAATTTTAGGGTACGAAATCCCGCATAAGACCAAAATTGCCAAACTTTGAAAATTCATATTTTAAAAACTATACAGTTTATTAACAAAAGCACCTAGTTGCAGTGTGGTAGGGCCATATAAATGCGAAAAAACTACTCCCTAAGGTAAAATTCGAAAAACGGTCATTTAGCGAATTTTAGGGTTGGAATCCCATAAGCCCAAAATGGTCAAATTATGAAAATGTATATTTTAAAAACTATACAGTTGATCAACAAAAGCACCGAGTTGCAGTATTGTAGGGACATAGAGATGCGAAAAAACTACGCCCTGTGATAAGGTTCGGAAAAACGTCATTTAGGGAATTTTTGAGTAGGGAATCCCATAAGCACACTAACTTTGAAAATTTATATTTTAAAAACTATACAGTTTATCAACAAAAGCACTTAGTTGCAGTATGGTAGGGCCATATAGAGATGCAGAAAAACTACACCCTGAGGTTAGATTCGAGAAAACGTCATTTAGTGAATTTTAGGGTACGGAATCCCATAAGACCAAAATGGCCAAACTTTGAAAATTAATAGTTTAAAAACTATACAGTTTATCAACAAAAGCACCGAGTTGCAGTATGGTAGGGCGCCCCTCCTTATCTACGCGACTGGTTTTCACCATTAGGTTTCTCCTTAAAACACCCGAAACCTTCCAGAATTATCGAATTTGAGAAACCCTGTACAATCATTGTTCCATTATACAAGATTGTTATCTGTCTTAAGATAATTTTGGGTCAGGATTTAATCCGAGTGATGTCACAAAGTACACCGCTATTATATCCCTTTTGGTGGTTGGCGAAGTGTAACTAAACGATAACAGAGGGCTAAACAGAATTCACCTATCTATCTCTACCCAATTCAGTTCTTGGAAGTGGAGTTATCCATCCACATGGAGATATAATCCAATTTTAGTCCGGTGCATTTAGAAACTTTTGGTGTCACCCAATGTTGAGTTAATTTTTAGTTAAAACCCTACCTAATTTATCTATTTTTCTTTAAATCCAGCTTTTCACCAACTAAAATAAAAATGTATAACTTCCAACAGAATGGTTATTCCGAGAAATTAATAAACTCAACGATCTCTAAAATTAAAAACAAACCAAATATAGCAAATTCTGAAAATAATAATAATCCGTTGAGTGTTATTAACATTCCATATATTCACGGGATTTCAGAAAACATAAGACGAATAGCCAAACACGTATAAAAACAGTATTTTCATCGGGAAATACGATAAGGAGTTTTGTAACTAAAACAAAACCAGAAAATTCCTCAAATAATAAATCATATTATGTAGGTGAAATTAAACGTCCTCTTCAGGTTATAGTAAATGAACATCTAAAAAGTACCCAATTAGGGGATATTGAAAAATCCGGTTTAGCGGATTATGCATGGGCAAATGATCACCGATCAATGGTCTGAAGCTAATGTTTTGCATAAGGAGTCACATTGACAAAAACGAAAGTTTATTGAAGCTGTGTTTATAATGCAGAATAAAGAAGTAATTAGTCAACTAAGCACGGTTTAAGGATAACAACCGTCTTAAGATTAAAAAAGCGGGCTGTTACACTTGACTACACACCAAGTAGTACAAGTAGTAGCCTTTATACTGGATTGTTTAGTTTACACTTGAAAACGGTTAGAGATACTTACTAACCGAAACGTCGTGTTTAAAATAAATAAAGGCAATGGAAGTCCGAAATTATATTTCTAAAAATGTATGGCTCAGAAAAAACACTAGGCGTTAACAGACAAACGGCCCGATTTTTTTAACTGCGCATGTGCGACTTTCTATTTCTTTGTTAAATTTATACCTGGCGGCAAATTTATATTGGTAATAAATAGGTAATATTTTTAAACCCAAAAATAAGTAAAAATCATAAAAAATTATAGATTTTTCACAAAAACTATCTTGTTTTGGACTTGCCATGTTCATTTTTTAAGTTTGTGCAACTTGTAAAACAAACCACCAAATCGCTTAGATTTAATTATTTTTAAATCTTCACTTAATTTGTCTAGGACTGTTGAACACTGATTATTTTTGCCGCATCGTTAAAGATTATTAAAATCATTTTTTTATATTTAATTTAAGAGAAGATTTAAAAAAAATTAATAGCTTTTTTTGTTAAAAACCTATTTTTTAAAAATCGTTTTTTAACTTAACCTTACCTACCCTCAGCAAACTTCAACTTATTTTTCCTTAAATTAGCTTCCCTCTCCTCATTTTGGGAGATACAAATCGGTGTTAGCCTAACCTTGGTCAATTGATCGACAACGTATTCTAACATGTCTAGACACGAGCAGGTTAGATACGTTTGCGATCAATTGGTCAATTACCCAGGTTAGGTTAACACCGATTTCGCCCTCCTAAGCCGGTTTCTCAATAGAGGGTTATTTGACCCGTGGGTTAAAAAAAGAGATGACTGACATATTTACCACATGCCAAAAAAAGACAGCTATCAAAGATAACCCACGGGTCAGGGCTAACCCTCTATTGAGAAACCGGCCCTAAAAGGAGGACAGGGGAGCTAATTTTTACCATTAAAATAAATTAATATTAATTATACCACTTTTGAGGATTTGTCTACAAACTTACTTTTATTTTTTCTTTTGGCAGTGACTTTGTCATCGCAATATCCCTTTCAATTTAAAATAAATTAAAAAAGTTATTTCTACATTGCATGTTTGCATTATCAGTTTTATCTAAAAATAATTACAACAGCAGGCAAACCTTCATTTTTTTGCCAGTATTATAACACTATAAATATATTTGTCTCACTCTGACTAAAATCAATCTTTGCTTTTATATTATTAAGTTAGCCCTTAGGTCACTTTAAAAATAAATAATAAAATAATAGGGACTTAATGGAATAAAACCTGACTTTATTTTAGAGTCGAACAGCTGACCTCTCAAAACTGACATACCAAAGTCAAATTTAAAAATAAAGTCGCTTACTTGCATTTAGTAAAAACATTCACTAATAAATCCGGTTCTTAAATATACAAAGGCCGAATTTTGAAAGAAAGCAGCGCTTTTTATATGTTAATCTGTCACAATAATGCCGATTTTAAAATAATGTCAGGTTTTGTTCCAAGTCCCTAATATTGACGATTGATTGACCCTAATTTTGTGAGCCAAATTAAAATGATCACGTAACCTGTAACAGTAGGTACGCATTCTAAATCTAAAGAAGATAGAGACATTTATTTCATTATGATTTTTCCTTAGGTCAAAATTTTTCTTTGTTTGATTTCCCTGTGCGCTGTTTCACTATGTGCGCTTTACTGCGTGTGCGCTTTTTTCTGTGTATTTTGCAGAATATTTCATTTTCGCTTTTTTCCTTTGCGTTTATTTACGGTCACCGTTTCGCCATTCACCCCTCCAGACTTTTGTTCCAGAACCGCCGCACAGTGATCTGGATAGGTCAGAAAGCGGTCAAAAGTGTCAGTCGTTAATAAAGAAAATTTTAGGTGTTTTTTTTGTTTTGCTAGTTGTTTTCTTAATCTAACTTTTTGCATACCTATTTTATTTTTTTATAGTTATACTACGCAAGTGCAAACACCTAAGGGATATGACATATTCCGAACGCCAAATATTTTCAATATCAATGAAATTTTATTTCAGTTTTTTGTTTATAGGAAGCTAACTAATTGTAAATAAAAAACCAGCCTTATGAAATTTTTAAAGTTAATATTTTTAATGAGTGTTGGCATATTTAAAAAATAAACTAATATTTGTTGAAAATAATATATCACAAATAGCTAAATATAACATGTTTCACAATACTTAACCACAATTAAGAATACACATTAGTATATCATATATATATATTTATCGGTTTCACAACGTTCTACGTCTTCGGATACCCAATCTCCACTCGTTTCTGTTTGCCCATAATTCATCATCTAGGCCTCTTATTCTTATTTCACTGTCTATTCCTTCTCTCCAGCTTCTCCTTGGCCGTCCTCGTTTTCTTCGGCCAGTTGGTTTCCATTGTAGTATTTGTTTAGGTAGTCTTTCATTATTCATTCTTTGTACATGTCCGTACCACACCAGTTGTTTTGTTCTTATATCATCCACCAAGTACGTTCACCCACTGTCATAATTTCTCTTATTCTTTGATATGTAACTCTTTCTCTTTTTGATTTCCCTGCTGCTCTTCTCCAATAGTCCATCACCGTAGCGGAAAGCATTTTTTCTGTTCTATCCTTGATTGGCCATACTTCTGAGCCGTATGTAATAATACTTTTTACAATGGTGTTATATATAAGCTTTTTGTTATGTTTTGGTATACTTTGGTCCCAAATTATTCCATTTAATAAAGTTATTGCTTTTCTTCCTTGTACATTTCGATCTTTTATAGCTTTGTCTAGTGTTCTGTCAGCTGTAATTTTTAGACCTAAGTATTTATACTCATCACAGGACTGAATTCGCTGCCCGGTATTTAAGATTAGATCCTGTTTCATTCCACCGATACACATATACTCTGTCTTATTGAGATTAACCTACCATTAGTATATCAAAGTATTAAAAAACATTTCGTTACCAATAATTTCTGATACTGATAGAAGATATACACTGAAAACGATTTTTTTTAAAGGAAAATATCAAAATTTCATGTTAATACATTAATTAATCAAGAATTAAGGCTAAAGCTTCAGGGTCCAGACTTAAGTGTTTTTTTTGACAAACTATGTCAGCAAAGACAAATAATGCATACAATTTTGTTTCTATAAACATGTGATTAAAGCGCGGCCAACGAAGATAAGTTTTGGAAAGAAACAACATGCGGTAATAATATAACCACGGATCACCTAACAAAAGGTGATCCGTGATATAACGTTGCGTGGAGAAGCGAATTAGATTTTTTATATTTTTAAATTTAATATGGTTGCTATGGCTATGCAACTTAAGGTATCAGCAGAGAACATATACATGCAGCGGCGTAGCGTGCCTGAAGGGCCGGGGAGGGCCGACAGCAGCAGGCTTATGGTGATTTTGCACCAAAATTATACTAAATGAACCCTCTATAAATTAAAAAGAATGGATTATGGAATTAAGTTTAAATGCGTCAAATCCCTGGGCTCATTTAGCATCGGTTAAGAATGTTATCAGGATGTCGAATTTGATCACTTATTCAAAAGCGCGGCCAACGAAGATAAGTTTTGGAAAGAAACAACATGCGGTAATAATATAACCACGGATCACCTAACAAAAGGTGATCCGTGATATAACGTTGCGTGGAGAAGCGAATTAGATTTTTTATATTTTTAAATTTAATATGGTTGCTATGGCTATGCAACTTAAGGTATCAGCAGAGAACATATACATGCAGCGGCGTAGCGTGCCTGAAGGGCCGGGGAGGGCCGACAGCTAAACAGGGCCCATCAAAAATATGGCGACTAAAAAAAAAAAAACAAGGTCATCATGTCTTTCGCCGCGCTCCCCCCACGCTACGCCACTGCAGAGATACGAAAAAACGACACCCTGAGTTAATTTAACGAAATTTAGGGTAAAGAATCCCATAAGACCAAAATGACCAAACTTTGAAAATTC
This sequence comes from Aspidapion aeneum, assembly GCA_963576565.1. Taxonomy (NCBI): domain Eukaryota; kingdom Metazoa; phylum Arthropoda; class Insecta; order Coleoptera; family Brentidae; genus Aspidapion; species Aspidapion aeneum. The sequence continues at coordinate 24,368,539 of OY755043.1, forward strand.
ATATTTCAAAAACTATACAGCTTATCAACAAAAGCACCGAGTTGCAGTATTGTGGTTAGAGATACGAAAAAACCACACCCTGAATTAAGATTCGGAAAAACGTCATTTAGCGAAATTTAGGGTAGGGAATCCCATAAGACCAAAATGACCAAACTTTGAAAATGCATATTTCAAAAACTATACAGTTTATCAACAAAAGAACCGAGTTGCAGTATTGTGGGACCATAGAGATACCAAAAAACCACACCCTGAATTAAGATTCGTAAAAACGTCATTTAGCGAAATTTAGGGTAGGGAATCCCATAAGACCAAAATGACCAAACTTTGAAAATTCATATTTTAAAAACTATACAGTTTTTTAACAAAAGCACCGAGTTGCAGTATTGTGAGACCATAGAGATACGAAAAAACCACACTCTGAATTAGGATTCAGAAGAACGTCATTTAGCGAAATTTAGGGTAGGGAATCCCATAAGACCAAAATGACCAAACTTTGAAAATTCATATTTCAAAAACTATACAGGTTATCAACAAAAGCCCCGAGTTGCAGTATTGTGGGACCATAGAGATACCAAAAAACCAGACCCTGAGTTAAGATTCGGAAAAACGTCATTTAGCGAAATTTAGGGTAGGGAATCCCATAAGACCAAAATGACCAAAATTTGAAAATTCATATTTCAAAACCTATACAGTTTATCAACAACAGCACCGAGTCGCAGTATTGTGGGACCATAGAGGAGCGGCGTGCCTAAAAAGGCGGGGGGGGTGGGGGCACAGCTAAACAGGGCGCCCATCAAAAATCTTACGACCAAAAAAAAAACAAAAAAATAGGTCATGTCTTTAGTTTCCTTTGCCGCCCTCTCAATTTGCCGTTGCCGGTCTTGCTACTTAATAAAGCTTAGGGCGCTTCGGGCACCCATATGGCGCCAGTACCTTCGCGGCGGGGGAGGGGGGGAGGAGGGCGACAAACCCCCGCCCCCCACGCTACGCCACTGTTTACAGGGTGTCTCTAAAAGGTGTGTTCAAAATCTTAGCACATATTTCTGAGGTCAAAATAAGTCGATTTAAAGCAACTTACCTTAGTCCGAAATTGCTCCGTTTCAGAGATACAGGGTGGTGAATTTTAAAATTTTGACCTCAGGAATATGTGTAGATTTTGTACAGACCTTTTAGAGACACCCTATGTTATATGTTCTCTGGTATAAGTTAAAACGATTGGAGGTGAAAATCTAATTTTTATTTATGTTTTTTATTTTATTTGTATTGCCGCCAAGTGTATCTAGCGGGATTTGCTGAGCACTAATATGACGTAACGGACAAAATTTGTGCCTGGCGAATGAATTTTGTCCGTGTCCCTCATAATGATGTCACCAGTAAATCCCGCAAGAAATGCTTGGTGGCAATAATATCGCACTGGACAACATTCGTTACACAGAATTTATCTCTGTTGTCCTCATGGGCGGGTCAGGGCGGGTATATGTATAATTTAGATTTACTCAGTAAGCCTTGGGACATCATACTTATGTACCAGCAAGCCGGACCAAAGTGAACTTTAAAAAATCTAGTCTATGAAAGTAGCAGGAACTATTTCAAAAAAATTGAACGTAAAAACCAAAATGCTCTTACAATTTTTTTCGATTCTGCTTGAAAGCTCAATCCTTACCCTACACACGGATGTCTTTTGTTTCTTCCACGAACAATTTTTGCCTTACTTATAATTTGTTTTATTTTTTTTACTTTAGGCTTATGGTGATTTTGCACCAAAATTATACTAAATGAACCCTCTATAAATTAAAAAGAATGGATTATGGAATTAAGTTTAAATGCGTCAAATCCCTGGGCTCATTTAGCATCGGTTAAGAATGTTATCAGGATGTCGAATTTGATCACTTATTACCTAGCCCATATACATAATATTCCAATACCCACGGTAAATGCCCATGCATGATGCAAACATGAGGGCCTTGGGGTCTTCAAGCAAAAAAGACCTGATTGGTTGCTTTCAAAGACATATGCATATTTTCTTATTTAAACTTCATTCTGCCCAACCCAACAATGATTGTGTAGAAATAAAATTTCGGACTTCCATTGCCTTTATTTATTTTAAAACACGACGTTTCGGTTAGTAAGTATCTCTAACCGTTATCAAGTGTAAACTAAACAATCTAGTCTCTAGGCTACTACTTATACTACTTGGTGTGTAGTCAGGTGTGACGGCCCGCCCCCTTTTTAATCGTAAGACGCCTGTTTTCCTGTAAGGGAAAAACTCGGAACATTTTGTCGAGGTTTTAAAAGGTATCGAATTAGATCCCGGCGATAGATTTGTAAGTTTTGATGTAGAAGTTCTCTACACCAACGTGCCAATAAATGAGTCACTCAGTATCATCAAAAACAAATTAAAAACTGATGATACACTTCATGAGAGAACAACGTTATCGGTAGAGGGGGTGATGGATCTTTTGGAGCTCTGTCTCCGTAACTCTTACTTTCAAGTGAAAGATAAGTTTTACGCGCAAAATGATGGACTCCCAATGGGTTCATCTCTTTCGCCTACTTAAGTAGTAGCCTAGAGACTAGATTGTTTAGTTTACACTTGATAACGGTTAGAGATACTTACTAACCGAAACGTCGTGTTTTAAAATAAATAAAGACAATGGAAGTCCGAAATTTTATTTCTATCTCTAACCGTTTTCAAGTGTAATGTTCAGTTTACACATGAAAACGGTTGGAGATACTTACTAACCGAAACGTCGTGCTTAAAATAAATAAAGACAATGAAAGTCCGAAATTTTGTTTCTATTGGTTTTATGCAGAATCAAATAGAATTTGCCTAAAAAAAGTAGCTATGTCAAATAATTCGGATTTCCTTAATATGCCCTTGTCAAAAATTGCAGTGAAGTTAAAATAAATTAAATTAATTAAAATTAATAAATTAAAATCAGGACTAATCAGTTTTCAACCATGCCGACAATCCCGTATTTTAGACGGACAGCTAGCTATTGAATAAAAATAGTTCGTGTAGCACTTTTAAAAGGGCGAATGTTAAAATTTACTAGTATCTTATTTTATTCCTTCGAGTCCAGAGTAATTTTTAACTGATTTTTTACTACGTATCCAAATTCCTTAAAAGGCCCGCCGCCGTTTTGTGTACCCCCTCCCCCCCCCCCCCCCGATTTAATCCAAAACTAGTTAAAAATTAGTCTTGAAAGAGTTTTTGGAGTATTATAGGGTGTGTTTCTATATATAATCAAAATAAAAAAATACTGTAATTAAACCCGGTACTCATATCTACTACTAAAATGTTTCTTGTTATAACTTTTGAACTAAACTAGCAATGTTAATGGAACAGACAGAACTTTGCAGAAAATTGATTACGCTTTTAAGCAGATAGATTATTTTAATATTATAAAATTTAAGGGGACAGAATCAATCTTGCCCTTTCAATATTTAATTCGTAAAAACGCTGGGTTTCCGCCACACTCATGCAACTAGTTACGAATCATTAAATTCGGTTTAGTGGTTCTCGAAAAATTAATCCTTATCAATTCTGTATACATTCATTTCCTCATAAATTCATTAATCTTTTATTCTATAAAATCTACAAAATCCTTTTAGTGGTTCTTAAAATAATAATTGTTATTCCAACTGCTGCACAAATAAATAAAAAACTACAACATTGCTAATTAGGTTCAGTTGGGCATGGATAGGTTCGATTCGGTTCGGATTCACCTCCTCTAGGATCCCAGGAAAGTTTTTTTTTTAATTATTGGTTTAGTTTGCTTTGGTTCGGTTCGGTTAGATTTGATTAGGTTTCGTTAGGTTAGGGTTTTGAAACTTTCTATTTTCATGTGGTTAGAATCATTCAAGTGAAAATCTATTCTAATGCATGAGGTAAATAATATTGGTAGATTTGCGCATTTTAATGTACTTGAAGTACTTCGAATTTACTTGAAGTACTTTGAATGTACCAAGTACAATTACCAGATTGTACAAGTTTGAGGTTGCCCATTTGAATAATTGAGAAGTTGATAACACGCAGATACGTGCTTTTAATGTTTCTAAAGGGCTCAGTCAACTTTCAATTAGAAAAACAAAGAGTCGGTTTAAATATAGACCAACGGGCTAGTCGCTTTTGTGTTTACCTAGTCATAACTGAATTCGGCTTTGATATAGACCTAATTTTTACGAAAAAGATCCCCCAATATTATCAGGGTTGCCAACTATTGAATTTTCAAATACGGGATGCTGATACCTATGTATAGCTAGAGACCCTGTATGTATGACATATGTCGTAAAAATATGTCATACATACAGGGTCTCTAAGTTTAGCTTGATTGACCAAGGCCGTCAAAAAAATACAGGCCACGACCCTAAAAAAATCAGCTGTTCTCCGGGGGCTGACTTTTACATTGGGTCTTATGGGAAGTCAGATGTTTTTTTATGATATTTTCAAAATGGCACTACAGATTTCCGCGAAATTTCAGTGAAATATTCTCAGACACCATCCTCATATTCCACCAAACTTTTGTAAGGATGCAAGATGAAAATCTTCAAGATTTAGCATTCCTTATTTTGAATTCAAATTACCCGTCATGTACCGCATGCCAACTGTTATATTTGACATGTATTTGACTTTGTCATCTGTGTTTGTCACATTTGTTTCTGCTTTAAATTTAATTTTAGTGTGAGCTAATGAAGCGGCTCTGAAATATTAAGGATTACCATACATTTTAAAAAAATTGTTCTGCAAGAATATAGTAAAAATAATCACAAAACCGGCATTATTTTTCTAAAAATCAAATATTCATGAACCGTCATTTCAACTTCAATATTTTAAAGACAATCAGCTGTGTCGTGAAGTGACCATCAAAAAAAATCAGCCCCGGATATGACGTCAACAAAGTGGAGGATCGTGGCCCGTCCGTTTTGATAGCCCTGGATTGACCAAGGCCGCCAAAAATGACTTCTTGCAAAAAAGTTCTTAGCATTTACAGACAAATAAAATCTGTATTTGCTGAAAAAATATCAAATAAATAAAATCAAAGCAATTAACCCAACAAGAATAAAAAAGTCAAACAAAACTTTAAGGGTGGGTCCGTTTTACTTCCAATTTTTTCCAGATCGAGAAAGTTTTAAATTTTAATTTGACAAGGTTCACCCTTATAAACTTTTCCGTGGCGTTTCCTGCCTTAATACAAACTAAGGTAATCAAACAAGATCGAGATATCAAAAAGTGCTGATATTACTTTTCACGAAGCTCCAATAGATATACCGACTCTTCATTTTATTACTGGTGTGATTTTTCAGTGGCGTCTATATGGGCCAATATCCAGCGCCAGTTTATCCTATAGGCACTCCCTATTCCAAAAACTCAAATTAATAATTTTTTATAATGGAAAAAAATAAAATAGAAACGTATTGCCTTACGAAAAATGTTGAAGTTTTTTAATTTTTTTCTATAGTTTTATCATACCTCCTATCGGAGATCCAAAGCTCAGCTCTAGCGTTTCTAGAAGTGGGCAATGTTTTTTACATAACTTTACATTTATAGGGGAGGGAAACAAATTAAAATTTTGGAGTTTTTTGATTTTTTGCAAGGGTTTGGTCATAATTTCTATCAGTCTGCCAAATTTTGATGATCTATACATAAGTGAGTGAGTGAGTGGCAATTTTGACGTTTTTTGAAATTTCGTAACTACTATACTACTTTATGGAGCGGTTGTTAACTCTATGAAGATCTACGACTGTGGAAAGTTTGAGTTTCGTAGCTCATTCCGAAGTAGAATTTTAAATAGGTCAAATATGGGCTGAAATGTTTCAAGAAAAGATGATACAGCAATTTACGCGAACTTGGCGGGGCACTGCCGAGCCCCCAGATATTTTAATAGTGGTCATACGGCAGTGTGAAACTAATAAATTGTTTTTAGTTTATCTTAATTATTACCATTAAAATACATAAATGCTTGAGTCAAAAAGATTTTTAAAGGGAAAATTTTGATTGTAATATGAAAATAAAATTAATTACGATCTACATAAGATATTATCTCTAAAATCTCCCCCTTTTCCTTTTGCAGAAATTAAAGGCACGACCTTTTTATAATTTGGTTAAGGAAGCTACATTGTAAATCGAGCCACTGTATAGGTTATTAGGGGTACAATTAAATGGGGGAGGGATTTTAAAATATCCATTAATGCTAAAAATTAATTTTTCCTACGGCCAGATATGAAAATTATGGATTTCACACGATTTGCATCCTTAAAAAACGTTAAATTTCACTCGTGTCCAGAAATATTTTCGCACATATGTGAAAAAGTACCTTACCGCACATGTATGGAGAAGTGTACGATGACGTTAACTGTCACCATGCTTTTCTGCACATGTGTTTACTCGGCTAGCGCCTAGTTCATAATATTTACCTATGAAATTTGTTACATTCTTCTCTTGTTATGTAATATACTATTACCGTAGTAGTAGTAGTAGTAGGGTGGGGTAGGCTGTAGGCCTGGCGACTAGGCACATGAAGCGCCCTTTTCGCCAACCCCCGGCATCCCTCCTACTGCGCCCTTTCGTCGCTAAGGAATCTGCCCGTCTTCTGTTCAAAGGCCAGAATATCGGGCCATCTCAGATTCAGAAGATCCTCTGTCCCTAAGGTTTCTCTCTTCAAATACCTCTCTTCTTGCCTCCTTATATGCTTCACATGGTGAGAGGAAGTGCGCCGAGGTCTCGTCCTCGGCCCAGCATCGCTCGCACGTCGCGTCGGTCTTTACTCTCATTTTTGCCAGGTGTCCTTGTAGGACGCAGTGTCCGGTTAGGACTCCCACTATGGCTCCCACCTCTCTTCGTGTTCTACGGACCAGCCAGTCCCTACGGGACTTGCTGTATCCTGTCACATACTCCTTCGCCGTTCTGGCGTTTCCTGTTTGGTCCATTCCTTTTGTATCTCTTTCTGGTCCCACTCTATTAGGGCCGACTTCATTTGCCCACTTGTGAGTCCCAGGAAAGGCTCTGGCCCGACGCATTTCTGCCGGGATCCACCCCTGGCGAGTTCGTCCGCTTTCGGAATTCAACCCCTTCCTTTCTCCATGCATCTCTTGACGGTATGGTTACACGGTACCTCCTTTTCTCCCTTAACCGCTTCTCTGGCATCGCTAGCCGGTACGTTGATAGAGGAATGCCCTTTTCCGTCACAGTCGCGATCTCCGAATGTCCTTTTTGTTCACCGCTCCTTCTCCATATGCCCGCGTTCCTTTACTATTACCGTGCTACTAATGCTATTTGTTTTAGTATTAACACCAACAATGCAGTCATCACCACCGTCGACAAACACCACCATCGAATGAAAAAAATATGGCAGTAACGAACGATGAAATCCCGAACGAGCACAGCACCCTCAGCAATCGCAAAACATCATCGGCCAAAAGTCCAACAGGCGAGAATGATGCCACCACGCCACCAGCACCGATACCATCGACGGAAAACCACTGCAAGAAGTCGCCTACCAAAACACATGGTAAGAGCACGTATAATAAATCCCTTTTAACACATTTTAGGCGTTAAATAATTAATTATTAAAAAATTAGAGTCAGTGGCGGATCCAGGATTTCCAGGGGGGGGAGGGGCCAAAGTGGCAGCAAACATTAAAACATTTTTTATTAGCGGTTTTTGATAGATCTGAGGTGTAAAATTTAGTATCCAAAGGAAATTTTTGGCACCGCAGGGGAAATTGTTTTAAAAATGAAGTGATGCTTCCTAAACTAAAATATAAGTTATATGTCTGGGAGGGGGGATCCGCCACTGATATAGTCCTGGGCTATAACGTCTTTCGTGAGCTTTTTGATGCAAGGAGGCAAAATGTGGTTGTAGATTATGCGTTATATCTTCTAAACTATTGCACCAGCATAACTATCTCTTATTAAGTTGGTAGCTCATACAATTACCAAAAGGTCGACTAAGTATATAAAAAATAATTTTGGACCTGTTAACGACACCCCTTAGGTAGGGGCAAAAATTAGTATGTAACCTAACCAATACGGGTTAGATTTTCATATAACATTTTATTTTAATTCTCTTTTTTACCTTCCTAGCCCGCGTAGCAATGGCTAGAGAAGGTATTATTTTCGACGAAATTTTTTTTTTTGAGATAATCAAAGCCAAAAATGTGTTATTTGTGTGTTTTTTCACTTATCTTAACAATATCGTCGTGATGTCTGTCTGTGTGTGTGTGTATATTATTTCTGTCCGTAACACGATAGCTCCTAAACCGCTAAAGCAATTTTCATAAAATTATTAGTTAAAATAGTATTCGACAGTCTATCGAGCTGATTAGCTTTTGGTCCAAATCCATTGATGGTAAGGGCCTGTTCTTAAATTACGTAACGCTATAGGGGGGGGTGGAGGGGGGTTTGGCCTTGCGTTACACTCAATGTGTTTTTAATGTGTTTTTTCTTGAAAATGCGTTACGAGGGGGGGAGGGTGTTGTCAAAATTACGTTTTTAAAGAAGTTCCCTAATGACGTTTTTTGACAATTAAAAAATTTAAAAAATGTCAACTTTTTAATGGAGCGTCGTATCAATATGCTGTTTTCGGAATAAAGTACGTTTTGCTCAATAATTTGTGTTATGACCAAAAACTTCGTAAGAGCTTTAGTTTCTGAGATATTTACAAAAACTGTTTGCAAGGCTAATATATCATGGCTTCACTTAAAGTGTGCTAATAGGCTAGCTACGAAGGTATCAGATCCGTCATGGATCCATTTATTTTATTCATATTTTTCTACCCTTTGATTTTACGGCCATTTGTATTTTTGATCTTTTGCAGTTTCCCCCTTTTTACATTGGACCTTACGTAATTTAGATCTTTCTTATTTTTAATATTTCGAACTTTTTGTATTTTGACCTTGGACTTTTTAAAAAATTTTACAGGGTGCCGACTTTAAATTGAATGCTGCTTCTAGTGGGTTAAAATTAAGTTATTTGGAAGAAAAAATACAAAAACACCTCAACTGAGTTTTTTCACGAGCTTCTTCCTGATACAAGGAATTTTTGGTGGGACCCCGGAACAGTAAAACTTGTTTTTAAAGTTGGGATAACCCTTGCGTTACCATATATGTTATGTGTAAAAAGAACTATTTAGTTGTTTTACTTTTTTCATAATCTTCCAAATAAGGTAGGTGTCACAAGTAAAAAATTGTAGAAGTTGTGGATATATGAGTAGACTTCATCTCAGCATAACTATCCTGATCTGGTCAGTTAGTGTGATAATAAATGATAGTTTATAATATTCGAATTGATCCCCACTTGGACAAATACAAAATAATATTTAAATTTAAGTAAATATCTCTAGACCATTCCCCCTCTTTCTTCATCGATATTGCTCGGTACAAAAAGTTTTACGTACTGATTTTTCATGAGCGCACCCGGGGGGGGGGGGGGTGAGTTGGTTCGTTCGGTTCGGCCACCCCAAGCCTAAGATTTTTTTAGATATTTTCCACATATTTCATGAACAAGTTAGGTCTCACCCCCCAAGAGCCCCCCCCAAGAAGCCCCCCCACAAAACATATTTCTGGGTACACCACTGGATTTTATTGGTCCATATTTTCTGAAGAAAAGAGTCGTTTCAATTATTTTTTCGTTATTCAGAACTTGCTTTCAGCATTGAAATAGTTGCTGGCTATCCAGAACCAAACTACAAATCTTTCTGCATGAGCTTGGATTGAATTTAATTTACTACTCATTTTAGGCAACAAAGAAACATCAAAAAATGTCTACAAACCACCAAGTAAAGACAATGTGACGCGTGTAGTTGTCGTAGGACTAACACCAGATAGAAGAAGAGAGACGTGGAACAAAAAGGTTTGTGTAATTTTCATTAAATATAAAAACGTTATGCAGAGTGTGTTTTTTTTAGGTAATAGGATATTTTTCGGTTTTGTTTTTCATACGTTTTTGAAAAAACCCCCAAACACGTCAATTCGTTTGCGAGGAGGATAGTTTTTGGCTATCTTCAAAATGGTCTAACACGCACCCCCCTTGAGTGGTAAAATTTCCCACCGTATTTTAAAAAAGAAAAGTGAATCATTTAAATGTCTTTATAACCGGGTTAAAATTACGAAAATGTATAGATTTTTTTTTTAGATATTTGTAACGAGATTTACCGTGGAGGGGTAAACAAAATAAAGGAATATTTTGCAGTGACTCTTATATTTGGAATTTTGGAGATAAATATCTCAAAAACGAATGATTGGATTTTGAAAATATTTTCACAGCTTTAAACCTTCAAAAAAAGTTATTACCTCACTTTCAATATTCAAAATATAGAGCTAAATTATTAGTTAAAGTTTACCCCTCGAAAGGGTGAGTACTACAAAAATTCGACATATTCGAAAAAGACTCTGTTAACTTTAAAAAAGAACACCTTGTATACTGAGGATAAGCCACAATAGACCACTTGAGTCGCAGTAGAGGGGCGACATTTGCACCACTCATAATCAAACCTAACCTAACCTAACCGAAATTGTTGTCAACTTTTTATAAATTATCATAATTCTAAAATTGTATTTATACAATGCGGAACTAAATCAAAATCAAATCAAGCTTTATTGTCTTATATAAAGTATAAAACTTTGTAGACAAAGCAAATACATAACTAATAATAATAATAGAAAAAATCATTTAAAAAATATAAAATATATAAATCCATCCAATAAGTGGTTTAATTATGTTGTTTGATTATATATATATATATATATATATATATATATATATATATATATATATTTTAATTTACTTGTTTTTTTTATAATAATTGAGAATTTTAAGTTTAAAATTATTCCTTAATTGTAACTCTGATCAAGAAATTCGTTAATTGAATAAAAAGCTTTAGTGATAAGAAAATCCTTGCACTTATTTCTAAATATGTTATAGTTATTATTAAGTTTTATATTGTTTGGCAAATTATTATACAATTTTATACCGTTATAAATTATGGATTTTTTAAATAAAAATGAATATGGTATAGGTAATGTAAGATTATTAACTTGTCTCGTTGAATAAGTATTTTGGTTTATTTCAAAGTAATTTAGATGTTTATTTATCAGACAAATTGTTTCAAGAATATATAAACAAGGAAGAGTCAAAATATTATTTTTGATAAACAAGTCTTTGCAGTGATATCTAGAATTTACATTGCATAAATACCTAATTGCTCTTTTTTGAAGAATAAACACTGATCTAAATAAATACATTGAACATGTACCCCAGAAAGGAATGCCATATCGTAAGTTTGATTCAATTAAAGAAAAGTATACATTTCTGCCTATTGATTTACCTAATTCATTTGTAATAATTTTTACACAATATCAACCCGAACTTAATGTTTTATTTAAATTATGAATATGGTTTTGAAATTTTAAATTTTCGTCTATGTTAAGTCCTAAAAATTTAATATTATCTGTAGTATTAGTAGTATCTGTAGTATCTGTTTAATTTTATTATTATTTATATTTAGAATTTGTTGAGATATTTCTTTAAAACCAATTACATATGTTTTTGAAAAATTAAGGGATAGTTGGTTTGATTCAAACCAAGTTTTTATACAAATAATATCATTTTTTATATTATTCCAGAGAACATCTATATTTTTATTTTTCCAAAGAATAGTAGTATCATCTGCAAATATTGTAAAATAACCAGAAATTTTAATATTTAGTAAATCATTAATGTAAATTAAAAAAAGTATTGGTCCTAGTACTGAACCTTGAGGAACACCACATTGAATATTATTTTTATTTGAATTTAAATTTTTTATTGACACAAATTGAAGGCGATTAGATAAGTATGATTTAAACCAACTTAAAGCGTTGTTTCTTATTCCATAAATAAATAATTTTTTAAGAAGAATTTCATGATTAACACAATCAAAAGCTTTAGAAATATCACAAAAAATTGCAGCCGCATGTTCATTATCATTAATACTGTTTAATAATTGTTTCATAAAAAAGAATATTGCGTCATGTGTATTTTTATTTCTCTGAAAACCAAATTGATTAATATTAATCATATTATTTTCACAAAAATATAATTCTAAACGCGATTTGATAAGTTTTTCTATTAATTTTGAAAGAGTTGATAAAAGAGATATTGGCCTAAAATTAGATGGTGTATTTTTATCACCTTTATATATTGGAATTATTTTAGCAAGTTTAAGGCAAGAAGGAAAATATCCCAATAAAAATGAATGATTTATAGCTTCAGATAATGTTTTAATTGCAATAAAAGGTAATTCTTTTAGTATATTTAAGGAAATACCATCTATGCCAGTAGAAGATTTATTTTTTATTAAATTTAAAGTATATTTAATTTCATCAGGATTTGTTTCATATAATATAAACGCATTAGTTATGTTGATATCGTTAAGGTATGAAATGGGATCAACATTACAGCTAATTTTTTTAGTAATATTTTCTGCAACAGAGCAATAAAAATCATTCAAATCATTTGGTAATAAATCAGTATTTATGTCAGTTGAAAGTTTATTTCGATTAGTAAATTCATTGACAACAGACCAACATTCTTTTTGGAAATTTGTTGAGTTATTGATACGATTTTCATAAAACTTCCTTTTTGCATGATGTATTACTTTACGGTATGTTTTCTTATATATTTTAAAATAGTTTATTACGAAGTCAGTATTAGGATAAAATTTTGTTAAGGTATAAAGAAAACGTAAATTTTTTGAAGATAAACGAATACCAGACGTAATCCAGTTTTTTCTTTTTGGTATATTTTTAACATGTTGAAGAGGAAAGCTTTTTTTATCCACAATTTTACAAAGATTATCATGAAAATCATTAAGTGGGTCATTCGAATTATTAATGAAGTTCCATTGAAAATTTTGACAGTGGAGTTTAAAGTTATTAAAATTTATTTTGCTAAATATTCTTTTTTTAATGTTATTTTCTAACTTTTGAACAGAAAGAGATATTGATTTCTGGTAAAAAATCTTTTAATTGGGATCTTTTTTAAGGATATTTGAGCTAAGTAACACTCATGTCAAAATATCCTATTATCAAAAATTTGACATACAAATAAAATGTTTAAATTGGAGGAGGGGCATGTTATACCTCTTTCGAAAGGTAGTTTGATTGTCTATACAGAATAATTTAACATTGTAAAATCAATCGGTTAATTTTTATAGGAGATATCGTTATTTTTGTTCGCAGTCGACTCTCAAAAAGTTTACTTTTAATCAAACAATTTTTTTTTTAATGATTTGTTTTATAATAAATTGATTTTTTATACTTCTTCCTTATGACAAAATTTAAAAAAAAATATTAAATTTTTGTGTTAAATGGCTCTAAAAATGATCATACAGCACGTGTTTCTATTAAAATTTTTTAACTTATTTTTAGGTTCTGACATAACTTAGAAGCATACAAATTCAATTTATGATAAAATAAATCAATTTAAACTAATTTTTTTGCTTCATAAAAAATTGACTATTTTTAGTCGACCGCGAAGAACATTAAACGTATCTTCTAGGAAACTAAACCGATTTTAAAAAGGTATATTACATGCCCCTCCTTCCAATTTAGAAATTTTGATGTTATGTCAAATTTTTGACATTAGGTTAGTTTGACATATCTGTCACTTAGCTCAAATATATTCAAAAAAAGTCCAATCAAAAATACTTTTTAACAGAAATGGATATCCCTTTTTGTTCAAAAGTTAGAAGGGGGGTCTATTTAGGTCCGCACTGTATAATAAATTTGTGTTTTGTTATACTTTTTAGGTTTTGGAAATTCCTGCTTTACTTAGCATTTTCTTTTAATTGTTTTAGGTGGAGTTCCTATTGGCTGTGATAGGCTTTGCAGTAGATTTGGGAAATGTCTGGAGATTTCCATATATATGCTATCAAAATGGAGGAGGTAAGTGTTAAAGGACCCCCGATTCCATGAAGACTTTCCATAGGTTTTGAGTCGCCACTCTGAAAATCTATTTATTTATTCAATATAATTTACTCTTTTTGGTCGCAATCCCTAAATCAAAGCTATTAAATTTTGTAAAATTTGTGTCCAAGATAGCGACAAAAATACAGTTCTTAGATTTTGCTCTGCTCTGCTGGGGCACCTTAACATTTTTTTTATCAGCACCTGTATACTCCGGCCTTCAAAATTTACCCTGCTATGTTTTGGAGGTTTGAATACTGGTCACTGTCCGTTTTTCGGAAACCAATTGGGTTAAGTTCGGGTTTCTGTTCTTTGACCTAATCTAACTCACTAAAATAATATGAACTGATGTTTACAAATACTTTTCTACTTTGGTCTGTGAGCTATTGAAAAGAAAAATAAAAATAGGTAAAAACTTTTACCGAAGCGAACCGTTTAAATTGTTTTTTGTAATAAAAAGCACAACACCTGTTATATTTTAAGTCTCTACCCTATCGGAAAGTATCTGGAACCGAACCAAACAGTAATTTTTTTATTTTAATGCAAAGAACCCTTTATTGTTTAAATTTAATTTAAAACCAGATGGTCAGCAAACATCGATAAAACTGTTCCTTGATCAATTCTAAGCAAAATTTGTTATATGAATAGGGGGGGGGGGGAGGTTTCCGATGGGTTTAGGTTCAAAATGCAAAAAAAGTTATAAATTCCAGTAATGTTTATGTAAAAGCTATATTTAAACTAAGTATAAAAAATAGTATGACTAATCTCTAAATATAGGAAATATCTCTGGCAAAATTAAATAATGAAATATTCAATTTTTGACAATTTTGCCAGAGATAAGTCATACTATTTTTCTATACTTAGCTTAAGTATAGCTTTTTCACTAATAAACATATATGCATAATTAAGAAAAAAAGTTCCTCGAATTCATAACTTTTTTTGCATTTTGCGACTAAAGCCATCGGAAAATAGGAAAATTTCACGACCTCCCCTACTATTAGACTATTAGATTTTGCTCGATATTTTTCGATACAATATTATGACTAACTTTTTTTTTGATTGAAACAGAATTATATCTCTAACCTTTTCTGAAATCCCCTAAAGTTACTTTTATCTGGGGCACCTTAACATTTTTTTATCTATATACGCCGGCCTTCAAAATTTACCCTGATATGTTTTGGACGTTCGAATACTGGTCCGTTTTTCGAAAACCAATTGGGTTTGGTCAAAGAAAATGTATCAACAAGAAGCGACAAAACCTGAATGACAGTAATGCAGTACTATTACACTCAAAGAAAAAATTGTGCAATTTTTGTTTTACACGAAAAAAAAAAATCAAAACTTTACTACCAAAAAATTGTCAGGAATCCCTGTAATTTACTTTGTTTGAATGGTAACCTTATTTGTTTATTTGTATAATGGAACCACGTCCTGTATACAGGGATATATGTTTCACTTTGGCCTATAAATATATTTGTTATCTCTTTCAACTGGTCGCATGTTCTACGAGTTCTAGGATATAACGAGTTTTAAAAGAGAGTAAGATTTGTACCGATATTTCTAATGTGCGTATTCAGCTCGCCAACGACACGAGCCGCGGCTGATTCCAAAACATTTTATTTTATCCAACTAATCCATTTCTCTAGTATCTAGTGGAGATTTTCTTTATATTGACATAAAAGAATTGCATGTCGGTGTGTAATACACCAGAATGTGCCTCATATTTTTGAAGTTCTCTGGAAATAAAATTGCGGCGGGGGCAGCCTGAGACCACCAAATTTATTTTTAAAAGGTATGGAAAAAGAACAAAGAGACCGGAAAATCTATTTTTAGTTACTAAGTAATTTAATAACTACATGTAGAGTGCATGTAGTGTTTCATTTCGTTTGAAAAAAATTATTATGTACATGTTGGTTGTGTTTGTGCTGTTTAATACCGTTTAAAAAAAATACGTACGATACACGACCGGAAACTATCTTTACAGGTCTAGTAACGTAAATAGCTATTAATAGCTATAATGAACCAATAAAAACATATAACGGAGATTCAAAACGTTTTATAAAAATCTCTACTTTAACAAAATTTGTTTTATTGTCAATCTCCTTTTTTTCCTTTTTTTCCTAATTTTTAATTTTAAAATGGCCGGAAAGAATCTTTAAACAATATAATATTACTTAGATTTTTATAAATACTACAATAAGCATTGTATATTTTTTAGTGATTATTTTTGCTATTTAATTCCGTAACCGATTGTTCTCGATAAAAATATATAACCGTTTTTTCAAACAATCAAATAAAAAGTTAAAAAGGGTCGATTTTCTATGACCACAGTTATATGATTATACAGGTGTAATGTCAAAGAAGATATATCAACAAGAAGCGACAAAACCTAAATGACAGTAATTCAGTTCTATTACACTAAGAGAAGAAATGGTGCAATTTACAATTATTATTATTTAAGAATGGATGATTTTCTACCACAGTATAGCTACGTGTATAATACCTCCTTAATTTATAGTTCATTATTTTTTTCTGTTAGTGTAATACAACTGCATTAATGTCATTTGGGCCAAGTGTGACGTAACTATTTGTTTCCCATATAAACAATGCTTTGAGTGACAGTTTGTCGCTTCTGTATGTCTGAAATATCCTCTTTGGTAATGTCCCTTTAATTTGATTTTTTTCTTCGTGTAATAAAAATGCACCATAAACCACAGTTACACAAAATTTTTCTCAGTGTAATATAACTGCATTAGTGTCATTTGGTCCAAGCGTGACGTCACATATTTGTTTCCCATATGAACAATGCTTTGAGTAACAGTATTTCGCTTCTTGTTGATATATCTTCGATGGTTTGGTTCGGTTCGGAAATATGGGTTTCTGTTCTTTGACCTAATCTAGCTCACTAAAATAATATGAACCAATGTTTACAAATACTTTTTTACTTTTGCCTTTGAGCTATTAAAAAGAAGAATAAAAATAGGTAAAAAGCTTTTACCGAATCTAACCATTTTAATTGTTTTTTGTAATAAAAAAACACACCTGTTATATTTTAAGTCTCGGAACTCGCCTATCGGAAAGTATCTAAAATAGCTGACGCAAGATAAAACCGTGTGATAAAAAACACTATTTTTTTTATTTTAATGCTAAGGAATTTTCCTTTAAATCAAATGGTCCTTAGCATAATTTCTATTATTCAAAGTATTTTTAATCAGTGCATTTTCTTTCTCCTATGGAAAACTGAAAATATAAAGCTTTCCGCAAACCAAATAATCAAGAGAGATTCGTAAAGGAAAGGCAGCGGAATTGAATGAACAATTTTGCGAAAAAGCAGCCAGCCTCAACTTCTAGATTTCGGGCATGCAGAGCAAGCAATAATCTGCGAATTGGAAGTGTTGATTACGGAGCTATAAAATTTAAATGTATAGCAGGACACCTACTGTGAAAAATTTACATTGCTTCAAATGACAAACGGTTCATAATTTTTTAGATAATTTTTTGACAGTTATCAAGAGGTTGTCACAGGGCTATCAAAACGGACGGGCTACACTCTCTATCATACAGTTATCAGCTGTTTACCATAACAAATAGCACAGGCCAACGAAAAAAAGTTGTAAAAAGTTGTCTCAAAAATAATGATATGAACTGTACGATCCTCCACTTTGTTAACGTCACATCGGGAGCTGATTTTTTTTTGAGGGTCACTTCACGACACAGCTGATTGTCTTTAAAATATTGAAGTTGGAACAAGGCCAACACAAAAATAGAGGCCACGACCCTGAAAAAATCAGCTGTTCTCCCGGGGTGAATTTTACATTGGGTCTTATGGGAGGTCAGACGTTTTTTATGATATTTTCAAAATGGCACTACAGATTTCCGCAAAATTTCAATGAAATATTCTCAGACACCATCCCGATATTCCACCAAAGGTTTGTAAGGAAGCAACATGATTAAAAGGTTAAAATCTTCAAGATTTAGCATTTCTTATTTTTAATTCAAATTAGCCGCCATGTACCACACGCCAACTGTTATATTTGACCAAGGCCAACACAAAAATAGAGGCCACGACCCTGAAAAAATCAGCTGTTCTCCCGGGGCTGAATTTTACATTGGGTCTTATGGGAGGTCAGACGTTTTTTTATGATATTTTCAAAATGGCATTACAGATTTCCGCAAAATTTCAGTGAAATATTCTCAGACACCATCCCGATATTCCACCAAAGGTTTGTAAGGAAGCAACATGATTAAAAGGTTAAAATCTTCAAGATTTAGCATTTCTTATTTTGAATTCAAATTACCCGCCATGTACCACATGCCAACTGTTATATTTGACATGTATTTGACTTTGTCATATGTGATTGTCACATTCGCTTCTGCTTTAAACTTAATTTTTTTGTGAGCTAATGAAGCGGCTATGAAAAATTAGGGCTTACTATACATTTAAAAAAAATTGTTCTGCCAGAATAAAGTAAAAACAATCTCAAAAACGGCTTTATTTAAAAAAAATCAAATATCCATGAACCGTCATTCCAACTTCAATATTTTAAAGACAATCAGCTGTGTCGTAACGTGACCATCAAAAAAAAATCAGCCCCGGATGTGACGTCAACAAAGTGGAGGATCGTAACCCGTCCATTTTGATAGCCCTGGTTGGAATAACGGCTTATGAATATTTGATTTTTTTTAAACCAAGCCGGTTTTGATACTGTTTTTACTATATTCTTGCAGAACATTTTTTTTTACATGTATTGTGATCCCTAATTTTTCAGAGCCGCTTCATTAGCTCACACTAAAACTTAATTTCAAGCAGAAGCGAATGTGACAAACACAGATGACAACGTCAAATACATGTCAAATATAACAGTTGGCATGCGGTACATGGCGGATAATTTGAATTCAAAATAAGGAATGCTAAATCTTGAAGATTTTAACCTTTAAGTCATCTTGCATCCTTGTTTGGTGGAATATCGGGATGGTGTCAGAGAATATTTCACTGAAATTTCGCGGAAATCTGCAGTGCCATTGTGGAAATATCACAAAAAATCATCTGGCCTCCCATAAGATCCAATGTAAAAGTCAGCTCTCCGAGAACAGCTGGTTTTTTTAGGGTCATGGCCTGTATTTTTGTGTTGGCCTTGGGTATCATAAAAATAACATAGGCCAACAAAAAAAGTTGTCCCAAAAATAATGAAATGAACTATATTCATGCCTGATCCACAGTTTCACTTCTTAACGCGAGCTTTAAGAAAAAACAGCAATTCGCGCATTGAACACAAGTGAGTCCTACCCCTTCATTCATGCCGGTAACCAGGCCGGATGAGGTCGGATATCTCGTGAAGGCGGACTTTGTTACACACTCAGTCGGTAGGCCATTCTGGGGTTCCAAAGGAGGCGATGACCCGTGCAATTAGGCATTCCTAAATGGCGGCCTTAGTGTTGGCGAAAGAGTCACGATTATCAACTGATGGCTATTTTTGTGAGTGTCTTTCGTGGAAAACTGTTTTTGACTAAATAGCATACAGCAGATTTTCTTCCAAGGCTGCGCCTGCACAAAAATAAAATAAAAAATAATAAACAATAGAAATCCATTCTTGGCAGTCACATGATCACATTTAACGAATAGCAGGCCGAATTCTTACTGCTCCCTGCAATTTGTGTTGGTGTTTCGAGGATGGATATAAATCCTTCTTACTAATGTACAACAATATTACTGCCTTTTTAATTTAGTTTCTTGGGGTTCACAAATTTAATCGATAGCTTTTTCCATTTTTTCTTATAAATTGAAACAAAAAACAAAAAAGTGGAGTTAGATTTTCAGCGTCCTTAAAGAAAGCGCCAAGAAGTTGGCCAAGATCCGACTTCTTGGCGGCAAAATTGGTCAAATTCATAAATATTCAAGTCAAATTTAAATTTATATCTCCATCTCCCTCTATTAAAGAGAGATAGAGAGATATATGAAAGTGAGCGGCAAGAAATGAAACTGCGGCTCAGCCCTTACTCATGTAAAGTCTTCTAGAACTTGGTTTAAGGCGGAAGATAGATAGAAGGTCTCCTAGAATCATCACCCCATTTTTCTTTGTTACGATTTATGTTAACAACAATAAAAAAAATACTCTGTTAATTTATGGGCACCTAAGCTCACACTAGGTACTATAGATATAGTGTACATGTAAGCTAATATAACTAAAATGTGAAATATGTTTTATTCCACTCCAGACTCAATTACCTTTGGTTTGATACCACACAAGCCATGTTTTGACTTAAACTCTAATTTTCGAAATCTACCCCCACCTTAAAAAAAACTAAAATGTATTTTGTTTAACTCCAGACTCAATTACCTATCGTTTGATATCACACACGCCATATTTTCACTTAAACTCTAATTTTTTAAATCTACCCCCGCCCTTTTTTTAAAATCACCTAAAATGTATTTTGTTTAACTCGAGTCTCAATTACCTTTCATTTGATATCACACACGCCATATTTTCACATAAACTCTAATTTTTGAAATCTACCCCCACCCTTTTATGGGGCTTGCGTTCGGTGGATTTTGTTCATTTTTAAATGGGACCATCTCGACCCAAGACCCAGCCCAGGTACCAAATTTCATTCAAATCGGGCAAGCGGTTATTGAGTTATGCGCGTTGGTCGTTACAGACAGACAGACAGACAGACAGACGGCGCGACAAAAAAGTTTCAACATCATCTGAAACGCAAAGATATATAAAATTTTTTGAAATCGGAGCTACTTTTTTTTTCTCGAAAAAATTAGGATCACCATAGCTCACACTACTATAGTATAGTATATATGTAGGCTAATAAGCTCAAGCTGAATTATTTTGAGTAATTGATATAGTTGACTACTACCACAGATTACCAAGAAACCCAACGACCTAACCGAGCCATTTACTGTGACTACTATTCCGTTTCTTAGTGTAGATTTTTAGCTCACACATATACTATACTATAGCTTTGCGTTTCAGATGATTTTAAAACTTTTTTGTTGCGCCGTCTGTCTGTCTGTATGTCTGTCTGTCTGTCTGTCTGTCTGTATGTCTGTATGTCTGTATGTCTGTATGTCTGTATGTCTGTATGTCTGTATGTCTGTATTTCTTTATGTCTGTATGTCTGTATGTCTGTATGTCTGTATGTCTGTATGTCTGTATGTCTGTATGTCTGTATGTCTGTATGTCTGTATGTCTGTATGTCTGTATGTCTGTATGTCTGTATGTCTGTATGTCTGTATGTCTGTATGTCTGTATGTCTGTATGTCTGTATGTCTGTATGTCTGTATGTCTGAATGTCTGTATGTCTGTATGTCTGTATGTCTGTATGTCTGTATGTCTGAATGTCTGTATGTCTGTATGTCTGTATGTCTGTATGTCTGTATGTCTGTATGTCTGTATGTCTGAATGTCTGTATGTCTGTATGTCTGTATGTCTGTATGTCTGTATGTCTGTATGTCTGTATGTCTGTATGTCTGTATGTCTATATGTCTGTATGTCTGTATGTCTGTATGTCTGTATGTCTGTATGTCTGTATGTCTGTATGTCTGTATGTCTGTATGTCTGTATGTCTGTATGTCTGTATGTCTGTATATCTGTATGTCTGTATGTCTGTATGTCTGTATGTCTGTATGTCTGTATGTCTGTATGTCTGTATGTCTGTATGTCTGTATGTCTGTATGTCTGTATGTCTGTATGTCTGTATGTCTGTATGTCTGTATGTCTGTATGTCTGTATGTCTGTATGTCTGTATGTCTGTATGTCTGTATGTCTGTATGTCTGTATGTCTGTATGTCTGTATGTCTGTATGTCTGTATGTCTGTATGTCTGTATGTCTGTATGTCTGTATGTCTGTATGTCTGTATGTCTGTATGTCTGTATGTCTGTATGTCTGTATGTCTGTATGTCTGTATGTCTGTATGTCTGTATGTCTGTATGTCTGTATGTCTGTATGTCTGTATGTCTGTATGTCTGTATGTCTGTATGTCTGTATGTCTGTATGTCTGTATGTCTGTATGTCTGTATGTCTGTATGTCTGTATGTCTGTATGTCTGTATGTCTGTATGTCTGTATGTCTGTATGTCTGTATGTCTGTATGTCTGTATGTCTGTATGTCTGTATGTCTGTATTGTAACGAAGTTACTATTTTTTTTATTGTTTTAATTAATTTTCTAGACTATTTAAGCTCAGACAGTTAAAAAAATATTTTTACTGAAACCTGACTCAATTTTCGCTTATTAATTTTGTTTCATATTTTCCGAGGAAAAATGCCGTTTTGACATATGAATGTCATTAAAGCCTTTCAAAACGTTTGTTGCAAAAAGACTAGATAAAATAATATTCCGAATAAGTCAATCCTCGTTCATTTTTAAAAACGTGGTTGGGTTTCATTCGGTTATTTCCGTTGGTTCTCGATTTGTAGCCGAGCTCTAGCCTATAAAACAGTAATGCCTTCGCCCATACGGGGATTCGAGATTTGTTTCTCGTTCGAGCACAATGTATAGGTGGTACGCGGTGTGTGTAGATGTCGACCGGTTTCTGGTAAGAATGGGATTTATAAAAGAAACCTCGTTTTTGCCTTAGTCAAAGTTTTTATAATTCTATTTGATTTGAATTTATTTTGAACCGTGCAAATTACTTGTTTGTCCTTTCCCGATCCCAGGATTTCCCGTTAGTATCTTACATGTTTTCTGGTATTTATTAATTTTCTTTCGCAAGAAAATTAAGAAACAAATCGGGTTTATTACTTGTGGGCTGCAGGTTCGTCACCAAGTAATAATCATCCCGGATTTGACACACCAGTTTCCCTTGTCCTGGTTTTTATTATTTTTGTTCTCTTTCGAGAAAGCAAAAATGATAACAAAGCTATCGATTATATTTCGTGGGCCGTATGTTTCGTCACCGACTTATAATTGTAGCGCTTTGCTAAACCCCCCGTCCTCGTTTCCCGTTTTTTGTATTATTTTTGTTCTCTTTCAAGGAAGCAAAAATGATAACAAAGCTATAGATTATGTTTCGTGGGCCGTATGTTTCGTCACCGACTCATAATTGTAGCGCTTTGCTAAACCCCCGTCCTCGTTTCCCGTTTCCCGTTTTTTTTTATTATTATTTTTGTTCTCTTTCGAGGAAGCAAAAATGATAACAAAGCTATAGATTATATTTCGTGGGCTGGATGTTTCGTCACCGACTTATAATTGTAGTGCTTTGCTAAACCCCCCGTCCTCGTTTCCCGTTTTTTTTATTATTTTTGTGCTCTTTCAAGGAAGCAAAAATGATAACAAAGCTATAGATTATGTTTCGGGGGCCGTATGTTTCGTCACCGACTCATAATTGCAGCGCTTTGCTAAACCCCCGTCCTCGTTTCCCGAATCCCATTTTTTTATTATTATTTTTGTTCTCTTTCGAGGAAGCAAAAATGATAACAAAGCTATAGATTATATTTCGTGGGCTGTATGTTTCGTCACCGACTTATAATTGTAGCGCTTTGCTAAACCCCCGTTCTCGTTTCCCGTTTCCCGTTTTTTTATTATTATTTTTGTTCTCTTTCGAGAAAGCAAAAATGATAACAAAGCTATAGATTATGTTTCGTGGGCCGTATGTTTCGTCACCGACTCATAATCATCGCGGCTTTGTGCAGCCAGCTCTCCCGTTTAGATAAAACCTGGTATTTATTAATTTCTTCCTAATTCTCTTTTTATTTTTCATAATTAACGATTTTTTTTTCTGTCACGATTATTGCTTCGTTATTGCCACCGCGACCTTATAAACTTAAAAGTTGGTATAGTTAAATTTTTATCCGTTTCTTTTGTAAATAACCTGTTACCTGTTACCGTAAGACATATATGCTCTCACCGTAAATTAAACCTGTTAAAGTGGTACCACATTCCGTTTCTATTTGTAAATATTCTGTTTAATTTTTCTTTCCGTTTCTTTTGTACATAACCGACATGAACCGAACCGAACCGCGAGACATATATGACCCGACCAGTCCTGTGAAACTTCAAAGTTGGTAAAGTTTCGTTTTCTTCCAGTTAAATAGCCGTAAATTTGTAAAATTATAGTATGTAATTAACTACCAGCTGTTTAAGGAAATCTTTCTCCAATTTTTTTTTATGTTGGGAAAAGTCTTTTTGGGGCAAAAAGAAATCAGTATTTAACTAACGTCCATCCGATCTAATCGGACCTAACCAGATTTGTTAAATCCTTTTGTTAGAGTTCCGAAGTGATAGGCGTTGAGTTTTAGGTCCTTTTTCATAACTTTCACTTTTTTTTAAATACCTAACTGTCTGTGCTAGAATAGCGCAAACAAAGTAAACTGGAGTTTTTTTTTTATTTGACTTGATAGAAATAAGGCATTTATAGTTTTGTTTTATTTATTAAGTTGCATATATTTAGTTATTTTCTTTGAGGGTTTGTACCACTAAATTAAAATGACAAAATACACATAAACTAGTATTTATAGAAATTGAGTTTTTAATGAAATTGTAGTTTACTTACCTGGTTATTCTCCACTGTTTAAAAGCATACCCGAGAGGCAAGGGAGACTCTAGGCTCCCTTATTTCCTAGAGTGGCGCCCGAGGCAAAATTTCGATCGATTCTATCCCTCGAAATCCCAGGATTGAATCGACCGAAACCCTGGGACGTCAAAAGTAGGGGAAAATTCGTTAGATGACGAAACCCTCTTACAAATTTGGCGCCCGAGCAGGGACTACTGTTTGCTCACATTTTAGCACAGAACAGACAGGTTATTTAAATAATTTTTTTTTAAAGATAATAAGGCATTTTTTAGGCCTAATTCTGTAGGTTCATCATTTCAGGAAGACATTTAGCTTTTTTTTTTAATCATAAACACCAAAAATCGCGGGATCCCCAGTTCTTGAGATACGTACATAAACAAAAAGGGAGGCTTATAAACGGTATCTTGCTTTAGAAATCGAAAAGTAGGACCCGTAAACAATCTATGTATTTCTTTTGGTTGAGAAGTATCTAATATTGGCAGACTTTTAAAAAATAAAAATTCAACTAATTTGCAATCGCTATAACCCAAAATGTGAAATAAAAACCGGTTTAATGTTAAAAAGAACAAAAAAATTTCCAGGCTAAATTTTTAATATATAGATTTTTTTAATCTTAAAACTGCAAAGTACATATATATGCTTTATAGTCGTCGTCTTTTCCGTTGAGAAGTCTTTAAAAGTGTCAGACTTTATTTATTTCTATAAAATTCATGAAATAAAATAAAAAAAACTGCAAAATAGACAATCCTTATTAAGAGTCATTTTTATGGAAACGTTCGAAATTTTTTTAAATTTATTGAAAAAAAATATTCGTTAAGTAAAACTGGTTTTTGGTTGAGAAGTTATTAGTTTAGCAAATTTAAGTTATCTAAAGTAACAATTTAAATCTTACAACGTAACGGTCCGAAACACATTCAGTATTTAATATCTTTTTGGTTGGGAAGGTACGAAAATTGGCAAAAGTTTTGCCTCCAATTTGCAGTTTTTAAAAATTGAAAACAATTATGCTCTTGAACCTTTTTGGTTTTGAAGTAATTATAATTGCCAGACTCTATTCTAAGTTGCTTAGTTTAAGTGTTTAATATTTTTGGTTGAGAAATGATTAAATTTAACAGAATTATAAATATCTCAAATTTATTGTTTTCATGCATTGTTAAAGCGCGAGATACCTTTTTTTTTATAAAAAAACTATTTGGACCTAAAAAAGGCCAAATTAATAAAATAAATGTAAGTTTTTTTTTTCTTGTTATTTTTATCAGTATTGTTGGAGAAATAAAAATTAAATCCTTTTTTTAAAGTAAAACATCTTATTTCAGGTTTGCAGGTATGCATGTACTTGCGTTTGTCTGTCTGTGGCGATTTTATTTTTAGTTTTAAAACGCTTTTGTCTAATTTTAGCTCACACTACTACTATATTTTTTTTTAATTGCTCCGATTTCAAAAAAAAATATTATATTTGTTTGCGTTTCAGATGATTTTGAAACTTTTTTTTTGTCGCGCCGTCTGACTGTCTGTCTGTCTGTAACGACCAACGCGCATAACTCCAAAATCGCGTGCTCGATTTTAATGAAATTTGATACCTAGGCTGTATCTTGGGTCAAGATGGTCCTATTTAAAAATTAAAAAATGCACCGAACATAAGCCAAATAAAATGGTGGGGGTAGATTGCAAAAATTACAGGTTATTTGAAAATATGACGTGTGCCGTATCAAACGAAAGGTAATTGAGTCTGGAGATAAACAAATTAAATTTTAGTTTTTTTTTCTGTTTAAAAAAAAAAGTGGGGGTCAATTTTAAAAATTAGAGTTTAAGTGAAGGTATGGCATGTGTGATAACAGACGAAGGGTGGTTGAGTCTAGCGTTAAACAAAATATATACATAGGGTGGGGGTAAATTCCAAAAAGTAGAGTTTGGGTGAAAATGTGGCGTGTGGGATATCAAACGAAGGGTAAATGAGTATGGAGTTGAACAGAATATCTTTTAGCTTTATTAAAAAAAACGGTGGGGGTAAATTTCAAAAATTAGAGTTTGAGTGAACATATGGCGTGTGTAGTATCAAACGAAAGGTGGTTGAGTCTGGAGTTGAACAAAATACATTTTAGTTTTTTTTTAAGGGTGGGGGTAGATTTCAGAAATTGAAGTTTGGGTTAAAGCATGGCTTGTGTGGTAGAAAGTAATTACTAATTTTTTTTTTCCACTAAATAATTTTTTATTATTATTATTATTAATTAATAAACCGAATACCTGACGTGCCCTAAGACTATCGGACGAAACCTGACATGAGTTGTTGGTCCTGGCTGACCTGATTTAATTTTTGATTCTATTTTTTATTTCCAGATCCTGCGTGACTCTAATTCTCCCTGATACCTACCCTGTCCTAACTCTTGATTATTAAACAATTATTTTTAACTATGTTCTACTTCACGTGACCTGACTCAAAGTAACTAAAAGTAATTACGTATTTTTTTTATTTTTACTAAACAATTTATTTTTGTAATTATTATTTTATAATCCGATTTCATACCTGATTTGCCCTGAGATTCCCCGTCAAATCACACCAGAAATGAACCGAACCGAACCAAACCGAACCAAACCGAACCGATCCGAACCGAATCGAACCGAACTGAACCAAACCAAACCGAACCGATTTTGTTTTTTTTTTTTTTAATCCTGGGTGACGTTAAATATATCTTGTTATTTTAGCCTAATTTTTTTATTAATAAGCATTTTGCTTTTAATTAAAACTAGATACTGCCTCATCTGACCTGACTTGTCGTACCTAAAAGTGACTATTGAAATGTTTTTATTTTAAAATTAATTTTAAAAAAAATTATTATAAATTATTAAACCGACTGTATACCTCACCTGACCTAATTTTTAGATTTTGTTTTTTTTTAATTCTGGGTGACGTTAATTTTTAATAATAATTAAATTTTATGGTTATATTGGACTACCTTTTTTTTTATTCATAAACATTTTGCTTTTAATTAAAACTAGATACTGCCTCACCTGACCTAAATTGAAGTACCTAGAATATAATTTTTTTAAAAATTATTAATGATATCCGATCACTATCCGATCTAATACTTGACCTGCCCTCTGATTGCCAGTTAAACCAGAGCAAGCTTGTCCTGACCTAATTTTTTCTTGGATTTTGTTTTTTTTTTAAATCCTGGGTGGTGGCATAATTTTTTTTTTAATGATAAACATTTTGCTTTTAATTAAAGCTAGATACTGCTTCACCCGACCTGACTTCAATTAGGTGTTTAAATGTTTTATGTTAAACTAATTATTTTTTTTAACTTTAAATTATTAACCGGTTTTATACCTGAAATGCTCTGAGAATACCAGTCAAACCAGACCATGCCTGATCTGACCTAGTTTATAATTTTGATTATTTTTGGCTTTTTCATTTTGATTCTGTGTGACATGTACCTTACCAAACCTGACTTATTTGAAACGCATAACCGTTTTGATATGACCTGACCTGACTGGAAAACCATTGTATTAAATTAGAATTTTTCTTAAAGCCATTTTGTAGTTGGAATTGTATTTGTTATATTGACTTTAGATGGACCTAATCTTAAGTATCCGAACCTGACTAGATTTGAACTAAGCTGGCCTGGCCTATCTGGAGCTAGCCTGACATATCCGGACCTGACGTGATATATCCGGACCTAACCGTACCGGACCTGACCTGACATATCCAAACTTGACCTGACCTCGCTAGACCCGAACATATCTGGACCTGACCTGACCTATCCGAAATTGACTTGATCGATCTGGAACAGGCCTGACCCATACTGACTTGATTGACTTAGCAGATCCTCACCTGGCTTATCCGGACCTGACCTGACCCATCCGGACCAGACCCGAACTAGCCGGACCTGATTTAGTCGGATCTGACCTGATCTGACCCCAAACTAGTTGGACCTGACATGACATAGCCGGACCTGACCTAGTCAAATCTGACTTGATCTAAACCCAACTAGTTGGATTTAGCCTGACATATCCGGACCTGACGTGACATATCCGGACCTGACCTGACGAATCCGGACCTGACCTGACCTAGCCGTACCTAACATGTCCCGACCTGATCTGACCTAATTGGACCTGTTTCCGTACCGGAGTACCAACTTCTAAACTGACAATACTAAGAGTTTAGAAGTTGGGATCTCAATTTTGTAAACAAAGAAAATTTTTAAGTAATTTCAACAAAAATCATATATTTTTTCTTGAGTAGAATTGTTTTTTTTTAAACAAAAAGATTAATATATTTGTTTAATTCCATTAACAAAAAAAAACAGATTTAAAAAGAAAATCCTGTTCAAATAGAAAACTAATTTAAAAATATTTTTCGATTATCAACAATTTTTAAAATTTTAGTTTTTTGTTTAAAACTTGAATTTGCTTTACTGAAGCACGAAGCCGTTTTCCATGTGGGGAAATACACTTAGCAATTTTTTTTACGTAATAAAAATTATTATAAAATAATTTGACTCAAATATAATTTAATTTTTTTTTTTTTTAATTTTTTTTTTGTTAGCGAAATTGCATAAAAGTTATTATTGTTTTTTAACTTTATGTTAATTAAATTTTAAGATTAAATTCTGGAAATTAGCTCAGTAATTTACGGTTGTTTCCGGTAACAATTTATAACTTTGGAAACCGCCAAAAGTTATAACTCCGAGATCCAAAACTGATGGTTAGTTTAAATCCAGTTATCTTCTAAGATTTAATCTATTTCTTTTTAACCCCTTCCTTAATTCAAGGGTGCTTTAAAAACACCTTATAACTTTGGAACCCACCATAAGTTATAATGTAGCAGTCATCAAGCCTTTAAAGAAGAAAACCGGTAATCAGTCCACTTATAAATTTGGAAAACGCCAAAAGTTATAAATCAGCAGCCAACCTGTAGAAAAAAATCCGATGGTCAGTCAAAATCCAGATTAGAGTTCTCTGTAATTCAGGGGTATTTCCGGCAACAATCTATGACTTTGGAAACCGCCAAAAGTTATAACTCCGAAGTCCAAAACCCGATAATTAGGTTAAATCCTGATATTTTCTAGGATTTAATCTATTTTTTTTTTGAAACCCTGCAATACTTTAAGGACGCTTCAAAAATACCTTATAAGTTTGGAACCCGCCCAAAAGTTATAATGCAGCAGCCATCAAGCCTCTGAAGAAAGAAACCGGTATTCAGTCAACTTGTAACTTTGGAAACCGCCAAAAGTTATAACTAAGCAGCCAACCTGTGGACAAAACCCCATGGTCAGTCAAAATCCAGATTAGAGTTTCTAAGATTACTTAAATAGCCTTCTGTAATTTAGGGGTATTTCCAGAACCAACTTATAACTTTACAAACCGCCAAAAGTTATAACTTCAAGATCCAAAACACGGAGGTTAGGCCAGTTATTTAAAAAAAAATAATATTTTTTTTTAACCCCTTCAAAAATTTAAGGGGCTTCCGACAACAACTTTTAACTTTAGAAACTGCCAAAAGTTATAACTCCGAGTTCCAAAACCCGATGATTATTTTCTAAGATTTAATCTATTTTTTTTTTCCAATAATTCAAGGGTACTTAAAAAAAAACTTTATAACTTTGGAACCCATCGAAAGTTATAATGCAGCAGCCATCAAGCCTCTGAAGAAAGAAACCGGTAATCAGTCAACTTATAGGTTTGAAAATCGCCAAAACTTATAACTCAGCAGCCATGAATCCTCTAGAGAAAAAAAAACCGGTGATCAATCAACTTGTAACTTTGGAAACCGCCAAACGTTATAACTTAGCAGTCAACCTGTAGAAAATATCTGATGGTCAGTCAAAATCCAGACTCGGAGATAATATTACTTAAATCCTTTCTGTAATCCCGGGGTATTTCCGGCAACAACTTATCACTTTGGAAATCGCCAAAAGTTATAACTTCTAGATCCAAAATATGATGGTCACTATAAATTCAGTACTTCCGATGCTTCCGTAAACAACTTATAACTTT
This sequence comes from Aspidapion aeneum, assembly GCA_963576565.1. NCBI lineage: Eukaryota > Metazoa > Arthropoda > Insecta > Coleoptera > Brentidae > Aspidapion > Aspidapion aeneum. The sequence goes on from OY755043.1 coordinate 24,399,005, forward strand.
GGAATCCACCAAAAGTTATAATGTAGCAGGCACCCTGTAAAAAAATCCGATGGTCAGTCAATATCCAGATTAGAGTTGCCAAAATTACTTAAATCCCTTCTGTAATTCGGGGGTATTTCCGGAAAAAAAAAACTTATAACTTTGGAAACCGCCAAAAGTTAGAACTCCGAGATCCAAAACCCGATGGTCCGGGTACCACCCCTCACGAAAAATTGAATTTGAAGCAAATTACGCACTCAACCTGGTCAATTAGTACCGCAAACTCACTCCCAAACTATTCTAAAGTTACCGAGTCTATTTCGAATAACTCAACTTGATGAATTTTGACGTGGCGTCAGTAGCACCATAAGCCCGTTCGCAAACTCCGACTTAACCTCAAGGCAGTACCATCCGCATGAGCACTACCACATACACAGTCCAAGGCTATTCCTTCAAGTTGCGTGTTCCTTCGAAAGCCCAACTTGATGTACTTTGAAGTACCGTCAGTAGCAAATTCGTTCGCAAACTCCGATTTAACCTTAAGGCAGAACTATCCGCATGAATAATAAAGTAGATCTAACCAGTACACTATCCGAACAGCCAAACAGCTCTTTTCAGAGCTTAAGGGTGTTGTAAATTACAATGTACACAATTGAGGAAACCACCATACTGGCTCCGAAAGAGGTAAAACAAATGGAAATGACCGACTTTGTAACCGCTGTCGCCAGTATCCCATTAGAAAAGATCCGATCCAAAGTGATCTAGGTCTAGTGAGTAATGTTCTGCCAACCCCTACTAAATTTAGGGGCACTACAGACCGTGTAGTAGGTTTACCTTGAAGAAACCGTTACAAGTTGTCACGACAACCTAAAATAACTCGCCGATAAAAATAACACCGCTAGACACAACTTCTTTAGTCGAGGAAAATGGTGCATTTTAAAAACCGAAGCTACAATACCAAAAGATGTTTAGCATTGGAGTTTCTGTAAACCAACATTTGGGTTCTAAGGAAAGCGCAGGAGGTTAAGGGTGCTTCGTATGGTTAGTAATCTGCTCCCTTGGTGTTTATCAAGGTTCCGCATTTTCAACCCTTGTATAGGGGTGTTCCGTAAAACCACTCAACTTTGGGTGCCGGCCCAAAGTTGTACCGAAATCTGAACAGCATTGGAGGACCGTCAAGACTATTAAGAGCATTAAGAGGCACTAGCGATGGGTATGATCAGAGAGAAATGCAGGTTTTGTTTTTTTTTATTTTGTTTAATTTAGTTTTTGTTATTTTGTAAATCGTTTGTAAGGTTAAAAAAAAAAAAGAAAAAAGAAAGGTAGTCATTGAGTTTATTTTTTTTTTGTTCTTTTTTTTTGCCGAAGTAGGTGGGGAATGTAACGAAGTTACTATTTTTTTTATTGTTTTAATTAATTTTCTAGACTATTTAAGCTCAGACAGTTAAAAAAATATTTTTACTGAAACCTGACTCAATTTTCGCTTATTAATTTTGTTTCATATTTTCCGAGGAAAAATGCCGTTTTGACATATGAATGTCATTAAAGCCTTTCAAAACGTTTGTTGCAAAAAGACTAGATAAAATAATATTCCGAATAAGTCAATCCTCGTTCATTTTTAAAAACGTGGTTGGGTTTCATTCGGTTATTTCCGTTGGTTCTCGATTTGTAGCCGAGCTCTAGCCTATAAAACAGTAACGCCTTCGCCCATACGGGGATTCGAGATTTGTTTCTCGTTCGAGCACAATGTATAGGTGGTACGCGGTGTGTGTAGATGTCGACCGGTTTCTGGTAAGAATGGGATTTATAAAAGAAACCTCGTTTTTGCCTTAGTCAAAGTTTTTATAATTCTATTTGATTTGAATTTATTTTGAACCGTGCAAATTACTTGTTTGTCCTTTCCCGATCCCAGGATTTCCCGTTAGTATCTTACATGTTTTCTGGTATTTATTAATTTTCTTTCGCAAGAAAATTAAGAAACAAATCGGGTTTATTACTTGTGGGCTGCAGGTTCGTCACCAAGTAATAATCATCCCGGATTTGACACACCAGTTTCCCTTGTCCTGGTTTTTATTATTTTTGTTCTCTTTCGAGAAAGCAAAAATGATAACAAAGCTATCGATTATATTTCGTGGGCCGTATGTTTCGTCACCGACTTATAATTGTAGCGCTTTGCTAAACCCCCCGTCCTCGTTTCCCGTTTTTTGTATTATTTTTGTTCTCTTTCAAGGAAGCAAAAATGATAACAAAGCTATAGATTATGTTTCGTGGGCCGTATGTTTCGTCACCGACTCATAATTGTAGCGCTTTGCTAAACCCCCGTCCTCGTTTCCCGTTTCCCGTTTTTTTTTTATTATTATTTTTGTTCTCTTTCGAGGAAGCAAAAATGATAACAAAGCTATAGATTATATTTCGTGGGCTGGATGTTTCGTCACCGACTTATAATTGTAGTGCTTTGCTAAACCCCCCGTCCTCGTTTCCCGTTTTTTTTATTATTTTTGTGCTCTTTCAAGGAAGCAAAAATGATAACAAAGCTATAGATTATGTTTCGGGGGCCGTATGTTTCGTCACCGACTCATAATTGCAGCGCTTTGCTAAACCCCCGTCCTCGTTTCCCGAATCCCATTTTTTTATTATTATTTTTGTTCTCTTTCGAGGAAGCAAAAATGATAACAAAGCTATAGATTATATTTCGTGGGCTGTATGTTTCGTCACCGACTTATAATTGTAGCGCTTTGCTAAACCCCCGTTCTCGTTTCCCGTTTCCCGTTTTTTTATTATTATTTTTGTTCTCTTTCGAGAAAGCAAAAATGATAACAAAGCTATAGATTATGTTTCGTGGGCCGTATGTTTCGTCACCGACTCATAATCATCGCGGCTTTGTGCAGCCAGCTCTCCCGTTTAGATAAAACCTGGTATTTATTAATTTCTTCCTAATTCTCTTTTTATTTTTCATAATTAACGATTTTTTTTTCTGTCACGATTATTGCTTCGTTATTGCCACCGCGACCTTATAAACTTAAAAGTTGGTATAGTTAAATTTTTATCCGTTTCTTTTGTAAATAACCTGTTACCTGTTACCGTAAGACATATATGCTCTCACCGTAAATTAAACCTGTTAAAGTGGTACCACATTCCGTTTCTATTTGTAAATATTCTGTTTAATTTTTCTTTCCGTTTCTTTTGTACATAACCGACATGAACCGAACCGAACCGCGAGACATATATGACCCGACCAGTCCTGTGAAACTTCAAAGTTGGTAAAGTTTCGTTTTCTTCCAGTTAAATAGCCGTAAATTTGTAAAATTATAGTATGTAATTAACTACCAGCTGTTTAAGGAAATCTTTCTCCAATTTTTTTTTATGTTGGGAAAAGTCTTTTTGGGGCAAAAAGAAATCAGTATTTAACTAACGTCCATCCGATCTAATCGGACCTAACCAGATTTGTTAAATCCTTTTGTTAGAGTTCCGAAGTGATAGGCGTTGAGTTTTAGGTCCTTTTTCATAACTTTCACTTTTTTTTAAATACCTAACTGTCTGTGCTAGAATAGCGCAAACAAAGTAAACTGGAGTTTTTTTTTTTATTTGACTTGATAGAAATAAGGCATTTATAGTTTTGTTTTATTTATTAAGTTGCATATATTTAGTTATTTTCTTTGAGGGTTTGTACCACTAAATTAAAATGACAAAATACACATAAACTAGTATTTATAGAAATTGAGTTTTTAATGAAATTGTAGTTTACTTACCTGGTTATTCTCCACTGTTTAAAAGCATACCCGAGAGGCAAGGGAGACTCTAGGCTCCCTTATTTCCTAGAGTGGCGCCCGAGGCAAAATTTCGATCGATTCTATCCCTCGAAATCCCAGGATTGAATCGACCGAAACCCTGGGACGTCAAAAGTAGGGGAAAATTCGTTAGATGACGAAACCCTCTTACAGTATGTCTGTATGTCTGTATGTCTGTATGTCTGTATGTCTGTATGTCTGTATGTCTGTATGTCTGTATGTCGGTATGTCTGTATGTCTGTATGTCTGTATGTCTGTATGTCTGTATGTCTGTATGTCTGTATGTCTGTATGTCTGTATGTCTGTATGTCTGTATGTCTGTATGTCTGTATGTCTGTATGTCTGTATGTCTGTATGTCTGTATGTCTGTATGTCTGTATGTCTGTATGTCTGTATGTCTGTATGTCTGTATGTCTGTATGTCTGTATGTCTGTATGTCTGTATGTCTGTATGTCTGTATGTTTGTATGTCTGTATGTCTGTATGTCTGTATGTCTGTATGTCTGTATGTCTGTATGTCTGTATGTCTGTATGTCTGTATGTCTGTATGTCTGTATGTCTGTATGTCTGTATGTCTGTATGTCTGTATGTCTGTATGTCTGTATGTCTGTATGTCTGTATGTCTGTATGTCTGTATGTCTGTATGTCTGTATGTCTGTATGTCTGTATGTCTGTATGTCTGTATGTCTGTATGTCTGTATGTCTGTATGTCTGTATGTCTGTATGTCTGTATGTCTGTATGTCTGTATGTCTGTATGTCTGTATGTCTGTATGTCTGTATGTCTGGATGTCTGTATGTCTGTATGTCTGTATGTCTGTATGTCTGTATGTCTGTATGTCTGGATGTCTGTATGTCTGTATGTCTGTATGTCTGTATGTCTCTATGTCTGTATGTCTGTATGTCTGTATGTCTGGATGTCTGTATGTCTGTATGTCTGTATGTCTGTATGTCTGTATGTCTGGATGTCTGTATGTCTGTATGTCTGTATGTCTGTATGTCTCTATGTCTGTATGTCTGTATGTCTGTATGTCTGTATGTCTGTATGTCTGTATGTCTGTATGTCTGTATGTCTGTATGTCTGTATGTCTGTATGTCTGTATGTCTGTATGTCTGTATGTCTGTATGTCTGTATGTCTGTATGTCTGTATGTCTGTATGTCTGTATGTCTGTATGTCTGTATGTCTGTATGTCTGTATGTCTGTATGTCTGTATGTCTGTATGTCTGTATGTCTGTATGTCTGTATGTCTGTATGTCTGTATGTCTGTATGTCTGTATGTCTGTATGTCTGTATGTCTGTATGTCTGTATGTCTGTATGTCTGTATGTCTGTATGTCTGTATGTCTGTATGTCTGTATGTCTGTATGTCTGTATGTCTGTATGTCTGTATGTCTGTATGTCTGTATGTCTGTATGTCTGTATGTCTGTATGTCTGTATGTCTGTATGTCTGTATGTCTGTATGTCTGTATGTCTGTATGTCTGTATGTCTGTATGTCTGTATGTCTGTATGTCTGTATGTCTGTATGTCTGTATGTCTGTATGTCTGTATGTCTGTATGTCTGTATGTCTGTATGTCTGTATGTCTGTATGTCTGTATGTCTGTATGTCTGTATGTCTGTATGTCTGTATGTCTGTATGTCTGTATGTCTGTATGTCTGTATGTCTGTATGTCTGTATGTCTGTATGTCTGTATGTCTGTATGTCTGTATGTCTGTATGTCTGTATGTCTGTATGTCTGTATGTCTGTATGTCTGTATGTCTGTATGTCTGTATGTCTGTATGTCTGTATGTCTGTATGTCTGTATGTCTGTATGTCTGTATGTCTGTATGTCTGTATGTCTGTATGTCTGTATGTCTGTATGTCTGTATGTCTGTATGTCTGTATGTCTGTATGTCTGTATGTCTGTATGTCTGTATGTCTGTATGTCTGTATGTCTGTATGTCTGTATGTCTGTATGTCTGTATGTCTGTATGTCTGTATGTCTGTATGTCTGTATGTCTGTATGTCTGTATGTCTGTATGTCTGTATGTCTGTATGTCTGTATGTCTGTATGTCTGTATGTCTGTATGTCTGTATGTCTGTATGTCTGTATGTCTGTATGTCTGTATGTCTGTATGTCTGTATGTCTGTATGTCTGTATGTCTGTATGTCTGTATGTCTGTATGTCTGTATGTCTGTATGTCTGTATGTCTGTATGTCTGTATGTCTGTATGTCTGTATGTCTGTATGTCTGTATGTCTGTATGTCTGTATGTCTGTATGTCTGTATGTCTGTATGTCTGTATGTCTGTATGTCTGTATGTCTGTATGTCTGTATGTCTGTATGTCTGTATGTCTGTATGTCTGTATGTCTGTATGTCTGTATGTCTGTATGTCTGTATGTCTGTATGTCTGTATGTCTGTATGTCTGTATGTCTGTATGTCTGTATGTCTGTATGTCTGTATGTCTGTATGTCTGTATGTCTGTATGTCTGTATGTCTGTATGTCTGTATGTCTGTATGTCTGTATGTCTGTATGTCTGTATGTCTGTATGTCTGTATGTCTGTATGTCTGTATGTCTGTATGTCTGTATGTCTGTATGTCTGTATGTCTGTATGTCTGTATGTCTGTATGTCTGTATGTCTGTATGTCTGTATGTCTGTATGTCTGTATGTCTGTATGTCTGTATGTCTGTATGTCTGTATGTCTGTATGTCTGTATGTCTGTATGTCTGTATGTCTGTATGTCTGTATGTCTGTATGTCTGTATGTCTGTATGTCTGTATGTCTGTATGTCTGTATGTCTGTATGTCTGTATGTCTGTATGTCTGTATGTCTGTATGTCTGTATGTCTGTATGTCTGTATGTCTGTATGTCTGTATGTCTGTATGTCTGTATGTCTGTATGTCTGTATGTCTGTATGTCTGTATGTCTGTATGTCTGTATGTCTGTATGTCTGTATGTCTGTATGTCTGTATGTCTGTATGTCTGTATGTCTGTATGTCTGTATGTCTGTATGTCTGTATGTCTGTATGTCTGTATGTCTGTATGTCTGTATGTCTGTATGTCTGTATGTCTGTATGTCTGTATGTCTGTATGTCTGTATGTCTGTATGTCTGTATGTCTGTATGTCTGTATGTCTGTATGTCTGTATGTCTGTATGTCTGTATGTCTGTATGTCTGTATGTCTGTATGTCTGTATGTCTGTATGTCTGTATGTCTGTATGTCTGTATGTCTGTATGTCTGTATGTCTGTATGTCTGTATGTCTGTATGTCTGTATGTCTGTATGTCTGTATGTCTGTATGTCTGTATGTCTGTATGTCTGTATGTCTGTATGTCTGTATGTCTGTATGTCTGTATGTCTGTATGTCTGTATGTCTGTATGTCTGTATGTCTGTATGTCTGTATGTCTGTATGTCTGTATGTCTGTATGTCTGTATGTCTGTATGTCTGTATGTCTGTATGTCTGTATGTCTGTATGTCTGTATGTCTGTATGTCTGTATGTCTGTATGTCTGTATGTCTGTATGTCTGTATGTCTGTATGTCTGTATGTCTGTATGTCTGTATGTCTGTATGTCTGTATGTCTGTATGTCTGTATGTCTGTATGTCTGTATGTCTGTATGTCTGTATGTCTGTATGTCTGTATGTCTGTATGTCTGTATGTCTGTATGTCTGTATGTCTGTATGTCTGTATGTCTGTATGTCTGTATGTCTGTATGTCTGTATGTCTGTATGTCTGTATGTCTGTATGTCTGTATGTCTGTATGTCTGTATGTCTGTATGTCTGTATGTCTGTATGTCTGTATGTCTGTATGTCTGTATGTCTGTATGTCTGTATGTCTGTATGTCTGTATGTCTGTATGTCTGTATGTCTGTATGTCTGTATGTCTGTATGTCTGTATGTCTGTATGTCTGTATGTCTGTATGTCTGTATGTCTGTATGTCTGTATGTCTGTATGTCTGTATGTCTGTATGTCTGTATGTCTGTATGTCTGTATGTCTGTATGTCTGTATGTCTGTATGTCTGTATGTCTGTATGTCTGTATGTCTGTATGTCTGTATGTCTGTATGTCTGTATGTCTGTATGTCTGTATGTCTGTATGTCTGTATGTCTGTATGTCTGTATGTCTGTATGTCTGTATGTCTGTATGTCTGTATGTCTGTATGTCTGTATGTCTGTATGTCTGTATGTCTGTATGTCTGTATGTCTGTATGTCTGTATGTCTGTATGTCTGTATGTCTGTATGTCTGTATGTCTGTATGTCTGTATGTCTGTATGTCTGTATGTCTGTATGTCTGTATGTCTGTATGTCTGTATGTCTGTATGTCTGTATGTCTGTATGTCTGTATGTCTGTATGTCTGTATGTCTGTATGTCTGTATGTCTGTATGTCTGTATGTCTGTATGTCTGTATGTCTGTATGTCTGTATGTCTGTCTGTGAAGACCAACACGCATAACTCAAAAACGGTTTGCCCGATTTCAATGAAATTTGGTACCTAGGCTGGGTCTTGGGTCGAGATGGTCCCATTTAGAAATAAATAAAATCCACCGAACACAAGCTCAATAAAAGGGTGGGGGTAGATTTTAAAAATTAGAGTTTTGTTAAAATATGGCGTGTGTAATATCAAACGAAAGGTAATTGAGTCTGAAGTTAAAGAAAATATATTTTAGTCTTTTTTTTAAGGGTGGGGGTAGATTTCAAAAATGAGATTTTACGTGAAAATATGGCAGGTGTGATATCAAACGAAAGGTAATTGATTCCGGAGTTAAACAAAATACATTTTAGTTCTTGTTTTTTTTAAGATTTCAAAAATTTGAGTTTAATTGTGTGGTATCAAACGAAAGGTAATTTGGTTTGTTTTGGGGTCTGGAGTTCAATAAAATATTAGCTTACACGTACACTATAACTATAGTACCTAGTGTGAGCTTAGGGGCCCATATATTGGCAGAGTATTTTGATATGTGTGTGTAAAGTCACTCAGTCCTAAAGTTAAGTCCCTATCTATTAAATTCAGTAGCCACACCTATGTAATAATTTTTTTCTAATATAGGGCTAAAGCAAAATATTTGCTTTTAGTAATAACAGGATTAAATATAAATACACTGCTGCAACACAATTTTATAAATTTTATCCGATTTTCGAAATAAAAGTCATACTGGAATAAATGTACTGGAAAAACAATACATAGGTAGGGCTTTAAATTCGCCGGTTTTATCACAAATTTTCAGTGGATGGACGCATATTGAAACGTACGAGTATCAGAGATTATGCTAATATATTTTTAATCCATCAGAGAAATCCTAAAAAGAATAAATTGGGTTAAAATAATAGAAGCATAAATTTATAAAAGATTACTTTCTAACAATTTCTCAAAAAACTCTCTTAACAAACGGCGGTTCTGGAACAAAAATCTTGGGGGGAGTAATGGTAAAACGCTGACCATAAATAAACACACAGGAAAAAAGCGAAAAGGAAATATTCGCACAGGAAAAACGCTACACAAAAAAAGGAGCACGAGTAGTAAAGTGCACACTAAAAAACCGCTCAAAGAAAGTGCACATTTAAAACACCACACAGGGATCAAACAAAGAAAAGTTTTGACGCGTATGGAAAAATCATAATGAAATAAATGTAAGTCTTTAGATTTAGAATAAAACCTACTGTTGCAGGTTATTTGATCATCTTAATTTTACGCACAAAAATAGGGCAGTATATACAAGGTGTGTAAAAAAAACATTATGCGGACAATTTTTTTCAGGAAAAACTATTTTTTTGGAACAAACTTCTATAATGCCATATTAAACCCTATGAGGCCGTTTTTATGCTATTTTATGATTGTATTCATGAAATATGTGGAAAATATCTAAAAAAATCTTAGCCCTCTGCAGTAAATTTATTTAAAAACCATTTTCGCCACTTGTGTAAAAAGCATACGGTATCGCATGCATTATTTTTCATTTCTCCTAATAAGATCGTAAGATGGAATTTATATACAGTCTCTCTAGCTTGACAAGGATGTCACATTGACCATGTAGTGTTCTGAAGAGTCCCTTGAGAACGAAACAGTTAACTGTCAACACTTAATAGACGTCCATTAGATCTTGGACCCCCGTGGGTATACAGCTTTCAAGCTGCCTACGGAAAAATACAAGAGAAACAAAACCTTTTCATAAACACATAAAAATAATTCGACTGCCTTTGCGTCGCGAAGGTTGCGAAACTACCAAATTAATTTCGACGTAACTTTTTCAATGCTTCTATTGTTGTAACTGTTTCATTTGTTAAGTAATAACTAATATTCATTGCTACAGGGCAAGTGACCCTTTTGTGTATAAAAAAGTTTTTCCATGGCATTGTTACAAAACTTTATGTAGCGTGTCAATTTTCCAATAGCCAATGAAATTTTATGGTCTTATAGTAAAAACCCGCTTACAACACACTTTTTTACGGCGGATCAGGATTATATCATCATTGGTTTCGCTGTGTTTCAAAGAATTTACCAGAATCAGAGCCGCACCCAAAAAAAAAATTCGGCTAGGGGAATAAGAAGTTCAAAACAGAATTTTGGAAAATTTGCGTTTTGTGTTGAGAATTGCACGAAATGTTCAGGGCACGGCAGTGTCCGGCCAAGTTCGCGGCGTAAACTGCTGTACCATCTTTTCTTGAAACATTTCAGCCCATATTTGACATATCTAAAACCCTACTTCGGAATGAGCTACGACACTCACAGTCGTAAGACCTTCATAGGGTTAATATCCCCTCCAAGTTTCATGGACTTCCATAAAGTAGTAAAGTAGTTACGAAATTTCAAAAAACGTCGAAATTGTCACTCACTCACTCATGAATAGATCATCAACATTCTATTATACTTCCAGACATGCTACCAAGCTGAAATTTGGCAGACTGATAGAAATTATGACCAAACCCTTGGAAAGAATAAAAAAACACCAAAATCTTAATTAACTCCCCTCCCCTATGCATGTAAAGTTATGTAAAAGTAACATTGACCACTGAGCTTTGGCCGACTGATAGGAAATATTATAAAACTATAGGAAAAAATTTAAAAACCCCAAAATTTTAATTTGTTTCCCTCTCCTATAAATGTAAGATTATGTGAAAGAAACATTGCCCACTTCCAGAAATGCTAGGGAGCTGAGCTTTAAAAGACTGATAGGAACTATAATAAAAGTATAGGAAAAAATTTAAAAACACAAAATTTTTAATTTAGTGCTCTTCCCCATACAGGTAAGGTTATGTAAACGTAACATTGTCCACTTCCTGGAACGCTAGAGAGCTGAGCTTTGAAAGGCTGATAGGAAGTATGATAAAACCACAGGAAAAAATTAAAAACCTTAAAATTTTTAATAAGGCATTGCTAAATTTTTGAACAATATTCTGCATATTTTACTATTTTAAAACTTTAATATTATCTATTTCCTTTAAAAAGGAGTGAAATCATAACAAAAACATTTCATGTAAAAAAGCCAAGTACGCGAAAGTGGTATTCCGTAAAAAAAATTGAGATAAAAGTAAAGCCAAGTTTTCTAATACAAATTTTAAAATGAAAGGTTCTTACTAGTTTAGAAATGTTTTTCTAAATTTGGCTATTACGACTGCAAATGACTCTTAGGCACAGTGCTAAACTGAACATAAAGAAGTTTGGCTGTAATAACAAAGTTTAGAAAAACATTTCCAAACTAGTAAGAACCTTTCATTTTGAAATATGTATTAGAAAACTTGACTTTATTTCAATTCTTTTTACGGAATACCATTTTCGCGTACTAGGCTTTTTTTACATTAAATGTTTTTGTTATGATAGTAACTTCTAAACACTTTGGATCACCCTATATTTATTTCTGTGTCAAATCGACTACGAGAAGCGCTCGTCGCAAGTTATATTACGAAGATGTTGACTAAAATTAAATTACTCAAATATAGGAAGAAGACAAGATTTAGTCAGTTTGAATGCTTGAATGTAAACTAATGAACTGAATGCGTTTAGTAGCTAATAGACTGTAAATAAGGATCAATCGAAGTTAAGTTTCAGGGCGTGTTGCCAGAAAAGGATGTTAATCTCCTTCCTAAATGATATTAAGTCCTTTTATGTGTGTAGCAGGGCCTCTCTAGATGTTTAGCCATTTTTCTATTAGGTTTAAAGACCAGAAAGATAAAAACAATAATAAAAATAATAACATGCATTACTGTTTAATCAAATATAACTATATATGCACACTATTTTTTTACATTTTGGCACGAAATTTTTTAAAGGATACATACTTTATTAACAAATCATATTTCCTCATAATGAAAATCAGCTTTGAAAGTATGCAAAACGGTCGGCCATTTTAAAAATCAATATAGTGCCAGCAGTAACAATTTCAGTTTTTCAAACGTTTAGGGTGCACTCTTAAAAAGGAAAATGTCATTGAACCTGACTGGCCAACTGTAATCAGATTCAAAAATCTACGTCACCGGGTTGCCTTAAATCATTTGTTTTAAGGAAACCTGATGACGCAGCTACAGTCGTCCAGTCAAGTTCAAATGCCTCGTCAAATTCTGTAGGCAAACTGGGTAAAAGTATACAGACCTTGGACTTGACCAAAGTAAAGCGGCAAATCGAAAATGGTCCCCGTCCCGTCCTTTTTAACCATTAACATTTCGCTCTCTGGTTTAGAAATGTCAAGTTCTTGTTTTCTATTTTTGTTTATTTGTGTTTCTGCTAGTTTTTTTTTAACAAAATTTGGGATAAAATCTGTCAAAAACAGTTCGGGGCCTTAAAATGTTACTCTTTCTATTAGAGTAGAGACAGTCCGAGATTTGCTTTCTTTTCCACTAAATCACAACAAAAAACTGCTCTGCTATATTGACAAGCCCACGATAAAATCAAAGTATAGCGACTTTGGTTAGGCTGTCTAAACCAATTTTCCACTTTTTGTAGTTATGCCGCGAGACAAGACGATACGAGAGAAGGGCTTCTCGTCTCGTATCGTTATGCAAGAGAAAATGGGTCTCTCGTCTCCACGATATGATTCTTCTATCGCTCAAGAGAGCCTTTCTCTCGTCTCGTCTCTTGTATCTCGTGATTTATATTAGCTATTAAAAGTGTAAAAGTCTTTCTTCAGAATGAATGACGACGAGGTAGATTGTATTATAGATGTTAAATTGTAAATAAAAATGTAGGGATATTTTTACCACAGGTTATCCGACAAACAGGCAAACAAGCCGGCTGGCTGTCTTTCATCTCGGTGAAATCAACGATGGCTGATCATTCGGAGTTAATCTCAGGACTAGAATAAAATAAATTTACTATAAAATATGAATGTTTCACATTGTTTTTACGAAAAAATATTTGTACTGCCAGAAAAAATAAAAACCTTAAAACCCAAAAATAGTTTTCTACTACTCTTAAAAATGGGTGCTAAAATAAAATTTAAATCTCGGTCGCGTAAAAAATTATATGTTGTCCTCTGTAGGGGTCATAGAGGGGTCTATTAAAATAATGTGTGTTTTTTTTGGTTAAGAATAATGTGATGTAAACAAGCTCCCTATAGTTGTGTCAACTTAGATAGGATGACAATTTGTTGCATAGCATTATGCCAAAAATAGTCACAAAATACCATTCTGGACTTAAATACGTTTAGCTAAATTTTCTTTCGCTATACGCTTACATAGAACTATTTATTTGCAGGTCGTAAGTTACGGTCTCCAGTTTTAACATTGTACTTAATTTTATTATTATATAATTATATTTAACTTCCAAGAGCTAAATTTGTTTTTCCTGTAAATATAATTTTCAACCCTTTAGCAACAAGGCCTTTCTATTTGCTCTTAAATCCTATGGAAGTGCTTTTATCAACCAACCTAAAAGTTTTTCGAATTGATACTAAAAGATACGTAGTACGTTTTATGTTTAATGTTCTTTAAAGAATTTGCTAGCCAAAGTATCTAACCCTTTTGGTAAATATCAAATTTTGATAGAAGCGATATTTTTATAATCGAATCACCCTACATTTTTAGATTTTTGTTTCCTTCTTGTTTTAATAGTTATTTACCTAATAATTGCGGAAAGTAATACTTTACCGCATGTGACGGCTGTTGGCCGAACGACGTGGAGCGGAGTTTGATCAAGCCGTCAAGGGTAGTAGACACTTTCCGCATGTGTTAGGTACAATATTTTACCTATAAGTACTTTTTTTTTTCAAAAAAATAAATGCATTTTTTAAATAAACATGTCAAATTGGATGAAATTGAAATGTAAACAAATAGTGAAGCTGTCTTATTGATGCGTTGCTAAGGTTTCTAAGTGGTGCGCGGGCGGTAAAGTAATTACTTTACTGCACGCGAGTAGGTAAAAATATTTACAGCATTTTCAGATATAACGCATTAATAACATAACTTATGAATTTATCGGAGCATACATGTTGTCAAGGAAGAAATATGACAATTTTTGCATACCTTTTATTTAAAAAAAAAACAGTACATACATATATATCATCTTAACTCTATTATAGGTCAATACGAACAGATGGTAAATCATAAAAAAATTTAAAACAAACTTTTTTGCTCTAGAGAACAAGAGAAACGAGAATCTCTAGTCTCGTCATGAGCTTTCATTCGAGGGAAAATATCTGTCTCGTCCCGTCGAGAGAGGCAACAATAACTTTTTGGTTGTGAATTCCAATAATCTCTGATTTTACTACGGTTTAGTTTGTGCTTGGCAAGCCTGGTTTACTGACTCTGGTGTAAGATGATGTTTAGCAAAATGAAACGGCGTGGCGCGAGTCAATCCCAGGTTTGCCAAGTTACGCACCACGAAAAGTCAGCTTTAAAATATTGTCTAAAAATAATTTCTTTTTTTAGGTGCCTTTTTAATACCGTACACAATTATGCTCATTTTTGGCGGTCTCCCGCTTTTTTACATGGAACTAGCTTTAGGACAATTTCACAGAAGCGGGTGTCTTACCATCTGGAAGAGAATATGCCCAGCTTTAAAAGGTAAGTAATTGAATTTATTATTTAAAAATCACTTAATTTTAGGCGCTTTTTTTTGTGGTGTCCTAGTGTCTTAGCCCCAGCAGCAAACAGCAGTTTTTCCCATCAATGTGGTAAATAAGTGTCTTTTCTTTTTACTCCAACTTTTTGATACTCTCGACGCCTTCATAGCTAAATACAGGGATGCCCCATTAAAACGTTCCAGCCGGGATTTCTCAAGATTTTACAAAATGACAAGACACATCGTTTTTGTTTCCGACGGAACATTTTTTCAACAACCCCTAGCGGGGGCGCGTCTCACCCAATGATTTTGAAAGTGGGTTAAGTGATACCTTGTTGGAAAGGTCTTTCAATTATTTATTCAGAACTGATTATATCTTTCATATCGATCGACTAGTTTTCGAGTTATTTGATTTAGAATTTATTAAAAAATGAGCAATCTGAACTAACCGCATAATCTCATAACTTGCACAACTGCATTATTATCGTTATAAGGAATATGTAATTCATAAAATCATCCCTTCTCCCCCCTCTAGCCTGCAAATTTGACCATAGCCATGGTGAAAATCCCAATTTTTTTTTAAATTAAATTAATCCTTAACTTTCTTCTGTTTTACTGAAATCATTCGAAGGTTATTACCTTCCTAGCCCGCGTAGCAATGGCTAAAGAAGGTAGTATTTTCGACGAAATTATGTCAAAAATGTGTTATTGGGATGTATTTTGACCTATCCTAGCAA
Organism: Aspidapion aeneum; assembly: GCA_963576565.1. Lineage (NCBI taxonomy): Eukaryota > Metazoa > Arthropoda > Insecta > Coleoptera > Brentidae > Aspidapion > Aspidapion aeneum. The sequence goes on from OY755043.1 coordinate 24,414,486, forward strand.
TATCGTCTTGATGTCTGTCTATGTGTCTGTGTGTGTGTATATTATTTCTGTCCGTAACACGATAGCTCCTAAACCGCTGAACCGATTTTGATAAAATTTTAGGTAAAATAGTGTTCGACACTCTTACGAGCTGATTAGATTTTGGTCAAAATCCATTAATGCTAATGACAGTTTTTTGACAATTAAATTTTTTTAAAAATGCTCATTTTTTAACGGAGAATTGTATCAATACACTATTAGTTTTCGGAATATAGTAAACTATATTTTGGTCAATAATTCGTTTTATAGCCAAACACTTCGTAGGAGCTTTAGTTTTTGAGATATTTACAAAACACTGTTTTCAAGGCATATATAATATCATGACTTCACTTGAAGTGTGATAATAGGCTCGCTAGGAAGGTGTCAGGTCCATCATGGATCTATTTATTTTTTTTTACAATATCACAAAAAATTAAATGATTTATTTTTTGTTGTATTATTTGAATCATTTTTTGAATGTTTAGGATTATAATGTCTTAAATAATTATTTTCTCTTTAAACTAAAATTTATTTTAATCGTACGAAAATGGTCTATACCCTTGACGAACAAATTGGGATTTTCATCAAGGTTATGGTGAAATTTGAAGGCAAAAGGGGGATGATTTCATAAATAACGTAGTCTTTATAATAGTTGCGCAGTTGCGCACCCAGGAATATGTTTTGGGGGGGCCCGAGCAGTAGCGTGTCGTGGATAAAAGGGCGGGGGGGCGAAGACCTTAAGGGGCGCAAATATAGGTATGGGAGTCAAATAAATTACAAACCTTTTTTTAAAAAAATAACACTATTTTTTCTATTTTTTTCCCAAAGGACGCCAGGGGCGCCAAGCGCAGAGAGGCGAGGGAGGGGCTTTCGCCCCCCTCCTGGCCCCCTATACGACACGCCGCCCGAGGCCTTTGGGGAGGCCCGAAGCCTCATGACGACGAATTTTATACTCTTTAAGCTTTTTATTCATGAAATATGTGGAAAATATCTTTAAAAAATCTTAGGCTTGGGGGGGCCTGGGCTCCAAGCCCCCTCCCTGGGTGCGCAGATGTTTATAACGATATTAATGCAGTTGTGCAGATCTAAGTGAAATTATGCGATTGCTCATTTAATAAATTCTAAATCAAATAACTCAAAAACTAGTCGCGCGATATAAAAAATTAAATCAACGAGGTATCACTCAAATCACTTTTCCCATCAAAATCAAGGGGTGAGACGCGCCCCCGATAGGGGCTGAGAGATAGATATGTCGCAAAATAGCGAAAAAGTGTGTCTCGGCATATTTTAAAATTTTTAGCAATTCTCGAGAAGTCCCGGGTGGAATCCAATTTTCAAATTTTTTGGTACCTACCATCGTGGCATTCAACGTGTTCTAAAAATAATGTGTTTAAAGGAGCCAACGTTGAAAGTTTTGGGGCAAAAATACCGCCAAGGCTGTCGTTATAAAAATCCTAATTTCTTAAGTTGTGCATTACCATCATTAGCAAAATGTAAAATTGTTTAAAATCGGGAGTTTTATAAGATCAAACGTGAGGCGGAAGTGTTGGCATGACAACCCTAGTCTTATACCAGAAAAATATCGAAACTCAACGATACTTTCACTTTACAGCTCAGCGTATTTTACTGCTTTGTCTAAACCCACGGATTTCTTAAAAAGAAAATGGATTGCCAGCCCTTTGGTTTAAGCTATGAGTGATGATGAGTACTGAGGGTACTATAAGCTGGCCTCCGAGATTACCAGAGACCCAATGATTTTTATTTATGGGGCTATGCAAAAAGCCAAAATTATTTAAGAGCTGCCACTTTGGATGAACTTTGGGCAAAAATAATCACCACCCTACAATCAGTGAATTGTTAAGTAATGTCCAAACTAAATTTTATAACAGGCTCGGATACTGTTTAGTACAGAGCGGTGGTATTTTTGAGAATTGAATTTTTCAGGTAGTTCTTAAATCAATATGAAAGAATTTGCTTTTAAAAAAGAACAAGCTTGAAAAAAAGGAATATACGTTACGTAGTTATCGTCTAGATAGAGACTCATGTTACCTTTGTGAACCTACAAAAACCATATGATACCGTTAAAGTAGAAAAATTATGGACCGCAGACTAATATCAATCATACATGCATAAAAGCGATTAAAGAACTATACAAAGGGTCAAAATCTAAAATTAAAATTGGAAATCGACTTTCAAAAGAATTCTTGGTAACGAAAGGCTTAAGACAGGGATGTTGTATCTTTCCAACTCTTTTTAAAATATATATCGCAGTAGCTCTAAAAAACTGGAAACGCAAAGTACACGGCATGGGAATACAACTTAACGACCGATTTACCATATACACACTACAGTTTGCTGACGACCAAGTAATTGTAGCTAATGATAAAGGAGACATTGAGTATATGATGAGAAAGTTAACGGAAGAATACCAAAAGTGGGGGTTAACATTGAACGTAGACAAGACACAGTACTTATGTATTGGAAACGAATCAAGTGAATTAGAACTAGAAAATGGACAAACAATATCTCCATGCAATGAGTATGTATACTTGGGTGTCACATTTGATAAGACAGAAACAGACTGTAAAGAACTGGAAAAAAGAATAGTAAAAGAAAAAAAGGTTATTGGTTGTCTTAACAGTATTTAATGGAGCAGAGATAAAAAAGAATGTAAAATTTAACATATATGAAACAATGGTGAAAAGCACGCTGTTGTATGTAACAGAGACTTGTCGCGTAACAGAAAAATACAAAGCAAAAATGGAAAGTGTCGAAATCGATGCAGTAAGAATATCAATGAGAATATCTAGAACAGATCATATAAGAAATGAGATCATAAAAGAAAGAATGGGAATCGAGAGAAGCATAACGGATGACATCACTAAAAGGCAACTGATATGGTACCGCCACGTACAACGGATGAGCGACGAAAGATTGCCAAAGCAGGTCCTAGAATGGCAACCAATAGGACGCAGAAAAAGAGGGCGTCCTAAACTGAAATGGCAACAGTCAATCCAAGGATCAATGAGTCAAAAAAACCTGACGGAAGATGACTGTCGGGATCGTAGGAGGTGGATAATAGGCGTCGGACAACGTAGAAAAACGTTCTAAATCGACATAGTAGTAGTTGTTATCGTCTAAATTTCCGATATTTTATGTACAACTACCCTTGATCGATTTTCTTTACAAACTGTCGAAGAAAGAGATTGCCGCGCTACGGGAAACAATCGGTGTCATTAATTTCACCCATCTACTTTATCGGGGACCACAGACGACAGGTGTGTGTAGGCTGTGGGGTCTGGCTATCCTTAAACAATGGGCGTAACCACGTGTAAACTTCTATCCTTTTTTCTTACATACTACATATTTTATGCATTTGTTATTTTCTTACATAAAGTAATGCTGTATAGCCTAGAAAAAATGTTTTTTTGACAGATTCAGTGTTACCACACTACCATCTTTTTAAAGAATTTCAGTGTTGCCAACAGAAATAATCCCGCGATGGCGGTCCACCATCCAGCAGTCATTTTCAAACTCAATTCTCAAGCGAGCTGGCAATTCATTTTATTTTTAAGAAATCCATGTCTAAACCTATACGACCGATGCGACGTTTTAAAGTAATTGGTGGTGTGATTTGATGGGAAATTGTTCCTCTTGAGCATTCTTTATCTTATCCATAGTCGATGCTTTATCTGAGATTAAGCAAAGAATATCCTTCATAAACATTGCTTTAAAAAGAAGCAAATTTGTTTCGGCCAAATTTTAATCGGCCTCAATAGTTCTTGTTCGAATTCCCAATATCTTCTATTTTCTGTCAGTTTATATTGCTCCTTTGCTTATTTTAGTTGGTTTCTCTCATTCTACCCTCTCTGGGACAATCCGCTGCACTTATCCGTCCAAAAGAAGTTATTTAATGATTTTTTTTTTCAAAATTTACGCCACAGCCCGTTTTTCGGGGGCCTGATCAAACATTTTTTGCAACATGAAAAAAATTTCGTAAAAAACCATTTAAACCCATTTTAGAGATATAAGTTTTGCAATTTTGTTTCACCACATTTCTGAGAAAGATTATCATATTATTGGTTACTAGTAGTTACTTAAATAAAAATAATTACATTTTGAAATATGTTAGTTTCAAAAATTTTATATTTTTTTTGTTAGGACCAATCGTGTGACCTAATTCACTTGAATTTTGTGTTTTTACTTTCAGCATGACGTTGCAAGTTTTCCGATGATTTTTCAAAAACAAAACCCGCTCCTAAAAAGGAAATCACCTTCATACATAACATAAATATTTAGCGGTTGATATTTGAGCTTTCATGCCATTTATTTTCTCTGCTCAAACAACAGTTTAGATTAAAGTTAAAGTACATTTACCTACCGGTTCGATTATTACTAAAATTGCTGGCCAACGCCGACGACGAACGGTTTTAACTTGCGCCAAAGATTGCTGTTTGTACTGTAAAGCCGCGGTTAGAGGAGCTTTAGTCAAGCGGTATACTTATACAACTAGTCCCACATAGATATGATAAAAGCCAGTTGTTGTTATTGGCTTTTGGTTGTTGTTAAATTAGACACCAATTGTTACAAAGAGTACATTATGTTTAAAATTATTTTAAAAATCCTGGGAATCGGTCAATAAAAGTCTCTTGTTTGTTCGTTTCTGACGTTTCACTTTATTCAAACCATCATCAGACCTTTACTTCTCTGTAAGTTGCACTTCTATGTAGAACCATTCATGCCTTGAATCCCTGGCATTTGTTGTAATTTAGTCTGTTAAAGCCAGTAGAGCAATATGTTTTTATGAAAAGGAGTACCTAAATTACAACAAATGCCAGGGATTCAAGGCATGAATGGTTCTACAGAGAAGTGCAACGTACAGATAAGTAAAGGTCTAGCTTTAGTCGAGCAATAGACAAAGAAAAGACGGAAAATTATACATTAATCGTAAATAAATTAATAAAGGATTTAATTAATTAAAATTTACAGTGTTAGGACCGCTCTAGGTATTCCTTAAAAAAAACATATATTGCCCTGCTGGCTTTGGCAGAGCACCAAACTTTGGAAATAAAACATGGATGATAAAAAACCATCTAAAAGGTTTTGAAATTTAATTGCTCTATATTTACCGTGTCAGTACCAACCTTGGTAACATTTTCAATTAAAATTTTGCATTGACTGATCTTTAGTATTATTTGTATCACTACAAGCACTGAAGTTTGCATAATCACTAAGCGTTTTGCGCGATTCATTGCAAAAACGCCAAATGCGTTTGATGCATCTCGAACATAAGCTGGTCGTGACAGGAAAAAACCGCGGAAATGTACAATGCTAAAAAGGAGCCACGTAAAATTGCCGCTGCTAAGAAACAACCGCGTATATGATTCGTTTGACGTGATTGATTCTTATTACTGTGTAAGTACCTGGTTTATACCTCGTATAACTGGTTGGTGTGGTGCAAATACGTGAACACTTAACCACGAATTTACGACTAAGGCGCGATTCACATTATACGTAACGTCACCGTACCGGCAACGACACGTAAAATATTCTTACATTGAAAGCAATGGACGTATTCACATTACCCGGTACCGGCTAGTTTTCTCGAGGAGAATATTTTACGTGTTGCCGGCGGCTTAACGGTACGGTGACGTGACGGTGGCGGTACGTATAATGTGAATCGCGCTTAAATCTGAAATATACCTACGCGTATTTTTAGGAACACAATATCTCGTTTTTGCAAAAAATGTTAAATACGTGATTTCTCCTTATGACTGCAGTATAATATATGTATCTCCGATACTACAAAGCCTACTGCTACTTATTTAATTATTTTAAAAAAATATTAAAATTTTGAAAATTTCCGAATTAAAATAAAAATATACGATTTTTATTTAATTTTGTCAACATAAATATTTGCACATTAAAAACAGTTTTTTGTTCAAAAATGTTTTTCTTTTTATATATTTTTTGGAACACTCTGCATGCATATACATACAGTGTGTCCCAACAAAAAAGAAACAGAGTCGTTTTCGGGTATTTAGAATATTTTTTCGAAAAATTCCTCGGACACGTCGATTTAGTTTTTGAGGGGGACACTTTTTGGCTATCTTGAAATTTTTGTAGCACGAACCCCCTTCGAGGGGTATACTTTACCCCTTTATTTTGAATAGGGAAAGTGGGTCTAGTGATACCTTATTTTGAAGCTCTCTTGAATATCTTTACAACCGTGTAAAAATTTCGAAAATCCTTTGATTAGTTTTTGAGATATTTTCCTTCAAATTTTCAAATTTAACATGGAATGATAAAATAAAAATTAAATCCGAAAAATAATAAATTTCTAATTAAATTTTTATTTTATCAGTCCATGTTAAATTTGAAAGTTTGATGGCAAATATCTCAAAAACTAATCGATGAATTTTCGAAATTTTTACACGGTTGTAAAGATATTCAAGAGAGCTTCAAAATAAGGTATCACTAGACCCACTTTCCCTATTTAAAATATAGGGGTAAAATATACCCCTCGAAGGAGGTTCGTGCTACAAAAATTTCAAGATAGCCAAAAAGTGTCCCCCTCAAAAACTAAATCGACGTGTCCGAGGAATTTTTCGAAAAAATATTCTAAATACCCAAAAACGCCTCTGTTTCGTTTTCGTTGGGACACACTGTATATAAACAAAGAACTTAAGAAATGATCTGTTTCCTATAAAAAATAAACACACACAAACGCCAATTCTAGCACGGATAACCCAATAACCTGTGATTCTAACTCAGGAGTTTCGAAAGCCTGGGGTAAAAGAACTTAGTCAAGATAAAATACCCTAATGAATTGAACATGAAGTGAAAATTTCAATCCCAATCTGAACTAAAAGGTTTCTGTTGTTTGTCTATTGGAAGAGTCCAGCCCTTGATCTTAAAGCCTATCTCGGCATACCTAGTCGTTTAAATCCCTTGTCGAAAGAATTAAATGGATGAATAGAATTCTAAGACAAGTCAAGAGGAAATAAATTTACCATTTATGTTTGTGAAAATTCTTTTCCACTTTTCCACTTAAGTAAACTCGTAAACATATTTCAGTGGCGGGTGCTACAGGGAGGACAACGGGGCAATGCCCTTCCAAAATTAAATCTTTCCTTAAGACATGTCTAGCTCTTTTTTTTAGTCTGTGGTTAACTGGGTAAACTTTTTTAGCATAAATAATTACAAGCCGGCAGCACTGCGCGGGACAAGATTTCAATTTCAGTAGTTTTTCAGCGGTGTAAGGGTGGCTGTTCTCGCGCGGGGGCGGGAAGAATGTTTGTTTTAGTTGACGTCGGCCATATTCATCGTGTCAAACCGTTCGTTGCCCTTTCTTCGTGTTGCCGGTTCTATCCTTAACGAAGAGGTAATAGTTTATTTTGATTTGAGGTACGTCAGGGTCAGTAGTTAAAAGTCTTGCCGGTCGCGTCTCCATTTTTGTTTCATTTCAAAATGGAAATAAATACCGGCGATTATATAATTAACTGTGCAAATTTAAATACGTTAACATATTATGAACTTTGATTACAAATAAAATCTTTAGAGCCTAAAAATCCTAAAAATTACCCAAAATTTTAGTGCAAGTAATAAAAAATTATACGATGCCGAAAACTGATTGTGCGGTTGTGAAAAACGAAAAGCTTTTTTTTGCTTTATTTGTGTTATTATGAACAATCCATGAAGTGATCCTGCGTGCACTTTAGTGAAAAGTTAAAGACACAGAGTGCTACTTATTTAAATAACCACATATAATTTTGTATGCTAGGCAAGACTGATATTAGGTGACAATTGACTAGTGCCTATAGGCAAAACATTACCGAACATAATGAAAATGTGGCAAAAAAAAACATATAGTAGGTTAATAGACTGTTTAAAATTCTGTGGGATTTTTGAGGTTGCTCTACAAGGCCATGATTAGTCTGAACCTGGTGCTAATCCAAGCACTTTACGCATGTAAAAGAAGGGCGAATAAACTTTATCTATAAACAAATAAACTAAAAATTACACCAAGTAGCTGCTTGTTTGTAAAATGCTAAAATAAAATTGTTTAGGAAATTTTTTTATCTCCTTTTCCATGCAATATAAAATTCTGCCCCCCAATTTATAACGTCACCAGCCGCGACTGTATTTAATGACGGAAAATTTCAGTTTGCCACTAATAAAGTAAAAATAAATTGATCCATGATGGATCTAATACCTTTCTAGCACATTAGCTCACTCCAAGTAATATCCACGCTGTATCAGCCTTAAAAACAGTTTCTGTAAATATCTCAGAAACGAAAACTCCGATGAAGTTGTAAGTTATTGAGAAAAAAATGTTTTACTACATTCCGAAAACCGCATATTGATGCGATGCTCCGTTAAAAAGATATGTTCGATTTTTAAACTGTCAAAAAATTGTGATTAGCATTATTGGATTTTAATTAAAATCTAATCAGCTCTGTACAGTATATAACTAAACTATCGGTTAAGCGGTTTCGGAGCTATCGTGTTACGCATTGGCGCACCTACAAATATGTCTTGGGGGGCGCACACTTTGGGGGGGGGAGGCCCGAGGCCTCATGATGTCGTATTTTATGCTATTTTATCTTTTTATTCATAAAATGTGTGGAAAAGATCTATAAAAATCTTAAAATTCCCGAGGCCCCCGCTGGGTTCGCCCATGTTTTACCGGAAGATACACACACACACACACACACACACACACACACAGACAGACGTCACGACGATATCTCTAGGTCAAAATCAGCGGCGGCTCGTGACAACAGAACATGGTAGTGCCAGAATTTTGAGTTAGTAAAAAAAAATCGGGGTTTTGCGCTCAAATGTTTACTCTCCATCAAGTCATTAAAAAACAAACCTACTACTACTATGTTTGGGTTTTCGAATTCTATTTTTTTTTAAAATAAACTAACCATGCCCACCCGAACTCCTTCATGAAATGACTCAAAATTTATCAACAAATTCTGCTGAAATAATTGAAATGTATTGTAAAGGGCGTAAATTAAAACTTCCATGCCTCACGCACAAAAACAATGCGAGTAATACGACTGACTGATGGCCTGTGCCAGGCACATTTTTCCTATTAAAACAACGCTAGAATGGCTAACATTGGCCCTATCCCTATCGCTCATATAGGCTGTAGATAAAATCTCTCCCTTTTCGAAGAAGCCAAGAGAAAAGTGGCAGCGTGTTCGACGCTGCTTTGGATTTCACTTCATCGCCTTGCATCGAGTTGGAGTGTGATCCACTGCATTGCACACGGTCACCGAATTTCATATAACATATAAATGAAAAAGAAATGCATAACATAAAGATATTTTAAAAATAAAAAAACGTATTTTTGCCAAAAATATGGTAGTACGAGGCTCCGCGGCACTACCCCACGAGCCGCCACTGCTCAAAATACACTCAAATAACATGTTTTCTGCGTTATCTGAAAAAAAAATCGTTGAAAATAATGCCTTCTCTAGGCATTGCTGCGCGGGCTAGGAAGGCAAATAAATGGACGGATCTGATACCTTCCTAGCCCATTAGCACACTCCAAGTGACAGTGGCGTATACAGGGGTGCCAGTGTGGGGGGGGGGGCGAGACCCCATGAGGCCGTGTTTTATGTTTGTATTCATGAAATATGTGGAGCTCCACCCCTTATATACGCCACTGCCAAGTGAACTCCACGCTATATCAGCCTTAAAAACAATATCTCAGAAACGAAAGATTCTACGAAGTTTTTGGTTATAACACAAATTCTTGCGAAAAATGTGTTCCGAAAACCGCATATTAATGCGTATGTATATCTTATTTCTGATTTATCTTTTACTTAACAATACAATACGATACTCTTTCTTTTAAGGCATAATTTAAAGTTTCCTAGATGCAGTGGCGGATCCAGGGGGGGACACTAGGGGCACTTGCCCCCCCCCGAGAATTTTTTTGAATATACAAAAAATGAGTAAAAAGTAATGTTTTTGCTAATAAAAATTTAAAATTTTTGCCTGCGGCGCATGACAGTGTCTATTATTATTATCATCAAATTACAACCACTGACTGGTTCAATAAAATGCTGCTTAAAAAAATATATGTATACCGTTTTTTACCAACAAAGAATGTCACCTAAAGTGCCCCCCCCCCCCCCCCCGAGAAGCACCTCTGGATCCGCCCTTGCCTAGATGTGGCTTTTATTGCGTTTTTGGAAGATATTAAAAAAAGGCATATTATTTTTAACTAAAAAAGTCCTTTTTGTTCAAAATTTTCTTTAAAAAAATCTTATTTTCCTCGTATTGTTTATATGTTTTTTATGTATTTTAACACACTTTTAGCCAATTAAAACAATGTTGTTTTTTTGATAAATTATTGGCGCTGTATCGTTTTTAAAATTTCTGTCTTTTGTTCTAAAACTTGGTTTTAGTATAATAGACAACGCTTGCCTTCTAGCGGTATTTTTTCAGCTTATTCAGCTTTTATCGGAAAAATTCTCCTATTAGCAGCTTTCAGCTTTACTTCCTGTATGGCTAATAAAAAAGGCAAATTTTAAAATCACCTTTGTGTTCCGTTGTGACACGTGGCGGGATATCATATTCGCCGATAATAGAGATAATGGAAAATTCGAACTATAAACTAATGGACGCAATTTTGCCTGGAGTGGAATGGCTACTTCATATTTCATATTATTTTGGACTAGTTTTAAACATCGATTGATTACTGATAGTAGATTAAATTTGTAAAATAAAGCTGCAAAAAGGGTATATATTTTGGTATATTTGGCATAGTAGTAGCTAACACCAAAAACTAAATTTTCATTCAAGGAACTTCCATTTTCCGGCCTCAGAACCGAAGATGGCGACGAAGAAAAATTAATTCCCTGTTTTAAGAAAAATTGAAGGATTTACTTTAACTGGGAACTACTTAATTTAAAAATGTAAAAAAAGGACATCTGTCACTTCAAAACAAAATGACGGCTTTATTTTTTTTAAATCGTTTTTTTTCGATATTTTATTTATTTTTTGTGCGATATTTATTTTTAATGCCTCATATTAAAGCTACTGACTAATACTAATATGTCAAAAATAAAAGAGACCTTCATAACCTGTAGACCAAATAACATTTTTTGAAAAAATTATTTTGGATTTTATCAGTAGTGAGTCTCTTTTAAAATCAATCTGTAACAAAAAAAAATATTTCTTATTGCCCCATTACGATATTTTTTATTATCCCACGATACTCATAACGAAAGGGTAAGAAGAAACATTTCCATGACGAGCAAATTTTAAAACAATACATAGAAAATCTTACATTACAGCAAACTTAAGATAACTGAAAATAAAATGTTTTCTTCAGACAAAAAGAAAATTATCTGAAATGGTGAAAAGGGCACAAAAGTGCTAAAAGTTTATTAATACTTTAGTAGAAGAATTTCAAAGGTTTTTTTCAGATATCTCAAATGACAAAAGACAAAATGCAAGATTAGCAAAAAAAATTTCTATTACCTCTGTTTCTTATTGCCCCATCTTCCCCTATGTCAAATAAATGGGTTCCGCTCAATATTGCAGTGACGTGTGCAGCCAGCGCCAACCAAACGGCGCGGAATGCAATAGAAGCTCGCTAAAACACAATTGTGCACGTTCTACGTACGTCAAAATTCTTATGTTAACCGTTCGTGAGTTTTCGGCGTTCCACGAAAGCCGTTAACTACATTGGACGTTCAAATGTCAACAGTGTTAAATAGAATTAATGGTGATGATGATGATTCATATGTGAGTGGGCCTTGCAGCCCTTCTACTGCGACCACCAGGGTGTATTGTGACTCACTTTTGAGTGGATTCTCACCACTGTATGTCTAATCCTCCAAAAAGGACGGCTATCAGTTTGGGTGAGACACTGTTCAGATCTTCTGAGTCAATCTGAGGTTTACCGAAAGTGATCTGACGTAAACGTGCAATAGCCGGACATTCGCACAGTACATGTCTGACTGTTTCGTCATCCACAGAGTCTACATTCGGTCTTTTCTGTTAGTCCCATTCTATGCATGGGTACTTTCAGTCGACAGTGACCCGTAAAAAGACCAGTCACTATACGTATCTCCTGTCTGGTACAATAATGTTGCTGGCTCTGTTTCTACAAAGTCCTTTAATGAACTCTTTAGAGTGAGCCAGTTCTGGGATATTTATCCAGTATTGTTGGAAGCTATTCTTCATCCATTTTAATATGGTTGATTTAGAACCGCCCGTCGGTATACCAGAAGCTATCGTTATTTAAAAAATTGGTCCTGTTCTTTAATCCCTCCCTCTCCGGGAGGATAATGTTGTATAGCTTTCTGCTATACACCGTGTTGGACATGACGTCGGATATCATTCCTAGAGTTGCATCCAACTCTTGTTTCCTTATTAGGGCTGTTGATATCACTCTGTTTGCCCTGCCATCCTGGTGGTTGGCTTTTATTCTGTATGTTGCTCTTCGTGCCTCCGCCTCTAAGAAAATGTGAAGCGGAGGTAAATTTAGTAAGCATTCAAGCGCAGTCGATGGGCTAGAGCTCATTGCACCACATATGGCAAGACTGGCTTGTCGTTGTAAGCGTTAGTTTGGCCCTTGAGGTTCTTTGATGTCCCTTCTCGAACCAGACTTTTTTTTTAGTGCCGCAGGTTTTTCCGCAAATTCTTTTGCACGTCCATAAGGACAGTGTGGCTATGCGGGTTACTTTTTCCATATATAAAATGACCCCAGGTTAAGCTGCGGAGGAGTCAGGAAATCAAGCTTCCTTTTATGGGTAAACGGTATAATAACTGTTTTGCTGGGCTTTACAGACATCTGTTCCCTGTCACACCAGTCTTTTACCGTTTTTATTACTTCTTGTATTTTTCCAGAGAATTCAGTCTCTGGAATGTCTCTAATGATTGCTCCTACACCATCCGCGTTAAATAGCATTAGTCGTCGGCCGTTTTTGGGACGACCAAAACTATCTATTAATAAAAAAAATACATTACTTCTAGGAGTAGGATATGCGATTTGCCTGCTAGACATCTACATGGGCATGTACTACAACACCATCATCGGTTGGGCAGTTTATTATCTCATAGCCTCCTTCACGTCAGAGTTGCCGTGGACCAAATGCAACAACGCCTGGAACACGCTCGACTGCAGACCGGTCACTCAACTTCATGGCAATGTCAATTCCACCACCCCGGCCAAAGAGTTTTTCGAGTAAGTAACTTTATACAGGGTGTTTTCAATAACATAATTTTAGTGTTAAATTCCTTAGGTGATTTTAATTTTTTTAGTGTTTTCTTTATAGCTTGTGCAGTTTTTGAGATATTTAGCTCAAATTTGGGCACTACACTATTAAACCAAATAATTTTAAAAAATTCACAGGGTGATACTTTTTCAGGTGTCATGTCGCCTTTTTCCCCGGATTTTTTTTCAGTTGTAAGCCACTGGTACATTCTAAATCAGGAAGTGAAATCCTTGTTTTATTTGCCAACTTTTTTATCTCTTGCAATTATTTCATATCTCTAACCGCATTTTAAGTAATTGCTTTAGTAGATATTAAAACTACATGCTGGGTGAAATGAGGCACCCTACGAAAATTAAAAAAAAAAACATTATAATTTCTTACGTTTGTTTGCATTGTTGGTTCATAACTGTAATCTCAAGATGGCGGACGAAATTAAAATGTACTCTTCAAAGATGCTCGTTTATTCTTGTGTTGCAAACATGTTTTAACTATTTTTTTTAATGAATGAAAAAGCTGCATTCTTGCGACGCAAAACAAGGTACGAATTAGCAAAATCAGTTTAGTGGTTCTAAAAAAAATATTTTTGTTTCAACCATTTTTTTGCATATTATACGATTGCCTTGCCAATCATGTCTGCATTTATTTCCTTATAAATTCATTACTACTGAACCGATTTTAATGAAATAAAAAAAATCCTGGTGAGAATTGATTGTTTTTTAAAGATCATAATAATATGTCGTCATCTTAAAATTTAAGATGACGGACAGAATCATACTTGATTCTTCAAATTAGCGTGTTTATTCTTATTTTCCGAAATGATTTTGTCTTTTTTTTTAAATTTATTGAAAAACACTACTTTTCCTCCACACGACGAGGTACAAATTAGTAAAATCGGTGTGGTGGTTCTCAAACAATCTATTTTTGTTTCAACCATTGTTTTACAGATTATAGGATAGAATTGCCAATCCTGTCTGCATTCATTTCCTTATAAACTTATTATTACTGAGCCGTTCTTAGTGAAATAAAAAAAATCATGGTGGGAATTGATTGTTCTTTAAAGAATATAATGGAAATTTGCCGCCATCTTAAAAGTTAAGTTGTCGGAGAGAATTATACTTAACCCTACATAGAGGAATGTTTATTCTTATTTCCTGAAAATGTTTGTCTTTTTTTTAATCTATAGAAAAGCACTACTTTTCTTCCGCTTAACAAGGTACAAAGTAATAATATCGGTTAAGAGATTCTCACAAAATCTGATTACATCCAAAGCAATTACAAAAACATTTTTTTTAAACCACCAAACCGATTTTGCTGATTCGTACCTCGTTGTGCATGACAAGAATGCACCTTTCTTACTAATTTAAAAAAATTATTAAATCATGTTCGCAACAGAAGAATAAACAAGCATCTTTGATGGCCACAATTTAATTTCGTCCGCCATCTTGGATTTTGAAATGGCGGACAAAAAGATATATTTAGTCAAAACGCTGATTAATTCTCTAACAATTGCAGTTTGTCCTATTAAAATCAATGGTATAATTCAAAAGTTATAAAAAAGGCCCACCCGGTACGTTTCAAATAAAAATTGCGACAAAGCCTTGAATAGTGACTTAAAATTCAATTAAACTAAAAATAAAATCAAAAAGAACCTTAATCTAAATTAACTTTTTCTTTTGCAGAAGGGAAGTCTTAGAGCAGTACAAATCCGACGGACTAGATAGAATGGGACCCATTAAGCCTTCTCTGGCGCTTTGTGTATTCTCCGTGTTTGTTTTGGTTTATTTCTCATTGTGGAAAGGAGTGAAAAGCACGGGAAAGGTATAAAGTGTTTTTTTAGGAGAGGTTTAATTGCAGCCTTTAACTGTTATTAAATCAGTGCTGTAGCCACCATTATTCGGGTGATGTTTATAAAATCGAAATACATTTTATAAAAAATCAAAATCCCGAGCTCTTTACTTATATCAAAAATCAAAATATCGAATAATTAAAAAATATACAATCAAAATGTTGAAAATCAGTATCTATGTCAAAATTTAAATGATCGAAAATTGAAATATCGTAAACTGAAATGTCCAATTAAAAAATGTCGAATAACTACAATATCGAAAATCCATAGGTCGAAAGGACAACATATCAAAAATACGAAGTATGGAACCGAAACCAAACCAAACTGAACCGAGATTTTGATTTTCGATATAAAATATTCAAAATTTTCATTTTCGATCAAATGTATTTCGATATTGGGAACGTCTCTCCCATTATTCAATTCTTAAAAATCTTTTTAGATAGGTCAGTATTTGTCCAGTGTAGTCTTCTACCCCGGTATAGACCGTAAAAATTTTAAAATTAATTTACGAGTTAACAGAATTAGACATTATTCTTGTAAAAAAACCTGTAAGGATGCAAATGAAAATGAGGGATTGTACATCTGTTCATCTGCCCTCACGTAACTCCGAAACTAGTCAACGGATTGCGGTTTTTTTCTCCTGATATCTATTTTATGATGTTGCCATTGGCAATTGTTTAAACAGTTTTATTTAGCTTGACTTCATATAATATATTTGTTTATTTGTTTGATCATAACTTTCTTGAAACTTTTCCAACTAGGTTTTGGGGTTAGTATACAATTTAGCAATTTTTTCTATTAAAAAAATTAATAAAATGGCGGATCCAAAATGGCGAATTTTCCCATTTATGAACCGATTATTATTTTTAACTTAAAATGTAATAGTAATCAGCCCCCCCCCCCTCTTAATTTTGAGGCAAATCGGTTTATAAACAAGAAAGTGCGCTATTGTAGAACCGCCATTTTGATTTTTTTTAAATTAAGTTAAAAATAATTATCAGCGACGTAAAAGATCTCAAAGCTCCGAGTTTGATGCAAATCGGTTCATAAATGGGAAAATCCGCCATTTTGGATCCACCATTTTAATTTTTTTAAATTTAAGTCAAACATTGTATTAAGTTACCTTAAGCGCCGCGATGTTTCAAGTTTGAGGCAAATCGGTTCATAAATAGGAAAATCCGCCTTTTTATTTATTTTTACTACCATTTACTAACCACCAAATAACTAGTTGGAAAAGTTTGAAAAAGTTATGGACCAAATAAATAAATAAATATATTATATGAAGTCAAGCTAAATTGTTTAAACAATTGCCAATGGTTTCATCATAAAACAAAAAATCTCGCGGCGAATTGTCCCCACGGCGAATCGGCCGGCGGTGAATTGTCCCCGCGGCAGGTCGGCCGGCGGCAAATTGTCCCGCGACGAATCGGCCGCGGCGAATTGTCCTTTCCCCCTATTTAGCCTTCTTCGAGCCATCTTTGGACATAGGCACCCAATATCTTTCACTTTTCTCTGTTTGTCGCCGTGTTCATCCATCTAGTTCCCGCATATTTCTTCAAATCGTCAGCCCATCTCATTTGGGGTCTTCTCCTACTTTTTTTATTTTTCCAAGCTCTCCAGTTTACAATACATTTGTTCCACCGATCGTCTCTTGGTCTGATATTATGACCGGCAAATTTCCATTTTAATTTTGCTACTTCTCCTCTGGAAGTCCTTACTTTTGTTTTATTTATTATCCATTAATTAATTTTTCTATATGTTAGGTTTACATGTAACATTTGTCTTTCCATTGATCTTTGGGCTTTTGTTAACTTATCTATGTGTGATGATAAACATGGCAATAGCTAATAGCTTTTAAACAAAAAAAAATCTACAACAAATTTCGGAACATTATAAATAATCGAGCCTTTTAAAAGGTCAAATTTGAATCCGTTCTACCTTTTAGATTTCGGATAAAGGACAAATAGGTATTTTTGCTCAAAAGCCTACGGAGCAGTTTCCTGCAAAGTCCACTTCGTTGCATTTAAATCGGTAATACAGTTCAAAATTTGTAACAACAAACATTTTGTCCAGTTTTTGGGCCCACCCGGTATATATTCTCCTATTTTTGTGACTTGTTAAATAATAATTTATTTTCTATAATTACCAACTTTTTAAAAACTCTTGGTAAAATTGAAGTTTTTTGTTTTTAGGCAGTTTGGATTACAGCCTTGGCACCCTATGTGGTATTATTTATCCTTCTTGCTCGAGGCGTGACACTTCCTGGAGCAATGGAAGGCATCAAGTACTACCTTACGCCTGAGTGGCACAAGTTGTACAATCGAAAGGTTGGTTTAGTTTTAGTAGTTTTACGGAGATTTAACTTATTGAGTAATAAAGGAAAAACTTTTTTCTGTGAGCGTGTGGAAAATGATGTACTATTAGGTTTTGTTATGATCAAAACTTTAATATAAATACATAATTTTGATTGAAAATGAAAAAATGGTACAGAGGTATCAATATAAGCTCAAAGTTTAAAGTGCGTGCGTCAAGTAGTTTGTGTTCTGCTTATTTTAAAAGTTTATACAGTGTGTGTGTCAATTTTAAAAGATGAAACAAAAAACGAGATAAGGGCTGTAATAAAATATTTTCATATCAAAGGGTTATCGCCGACGGAAATAAAAGCTGAACTAGATACTATACACTAGGGGAATCTGCGTCTTCCTATACTACAGTTAAAACCTGGTTATCGGACTTTAAACGTGCTCGTACTAGCACTGATGATGCTCCGCGTTCTGGCAGGCCAAAAACCAGAGAAACAAAAAACCAAAAGCAGGGAAAACACTGCTATACAATATCGATCAATGAAAAGATCGAATGCAAATAAAAGAAAACAACTATAGCCCGTGACCTACGACAGCTCTTTGTCTTTTCAGGCCGGATCAACGCATTTTGCATTTTTACCCGTCATCAAGACAGTGAGCGTCAATCAACGAAATTTTTAAGCCAAATAATACTTACTAACAAACGTGAAATTTCATACCCGTGAATTTAAAAATCAAACAAGTTTCATGGCTAATCGGGCAAAAAGGAGTTTTTTGTTTCCCTTATATTTTTCCATGGGTAGCTTGAAAGCTTAACCTCACGGGGGTCCAAGATCTAATGGACACCTAATAAGTGTTGACAGTTAACCGTTTCGTCCTTATGGGACTCCTCAGAACACTGCTGGTCAAGTGACAAATCTTGCGAAGTTAACTGTCAACACTAATTAGGTGTCCATTAGATCTTGGCCCCCGTGAGGTTAAGCTTTCAAGCTACCCACGGAAAAATATAAGGGAAACAAAAAACTCCTTTTTGCCCGATTAGCCATGAAACTTGTTTGATTTCTAAAGTCACGGGTATGAAATTTCACGTTTGTTAGTATTATTTGGCTTCAAAATTCCGTTGATTGACGCTCACTGTCTTGATGACGGGTAAAAATGCAAAATGCGTTGATCCGGCCTGAAAAGACAAAGAGCTGTCGTAGGTCACGGACTATAGTTGTTTTCTTTTATTTGCATTCGATCTTTTCATTGATCGATATTGTATAGCAGTGTTTTCCCTGCTTTTGGTTTTTTGTTTCTCTCGTATCTCGGTGGATGGCGCCTCTTGCTATAGTTCGCTCACTAATTATATTTAATTAGAGACAAAACCGTCTGATTAACTTCGCAAGATTTGTCACTTGACCAGCAGTGTTCTGAGGAGTCCCATAAGGACGAAGCGGTCAACTGTCAACACTTATTAGGTGTCCATTAGATCTTGGACCCCCGTGAGGTTAAGCTTTCAAGCTACCCACAGAAAAATATAAGGGAAACAAAAAACTCCTTTTTGCCCGATTAGCCATGAAACTTGTTTGATTTTTAAATTCACGGGTATGAAATTTCACGTTTGTTAGTATTATTTGGCTTAAAAATTCCGTTGATTGACGCTCAATGTCTTGATGACGGGTAAAAATGCAAAATGCGGTGATCCGGCCTGAAAAGACAAAGAGCTGTCGTAGGTCACGGACTATAGTTGTTTTCTTTTATTTGCATTCGATCTTTTCATTGATCGATATTGTATAGCAGTGTTTTCCCTGCTTTTGGTTTTTTGTTTCTCTCGTATCTCGGTGGATGGCGCCTCTTGCTATAGTTCGCTCACTAATTACATTTAATTAGAGACAAAACCGTCTGATTAACTTCGCAAGATTTGTCACTTGACCAGCAGTGTTCTGAGGAGTCCCATAAGGACGAAACGGTTAACTGTCAACACTTATTAGGTGTCCATTAGATCTTGGACCCCCGTGAGGTTAAGCTTTCAAGCTACCCACGGAAAAATATAAGGGAAACAAAAAACTCCTTTTTGCCCGATTAGCCATGAAACTTGTTAGAATTTGGGACTGTTTAGACGTGATTCAGGGGACCTTTTGCGTAGATTTATTACGGTTGATGAAACATGGGTTCATCATTATACCCCTGAAACTAAGCAACAGTCCAAACAATGGACGGCAAAGGACGAACCAGTTCCAAAGAAGGCAGTACCGTCTGCTAGAAAGGTCATGGCAACGGTCTTTTCAGATGCTAAAGGGATACTCCTCATACAGCGACTTACTGAACCAGCTCAAGCAGAATATAAGCGAAAAACGCCCTGGTTTGGCAAAAAAGAAAATTTTGTTGGCTAAAATCCATCAGCTAGGCTTTGAACTGTTAAATCATCCACCTTATTCGCCAGATCTAGCCCCGTCGGACTTTTGTTTGTTTCCAAACCTAAAAAACTTTCTTGCTCATTTCTTTCCTCAGATTTAGAAGTCCTTGCAGCTACAAACGCCTATTTTGACGAGTTGGATTAATCAGACTTCAGTGATGGCATCAAATCAGCTGAACATCGTTGGGCCAAATGTATTACCTTACAAGGAGACTATGTAGAAAAATAAATTATTATTTAGTCACCATGGTGTTGCGTTCTATGTTAGGCCGGAAACTTTTCATCCCATCCTGGTATATTAAAATATGTGAAATAATAGTCTTTCTCCGATTATTCTAGGTTTGGATAGACGCCGCATCCCAAATATTCTTCTCCCTAGGTCCTGGATTCGGAACTCTTCTAGCGCTTTCCAGTTATAATAAGTTTAACAACAACTGCTACAGAGATGCAGTTTTGACGTCCACAATCAACTGTTTAACCAGTTTTCTGGCTGGTTTTGTCATATTTTCTGTATTGGGATATATGGCGCATGTGCAACAGAAAAGTATAGAAGAGGTTGGCCTAGAAGGTAAATTAAGAGAAGGGTTAATAACAGTGGCGCTGCTACAGGGAGGGCAACGGGGCAGTGCCCTCCCAAAACTAGACAACAACCAGTATTTTTAATTGTTTTATGTATATATATATATATATATATATATATATATATATATATATATATATATATATATATATATATATATTTATCGGTTTCACAACGTTCTACGTCTTCAGATACCCAATCTCCACTCGTTTCTGTTTGCCCATAATTCATCATCTAGGCCTCTTATTCTTATTTCACTGTCTATTCCTTCTCTCCAGCTTCTCCTTGGCCGTCCGCGTTTTCTTCGGCCAGTTGGTTCCATTGTAGTATTTGTTTAGGTAGTCTTCCATCATCCATTCTTTGTACATGTCCGTACCACACCAGTTGTATTGTTCTTATATCATCCACTAAAGTACGTTCACCCACTGTCATAATTTCTCTTATTCTTTGATTTGTAACTCTTTCTCTTTTTGATTTCCCTGCTGCTCTTCTCCAATAGTCCATCTCCGTAGCGGAAAGCATTTTTTCTGTTCTATCCTTGATTGGCTTTACTTCTGAGCCGTATGTAATAGTACTTTTAAAAATGGTGTTATATATAAGCTTTTTGTTATGTTTTGATATACTTTGGTCCCAAATTATTCCATTTAATAAAGTTCTTGCTTTTCATCCTTGTACGTTTCGATCCTTTGTCTAGTGCTCCGTCAGCTGTAATTTTTAGACCTAAGTATTTATACTCAACACAGGACTGAATTCGCTGCCCGGTATTTAAGATTAGATCCTGTTTCAT